>CM059471.1:12474251-13758133 GCA_030408155.1 Lophura swinhoii
CCACTGGGATCACAGGTAATAAAAACCCCATAATCTGTCAACAGTGTTCATACCTGTTCAGGGTCAGCTGCAGTGTTATTTTTGGGACAGTCTTTTAAGATAAAGCAGTCTTTCCCAAGATGCCAGCAAACATGCAATAGATCCCAAAATTTTTGACCTCCTGGGTTTTAATCCACATTTACATTCAAGTTTCCATGTATGAGTTCTAATGGAAATGATAACAAAACAGAGCTTGCATAAGTTGTAAGTGTAGAAAGGTTATGGTGCTGAATAGTTTTACCACATCCCGATTCAATTCCTGGTTCAGATGCAGAATTTCAGGATGGTATCATCAGCACTGTACTTGAGTTTTTTGTTTATAAAAGGAGGAGCAGCTTTCTCATTCTCCCAAGAAAGCTGAAATCTATGAAACACTATTTATTATATATTAAGATTGTAGTTTATGTCTGAATGAGTTAAAAAAATTGGCTTCCTGTCCCCTCCAAAAGAAATTTTTCTGCATACACTCCTCAAAGGTCTTCCTTCACCTGCTTGTACTTATTCAGTTTCTGCTTTAATATCATAATCTAACTAATGTGAAGGCATTGAGTCCATTTTCTGACTGTTGGGTAAATGATGGTTAAGTGCCAAGAGATTTACTTAATTGTCTCGCTATTAAAAAAAAAAAATAGGTCTGCTGAGTGAAAGCTTTTATGCTTTTAAATGAGGAATTGTTGTGATTGGAGTTTAAACAGCAATGATTTCTTCAAAAATGCATTGGCAATAATCACTGGCTTGTTTGATTGTCCACATAACTGTACCACCCTCACTGCCAAGAAACTCATCTGAACCTCCAATGATAATAATAGCTATTTTTTTCCATTAAGCATGCAGCAGATAGAATATTCAGGGGCAGGAACATCTTCATTAGGCCGTACGGAAAGTGAACATGTTGTTCACAAATCAGCCTCAAGAATAATGGACTAGAGAGACTGCAGAGGTGAGGGATGGAGGCTGAAGGGGTGGGAAAGGAGCTCAGAGCTTCATGAACCACGTACAGAGAGGATTTTAGTGGGATACGGGCAATTGATTCCCTTAAGTGTCTTTGAAGAGGCTGGTGTAGAAGTAGAGAAACTCCAGATGACTCATTTTAATATCGCATAGTCTGGTCACAATGTCTCAATGATCTTTTATATTTCTTTAATTTAAAAAAAAAAAAAAAAGCCAAGGATACAAAGCTAATTCACCTGGCTTAATCAAAAACAACAGCACAATGATGACAGGTTTCTGAAGTGAGCTGGTGACCTGCAAGTGAGAAACCTGCTGCTTGTGCCCAGGTGTCTCAGATAGTGCTAAACATCCTAGACATCTGCTAAATGCAAAGACACCAAATTAATTTTTTCTGATTTTTTTTTTTTTTCATGGGAAATCCGTTTTTGTGAATTTTACTTCTCTGCCAGCTCCTGTCCCAAAAATCTGCCCTGTGCCAGCAGCACAGCTCAGGGCTGGTCTTTGCCAGAGCTTTTGCTGTGGGGAGGCTGGCCGTCACTGAACACAGGTGTTCTGGCAGTCCTTCTTTCTTGACATCCTTCCTCTCTTACTTTCACATTAACTACAACATTTTTACTCCAAAAGCCACAGGTGTTCTTGTAGGATTAAGGCTGACACTTGCCCTGAGACTCAAGCAGCAATATCAATTTCCATGTTTCTCTTTGCCATCTCCCGTCTGGGAAATCACTGGCAGGGCCAGCAAGGAGATCCAGTTTGTCTCTCTGTCAGCACACTACACAAGCAAGAGAGAGGCTGCAATGCTCCTTTCTCTTTCTCGTTGCCCTCATCAGTCCTGAGTTCCATTTAGCAGTGTTAGCTGCCTGCTCCTCACAGTTGGACTCCGATTACTCCCCGTTGGAGAGCTGTCAGTGAGGGGAAAGCCATACATCGCAGAGGGAAGTGATCTCACCCAGCAGGGGGGCACCTCTCCCAGCCAAAACAACACGACTCTGACAGGCTTGATGTATTTATTATCTTCTTGGTGCAGGAACGCTGCCATAGCAGGCAGCAGAACTGGGGGGAGGATGCTACTGGGGGCTTGGAAGAGAAAGCAAGGAGAAGTACAAAGTGTAAAGGAGCAATCTGGGGGCAGCTGATGGTGGGGTGAGGAGAGTATGAAGGAAAGGAAAAAGGCTATCATAAAACAAGCAATTCCTAGCTGCTGTGCTTAACTCATCTCTGAACTCTGTGAAGCCAAAGAGGGCAGAGAAGCAACAAAAGCAAACAGCAAGTGAAAGAAGAGGCAGGTTACAGCCTGCCTTGGAGGCAGGGTGGTATCCCAGCAAGCTGAGCCATCTGAGAGTGCCTTTGGAGAGCTGTCACCTTGATGAGGAACCCAAATTATGGCCTTTTGTGCTCCTTGTTCTCCTGTGCTTGTCTGTCTTTGGGTTTTAGGCTGTGTTCTGGGAGGGTTTCACATCAGGGCCTCCCCTCAAGATGTTTCACCAGCCCTGTTTGGGTCCGCTTTGCCTTGCAGAAGAAAAAGCCTTGCTTAAGGTCAAAAGCATAAAGGATGCTTTGACTCTAAGGAGAAACAGTTGGGATATTTCAGAAGCAGAAGTACATTGTGTCCTGAGGAGCTATGCTAGCTCATAAGCATAATCATATTCAAAACCAGCCTGGCTGCCTGGTTGGAACTCCTAGATAGTAGTTAGGCTTGTGTTTTGAAAGATGTCTAGATTGGATTCGAAGTCCACTTGTTTCACTTTGGTCTTCTGGCCATTCCCATTCAGAAATCTGGAACTTTCTTTAGTTAGAAGTTCCAAGAATATATTCCCATCTTCTATGAGTAGCAATTAAGTAACAATTACCATTGTACTGAATGCACCAGTGAGGCCTGAGGAGCCTAATCTGGACTTATCAGCACTCCACTCCTTGGTCCAGAGGCTCCAGTTAGCCCTCATCCTTCAGCCTGGGCCTGTGTTTGGGCTTTCCCTTTGTGTCTCACCTGGAAGATTCACGTTCAACAGTCTGTGCTGGGACTCAAACCTTGTCGTTCTGCAAATGAGGTGTGTTACCAGGTGTCTGTGTTGTTTCAAGAAGAGGGAAAAAAGCAACTTGTGCTGATATATATATATATATATATACACACATATATATTTTTATATATGTATATATACACATATAAATTTTTATATATATACATATAAAAAAACTTTACCTTTCTTGGGAACTAAATCCCAGATCTCTGATATGGCTTTGTATGACAGCAGTTGTGGTGAAGCCAAACATCATAGATCAGCAAAGAGTTTTTATTTGGTCACGTTTTACTGATGGTTTTCCTTTAAAAAGGAAAAACAACAACAACAACAGCAACAACAAAAACCCTTCATTTTTATAATGAGCAGCAATGAAACAATAGCTTAAAAAAGATTTCTTTATTTTCTTCCCTACAAGGGGAATTTTTTTCCATTCTAAATTCGTTCAAAATATATCAGCACCAAATTACTTTCAAATCCACAAAAATGGAAAAAGGGTTTAGAAGAGATGGAAAAAATAACCGAAACACTGAGTAGATGGAAGGTTTTGTGCAGTGAATGAAAGCAATTTAGTGGAATTCAACAAAATCTCCAAAATAGAAATAAAAATTGCTGACGTTCAGATAGCAAATATTTTTGGACAAACAGACAAATTTCACTCCTAAAAGGCTAACAGTTGCTGTCTGGTTCTTGAGAACCTCTTGTTCCTTGTGGATGTGTCTGATACGGAGCTGTCTGGTCGCCAGTTACCAGACTCTATTTTGTGAAGCTGTTTCTGCCACGTGGCTCTTTCTCATCTGCCCCTCCTGACATGAGACATCAGAAGCAGGAGCAGAAGCTATTCAGTCATAGTGACAGAGCCCTTTTTTTGGATGGTAAAATGTTCCATTGATTTCGTATGTCTAATCTCATGTTTGTCTCTGTGCTTGCATACAGTGGCTTTGATGAAATAGAGCACGAAAGGTTGTTCTGCGAGATTCATGCCCCATTCTGCAGAGCTTGAAGAAAGGAATCCAAAACCTTCTGGCTAGTGAGCAAAGAAAGAATATGCAGCTTGTTGGGACACAGTAGGTGTTGCCCTAAATTCTAGTCTTTTTGTTATCATGAGGAAAGCTATACAGGCCATCAGATACTTAGTGGTATACTCACCAGGTAGACGATTAGGAAATCTAAGTGCTGATCTCTACAAATGGCATTTATTGGCCCTCCACTGTGTATAACTTCCCAGCTGCACTGTGAGTTATTCCTATGGATGTGGAACGGCTTTGGGTGGTGGTACTGAGGACCTGGAGGCTGCTTCCATGGGCTTGATTCCCAAAGACATTGGCTTCCAAGTAGCCTGAGCCAAGTCACTTTGCGGCTTTGGGCCTCATTCCACGGCTGCAAATGGGGCTGATAACCAGCCCGGCTGATGACAAGTGTGAAAGGAGAAATAAGTGTTCTCATCTGACGTTTGTCAGGATGCAGGATGCTGACCTAGATCTGCACAATCAAACTGTATATAGGCTGCATACTCTAGTTTCATGGGACAGCATGTATGATGAATTAGACTGCCTGGCAATTCACTGCCATCCACGAAGGCTGTGAGCATTAATATAAGGCAAACACCATCTAATAGTCCCTTCTGAAAAGGGAAGATACACATCTTTTAAGGCTGCAAGTTTCCTGGAGGAATAAAAGGAACTTTACAAGGCCTAAATCTACTGGTGGTAGTGTTTACTTACACTTGTCGTAGCAATGTAATTGATTCTTTTCTTGATTTGGTACCATTTAAATGTCTCGCATCATACTGGCTAAGGATCATAGCAGTAGAGAGTTGAAATATTGATATGCATGAAAAGGTACGTGTACTTGTAGGTCTTGTGTCCTTGAAATCCTGTAAAATCCTGTTGTCCTGTGGAGCAGTTTGATTTGTATCCTGGTTCAACTTGGAACAAGGTGCTTGTGTCTGATTTGAAGGGTTACAGAATTCCCACTCCCTTGACTTCCTCCCTGTGCTTTTTCCATTCTCCCTTTGTCCCAGGTTAAGAGTAGCCTCCTCTGACTCCTGCACAGGAGCAGCAGATATCCTAAGGGTTTTTCATGAGGACCCATCCACTCCAGGAACACTGGCAGTAACAGCACTGCTGTTGTGCCTGCGCTGCATGGGTCAGTCCGCTGGCTGCTGGCAGCCATCTCCTCCAGAGGAGAATGAAATCCAAGTGGCAGGGTAGGCACCTCTGAGGAGATAGCTCCTAACTGTTCCCACAGAACTTGAAAAAAGAGGTTTGACGGATTTACAGAGGAAAATGGCTGAGAAGGGATTGATAAACACACAGAGAGATCTAACTAGTGTGTCCCATCACTCTGAATAGCTGATCACAGCGAAAGTGCTTCAGGGCAGTGTCGGGAAGAATTTGTTGATGTGAACTCGTGTCTCCCTGAGAGAATCATGCTGTTTCGGGGAAGGGACTGTCCAGAGAGGGTTGTCGTAAAAAGGAATGCAACAGTGGGGTGGGCATCTGTCAGGAGGAGCTGGCGAGATGATCACCAGTGCTTTCTGAAGGCAGAGTTGTGAGGATGTCAGCTAGGACTAGATAGCTAAGCTTCCTCACAGCCACGGTGTCAATACAAGCTTCCTTCCCCTTGGTGCCAGTGTTTGCAGCAATAAGCTCTTGATGCCAGCTTGAATCCCAGGCAGCAGAAATTCTCCAGTGCAACTGGGAATCTCCTGCATCTCCCATGCTTAGACTACACAAGCATGACCATCCACAGAGCAGTCAACTCTTTGTTAAGAGGCTCAACTGATGGTATCTGGACTGTTGTGAACTGCCTATTGTGGTTCCCTCAGTGCCAGCAACAGATCAAGAAAGGAGAGCACACATGCCTTCTTCAGTGTCCTCTATAAAGATCTAACTGGCTTGGGCCAGGATGGCTTGGGTCACTTTTAATCAAAGATATCATGGAAATATCAATTGCTATTACTAAAAGTTCAGGAAGTCTGGAAGAGTATGAGCATCTGAATGGGAGCTGTATTGAGTATATCCTGCCTTATGTGAACAAGTGTACTAAATTGCATTAAATATCCCCTTAAAATACTGCTTTGACTTTCTTTGATTCACTTAAAATACCGCATGCATCACTGGGGGAGCTTTTTGCTAGAACTGATTCAGGAGAACTTTAATGACAGTGCCTGTGCATGTAGTTGTTCCTTTACATGGAAAATGCCAGTGCTGAGGGAGGTGAATCATTTCTTAATGTTCAGTTTTACCTCGACCTTTGCTTGGGCATGTAGTGAGTTGAAAATATATGTATTGGTGCTGTAAAGTCATGTCGATACCCAGAAGGATATGATGTTTAAAAGGACGTTTCAAACAAATTTTATTAGTATATATCTTATACCTTCCGATTTTTTATTATTCAATCTATTCTCCATGATAGTAATGGTCAAATTTAATATTTTCTGATTGCCAGCAAGTGAAAAGATCTAAAGCTGCAAAGCATCCAGACTAACATTTCTATTGTGCTTTGAAGCTGAAACTAGAAAATTATCTGTAAATGTGAGAGAAAATAAGGCATACACCAAGATTTCCCTTTCTGAAGCTTTGAGAATATTTGCTTTCCTTTCTTTTTAGGAGTGAGGTCTCTAGCTCATTAAAAACTTTTACCCAAAACTCATCTGAATAGAGCAGAATGCAGGTGTTTGTGTGTGCTGAAGACCTTCCCTAGCTGTTTAGCAGTTGCCACAGAGAGAATGGCAGGTAAAGTGGTCAGTGCATCCTTTGGCTAGGAAAGGCCTCAGCCTTCACTGAATCAATCTTTTGGAACACAGTTTACAAAAGCTTTGGTAAACAAGCTGTGTTTGTGCGTGTCTCTTACACTTTAAGTAAGACTAACAAATTGAGATGAGCTACAGCAGCTCTGTGAAGGCTGGGCACGCATACACAAGGGCCTGAGTTGATTTATCTTGATGTTTGGTTGAATTCTTTGCATTTTGGGTCCCTTCTGTAACCTTTTCACCTCGTTCTTTTTTAAGGTGGCTGCCTGGCTGTTACAATTTATCATGAACGCATCTCACTTCACTTTTGGCTCCTCTGACGGAAGGAACAGCCGGTCTCTGGGAGGTCAAAGACATTATTTTCCCTTCGTCTTTCTCAGTTTCCAGCACATATTTGTCACTTTGAAAAAGCATGAATTCTGGATTTGATGCACTTTAATTGATTTCACCCTCAACAAGTCCAACTGTCCATCAACCTTCCCTTTTTCTTTCCTTCCCTCCCCTCCCCTGCCCCTTTTTCATTTCTTTCCTCTGTCCCTTTACTTTGTGAGTGA
Organism: Lophura swinhoii; assembly: GCA_030408155.1. Taxonomy (NCBI): domain Eukaryota; kingdom Metazoa; phylum Chordata; class Aves; order Galliformes; family Phasianidae; genus Lophura; species Lophura swinhoii. Next base: position 12,481,571 of record CM059471.1, read on the forward strand.
TGTTTTCACCCGCCTGTATGCTGAAGCTGTTGCAAAGCCCATGACCCCATCAAGGCTTACTGTCACTAGCCATTTCTCTCATTTTCCTCATCTTCCAAGTTGAACTTTGGATGTTGAATGAGAATGAAACCTTATAGGAGCACTGGTTTTGTAGACTCTCAGTAATGTGTTCTTTGTCTGAGTGGCTGCTGGCAGCTAGTTAAATTTGGCTGATAGTCCACTTACAGTCTGCTGTGCAAATTTGTAAGTGAGAGAATTCACAATTAGTCCTCAGTAAAACGACATTGATACTGTAATAAGGCAGAGATAAGATACCATCTCTTCTTTCCTTATAGAAGGATATATATACCCAGCGTGACACAGTTATAAATGCAGTTGTATAAAATAGTTGATACACAAATGAGGTACTGTCACAATGTTTCTTGCTTGTTTTGTGAATTCACAAGGCATGAATGGCTTTCCTGGGTCCTATTCAACGTAACCTTAGGCACCACCAGGGATGGGGTACCCACACTTCTCTCACAGCCCTCTGAGTAAAGAATTTCCCCCTAACATCTAAATTCAGTCTCCCTTCTTTTAGTTTAAAATCAGTCCTCCTCCTATGGCTATCAGACCACATTAAAAAAAAAAAAAAAAAAAAAAAAAAAAAGCGCCTCCATCTTTCTTATACGTTCCATTTCATGATATTCCTCGCACTAACGTGTGCTCACTGGAGGACTGCAGCACCTCAGGATGGACAGAATTGGTTCTGGAATGGCTGGAAGCTGCCAGGTGCCGGGCGGCCGAGCGCCGTGCCACGCCGCGGGACTGCTGTCCATGGTCCTGCGTGGCTGCGCGACGCGGGCCGGGGCAAACGGGCGGTTTCGTGGGCAAGAGAAAGCGAGTCGCTCCTGCAGATCGCAGGCAGTGCTTGTCAGCATGGAAATGAGTGTTCTGCAAGGAGCTGCAAAGGGTACTCCATTAGTACTCACGGAACTCAGAGCCTTTCTTTCTGTGATTTGCCGCTGAGAGGGCTGTTGGTCCCGCTGTGTGAAGACTTGTGCAATGAAACTGGACTGTTGTATATTGGATCATCGTCTGAATGTTATCTTAGTCTGTAGAGGAGAAAGCCCTGGACCTTTATATATCAGTGACAGACAGGATTCCTCGCTGGGAAACATGCCCCTGGTTTGGATATTTCAAGTACAAGTGTTTTTGTTCAAATGTTATTGAGACAAAACTTGCTCTTTTTCAATCTATGGGTTACTTTTATCCTTATGTCAGCTGAAATTCTTCCCATCTTGAGGTGATGGTGACTTTATTTTTCCTTTCATTGAGATGTGAATATTTTCTTTCTCAGGAATTTTCTGGTGTCCAGAGCTATGACGCGAGAGGAGCTTTAAAAAGTGTTCTGTGTATTCTTGTATTGTCTGCTGTTACTACCTTCTTGATAATGCTGGGAGATCAAGGACTAAGAGTATAAGATACATTAGTATGACATTAAAATGTTTCAAAGGCTATCCAGAGATTTAATTTCTTGGGAGTGGGTGCTATCTTTTCTCTGTTATGCATAGTGCTATGCTTGGGGTAAGAACACACAGAAGGGAGAACTTAGTTTTAATGGGTTCTTTTCAGAGTTTCAGCTCCTATGGGCACCATACTGAAGAGGAGAATAGGTGAGATGAAGTCAACTGCCAGTTTACTGTACTCTGAAGAGTCTTTTCTATGGTCTTTAATTCCAGCTCAGAGTTCTAAGAGATGCTGATGTTACTTAAGATTTCCCATGTATTAGAGAGCTTGAGGATTTTTCTGGCAGTTTCTATTCAGAAAACAAAAACAAACACCCTTCTTTATGTCTTTTCGGGACTTCCTCTAGAAGTTGTCCTACTGAAGAACAAATCAGAGTCACTTCTCACTAAAAAACATAAAAAATCATTTTTATTGTGTCTAGATGAATTATAGAGGGAAACAAAGATCTTCTCAAGTTACTGGCCTGCAGCATTCTCTTCTCTGTTCTAGAAGAACTGGAAGGGAGATCTGGTAATGCTGTTCTAGCGTAAGGTGGAAAAATATACCAAGAGTGGTATACAGGATCAATCAGATTTCCTTCTTAGCTTTTTTTTTTTTTTTTTTGCAGCTATAACCAGCCAGGCAGTGGTATGTGTTAGCTCATTAGATTGGTCAAACCCTGCATCTGTGCACTGCTCAAGAACTAATGAAAATTTCATGCCCAAGTAAGATCCATCATATGTGGAAGCACATGATATTGGCTGTCTGCAGAGCTTGGCTCCAGAGATGGGGAGAGCTGTCATCAAGGCAGGTTTTTCATACTTTGCTTGAAGCAACATCAAAAAGATTTTAACAGGGTTTCGTTTGTATGTTTGTTTGTTTTGTGGCAGACTAAAGACAGGTTCTCTTGTTAGAAGTGGAAGGGCTATTGTTTACTGGTAACAAGAATTTATTTCTGTAGAGTCACAATAGTGACCAAGACATCTGCTTGGTTTTACCTTCTAATACTATCATATAACTTAGCCAAATTATCCGGTATCATGTAGGTCTTCAGATTCAGTTAGCAGCCCATTTATGGAGTCTCTTAGTGTCTTAAGTAAAGCATGTTTTATTCACAAGCACCCAGAACTAATTGCTGTCTTACTTCCAATACACTGTGAATGTTACCTGTCTTAACATTTTAAAGAGAGGCACTCAGAGATGAAGTGTCTTCAAAATCATCTTGCAGGACAGTTTCAAATTCAGGATTGGAAGCCCAACCTCATGCTGTAATACTTAGTTTACATGCCTGCCTTAGGTGTTGCAGCACCTGATGTAGATGTTTGCCCAAAGACAATGGCATGAGGGTGCCTAGGCAGTTTTAGAATTAACTGAGAGCTGGATGCATCCATAAGCATCATGGTGTGGTCTTCTGCTGAGCTGGGAATCTTGTAAGAGCACTTAAGCTGGTCAGGAACTGTGGATGACTGTCTGGATCTGGACTGCAGCAGAAAAAGGGATTATGTCTGTAATCTGCATACCCAGAAGCTGCATGGGAGGGTATTGCATGCTGAAATAGGTGTTGATGAGATCTTGGACCTTCTGAAATAGGAAACACTTGAGAGTGGATATTCTGGGTGTTTGAACAAAGTCATGCTTTAGGTACTTGATTGGGTGATCTGAATCCTGCTGCAAGTCTCCCAAATCCCACTCTGGGGCTTCCTCCAGTACACTAGCCTGCCCAGTAAGTTTTATTTTAGTTAGTAAGTTGGGCTATTATCTTATGTAAAGCCAAAAATTGCACAGCCCATATCTTTTCAGAGGATTAAATCACTTAACAGGGTCCTGCTAAACTAGTTGGAAGCTTTCCAAACCATGCACAAAGTCAGTCTCTTGTCTTTTCTGTCAGGAAGGGAACAATCTGGGGAAAGTATTGTGCTAAGCTCAAGTTGGTTGGCCTGGCAATGCTGGAATTGGTAATACCATAAATACAGCCTTTTCAGTCTCTGGATGTACATAAGCAAAGAGGCCAACAATAGCACTCCATAGGGGTTGTTTGAAGAGATTTTTTTATGATTGTGAATGTTCAGCTAACATAAGACTTGTTTTAAAATGCAGGCTCCGATTTGTTGCTTGGATTGAGATATAAACTAAGAATTGATCATCAACCCAGTTCAAGTCTGGTGTTCAGAGCATCTTTAATCTTTAAGAGTTGCTTTACATGCTGGTAGACTTAGAGTTTTCAACCATATTCTATGAGTTGCCAACCATTGTGTAAGAGGCATAAAGTATCTCTTGTTGCTTATCTCTTGTACAGACATCTTCCTTTTCCCTACCCAAATCCAGAAGACAAAATGTGTTGTGAATTTACACAAGTGACTTCAAGAGAGGATACACCACGCATTGTTTGGCAAAGATGTGCAACATTCATTGTGCCTATTTTAATAGTCAGATGGAGGAAAAGAAGTTTTGAAAAGGAGAAGCAGAACAGTTACATTAGGCACTTGATGATGATTTCAGTCTGAAGAGCTCCGAATTCCCTTCTGAAATCTTTTTCTCTTGGGAGTCTTAGTTCCTAAGTTAAATGGCTAATTAGTGTGTGTTCACACCACAAATCAGCCCAGCAAGGCAAACTCAGAAGAGCTAATGCTGCTCACTTGCTCTCAATGGAAGCTGGGGATCTCAGGATCTTGCAGAGGCATTTGACCCTCCTGGATGTCTGAGAATTAGGGGGTTGTTGTTAGAACACTGAAGAATTTACAGTGAAGAGGGAGGGAAACAGCACCGAAAAATCTTCCTTCACTAACTGGGGCCTGTGTCAGCATCTCTCTAAAGAAAATTTATTTCTCTTGTTCATAACCTTTTCTATTTGTCTTAAACTTTACTCTTCTTGCTATTCAGCATCAACAGGCACCACAAAACATTACAACCAGTGGTCACCAGTCCTCTGGAGAAGGTGTATTGTTGGGACCCAGCTTCCATGGAGGAGCAAGAAAGCTTGATCAGTGGCACCTTTTCTGCATTCAGCTGTGAGCATTTGCCCCAAATGCCTTCTGTCATCTCAGTAGACCCCATCCTTTTTGCTTTAATTGATTCTGTCTGGCTTTAATTTGATGTGAGAATAGACCTCCCACTGCGAGCTCTCAAGAGTGCTTTGTGTAAGGGAACTTGCAGGCTGGGTGTAGCTGTGATCAGGGCAGGATTATTTTATTGGAATAGGTAGACAAGGGCATTTTGGCAAGGCCCACTGAATTCTTTAAGTCCTTTACCAGTTGAAATGAGGCTTTTTACTTCCTTAGTGGGTTGTAGGAAGTACTTGTACAACAACTTGAAAGCAAACCACTAAAATAATAATTTATTGTTAAAGCCACATGTGGGATTTCCCAAAGACATCCAGAGTCCTGTTGTATTGTCTCCCTGTAAGCAAGCAGCGGGAGATGATCTAGAAGAACTGGGACTCTGAAGGTTCAAAGAAGGGATTTGGAGACAAGGAGAAGGGAACGTATTTGGCTGCCATCACCAAACAGAATGATGGCAGGGATGAGGGTAAACAGGGGAAGCTGAAAAGAAAACATTCATGTGAGTCTGGTCAGCTGAAGTCTAAACAGCTCTTGAGTTTGTCTCATCAAATCAAAACATTTTGGTTCATAGTGTGTTGCCTTGAGTCAGTGTTTGTCTATGGTGACATAGTGTTGTAGAAACACCCAAATTGGAGGTGCTGGATCCCCTACCACTGGGGTCGGGATCTCTGCTGTTTCTACTACGGACTAGGAGAGGGGCACTTTTTGAGTCAAGGAAAGGCTGCATGAGAGCAATCCTATTTCCTATGTCTTGGTTTCAGATTCTTCAGATGCTTTAAGGCATCTTCAGAGCTGCTGTGCCTTGTTCAGTCTGATTAAGTGTGCTGCTGCTTGGACCGCAAATAAGGGTTTTAAGTCAAATGGGAAGATTTTTGAGGGAAAACAGATGAAAAAGTATTCAGAGTTAATTATGAGAATTCTTGAAATGGCTTGAGTAATAAAAAATAGATACGTACTCACTTATTCATCTCATGCTATTAGCGGTCTGTGCTTCTGCATCAAGCGATAGTGGGCTGTGAAAGGTTGCAGTGTGTAGGAGATCCTGTGAAATACAAAATCACTGCCTGCACAAAACCTAATGTCACTAAAGGTCCAGTCTTTGAAGGTGCAACCCAGTGATCTTCCAAAACTGTCCTTCACAAAGACATTGATGTTAGGGTGAGGTGCTAAGCACAAAACAACTGGAAAATGTACACATTAGGCTGGAGTAGGACCCTGTATAGCTCCGAAACCCACCCACATCTCTCCCAGACTATTCCTAGTGGTAGCTTAGACCTTACTGTTTTTTTTTTGCAAACAGTTTTGTTCCTATCTGCTAATTTTGTCTCGTCACTTCATAGAAATTGTGTACAAGAATACCACGTAGTTGTTTCACTAGAAATACTTCCTTCTTTATTTCCTTCCCTGTGTCAGAAACCCGATATTTTTTAACTTATTCTTTAGCCATTCCACCTGATCACTCAGTATTTCCATGTTTCAAGGAGATTTATCTAAATGGCATGTTTCCATGGCTGATATGCAGCAATAATGCAGGGTTAATACCTAATTAGTTCCCAGGGACATTGAGCTTTTCATGGATATTCGGTAACAAAAGAAACAACAAACAAGCTGAATTCCTAGGTCTTAATTCATTGGGGAGGAGGAAATAGGAACCTAAAAATGCAGGAATTATTCAATGCAGTATGAAAGCTTAGTCCATTCTCTCATGGAGCTCAGAAGATGCTATAGCAGCTGACAGGGAAAATATAACCTCCCTCCCTCCCTTCGGGGACTGTGTATGTGTCTGTGTTTGCAGCCCTGACATCTCCAAAGAGGAACATTCCCAGTTCTGCCACACGCTTTAAATAGCTCCTTGCCCATTCCCCTGCCCGCCGCAGCCCCCAGCCAACCTGACCCCATTTTCTGACATTCAGCCATACCTGATCAATTGTATCCTGAGCAGCTGGAGATGATCGGAGCTGGCCTTCCACCTCGCAGGATGGCGAGCATATGGGCCTGCAGGCTCCAGCCATTATGTTCCTGAGCACTGAGCTTGTCTGCCTGTGGCTACAGAGGGTTTTTTTCCCCTCTCAAGCAATCGCAAATAAACCTTTCTGATAACTAAAAGGAAAACAAACAGGCCCTTTGGCTCTGTAGGCAGCGAGAAGGAGGGGAAAACAAAAAGCAACAACAAAATCTTTGCTATGCTTAGGCAGCATGCAGCTTCAGAGGGCCCTCGGGAAGGAGGAGTTGTCTGCCCTCAGCCAGAGATGGGGCTTTTCTCTGAGCAGTAAGGGCACATTTCAGGAGGGTTAGCCCTTGGTGCTGTACAGCCAGAAGTGGAGTGGGAGCTGCAGAAGTGGAGTGGGAGCTGCAGAGGTGGGAGAATGTTTGGCCCAGAGGGGGTCCTATCCATCATCATCTAGATGAAAAAATTGAGTCTTTGGGCTGCCCACTACAGGCAGTCCAGTGTTAGACTTGCAGTCCTAGGGGTCTGAAGGCTGAAATTAACCTTGTAATGGTAATTAGCCCTTGGAACTGGCAGCAAGGGCAGAGCAGGATTGGATGGTAGAACCATAGAATCATAGAATATCCAGAGTTGGAAGGATCATCAAGTCCAACTCCTGGCTCCACACAGGACCACCCATAAATCAGACTACATGTCTGAAAGCACTGTCCAGACACTTCTTGAACCCTGGCAAGCTTGGTGCTGTGACCATTTCCCTAAGGAGCCTGTAACAGTGCCCAACTACCCTCTGGTGAAGAATTTTTTCCTGATATGCAGCCTGACCCTCCCCTGGCACAGCTCCATGCTGTTCCCTGAGGTTCTGTCACTGGTCACCAAGGGGAGGAGATCAGCATTTGCCCCTCTGCTCCACTCCATGAGGAAGCCATAGGCCACCGTGAGGTCTCCCCCTTAGTTTCCTCTTTATGCTGAACAAGCCAAGGGACTTCAGCCATTCCTTCAGACCCTTCACCATCTTTGTAGACCTCCTTTGGGTCTTTAGTGTTTTTTAGTAGTTTTGTGTCCTTTTTGTACTTTGGTGCACAGAACTGCTCACATTACTCAGGGTGAGACCACATCAATGCGGTGTAGAGAGGGATAATCTCTTCTCTCACACAACTGGTAATGCCATGCTTGATGCATCTCAGGATACAGTAGGCCTTCCTGGCTGCCTGGATACACTCATGTTCAACTTGCTGTTGACCAAGACTCCCAGATTGCTTTCAAGGGGGCTGCTCCAGTGTCTCACCCACCAGTCTGTGTGTATAGCTAGAGTTTGTCCTTCCCAGGTGCAGAATCCATTACTTTCTCTTGTGGCCACATTTCATGTGACTGGTGATTGCCCAGCTCTGTAATTTGTCTAGCCCCTGCAGGCTGGGGGACATCTGCCAACAACACAGAGGCATGCTGCCATGCCAAGTGGACTGAAAAGCTGCTTGCTAATGCAACACCTCTTAGAACAAGAGTCTGCATACTGGGTAGATTTACAGTTTCTTAGGGTTACTCATCTGAAGTGCACTCCCCGCTGGCAACAAGGCTTTTTCCCTAAGACAATAAATGATGGGCTTTTACAACTTGAAGTCAGACTCATGAAGAGCCTTTGAAACCTTTGCCTCAGCAGATATGGCCAAGGTTATCATCTTGGCACGTCTTCAGTGAACTTGGACTCTATACTGAAATGCTGCCAGAGTCTGCAATGCACTCATGCTAAAATGCTGAAACCACATAAAGGGACCCCTGGTCCTGTCACCTCACTCTCCTCCTGCTTGCAAAAAGTCAGAGCACTAACGTCATCATGAAGGTATAACAGCTGGTACCAGGTATGAGTTGTGCTGCTGCCAAGGCATCTTCTCTGAAGTCTTCGATGGGAATCACTCCAATAGAGTGAAGTAGTTCTGTTCCCTAAACATTTGAACTGTAGAAATGAGTAAGAAATCCATGTGGAAAATTCAGAGGGGGAAAATGAGAGCATAAGCCATGGGATCAGCACCCACTGGGCCAAACAGTTGCTTCCCAAGTAACTCCATTGAAGCAACAATAATAATTGCCAATTTATGCCAGCATTTCCAAGAGTCACTCTTGGGACACAGCCAGTTCTGGTAAAGGATTAATCTTGCTGGGAAACTCCCTCTTGTCCATTGCTCTGTCTCTGACACACTCACACATGCAGAAAAACAAATGTTGGTGACCCTCCGACAACCCAGTTAGCTAGCAGGGAATTAAGGGATGTGAAACTCTAGCTTCCCCTTCAGCACAGCCCTGCATCTGCCACAGCCAATTCAGAAGGCAGGACTAGCCACCTGCTAGTTGTTTTGCTCAGAGAGAAAATGTCTATTGGACACATAGGAAACAACTAATTCAGTCCTATGGGAGGGACTAGAAATTTGTCATTCTCACTGTCTCCAGCACAGGTACTCACCGCCTTTTAGGACTATGATGCTGTGGGGTTTTTTCTGGTTATTTTTCCACCTGGCAGTAGTTCTGTATTTTGTTTTTGTCTAATGTAGCATTTCTCAGCTATTGACATTTGACCATCCAATTCCGGACAATGAAGAATATGTTGTGCCCCATTTGCACACAGGCATCTCCATCCCTTCATCTTGGCTTAAAAACAAATTAATAGAGAGAAATGTGTATTGTGTAAGCTGGAAAGCACAGTCATTGTTTGTGCAGTGTCTGACTTTTGAGAAACATGGATCTTCTCTATTTACTGCTTCGGAATCTCTGTGCTTCAAGAATAGGTCAGTGCCTCTTCATCCCACCACTTCCCTAGTGCCATTGCACTCTGTATGCCACTGCAGTGTGATTTGACCCAAATTTTTGCACTAGGGGTTCCACAGAGGTTTCCCTGGAGTTGGTCTCAGTATCAGAAGGGATAGTTCAATGGCCTCAAGAAGCAGGCTAGGAATTTTCCTTGGGAACAGCAGGCTCGGCTCTACAGCTTGCTCAGCCTTTCCCCCTTCTGAGGACAATAAATTGAATAACATGCAGTTTACTGCATACCCACAAGAGAAGTTGTGGAGGGGAACCCCAGGCCGGCCACTCAGCGGGTGCAAATCAGTATGCCTTTGCTAGCTTACACCAGCTGTAGAGTTGGCCCCAAGGTTTTTGTGTTCACATTATCCTGGGGCTCATATTGCAAGAATGCAGGGCTGGCCAGATGTGCTGGCTGTTGTGCTCCCTTTCCTCCATGACTGACATGGTACCAGGGGACAGGGAGCTGCCACTCCCTGCCCTTGAAACAGCCAGGTTGGTCCTGCATGTATTCAGTCTGGAGGTTGCTTTGGGATCTTCGGGAATGGCTACACATAAATGCTGTTATAGGATGTATCAACAGAGTAGCAGAGGAAGTTTTCCCCTTGGAAGTGGTGTTCATCTCCTCCCCCAACCCAGCATATGGAATTCTGGATCACATTTCTCTCTCTTGCCAATAAATATTGCAGATTTATTGCTCTATACCTGGTGGGTAGTAAATTGCATTCCACCTCTGTTATAAGGCTCTTTGCTATGACATAGCCTTGCAGCTCCATTAAACCTTAATTACAGCAACACTTCATTGGATTGCTGCGATGGTCTGAGTGCCATTGCAGTGGAGAGGATGTATGGCCAAAACAGGCTGATGCAGAGAGGCTTTGTTTTGTTTTGTTTCCTCCCTTTTTAAGGATTATGGAGAGTTGAGCCCAGCAAGGGGAATAGATGGAGAGCCCCTCACGCTCTGCTCATTTTCCACAACAGCTGGCTTCACCTGCCACAGCCCCTGCAGCTCTTCAGTCCCTGACTGAGTGCTCAGCAGTGTTCAAAGCTGCCTTCTTTAAGTGACATATTCACATCCGTACTTCTGATCTGCATCCTAGGTTCAGTGTTATCTTTGTTTGATAGCATGAGGAGTGCGGGGCTTGGATTTCTAGAGTGTAGCAAGACAAATTTAAGAGTCAGTGACTGAGATCACTCTTAGCAGGCGGATTGCTTTTGTGTCAGCCAAAGGCATTATTTCTGGTGCCATCCTTGCCCACCTGCCAATATTCATCCCTGCAGCCTGTGGCTTTGGACATCACACTGGGTCTTTGTGAACCCCCGGCCCCTCACAGACTTGTGCTCAGTGCTAGCATGCATTGCACAGACAGCCCTCCTTGGACCAGCATTCATGTCTTCCGGCTCTGTGATGAGCTAACCAGACCACTAATCACTGCGCCAGCCCCTTGAATCCACTGCACCACCTCACAGGTGAGTGCTGTCATCGGATCCATCCAAGAGAGAGACTGCTTGGTTCCAATTGGAAATGATTTGCTGCCTCAGTTGTACTGGTATGTTGTCAAGTGGTACAGATGGTGTAGATATGATCACAACTGAAGCTGTTCTAGTTTAATTTTGGGACTATCTGCTGTTAACATAATGCTCTCACTTTTGTAATGAGTTTGACTTTTGTGGTCATATTAACGTTTCGTAAGTCCACTTGTATGAACGAGAATGTTTCTACTACTGTGTTTTACCACATCCATAACTTTATCTACCCAAATATCCACATATCATTTATATCCAGGTACCCAAAAATGTTTGTAAGTAGGCAGCATGGAGATATTCTACCCCACTGCTATAGCAAAAAAATACCAAAAAGCAACTAAAATCTTTCTACAAATTTAGTTGCTGTGCTCTTTTAAGAATAACTAATACATGAATAATACTTTTTTTGTGGCGAATCTATTACAGAGCCTTGTTTGTCCTCATTCTCCCCTCCTTCAGCAACCTTGAGATGTCAGACATAGGAAATGTGGCCACAGCTGTTTATGCACTTAAGAGGTTTTTTCCAAGGCCACATCCTTCTATTCTGTAGATTACTCGAAAAGATGCTACAGGGACTCCAGAAAGCCAAGGTCTATGTGCCATGTGCAGGTGTTGCCAGGAGATTGACATTTTGAACATTTGAAAACAATCAGAGAACTAATTTGGTGCTAGATTTTTTTTCCTCTCCTCCCTCCTTCCCACTTAAAGTGTATGTTAGAAGACTTCTGCTGTAGATTGATATTCCTAACAGGTCCACATTGCTCAAGTAACAGTCAAACATGATAGCACATATTAGGAGGAACATAGGTAGCTCATCACATGCAGCTAGGAAAGTGTTCAGCTTCTCTGTATTCTGGGCTGGGGTTAACTGACATTCATCAAAGCCCCATCCAGCCCTTGACTTATCTTCCTCTATAGGGTAATTAAGTCTTGCCCATTGTAAGTGATTAGGAAAATGCCACTGTATCTGTTTTTTCTACAATAACTCATCACCTTGATGAAAAACTGATTATTTTTCTATGTGCAAATGGTTACGTTTTCAGATGTTCTTGTTTTAAATAATATAAGAGGGGAAAAAAACATCTGAAGTCCAACTTCAGTAGTTCCAAATTAAGGGAGTTTATTCCTTCTCTTTGCGGGGGAGGGACGACTGGAATTTTAATTTTTAAAATGTAGTTTATATTTAGACAAATTAAAGATGTGTAAAATTAAATTGAAATGTTTTGACGGGGCTGAAAATATATATTTTGATTAGCTCAAACGAATTTAAATATAAATCATGGGAAAAGTGAAATGTTGGTGGGGTTTTTCTGGTTCTCATTTGGAAGAAAAATAATTTGCAATCTTGACACTTCTCATGGAATGTAAAGTCCATTTGCTGATTAAGGCCCAGATTCATCCTGGCTAATTTCAGGCACTATTGAACTGCTTAGTGCCAAAGGGCACTTCAATCCACCTGAGGTTTAAATTGCCCTTTGTAGGTACCTATTTCTCTCAGTGATAAGACAGGGGCAACGTGACTTCAAATACGTGTGACTGAAGTTGGGTGATGTACAACAGGGTGCAGTGCTCTCCCTTTCATCATCCACACAGTGCATGTGCCCTTTCCTTTCCCCCCCTCCAAAAGTTGGGGCAGTTCTCTTTTTTGAAGAGAGGAGAGATTTCCACTAAAACATAAGATTTTATCTATTTGTTCCCTGGCTGAAGAAAATATTCTGGGGGACTGACAGGTTCATGTCCCATGAGAAGAAAAGAAACAAGATTTGAAGTGGTACTGGAGGGGTCTTTGGTCAGGTTGTTTGTTCTTTGTCAAACCCATGTGCCACAGCTTCCATCTCTCACATCTGGTTGGCAGAAGGCAGGTCCTTCAACAGCTCCTCCACAATATGCTGAACACTCTGCTGCATCCTCAGCACTCTTTGACCCAGAACAAAAGTGAAAATATTTGGCATGCCAGAAAAGGTTAAAAAATAAAGTGATGCACAGCCTTCTCCTCCCCATGACATCAGTTCAGTGGAAAGAGAATGATCTCCCCTGCGTCCCACCTGGCAGTCTGGTAGTAGCAAAGGGACATATCTTCTACAAGTCACTTCCCATGCCTTTGTCCAGTGTCCACTTGGTCCACAGTGCTGTCCTGTCCATAATTTTTCAGGTGGAGAACACAGTGTAGAGAGGTCAGATGTTTCATGCAACAGCCCCAACTGATGGCATCCTGACATCCTTGGGAGTGCTTTGGTCATCTGTCCAGCCAACCAGATGGATCTGCTTTAGGTAGCTGGACATTTGGGAAGTATTATTTCTTCTGAATATGTAGCCTGTGCTGCTCTTATTTGAAGCTCATAAAACATAACGAGATATGGGTCAACATTTAAGTCCTGTGGAAAATTACATCCTGAAAGACTTTGTGGAGCCGAAGGCTTAGCTGGTATTAACTCTAATTATACTCCATTGAACTCTGTAACAGCAACTGCAGCCTTTGACTAAAGCAGTGAGTGTTGTTCTCCTTTCTAGAGAGCTCACCAGTGGCATTACATCTGAATGTTGGGATGCTCTTGATGAGCCCAGATGCAAGCACTGTGCCTCCCCTCCCCAGTTCTGCTGGGAACAGAGCATCTAAGCACATTGTGCACCTTGCTCATCCACAGTAGGGCATTTTATTCACCTTTCTGGTTTCCAGCAACTGTTTTGAAGTCCTTGCAGCTACTTGATAGCACATATAGGATGTGTCTGAGAGCTTCACTAGGAGAGTTGTCGAATATTGCAAGTGAGATTTTGGAAGCAAGCAGGCACAATTGGAGAGTGGGAGAAAGAGATTACAATACAGTTGTTGGCTGATATGAAAAAAAAAATCTTAAATAAACCACAAATTATGAAAGAAAGAAAAAAAAACCTCTTGTGAGAAAGAAAGAAAGTAACAAGTCTGTGGAGGATGGATGTTTGGAACTGTTCAGCCTAATGCATGCCAGATTTCTCCTCTCTCCTCTCCCCCCGCCCCCTCCCGCCCCTCGCTGCCTTCTCTTTACCAAATGCTGTCTGCTAAACTTCTGAAACACCCTTTGCCTTTTTGACCCTTCAACTCATCTTGAACTTAGGAAAAATTGGGGGGGCGGGAAGGAGCGGCCGGCCATGGAGCGCATGTGGCTGCACAGTGTGGGGGTGTGCGCCGGGGGTCTGTGATCAGGAGGGGACTGACACGGGTCTGTGTGGTTGATGCTCCCCTGAAAACAATTTGTATCCTGTTAATAGAATTAGTAAATATTTGTAGCTCACTTTGAAGCTTGTGTCCCCAGGGGATGTATGGGGGGGCACGCAGAGAAATTAAAGAGACAAGTTACTCATTCAGTCATCCCATCCCCTTCCCCCAGCCTTTCTTTCATTTTCTACCTCCTGTATGAAGACACTAAACAGACAAATTGGAGGGTTGAAGCCAGGCTTGTGCTGTTGCTTGCAGGAAGTGACAGGGGTGGTACATGGGGTGTTGGGGGGGCTGGGAGGTGGAGAAACAGGCCTGATATCTGGTAATGCAAAAGCCATTCGCATGTAATGAAACGGCTGGTGAGCCAAGTTCCTGAGCTGGGGAGCCGAGGGCTGAGCTGCAGAAGTGACTCCGGCACTGGGCTGTGCTGTGTGTGATAGCTTTCTGAGGTCTTTCAGCACTCTGAAACACCATGAAAGAAGGCTGGAATTTACGTATACAACTTCATTTCTGCTCATCCCTTCTCTTCCTGACAAAGCCTTGCAAGGTGGTGGAGGAAGAAAGTGAGCTCAGATTGGAAAACTGAGTCATGTTGGACTGAGACGTCTCATTTCCCTGTAATTTCACAGATGCACTAGCTAAGGCGAAGTCACTTGCAAAATTTTGGGCAGTGGGCACACTCCCAGTCTTTGCTTCCAGCAGCTGGCAGCTGAAATACATGACTGACAAGGGCAGTCCAAAAGGAGGGTCCAGTCTGAAACAGGAAATTCAAAGGGGATCTGTTAGCATCTCCAGGCATGGCATTGTGACTTGGAAGTAATTTTGACAGATACTGGGAATCTTGTACGAGCTATGTTGCTTTTTAGCAAGGAACATACACTGTGCCTGTTGATATTGAGAAATGTGCTGTCATTGACTTGCCAGGTCTACCAGACCCCTAACAAAATGTAATTATGCTCTTAGCAAAGCTGAGCTCTTACAGGTGAAGTGGCTTTAAAAACGTACATCTGAGATGCACTTTTACCTTATACGTAAACGCCGTGTTCTAAAGGTGGGGAGGAACTAGGGAGGAGGCACAATGTTTCCTTTAAATTATTGAGGCCAAGTTAAAGCAGCTGAGCTCCTGCACTTGGAGTAGTTTTCAGATGTAGTAGAATCTGATAACTTGCATCTTCTTGATGTTTTTCCAAATTAAACCGGTTGGACTTGAATGCTCGTATTTTGCAGATTCACTTCTGGTAATATTAATGATTTCTAAGAAGCCATGTTAATCCTGTCTGAAAGTGAAAGCACCCAGAGAAGGTACAATTCTGCTACTGTAGCAGTCAGCCCATACTGGGGAGGAGGGACAGAGAAGAAAGGATATGAGCTGGTTATTAAAAATAAAATGAAAATGAAAATTAACCAGCCATTGCTCAGCCTCATTGCATATGCTAGAGGCTCAATTTATTCCTTAGAAACAGAGCAACAAGCAATCCTAAATGGTAGTGTGGCTGCCCGCTGGCTGGCTCTAGGCTGGGTGAGACCAGGCCATGATGTAATCTCATGATGTGGCTGATAAACCATGGAGATTAGGGAGTGACTCCCAAAGTCTGGGTTATGAGGTTGGAAATTTGCCTTCTGATTGTTTTGGGGTTGTGGAGAGCAATGAGGAAACCTCAGGTGGCTAATTTCTGTCTCGAGGAAAGAAAGAACAAGGCAAGCTCTTTAATCATTGAATATTGGGTTGTCTGAGTGCCAGGAACATTTAACGGGACTGGCAGGCTTGGCTTCTCTGGTAGTAGGCAGCTATGTGTCACCCAGTCAGCAGCAGCTCCCACAGGTGCCCCTGAAGAGAAGCAAGTGACTTGGGGGGCAATTGCCCTTCGTGTCCCTCAAGGCATGCATTTCTCTCCATGAACTGCCAAGCCAGGCGGGGTCACTGCTTGCTCTAAAACTAAGGCAGGGTAGCTGCATCCATTTCTCAGCTGAGGGTTTGGTGTCTTGGAAGACTGCAACCCAGATAAAGCGAACAGTTTCATGCACTCGTATGTGGATGGATATTGGTATCAAAAGTTTGTTCAGCGAAGGGTGAAAACATTTAAAAGGCTCTGACCTTCACTCAAAACAAAAATCTGCAGAAGAAAGTAAACCCTGAGTTGTTCAAAGTTTTTGAGTTTTCTTTCCTGAAGTAAAAGTTTAGAAAGAGAAGTTGCAAAAATTCTCTTAAGAACTGTTGGCGTTATTTTTCTTTGTGTGTGCAAAAGAAACATTCAAGAGTTTTTACAAAAGAAAACTTTAAGGAAAATAGTTGCAAAACACATGTAGTATGTTTCAACCAGCTGGATTTTCTGGCAGCTCCAATGAAATCTAAACAAGGAAAATGATTGTCCTTGTTTTGTTTTGCAATATTTTTTATCCATGCAGGACAGTACAAAGCACATCCTCTGTGGGAAGGTGTCACAGACAGCAGATGAGAGAGTTCCCTGTGAATTATAATGGAGTGTTTTCCAATTGAGTCAGCCCGTGTGGAGGTCCGATCCTTTCAACGCACTCATACAGGGAAAAGAGAGGAAGTTGAGTCCATTAAGGAGAATAGTAAAACCAGGAGTCGAGCAATGAATGAACAACTGATCCGGTAAAGTCATGCAAGCACCTCTAACTCCCACTCATTGCAGGAGGTATTCGACAGTTTTGCAGGGCTGAGCCCCAGTTCATGTGAGCAAGGGCCTCTTTTGCAATTCTATATGTCTGCTCTACCTTTTCCAGACATGCATCTCTGGTTTTATTAAGCCCACGACTTGCCATGGTCCTTAAGTTCCCAGCACCTCTTTCCACCGGTTCCCACCCAGAGCTGAGAGACCTATTACCAGGTAATGATGTGTCAAGCAATAGGCAAGGTACAGGAAAATCACCTAAGAAAAATGCTGATGTAGCGTTAGAAGCATCTATATTTTTATTCTCCTTCATGACCTGATTTCCTATACCCAGAGCCTTTAACTTGCTGATGCTTCTCTTCAGATGAATGGGTGGATTTGGAGACTGTCAGAATGGCAGCAGGACTTGTATAAAAAGTGTCATAATATTTCTCCTGTTGCCTTACGATGAATTACATTTTCAAATCCTCAGACTTGGAAAAGCTGCTTGAAAGTACTAAGTTTTAATGTTGCTTAGGTCTGTATTATGACAGAAATGGTTGAATTGCCCATAGTTTTATGTTCATCTGAAAACTGTGGTGAAAATCTGCTGTGTTTCTCCTAGGTGTTTCAGATCACCCAATTTCTTCCAAATTTAAGTCCACTTATATTCAAAACTCACCCTAATTTGTTTGTATTGACCATGCTAGGACCTAAGCCAGCAATAGTACTTCTCTGCATTTGCTCAGGATGTTGACTTGAGTACTGAGCAAGTACAGCCTGACCAGGAACAAGAAACTGCCCAAGCATCTTAAAAAGTGGAGAAAGATGGAGAAAGCTCTGCAGAACATGCATACATGCAGACTGGTTGTATCTCTGAGGAGCATCGTATGTCTGCAGCCACTGTGGGATCCACTGCATGTTGTGATAGTCCTGAGCTCAACCTGAACCAAGAGGAAAGGTTGTGTAGGTTCTTGTTTCATTATGAAGCATTTTTATGGTTTCCCATATGTTAAATATTTTCTCAGTAAGTGAGGAGTCCAATGCTTCTAGTGAATTCAGTATATAATAACACCATTTTGAAATGATTTCTGGATAACAGAGTCTGCAAAGGTTCAGAGAGTTCTTTTTTTTTTCCTTTATGCTAATTCTCATTGTCATATTCTGAGATTCCTTGTAAAGACCTGAGCCTACATTGTGGAATACACTTCGAAATTTAGTTTCAATCTGTTTCAATGTGAAAGAGGTGAAAATGTGTAACTCCACAAGGAGAAAAGGTCCTTGTTGCAAAACAAGTTTCCAGTTAAAGCTGGTGACAGATTTTATCACAAACATTTTAAAAGCTGTAACTTCAGATTGTTTCTAGCTCACAGGATTTGAAATGCTCTTGAATCTCAATCCTTTCTCAAATAGCTTTAGCAAACTAATTTTAGTAATCAGCTTCTGTATCTTTGATTACAGTGAACTTCGTTTTCTGAAAACAGCGGCTGTGGCAAGGAGTTAAAAGTACACTCTTGTTATGATAACAGTTTGAATAAGTTCAGTAAAGATACTGATAAATTATACCAAAAGAATCCAGCAGACTTTGGAAAATGCCGACGGTAAAAAGAAATTTTGGCTAAAAATTTTGTTTTTGAAAATGGGAAAGGACTGGTTTCAACATAAAACACTTCTCATGCCAAAAATTTAAGCCAGCTGTCATTGTCTTTTGTATCCATAAACAAATGCTTTGGTCTCCCTAACAAATCTCAAATGAGTAAAATCAGAATGAGAGAAGTAAGGGCTGCTTGTCTGCAGTGCACATGCCATCCAGTCATCCAGAGTCTGATGCAGATTTGGGGCTGTTTCTGTGAAATTCTTAGCACATACTGAAAGCTGCCAGAGCCTTTCCATTCCCGCACCTCTGGCGAGAGAGCCTGGGAGTCAAACCTCATGAATCAAACCCAGGAGAAGAGGAGATGCAGCTTTGTGTCCAGTGCATAAGACCTGAAGAGCACAAGGCAGGCTGGCAGGTGTGTTACCATGTTACCATACCCAACAGTCCATTAACTTCCCAATGGCTGTGCTACGGTATCAGCTGGGATGGAGACCGGGCAGTGCAATGTGTGAGCAGAGCTTTTGATGTCTAGTTGGAACTTCTCAACAGCTGCAAACCAGGAGAAGCTTGCTCCTCCAGCTCTTTGGTTCCAGTTTTTTTTTCTTTCCTTTCTTTTTTTTCTTTTTTTCTTTCTTTCTTTTTTTTTTTTTAATTTCTCTTTGTCCTACAGTATTACCACAGATTATGGTATCGCTGGGATGTGGGGGACTGTGACTTCCCCAGATCCTCTTCCTCTTCCTCACAATGCTGAGACCAAAACTGGAAATGTTAATGAGAGTTTTGAGTCACGTCTCTTCTGAGCCCAGTCTCTGTCAAATTACTCTTTATTCTATCTAATAAATGATTAGGGGATCTCCTGCAAGCTGGTTGTCACTTGTGCTGTGTTTCACAGGTGGAAGAGGGTGTTTTTTATTTCAGTGATCATAAGTAGGAATTTAATCTAAACTCATGCAGTCTGCTTGCACTTCATGTGATGACTGAAGTTCTGCAGAAAGCAAGCTTCTGTGTGAGATTTCTCAGAAGATTTTCTTCCACTTCCTGTTAGAATTTCAAAGGCAATATTCATCTTTGTGATAATTTTGGCTGCTCTAAGTTATAGCTTAGACTTGCAGAAAAAGGCAGAGCCCTTTAAAAGGAATTGTTCAATGAGCAAAGTAATGAAATCTGAATTGCTGTGAATTTCTCTCTTGTAGGATTCTCTGGTGGCTGCTAAGGGTTTCATTTTCTCCTTTTCTGGACCTCTATGGGAGCTCTTTTCCACCTGGCTTCCTGTATGTGCAATATTTGTCAGAACTACATAACTCTGAGTTTTCTACCCTCCTGAAAAACCAAGTATTCCAACTAAATAAAGATCTGTTGGCTCAGAGATGATGAGGTAACTGTGGGCGGACAAACCCTGATCACACTAGTCTTGTCTCCATAGGAATCAGGGGAAAAAAAAAGAAAAGGCTTACATCACTGCTGGGTCTTGACTCTGTTTATCTTCAAGCTGTTGGTGAAGGTTAAGCAGAGATGTTCACCACATGGTTCATCTTCCCAGATCTCTCCTTTCATAAGGGTATTTCTGTTTCTTTTGCTCCCTCTTCCATGCTCAGCTGTTGAGCGTTTTATCAACAGGAACTGTTTTCTTTCTCTCTTTTACTCTCAATATATCTCTGTGGCTCATGAGTCAGAGAATCATTGGACATACCTGCTGTAGTGACATCTGATGTGTAGACAGAGTTCATTTCTGACTACAGAGTGTCAGCTGTGTACAAATACATATGTTAAATGCTAATGTAAACAGTATACTCTACCCTTTTCTTTGGAGCCAAGCTCAAGGTCAGGAAAACATAAGGTGCTCAGCTGTGCTTTGTTCGTAACACGGCAGATCTGCAAAAGGCGTTGTCTCCGTGTCAGTTAGGATGCATCCAAGTTTGGTTAGGCTCTGCTACAAATGGACCTGCATAGCCTTTGGCACAGAAGCCCTGCAGAGCTCCCTCCTGCCATGTCTGAGAGCCGACAACGCATTTGCCTTTGTGCCAAGAGGATGCCGCAGTAACACACAACAGTGTTGCTGAGTTAAAGATCGAAGCTGGGCAGAGTAAAATACCTCCCAGTGTAATTAATCCAGTCATATTACTCCAGCTTTCGGCTTTGTTTTTTTTCGAAAGCTGGCCTGGCCTGCAAAACCCAGGTCTCAATTAATACTATTATCCTGGGGATGACATTTCCTCAGTCTGTCGTCGGTTATTTTTTAATTCTCTAATTTGTTCTAATATGCGCATTGCCTGCACATCAAGTCAGCCATGAAGACGCTGCATTTCCAGGTTCCTTCCTCTCCATCCTCCCAAAGAAATTAAAGCAAGGAGGCTGCGGGACCACAAGTGCAGGAAATAGAATTAGGGAACATATTAATTGGGGCATCAAGTAGGATTTTGTTCCAGGCGGTTTCCTTCCGTGAGCCACTTTGATGCTTCCCCTTCGCAGCTCTGTTTCTCATTAAAAGTATCCCTTAATGGCAAATGTTGTTTATGCATGTTGCAATTATGTCATGCTGTAACCCCTGTGCTGGCAGGCTTGGCTGATTGGTGGGGAGGGCAGGAGGAGGAGGTCAGTGGTGGGGAAGAATTGGGAAGAAAGGCGGGGGGGGGATATGGGGTGGGGAGGTAAATAGCAGACAAATAGTTTCAGCTTCTCGGTTGAATGTGATGGCTGCTCTGAACCGCTCCATTTGTACAGACTAGCTGGACGCCTGCTTGAGATCCAAGGTCTTGTCGCTCATTTTTACAGTCAGTTCTTGTTCTTTGTGCTAGTTGCTGGCTTTTGGATTTGCACTGCTGCCAGAAAAATGGCCGGGTGATTTTAAAGCTTTGCTTTTCCAAGTGAAACCTGGGCTCTCTTTTGCTGTTTTAGCTACTGTTTGATTTAAGAGAAGTGGGATTTAGTATTGGCTTGCAAGTTTGTAATTTTTTAGAAAACGTGTGTTTTTTTTCTTTCTCATTATGCTTTTCCCTCTCCTCCACATCTCGCATGCACCTTGACTCATGCAAACCTTCAGCAGGGATCTTCTTCACAGCCCCAAGGTCCACTCTGATCTTTTCAGACCCGTTACTATCACTGAAGGAGCTCCTAGGTGGCTTTTGCCAGAATTAATCCAAAGTGCGAATAGCTCATTTGTGGGAAGGGATTTGTTTTTCCATCCAGGCAGCCAAAACCTCCAGCTTCCCCTCTCCTCCATGTGCCAACATGGAGTGCAGAGGGTTCATCCTGCCCTTGATTTCCAAGTCTGTGCGATCAGCTAATGACAAAGGGGGGGAAGGAGGGGGGGAAAGGGAGCCCAATTTTTTTCTCCTGATTTTGATTGTTCCTATATTGATTTTCCCCATACCTAGATCTTGAAAGCAAACAATAAAAGCCATAATGAAAGAAATCAGCTCATGTGCACGGGGAGGGAAAGCCAAGCCATGCCCTTGCCCAAGCAAGTTCAGCAGCCAATACAAATACCACCACTGTGTTTTGAAAACTCAGCTGGCCTCTCTGGATTTAGGGAGCCAACACGGTGACTGAAGCCGATGGCGAAAGCAGTGAGTGAAAACCTCAAAGCTGTGAAAACCAGAAAGTAAATCAAAACTAACAGCTTAAGTAAATAATTAATTAATTAAACCACCCTGCTTCCTTCCCACCTAATATTCACTCTGGAATGAGTGGAGCCTAAGCAGGCAAAAAGGCCTAAGAAACCACCGGAGCCGGGGATGACAGGGACGGAGCTGGTGAATGAGGGGAAGCAGACAAGTGCAGGAGTCACTGAGGAGAAGTCACTCGGTGCCTAGAGCCAGAACGGCTGTGAAATGACTCATTTTCACTTTGCATGTATGATATTTGCATGCAAAACACATTCTGCGAGCAGTCACATGGGTATTCTGCTCATGGTTTTGATCCGGGATGAAATTTCACCCTTTCCTCCAGCAAAGTCGTTCATCTTTCTTTCAGGGAGGAGGGAGGAAGTGGGAGGGAACTGTGGGGAGAGAGAAAGGAATTGTCCTTCAGGCATAAAATTCAGGGATTTATCCCTAGAAAGGGTCACCCAGTTGTTCCCTAGCATGAGGTTCGATCCTGCTGTTTGGTGGCTTAGAGTCAGAAGGGGGAAAAGCTCAGGAGAGCACAGGGCCAGGGCAGGGACAGGCCCCACAGCCTCCAGCCTTCTGGTAGGCTGAACTGGGCAGCCATGGGAAGGGCTCTGCTGCCTTAGTGCTGCTCTGAGTAAAAGGTCCTCTGCAATGAGGTAAATAACAACCAGACCAACAGTGTGTCTCTGGGAGACTTGAGAGCCCCAGAAGTGTCCCGCCAGTCAGGGCAGAAGACCTATGTTGTCTTTCATCTGTACTCTAAGAAAGGTGTGCAGCATTTTGCCCTGACACTGTTGGGTATTTCTGGTATTGTACCTTGCTCAAGAGAGCTGCTAGTCAGGCATTGTGAAATGGCATCCACAAGGATGCCTTGCAGATGGTTATCACATCTATTTTGCAGTAAGTCTTGGCACTGTTCTTGGGCATTTGATTGCTTCAGAGCTTGGGCAAGCACTAGTGACCCTGGAGGACTGTGTCTGCAGCAGTCACTGTCGCTTCCACTCCCTCTGTGACGCTGGGGCAGAGTTTCCCAATAAAAGGGTTGTTGCAGTCTATAACCTTCATCTGCCACTTTTTCTCTGTCATTGCTTGTTTCCAAAGCCTTATAGAGCAATAAATGACCTCATAGGAAACATTTGGGGCGCTGCTGCGGTATGCTAGCTAGCCAGATCTGGGAGCTGTTTGCCATTCTAGAGATTCTTAAGCAAAAAAAAAAAAAAAAAAAAAAAGAAATTCAGAAGGCCAAGCCTACCATTTCTCATGGCAAGTGATGTGCCGTTTTCACCAGGGATCTAACTTGAGGACTGATAGTTAGCTGTACTTAGAACTTATATATGCAAAGGACTATCTTTGGCATAGCTCCACTGTGGTCCTCTGCATTTCTGTGAGAGAACCTGCTGGTTTTGGCAGGGCAGATGGAGAGGCATGGGATGAATGCAGGCAGAATGCCATAGTCGGTTCAGATTTCTCTGCTTGTGCTGTTGGGAGCCTTTTCCTTTCAGCCAACAGCATTGAGGGCTCAGATTTAAGAGCTGGGACAGGAGTGTCAAAGACACAACAGGGGTTGCACCTTGCTCAGATGGGTACAGTTGGGTGAAGAGGCCCATGGCGGGGCCACTGATGGTATCAAGAGGTGATTTTTGGAGCTTGAACTCCTTTGGTTTTCAAGGCATTACTTAGTAGAGATTCAGCTGGGAGGCTCACACAAGTAGCCCTATCCTGTGTACCAGGGGGTGGGCATATAAATAATCTGTGAGGGAGGGTAAGGATCTGCCCTGCAGTTTCTGACCATGTTCAGAACCTTTACTTGCAACCAATAACATCTCTGAGAGTATTGCAGAGTTAAATTTGTGCAGTCACTCTGAGGATGTACCTGACTTTTGCTCAGACCAAGCTGACTGTGTGTGCTCTGAGCACAACTTGCCCCCAGAACATGGGCATCTGATGAGTTTGGAGTACTCCAGCAAAGGGGAAAACCTTGAGATCAACCTTCTCCTTAGTGTGAGCTCAACTACAAGGGCAGCAAAACAGGCTATGCCCAGGCTGTGTGTCAGCAGGTAGTCTGAGTGCAGTAAGGTTGCTGGTAGTTTTTACAATATAAAACAATATATCTTACAATATTTAAACAGCACGGGTGCACTGGAGTACACCCAAGCACCTGAAAATACGTGGCATCAAACCAGTACAGTAGTCGAAAAGGCTTTGAAAAGACCTATTTTAGTGCCAAGGTAGGGGAAGGACATCCTAGAACAAGTGCATCTCAAAGAGAGGTTGAACAGCTGCCTCAGGCACCTTTCTTTGAGCCTGTGATTTTCCAAGGACTCCTACCATTCCCCTGCTGTTAATGGGTGTTGAATCCTGAACTGAGTTTTTGCACTGCTGAGGGATGGAACTTGCAGTGCATCAGTGCTTTTCTTCTCCTGTTTAAATGCAATTTTCTCAGAAATCCATACAGGGAAGGAGGGAGAGTCACCTGGCAAACAAACTTAAATGAAGGCTATTTTGCTGGAAATGTTTATATGTTGTTGCTGCAAAATACACAAAGAGTACTGATAGCACAGCACAGAGTTCAGCTTGTGCAATCAGGAGTGTGTGTCTGCAAGTGTCAGTGTGTGTTTGTTTGCAAGATAACATCATTCCCTGAAAGTAAATTTTGGAAAACATGCTGGCAGGTGAATTCCCTCATTAGAATCTCCCTAAATATCCTGATCCATCAGCACTGAGTCACTGAGAACAGCAGTGATGAACCCCAGTGCCTGCAAATTTCTGCCTTGGTTTCCTGGATGGAGTCATATAGGCAGATGTGTCAGAGTATAATAAATCCAACTAAGACCTGCTGGCTGCAGACATGGTCTAACAGTGCGGTGCATGTGTTTTGGATCTGGCAGTCTGGCATGTGCCAAAGGCTGGATCCGCTCCTTGGTCACTGTGGTGTTTCCAGATATCTGGGTGCTTAGTTAGAGCTGCTGCACGAACCAATATCCTGATACTCCTGTCTTTGCTGAGATTGATTTTTGTCTCTGGGAGAAAAAAAGAAAAAAAAAAAGAAGAAAAAAAAAAAGAAAGAAAGAAAGAAAGGAAGAAAAAAAAAAAAGGACATATGCAAGGTCATCTGTGGTGTGGTGACCTTAATTAAACTCCTGATCCAGAGCTGGAGGAGTATCAGAAAGACCAGGGCAAAGTCCACCATTTGATAGCAGAATTTTAATCAGATGATCCCAGGAATCTGTGATGAGAGATTTTGGCTTGTCTTTTTCACTGTACCATAACATGAGTGAGAAATGCTAAATGTGCTGCTGGTAAATGGTGCCCTGGTGAACATCTGCAGGATGCTCATGAAGAAGTAATGCAGAGGCAGCTCCATTCCTCTGCCTCTGTGCCAATTCACTGGTCTTTGATGTAAAACAAACACAGTTCAAGGACTCAGAAAAGTGAATTGGTCTGAAATCAACACAGTTGTGATCTCACTATTCCCAGTAGGTCAAGCAATTTCTCTGCTTTTTATTTGCTCTGTTTGCTTTTCTCCCCTTAATCTACATTGCCTCCTATTTACATATACGGAATAATACGCTTGTTATTTTATATGCCCTCAAAATCACGTGAGCCCATATTCTGTCTATAAACAGCAAACTTCACTGTCCCTGCAGTACTGGAAATCTCTTCAAATGAAAGATTTTCATACGAAAATTCCTTCATAATTTAGCCTGCTTATGAAAAAAATGGAAACGCCTGGAGTCAACAGAACATCTAGCAACTTGTGTGGCCAAGAGGGTAGCAGGTGGGGGTGCCATGGTAAAACAAACCCCAACTTAATTACAGAAGCCTCTGTCAAAGAGGTTTTCTTCTTTCTCATGCACGTATGTACATGCGCGTACTTATCTCCAGCAAATAGGCTTTTCTTAAGGAGCAGGCTGAGCTGCAACACACAAGTTATTCTTGTTGCTGCAAACTCTTTTGCTGACTCAGTCCTAGGAATCCTTGCACAAGCAATGCCAGACTGCACTCTGTTATTGCTCTTGATCTGGTTGCTGTTTGATACAGAAATACCTGTTATGGCACTTTTCTAGCGAAGAGCTGAGAAGCTGAGCCCCACCTTTGCATCTGCTGCATTTGCTTTATTAAGCGGTCAGTGCACCTGCTAGCTTAGCGAAAGCACCTTGGTGAATGCTCCCTGTGTGAGCCTCCTCTGATGAGCAGGAGAAATGCAACTGAGTCAACAGCATCATCTAAATTCCAAAGTGTGGGTGGAAGAAAAGAATCGTCCTTTGTTGCCGAACCTAAAATCCCAAAGCTTTCTTCACTGTGTAATTTGTTGGTGTCAGCAGATTCTGGGTGTTTTACTGCCAGCAGTCAGCTGAACTTCCTTCAAGTTGCAACATCAGGAGGGTTAATTATGTACAAACTGTTGGCCAGGGCTGAGGTCTGGCATGTGCAGATCCAGCTGTGCTGGAGACACAATCCAGAGGTGATTGTCACAGCCAAGGCCTCGCATTCCCAGGGACTCAGGGCCGGCTGTGTTCCTGGTATCAGCTCGGGGAAGGCAAGGAGAGCAGGTTCTGGAGGCAGCTTTTCTTCCTGCGTGAGGTCCTGGTTCAAAGGAAACGCGATCGTGTGTAGAGAATTAGCATTCCAGGAATGGAGCTGGAACCATTTTGAGTTTTAATCTTTTTTTTCCTGCACACTGCAAGGGTTGGAAATGCCATTTTCAGGTACAGAAATGTTCTTTAAGAATTAAAAAATAAAAATCCTGGGGGAAAAAGAAGTGTTCGCCATTTATTTTTGTATGAATGAATGGTTCTTTACAACTGTAGGACTTCTTCAGTGAATAACTGACAAAGGTATCTCAGAGATTTCTCTCCAAGGCATGGAGTGCACTTTGTTTTTAGGAATCCTCCCTCAGGATTCCAGCAGCTAATTTGCCAGGTGTTCCAAAGAGAGAAAAGTCTTTCCTGCTCCTCCCCACCAACGTGCAGCATTGCCAAGCCTCCATCCTCCCCCTCCCAGCAGCACTTAAAATGCACTTTGTGGATTTCCCAATATTTGTAACCTCGTCAATTGGAGCTTATCTCCCTGATAAATAAAAGGACACAAAGCACACACGTGGCTTATCTGAGAGCTAACAGAGTGCTCTCCTTGCCTCGCTGAAGGTGAAGACGTGGGAAGCGTTCTGTCAACAACTGGAACAGTGCAATTAAAATACATATCGATTCGCTTTTCACTTGCCCTGGTTCACTTACCTGATGCTGAAGCTGTTTTTGACACCTGGTTCTTCCACAATAACTGTATCAGGACTAAAGATGCTGATTTTCTTCTTTTCCTTCAACTGCCTGGCATCCAGCTGGACCAGTGGTACCCCTACCCAGCTGCTGCACAGCCCTTCACTGCGCGATCTCCTCCTCACAGAGCTCAGTTTAAGGTCTTTTCTTTGAATAGCAAAATATTGTTCTCCCTGGCACGATGAAGGGCACTGCAGTGCCCCTGCTTCATTTTTTTTAATCCATTTTTCTCTTAATCGTGGCATAATTAAGTCATAACAGCAAACTGCTGTTCTTTGACACAGGTCAGATGTCAGAGTGGCCAAATGGCCACGTTGCCAAAGAGGGAAGGCAAACTGAATACACTCTAAAGCAGTTTTTTTCCTCTATTTTTTGGCAAATTGGCCATTTTCCTATGTGCTACTTCATCAAGTCCACCATTTTCCCTGATAGAAATACTTGACAAGGGAAAGCAGAATTGTTGGTGCTTCCAGTGGGTATTTTAAACAACAGTGGTGTTTTGATTTCCTGCCTTATATATGTGCAGTACTCCCACCTTGCATCTTCCTCGCTCTCTAGTAAATGGTTATTTAATCTCTATCCCATGGAAAAAAAAAGTCAGAACATGCTCATCCCGTGAGATGGGCTTTTTAATTGCTCTAGCTTGACACTCCAACTTAGTGTCCTCATGGCCACTGATTGATTTCAATTAACATTCTCATGCTCCAGGCACTATAAATAACCCTTGTCTGGCCGGCTGCTTCTCCACTGCCAGCTCAACCTTTCTCCTTTAGCTGCTGCTGCTGCTCATCTTGCTTCTTGGCTTGGCCTCAGGCTCAGTCTATAATTCTTTCCAAACTTCCCTGTATAAAATAATCATGTACATGAAGTAAAACAGGAGTCTCATATACACACTTAATAACTCTTGTGTACTGTATGAGTGGGAATTCCACTTTATAACCCCCAGAGCTTTCAAATGGTTCTCATTTTCGGCAGCATTCCTCCTGTGAGATCTAAAACTTCCCATTTTATCCCAAGCCGTTTCTTTTCCCTTTCAACCTTTCATTTTGCCTCTGGATTTCGAGGGGCAGGCGGCTGTGGTTTGGGCAGGGAGGCGGCAGGGAGCTGATAGCACTGCTGCTCGGTTCTTCAGCACATGTCAGGGTTCCCCATGCAGCGCCACATTTTCCGAATTAAAGATTTCGGCAGCAAAAGGCTGTGAGTAGAGGTTTAAATAAAGCTGATAAGATAAGCTTTACAGGACCTATAGCTAATATTCTACATGTGTTGGTCTGTCTGCCTACCTGTTATCTCTTTCCCAGTGAAAAAGAGAAGAAGTGTGTATTTAGACACATAGTATATGTGACAGATAGGTAACATCTGTATGTATCTGTGTGCAGGAGCAAGACTGATAGGCAGATAAGTAAGAGGTAGCAATCCACAGATTTGTAATGCCAGAAGGGACAGTTGCATCAAAGACGTGCAGAACTGGAGGTTTTGAATTGGAGGGACTTTTGTTGGTCTGATGACGTTTTGAAGGCCAAGGGAAAATAGACACCTCTTTGATAAAATGCACATGTGCTTCTCTCCTTTTCTGCCAGCTGGGGATTTGGTTGAAGTTACCCAATCTTCAATTAAAATTAAAAGTCCACAGTCTGTCCTTACTGTGTCTGGTTGTTGTTGTTTATTCCCCACCCAGCAACACGCTGTCTGATGGAAGATCTCAAAGCCCCCAGTCCAATGGTGTTTAAATTAGGAGGATCTGAGTTGACGTGGCGTTAGTCCACAAGTATGACAGAATGAAAGGGAACGATAATCATTGCCCTCAGCAACCAAGAACCCCTTGTTTCAAAATTTCCCAATTTCTTTCAGGAAGGGGCAAGACAGAGAGATTCCAGTGGAATCCACTCCATGACATTGCACAGTTGGCAGCTGCACATGCAGCCACGTATGTATACATCTCCTGGTGCGGTCAGCAAGCTTCAGAAGGGCAGTGGGAGGCTTGTGTCCCCTGGAGCCATGGTTGCGCTCCTGGCCATGCTGCTTGCTGACTTGCATCTCTCCTCGTGCCATGCTCGCAGCTGCGTGCAGAGCCCATGTGCTCGATGCATGTCACGCAGTTGCTAGTTACCAGCACTAATTGAAACATCATTTTCAATCATACATTCTTCGTTTCCTGTTTTGTTGTTGTTGTTCCTCTCTGCTCCTGCTCCCCACATTTGGAGCCTGGCCTCCGTCCCTCTGGTGTGTCACTGCTGTCATTGCTGGGCTTTGTGTCAGTACTGCAGTGGGCAGCATTTGGCCGAATGAAAAGATAGTGAAATTGCAGATATATTGTTAGGCTGGAGCCTTCTGTGAGCAGGCAAAACCATAGCTGGAGGCTGCAGGCCAGATAGGGTTCCACCAGCGCTCAGTGGAGGTGGATAACAGTGTTCTTTGATCTGCTGGCCATGTTTTTTTTTGGATAAATGGTTTGCCGTGGCTGTGCTGAGGGTGTGCTGCTGGCTCATGTCGAGCCTGACGTCCCTGCAGGCCGTGCCTCCTGCTCAGCACAGCTGCTCTTAGGCTGCAGGCTGTACTGGTGCTTGGAGTGGTTGCAGAGTGCTGGTCTCCACCTTGCACAAGTACAGATGTGCTGAAGCAACAATCCAGGTCTCAGTGCTTCCAGCTGAGCTCTTGCGTTGCTTTGGTTCTGGGGGGATTGGTGCTTATAGCAGTGCAAGAAGTGTCCAAAGGACAGGATGCTACCCTGTGTTCTTCATGAGCTTTCATTCTTCTGCCCATTCTTAGACAAATTCAGAGCGTAGCACCAGTGCACTCAGCACCTGTTTTGTGAGAGGACCAAACACAAAATGAAAACCCCAAACAAAATAGATTATTAAAAAAAAAAAAAACCAACAGTGATTAATGTATAATGAGAGCTCAAAAACTCCGAAGGGAGTGATTTTGTGTTTGTCTTCCACAGTGGCAATTGTGTTAATGTTGCAATACTACTTAATGCAATGAAAAAAAAAAAAAAAAAAACATATGGAGGAGTCTTTTCAAATTGAAATAATTCCTGAAAGTGTTGAAACTTTAATTTGTTGGCTTGAGCATTGGAAGTAAATAAAAATATCAAACCAGCTGTATCAAAAGGCGTTTGTAATATATTATAGTCCCGGAAAACTTGTCTTTTCCATGCAAATAGTCCTAAAAGAAATTCACACAGGTCTAATGACACAGTCTCCCAGAGCTATAAGTGGACATGCTTGTAGATAAACAAGAAACAAAACATCCTGAGACCACTGGGAGAAATAAATAGATTCTGTGGAAGGGAGACAGAGTGTGAGAGCAAGAGGAGGAATGGGGCAGATGTGTGCAAGTTTTAAAACTGCTTTTTGCATTACAGGATGTCATTTATTTTGTTTGAAAAACATGTTTTTATGGCATTCTGTGCCTTTCAGAGTTCTCATGTGCTGGAAGCCAGCTCTGACTTCTGTGTCAATGGGCACTCAGGGACTCCAAGCCTTGAGTTATTTGACTGTCAAGTGCTGTTACTAAGTCACTGGAAATCACTTTTTTTTTCTTTTTTTTTTTAACTAAATTAATTTGTTTTACTTCAAGATGCCCAGAGCAATCATTTATATTATGAAGCCGCAAGTGGCAGGAGGACGTCTAAAAATAGCTCATTCCAAAAGCTCAGATAAAGATGCTAGAAGAGAGATTTTTCCCTCGTTCTGTTCTGCATCATTATTTAACCTAAAAAAAAAAAAAAAAGATAGAGAATAGGTTACACCCCAAGTAGGTGCATGCTAGGATCTTGTCATTTGTGTCTTTCTTTAATCAGCTGAAAAAGGGCACTGGACCAGATCCTGCTATGTCCCGACAGCGTTGTGCTGAGAATTACTGTAAAGACTGAAATCAGGCAAAATGGCATTAAATAGGAGCAGTAGCAATTATATGCAAAAATCTTCAAGTTTCTTACATGCTGTGCTGGGGGCACATCATCTGAAGGTGCGCAAATGTCTGTGCTGAGGATTTTGTGCATAAGCTGGTCAATCTGGACTCCCCTTGTATGCATGTGGGGAATGGGGTCTATTTAGGATGCTGTAGGATGCAGCCTTCTGTAGGTGTCAAGGCAAATCAAGTGGATTATTCTGCTCTGGCACTGTTTCCTCAAAAGGGAAAAGCATCAGAGGGCCTTTGAGGGATTTGTTTCTGAGGGTTCATAATTCTGGCTTTTCTGGTGGAATTTTGAGATGGAACAAGCATGGGCCTTAACCCGAAGCTTGATCTCAAACGTCTGATTTTGCCTGTTTTACAGACTTACCCCTCATCACTGGGATCTCTTTCCAAGCTGTTGGGGCACGTGGTTCAACTAGACTGCCAAGTCCAGCCAATAAGAGATGTAGAGATGTGTCTAAATCCTGACTTACCTACCTCAATTTCCCCCCTCAGATGACTTAGATTACAAAATGTACACACATCATCAGCTAATTTAGCCTCAAACCACCTGAAAATCTCATTTAGGAGAAGGAATTGCCTTCTTATTTGTAGTTCTGGACTTTCAGCACTCTGAGTTCTTGTCTGAGCTACATCATTGCCAGATCAAGTAGCACCAAGAATATGGCAAGGCATTGTCCACTTTATATCATGCTGCCTTGATAAGCTTGCATTATAGTTTTGTTAACCTCTGTCTGTAGAGCAAGTGAGCCAAAGATTTGCCCAACACACCTTCTGCAAGGGGCTGGTGTTTCTCCTGCCAGGTGTGACTTGCTGGGTTGCAGCCCCAAGGGAATGGGGCAGTCAAACCTCACTGTACTACCCGAGCTTGACACAGGGTAAACTGCTTTTCTCCCTATAACAGGGACTTGTCTTTGAGCCCACCAAGGAAAGGTTAACAAAGGACCGTTTTTTACCTTTTTGGTTGTTTTGATTGCCAAAGAAAAGATTTTGCATTTTTTTTTGTGTGGGATCAGAAATTACAAGACCACAGATATCAGTTTTGATAAAAGTCAAAATCCTAACCGAAAAAAAAAAGAAAAAAGAAGAATGCAAATTTAGTCTTTTATACAACCAGAACTCCTTTGTGTATCTAATCATTCTTGTGACAGTTGTGTCTTTGCCTTCTTAAGGAGTTTCCCCAGCTGACTGTGTCACTCATTCCTCCTTCAAAAGCACATAGGCTGACATCAAGGAGCATATCTCCATTTAGACTGATGTGTCCCTAATTTCCTAGACTAGCTGCTGTCGTTCGTGGCCAAGTACCCTGGTGAAATGCAGATGATCACATGAAGTGTTTTGCTGTCATATCCCATGTGTTTTTCCACTTTTATAGGCTAATGATTTTCAATGTCTTAGAAACTCACTTTAATTTTGTCATAGGATTGGATGGTTTCTCAACTAGTCAATTGGGATCAGTTACTGGGAACAGTTTGTGCTGGGATGTGCTGTGGGTTTGGCTGACTGTGGCTCAATGTGCTCATAAGTGATGGGGCTGCTTGCAGGCGGTAGCCATCATCTCTGCCTGTGATGTGTGACGATGGGTTTGTTGCTGTGCTTGTTGAGTCCTTGGCTGCTTGTTTGTTGTGGTCATCGCGTTCCCATGTTCTGATTTCTTGGTTATCATGTAACTGTGCAGACCACCACGGCTCTCTCCCTCCCGTTGTTGTGGCTTCCTGTCAACCACTGTTTGTTGTGGGAGATGTGTGGTGGTGTTTGGGGGCTTGTTCCTTTGCTCTGCCTGCGTGATGTTTGCGTTGTAGCTGTAGGTTTCCGTGGTAAGCCCTTTGAGCTCGGAAATAAAAGAACAAATCAACTTTCCCTTCCTAGTCATTTGGGAAACGCAAACATGATCTTGTTCAGCATGACCACGAAAACTTGGAGATCAAACTGGGTTAATTGAAAGTGTCCCACAACACAGAAATCCACTACTTCTGCTTCTCCACTCTTGTCTTTCCACAACCAGATTCCAGCTGCCAGCTCTGAGCAGCAGGGAGGTTTGCCTACTATGATGAGGACTGCCTGAGACAGGACAGTAGTTATGGACCATTACCTGAGCAAGACTGGATCTTCAGTACGAGAAGAGTTTATCCTCTGAAACATAAATTTCAGCTGTTGTTCGCCATATTACTGCATAAATCTGGCATTTTTATTGTGGAGAAGTAATGACTGTGTCAGGGAAATGGAGAGGAGGAGTTGAGGGGCAGAGGTTTATGTTTATATCAAGTTCTTTCATGCAAAGAAAAATGTACTTTCTAAAAAGCCGTGTTTTGGTGATTTGTCTGCAAGCTCCATTCCTCTCCCTTTGCTTCCTCTCAGTTGCCGAATGTTTCCCTTTACCTGTACGGATCAGCATGGAGTGGTGCAGGGTTTTATGAGCACAGCATTACTCCCTAAAGATAACCCCCTTGGATAATCAGGGGAGAAAAGAGAGCTGCAAGGTATTTGAAGGAGACATTTGAAAGCTGTTTGTGAAAACTTTTTCCGAGTCTTTTAACAGTCTGAAAGCCTCCTTCTTATATTCTCCCCCCTGCCCCCAGAATGATCCACAGCACTGAAATTCAGACAGTTGTAATCAGCTCTAATAGGAGCAGAAAAGCCAAGTGCCATGCATTATTATGCCTCAGCCCCTGTAGTGCCGGTATCCGGAACCTCGCTTGTGCTGGGATAACAGTAAACAGATGTGAGGGCAGTAGTTGCAATACTGAGTTACCCTTTAAAAATCCAGTTTGCCTCCATGGATTTTTACAGTTCTTGTTAAGGCCCCTTCTTACTGAACACTTTTTTTCTCTCTTTTTCTCCTTTTTTTTTTTTTTTTTGCAAAGTTACTGTTTGGTATTATTTCAGGATCAGCTCCCTCAGCTGATTCACCATGTGGCTCCATGAGCAGTTGGATTGGCACAGTTGAGGGGTGATCAGGATTTGGGAGTGATTTGGGATGGAGGAAGAAGGGGGAGTATGATGGGATACGCTGGGCTTACCACTGCGAGCAGTGTCATTGAGCCTCAGCTTTTTTGCGAGGAGCCACAAGACTCCCTGCTGTTTATCTTGCTCCACAGCTTCTGCTCTGAACAGTTTTTCTTGTAATCCCACAACTCCCCAGGTTTGGAAATAGCCATGAGTCTCCAGTTGAACGGTGCTGCTCTAAGCATCTTTGCTATGAAAGCAGAGAACATTCTTGGCTGCTTTGGTAGTGAGTTAGGTCGAAAGTTGTTGTAATAAATATCTGTCTAAAGCGTTACAGAATTGGGACTTTACTCCAAGGTTGTTGATTTTAAAGAGAAACAGCCTTTCTGATGGTGGTGGATCCATCCTTGGGTGGATGCTTAGCCTGTTGCGTGCTCATGCCAATAGAAGAAGGGGGTTAATGAGAAAAGCAAGGCTTAGAAGGACAGATTTCAGACAGTTTTGGCTAGTTGTGAGATGACACACCAAGCATTTTGTTTTCCATTGCATTCAACCCAGAGTGCCCATAGGCAGCTACCCTGCCCTTGATCCCACTGCATCCTTTGTTCTGTCCCTGGTGCCACAAGGCAAGCTGCATCAATCAGCTGATCCAGAGGAAAATCACACCCCCAGTGTGGAAGAGATGGGTTCCTTTGGAGTCAAGTCACTGACCTGGTCTGTTCTGCAGCTTCCTCATTGCCAGGTCTGGCTCCAGACATGGCAAAGAAAAATATGTGGAGTTGCAGGAAGGTGGGCAGGGAGTTTTTCCCGGAGGTGCGTCAGGCTGCATGCGTGTGCTGGTGATCAGCCTTGCAGCTTCTGTTCAGCACTGTCATCAGCTTTGCCCACTTCATGCAGGCAACCCAAAACACTATAATTTGTAGGTGTTGTTAACCATGAGGTCAGTGTCTCTGGACACAACATCAGCCAATAATAAATTTAAAGAGAGAGACGTGGAGGAAAAGAAAGGAGTTATTTTAGCTGGTGAGCACTGTCAAGGGGTTCCTTCGTAGAAAGCCCCGCTCTGGTCTGGCTCTGCAGTTCAGCAGCTACAGGTCTGCAGGGAAGAGCTGAAGGACCAGGACGTGTCTGTGGGCAATGACACACTGCTGGAGCATGTGCAGAATTCTCCCAAGTGACCACAGCGCTTTGCTGAATGACTGTCAGCAGGCCTCTCACCCTTCCTCAAGGGAGGACATCATGCTGCCAAAAGTCTCCCAGCGGATAGAGTGGTACTCATCCAGTTCTGGTACAACTGCTCTCCTTCCTGTGGCTGTTTTGCTCTTCATTATCTCCCTGGGAAGAGGTTGTTCTCTTAAGCAACAATATCCTAAACTAGCTTGGTTTCTGCAATGTCCATATTTAGTGAGACTGTTTCTTATTTAGAAGCAGCCTCTGCACGGGTGTGAAGATGCTCTGCAGCATGTGAGCGATGTAAATGGGCTTTGCCCCCTAGTCTGTAGCTGAAGAAAATGTGTGAGAGATTTCCCTGCTGCTAATAAGCATTGTGTTTGCCTTCCTCTTTGGGGGTGGCTCAGATCTGGGGAAAGGATAAAAAAGGCCTTCCAGTGGGACATGAATATTTCTGCATGTTCCTACATTGTTCCCAGCCTTCTGCTGGGGTCCAGCTGCATGGCACAGGCCTCCAAAGTCTCAGCAAAATTCCCAAACACCCAATGCATGCAGTCGGGACAAGCTGCTTGCGTGGCAGAGGCGACCACCATCACAGGCATGGTGATATTCTGTGGGAGAAGATGCTGAGGGCAGCAAAAGCCCAACCCTGTGCTTCTGCAGGTGATGGATCTGAATCTGTCTGCAACCCCCTGTACTTGTAGAAAGACTGTGACTTCCTGAAAGCCTTCTGAGATAGGTAAGGGGGTCATCCTGTGCTGTAGGCAGCCCTGGTATCCGGAAAGGCCAAAGAGAAGGAATGGCATCCAGCAGCAGCAGAGACTTTGCTGCTAATGCTCCCAGGGAGAGAGTGTGAGGAAATGCTTGGATAGGAATAAGCAGAGCTGGCAAAAAATGTGCATTTCATTTTATGAACATTTCATGGTGAAACTTAAAACTTCTACCAAATTTGGGGGACTGGATAGCTCAGGGGATTAGTAATGGGATACAGAGCCTTTCATCTCACCAGTGCCTTTTCAACTGCAGCTCAAGTCAATACCAGTGACTGAAAGTTGTTACCATTTGATGGCTTATGTACAATAAGTGGATGGTCTCACTCCATTTCCTGACAGCCAGGTACGTGGAGCTGATGCACACAAACACGCTGTAACGCCTGGCTACTGGCCAGTCCAATGGCTGGAGGAGGCCATAAGATGGAATCACAGCCTACTTGCTTCTAGGGGGAGCTTTGTCAGGTGAGATCCTGGTGTACGTAACACGTGAGGAACTGGTAAGGTGGGAAGGTAGCAGAGTAGTTGAGAGTGACGGTGTTGTGTAGACATCTTCCATTCTCACTGAGATACAAAAGGAATGATGGTTTGTGGCAAGAACCTCCTTGCCTGATGCTCACCCGTCAGCAAAGCTATGATGCGTGTGAGATTTATGTTTTGCAAACAGATCGAAGACATTATGGCATTGGACTTCATTTAAAATGATGTCACTGGCTTTCTGCCTCTCCCCAAAGAGGTTCAAAGTAGAACCTGGAAAGCATTTTACAGGCGTTACTTCATTAATGCATCTGCAACATGACTCTAGCGTAGGGCTGCGCACTCATCTCCATTTCCAGCTGGGGAAACTGAGGTACAGAGAGAACAAATGAAGGCGTGCATATTCCAAAACGAAAAGTGCAGGACCTTGGCCCTGAGTCAGGTCCCATAATGGATTTGGATCATCGATGCTCTTCACTTCTCCCTCAGTCAGGATATGTGTCCTCTCTTTCCATCTGAAAACAGATCTCAAACAGATCTGAAAACAGTTGCTCAAATGAAGCCTAAAAAAAAACCAGTCACTTACGGGATACATTATTTTGCCATTTTGTGCTCTTGGAGACATCATAATTAGGACACAATTTTGGAACATGACAACTTCTAATGAATATTTTTCTGGTTTCGCTCAACATCGCTGTGGGTGGCGGTGATAGGATGAAGAACCTCTTAGAGACGACAAAGCACTAGGGCTGGCTGTGGTCCCCACGCAAGATGGAGCAACCTTCACACCCTCCATATGGGGATGTCCATCCCTGCCCCTAACAGGAGGGTTCCTGGGCCCTCTACAAGGAAGAACAGGTACAGCCCTAATGACCTGTAATGACCCAATGATCCTCTGCAGGATCCATGGACCAGCACTGTAGGGTGAGGCCCCATGTGTCCTGCTGCCCTCCCCTCAGTTATACAAAGCCACGCACAAGCAGACCGTTAGTAAACGAATGATGTCAGCTCCCACTGGCATTATTTTTAAGCACTTTGTATATATTACTTGTCTGTATGTATCTCTGGACTGCTCTTTCTTCCCCTCCCACTGCATCTCGATCACTCACAGAGCTTTTTTTTTTTCCTTCTATTGGTTAAACCCAACATCTGTAGGTTTGTTCTTAACAAAAATAAAGCCATCCATCTTCTTTGGCATGCTGTAGTGTCATGTAAGCTCAGGAAAACTGGCTCAGTCAAGGTTTACAGTAGCTGTTGCAGCCCACAGTGGGAAAGGCACTTATCTGCGGAGGACGGTTTGCAGTTCTCAAGAATGCATCCTTCCCTCTGACTGAGGGGGTGGCTTTGTTTATCCTTTGGCACACAATGAAATGATGGGAAAACATGCTTGGATGCACTGCAGTTGTAAGGTGGGGCAGGGCAGTGGATAAAAATGGAACGGAGCCTTTGATCTTGGGCCAGGACAGATGCCTCCCAGGGCTGGGGCTTTGGGGTGGACGTTGTGTTCTTGCTCTCCATCTCCGTGTACGGATCGAAGAGTTCGTCTCCTGCCTAGTGAGCAGAACAAAGCCTCCATCAGACCAGGGGTCAGGAGGAGGGGTGGGCTCTGGGAAGCCCGGCATCTCCAAGCACTGCAACAGAGCACATTGCTGAGTGCTTGTTGGTACCTTGGTGGGGTACACAGGACTGGTCAGGGCCATGCAGTGAGTCATGGGAGGCAGCTGAGCTTTGTGAAAATGTTTTTCCTGTTAATCTCACCCACCATCTCCCCCAGAATAACACAATGGAAACTCCTTAATCCAGAAGATAGCCTGGGGCATACCACAGACCCAGAGGGTTCTCGCAGGAGACTCCAATCCCTCCCCAGTCTTTCCAGCAGCCAGACCAGGTAGTAAATAACTCCATGGGTCTAAGAGACCGAAAGGGAGCAGTGGAAGTATTACGTGCTGTGCTTAGCCCTGCTTTGTCCCGGATCTGGAGCTCAAAGGCTCTGGAGTGCTGACTCCTTGGAGCCAGAGTATATCATCTGTTAAGTCTCTGGCAAGACAGGCTTGCTTTAGAGTGAACAAATTAAAGGTCGTCTCTAAAAATCTGGTTAATGCCACACGCCAAAATAGACAGAGAAACTGAGGGATGATGGATACTCAGATATATGGATCAACCCGTGGCTCGAGACATGTTTGTTTCTTACTTGGTTTTGTTTCTATAGCCTAGGTATATTGTTTTTATTATTTATAGTGTTGAAGGGAGTAGTCCTGTGTGTTTGAATTTATTTGCTGTGCTGTGTGGCTGATTTGGAACACGTCCTGTTGTGGTTTTTTGTTATTTTTTCGCTAAGGATCCCAGCAATCATTTGGCACCAAGTATAGAAAAAGCAAAAAAAAAAAAAAGAAAAAAAGAAAAATTCCACAATTTCATTTAACCATTACCTCTTAAGTACTTAGCCACTGCATTGGAGATATCTGCAGGACCCTCTATGGCCTTGATTCAACATCTTTTTGGTGGAATTTTAGCACCTGCCTAAACCTGGGAATGCATTTGAGTGCTTTGCCAAAGCACAGGCACCAGAAGGACACTTCGCTCACCCCAAAGTTCTGCCCCGCAGATGGAGTGCGGCAGCTGCTCAGCAGCAGCACGGATCGGCCAACCAGGAGGGAAAGGGGATCCATTACATAGCGAGTTCACTTTAAACTCCAGTCAGTGTTTTAACATGAATGATTCATTCCATTTCTGCGATGACTGAGCAGTCTGGGAAAAGAAAAAGAGAAGAGGGAGTGCTGCAGATGGACATCTAGTGATGGGACTCGAACCTCAGGGCTTCAGCACCTTGGGGCATCCTTCAAGTGCTTAAGCAGGAGTCCCTCTCTTCCCTTTTTCTCAAATAAAACACTGGTGATCTGAACCTGTTTCTTCCTTGTATTTCTGTGCCTTTGTATCTCTGGGCCTGGCAGAAAGGTCTTGCAATGATACCTGGGGCTTCGTCTCTGAGCCACTGCTTGCCAGTTTGGAGCAGGATCCATGTCTCTGCTGTTCTGGGAGAAGTGGGCTGTCCTTGGAGGAACGCATGTGAGTTCTTATATTTGATGTACCAGAGGCAGAGAGCTGTTCTCGCAGCCTCTGAGCAAGGATCAGAGATGTCCCAGTGTAGCATGGTAACATAGTGTTTGTCTATCTGGTTGCAGGGCTAAAGTGAAGTCAAGAAGTGTGCATGTGCATGGCTGGGGCAGGAGATGGATGTCTGCAAAAGGCTTTCCCAGAACTCAGACTCTGGAGGTGTTGAGCATTGTAGTCTTGGACAGAAGAGAGTGACCATCTGCAGTGAGTTCCTACTCGCCTCCTGCTGCATCAGGGGTTTCCCTGGTAGCTTCTCTCTGCAGCCTGAACTAACAGCTTGGGCTGCGTAGCCAAAAGCTGAATTTGCTGCGTATCCTCTGATGAGCATAAGAGATGATTCTGGCTTGTTACATTTGTAAAAGTAGTTTAGCTGCAACATGAAGGGCAGGAAACCCAACCCACATGATCTGGAAACTTCACACTGTAAGTAGGCTGAGACATCGTTAGTTCAGCTGCTTTGCTCACATGTGGTATCAACTACACTTGTTTTCCTTATGACATGTAAAACTTACAGCTTTGCTATTTCTGACTTGTGGTTTGTACCAAGCTGTCACCTAGCCTGAAGGCTCAGTAGAAACTTTCCTTTGAGGAACTGTCCACCTCAGCATGATTTCTTACCCTTAGCTTGGCCTGCTGGCATTTGCTTCTCACTCCTGTGCATTCAAGGAAGAGGTGTTGCTGCTGGTTTCTTTGTTTTTTTTGTGTGTGTTGACTCATTTCTAAGGCACTGATTTCACTACTGCGGTACAGAATGTCTCTATGCAGGCTGGTTAAAAAAAAAGAGGCAAAAGGTGGCCCTGCCCCATCCGAGCCTGCAGGAATGGGAGCCAGCCCACAGGTTTGGATCTCTTCCAGAGGTATCCTCCGAGGTTTGTCAGTGTTTGTATGGCAAAATGCAGCACAAATCTGAGCATGTACCCAGTAAACCTGCTCTCTTCCCATCGGAAGGTTCTTGCATCAATGGACTAGAATCTTAATTTCAGCACTATCGTCTCACTTCACTCTGGTTTCTCCTGTGGAGTAAATAAACTTCTGGTGCTGCAATGATACTGAAATGCCAGGTGTAACAGAACCTTACTGAATGGGGGCAGGTGGGAACCACATACCTCCTACCAAAGGAACTGATTAGCCAGGTCCTTGTCTTTGCAGGGTGATTGGAGGCAAGGCAACACTTTGAGCCATGGTGACCTAAAGCACAGAGAAGAAGCTGATTCCCTTTCCTCTGTTTAGTTCTCAGCAGCTGAGTTGTTCCCATTCACGGCAGAACTTTCATTTTACCAGAATACAAAAGATATACTTTTCTTCCCAGGAAAACACTCCATGGTTTTCACCAATGAAAGCTCTTTGGGACTTTTTACTTTGTAGAAAGCTTTTAAGAATTTGGCTGTTTTTTTCCAAATGGGGATCTAAGTGAGTTTTGTCACACTAGAAATTCAGACAGCCAGGAAGCCTTGCTTTGTGCCCTGCCACAGCGCCCAAGAATGGGAGGTGCTGAAAACTCCAAAATGTGCCTCAGGAAAGCTGCCTTTGACTGCAGCAAATGAGGTTTTCTTGGGTTTTAATCCTCAGAGAAGCATTTGAAACAAAGATGCTTTCAAAGCTTAGAGGAGCACGGCTTCCTCCCCACTTACTGACATTTTGGGCCTGCTCAGTGTCCCAGGGGTAATGCTGATGCTCCATTTTGTTGTCCTAATGCTCCACTTCAAGGGGTTTCTTTTCAATAGTGCTGTTTAAAATGCATGAAATTTCCATTGGAGGATAAAGCAAAGTCCTTAATGGGAGAAAAAAGGGAGACTAAACTGGGAGGAAAAGGCAAAAGCGTCTTTACACTAAGGTGGGATGTTATCTTTGCTTAGAGTTTGGTTTTCAGGCCCGTTGATATTGCAGGCTGAAGCCCAGAGGATGATTTTTCCCATTTATGACACTGAATTGTACGTGTATGCTCTTACATTCATGACATTTGTTCCCGGCTAAGCTAACAGTGTTTCTCAGCAGGTACCTCTAGTAAAACCACAGACCCTTGCAAGCACAGACAGTTCTTTGGAGACGCTTCAGCTCCCTCATAGGTACCAGTGGGGATGGGAAATGTGCTGCTTTCTTTTCCTGCTGCAGTTATAATGCCTTCTCACGGTTGTGGGCCATTAAGCAGGGCAAGCTGCCTTCCCTCCATCCCTGTGCTACAGGCTTTGTTCTATTCAACCAAAAGATATGTGTTTGCATTTTGAATAAAAACTACATCTGAAACCAGTTTTATCAGTTTCCTGGAAGATGACCGGGAGAAAATATGTTAAAAATGTCTTTTTACCGCTGTTTTCTTCCTTCTCCTTTTTGCCCATTGCATCAAGCCTTCCTTATCATTTGACTGTGAGCAAATGTTTTCACCCAATAAAACAGCAGCCAAAACTAACTTCCTGGGTTCACTGTAGAGTGACCAGATATACCTGACCTCAGGTGTGAGGGGAGCACTGGCTCTGGGACGCATCCAACATTTATTTTTGGTGGTGGTGCTAGGGGCAAAGGAGAAGAGTCATAGTTCTTCTTAAACCAACTGTTCTGGGGTGAGCTCAGCTCTGCTTCCAGTGACTTCCCCACTAGATAATATATTTTTTCTCTTCTCTCAGTGGGTGCAGTTTTCCTATCTGTGTGACAACATGTTATTAGGTCACTTCACAGCTATGAGGCTGTTGTGTGGGTTCCTTCCCTTCTAGGAATTCTGACAATGAATCATTGACACGTAAGGCTGTAGTTTGATGTCTTTATTCACACTTAATGCAAGTATTTGGCTGCAAAACTAATCCCAGGGAATCCAATGGGACTAGCTACAGAGTTATATACTATTAAATCTTTGGCCTTTTAACAGGGTAATGGGTTACAGCCAGATTTGTGAACAAAACTGAAATGCAGTCCTGTCTATTTAAGGGGTTAGGAGCAGTACAGGGCAAAGTTTTTCATCTTGAAACCTAGACCCATGTGAAAATTCCGTGCTAGCTATCTCTGCCCATAAACCCTTGGACATGATCCTTTGGGGGAGGCACTCGAGCCCACCTGGCCTCACTTCTTAGAGCAACCGCTTGAGCTGGGAACAAATTACATCCCAGATTAAGGGGTTGTTGGTTTGGGAATTTGGGATTTGTCTGCTATTGTTGTAATTAAGAAGATTCAGAGCATAATAAACAATTGTCTTTCTAGAGCAAGAGCTTTTTAGTGCTGGCCCTGGCATCCTGATGGGATGCATCAGGATGTTCTGCTGGGCACCACAAGCAGCCAGAAGAGAGGTGATTCCCATTCAGCTTTTCAGGAAAGGATTTTGGATCAAATACTCCTGTTGCTTGTGGGAGATCATTGCTCAGGTCTACAGTCAAATTCTGGCTGGCTCTGCTGGAGTTTTCTGAAATTGAAGTGGTGTGGTGGCTTTAGGATGGCTTCCTTGGAGGTTGGGTGGGTGAGTATTATTAACCTTGCCTTCCCTTCCAAAAAAAAAAAAAAAAAAACATAAAGAAAATATAGTTGCTCAAAAAAGTGCAGTGTTATCATCAGTCCCATCAGTAATGTGTTTAATGAACTTCGGGCCATAACACTAATTGAACTAATTGAGAGTGGGATGTGCTGGCTTAAAAGAGTTAGAGGGAGGACTGTCAGCTGTGACCCACTGACGTGCTCTGTGTGTCAGCAGAACAAAGGTGCTGGACATAAGAGGCAGCTGCAGGAGATAAACCCACCCTGGGCTTTTCTCTGCTCTATGCAGCCCTGCTGTATGGTGGGGAGCAGCAGCACTCCCACCTTTGTCCCATCAAACGAAGGAGAGTAAAGAAAAGACACCCAAGTCTGGCAAACCATGACACTCCTGTGCCTTTCCTAATGTTATCAGAGTAAAGCAGAAGTAATGGAATGTTATGCAGTACAGATCTTCATTCAGGG
Source organism: Lophura swinhoii (assembly GCA_030408155.1). Taxonomy (NCBI): domain Eukaryota; kingdom Metazoa; phylum Chordata; class Aves; order Galliformes; family Phasianidae; genus Lophura; species Lophura swinhoii. Next base: position 12,524,991 of record CM059471.1, read on the forward strand.
AGATCTTAGGAGCCTATCTCGTCCGTAGAGCTTCAGCGTCACCAGTGCAAGGAGTGCCACAGTGAAACCCAGCCTAGCCGGCAGCAGAGAGCATCTCCATGGGCTTTGTAACAGCAAATTTTTTCAGTGTGCCCAAGAGGAGAAACACCCACAAGCTTTGGAGACACCTCAGTAACTGCATGAAATTACACTGCAGGGGAGAAGGGTGGGGAAATGAGCACCAGCTACATGTCCTCCCTTAAACAGGGCTTGGTTTCCCTGCTCCGTTGCGGGTTTGTTTTCTTTTATGCTAGATATGGGGGCTGTATATGAAAGCACAGCGGAGTGCAGCATCCCACATCTATGATATCCCAACACAGATCACCAGGGTGGAAGCAGTCCCGTGGTTCATGACATTGCTGCTCGGCTCAGTTCCCCAAAGGCTCCGTTTGGAAGCCTGGAATCTTTTTTCTTTCTTCAATCTCTGCCTGCCCCCCTTCCCTCACAAGGTGCTTTTAATCCTTTCAGTTAATGTGAAATTAAGATAATGAGTGAAAGAGAAGAGATGACTGGGAAGAGGGCAGTGGGGGGGAAGGGGAAAAAGAAAAGAGAAGAAAAGCAAGAGATATTTTTCTGACAGATAATTAAGGAGATTGGTTTACCAACCAGGGACTAATGCTAGCTTCCCAGCTCAACCAGTCCCTCGTGACTCATTTTCTGACTTTAATTTCGATGGGATTCCTTAAGCAGGTGCCCTCTGACAGGTAGTCAATAGAGAGCTCCTGGACGGGCACCCACGCCTCAGTGGGGAGGTCGTGCCCAGAGGTCAGGGAGCGAGGCTGGGGCCCCAGGTCAGCAGCCAGTGCGGTGACAGATGAACCCAGCAGGCTCCTTGCACTGGTCAGGCCCTGACCGGGCTGCCGTCCCTCGAGGCCGGCCCTACTGCCCCAGCCGGACTGTTCACACCACTTGCACCTCTCAACTGCTCTTCATTAGCCGCGGGACAGCAGTTGTTCGCAGCCCCAGGGCTGATGCTGAGAGGGTGCTGTCTCCATACCTCTCAACTGGTCCTCATTAGGTAGAACAGGCCCCTTTTGTCCTGCATGAAGCCCCCTTTGTTTCTCAGCCCCAGCAGGGCTGCAGGAGCAGAACCTGATACAAAACAATGCAGCTTTATTTAGCCAGAGCCTGAAGTCAAGGAGAAAGTGGCACTCCTCAGAGCTCGCTGCCCAGCATGTGCACCAACATGTGCCCAGCATGTGCACAGCACCCACAGGCTCTAGCTATCCGTCCATCCCTCCTCCAAGCTGGGCTCCTCTCTCTGCTGCTTCTAGCTGCAGGTTACACCATCTCTCACCAGCTGATGTTGCAGGATCCCTTATAGAATATATTTGTAAAGTCATGTGACTACAAGGAATCCCTTCTCTTGATTTTTTCTGTTCTGTTTTTGGTGTTTAGAGGGGTTCAATCCCTACCTTTCCTCCAACAGTTTGCAATCCCCTTCTCCAGCAGCATCCCCGTGTTTGGTGGAGGGACCTGTGGCTGCTTGGCTCTGCTTTCACCTGCTTCTCCCTGCCAGCAGCCGAGGTTGTGCTGGCTGGAGCCTGATTAGTCATTCTGTCTGAGATTTCTTTCAGATTGAGGATAATGATGGCAAAAAAGAAATTAATTTTCTTTATAATTGGATTCCCTCTTTTCCCTGAGGAGCTGATGTCTTTTTAAAAAGCAGTGTCTATCACCTCCGCATTGGTGGCTGCATTGTAGCTGCAAAGTGGTATCACCACAGGAGTGTCTGCTAGGTTATAAATCGGGTGGCAGAATTAAATGCTTACATGCCTGGTGTGCCAAGGTCGGTCCCTGATCCCATTAGCCACCTCTTATGCCTAGAAACAGCTGGAGCTGAGCATCAGCTGCAAAATACCTCATTCAAGTAGAAATGGCAGAGGCAAACTGGAAAGAAGTGAACACAACTGTTACACTGAGGTCCCATGCACTCCAAGGAAGGGAGAGGATTGGGGCTGAATGGAACTGTGAATGAGAAAGAGGGGAAAGGATGGTTTATTTACTTTTTTTTTTTTTTTTTTTTTTTTTTTTTTTTAACAACTGGGGAGCTAATATGGTGCTTGCAATGAATTGTCCTAGGTATTCACAAGATTAAGGTCTTATTTAAATATTTTTGGTATATATTCGTTCACATGTGGATCAAGGCGCATCAGGACTTCATAGAAGCAGAAGTGAGGACAAGTGATCCAGAGATAGGAAGTAGGAAGGTGTGAAAGTCCAGCTGGCACTAGTGTTAGTGCAGTGACAGCTGTAAGGTGCGTTAGAAGAGTACCTGGAGGAATCCTGATCTGCAAGTTAGGTGGAGAGGGAAACCAGAACAGAGAAATGGAGAAATAGGGCTTTGTGGGTTCCCTGCTACACCGCTACCCAAGGAGATGAATGTTTTTGTGCCCTGCAGGGCAAGCAATTACACCAAAATCTGTTCCAAGGCTGTTGCATCACGTTGGTTAAGGTTTATTTCGATACAACCACTGACGACTTCACGTGTTGCACAACAGCAGGACCACAATTCCTTCCACCTTGGGAAACTTTTGCAAAGTGCCCTCCAGCCCTGCCACTGAATCCAAAGGACTCTGTGGGAGCTGTATCAGTGGCCATAATTTGGCATCCACAGGCTGTTGGGTGTTGAATGTTCCCACTCCACTGTACACTTGAATTCTGTGCAACCCTGCAGAGCAACTGGTATGGGCCTCCCGTGTGACTCAGAAAGCAGTGACAGGCGAGGCTGGATGACTCTGGTAAGCAGATGTTCCAGTGGGCAGTGAAGAATTTGGCTGGGGGATGGCTGGTGATTTTCCTGTGGAAACATCCAGAGCCGTTTGCAGAAGGGCTGGAAACTGTGAAATGGCTTGAGCAAGTAGCCCGTGCTTTGGTTTGCTCACAGGCCAGTGCTTTGTACCACGTTGTTGATGGGTGTTTTTGTATTTTGGCACTGGTTGTACCTGGTGCCTGGGGCTTGCTGTCCTGCAGCAGGGCTCTTGGTCTTGGATGGGCAGCAGGACATGGACATCCGCAAGCGTGACACATCTCACTTGTGGATGTGCTCCTTCAGCATGCAAATGCCATAGCAGGGTGGGACTTTGTCTTACAACTGAGGGTTTTTTGTTTTGTTTTGAACTGTAAATATAACACAGTTGTGTTTATGTAATGCAATTATGTGAGATGCTGTATACGGGTTTTAAATAGAATGAAGGCTTAATTTAGCCTCTTTTTTTTTCCCCTCATTGATTTTGCAGAGATAGTTTTGTTTGAAAGACTTCTCACCCTTGAGTTTACCGGATTCTGTGCTGCATGATCTCATTGCTGCTATCTCACCCTCTCTCCACCCTTCCCTCCCGTTGTTTGCTATTGTAACTAAAGATGAGACACAAAAAGTTAAACAAACTTCTTAAAAACAGGGAACGCATCATCCTGTGTGTTTATGCAGCATTAAACACAACAAGATCTTTATCAGGAGATACTGGAGACTGGATGCTTATTGGATATAAATGAGCAAAGTTCCCATCAACTCCATGATTTACACCAATGTAATGTTTGGCGCCAGGCTGTATAAAGATGAGCAAGAAAAAAAAAAGAAGAAAAATGTGATTTCACAGACTTGTCCTTTAAACCACGAGAGCTTTTCTTACTACTCAACAGTTAAAAAGTAGGAAAAATGGAAAATTAAAACACATAGACTGACAATAATTACAAACCCAAACTTTAAATTTATGAATGTATCTTTAAACCTGACTCTGTCCTTTTCCACTGGGCAGTAAAGTGGTGAGCCAAAACCTCAGATCTCAATTTCTCTACTTCTTAGAGGCCAGTGCTTGGAATTTTCCTCCTGAAACAAGTTATAGCAATTATATCAATAATGGCACAGCGATGCAGAAAGTCAGAACACTGTCCCAACTCGGGTCAGTTTTTTGTATATGTAGCAAGTGAAGAAACTAGGGAGGTTCAAACCAGAGATACTTTGAGTGAGGAGGAGTGATGGCACAACCTTGCACCTGTCCCTATGTACATGACCTGGCACTTGTGTCAACATGTGCTAATGCAGAGGGTGGTGGAAGAGCATCATCCCATCAACTCTGTCATCAGGTAGATTTGTGTTTGCAGGTGATGAGAAAACCTGCCTGGGGAGGCAGGAACACTGCTGGGCTTTGCTAGCTCTTAGAATCATAGAATCATAAAATCATAGAATTGCTCAGGTTGGAAAAGACCTTAAAGATCATCAAGTCCAACTGCAACCTGACCATACTACCCTAACTCTAACAACCCTTTGCTAAATCATGTCCCTGAGCACCCCATCCAAATGGCTTTTAAACACATACAGGGATGGTGATTCAACCACCTCCCTGGGAAGCCCATTCCAGTGCTTAACCACCCTTTCTGTAAAGTTTTTCCTGATATCCAACCTAAACTTATCCTGGCACAACTTAAGGCCATTTCCCCTCGTCCTGCCACTTGTCACCAGTGAGAAGAGACCTACCCTGCTTTCGCTGCAATCACCTTTCAGGTATTGGAAGAGAGTAATAAGGTCTCCCCTCGGCCTTCCTTTCCCCAGACTAAACAGTCCCAGTTCCTTCAGTCTCTCCTCGTATGCCATATTTTCCAAGCCCCTCACAAGCCTTGTTGCCCTTCTTTGGACCTGCTCCAGCACCTCCATGTCCTTTCTGTTACTGAGGTGTTCAAAACTGAACACAGTATTCAAGGAGAGACCTCACCAGTGCCGAGTACAGGGGAAATCTTCCTCTATACTGCCCTGGGTGACTTACATGAAAACTGCTTTGTAAAAGATTGGAAAAATTCTAATTTGAAAAGGTTTAGAAGACTGACCTTGTTCTAATTTACCATTCAAATTAGAATGGTAAAATGTTCATTTCCTACTTCAAATAGTTAATATTTTGTCTTTAATTTATTGACTCTTCTTTTTAATCAGAAATCAAGGTAAAGCAAGTTTGGTTTTGTGAGTTGATTTGTCTTTCTGCAAAAATAAAAACCAATATCATAATGATGTCTTTTATTATCTCAAGAATATATACTTTTTTTATTATATAGAAGGGACAGTTTCTGAGGAAAAAATTAATCAGTCAGCCAAAGTTTCGGTTGTATCTTACCCACAACTCCCTACAACCTGGAAAGGTCTTCCAATTAGCCACTTGTCCTTCACTAATACATGTAAACTAAGTACAAGTATGAACTTCTTCTAACTATAACAATGAAGCGTATGTGGGGGTTGTAGAAGTAGTCTTTTTCTAATATGGACCCTAGCCTTAAAATAACTTGTTCACCCTGAGGACCTATCCATTATCATTCTGTTCCTTTGGGAGATAACTGACATTGCTTCCTGGAAGCAGGGTTTTGATGCACAAAGGAAACTTGACCAATTTCCCATGCTCTGAGACCTGGAGTTCTTTTCCAGGCAGCCTAAGGTTTAAATTGTTGGAGGGACTGACAGTTGTGTCATTTTCGAACCCTATTGGTGATGCGCCAGATGTATGTGAAATGTACTGATTTTAAACTTGCCCATGCTGGCTTTGAAGCCCAGATTTATTTCTGAAGATGGGTGATGTTGTGTTTGAATGGCACCTAAACCATCCATTCTTTGCCATTTGTGCTGCTCCTGGTCTGTTCCATTGCTTTCTTCCAGGGCTCCCTAACTCCATGCTAATTGGGTGCTGGCCCCAGGCTTTCTATTTTAATACTGTTTGATGATAATAATCATTCCCGTAGGATGAATGGTTGAGAACAAAGACAGGAAACATCCCCCTGATTAGATAGAGACAGGGGAGACATTGGAGGAAAAAAACAAATGACAAAAATGACAAATGAGTGTCCTGTAACTGCTGCCATCCTCCTGGGGCATGTGGAAGTGCCTGGAAGGGTACATGAGAAAGATAATAACTTGGTGGTTTGGCATACTGTATCTTGGAATTCTTCCGATTTCATCAAACAAAGGCCAGTAGACAAGATAATGCCAGGCAGCTACCAAAGCTGGGCTACTGCTGGTTGTTAAGCAGAGCCTCCTTCATTACACTCATACTGAAAATGTGACCTTTGTTATTGCATTTATGCCATTCTGGATAGAAGGGAAAAATGTGAAGCCCAGATGTAGATTCAGGAGCAGAGTATGGGCTACATCCACACTGAGCCTGCCTTGGAGTTCCCCATTGACTTGTGTAGGTGTAAGACTTGGTGCGCTTCTTGGGAAGCACTAAAGAAGATAAATGGGCCATACTGTTTTAGTACTGACCCAAATGTGTAAAATTCTGATATATTTTATGTGGTCCATTTGTCTTCTTGGTTTTGGGGTAAATCTACCGTTATGCTATTATGATATATGGACCCTAAAAAGTCTGTCATGTCTCTCACTGTAAGGGCAAAAACCTGGACCAGATAGCGCTCAACATACATCCTGGCCAGGTACCAGACAAGCCATTAGGATCAAAATGGGCTTTTTTCCTTCTTCAAATACAGAAGTGCTCTGTAAACCAGTCAAGAGCAATCTAGAATTTTGTGGAGGGAAATAATCAACAAACAGTTCTTTGACTTTTGATGAATTGTTCTCAGAACAGTCTAACTTCTTAGAAAGGGCAAGGTTTTCATTTTCAGTGGTTGAAAACTGAGTGGGACCCAGAAGTAAAGAAGCTGGCTTTATTTAGCCCTCACATGCTGATGTACATTTCAGTTGTATTTTCGTTTGCTATGCTGTTTCAGCTAATTCCATTCAGTGCTAGTAGCTGCAGAACCACCTTGGTTTCCTTCATCACTGATGTATGCTGAGGATATGTGAGGGTCTGGGTAGTGTGTGGGCATCTGTGAGGAGCCCTCAAAACTGGGGAACTTGGGCTTGAGGGGGACTCTGAGGTGCCCAGAGTGTTTCAACCCTCCTACAGATCGCCAGCTGTTCAGACCAGCTTTTTGAAGCTGAGGGAAACAAAAAGGTTTAACTCCTTTATCACAATTTGAACTGTAATAGTGATTTCAAACAGAACTTGACCTGAAGATCAGCACTTGGTATTATTGGCTCTGATATTTCTTTGTCTTACTTCCTAGAGGACACTTTTTTCAAAGGGTAATCATGGTTCTCAGTGATGTCTACAGTTAAAGCCACTTGCATTTTCTATTGCTGTCAGGTTCTTGTTGATAGCAATTTTAGGAGAGAGCAGCCTTTTGTAAGTGCGGTTTTATAAAAACCACATCTTCCATCTGTGTTTAGTGGTAAATTATAAATGCTTTCTCAGACCTGTGCTGTGAAATAAATTAGGGACGTGCTTGGAAAACAATGAGTTGATGTAAATGTGCTGCAGAACATTTTAACTTCAATTCATCCTGTATTTTTAAATTGAAGAAATTATGATGACTTAAGGTTTTTGATCTCTAAATGTTGCAATTTTTATTGTCACTTGTTTCCAGTTGTGTGTTTTCCTGATAACGGTTTATGGAGCTTTTGACCTGTACGTCTTCGCTCCAGTGTCATGTGTGGTGTTGACTTTAGCATCTGGCTCCTCTCTTCCACCACAGAATGAGCTGGGGTCTCTTCTTTCCTGAGAATCATATTTCTTTGTGCAACCTTGCTGCTTAGAAGCTCTACTGGATGGCCTCAGCATGCCAGAGGACTAAAAGGCTGTGGAGCAATCCACTCATCCCTCTCTAGATGTGGTATTTCAGCCTGGGATTGAGAATACAGTGTTCTTGAACTTCCTGCCAACCAAATCAACCTAATGCAAGACTGCAGTTCTGAAGTAGATATTTTCCCTTCTGTAACCCTTTGGAGGAGGTAGTGAATCAAGATGTGGCTTCAAACCACTCATTTCAGGCAGATCCATCTTCCCCAACTTGAGAGCAGTGCAAGATCTCCTGAGGGTCTCTGATGTTCACAGGCATCAGCTGAAACATTGACCAAGAGCAAGACTCTACAAAGAGCTCATCTAACTTCAGGTGGGAGGTTTTAAAGAGGTCACTAGAGATTAAAATTCTGTGATAATTTATTGTTATTATCCTTTATTTTCAGTAGAAACTTTCAAAAATGTTCCTATGTCCTTCCCATTCCCCTGGTATCTTCATGTATGCAGAACAATTGTTTCTGAGTTCTAGCAAACCATGCTACTGTTCATCACTCTGTTCATCAGGCCCAGTCAATTTGATTTTATATGAGAGAAACTTTCAAGGTCTGGGCTCTGCAGTGTTCTGCTTTCAAGGCTTGACTACCCATCTGAAACATCATAAGCCCTCACTACAGTTGCTCCTGGATGTGCCAGGCCTTCCTGTGATCCTCTCAGAACATTGTACTGCCAGCTCTTGTGTATCCCAGGAGAGCTACCACTTAAGAAAAGTGACATTCTCTTTGTAAGAAGGGAAAAAGCTATAATTTGGTTTAAGTAGACTCAGCTTTGGGGCTTGGATTGCTCTCTCAAGGCATGGTCTCTAATTCTGACCTCAAATAGGCTCTGTAACATGTCGTTCCAGCCTGTGTGTGTGCGCGTTGTTAACTGTTTCCATGTTTTTGACAGATGGCTTGGTGTACCTCACAGCAAAGCCAACATCCTGTTGAACAAACAATGAGGAAAGAGGAGGGAGGAAGAATGGGGTGTGGGAGAGAACACAGAACGCATTTATATTTTTATTTGTGCAACTGTTGGATTTTTTTAAATAATATTTATGCATCAGATTGAGAATTGGGGGGGAAAATGGAATTTTAAGGCTTCATTTATGAGGAGTCTTCAAAGAGAAAATTTCTAAACCTCTCTCCAGAGACTGTGAGACTTGCAATTACTCTTTTTTGTCCTGACATCACTGAAAGTCATGCCTTTGAGTGAAAGGAGTTACTGGAGTATAAGTAAGGCACCCTGTTCATCAGGCCCGGTCAATTTGATTTTATATGAGAGAAACTCAAGGTTTGGGCTCTGCAGTGTTCTGCTTTCAAGGCTTGACTACCCATCTGAAACATCATAAGCCCTCACTAGGCTTCATTGTTTAGTGAACTGGTTTGCTAAGTGACCCCTTACTCCAAGACGCCATCCGTGGTCCCAGATACACTTCTTTTGGTCAGAGCACTGGATTTGGTCTTGAACATGGGTTTACAGAATGAACTTGGAGAAACTGGAGTAGTCTTGTCTATCTGTGGTGGAGGCAGGAATATTTGAGTGCTTTTGCAAAGTGTTTTTGACATCTAGTGGTGAGGAATGTAGTAGGTTAGGAAACACCTCCACCTATTTTCCCTATGGCCAGAGCAGGAGTTGGTACTTCCCCAATTGCCCCTTTCAATCAGGGGACACTCTTGCAGGACTTCCCAGCACTGGCTGACATCTCTCTGAAACTGCTGATTGATTTAGATGAGAACAGAGTTCAGAAGACCTCTGCTCTTTAAAGAAACCCACCTTTGCCCTGCACCTCGGTCATCTGCCTCTATCTACACATTTAACTGCTTTCTGTCTCCCATGATACAACTCTTTTGTTTACCTTTGGGTCATCTTTTCCCTCCTGTCTTGGATGAGCTATATTTAAATTACTTTTTCTTTCTTCATTTTCTGTTGCTGCAGCCCTCCGTCCCTCAGTCTTGCCCTAGTTTGCTGTAGAGTTCTGGCTGGTCAGATGCTGTGCAAGCATGTGGCTGGTGGAAGCCCATTGCTCCATTTGGGACTTCTCCCAGTACAGGACAAAACAGATTTTGTCTCTACTAGTGTAGATCTCTGTTAGCTGCTCAACACAAAGTTTCAGGACAATGGGAAAGTGGAGCTGACAATTCCCATGAGAGCAACTAGTTTGACACTTCTCTGTTACATACTCACGTTTTAGTAACCCACTAATTTTGAATGTATGATCCCTTCTGCAGTGAGGGTCAGCTGAGCTAGGCCATCCAGTTGTTGCCAGAGGTGTTCTGACAACAGAATTCTGCTACTGAAATGTCAAGACATCTTTTCTACACTGCTGAGCACTTTAACCCAAAGGATCATCCCTATCCCCAGAGCAGGTTATATCGATTTTTTCCCCCAACGCTGACAGTTCCAAGATTGAGAATCATGCAGTTCTGCACTGGCTTCTGCAGGGATCCCAAGCATTTCCCTGTCTCAAAATAGAGTGGACTGTTAAACACTACAAGCTGAGTGTAACCTATGTGCTGTGGCAGCCAGTCTGTGAGGTACTGTTGTGCTGAGTCCCCGCTTGCAATGCATCGTTCTTCCTTCCATTGGCTTCCCAGGCAATGGGAATGTTTTTTCATCCTTCCCTGCAAGTCATGAAGTGAAGTATAAAGTGAGTTATAAAGATGTTTAAACGAGCTTTTGCCCTGGCCTGGCCTGGAAGATCTGAGGTCATTCACAGTGCATATTAGTAAATATCTGTAGGGCCATGGGAGCTTTATTCCAGAGAAGCAGCTAATAAAGCTAGCTGTCTGTGTTTGTTGTTCATGCCAAGATGCATTCCAGCATCTGATTATTTTATTTCATTACTTTAATGTGGAAAGAAAGAGAGAAGCATTAATTTTTCCAGGTGGATTGGCCTGTTTTGGGGAGGTCACAGCTTGAGGTAGGTGAATTTGGATTAAAACTGACCCAAGCTATGACATAAGTAAAAACCTTAGTGCATGTAAATTTTAAACTTTTTGTAAGGAAAAAGGAAGAACTTTTTGAGGAAGGGCATGAAAGCTGAATTATTGACTTCCACTCTGACCCATTTCTGTGAGGAAACAAAGGAAAAAGAAGAGGTGGTAGAACTATAATTACTTAAGTGACCTGAACTGCAAAGAGAACCTTAAAAAATGATTTCAAAGACCTCCTTGTAGCCATCTGCAGTACAGAAGATACCAAAGAGAATTTCTACGCCCTCAGAAATTCTGCATTTTGAGAGGGAGGAAGTGATTGTTCCCAGTGGGAATAAAATGCTAAACTCCTCGAGTCCCGCAGAGCAATTTAAAAACCCTATTAACAAAATGCTTTCTCAGTGGAATTATTTGCATGAGCTTCTTTATCGTGGCAAATAATATGGAAGTATAACAAATATTCTGACATTTTCGTTTTAAAGGTCATCAAAACCAATGCATCTCTTCAGATCTTTGCTCTTTAAAGATAATTACTGCTCTTCAGCTCTTGTAAACCAGCTGCGTTCTTAGTCTGGGGTCTTGGTCTATAGGTATGTGACCAGGCTTTACTCATGGGAATGGGATTAATGAATTTTTCTGAAATTGGATATGTGAGTTTGGGCTTTCTGCATCAGAAAAAGTTGAAGATTCATGTTCTGTAGGTCTGGTTTTATTTTTCAGTTTTGTGTCATTTCTCTGGCATTTCTCTTAATTTTCCCCAACATAGCCAGAATTGGAAACAGGACACCTAAGGCTGGGAGTTAGTGACTACCCTCATATCTGTCATTGATTTTCCAATACTGTAACATCAGTGATGTATCTTTTTATGTTGTTGTTCATTTAAATATTCTAGTGTGAGATAAATGAAGACCAAAGAACTTTGGATAGTTAATGATCGGTTACTGGATATAAGTAGTAAATTAGAAGTTATTTATATCTGGTATATCCAACTCTGTTTTCCACTTAATCATTGCAATTCCAGGCACTGTAAATTTCTAGATCGTACTTGAAAACAAAGTGGCTTGTTAGAACTGATGGTGCTAATCCTTCTGCTGAAATCACATAATTTGTGACTTGCAGTGACCAATGGTATTATATGCAGGTTAAATCCGAAACCCAGTTTTCAATGGTTTTACTCATATCTTAATAACGTATCTTAACTACTACACATGGCAGTTATGCTTGTGGTTAGGTAGCCAAAAAGTAAAAACAAATATCTAAATTCCATGTGTGTATATTTCTACCAAACAGAAAGGAGATAGCAAGCTGGTATCCAATACTCTTAACTGGAACTACAGGACTTTTGCTTCTCATTGAATGTGGAAATTCCGGCATTATGCTGTACGTTATGAAGAATTGCCAGATTTTAAGAGATGTTGTAAAGATAGCAGACATTAATTGTCCAGGTTTGGCAATAGACAAGAACAGATAGGCCTAATTTTCATGATATTAGAGAAAACTACACCCAGAACAAGATTGGCATACCTGACAGTTCTCTGAATCTAAGTTGTAATGTAGGACTCCTGTGCAGAAGCGATCTGTGAGTAAGCTTTAATCCAAAAAACTTTGAGATCCCAGATTGATTGTTGCTTAAATTTCTGCTGTACATACATTTCTCACTGTACTGTTTGAAACTGCGAAGGTCATATGCAATATTGGGCCAGCTCAGTAGAATGTTTTCATGAACAGGTTATATATTTGTGTAGGTCAGCTCATTTTCAAACCTGCTGTCTAAAATGTAGATTTATGTATCTGTATGAATTGGAATAGATTGACCTCATCATTTTGGTGACATGGTGCCAAGATAAGCCCAAGGAGATGTATACTTTGGATCCTGATCAAAATTTTCAAAGTGAAAAGATTGTATTTGTTCCAATCCTGTCATAACTGGATACGGTGTATAGAATGTAGAGCATCATTCCTGATCTTTGATAGGCTTCAGTTATTTGTTCTCTGTGTATTAGCACCTTCTTCAAAAGTGGTGTTTAGTACAGCTCTTATCCCTCTAAACCACATTTCTGCTTCTGTTCTGCATTTGTGAAAGTTGCTTATCAAAGGGAAAAATGTCAAGGATTATGTAGGTTTGAAAAGCAAATTCAAAGCAGTGCCAATGCAAAAGATCTCTCAGTTTGGTTGCATAGCTTTCTTAACACTGCTAAAGTCTAATCATGGCCTTGCTCTGTCATCCCAGCTTTTCTTTCTTCCTGGCTTCAGTTGTGGAAAAAATAACAACAAAATTTTGCATTATAATGAAAAATATAAGGTACACCATGTCAAGATTCATTGCATTCACTCGTCACAAGAAAAACATGCATCTTGGATAGATACCAGAGCTTGGGTATTAGCAAATCCTGTGAATCTGTTTGGGGTTTTTGTTGGTATCTCCTACAAAGAACTCAGATCTGCAGAAAAAAATCCTGCTTGGTGTCCGAAACTGCTTCACACCCTTAGTAAGCACTGTGACAAACAGACAAAATGGATACAATAATGCAAGACAGACTAGAAAACCACTAATGACCTGCGATATTTTCTCTGCTGGACAGCAAAGCAGTTGATCAAGGCCCAGAAATACACACGGTTATGCCATACATCTTGGAAGTGCTTCAAAACCTCCAGGGTTGGACATAAGTCCAGGTATTTGTGAAACTATTAGAAACTATTAGAAGGGGGGGGGGGGGGGGGGGGGCAGAAGTATGTATGTGCTGGAAAACGTAAGGCCTCTGGTTGCCCTCAGATTGTTTCAGTGATATTTTCTTGGGTTGTCCCAAATACCTTGGAGATGCGCAGAGAAGAAAATTTGCAAGATACAAAATTTCAAGAATATTGAACTTTTTGATGTTATGTTGTTAGAAAATAAGAATGTTCCAAGAAAATCAGCTTTTGCTTTTTCCTAGTCTTGAGCCACTAGTTACTTTCACAATGGCAACAACAGATTCTTACACCCTTCATGTTTTTCTTCAGAAATAAAAGCTTTCTACCGAATGTGTTTACATTTAGTGAGACACTGACCTCTGAAGAGGAGTAGAAATTTGAACTAAGTGGTTTCTATTTCCAAAACCTGGGGAGATCTCTACGGTAACTATTTACATAGGCAGGGAAATGACAGAAAATATTCTTTGAATTCCTCATTCCAAATATGTGAAGTTCATAGAATATATTATTTTGTAGGAAGATTACTTTTACACCCTAGTTGGGCGCTAATGGATGATACGTACAAAGTGCTAATTCTGAAATCTCATAGCTGCTGCAAAGAAGTTTGATGAGACCATGGCCAGGTGCTGGATGGTATTTATCTACCAGCGGAAAAGCCATAACTGTTTCAGTGATGTTTTGCTTGAAATTTGGAATGATTGCCGAACATTTTCTTATTAGCACACACAAACAAGATTGTTTCCCCCTGTTTTTATTTAATTGTCAATGCTGAAATGAAGTTATATTTTGAACTTCTTCAGATGTTCCCCCAGTCCAATATGCATCTCCAGATTTGCCTTGGGCCCAGACAGTTCATCATGGAAAAAGATAGATCATTACAGCATTCTAGGGATGAAGATGAGCTCTGCAGCCTCTTTCAAAGCTCATCCTGGAGATCTGGGCTGCTCTGGTGGAAGAGCAGTCTATCTTTCTTAAAGCCAAAAAGTCCTGCTAGGAGTTTTAGGTTTCCTCTGGGAACCTCAAAACCAGGCTTGCCCAGCAGTGGACTGTTGAGAAGCTGAAAGAATGACCTGAAATAAAGAGGCAGATTTCTGCTGAAAACCCACATGGCTTATGTCAGGATATCACTAAGACTAGCATGTCATTAAGGAACATCTCTTTATTTGACTTGTTGGGGTTCTGCAGTTTTCTGATGCAATTTCTGAGCCAGTTGGGATCATGGGTACATGCCCTTGGTGAAGCTACAGCAGTGAGAGACATGAAAAGAAAGGCTTTTATATCCACTCAGATCTGCCGCACTAAAGTATGTCCAGATGGACAGATGACCTCCAGAGGTCCCTTCCAGCCTAAATTATTCAGTGACTCTGGGTCTAGCATTCCAGAGGGAGTGTTAGGTGAAACTAGGACCATCCCATATGGGGAGGAAGACAGTTATAACTGCAACTCTTGTATCTTGACCCTATTCTCCGCCCTGGCCATCCATCACTGGGCACTGGTATTTTATTTTACCATGATGTCAATCACCATTTCAATTAGTGTGTGGGAGGAGAGTATGTGGATGATAGCACCCAACCTTCCATTTGATTTAGGATGAATCACACTTAAGAGGGCATCTGAGGTTAAAGAACACAGGATTCTGGACACATGTATAAATCAACAGTCTTGAGGTTTTCATTATTCACCTTCTAGTGTACAGAGTGATATGACTCACTGGATCATAAAAGAGATCAAATAGCTTTGTTGCTAATAATTCTTTCCTTGACCCATTCCCTGGCACATTAGGTTTGTAAACAGAATTTTAATGGCATCCCTTGGAAGTAATAACATCACGCCTCAATAGTACCTTGGCTGGCTATGTGCTCCTGGCTATAACTATGCTTGGGTTTAATCCTCAGCCGTTTGTGGGAACTAATGTGCTTTCATATCTTCTTAAGTTTTCAGTTATTGCCTTTTTGTGATTGATCATCTCCAGTTACTCTGCCTCTCGCCCTCCTCATCCACAGATGACATTTGAACCCTCCCAGGAGCCCACAGCTCAGCTTTCCCCAAATGATAAGCGCTCCCTGTAATTTTCTGCTGGAGATAACATGCTTGAACTTCAGAGTGTTGTTAATGTCTAATGAGCTCATGGCGCCACTTATTGTTTTATGGCTAAATCATGATTGTTCATTAACAAAAGTAGCATTAGACTGCATGCCAGCTTTTGACAGGAAAAGGTAAAGCAAAGTGGCATGATGGAGGGTGGTAGAAGTGTGGTATGTGTGGTAGCAATGGCAGCAAACCTCCTGCTGGCTCCTGCCCCACTTCTTTGCTGCTGCTACTGCTGCAAATCCTGGAGCAGAGGGAGAGCATCTCTCTTTCCACATGGCTCTGGCATCAGGAACAGGAGCTAAGGCCATGGCATACTGTGACTTTAAAGGTGCATAGCACTGAACGGCTCCCAAATCACTATGCTTTTTTTTTTTTTTACTATTGTAACTGCTTTTGCCCTACTCTACCTCAACTTTTGTAATCTGTTTTGTGTCGTTCCATCTGCCCCTGTGGCTGCCTTACCATTTCTGCCCAACAGAGTGGTGTTCCACTGTACCAATGCTGCGAGGAGGGCTCAGAAACACAGGGTTGATAGTTCCCAGGGTGGGAAACTATACATTCAGGGATTGGGAGTGGGGAAGAAAATCCCAGTTCATCAGGAGGGAAAACTTCTCTGAAGTGGAACCAGACCTTCTTGTAAGATTGCATTGATGTGAAAACTTTTGGTGATAGAGAGCCTTGTCCCATCTGTTTCACTGTCAGGGAAAGAATCCTGTGTTTGTGATAATCATTGATATGATCCTTCTAGTTTTGGTGATGGGAATAAACCTTCCAAAGGTTTATTCAGATACCAGAAACAGGCAGAAGAAGGAGGGAATAATAGATAATATTCAATATTATTATCTCTTATTTCCATCCTGTTCAAAGAAACAGTGCTATCTGGTCTAGGGGAAGGGGGAAGTGGAGGAAAGGAAAGGTCGGGAATCATCAGTGCATAGGACTGTGTTTCTTCATCACTTAGTCACATTATTGCTGAGCCTACAACAGATAAAACCTTTGTAGAAATGAAAACTGAAACAAAGTGCCAGAGAAATTATTCAAAAATGATTTTATGGTAGCTCATTTATTCTTTAGATGGCAGACACCCAAAGGCGGCACTGAACCCGAGAGCTGTGACGGTCACAAAATAGGATATAACTGCACTAAAGCTGAGACTCTCTAATTATAGCCTACAGTCTCAACTATCGCAGGTGTATGGACCGAAGATCTTGAGAACAGTGCTAGAGAGGGGAAGTAATGGGAAGAATGAGTGCTGGGTAGGTGCCTGGAAGAACTGGGGTTGTGCCACCTTGTTTGAAAGACTTGTTTTCTTTATCAGTTTTCATTTTGGTCAGTTCCTGTAGTTAATGCATACATTTTTGCATTGAAGAAGATGTAACCGAAGAGTGGTTATAAATAGCTGTTGGTTTGTCTTTTATGTATGTATATAAATATATATGTGTTTGCTTTATATATATGCATATTTATCAATGTATACATAAATATATATGTTAAGCAAACTTACATGAATAAACAATAGAAACATAATGACTTTTTTATAGCTATGACTCTACATGCAACAAAGCTGCCCGGTGTATTGCAGCTTGTAAAGCATGCGTGTTTAGCACAGGATGTGTACTCTTCATTATTTACAGTTGTTTAAATGAAGGCTTTCATGGGGGTGCTGTCGTGCAAGGAAACACTGTGAGCCTGGGGCAAAAAGTATTAGGTATCGGGGGGCTGGATATATTAAGCAGGAGATTTAATTAAAGGACCATCATGATCTCTTCCAGCTAAGGAATATATTCAGTTAAAAACTGATTAGAGCTGAATCACCATCTGAGGTTCATGAACAAATTTTTGGTGGAGGTTGGCAGAGTTAGATACCCAATACCTTTGGGATTTGTATAGAATGGGGGCATTTATATCTCATTAAAGTCTCTGGAGTGCTTAGTAAGAATCCGAAGCCTGAATTCATCCTCAGTCTTGTAAAATCACTGGTCTTTGCCAGGAATAGACGTGGCTCATGGAGGGTAAAGTGCTCTCTGCTGAATACTGGAAAGCAAACACTGTATTTGGGATGCACTGTGAGCTCCTGCTGTCTCTGATCTGCAGGAGTAAAGCAACAAGCAGTCATTGCAGGACTAAATGCTAAGGAGAGAGGTGTTGTCCTAAATCTTATATAGCTCCTGAAAAGAGAGACCACATTCTGTCCTTTCTGCCCTTCCCCTCAAGGACAGGTGGGGATTGCAGGAGCATCTCTGATGTTTAGGAGCGCAGAAACCTCCTGTATGAGCGCAGATGACCAACCAGTTCATGCTGATGGATGACCCCATGGGCAGAACCATGCATTTGCAGACAGCTGGAACAGTGATTTCCAGCTTTTCTCAGCCACTGATCACAAGTTCTTTCCAGAGCAATAATTGCCTCCTGTTGCCTTGCCATGAGGAAAAGCAATGCAGAGCAAAGCAGTTGGAATACCCAAGTGTCTCCCAGGCCAGAAGTGAGCACCAGACTCCAGGAACTTATCTGGATGTAGGATTTTGGTAATGTTCCCATTCAACCAACTTGGATGAACCTCAATTCTTCCCCACTAAGCTCATCTCTGGTCTTTCCATGTCAATGGACACCCTGGAGCTGCTGCTGGCTCAGCCACCAGTACTTGGGTGGTGCTTGCAGTCTTCATTTCCCAACTTTTTTCCTGCTCAGTGGCACTTCTGCATCCACAGCATGCGGCTCCTTCCTCTCAGCAGCTGGGAAAGGACCAGAAGAGCCCATTACAGTGTTATTATCCTCTTCTTTTGTATCCAATGGAGTGAGAGCTGCTGCCGAGCCCACTTTGTCTTCAAACATTTAACAGATTGGACCACGTCTAATTTCTGCCGCTGTGTTTACAGAAGGTAGAGCGTGGAGGGAGAGGGGGGCTGCTCTGCGAGGGAGAAGGGCATGGAGAAAAAAGATCTGCCGAACCCTCCATCAAAGAGCTGCTTTCCTACTTGTGGTTTCAAAATGCTTCCTCCTTCCCCAGCTCTCCTGTAATCACTCTCCAACATTCACCAGAGCAGTGTTTACATCCAGCGCTATTACCGGCAGGGAGACAGAAGGAATTAGGGCCTCCTATGCCCCATTATCTCCCCCTCCTCTCTCCCTCCCGCAGGCAGACACACTTCTCTCCCCTTGCCCCTTTTCATCAAACGCGTCCAATTCATGAAGGAGTAAAAGCCCTTTAATGGGATTCTGGAGATCTTAAAATCCAGGTGGTTTGTTTAAAAAAATAGAGGCACAGGAAGGGAGGGGAAAAAAAAAAAAAAATGAAAAAAAATTGGAGAAAAATACCAACAGCTCACTCTATTTGGCTGCTTTGTTCCTTTTCCACGTTGTCTTGAACCTCTTTCTCTTCCCCAGCTCCGCTTGGCAGCTGGGGTGAACTGGAGTTTGACTTGGATGGCTAGTGAGACCACACAGAGCTCACCCTGGCTGGAACTAATTTCCTACGTACAGCTGAAGAATCCCATGCGCGCACACAAGCGCAGCGAGCCCTTGCGCTTCCTTTTGATTTCCTTTTTGCGCTTCCTTCCACCAGATAGATGCTTTTATCAGAAGCAGAGCACTGTCATGGCACCGCCACTGAGCGAGAGGCTGACCCAGCGTGCGGCACTGCGCAGCGCTCAGATGTAGGCGGGCGAGCAGACGTGTGAAAAATGGCCAATGTTGGGCAACAATAAATGTGCATTAAGTCTCTATTTTTTAAAGAAGGGTAAAAAAGAATAGTCATATGGTACTGGCACTTGACGGGGACTTGAGGTCTGATTCCAATTCCTTGTTTAACCGCAGATTTCCTCTAAATAATTCTCGTAATCTCTTGATTCCCCAGCTGAGGTCAGGGGCCCATTGTTCTACACCCTGTAACAACACAATGGGACACAGTTCCTGCCCCAAAGAGCTTACAGTGAAAACAATCAAAGGAGGAAAGAGAAGCCCAGGCTTGCCTGAAGTTGCACCCTGGTGTTAAACTGAAGATTGGAACCAGACCTCCCAGCTCTCTAGGTTTTGAATCTTCTGTGATCTGAGGATCACAACATTTTTCTGGCTCCCATCTTTAGATTCACACTAGTGTTAAAGACCATCAAAATAGGAAATACTGAATCTATTACCTCTCTGAGTACCAAGGAGCGGGAGCTGTACTCATGATGGGCAACAATGCTTATATGGGAAGGACATCCTTTGCATCATGCTGGTGGTTTGCTGGTGCTCAGAGGTGATAGAAGGCAGAGAGAGGCTGAGAAATTTAGGAAGCTGGTTAACCTTCAGGTCCCTGGACTTCATAAGAACCAGAGTAGTAGGCCAGTACTGAGCTTGATGACTGGTAAAGAATTGTGTCGAGCTGTATTTAAGCTTTTTTCTTCAGTGGGAAGGGAGATGTCATATGGGGATATTTAAGGGAGAACATTAACTCCCACATGTAGGAGTTGTTAGCACAGCACTGCGCCCAGAACTCGCTCCTCTCCCAGGACATGGGTGGATGGAATGAATGTGGTGGCAGAAGCGTGTAAGCTTGTCCCAAGTCCCCTCTGTGCTGGCACAGCAGTGCTCACTGCTGGAGCATTCACAGCGCAAAGGTCTTGGTGAAAGATGCCATTGAATGAGGTTCTGGTTGTCCTAGCAATGCTCTAAAGCTTGGATACACCCTTGTGACTGAAAGAACAAAGTAACAGCAGGCTTGGCAAACCATTCAATAGGGAGAGGATCTCACTGTGAGCATTGCTGGTAACCTTGCAATGCTATCAGTTGGTTTGATATCTCTGCATTTAGAATAGTAAAGCAAATGACAATTTGGTGATGCACATATGCTTTCCCTATATCGCTTTCTACCTATTTCTGTAGCACTCCTCAAGCTCTAAGTGCTGAGCATTATTAAGGGAAAAATGTGAATGCTCATATTCTGTTTTCCTCTTCCTATTTGTCAGCTTATATGAAGTTTGCTTTGTCTACATTCAGTTACAAAATAAATGCCATTCTCCAGACTGATCAGAGAGGTAGGCATCCACCTCAAGGGACGTGTAAGAGTTTCATGTAGGATTCACCGTGCCTAACTTTGGGCATTACAGGAGCTTTCTTCTCCGTGTCAAAGGAACCCGTGCTGAAAAGGAAGTACATTCAGCATGCTGTTATCTCACACTGTGTCTTCGTAAGTCACCAGAGCTGCTTTGTTCTTTCTGAAGGAAAGCAATGGTCCCATGTAGTCACTGTCCTGTTGTGAACTGGCCTTGATTTCAGGTCTCGGTGAGGAAGGGTCATGCAGAACAGCATTATTAGGCACATAATTGCAGCTGGAGGGTTTGCTCTTCAGCAAGATGTGTTCTGAGCCATTGGATAGATCCTTGAAATTGGCTTTATCCCCCTGATGTTCTTAATTTTTAATTCTTGGTTCCGAAAAATGTTGGGAAATGACTGGATTTCTAAAAATACCTTTCCATGGGAACCGCAGTTTAGACCTCAAATTCTGTTCTGGAAAAAGGAATAGGGAGTAGAAGGAAAATGTTCTAAAGAATTTTATTAAGCTTCAGTGTTCACATCTGTTAGCACAAAAAGGTCCAAAACCAGGAGATAAGCATCAAAAGCTAATAAGATTTTAAAAGTAAGGAATCTGTTTATTTGGCTTCTGGATTTTGTGCATTTGGGATGTACTTGAATCACCCTCTCAAGTTTTTCCTTGCAATAGCAAAGAAACTTACTTTTTGAAAACTTATTTATTTTCCTTTAATGAGTGCTGAGACTCTCACATAATTGCTAGTTTCCTGGAGTTGAGGCCTTTAAGTAAATTCAGAGATTTGTGTTAAAGTCACAAGTTGGCAATTCTGTTTTACTTTACTTTAGAGAAGACTTTATTAGTGTGCAAGACCTAGATGGCTTTGAAATTGCCGTGTAAAGAGTATTATTGTTGGTGTTTGTTAGTTCTACTAATCACTGTTATAGCAGCAGTTGGGATTTTTTTCCGATAAAAAGTGGAAAGAATTAGAAGTATATCAGAATATTTCTTTTTGGGGATCTTGAAAAGCTTCCTCTTGCCTTAATTCTTTCCTCCATTGTACTGCACATTATTTATAGCATAAAGAAAACAATATTTATAGTATGAAGATCTGAACCCTGCTTGAAATGCTGAAGTGAAATTAATCAGTTCTGATTGAAAGAAATTATTCTGAAGAAAAAAAAATTGCAACAAAATGTCATCAGTTTTCATCTCTCCCACAATCTGAGAGTTTGGGCTTTTCACGCCAATTTGAAACCAAGCCAATTATTTGAAATGTGGATATCTCGGATTTATTTTTCCCTACAAATATTCAACTTCTGACCAGATCATTCTGTTATTTCATGTTTAAATTGAGAAAATAACAGAAACACAGTGTTATGATTTATTTGGTAATTAATCCTTTTTTTTTTTTTTTTTTTTTTACTTTATTTCTCACTGTTATTCACTCTTGATTTTGACCCATTTCAAAAACAATTGTTGAGGGCCAATGGAGAGCATACCTTGATGCAACATTAATAAGAACAGAGAGGCTTAAATTATAGAAATAGCTGTCACTGTCACACATTAGTAGTTTTACTCTCCTTTTGGCAGATCTATGGTGAATAAAATTGTGTGTGAAAGGATGAAGGGGGAGAGACTTGGATAAGAGTGGTAGCATCTGATCCAAGGAAATGAAGAAGACAGAACCATGCAGAGATTTATTTTATTTGCTTTTGGCAATTAGCATTAGTAGTATTGTATCTGGGGAGCTGGAACTGCCATGGATAATAATGTTATTGCTTTTGAGATGGTTCATCCAGCTCTAATACCATGAGTTTGAGTCAATAGAGGATGCGTGGACTCAGCACCTTCGAAGGTACTTTCATATGTGCTTCTAATCAAACAGAGTTTTAGGCATCCAACAAAGGGAGCCCAGGGAAAAAAAAAAAAAAATTGCTTTAATGCTGTGAGGTGGAAACAGACTTGCTCTGGATGTTTCATAGCTGCATTGCTCAATATGTCTGTGCTTTGGTGGGGCTGCCAGATCAGATACATTGCTGGTGAGACACAGGCTTGTCTGTCATCACTTCTCACCCTCCTAATCTTCCTCATTGAACCTGTAGCTGGGTTGGGGTCCTGTGCTCCAGCTAATTGCGACCAGTCCCTATTGTAGGTGGTACTTGGTGCGGGTGGTACTTGGACTAAGGTGGGTGTTAGCTATAGGGGGTGGTTCTGGGTGGCGCTTAATGCGTCACGGGTCACGGGGCAGTCGCGTGTCACAGTATATAAGAGAGTGTTGCACAGCAATAAATTGGTACTTGAGCTACATACTGGTTCAGGCGTCTCTCATGTCCCTGTTCCGGGTAGGGGTGCAGACGGGAGGGGCGCTGGTGTGGTGTTGCTAACGGGCACGGGTTGCGAGGAGGTTAGTAACACCTATGTTTGCTCTGTGTTACATTGCCCAGGTGTTACTTGTGGACTGAAAAGCCTTCAGCCCTCACGGCAGCTGCCCATTGCCCACCCCATGGCAGCTCTGCATGAAGTTGGTAGGAGGGACCCCGCTGCCTCTGTTGCTTCAGATTCCAGCTCAGGTCCAAAATTCAAGATCCACCAGCCCATTGGACCCTTACAAAGGGATGTTGCAGTCTGTTCTGAGCGAGGACTATGAAGGGCTCTAAGGTCTTAATTCACAAAGCATCTTATTGCTGGGGCTGAATGCAAACCAAGATGCTTATCCTGCATTTGTCCTAAATATCCATCACAGTAGGGCAGCCTGTGCATTTGCACCAGGATTTTGTGTGTTTGTGATCATGGGTCAGCTGGGACATGGTAGCACACACTCTGGTCTGTGTTGATTCCTCTGCTTGGCTATGTAATCCCCTTCTTTCTTTGATAGAAGATGGATAACTTCCATCCAGTCTTGGAATTAATTCTGTTCAGTTGCTACCAGCAAGCTGCCCTGCTTTGAAGTAACGCAAATGACATAAGAATGGACCTGAAAGGTAGAAATTCTCTAATGGGTAGCATTTGCCCATTTAGGCTTCTGTGATTTGGCTGGCCCCACTTGCAGCTGAGGTAACTCCCACCAACCTTGCTGTGCTTGCAGGCCACCATTCATGCTCATTTCAATGTTTTACCACTTGTACTCAGTTCTGGTGACAGCTCTGCAGAGATGATAGCAAGGCTGGTGTTTCTTGCCACTTTCTGGTGAGTCGGGGACACCCACCCTTGAGGCCAGCCAAGGGGACAGAGGGCAGCAGTGACCAGAGCTGCAGTACACGCTGGAGGGGAAACCAAGAACAACAAAGAATTGCCCATCTCCTTGGGCCTCCCTTGCAGCTCCTAATCACGTCTCCCCAAAACCCTGCTGAGACAAAGCAGAGCCCAAAGATGCTTCCACGCTCTGAGCCAAAAGGCAAGTGTGGGGCTATGGCGGACAGTGAGCTCAGGATGCGGGCTGAGCACATCCTGGGGATGCAGAGTTCCCTGGCTGCTGCATCAGATGGCACAGGCTGTGTCATCCCTGCACTGGGAGATAACTTAATGGGAGTGTTGAGCAACATCCTCAAGCCCAAGGGGTTATAAAATCGTTTTGGTCTGTGCTCTGCTATTTGAGTTTGGAAAGGAGGAACGAGCTTGTAGCCTCTCTGCTGTTACCTCCTTGGGAAGGTTGGGGCAGCTGGGAGCCAGGGAGTCACGCGCCCCATTCTGTCGCAACATCCCAACATCAACACCCTCTGATCTATGGTATCTTGAGAGTTTGCAGCTCTCGTGTGGAGATGGAGTATGAATAAGGGCCCCCCAGTGTATTGGGAATCGGGCCTGTGGGTCTCCCGTGTCAAGTGAGTCATAATGTATTAGATCCGAGGACTTCCCCCACGGGTGTTTAGTCTCAACAAACCCAGCTAATTCAGATTTAACTTAGCTCTTAATATGCTACATTGCTGAGTCTTCTAATTAATGCCACATGTTGCAGTCAGCTGTCATACTGAATAAATGTTTACAAAGCTATTAATGTACTGTATTTGTAAACCAGACCAGCTCCTCTTTGGAAATCATGTGGTATGTGTTTTCCCCTCAAAGATGAAAAAAGTTTTTAGCAATAATGAATACTTTATTTTTGCAGTCACAGCCACTTCCCAAGAACTCATTGCTAACTTTCTTGGGCCGTGGCCATTCTGCAGGGGAAGTGAAGGGGGCAGAGCTCTTTTATGCAGAAGTGAGCATGCACGTTCTTTTTGCCCTGGTGGGAGAAGGGAGTCCTGTGCGTTGGTGGCTGTCCTGTCCCTGGCTGCCGCAATCCCAAAGCATGCAAGGATGCTGCACTCCCCCTGCCCCTTCACCACATGAATGGGCATATACATCCACGGCCATGTGGAGACAGATGTGTCCCAGCAGTCTATTTCCATCTGTCCCTTTCCTGAGGCCTCTTGGAGCTGGAGACCAGGCTGGGGACCTGGCTGGCCACTGTCCCCATGGGGACAATTGGTGGCAGAGTGGTGCCAGTGGCATACAGTGATGCCCAGTACTGCTGCCACACTACTTGCTCAGCACAGGTTTGCATTTTCTGTTTTTTAGGTCTTTTGCAATGTTTCTTCCTAAGGCTCTGGGGCTTTTCTATGATTGTGCACTTCTGTTTCATCTGCTGCAGAAATAGCAGGAGATGCCAAAGCACTTTGAAAGCTTAGAGCAAGGCTGGGAGCTGTGCACTGCCAAGGGCTGCCGTGTCTCCCCAGGGCAGGATGTCTGGCCCAGGGCTTCAGGCATGTTGTCCTGTTGGGCGTTCATGGGAGGCAAGTGCCTAATCTGAGCTGGAGATCCAAAGATCTGCCTGGCTGAGCAGCACTCTTTTCATCTTTGGTTTCTAAGAGGAGACTGATAGCAGAGCACTCATCACAGGCTGCAAAGACAGTGAGATTGGGGTAGAACAGGGAGTGGGACAGCTATGGTGGGTGCAGTGCTGTGCCTGGCCAAGGACACAGGGAGGTGGCCAGGAGAGCAGCTGGACCCCAGTCCATGCTCTGACATACAGGGGTTGGGGATGAAGGCTCTCCTGGCTCAAGGCTGGGAATATTCAGCCCACAGCATTTCTTGTCTCCTTTCTCACCTGCTGCTGCGCAGCTCCAACTTGTGTGCAGTGAGACAAGGTGTGAAATATTTCTTCCTATGAAACAGTGCCTTGCTAGGAGAGATAGCGCTACATGCCCAGATGTTAGCTGCACTGGTTCCCAAACTGGAGCCTTGGCATAAAACCATCTCTTTTTGCTGATGTGACAAAGTGGTCTGGGCAGTCACCCCATGCAGAAGGAGCGTGGTGCTGGTGGTTTGGCACAGCCACCTCGCGGAGCCCAAACACGCAGAGGAGGCACACAAAACAGGCTGCTCTGACCTTAGGGCAGTGGCTTCAGTGCAGCTCCTGAACCTCCTGAGAGGTGTTTTGAGCTAAGCTGCAAACATAAAACATCTCATTCATTGTTTGTTGTCACTGGGACTAAGCATACGCCTGCTCTTGCTGTGGAACCGCATCTTCCATGTTATAATGGCTTCTTCCCATGCCTCACCAGTGGGAAGTGTGCTCATAATGGTAAATTCCCCTCATTAGGCAGAACATTCCTCTTTTTAACCTCTTTAACCTGCAGCATTCCCGTTGGGAGGACCCTGTCTCCATACTTCTCAACTGCTCCTAATTAGATTGGGCACTTCTTGCCTCTGCTGTATATTTACAATTTAGGAACAGGAAAAAATACAGCCTGCACTTAAGGGCTTGCTTCCCTCCGTTTGCTTCCCATGCTTAATATTTTTACAGGAGGAGGTGGAAATTTGAAAGCCCAGAGGAACAAAACTTGTTGGGAGGAGAGGTAGGCCCTCAGGTTCTTTTGGGCAGGACTGATTTCATATCTTAATGGATTTTAACATCAGCTCTCACTTTTTTATTTCCCTTCTCTTGGTACACGCACATGTGCACGCACACACACCCCATTGTCTGTCTTTTGCTCTTATTCTGCCATCAGCCTTTTAATAATATTATTGTTGATGTCTTTTCATTCCTGATGCCAAACCTGATTTGGAGATCACAGTTCTGAGGGTTTCATTTCGAGCACTGTAGACAGAAAACTGAAGTCCTAAGTGACTGGAGCCCTTAGCCAATCTAATTGTTATTGACATTTGTGTCTGATTGTTCATCAAGGGGATTTGACTTGCAGGCCAAATCATTCTATTACCGGGGTTCCTTTCAGCCTTTTCTCTAACAAAACAACCCGACCCAGCAGCAGCAGGAGGATCAATGGCAATATCTCTCAATGTCCATCTAGCTGCACACGGGTGGGGGGAGCGCAGGCGGAGGAGACCATGCATGTCCCGTGTGAAACGTGCGAGCAGAAGAGTGGAGAAGCCACAGTATTGCATTACAGGGGAAAAAAGGGTCTCATTAAAAGACTACCGTTTTCATGGCAAGGTGAAGGAGGCAGAGGAAGGAGGGGCTGGCAGGGCTAATTATATTAAGGTCATTTCACCTGTCAAAACTTTCCCTTTAGTTGTGTCCCCAGTGCCCTGGGATAACATCCAGATTTGTCCTGAATGGCGTCTCTGTTCCTGCTCGGGAGCCTTGACTGGAGGGTTGAGCAGGGGGGGGGCATGAAAGGGGGCCCTGGAGGCATCCTTCTGCCTCCTTTTCACCTACAGCTCCCCTTTGATTTTGCCCATGCCCCTCTTGGGTTTCACGGTGGGTAATGATGAAGTCCCACTTCTCACTGGGAGCCATGCTTCTCCCCATGTGAGAGGGGGAGGGGGAGGCTGGCAAAGCTGGGTGTCCTGGTGATGAACCCTAGAATTACCTGGTCTCCTTCAGGGGATTGTTCTGAGTCATTAAGTTATTTTGTTTTCCAGGAGCAGAGGGGAAAGGTAGATTTCTGCAGTTAATCTTTTGAGGTAGGTGGAAGTTGTGCAGATGGCCTCACTTTGCTGGCATTAGCAGGTACGGGTAATTTGGGGAGGAAGACGATGGGAGGAGCACAATGGGGTTCATTCATGAACACAGAGGGTGAACTTGTCACCATGGAAACAGGGCAGAAATGTCAGAGATCAAAGGCCTCTCTACCAAAAGATGCTACCTAAATATATTGGATCACATGAAAGAGAGCTGTGAGCGAATTCGGCGCACTTCCTCCTCATGTGGTCTTTGGCAGTGATCTCAGTGACTCACATTTAGCCTGCTGAAGTAGCATCACCGGAGCTGAGAGATGGATTTGGCTTAACACGCCCTGCCTTTGGTAGATGCTTAGGAATAGAAGTGAGTCATGGACATCTGTGTCATACAGTAAGATCTGAGGAGTTTCCCTTCAGTTGGAGCATTTTTGGATCTCAGATTGGCTTTTCAGAAGAAAAAATGATCAGAAGTGCATAGTTACCTTCTTAAGTAATTGAAGGCATGAGTAAGAGGTGTTTGTAGATGCAGAGTGGAACTGTTTGTAGACGTTGCTATTAAGGTAGAACTGACTACTGGACATCCTGACAAAAGTGTTAAAAGGCCCTCAGTGTTAAAAGGAAAAA
The DNA here is from genome assembly GCA_030408155.1 of Lophura swinhoii. Lineage (NCBI taxonomy): Eukaryota > Metazoa > Chordata > Aves > Galliformes > Phasianidae > Lophura > Lophura swinhoii. Next base: position 12,552,878 of record CM059471.1, read on the forward strand.
AAAATGTGATTTGGAGTTCTGAAAGAGTCAGAGGGAAGTGTTCAAACTGATATGTGTAATTCTCTGACAAACCAACCTCTGCCATTCCGGGCTCTTTCCATAGCTTCTGACACATGAACAGTAACAGTGCTAGCAGCCTGTCTGCAATGTTACTGCTTGGTGGAGCGTCTTTCTTCTGTCCTCACACCTCCTGAGCCAACGTGATCCAGGATGAGCACCACTGACCAGACTTGTCTTTAACTTCCTAATTGTGTTGCATGTTTTTGTGAAGCCTTTTGGGAGGTAGTTCTCAAGGACCACATTCTCCTCAAGCAGCAGTGAAGAAGGTACAACAAGTGAGTTTGACCCTAAAAGAAGAGAGAGCAAATACCCAAATGAAGAGAGGCCTGTGCATCTCTACTCTTGCTAAAGTCCACCCTTGAGGCCAGCCAAGATTACAAGTACAGAAATATCACAGACTTGCAAAAGAGATTGGAGATATCTTCCTTCTCTGTAGCATGTTTTGCAGCTTTGGACCTGTGGAGGGTGAATGAATGGTTTACAATGCCATTGATCCTTTAGAAAAGAGCTCACCGGCGTTTAGATGTTATCGTAGGCAACAGGAAGCAAGCCGTGTGCTGGGGCTGGCACCTGAGCATCCAGCCCGTCTCTCTTTGGCCAGGTGTTCCTGCCATCCCAGCAAACTCAGGATGGAGACGAGCCTCTTGAGGCAGTGGTGTTTCCAGTGCAGTAACTCGAATCATTTTAAAGAGCAGAAATCAGAGACAAAGCCTAGCATTGTAAGCAGCAGAGGCTGAATAAGAAGACCCTTGGGAGCCCCGCCACTTCTCCCTTTAATCTGATCAGCGAGCAGCATTCTTGTAATTCCCTTCAGGTCACTCTGAATTCCTGCAGTTTCTCAGTTAGGTTGAAGCCTTCCCCTTTGATATTAAATAATCTACAGGCTTAGAAAAAGTAGCGGAGCAGGAACAGTGCACAACTTAGCCTAGTTAATATCAGAAAATGGCTGCATCTTCCTTCCAACACACCTAAGGCTGAATATTTTAAAAATTATTTTGCATTTTGCTCTCTACTTTTAAAATATGTTACAAGATCATTGCTTGGAGACGTTCCTGTTGTTTTTAACATGGCTGATGCTGAATGCAGCTCCCTTATGGCGTATCTGTTAGCTTTAATGGTTCTTGCCCCAATTTGGGTTAAGCAACAGTTTCATTTGTAACTCAGAGATGCAAGATCGCTCGCCTTTCCAAAGGGATGGGAGTTACACAGCCACAGCTCAGAAAACCTTGGTGGCTCCTTTTGACCACGGAGGCAAGTCTGACACTGTGGCTGTTAATGGCTAATCACAGACTCCTCTCTGGCTGCCGTGGTGGCCAGTTAGAGTGGGAGAGCTGGCAAAGGGACCCATAGAATAGGCCCTTCTTTATATGTGAATATATGGCATCTAAACCTTTAGTGCACTCTGAAACCTGCTGTGTGAGCTGGAAGGAGAGTTGAAGGATATATTTCCTGAAAGACCTCAAGGCAAATCTATACTAGCTATCACTGACACATATGCAGTGAAGATACAGTAGTACCTGCCTTGGTGTGACCTGCAAGCCACCTGCAGTGTGCCCATGTCCTCTCACTCTGCCAAAACCATATTTGATGAGCTAAGATCAAGTTGCAAACACATTTAGTTTCTCAGGATGAAACAAAGCTTTTCACGGCTTGGAAGTTGTGTTATAGTGCAGGGAAATGGGGACAGTAGACTATCAAAACAAAGGATAGCTTGATATTCACGTATTGTCTGTGTTGCATCTTCAGGGCACAGTAGAGCCCTAGGCAGACAATAAGGCGGGAAGATGAATGGAGAGAATTGCATCTACTTTTCTGGCCCTTGGTGGGAAATGAAGAGATTCCTATTTCCAGCTGCCCCATGAAGGCACTTCCATTGACTTTAATATCTGGTAACTCCAGCCTGATAAGAAATTCCACAGAAATTCACTGAAGATTTTAAATTATGCTTGAAGAGATGAGAATATTTTGAGAAGTGTTACTGTTCTTCCGAGAACTTTATTTTGGAAAAAGAACAGCTTTTCTCCCAAAACATGTTGAAGATATTCTCACTGTGGAAATACGAAGCCCCAAAAGTCAAATGACATTAGGTCACCAGATTCCTTTTATCAATAACTTTGAAGTCTTGCCCTAATTTTCTAATTTAGATTCTTGTGATAAAAAATTCTTTTGTCAAAAGCCAAGACCTCCTTCCTCTAATGGGCTGGGAACACAACCACCAGTAACAGCTCCAGTTCCAAAAGCAGCTGTATGGGCTCTGCAGAGAGAAGCCCTGAGAGTCTGGACTACTGAAATTTCAGCAGGCTCTTGGACCCAAATGCATAAACATGCTTTGGTTTTGGTCTTTGGAAGCTCGCATTGCTCACAAAAGCTTATGGAAGTTTCAAATAAGAGAGCAGAGGAGTGAACAGCTTACAGTTCCTTCTGAGCAGCTACCCTTGTGGATGAGCCCTGGACACACCCTGGTGTGCCATGTCTTACTGTGAGTGATGTGAATATCTGCAGCAGGGGACAAGAAACCATACATTGTGATTTCTACAAATGCCAGGGTCCAAATCTTCCTACAAAGAGATAGACGTGAAGAGGGTGAGTAGATATCAAGGTCACAAACCCTTAAAAGTGAGCTTCTCCACTTTACTATTCAGAGAAGATCTGGGGTACCAGAAACAAGCTTTACAAAATGGTACCCCTGCTCTGAAAACCCAGACAGGCTGTCAAATAGGCGCAGGACAACCTACAATGTTCTCCAGATGTTACAGAAATAAGAAAAGGTGGAGTTACCGCATGGAGGGGAGCTCTCCGGCAGCCCCAGCCATGCAGAATGAGTCACTACAGATACATTTGGATCTGTCCCAGCAGATGCAGGAGCTGGTTTGTCAGTGCAGGTGCTGCAGCTGGCAGCAGGACAGGGGCAGGAGGGGATAGGAGAGGGAGCTGGACTGGCTGGGCACTGCCACGCACTGAGCCAGGCAGCCCTGCTCTTCTGTGCCGCGTGTGCAGAGCAGGAAGACCTGAACCCTGAAAGCTACATTTCATTTAGTAATTAATTAGTGATTCTTGACCCCAGGCAGCTTCAGCCCGCTAACAATAACAAGATTGCAGCCTTTGTATAAGCTAGACTCCGTGCCCTTACCACTCTCATTACATTAACTGAAATCCTGTGCAACAAAGACACAGGCTGCCTGGCAGGGGAGGGATAAAACCTTTTTCTCTTCATGTTCTGGGTCTGTTTCACTGCAGTCTTGCAGGAGCCACTCACCTCCACATTGTTACTGAGCCAACAGGCCGCCTCCTCGGCCAGGAGAATTACCCCCAAAGGCTCCAGCAGCACCAAGAAAGACCTCACCCAAACTGCCCACCCAACACATCAGCGCGTTGAGAGACAGATTATTTGGGAATCCTCTGCCTTCCCACAATGCCCTCTGTAGGCTCCAGAGGAACAGAGCAGGAGGTTCCCAGTGCGTGGGGAGCAGAGCTGGGGCTGCGTGATCCCATCGGTGCCAGGTGCCCAGGGCAGATCCACAGTGACGAGGTAAGCTCCAAGGTGCCGTCAGCATGCTTCCTGTCTCAGACAGGGGTGCTTTCATGCTGACAATGCTTTTAATTATTTGTTGGAAGATTTTGAGAGCACCTAAGGTAACAGAGAGGCCTCAATCAGTGTTTCCTAGCTGAAGGCATCTGTGTGCCTTGCCTTAGTCATAGGTGAGTCTTGCATCAAGAGCGAGGCCAGTGCCAGGCACCTGGGTGGGTCCCTGTGGGCTCTGATAGTGGGTCTCAGTGTCTGCAGCTCCATGTGTCGGGGTTTGCACCAAGAGCTGTGGAGTCTGCAGGGAAGTGGCTTTTTCTCCTAAATCATGGCATTACCACAGCGTGGTGTGCTTCGCCTTGTGGGGAAGGTGTGAAATCTGCTTTGTGGTAGCAGCGGTGCAGCTCTGAAAGAAGAGACTTTGGCTCGCCAAGCAGAGCCACGCACTGCAGCTCTGTGCTGTGCTCTTCGTCCTGGACAATGCAATCACTGATGCTCGAGAGCCATTCAATGTTAGTACTTGACCTGGGGTTGAGTCTCCGCTGTTTCTATTTCCCTGCAAGAAAATATCAGCAGATGCCTCTGACAAACCAAACCAGTGCTTCCAAGCGGGAAAAAATTCAAAAGAAACAGATTCACTTCCCTGCATGACCTCAGTCCTGCTCTCATTTGGGCAAACTGTGTAAGGAGCTAGTCCAGAATTTTTTTCGTATTCTGAGAACGCATCACGTGGTGCAGTGTGTTACACCGCAAGGCAAATACAACAGTGCAGGGCAGATGTTGCCACATCACTGGAGAAGCAGAGCAGCTGAGAACTGGCACCAGGACAAACACAGTGCTGACATCTCGGCCCAGCACTGTCCCCTGTTCCCTGCAGCTGCCCTCCCTCTGCTGCCCCACCTCCAGCCCTCCTGTGTCCTCACATCCTCTGCAAGAGACTCGAGGCACTGATATTTCTCCAGCTTTAGTGACCACTGCTGTCCACTGCAGAAGGACAGTTCCACTTCTCTTTGACATCTGGGGATGCTGCATGGGGAAGAGATGGAGAAGGTCTCATTAGGTGGCACAGATTGCACATGGGCAGCACTGATGGGCTCCACATCTCTTTGCTCGCGCCCACCCTGCAAATGCACTGAGTGATTTCTTATGTTTTAAGCTGTGTAATTGCTAGGGAAAATCCTTTTCTATGGCTTTTCCTTTATTGTCATGTTTAAGAAGTTCTTTTGTATGTCATAACATTTTGTCTGTTTTTACTGAAACGGTTCCACGAAGGAACGATTGTTTGCACAAACAGACTGACATGTTGATACAGGCTGACAACTGCACAGCTAAGACCAAAATAAAATGTAAAGTAAACACATTTGCATAAGTTTATAATGTGACCCAGTTCTTAAGAAGCAGAGGAAATGGGGAGATCTGAATCTAAGTAACTTATCTTCCATCTCCCCTTTCTGCTTCGCCCCTCATTCTTAACCTCTGGTGCACGAATGCCATGGGAGAGTTGTCCGGATTTTTCCATTCAGATTTGAAGCAACAGGTCCATCTTGTAGTTGGCTCCTAGTTTTATTTTGCTTAGAAGAGAGGGCATGCAGGAGGGTGCATTCCCAGTTTTCCCCTCTGTGAAGCTGGTTGGGTTTTCTATCCCTTTTCTTCTCAGTTACACTTTAAAAGGCTTCTGTCAATGTATTTTCCATCATTTTAAAATCACATTGACATCCTGCTGCTTTGTGTCATAACCATGTAGCATCTCAAAACGCTGATTCGGTGCTATCTCTTTCTCAATCTGCTTGCAGCACTATTTCCTTTAGGATTTTGAGATCAGTGCCTCTGTTTTCCAGATGAGAAAGCAGTACAGTGGTTTCTTTTTGGCCATCCAGCAGCTCTGTGGTAGATCCAGTGGCAGGACCAGGAACACAGACATTCGGAAGTTGGAGGGAAGGGATGAAGGATGTCTCATACAGATGACATTAAATTCTTCTAGCAGCATGTTGCATAAACTCAACTGCCAGGTAGTAAAGACAGACTTCAGGTCTGGATCTTTGAAGGACATTTCTTTGATAGGACAAGGGGGGATGGTTTTAAGCTCAAGATGGGAAGAGTAGATTGAATGTCAGGGGGAAGTTCTTTACAGAGAGTGGTGAGGTGCTGGAAAAGGCTGCCCAGAGAGGTTGTGGATGCTCCATTCCTAGCAGTGTTCAAGGATGGGGCCCTGAGCAACCTGAGATAATACCAGATCTAGAGGCTGGTAGCCCTGCCTGTGGCAGGGGGGTTGGAACTTGATGATCCTTGGGGTACCTTCCAAACCAAGATATTCTATGATTCTATGATTTGCTCCGTTTCTGCCACAGCTCTACATCCTTCTGTCTCTGGGCTTTCTGCATCCCACTGCTGGTCAAGGAACTGCTACACTAAGCACAACAGTGTCATCCAAGCCCCCGAAGGCTGTTCCATCTGGTGTCCATGGCCCTGATCTTTAAGGTGATAAGAGGGGCACAATTCAGTTTACTCGTAGTACTGGGCAGAGATGCTTTCTTTTTAAGAAGAAGGCAAATGGTGTCAAACTGTCTGACTAACAGCGCAGTTGTGAGTGATTGTTGCTGTGGACAGAACAGAATAATAGTTTCCAAAGTTTCTGAAGGAAGCTCAAAGCCCTGGTCTCTTAAAACATGAGCAATTTATATGCACAGTCATAAAGTGTAAATTTCTAAAGGATAGTGTGGTTAAAATGAATACTTCTCCCCAAATGTCCTTGTGGCTATTTTAGGCAGTTTCTAACTTGGTGTGTTCGCCATTGTGTCTTGTTCTGATGCTGCTTATTTTGGGAGCTGCCATTTTCTCCCTGCAGCTGTGAGGTCTCCTGCAGCGGAGCTCATCCCTCCCTCCCTCGGGCTTCAGCTCTCTGTCCTGCAGGAATGTAGGATGGGGAAGGTGCTGCTGGGTGTGGAGCAAGGGAATGCCAGCGTTTGAGTTCTGTTTAATACAAAAGGTTCCAATTTTGTGGTCATTCCAGGGGACTTCGGTGGCATTAATGTGTGGAGTGGCACACAGGTGCATTGTTGCAGCAGCGTAACCCAGGATGAGTTTTGAGGAGCATTATTGGCACTTTTCGAATGTGTTGTTTCATACGCTGGTAAGCGGCTAACAAGAAAAACATGTGTTTATGAAAGCCCCAGACACAGCGTCCCCACGGCCAGACCCTTCATGTGCATTTATTTTGTTTGGATTTTGGGTGTGTCTCGCCCTTAACTGGAATTGTGCACCCAGTCTTAAAGAGTAACAAAATTCAGGATTGCTGCTTTGATTTCCAAGAGGCGGCACTTAGGCTGTGACATCCCAACGATTCATGCAGCTTGCTTATCCCATAGCTAACATTTAGCCTTCTCATACTGGGGGGTTTGGGTACGTAGCCTAGGACAGAGAAAAATTGCTGGGTTTTGGGGCAGAGGGAAAGCTGGAAAGGCGTGCGTTCACATTTGTATTTCATCATTCTGGGCATCTTTATGTAATATGCATCTGCTTAGGACGCTGGTGATACTTTTAGAGCTCTACTGTGGTATGTTGCAGGTTTTGTGGCTTTTATGGTCTTCCTAGAGGGCCTGGGAAGAGTTTTTGCTGTGTGTAGGAAAACGTGTGACTATGATCACTGGAATTGGGTCTGTGAATATGTGAGCCCCATCCAATGTATTTCCTACAACCAGGTTGCTCAAACAGCAGCAGAACTAAACATGGTTCGTGTGATTATAACTATGCTCCCCCCTTCTTCCCAGATGAAAATGAAACAACAGTTTCATCTTACACAAACAGGTGGTCCTAGCCACTCTGTCCAGGTTTTGTAGGTGATTGGGTTAGAAAGGAAAGTCTTGTTGTTAGAGCCAAGCTAGATTTTCTCCCTGCTTCAAGGTTTTTGAGAATTTGTAGACCTGCCACGTAGCTCCCTCCTATGCCCTGGTATTGTTATTTGTGAACTGGAAATAATTTGTTGACAATTGCGTCTGTTCAGACCACACAAACTGGAGGTTAACATTATACCACATGACCAGCAACAGCAAGATGTTAGTCTGAATGTTGTCTGATAATTTTCAAAGCTAATTTATCAGACGCAACTGAGTGTAAGTTAAACCTGTCATGTTTCTGAGCCTGGTCTAACAGTAGCTTGGCAATCCCATATTTCTGCACAAAAGGAACTTTCTGCTTTTTAAGCCAATGTAGTTGTGCCGCTGCACATATGGATGGCACTGACTTTGGACTGTTGGCACTCAAATGTGATACAAGAATTCAAGAGCAAAGAAAGTGAAAGCTTGACTCTGATGTCAACAGGTAGAAGGAATCTGTAGGAGATAAGGATATTATCTAAGTCTTCTAGATTTTTACGAAGATGTCTAATAAATCCAGCTAATGCCAATTCTACCATGCCAGCTTTCAGAACCCACTAGTTCATACTGGTAGAAAGAAAAGTATCAGAGATCTGTGCATCATCTTTCTTAAAAAACCCTACTTTCCTATATCCAAGTGTGAACTTTGTAGCCTCTCAGGCAGATGCACTGCAGAGAAGGATAGGACTTGGGCTCTCACACCTCTATGGAATTGCTGGAAAGCACAGCTTGATCATGCTCATGCTTCAGATCGTCTACACAAGTTTTGCAAATCCAGTGCTCTGGGAATATGGTTCTCCTTGCCTGGGAATGCACAAATAAACCAAGCCTGTTACTTCCATGAAGCGTGGGAGCAGTGAGTCACATCGCAGATTGGCTTACGTAGAAAAAATCCCTGCTAGGTGTCAGAAGGGAATGTGCTTTTTGCATATAGCCGCTGTGGTTGGGCAGCGCATGCTGTAAAAATGCTCTGGCTGTGCAGCAAACCAGCTAGAGCTGGAGCTCTGACCAGATCACACAAACCCTGTGCAAATGTCCAAAAACTCCTCAGTGGGGGAAAAGAAAAAAAAAGAAAGAAAAAAAAAAAAAAAGGGCACAAAACAAACTCTTGTCTCGCATCTGGCAGGACTGAGTTTGCTCCTTCTAAAGAGCATGTTGGCTCCACACGCTCTTATGCACGCTTTGTCGTCTCACAACTTGGCTGGAGCTGCCGTGTTCAGGGCAGGACAGCGGCAACCGTGAGCTGCCTCCATCCCCATCCCGTCACAGGAATCGCTGAGGTTTCTCATGTTGGAGCTGTCTGAGCTGGCTAGATCAGGATCCCTAAGCTGCTGTGAGGGCTGTTGGATAATGTGTGTGTATTTTTTTAATGGCATTTTATGAAAGAGGAAGTCAGGCCTGGGCTGGTGAGACTGAAAGAGCAGGGAGTGGGTTGGCTGTCAGGGGTCAGCCTCCCAATAGCCCTGTGATCAAAGGCTGCTCTCAGCAGCATGAGCTTGCAGGCAGCCAAGACAAACAATGAAGAACTTTATCTCCTTTCAGGAAAAAAAAAAAAAAAAGACTTAGGTTCCAGGAAATCATTTCTGGACAAAGACAAATTTTGGATGTTGTTCCTTCTCTCTCTCTCTCTCATATAATCGTGTTATTTCTAGATGAAAGTGATAGTGGGGAGATAGCAGAGGAAAGCCCAAATATTAACTAGGTTGCACTATGTCCTCATGGTGCATATAGGTGCGTGTAGGTCCAAACCTGAGGAAGGCAAAGCAGTGTGGCCAGTTTACTCCTGATGAGAATCTGGCCTTCACCAGCTGCCAGTGCTGGAAGAGCAGCAGGGAACTCCAAGTTGAATCGTGGCCACTTCCACAAATCCTATTCCTTCTCTGAAGGTGTTGCCTCATTTGTTTGCAGCTGGAGCAGCGCCTGTTTGGCTGTCCCAGCCATGGCCTCTGCCGTCAGCTGGTCAGAATGCAGCTGACCAGCTTTAAACATGCTGCCTTCAGAGTCAGCCTGTTTGAGACTCTTGTGTACTTGATTATTTGTTTGGGAAGAGAGGAAGATATGAGCAGAAAGCCGTTCATTCCTAAAATGGAAAAAGTTGCAAAACTTTAAGTTGGGTTTGGATCTGAGGGAGAGGCATCTCCATGAAACACGGAGTGTTTTTGATTTAGGATTTCCTGTTGGACACATTTCAGAAAACTATTTAAGTCATAAGTGGCCAGATTCTCAGCTACACTGAGCTGCAAAGCTCCACCAACAGGAATCAATATCGCACCCTGACCCCAGTGACAATGCAGCCCCAGGACTGGTGGCAGATTGGGATCGTCCTCACTCGGTGGTTCAGTACAGGAGGGAATCAAAGGCTAAGCAATAGCCCTGAGGTTCAGAGCTGCATGTGGGTGCTCTCTTCCACGGATGTGAAGAACCCCCAGTGATTTGCTCTTAGAAGGTGCAACCATCTTAACTCAGTGTGGACTGTGCAGTGCATTTGAATGCTCACTGCTGACTGGCCTGGGCAAACGGATTGGAAGAAGGCAGCAAGCCCCTCAACTTTTCAACTTTTTCAAACAGCCCTGACGGTTCTCTTAGACATCGCTGCTCTCTGTGCTACATATTTATACCCTTATACACACTGAACATGGAAAATATTGTGAGAAAAGCTTTCTGAGCCAGAATTCAGTGCTGAGAATAGAGGCAGAAAGCCCTGGGGGCTCAAGAGAACATTTCCAATAGTCTTTCCAGATGTCCCTATGAAAAAAATAGTGGGGAGCTGGAAGTGTGGCCGGTTCCAGTGATGGGTGCTCCTGAGAAGATGGCTGGGAATGTTGCCATGAGGTGTAGGAATCAAGCTGATGCAGAAACGAAGAGTGAGGTGCACAGCAGTGCTTCACCTCCCTCTTTCCACCCATCTTGGTGGTCTCAAAGGGACAAATCTAATCTGATCTATGGATTTAGAGATGGGGAAGGGGAGAAAGGAAAATCTGGGTCCAGGTCTGTATATTGAGGCCAGGGGCAGAGCCAGCAGGAGAACTAGTCTTCTGATTCTTCATCACAGGGTCCGTATAAGTCTGTAAAGCTGTGAAAAAGCAACCACCCTGGGGAGAAAGAACTTTCATAATGGCTTTATGTGTTCTTTTCTTCTTATCCTTCCTGCCACCAAGGAAAGGAGCAGCTGCTGGAGACCTGCATGTGAGGCGATTTGCAAGGCTAGACAGGACAGGAGGTCTCAGATATTTCTTCCCTGCTGGCACCACTGTCAAGGACACACTTCCAAATCCTGGACCTCTCCCAGCCATCAGCACAGCAAGGGTCATGTCACTGATGTCCTCTCTCAGGTGTCTGATTCTCTCTGTCCACATATTTTCTGTTCTTCTTTCTTTCTCCGACTCTTGAGAGTCAACACTGCAGTAACCTGGGAGTGACAGCAAGAAACAAGTGACTTTATTTTTTTTGACATTATTGGCTCTGTGTTCGGCCACCTGCTTTCGACTTGCTGCCTGAGGCTCCTGCCTGGTAGGAGCCAGGAGCCCCAGAAGTACGGGAACCGTGGTCTGAGAGGCTTAGGTTCCCACTTCCCCAGGGGCTCTAGGGAAATTCAGTTCCTAGAAGGAGCGCGTGAGCCTCCCAGCCAGAACGTGCCACATTTCCATAATGCATTGCATTATTCGTATGATATTTCTGTGCTACTGACAGGCTTGTAGGTCTCAAGGTGCTCTGCGAATATCAAGGGAAGAGTTCAACTGTAGCTACTGAAACCCCAGTGACCAGCGGAGCTGTCACTAGCTCAGAGCACTGGGCACCATGAGCTGGCCCTGTGCCTCTGCCCTGGCGAGTTCCCCCATTCTGCTCCTGCAGAGAAGCTGGAAATCCAGTTTAACCATCTGCTTGGGAATTCCCCTGTAGCTGGAGGGGATGGAGCATTCTCACACCCCAGCACCGAGGGTGCGGTTGGGATGAAGGATGCATGCGTGGGATCTTTGCGCTCTTCCTAAACCGGGCTGACCCCCCAGACTGTCCCCTTGGGCCTGGGACATACAGTCAGAACCCAGTATGGCATTCTGAACTCCCTAGTGTTCTCATAAGGGTTGGGCAGTGTGTCTGCAGCTTCCTGGGAGCTTAGTAGCTGAGTTATGTGCTGGGATGTACCTGGAAGGAGACGAGTGCCCAATGTACAGGTGTTGCAAAACGTCCTGCATCACTAGGGAAAAGGTCCTACAGAAATCTGGGCTTTATTTGCTCTAAAAGCCGAACATCAGAGCCAGAATGTACTCAAGCACAGGACTTCATGCAGGGGTGATGCTCGCAAAAAGGCCAAGAGCTCCCCCTACAAATAAGGGCCTCCCAAGGTCTGTAATTGCACACCTTCAGGAGGTGCATCATAGCACTGCTAGGACCCGGTCCTCCAGATTCGTATTGAAAGTCACAGCATCTTCTTTGACAAAGATCAAATAGGGAACCCCCAGCTGTTGTGTGGCATGTGACAGCAGAATGCGCTCCAAGAGCAGGTGAAAGCCCATACACTTCCCAGGCAGAGTCTGGATCGCCATCAGCCTACAGGATTTTAGCAGCTCTGGCGAGATGTTTTCTTCTCTGGAATTTCTTTCCATAAGCAGTTGTTGGTTAAAGCTGATGGGAAAATGGGTGGTTGATGGAGATGCTTGCGGGTCGCTGCTGACTGTGGGCTTTGGGAAGCCCAGATCATGGGGTGGAGCAGGAGAGAACCTTGGGAAAACTGAAGTGGCATGGCATGAGCTGAGGATGTCACCAGGAGGGATGGCACTTCTTTATGGGCTGTAAAGATGGTTAGCTCTAAAATTTTCATTATTACAAAGCAGGGCTGTGAGAGGCCAGAATTATAAGGTTACACATGGCAGCAGGACTTTTTTCTTAATTTCTCTGGTAAAGCTATGATAAGAGCAGCCTAGTGTTGCTGACTCCATCTCAGTGGGATGTCTGCTGGTTGAGGACAGTAGCTGCAGATCGGGTGTGACGGCTGATGCTTGTGACTCGGTGGTCAACGTGTTGGATGAGTTTGGATCCCATGAACAAATCCAGACTAAGCGAGCACTGTCCAATGGTCTATGAGTGTAATGTGCCTTTTTTTTTCCTGCCATGCTGGCATTTTTCTCTACCCGGAGAGTTCTCCAGTGCTTTTCTGCAGTTCACAGATAGCTGAGATGATGTGCTGATTTCATTGCCTGTATGGAAGAAGGTCTGCCATTTTTGCAGTCTTAATTAACAGTGAAATTGCTTTCAGATTCTGTTTTTCAGCAGTCAAAACATAAACTGCTGGTTTTGCTTTGAGGTTTTTTTTATGGCTGAATTTTGGAAAAGAGGAGATGGAAGAATGAATACTACCTGCATCTTTAAGGAGTAAAAACAGAAACCTTTTCATGAGAATGGACTGACTTGATGGTATTTTCTAATGGGGAGGAGGGAGGATTAGGGTAAAGAGCAGAAGGAATAGCTGTAGTTAAAACTCAGTTTGGCAAGTAAATGCGGATCAACACACTCGACGAAATTCCACTCTGCCTCCGTTCTTGCTGGATTCGTTCAGTTGCCATAAGCCTCCCCACTGCAGTTTCTTGTACAAATATGTTTTTCATTCCGCCTGCTTTGCCGCTGTTTAGGCTTATCAGTTCCTTGCCTGATGAGAGATGCTTCTGCTTTTTCTCCTCAGATGTACTCATTTTGCACAGCTGAACTTGAGCATTTAACCATTACTGTTGGGTTGTTTCATTGCAAACTAAATACCTTCCTCTCCTGCTCCCCCCTCTGCTGTTTAGCTACACAATGGGGAGTACAGAGGAAGGAATATATAAAGCTCATTTATTTTTAAGTAACTGTAACTAATGGCTTGATCAGCTAACGTAGTGGAAAATATGCAAACTGCTCGGAGGAGAGTGGATATTAAAAATGTAACTTTAACATTATTGAGACATCTTTCAGCTCTAATGACAGACCGAATAACAAACACGTCAAAAACTTTGTTGCTTCTCTAAGCAAAAACGAATAATTGAATTTATTTTCAGTGATGGTTTTGTCTTTTACGTATTCAGCTCCTTGTCCAATTTGCTGTGATTCTTGACAGATCTCTTTGTGTAAACAGGTTTTTTTTTCTTAAATGCTGGAGTGAGCAGGGTACCAGGGCTCCATCATACCCCCTCTCCTCTGCGTCACGTGTCTTTCTTGGCTTATCTGCCTGAGGTCAGTTTTCAAATGCTGATGATGTGGCACCGGTAGGTGCATATGTTGGTGTTGGTCATTTGTGTTCCTTGAGCAGCCCCTCAGCTGACGGAACCAGCACTGATTTATGAACAGCATCAAAGCAACGTGACTTGTCATCTGGTCCCTGCTCCTCAGGCTGCAGAAGATGTCCAGGACCTGAAGAAATGAGGAGCTGCTCACCTCAGCCTCATCTCTGTGAGCGTCCCCTATGTGCAGGCAACACAGCACAGATGGAGTAGTTTTCTACACAGATCTCATGGGGAAGTGGGGAAAAGAGCTCATTTGTGTACTGGGAGGAAAATGGAGATGGTGGATGTTATCATTTAGGTTGTCTTCCAGATACCTACGTGAGGTTAATTCATGAGATTTGAGTTCTGGCCCTCCCTGATCGAGGTGCTGGGGACATTGGTTGCCCTGTGCCCATGGTGGCACAAGGAGTCCCCAGTGTGGGGCACTGGGCCATAGGGCTGGCCTGCGGTGTTCCCCTGGGGCAGGACAGCCCAGACGCATGGTTTTGTGCACGCATTTCTTCCTAATTTAATGCAGAGCTGCAGCAAACCATTCCACCCACAGGTGAGATCCTTGGAAAACTAACTGCCCAAAGCTCCAAAGCTTTCAGCCTTCACTCTAACGCACGGGCCCAGCTGGCTGGAGATTAAAGGGCGCAGTCTAAAACCAAAAAGCATTTGAAATTGCACCACTGAGCTGGCAGGAAATTCCAGCTTTTTGTGGATGTAGGAGGCGTTGGAATGGCGAGGAACCATAAGGCAAAGTTCGGAGGGGAATCGCATCATCAGCGTTTGCTGGGGGGGCTCACCCTGAGTGCTGCACAGCTGCACTGGTTTGTGGAGGGGCTGTCCACAGCCTTCCCAAATGTTGAGGTGATCAGGAGGAGCAGTCTCTATCTGCTGGAGGGGCTTCATGTGCTTGGTGTGAATGATGGCACAGCACTCAGCACTCAGTTCTGTCAGTGTGGGGTTTCCCCAGCACTGCCTTCAGCCCTGGCCATGCCAGATTGGAGAACAGATTCTGGTGTTTTGTTGCGCCTGAGATAAGCACTACCTTTACTGCTCAGGCTGAATTGCACATAGCTTCGGAAGATAATGCACATTACCAGGGTCTTTAGCTGCCTGGAAAGGAGTTGGTGTTTGATATGCATTGGTCGTAGAGAAGATTTGCCTAAAAGAAACACAAAGATAGGAAACCAAGAGGACTACGTGGTTTTCCGGATCTTTATCCTTTGTTAGTGCTTGTGAGGGCGTTTCAGTATAAGTAAGAATAGAGGGCACAAAACAAGGCCATTGTTGAACATCCATTCTGAAGTCCCATTGAAAACCACTCTTCCCCTTCTGCTCCCAAATGGGCTGCCAAAGATTAACACTGCAGTGAAGATGCCTGGAGGAATCTGAGGAACTTGAGGCCCTCTGCGAAGCCATTAGCACCAATGGGGGCTGCCGCTGCCTCCCCTCTTGCCCCTATCCTCCCCCACACTGACTGCAGCAGGTCTGGGATTGAGCGCTGCCAGCGCAGAGCGGAATCCGCACCGACGACAGATGGAACGAATGTTATAGATGCATCCCAGGGCCGGAGCTGTTGCGCCACATAAATCAGAAGCAAACTTTGCCAGCTCCAAATGCTTCACAGGGCTGGCCTTTCAGCCAGCTTAATGTCTGGCTTTGCAACCCCAAAACCCTACGGTCAAACAAATAGCACACGCGCGTGCCCTCGCCTGAACCTCCTTCCAGCGGGGCTGGTTGCTGCCCGCCTCGTTTATCTAAAACACTTCTAAATAAGCCATAGCAAAAAGATAATTCCTTGCTCTAAATCCCAGCATTGCGCCGCAACCGTGGGCCGTGGGTGCCATAGATGAGATGCAAGGTTTCATGCTGCAGATGCTATCAGTGCTGCATGAGCTGCTCCAGCACTGGCTGGAGGAGGAGGGACCCCGAGTGTCCAGGGGGAACAAGATCATTCCGTGAGGCTCTTCCTGCCCATGCGCTGCTGCTCTGCTGGGATAAGCTTGAACCACACAAACATCGCGTGTGAAAACTCGCTCCCATCAGGAAAGCTGCTTCCCATACACAGCATAAACCCCAAGTGCTTGTGATTTAAGACAAAAAAAAAAAAAAGGCAAATAAAAGGATTTGCTGTTAAAATTATGACTTGGCAGCACCATATATGTGCGTGGGGGGGAAGCGCCTGCAACCTTTTTAGAGGAATACTTGCCCTTTGGAGAAGGAACTTCCATTAAAGTAAAAAGGTTCTCCCTAGTAGGTGGGCTCCTGGCAGTGTAGGGCAGAGGAGGGGCTGGCTGCCCCATTTCAGCTGCAACAAAATGAGACTCTTTCATACAGCCCTCCTATCCCTGACAGCTGTGGTCGCCTGGTGTTTACAGAAGACATCCTGTTGTTCGAGGGAGACACTTTTGCCTTATTGAAATGAAACAGTTTTTTTCTTTCCCCTCCTTGTTTCCAATCACCGCTTTACGCAATTCCCATTCCTAGGGGCCATTGGAGTGGGGACTCTCTCCTCTGCTCCCAAACAAAATCTATATTTTGCAACACCAGGTTCTCCACTGGGATTTTAAAAAAGGAAAAGAAACTCCAATTTGTGGGAAAAAATTGTCCCAGCATCTGTGTGGGGTTAACTGTTGCATTCAGCATGGTTGGAAGAGGCAGAGCCCAAATGGCTGTGGCAGCTCCACCTGTGGAGTGGGAGCTGCCACCTCCAGTGCTATGGGGACAGGGGGAAGCACGTCCCCATCCCCCCACCTCCTACAGGAGGCCCGAGATGGAAGAAATGGTGAGATCCCATAAGATCACTATCGGAGGAATGGCTTTCAAGTGACAGCAGTGTCTTTAATCCAGCAAAATCTTTCTGTTACTCTTGATGCCCTACAATAAAAACAAAAGTAAAGAGAGAGAAGAATTAAGAACTGGGAGACTTGGGTTTAAAAGGCTTATAAAAATACATGTAAAGTGAGAAACGAAGAGAACAAAGGGATAATGGAAGACTACAGACAGTTCTCATGCCGTTAAAACTGCATCTCAGGAAAAAAAAAGAAAAAAAATCCCCCCCAAAAAACATTAACCGTTACTGGGGGGTAGGGGGAAGTGTTTTTATTGTGAACATGTGCAAATGGAGGCTTCAGCCGTATAAAACCCATGCCCACAATAAGTATATTTGTGTAGCAATTAATGTGAGATCACAGGCTCGGCTTTTGCCAAATAGTCATGTCAGCATGGGGTACATTATGTGTGTCAAGAATCCAGTTTCCAAATGTGGAAGGCATTGGGATCACTGTAATTAAATGTTTTGTCATCTCAGGGCAAAGCCGCATGCACTTCAGCTGAGAGCGGCACCTAAAACGCAATCTCGGAGAGTTTGCTTTTTTGGCAGCTCTTTAAGAAACTTTATGTAGAAGGAATTTCAAGACATCGTAATTAGATCTCACCCCCTTTCACTTCCTCCCCCCTTAAAATGCAAAGGGCAAGCTTTATTTTTTCTCTCGTATCGAGGAAACCGAGTTTAAATCTCTCTTTATTGTAGCAGGGCTTATCTCCCTGGTTTGCTGCTTCTCTGTGAGATTGCTGCTAGGGTTTCTAGTAACACTTTTGTGAAGCCAATACTTTCTGGGAAGTTTATTACAGCAGCTGCTAAAGGCAGAGCAGAGGCGTCCAAAGAGCCTCATTTACCACACTTGCAACTCCAACAGATTTAGTTACAAGAACTGCTGCAATTTTTCCTGATTTCCTTTCTTCTTTTTTTTTCTTTCTCTCTCTCCTTCCTATTTCTTGTGGTCTTAAGAAGGCTGAAATAAAACTGTGGTCTCTGGTACTGTGTTGTGAGTGAGGCCAGAGGCTGGAGGCAGTGTGGGAAGACTCCAGGTGCTGGAGAGGGGTTGAAAAGTGGGAAGGGGAGTGGGGTGCATGGTGGAGTATCGAGGGGGACAGCATCTTTTATGGGTTTTGTGCGCACTGAGAGCTCTCTGTAGGGCTTTCATCACCTCTATGTCTTCTGAGAGTGTTTGAAAAGCAAAACGTTGCAAACCACAGCTTAGGGAAGTTGGGAAGTGAGACAAGCTGTCAGGAGGGAGCACTGCCAGTGGCTTTGTGGGAGAATCACCAGCCCGTCCTCCTGCTCTCGGCCTGAGGAGATGGCAGCAAGTGATGCTGACTGGGAGCTTTGCGAGTTTCCAGTACAGGTTTCATTTCTTCCCAAATAGTCCTTTCAGAAGGGATGTTGATGCTGCTTTGGACAGAAGGGTGCACAAGGCAACTATGCTAGCTGCTAAGAGTCAGGAGAACAGCATGAGAGTGGACTGCCAGAGGGGCAGTACCACTTGCACTGCTCTCAATGCTTTTTTTTTTTTTTTTTTTTTAACTTTAAACAAAGCATCATGAACAGAGATTTCCACTTCAGTTTGGTGCTTTTCTTCCCTTCTACTGGCATGGTGCCGTATGGTCACTCTGCACTCCCAGATGTAGGTGCTGCAGATCAAGCGGCGCTGCTCCTGCATGCAGCTCCCATGTGCTGAGCTGCTGTGGACAACCTGCCCATAACAACACTTATCTCAGGACTTTCACTTTTCAGGCTCCACCCTTACATATACGATAGGAAAATATGCCAGAGACTGCTATGTTTTATTTTACCTTAGCAAAATACCCACTGTTGTATTTGTTGCTTTAACCACAAATACTCTTTGGGATGAATGACGAGGGAGACTTACTGGCCACGTTGGCTTTGGGAGATGGCATTTCTTAATGACACCTGCTAATTCATTGCAATCAGGCCCTGAACAAGGGTTTCTCACTGCTTAGGCAAGGTTTTATATGAGCATGGGAGCATGTGATTACATGGCCAGCCAAGTCTGAGCAGAACTGAAACCTGCAGCGGGCCGCATCGCTCAGTCTGTTTGTTTGTCTTCTAGGTGTTGCAGAGGGATGTAATATTATTATTATTATTATTATTATTAAAAATTCCCCTGATCCATGGAACACCCCGTCCCTCTGCATGCAGAGTCTTGTTGGGCTGGGAGCGTGCGAGTGAGCAGCCAGTGCAATCCCAAGGAGCCACTGCTCCATGGCTGCCTCCACCAGCAGTCCCAGTGAACGCCAGTGCAAAGCTTGTCGTCAGCTGTGGAGCTGGCTGGAAAAGGAAGCGGAATAAACAAGGCTGTTTTCACTCCAAGAGCGAGGAGAATAACTCAGTACAAGCAACGCAGCCACCTAATCCTATTACGACTGCTCCTGGGAGGCAAAATCCCCAGGCAGCTCCATGAATAATTTCAAAGAAATCCCAAATATTAACAGCGAAACCAGAGGGAGGCAGGGAAGCAGAGGTGCTTTTGGCTCCCTTGCCATCCTCTACGTGATGCCAGAGTGAGCGGGAGTGCCCTTCCCCTCTGCACCAGAGATGCTGAAAGCTTTGCTTTGAGCTTTTGCGCCTTCCAATTGTACTGTCAAAATAGCCTCCAAGTCCCACAGAGGAGAATGTGTGGCAGTGCTCACTTTGTCTAGGTCAACAGAGCATCTGATGTGAAGAGGAGAGGTCATTTGTGCTGTTCTCCAGGGGCAACTGAAGGGTTCTGAGCTTCTGAACCCCGCTCTCCCCTTCATTTTGCTTCTTCTTCCACCACTCATCCATCTGATGAAGATTGTGACAGTTCCAACAAGAGACCACATCCCCACTGCATCCCCACTGGCACCCATTCGGGTGCACACCGGCAGCTCTGACAGCCCATGGACAAGTGTCACCAGCCGGGCTGCCAGCCGGGATGCCGCTAGGATGGCTCAGGACGGCTTATTTTTCTTGATCCTGCTCCCACATCAGTTGTTTCCCAGAATATTTCGCTACAGCAATGTCACGCTTCTGTCTGCTTGGCTCACATGGTGCAGAGCAGAGGTATTTATGAGTGGGGTTGGGATTTTTTTGCTCGTATTTTTCACCTTTTTGAATGGCAAAGGTTTGGGTCCTGGAACAAATCCTGCCTGTTGGAAACACAGAGCTGCATTGGTTTAGCTGGGGCTAGGAGGGGAGCACCACAGCTCATCTGCTCAGCTGCAGTATTAAGAGCAGAGATAGTGCAGAGATTTGGGCTCCCATGTGCTAAGGTCAGGGCTCCCTCCCTTTTCCCATACTGTTGTAATTTGGGAATCGTTACGTGAATGCTTCTGCTGCTCGCTTGGCTTTGCAGTGGGGTGTTGGCAGTGAAGCTGAGGCTTTCCCAAATTCATTTCAAGCCGGGCAGACGTGTGCTAGCTGAAGCATTCACCTCAGCTCATCCAGATCCATTCCAAGACTGTAGCCAGTGGGACATCAACCCAGGGACAAGGGATGAGATGTGGGCACAAGGCCATGGGTGCTCTTGACAGACGGGACCCCACAGCACACATCTCGAAGGAACAGTGCTGCCCTGACACCCTAGCAGAGCTCCAGCTGAATAATGAGGCACACAGCTCCCTTAACCCCATTACTGTGGCTCTAGGAGATGATTTCAATACACAGGGAACCCAAAGGTTTGCCAGCATGTGGGAGCATAGCTGAGCACTGACATCGTACAGCCAGGTCACCATGGCCAGGGGATCTGTGTTCCTAAGAGGGAGTGGATTTCAGACCCAGCAAAGCTCTTCCTTCAGTTCTAGCAGGAATTAGGAGACCGATGGAGTACATGGAGACTGCGAATCTTGTTGGGACCAGGAAAGGATACAGTGGGAGAGGTGTTGGTACATGAAGTTGAGAGAGTGTAACACTGAGGCACCAGGCAGCTGAGCACTGAAGTTGGCAAAGGCACAGCAAGGTGCAAACAGAGCATTTGAAGCTCAAAGATCAGTCAGGAAGGAGGAAAAAGCATTTCCAGGAGGTGGTTGTCATGAAACAGCCCCACTCAGCCCCTCCCTGGGGAGCCGGGAGCTGCATGCCGCCTGCAGGCTGAGCAGGAGCTTAACTGTGTCCTACCGTGGGCCAAGGGCTTTGTGTCTGGCACAGCCAGCCCTGGTTTGGGGATGATGAAGTATCTGCCTGCACCGTCTATTATTGGAACTCTGTCGAGGCGGCGGAGCCATTTTCTGAGTCTCCGTCCCGGCTCCCTGAAATCAACAGTGGAAACCAGCAAAGCAACCTGTTTACATTCCTCTGCAATTGAGTGGGCTTTCAGGTGCCACCTCATAATTTTATTTATCTGGTTTGTATCCCCAAAAAGTACAGAAGTACAGAAGAAACCCCAAGACCACTTTCATTCTAATTCAGGAGCATTTCCTCTGGTTTTGCAGAATTTCATAGCCGGGCACAAACATGCAAGCAAAAAAAAAAAAAAAAAAGCCTTTCTTGCAAAACTCTGTGTTATTTTGACCAGGATATCTGCTTATTTCCACACAGTGATTTTTGAGCAGTGATGGATTAGTTTCTTCCAAATTGGCTTGACTACTCGATCTGCTTCTTGACGCGCTCATGAATTTTTGCTTTCTACTGCAGGAAAAGTGAAGCTAAGCCTAAGTACATGGACAAATCTTTGCAGGTATGAGATTTGCAAATGTCTGGGCCTAATTTCTTTAGGAACATTCCTGTCATTAGTTCAGGAACGCTTCTTCTTTCTTTATAATTTCTATTTGCATTGTTAGAATATTTTGGGGGGATCTGTTGCTGTTACTGGTTCCCTATCTACATAAGAAACCACAGCTTTGATATAATAAGCGGCAGCAGAGCTCTATTTAGACCTCTTGTTTTCCAGTAAGTGCCCATCATATTAGCAAATGAGACAGCGCCGCGCAGTCTTATGCAGACAAACCCCCTCCCTCACTAGCCAACATACATCAGAACTAAGGAGGGCACCTAAAGCCAGAGAGAAGCGGCAGCAGGGCATTCTGCAGCTGGAAGGAACGCCCTGCTGCGCCGATACTGGAAATACACACAGCTTTCATGTTTTCTCAGTAAATAGCTGGATAAATATTTATCAGTAAACAGAGTGGGTTGGTTGTGTTGGGCGCGTGTGCTTGCAGTTTTTGGATAGGAACATGGATTGGTAGAGGGGTCTTGGTGGCAGTGGGGAAACAGAAAACACTATTTTAATGTAAGCAGGATTGTTCTTCACAAAATGCACTGCTGATTGCAATACTTTATATTAAAAAAAAAGAAGAAGAAGAAGAAACAGAGGGAGAGATGGGGAGTTTATTTGAATTGCAAAATGCCTTATGTGAATCTTTTCAGACTGAGAAAGCTACTTTTTATTTCACTTTTTTGGAAGGGAATCCATAGAGAAGGAACTGAATAAGAGACTCCAAAACCAGATGAAAGCGTGTGCACAGCGCACTGAGATGAAACATTTTGTTGAACTTGAAAGTATTTGTGTTCTTGGAAAGGCTCTGGCGCTGTGTGTGTGCATGTGTGGTTTGTTTTGCTGCTCTGCAAATTTCTTTTAGGATGTTGAGGACTTGATGGTGACTTGGAAGGTAGAAAATTTCCCAGCCTTCTTCAAACAGCTGCAGCCATTCATGCCTTCACCCTGCAAAGAGTTGTTAAAGCAGTTTATAAATGGCAGATTTTGGCGGGGCACCATGTGAACAGGCACATTCCATGTTGCCCCATTCCCATGAGCTGCATGGTGCTATTTGGAGGAGCATCCCTGATTCCTTTGTCCCATTGCAACTTCTTCAAGCCAAGCACCAAACCAGTTGGGTACCACCAGACAGCACTACTCAGCTCCAGCCTTCACTGCCTGGGACTGGGAGCTTTCAGGACCATTCACCTTCCTGAAATGCCTGGAAAGGAGGACTGACAGAGGAAAGCTTGTTGTTCAGCCATGCAGCTGCTTTTGAGAAATCTCCCCTTCAAATGGGATCTCCACCAAAAGCTGAATATCCCTTATTCTGGGAGCAGGACCCAGGGCACCGAGCATCCTCGAATCTGCCTTGCAATGGATGGTTTGCACCATATATTCATATTTCCAGAGCTGGAGGAGCTTTGCAGGTATATTTATGGATGAGAATGAGGATGTATCTGCTTGTGTGATGGCATTCCCCTCCCACTTGCAGAAGGGAAACAATTTTCCCTGCACTTTTCTATGTACTCAGAGTGCAGGAGTAGGATGGGTCAGGCTCGTTGCTGTGTGCGTAAGGTGAGCAGTTCCCCTTTTCCTTAAAGGAAAGCATTTGGCTGGAAACGTTGGAAAAATCTAACATTCACACTTCTTTTAGCACTGCAAGGAATGACAAAGAGAAAAGAGTTTGGGAGAGGCACAGCTCCGGGCTGAGCACAGACTTAGTTGCTTGTGGAATGAAGCAAATAAAGAAGCATGGGATAGAAGGGGGTCCCCTCTGCATGGGGTGCACACACCACTGATGGGCCTGGAGGGACAGGGGCAGAGCAGGACAGGACCTGAGGTTTGCATCCCCACTGTTGCTGATCAGGAGGAGCGTCTCTGAGCCAGGAGAGCAGGCTGCTTATCCTCATGACCTGATATGGACACAGGGCTTCAGAGTTACTGCGTTGGGGCCAGTGCAGCTTCCACTGCTCTGAGGGCTGTGCCAAGCTGAGAGCTGGAGGAGCAGCCATCAAACATAATGAATGAGAAGAGAAACATGCAGCAGATGAGCCTAGTGACCTCTGGGGATGGAAAGCGTTACTGGGAATCAGCAGGAAGGGGGACTATGGAGGAACTAGGCTGGACTCAAATTTATTAATTTCTTGAACACTGTGATGTACTTTCATGTCTAAACTTGCTAATTTTCCCTTGTGTCTCTCTCCCAAATAGCAGCAATAGCTGGGGGCTGAGCATTTGCAAGTGTTAAAGCAAGGAAAGCAGACAGAGAAGGAGTGAGGATTTTACAGCATTACAATAAAAAATAAATAAATAATAAATAAATAAATAAAAGACCTCTTCCAGGGGATTCAGCTTTGTTTTCTCTTTGTGTGCCACAAATATATGTCTAAACATTGATGCATTCCTCAAGCATCCATCTAAGCCTGGAAATGCACAAGGGAGCCGAAAAGTGGCAAGTGTGCACGTGTAAATAGATAGTGTTGCACTGAGGCTGAGGGCAGAATCAGCTCTTGATGAAAGCAGATTACTTTTGTGCACTGATTGAGTTCATTTGGGGGCCAAGCGTCATACAAACTACTGCAGGCATTTCTTTTTTTTTAATCTTAAAGGAGGAAAATCCCTAAACCAACTCCAGTAATAGTGAGGTAAGCCCCTTGCTCGTGAGGATGTGTGCATGCAGACACGCGATAACTTTGTCCAGTGCTGTCATAAAACCAGAGACACTTATATGGGGGTGAGAGGGCACGGGAGGCCTTGATTTAATAACAGGGGAAACGCTATTTTTCTGTTATTAATTACGCATTATCCATAGGACATTCACTGCGCTCACTTTAAATAAAGTCACATCTATATTTTTATTAGAGAAACTTGTCGGATCACATAGGGGATGTTGGCTGGAGGCAGGGAAAGAAGCGTGCTTGGGGGATCTGGGGGAGAAGCACTGCTGCATGCTCCCCCCCCTTCCCCATCTGGGACCTGAGCCCAGCGCATTCTTGGCATAACTTACTCAGTGAGCACTGAATGAATGGGGGCTCGGAGGAAACCTGGGATGGCACCCACCCAGAGCTTCCTGGTGGATGCCCGGCTACGTATCACTCCTTGCAGCATGCAGGGGGTGGATGTATAGCAACCGTATCCCCATGGAATGGAGCATGGGTGTTCCCCCAAGGACTGCACCAAGGTGCTGCTCTGCTTCCCCCGCTGCTGCCGGTCCCCAGGTACCAATGCTGCTCTCAGACTGCAGCCAGCACTGGTTTCCAATCTGAGAATCCATGTAGGATCCATAGGAGGGACAGATGACTAATAATGAGATGAGGAAAGAGAGATGAAAGAAAATGAATGCCCTGTGAGGAAATGCTCTGCGCAGGCACTGATGTGTGTCACAGTGCACTGAAGGGCCTCTTCACCTCTTCTCCAGGTGAGCAGACCCTTCTCTTTTCATTTACCCCATAGCAAAGGGCTGCTGCTGCTCTGTGGCTCCATAACAGATCCATTGGGATTGCTGGCACAATCCTATGGAGCCCTGTCCTCCTGTCCCAGGTGCAGGGACTGAATGGGAATCTCTGCTAGTTTTTCTTTCACATCCACACACATCCCAAATGTTGATATTTGTCTTTTCCTAATGCATTGAGGCATAAAAGGATGTTACTCAGTCACTTTAGCTAGAAAGCAAGAAAGCTAGAAGTTTCTGCTCATTTGGGCTGCATGTAAACAACACAGAGCTCTGCATTTCACATATTAGTTCATGTTCTATCACCTTCACATATTGCAACATCACTCACATCGGTGGCAGCTTCTGGGCGGTGCCAGGGAGGGATCCATGCTGGGTTCCCCCCTGGGGTGCAGTCATGGGATGTCCCATGGGTCCCGATAATATTGTGTGAAAATCATATCTCCATTTTTCTTGGCTGGCATGCTCATAGCAGAACAGTTTGTGTGAGTAAAGACTTAAATTTCTCTTCAAGCTCTCCCAATAGCGTGGTTGCAGAACTTTGCTGCTTGAGAATACATGTGCCTCACATTCAAGAGGCCAACTTAAGCTTGAGGTGGGGGCCTTTCTGCAGGAGTAAGGATAGAGAAAAATGAAGCAGTCCCTGAGCAGAGGCACGGTGATGTGCTCCCACGCAAAGTGGAACAATTAAAAAAAGGCCGCTTTTGTTCTTAGTGTAGACCCAGTCATAATAGGCACAACAGGGAAGTACTTAATAGGGTTTCAGCTTGCAAAACAGTAATTAGAAATGATATTCCTCTGATTGCTCAGGGCTGCGTTTGTGATAGGTCATTCCTCAATCGTGGCTGAATGTATGCGATGTGGAGGCCCATGCTTGCAACATTACAAGGCATACATGCTTTTCTTTAATCATTATTATTTCACTTACAACCCAAGTGAGTGATCCCAGCTGGTAGATAAGAATCAAACACACACAAATACGGCTCATCTTTCTTAACATATGGAATGGCAGAAGTAGTCTCCATTCCAAGCCCTGCTCACCCCCTGCCTGCCCAGACAGTGTTTCTATCCTGGTTTAGCTTTAGTTAATAGATGAGAAATTACCTAACCCAAACTCAACTTATCGCTGAGTGTTGGAGTTGCAAGTCCTGGATCCAGTTTATAGGGGACTTGGATCATTGGCTGACTCTTCCCATCTGCTGAGCTTGGGATGCAATCTTCTCCTGGCCAACTCCAAATCACGTTGTTTTCTAGCTGCTCCTGCTTCATCTTGTGCCCCAACTCTGATATCCACACAGTTTTTCCTTGAGTCCGGTAGGTCATGCTGTAAGAGGTATTTCCTCTCTGAGTCGTAGAGGGATTTGCCTTTGTTTCAGCAGGTTACCTGCACAATCAGAGCGGCACCAGAATGGTCTCAAGGCATGCATGCATCTTCCATATGTCAAAATACTTTGCCCTTTACATTACGACGTAGAGGGGGTAGAAAAATCCCTGATGAAGGGGAAGGGGTAACAGTGTCTAATCACTGCAGAACCATCTTGAGCTAATTGAGTTTGTCTAAAATTCGTCCAGCCTTTAAGGTTTAATAGAAGATGATGGTCTTAATGCATCACATGCCTTGGAGTAAATGGATACTCTGCTTTAAAGGCCCTGTTGATGTTATGTGAAGGGGAACAACAGTTGTTATGATTCTGAAACTCAGATTGAACCCAATTAATCAATGCTGAGATGATTTGAATCATGTGGCATGCATGGTCACCTCTCTGATATTCTATCCTTATCCCTCCCTAGACTGAGACATGATTGATGTCAACTGTACACCGAATTTTCAGGGGGAAGGCTGAGCCAAGTCATTTGGACAGAGAAACAAATTAGATCAAAAGTGTGATCCGGGGAAAGAGAGATCGGTTTCAAGGCTGGAGCTTAAATTTCTTTTAATACCTTGGGTGCTGCGTCCGTGTGTTTGTGCCTTGGGGACTGCACCGGGCACCACAAGTGTGTATGTGTGCATCAGCACCATTTCGGGCTGAGATGTGTTGCTAGAGATGACTACACGTGCCTCTCTCACAAATCTCACCGGGAGTCACGTTTGCAGCTTCGAGCGGCTCTTAGTGTAAAAATAAATCTCGCCGCCATCCTCAGGTCTTAGGTTACAGCCAACCGTGGTTACCTTATGACTTTTTCCTCGGAGAAAGGGGATCTGGAGAGGGGTGGGGGGGCGTGTGGGGGGGCGGAGCTGCCTTTGCCCACGAGCTCCCTGTTGTGCCCAGTTCGGCTGCGGAGAGCGGCAACTCCGGCGGCGGCTGCTTCCCCCGGTGATGCGCTCGGAAGTTCGGTTACCACTCTGTGGGGCCGCCCCGGCCGTGTCACAGCGCCCCGGGCAGCCCCATCAAACCATTGGGATTTGCAGGAAGCCCTCTCCAAACCCAGCCACCTGAGCAAGGTTTCTGTGCTGCCGTCAGTCCTTCGCCCCTCTTCCTTCCTCATGTTTGAACTAGACGATCCTAGGGGTCTTAGGAATCTTAATGATTCTGTGATTTCTACTCTAAAAAAATAAACCCAAGCCTCCTTAGTCCGCTTCGAGCTGCTGACACGGCGCTGCGGGGCGCGGTGTGGATCCGCTGCTCCCGGATCCTGCCGGGCTCCATGGAGTGGGAGATGGCAGCAGGAGCTCCTGCGGGACCCGAAGTCATTGCCGCTACACTATGTGTCGCTTTTGGGGAGGAGGAGCTGGGATCGGGCAGCCGCTTCTGCCGGAGAGGGAGCGAGGGAGTCCCGAGGCTTCCCAAAATCTCGAGGATCTCCAAAACCGCGACCCTCCCCAAAACCCCAAACCTCCCCAGCGCCTTCCTATTGCAGGGTGGTCAAATCCTCCGTGTCCACCAAACTTTCGGTGTCCATCCCAAACTCCTGGCGCTGGGAAGGAACTGGTAATGCTGAAGTTTGCTGATGCTAGGAACCAATTAGAGGGGGAAAAGAGAAAAAACAACAGGAGCTTGCCTTAATTACTATTTTAAGCGATTCCGTCTAATTTTGATTAAAGTGAGCGTTGTAACAGTTCGATACAACCTCGTCTCATCTCTTTAATAGCTTTCAGAGCATCTGCGGGGGAAAGAGACCTTAAGGAAGTTAAACGATGTCAAGATTATTTTTCATTACTGCAGTTTTGTTATAGTTAGAAAAGCAACAAATACTGTTAATCTGGTTCAGTGAGGGGGCAAAGCCTTTAAGTACAAATATATTTTTTTTTTACTCATTAGCTTCATTTGTGCAAAACTCTTGCGATATAATTGCGTGTTTATACTGCTTTTGCTCGTTTTCCTTTCTTTATTTTTTTACCCCTATCGAAAATAATCACTGCTGCTGAAAAGCGCTGATTACCCCGACACGTTTCTTCTCCCTCAGTGGAAACGAGGATGTGTTGAAGCATAGCGAATAGGAAATTCTGACGAGAGATCCATTGTTTTTAAGAAAGAGCTGAACAATATATGCCTTGTAAGGCTCTGAGTGCGTGTATGCGTTAATTAGAGGCTGTATAAATAGCCCCACACAGGTACATAAATAGTTTCCGCAAGTTTCCAAAGCTGTGCTATAGGCTGCATTACGAACAAAAGAAAATTGGGCTTTTGGGGAGAGATCTGAGCGCATAAAATGTTTTCACTTTTCTCACCACCGACCCTCCAGCCCTTCCTGCCTCCTCTTCCCTCCCCCTCACCGAAGAAACCGGGCAAACTGGGATAAGCGTTGCCTCCGCTTATTTGGAGGGTTTGGGTTCTTCTCCTCTTCCTTCTCAGCAGCTTTTCGCCTCAATGCCGGGAGTGTGGGACAGAACGCACCCTGCCTGCTGCCTACCCGGGGCGGGGGGAAGCTGTGGGAAAGAAGAAGGATTTGGGGCGTTGAAAACGGGGAACGCTGCGGCTGGAACGGGCTGGGTTGTGAGAATGGAGGTGGCATATCTGGAGCTCGGACTCTCTGGGGAGCTGCAGCCGGGGCTGTCCCCGCTGCCCCCAGCGCTATTTCTCCGCCAGTATGCAGAGAAAGCCGCTTTTCCCTTCAAACCGCCCCCGAGCAGCCTTTTCTTCCCACTTTCAGTCGCTATCGATTTTCGGTGCTCGCCCAGAGCCTCCCACAAAATCGCATTTGTCGGGACTTTTTTTTCCCCTCCACCCTCTCCCTCCCCGCTGCCCGCTCCCTCACAGCCTGCACATTGTCAATCAGCGGCAGAGCCCCTCCGAGCTCCGCTCCTTTTGTGTTCTTTCAGCCCTCTGCCTAATTGTATTCCCAATTGCATTTGCTTTGATGGATTTACTTCCTTTTATAATTTCCCTGTTATGGACCCTGGTTTTGCCTTCCCGACACTTAATGTGGAAAAAACGTCCCTTCTTTGCTGAGCTGGAGAAGCTCCGTGCCGGGCTCGGCAGGGTTCTGCTGGGGTTTTTCCCCTCTTTATCAGGCCTTACTATTCACCCCTCTTCTCACGGGTTTTCCTATGTCTTCTCGTCCCCTGCTTGATGTTCTTACACAACTCGAAACCCTCAAAAGGCAGAGAGCAAAAGCCGTGAGAGCCCTCGAGAGAGCATGTGAAGGATAGACGGAGGAAACGCAGGAGTTATTGCAGGGCAGAAAATGGCAAAAACGGGGAGCCGGGCCGCTCGGTTCCTCCCTACAGCTCTCCGGTACGTGGCTGTACAGTGCTTAATGCATAAAACAGATTGTTATGCAGACTAAGGCAGATAAGGGCGGTGTGCTTGCCCTGGGCGCTTAGAGGACGCGAAAACACCGATGCAGACGGAACGAGTTTCGGAAGCAGGGAAGCAGCTGGGGCTCAACGGAGCCGTGGGGCTGCCCGAGGCTCCCCGCCGGGTGCGGTCCCTGCGGGCGGAGTGCAGCGCTCCGGGAAACCGTCCGGGCCGGGTCCAGGGCTGCAGGTTGCCGGCAGCGAGGTGGGGCGGAGGGAGAGGAGCAGTCAGCCCTTGAGAGATGAGCAGTCAGCCTTTGGGAGATGAGCAGTCAGCCTTTGGGAGATGAGCAGTCAGCCTTTGGGGGATGAGCTATCAGCCCTTGAGAGATGAGCAGTGAGCCTTCGGAAGAGGATCAGACATCCTTTGGTAGAGGTATACCCATCTCGTAGGAGTGGAGTAGTCATCTTTTAAGAGAGGAGTGGCCATTCCTTGGGAGAGAACAACCATCCTTCAGGAGAGGAGTATCCATCCTTTAGGAGAGGATTAACTCTCCTTTAGGAGAGGGCTACTCATCTTTTAGGAGTGGAAAAACCACCCTTTAGGAGAGGGGTAACCTACCCTTTAGGAGAGCAATTGTCATCTTTTCAATGTCGAATAATTACCTTTTAGGAGAGAATCCTTTAGAAAAAGACTCTCCATCGTTCAGAAAAAGAATCTCCATCTTTTAGGAGTGGAATCCCCACTCTTTAGGAGAGGAAACCCCATCCTTTAGAAGAATCTCCACCATGGAGCAGCCCTTAGCAGAGACAACAAGGGCAGAGGGGCTGCAGAGCCCAGCCACAGCTGCCCACCAGCCTCTGAAATCAGTTTCAAGGCTTTGGGTACAGCCTCCAGCCTGCAGCAGGGAGATGGATCTGCCCTAGGTTAGGTAGGGTGCTCAGTCCTGGCTGTGGGGGGCTCAGCCCTTTAGATAAGGGAGCAGAGTAGTAATGGGATGCTCCCTAAACTTCATTCCTCAGGAGTAATTTTCTTCATGTCCCTCAAGAGGAGAGGGGAGTGGTACTCCCTGATCCTAAGGTAGCATTTCTTCTGCTAGTTCCTTGGTGAGGGAGCTGGGGACAGGTTTCGGGGAGATCCGTGCATCCCATTATCATGCTCCTCAGGAGCTGCTTTTTCCCTGTTTTTCAAAAGCTGCCATTTCCTTCCCTGCCCAGCCCGATACAACCGTGCTTTAAAATATTTGGATGTTTCCAAGTCCAAGTCCTTCTCTCTTTGCACCAGGAGCCAACCAGGGCTGCCCCCAGCCCCACAGCCTGGCAGTGCCCACTGTGTGTCCCAGGACTGCGGGGAGTGGAGGCTCAGAGGATGGTTGGATGTGCACTGCGTTGCACTTGTAGAAGATGGAAAAAAAAATCCCTTGGCACCCCTTTCCCGGTGAGCTGTGAGGGGTCAGGCAGAGGGGGGCAAAAGGTTATTGAGGGCTGAAATAAATCCCAACACCCTGCACCCACTGTCCTTTCACCCATCCCATGCATCAACAACAACAATAACAGTCAGGCTGACACTGCAGCCATTTGGAGAACAATCCTTTTAATCAGGGAATAATCCACAGGACACTTTAAAGAAAAGCTCGAGCATTAACCCTATGCCCCAGTATAATTCTTCCAAGAAGCATCTGGTACTTATATCACAACGTGGGATTAGCTTTCTCCTCGCAAGTACACCAGATCAAAGGGGTTTTCCATGCTCTACAGGGACCTTATCAAGGTGTCCCTGCTCCGTGCTCATGGCAGCAGTAGTGTGGAATACATGAGCTCCTGCAGCCTTTTCACAGGGTTTCGACAGGAACGAACTTCAGTGGGCTTGGCCAAGGCTTCTGCTGAAGTTGGTAGGGAGGATCTGGGTGGATTATTTGGGGCTTTATTCTGTCCTCTTTTGTGCTACCAAGACTCTGTTTTGGGTGTCATATCCCAGGACCTCACATCACCAAAGGAGCCAGAAGGGGAGGCAACAGACATCGTGCTCCTTCCATCCTCCCTCTGTCACCCTTCCCAATGCAGTTTAGGCCTCACTGGTGTTCCTGGGTCATAAAAAGATTTACAAGACACTGTTAAACCAGCAGTAAAAACAATTAACTTTAATGGCACCTTGGTTGGGTTTTTCTCTCTCCTCCTTTCCTCCAAAGCTGGAGCGCAGCACAGTATCTGCTCAGCACCATCCCAGGCAGCATTGCCCGGGGTGGGACAGCCCCATGGTTAGGCCGTGGGGGGAAGAGACTTAGGGTCCCCTCCGGTAGCCCCAAAGGAGATGATGAAGAGGAAGGGCCCTGCGGCCAAGCACCTGCAGCAGGACCTGTCCCACAGGGACGCAGTGGGAGAAACCTGCTCTTTCCCTGTGCTTTGCCCCAGGCCAGCGGTGTGGCTGCACCCTGAAATGTGCCTTTCAGATGGCATGGAGCAGCCAGTGTGCAGGAGATGCTCTGCTGAGCCTTCTTCACTGAGCCCTGTCTGACATCCCTCAGTCCTGCATTGGGGTATTTTTCTTTCTTTAATTTGCAAGGAACTGGAATTGTCAGTGGCAGATATAAATCTGAAGCGACCAGAGGATGAGTATTATCCAAAGTGAAGCAATTTAGTAAAACCGTCACTGTCCCTCCATCTTCTTCCCCTCCCCCAATGAAAATCAAATTAGTAGTCCAGCAGTATAAATGATAGTGTGGCAGCAGTTGGAAGCACTACTTGGGGTGAGTTCATTAGACAGATGACTTACAGAAAGACCCAGAAAAACTACAAATAAAAAATGATATTTACTTCTAGCGATCACCAGTGGGGGTTTTCTGCCAATAGTACAATAGCAAATGTGTTTCTTGCAATGACAGAAAAAGGGCCTTCTTTTCTTGGAATATTTCTATATCAGTGTTTGAACATCTGGACAGATTGTACAAACCTTTTCTGAAAACATCATTGCTTTGTTGATCTCAGGAGTTATTAAAAATAAAAGAGCTGGCAACATAAATGAATCATAAAGTCTGCTTGGATTTCAAGCAAAATTTCCAGCCCTGAAATAGAGCTGCAGTACTTTACAGAGGACAAGAGACCCAAACTCAGGCATCCTGCAGGAGATTTCAGCAGCCTAGAGGTTTTGGTGAAGTTTTGCTAGTGGAGAAAGTCTGATGGTAAAACTGAATCCTCTGAGCGGAATCGTGGTCTGAAGGGTCCGCTCTCATGTCTCAGACCCCCATGAAGTACACCAAGAGGCTTCAAACCCATGTTCACCTGTTCAGGGTTTCCTTCACGGGGACACACACAGCCTGGGGTGAGCAGAGAGGGCATTGGTGATGCATTCAGTGCTTCACTTTGCACAGCTCATTTCTCACTCTTTTCAGTACTAAGGCATCTTGTTTGGCACAGCGATGCCACCACACAGTTTGCTGCAGCTTTCTGCCTGGAGCTCTGCCTTTGTGCACATGTCCAGGAAAGAGGTGTAATTATGGGGCTGCTGACACGGCCACGCGGACACGCTGCAGCCTGCCGCCTGCTCACCTCTGCCTGGGCACCTGCTCTTCCCATTCCCAATGGGAAGTCACCCAGAGCAGACCTCTCCTTTTGGAGAAGAGAAGGCTACGAGGAGATCTCATTGTGACCTTCCAATACTTGAAGGGAGCATATAAACAGGAGTGAGAACGGTTGTTTATGAGAGTGGGTAGCGATAGGACAAGGGGGAATGGTTTTACAGTGAGACGGGAGGTTTGGGTTAGGTATTAGGAGGAAGTTTTTCACACAGAGGGTGATGATGTACTGGAACAGGTTGCCCAAGGAGGTTGTGGATGCCCCATCCCCGTAGGCATTCAAGGCCAGGCTGGATGTGGCTCTGGGCAGCCTGGTCCTGGTTGGTTGGCAACCTGCACATAGCAGGGGGTTGGGACTACATGATCATTGTGATCCTTTTCAACCCAGGCCATTCTATGATTCTATGATTCTCTGACTCCTCCTTCCCTTTCTCCCTCATGGATTTTCTCTTCTTACCCACTCAAAAAATGCTTGAAAGGCATCTCAATGAGCAGCACTCTGAAGTAGACAAATCAAAAGAGCTGGAAAGCAGTTCTCCTCCCTCCAGAGCAGACAAATCCTAGGCCTTCAGTGGTTCTGCAGGTATATAAACTTTTCTCAGAATGGGCGTTTTAAATGCTTGCTCGTTTGCTTCTTTTTGCACCGGGCTCCCTCTGAGTGCTTGGCACCCTGCATGAGTGGAGCAGAGAGCAGCTGCTGCAATCGGCTCTATCTCGAGGAACTCGTCACACCCGCGGAATAAAAGCACGGACAGGTAGTTGCATGCAATTAGGCACTGTGAGCTACCACTTATCGGCATTAACCAGCTAAGGGCATGCTCTTGGCATGCTCTCACCCTGCCTTGCCAGCCCTCTAATGCTTTTTTTTCCTTTGGATCCCAGCGGTGGTTCAGCCCTGGTGACAAGCAGTTTGGTTTCCAGGTGCCTTTCTCAAACCTCTTAACACCAGTCTCAGACTTGGGCTGGAAGATGCTGTCCTAGCCCATTCCTGAAAAGAATTTGCTCCAACTATCCATGGGGAGTGCGCACGCAAGACAGTTAATGTGGTTCAGCTAACGAGCAGTAACTCGTTAAGTTTCAGGGACTTAGTCCTTTATGTTTGCCTGTCTATAAGGGAGACCACACAGAAGCAGGGAGCAGCAGGCTCATTCCGCACCGCTGGTATCCAGAAGCAGGGGGAGGTGACAATTGTTTGTTTGAGCTCTCCTGTTTTAGGAAAGTTGCCGTTTGTTTGTTTTTGGAGTGGTCAGCAACCAAGTTGTGGCTCTGTGAACATAAAGCTTGTGAGGGAACAAGAGCATCACCTTATAGGTCTACAAATGGCTTTGGTCTTAAGAGCTGCAGTGAATGGATGAGTGCGATGGATTGGATGGGTGCAATGGGTGAGATGGATGTGATGGATGCAAATGTATGACCTCACCAAGAATCATTTGGCAGTCACAGCAATTGTGTTGTACAAGGGGCTGCTGGCAGACTTGAGGAGGGGATCTCCCTTGTAGGAATGGGATTAGAGGGTATCCTTCCCTAACTCCACAGCAGATAGCCAAAGGGAAAAGGAATATTCTGTTTCTTCATGCCAGTTTTGCTAGAGCTCTCAGTGAAAAGGAGACCAAGCCTAGACTTAACCCCTGAGCATTTTCTGTCACTGAGCTTAGTGCTTCATCTCCTCTGATTCTGGCTGAAGGACCCTAATCCTCTTCCTGCACTGTATGTGGGGCTAAGTATGGGGCTGTGTGCTGTGCTGAGATACACAGTTCCCGCCCCATAAAATATAGCCAAGCTTCTGACAATGGGAAGCAACATGCAGCTTTTTAGATTTTTAGATTTCTAGATCTTCTTAGAGTTTTTAGCCAAGGGCTCAATCTGTGGAGTTCACAGTCACTGTTGGTAACTGGAGCCCGAACTTTCTTATCACCTCCCAAGGGAAGGCAGGAGCAGCGTCACACATTGCTCCTTGGGGCAGCACAGCAACAATGCCAAGCTGCTGCTTTAAAAAGCCTGTCACAGATATGGTTCTCTGCTTTTCCTCTGCTGGTTATACAAGTGCTGCTTAAAAAAAAAAAAAATTGGAGGCAGACTTGAAACAACTGCACTCTGCTGGAAGAGTGTGCGTGTGAGATATGGAGTAGATTACACCCTGACATGGCACATAAAAACACTCTTTCCTTTTAACACCTTTATTGCAAGATTTAAAGGGTAATCAAAATATGTTCCTAGCTGTTTGCTTATATGCTATAAAAGGACACTCATACCTGTGAAATCTCATGACCTACAAATAGTAAAATTGGTGTATTTTTTTGTGCCCATGACCTTTTGAGTGAGGCTACATAAATAAAACAGAAGCAAAGTGTTGGAGATGCGTCAGGGAGCAGGAGGTGGTGGGGACAGCACTGCTTCTCATCGGCATGGCTGAAAAAAGTGCCATGAGCATTTGCTAGAGGAAAATGATTCTGATCCTGGGCAGCATTGTTTCTTTGAAGTCAGTGGAAGGATGCCACTTGGTGTTGGGCCTCGTGGAAATGCACTGTCTGGCCTGTGGAAAGGCACCTGTGCCTGCTTCACATCCTCCCTGTTCTCAGTCCTTGATCCTCATGTCTCTGTCCCAGGGTCTCCTCAGCTGCTTTTGTTCTGGAAGGCCTGGATAGGTGGGTTTGAACCTGGCAGGTTTGGAAAAGAATAAGAGAAAGGGTGGTAATATGAAATTAGAACAAAAATAGATAGATAGATAGATAGATAGATAGATAGATAGATAGATAGATAGATAAGGGAAAAAAAAAGGAAAGAAGAAAAAGGAAAAAGAAAGATAAAAAGAAAAGGAAAAAAAAAAGGAAAATAAGAAAATAATAAGAAAATAAGAAAATAAGAAAATAAGAAAATAAGAAAATAAGAAAATAAGAGGAAGTGATGTATGATTTTTCCAACACCACAAACCCCTGGCTGATGCTGAGGGGGGATCCCAGTAGCAGTGATCCTTCCTGGTCTGTTCCCCCCCACTCTCTTCCTGCTTCCTTGTGCCCCGCAGCCCACAAGGGCCACCCTGAGTCCACCCCACAGCCTTTGTATTGCTCACAGTGACAACTCACAGCCACTGCATCCCCTGCAGCACTGCCAGGAGGGATGGGCAGTGAGACAGCCCTCCCTGCAAGATCCATCCTCTATGCTATAATTTTTGTTTCTGATTCTTTGTGTTGTTCCTTTTTTTCCCTTTCCCCTCCGCATCAAACGTGATGAAAGGCTGAGAATGAAGCCGAACAAGTGAATTTTGTGGCCTTGCCCACACGAGGTCATGAGATTTTGCAACAGACCATGGACTGGAATGCCTCGAGCCCTCATCATCAGCACTGATTCTCCAGACGTCCTGCAGCTTACATAGCAAGCAGGGAGCGGGGAGCTAGCCCTGCTCTGACGCAGTGCCTGGGAGAAGGTGCGGGAGCAGTGGCAACACTGGTTGGGCCAGATGGAGGCTGACTCCGTCCCTCTGTCTGGAAACGAAGCAAATGCCTCTGCTCTCACTATCAGCTCTATGCATCATATGATTCATGCTCAAGGAGTCCCAGAATTACAGCTGTAAGGCACGTTGTGTTTAGGGTCACTGAAATCATTCTGTCATAAAAGAGCCGTCATCGTGGGTGCACTGGGTAAGAAACAGCAAAGGGGCTGGATGGGCCAGGCACCCAGCCATCTTGTGCAAGCAGGATGCATGCAACTGCCTCCTCACTCCCAGCCTGGGTCTTTCAAAGCACCCAAGGGAGCAGCTGCCCTGACCCCCAGGGACACAAGTGCTGGGTGCCCACCTTTCCACCATACACTGTAGGAACTGCAGCCAGCCTTGCCGTTGCCTACTAAAATGCATAAAAGTTCATTTGTTTCCAAATTATTCTGAGCCCACATGACTCAATTAAGGCTGTTTGCAGTGTTTCACCACCTCACTGCTGTTTTTCCATGGACAGCAGGGACTGCGACTGCAGAAAGCCCCCGATGCGTTGCCCTCTCAGGTCCCTCTGGCATTTGCAGGTGTTCTCAGCTCAGGCCCAACTTGGCCAGGCAATTTAGTTACCAAACAAACACAGTGCTTGCTGGCTCCTGTGTGTCACGGCCTGTACAGGATCCTGAAAGGCGGTCGGTGAAGCGAGGGGGAGGGAACCTCAGAAAAATTTATTGCAATCGAAAGCAAAAAAAAATCCTGCTCCTCCGCTTTCCCGCTGCCAGGTACTCCCTGCCAGCGCCGCTGGGCCGACTGCGTGCAGGGGGAGCGTGGGCACTGAGGGCTGTCATTGGGACGCCTCTTTTCTCACTTTTCTGCTGAATGTATGGAAATAAGGACTTTTTTTTTGCACCTGAAGTGACCAAAAAAGGCAGGCAGGTTGGAGTCGATTGGACTCTTCCCTGCAGCACATGCAGGCAATGGACGCGGGCTGGGGTTGTTGGTACAGTTCTGTTTATTATTCCACCAGGTCTAATTGCTGTTAGTCATACAGTCATGCTTACAGTTAACCACTTTCCAAATTCATCCTGGGGACACCTCTCCTAAATTATTTCCATGCTGGTCATTTGCCATTTATTTCTTTCTCCTCTGTTTTCTGTCTCAACAAGTTTTTAATCTATGACAGCGCTTTATCTCCCAACCCCATGATTATAAAATTTCCTTCAGAGACTCTACTGAAGGGCTTTATCAAAAGCCCTTTGAACCTCTCCATAAATTAGAATCTCTGTTCTCCTTTTCCTACTATTTTGTTAACTCTTTCAGGGGGTCGTGGGGGCAAGGAAGCTTTAATTCACCTTGAGTAGGGCCAGATTCCGCTCTCTCTTCCTGTACTCCCGGTGGTTAATCTACCTCACTCTTCTGGCATTATTCTCTCTTTTTATCACCCCTCTCTCATCCTCCCCGACACATCCCAATCCCTGGCCTGGGATCATGTGTTCCTGCTCCCCTGATGGGAGTATGGCCTTGATGGATCTCACAGCTCCTCCCTTCTCTACCCAGCACCAGAAATGGATGAGGTGGAGCAGACCCTGCCGATGCCCATGGGCATGTGGCACTGTGTTGGGTTTTTTTCTGGAAACAGACTCTTTACACTCAGAAGTGTTTGGCATTCTCTGATGGCTGCAACAATCCTGTCTTGGTATTTCTCCACTTGCTACCCTCTGTCTCCTTCCTAACTGACATGAGGTGGTCCTCGTGCTTGGTGATAGGAACAAAGAAAAGGGTTGGGTGGTGGCAAACCTGTCTGAAGAATAGAGCATTGCACTGGCACTCTGCAGACTCAGATTATTTCTCGCTGTCTCTGCTCTTGACCAGATAGGTAACCCAGGGTGAGTCAGTTCAATTCTCTTTAACCCTCCTATTTTCCCTCCCACACTCTTTCTGTCTCAGCAGCTTAGATTTTAATATATCTAGTGCAGGAAATTGTCTCTCACTGTGTGTGTTTGCACGGTGCCTTTTGCAATCAGATCCTGGAGGAAAAATCATAAGTCAACACAGCAATCTCTTCCTTGAATATCTGAATCTCCTTTCCTTCTTTGATTGATTCTTTCCTGTGACTTCTTCTCTGGCTGCATGTGGATAATGCACTATCAGTCCCTTTTCTTATGACAGCTGCTAAGAAAAGGAGATCTAAGTGCCTTTGCCCTGCCCCTCCACTCCCTTCCCCAGTACTTCAAATAGAAGCGGTGGTTTCAGTCAAAGTTAACCAAAGGATGGAAGCTTCCTAAGACTTTTGTGAAAATTGATGACAGTAGGACAAGGGAGGAGGGACCAAGTGGTATTACAACAAGAACACATTTCTGCTCAGATGGCTGAGGCTTCACATGGGGGACAGCACCCAGAAAGGGCCATCATGGATGTCACTAAGGTCCATGTTTAGGAAGCTGTTTGGGAACATCTGCCTTCTGCTCACTCATTGCCCACACACTGAGCTGTGGGGCAGAAGTGGGGGAAGACATTACCTGCTTTCATTTCCCCCTCTGGGTATCTCTTCGTTGAATGTGCAGAACGGTTGGGATTTGGGGCTCGGCAATTGCACGCCCTGTTATCAGAAGAGCATAACAAACCACCAGTTTTGGATGCCCTGATTTTCTCTGAGTGGGTGGTTTAGAAGATGACGGAGTTGACTTTCTGGAGTGCCGCAAAATCCTTCCGCCAAATATTTGGCTGCTCAGCAGTCCTGAATACTGAAACCCTTAGGGCATTTTTGAGTTGTGAGTGTGGAAAATGAGGAACACTGAATGAACAGACTCACAAAAATTAGAGGTTCCTCTATGCTGTGCCTCAGTTTGCTCATAAGTAAATTGGGCAAAGTAACCCTTGGGTTCTTGCCTGAGGGGGCCCCGAGTCAAAATTCTTCATGCTTCAAAGTCCTTAAGGCACTTGAATGAAAGACTCTGGCCCCAGTAATTACAGAGCGTTGTGTTTCCCTATGAGATAGGGAAACGTTTGCCAGGCAAGGTTTTGAAAAGAAAATCAACGTTGCGCTGCCAAATCCTCCGAGGGAAAATGGAAGATTTACTGTGTGAGCGTCAAAATCAGCTGTTGTCATTTAAGGCCATTGCTAATGGATTTGTAGCCAGACTGTATTTGCACAAACCCGGCTAGGAGGAGGAGGGAGCACTGCGCACAGTGCGGCTGCTGGTCGTGGGGCAGAGATTTGCATAGGGGATGGTTCTGAAGCAGTGCCTGCCCAGCAGAGCCACGCTGCTCACTTCCCTAAGCTGAGTTTTTGGCTTAGTTCCTTGAAAAACATCTTCTCAGATAGAAAGAAAGGAGGTCAGCTGTGACAGAGGATGTTTTGCCTGTCTCCCTTAGGACTCGGTTATGGATTTAACACGAGATTTCCTTAAAGCCCTGGGAAAAAAGGCAAGCTCCAAATTGTAGGTCAGAGCTGTGATTCACCCCTTGGCTTCTCCTTCATTTCAGGAGGAAGGGAAGTCATTGGGGTCAGGCCTGGGCTGAGCAGGGGTGTCCCCACTCCATGTGGCT
Source organism: Lophura swinhoii (assembly GCA_030408155.1). Lineage (NCBI taxonomy): Eukaryota > Metazoa > Chordata > Aves > Galliformes > Phasianidae > Lophura > Lophura swinhoii. Next base: position 12,592,772 of record CM059471.1, read on the forward strand.
GCAGCGCGGTGCCAGAAGGCAGGAAGGAGCAGGGTTGCCCCATCACACCACTCTCCTTGCCCTCATAAGCCACTTTCACCCCCCCTGTGCTGTACCTGGTACTGGAGACACCACAGAGAGGAGCACAGCCCATCCAGTGCTGTCACTCTTTCCCAGGCAAAGCCATAACTCACGCCTCAGGCCCTCCCATGCTCAGCTGTAGGAAAAGATACAAGACCCCACAAAGCTGGAACCTCTTTGAGAAGTGCCACTCAGGAGCGTTGTGCATCAAGGAAGGTGTCAGCATTAAATGATAAATGATGAGTTGCCTGCATTGTTGCTAAAGGGCCCATTAAAAACGAGACACTTTTGAATTCACAGAGTAATAACAGGCATGGGGTATGGGTTATTGGCCTCTTTTTCAGCAGAGAAATGATAAATGCTTCCGCGGAAAGAAGTGCCACACCTCCTCAAACAAGACACCCTTCCCTCTCCCATCAAAACTCCTAGGTCAAAGGAAAGGGTTTGATTTCACTGCTAACACTCAGCCAGAAGAAGTATGTGCTAGGTGTGAAAGCCACCTGTTCTCAGCACAGACCTGGCAGGGGAAATGTGCAAAGCGCGAGGGCTGCGAGGCAATTTGCCTGTCACTCATCCTCCTGGGAACTCAGGAATGATGTGTGCACTCAGATGTGTGTGTGCAAGGCACGCACACACCCCTGGGAAAGCTGTCACTTTGGGGGAAAGTACAGACAACTTCTTTCACCGTTTCCTTTCTTTACGACAAAGAAATCTCGCTGCTTCACTGCAAAAAGGGCAACTGAAAAGGCAGGGGGGCATTTTGTGCCCATCTCCTCACACAGCCCTTCGACGCCAATGACTGTGCGCAATGCTCATCTCTGCCTCTTTTGATCTTTGTACACTCAGGGCTTGACCTGAAGTCTGGAGAAATTGATGGGAGCCTTTCTCTCCCTCTCACTGGGTATTAGCTTAGGGACTTATTAATTGATTTTTAGCTTTGTTGACTGTGCCTGTATCACGGACTTGAAGTACAACATGAAAATTTAATGAAATATTAAAATAGGATATTTGTTGACAAGAGTGACCCTGTGTGTCATGCAAGAAAAACTGCACATTCAGAAGTGTCTTCCGAGTGTCCTCAACTTCTTTCAAATCTGATGTTTCTCAGCCATGTGCTCCATCTCCAGGACTTCTTTGGCTGGACAAAGTATCTGATCGTGGCAAGTCTTGGTTAGGCATATAAAATGTCTGATGTTTCTGAGCACACCCTTTTCCATGCTGGGAAATTATGCCTAGGTAGAAAGCATCCACATTTCCCAGCCGTTGAATATATGCAGACAGGCTGTGCCTTGGGGACATGCAGCACACACAGCACTGCTGGCATGCCTCAGGTGTGCGGTGTGTGCTCTGCAGTGGGGAGCAGCACTGCCACAAGCAGGAGGACAGAACAGGCTCCTGTTCCCATCTGGGAAATCCACGTTGGGAAAAAGTGCATCTCTACCAGGAGGAAAGCAAATGCAGGCCTTGGTGAAGAGAGGTGGGGGGTAGGTTGTCCCACTAAGCATCTCTGACTGAACAAAGCCTGCTGTCAGCAAACACCTCTGGCATGAACTCCAGCACCTCCAGTCATCCCAGCACATGGGGGGATGGGGTTTGTCCAAGAGGCAGCATCCACATTGTGTAAAGCAATGACATGTAAAGACGAGAGCTTGAACCTGGTTTTGTGGTTGCTCCGAGATCTCCAAACATGGGCAGAATTCATGCACTGCCTAAAATTCCAGCCAGTGATGTCTGCGAAAGTGCCTACATGGAGAGGGGGATGCACTGCAATGCCTAACCCTGCGTGGTAATGCATCTGTATGCTTCCCTTTAAACCATAGAACAGAATCATAGAATTGTTTAAATTGGAAGGGACTCTTAAAGACCATCTCGTCTAACACCCCTGCAATGAACAGGGACACCTACAGCTCAGTCAGGTGCTCAGAGCCCCATCCTTGACCCTGACATTGAATGTCAGCCCTTTAGAGTGGCTGGAAAAGGCATGATTCAACATAGGATTTTATTCCATCCTCTTCTTCATCCCACCAATTCCAAAGAACATCTCTGCATCTCCTCTGAGAGGCTTTTCCTCCACAAAGGAGTCCTGTGCAGACTGCTGAGCCCAAGCATTAATACTGCAGATTATAAACCAGCAGCATCCCTGCTCTGCTGCCCTCTGCACTGTTATCTGAGCATTGGCTCTCACCTTTGTTTTGCTTGTTGTGCATAGCCAGCAAAAACTGCATCCAGAAGAAAAAAAAAAAAAAAAAAGTGATGGAAAAACAGAAATCCTCCCAAATCATTTTCTGAAAGTTGCTGAAGGATATTCTTGGTCTCATTGCTTCCTGCACTATTTCCATTGGCAGAATCCTCCCAGTAAGCCTCAGCTTCCAGAAGGCGATGCGGCATAGAGAGTCACCTCTGGTCTTTCTAGGCTATAGAGGGTTTAACTCCATCTTCTTCACCCCGCTCTCTTCCTGATATCTTCATCCATTTTCTTCACTGAGGTGAGTTTTACTGTGGAAGAGGAGATTATCTCATGATTACTGTACATTAACGACATGCACTGTAGGCACACCTATTTCTCTGACCAGAGAATCAAAACTCAGCTATTAAGAGAAAGCAAGATGCAAAATCTCTCTCTGGGCATCTGAAGAAGCCTAAAGAGATTTTCAGAAGTGCCGAACCCTTAGGTGTTCCCAAAGATTTTAGAGGAATCTCGAGTGCTTGCCTCTGGCCATAACCCAAGCCCAGAGCTTAGGGCTGTGGCTGTGAGCAGAGGGAGCTGTTTGCAAATCCCCGTGCTTGCTTCACTTGGGACAGGTTTTCTACACTTTCCTAGCTCCCGGGGAGGTGAGTCCTCCCATCAGGCATTCTCGGTCTTCTCTGTTGAAACTGCTTGACTTCATGTCATTGGGAAATCATCATTGGAATGGGCCCCAGAAGAGGTACGGGGATGGGGGGAAACGAGAAAATTTCTCTTGTGTGTGTGTGTGTGAGAGAGAGAGAGAGTGAGAATGGGTGGTTTTGGCTCAACTGCTTAGAGCGGCAAAGGTATCACAGCTGGAGACCATGAGCAGAACATGACACCTATCAAACTTCAGGTACAGAAGCCCATTAGGGCTGCTTAGGACTTGGCAGTCACTCTGCATGGCATCCTATGTCAGTGCACCTCATGTTTGAACACTTTGCTGCTCTGTCCTGGAGAATGTGGGCGCCATGGCATCCACTGAGAGAGCTCATTCTACGCTGCAGCATCGTGCCACCTTTATATCTGGCTCATTTAGGTACCCAGGCTGGAAGAGAACACACACTGGCCCTGCTCAGCAGTGTTTGGATGATGAGATGCTGGGCTGTGCACTTGCTCAAAAGATGTTTTGGGGTAGGGGCTATCAAAATTCATTCTACCTCTCTCTAAAGGGAACAGAACCCTCAACTACATCCCCATTGCCCTCAGGATGAGTGGTGGCAGCCAACCCTTCACCCAGGAGTGCTGAACACAGGGCTGAGTGGCCCCGGCTCCAGCAGACGCCACACTTGAGAGCTGGATTTGAGGAAGGTTTTCAGCAGACACTAGGAAGTGGCAACAGGCTCTTGGTGGGGAGATTCAGAATGCAGCCTTTGTCCTCTCCTCAGATGAAGATGGCAGTCAGGTCTAGACAGATTCCAGAGGCATCTGGACAGCCTCTGTCATCGAGGTGGGATCGCTGTGGGAAGCACATAAGGGGGGTTATCTCCCTTCTGCCTTCTTGCTGGAAGGGGCCAGCTGAGGTTTAGGGGAAGCTGGCGGCTGCACAGGTGGGGAGGCTGTGGGGTGGTGGCTGCAGAGTGTTCATCACAACTCAAGTGCCAAGAAGGGGCTTGCAGGGACCGCTGTGATGTTTGTCTTCCTGAGGCAATGGAAAGCTGGGAGACTGTCACTATCAGGAAGATCTCTCTCCACTTCATTCCATGCCATAACGAAAAAGGGAAAGGGAATAAGAATCAGGAGAGGAAAAGAAAAAAAAAAAAAAAAAGGAGAAGAATCAACCAAAAAAAAAACAGAGTGAACCTGCTGGCTTCCCCAGACTATGCGGCACCACTGGTCATTTCTGTAGGCTATAGGGATTGTCAGAGTAAGCTGTAAGGACAGGTGTAAATCTGTCCTGTCATTCCACCCTTCCAGCATCTTCTCACCTGAAGGGCTACCATTTATTGCAGAGAGCAAGCAAATAAACACAGCCATTGCTTTGACTCAGAGAGGGGCATGAAAAGACGCCGAAAAACCTCCATTCTCTGCTTCCCCCTCGGAGCAGGGCTTTTACAGCCAGCCTGAAAGCACCCCGCTCCAACTGTTTGTCAAAGCAAAGCAAATAAGGGCTGTTGTGGCTCAGACCAAAATCCACTTCTTAGCAGTTTGATTTTTAACTGTCATTCCCTGCAGAAAGGCCCGGAGGGCAGGAGGCTGGCTGCAACCCAGGGCAGTAGAAGCTGCTGATCTGCCAGGTCTCAGCAGCTTCCAGCATGGGGACATCTAAGAAAATGTGGGTGTCAGGGGGTCACAACCCCTGGAAATGGTTTTTCTGCAGGCAGGTCCCTCATCTCAGCTTTTTCTCCCCTTCCTTTGCCAATCATGCTGGGGATTTTTGTCTTCCAGTCTGGAGCGAGGCTTTCTGTCCCGCTTTAAGAAGCCATCCTCAGCATCAATCTCCCCATGGTTTTCATTAAGTAGGGGATGGTGTGTTTCACATCAAAAACAACTTTAATCTCGACTGAGTTCTGAAAGCTAAAGGTTTGCAGTTTTCTTCGGCCACCTTTGATTATTACTTCTTCTGTTTCCCAACTCGATATTATAGATCTTCCCTCCTGGCTGAGGTCCTTAATGGCCCAGTCCGGCCCCACTCCCCCAAGTACCCATTCTGTGGATGTAGCAAACTCTAATTAATTATAACTTATCTCATGACTTGTCAGCATCACATGTTTGATCCTGTTTAGAAACCATATTCCCAGGGGACGGAAAGACTCGGGAGTAGGTTGATGCTACTCAACAGTGATTTAATGGACGCATTAATGCCGAGACAGATAACTGTGTAGCCATGTTAAGTAATACATCAAGAATCTTTCCAAAGAGGCAACTTTACAGGTCACTGCAGAGCTGCTAACTGATATTAACCCGCTTTGCATTGTGCTGCGCATACGGGCGCTGGGAGTTCACACACTTTCTATTGTTGTTGAGGGGGCTCTTTTTGTTTCTTTTTCTTTTTTATTTTCCCCAAGCAACCTCTTCCCATTCCCCCCTGGAAGCGCCGGAGATATTAGACGCCTAATGACAATGTTTCACACGCGGGGGTGGGGTGAGGAGGACAGCAGGCTTGTTAATGGGGTTGATTTTAAGCCCGCCCAATTACCGGCCCGGGACGAGCTGCTGTCCGGCCGGCCGCGGGGCTGCCCCGGGTGTCTCCGGCCCAGAGGGTGTCTCCGGCACGACAGCAGAGCCCTGGAAAGGCGGCAGATCTCCGGGGCACGGCGTGGATGCGTTCCGCTCTCTTCCCCACCAAAAAGCTGCGGGAACGAGAAGCGGAGGTTTTGTCGGTCCCGGCCGTCCGTCCTCTCAGCACCATTTGTAAGCTGGGAGACCCAGCCGGGGGAGTTCCCGTGGGCTGAGGGCTCCCCCTCTCTGCTCCCCGGCAACGCTCCGGGGGGGTGGGGGGATGTGCGGCCGGAGGGAAGAAGTGCCGGGGGTACTTTCGGTTCAGTGCTCGAGGTGTTTCCCCCGTAAAGAATCCACTTCGGCGGCCGAGAGAAGCTAGTCCAGGCTCTCCCGTTCTTTTCCATCGCTTTTTGGTTTTTTTTCCCCTTCTTTCCCCTTCCTGCCAACCGAGAACCTTCGGGGCAGGCTGCGGAGGGCGGGCGGCTGCTTGGGAATTCACCTCGCTGAGAACGAAGGGAAACTCCCTGTCTGCCTCCTTCCAGCGGAACTGACAGCACGGCAGGGCCCCGCTAACCCCCGCCCGGGGAGGCACCGAGTGGCAGAACGCGGCCGTTCAGCAGCCGCCGCCAGCCCTCCCCGTCCAAGAATGCGGGGCCCGGCTCCTGCGGGGCGGGGGTCAGCCCGAGGAAGCAACGCGGAGACCGAGCCTTTAGCTACGAGCACAGGGGAGGCTGCAGGGGGGCTCTTGGCCTCCCAGCTCGGAGTGCGGCCTCCCCCCCACCGGGCTGGGGTCGGTTTCTTTGCATTTGGGTCCGGGACCGGCATCTCCCGGCCGCGGGGCGTGTGCGGAAGGAGGTGGGCTTCGCGCAGGTTGCGAGGGGCTGGTGGTGTGCCACCGCTGATTACACGCTCTCCCCTAAAGATGGTATCCGACATGAGATAATGAGGCTCCGTGACCGGCCCCAGGTTCCCTTTAAGTTTTCCCATGGACTCGAGCTGTCGCCAGTTCACAAAACGGCAGTGTAAGACAGCACCACGCTACTCAGATCCAATTTACGGCGCACAAAAGCTGATCCCCAAATCCCCACTAACAAACCGGGACCCGCAGACAATTCCGATAATGTTTAGTTTTTATTCATTTCTCGACTAATTAACTGGAATCCCACTTCCCCACCCCCACCCTACCCCCCCTTAACAGTGCCCAATTAATCCGCAATGTATGTCAAAGGTCTGGAACCCACTGTAAACTGCTGAACCTTTGCAAAGATTTGTGTGTCTCTATATTGATCTGATTAGGACCGGGTTGCTTTTCCCTCGCTGTTACTGAGTTCAAAATAATAAAAAAATGTGGCTTTCCTTTTTCCACCTTTTTTAAAAAGCCTCGCCTTCCCAATCTCTAATAGGATTTCTCCAAGTCGTCTCCAAACATCCCTTTGGTGTTCGTGAAAAGCCTCGCTCCTTCTCTCTCTTTTCTTTTTTTTTTTTTTTCCCTTAGGGACTCCAAAGGGAATCAAGTGAAATGAAGTGATCTGCGAGACAGGCAGGGAGCGCGCGTTGGAGGGGATTTAGAGCAAATCTGAATTCGCTGTGAAACGTCCCGAGCTGGAAAACAAACAGCGCCGGGGTGGAGTGGGTGGGTGCAGAAGGGGCTCAGCCATCGCGGGGGATTTCTGAGGCCGCCGGGTGCGGGGCGATGGTCGCCGATCAGGGATGACTCCGCGCTCCGCTCCGACGCTGGGGCCGGGCAGCTCGTTTCTAATCTTCGGAGGGAGAGAATATAAAAGAGGAATTTATTAGCTTTCAGGCCATCCGAGGAATAAACATTGATTTTATTGACCTAATTATGGGCCAAATGACTCCTTCCATCGATCACGTAAAATACTTCATTTGGAGAAAAACAGGCGCGGGCGCCCGGAGGCGGGGAGAGCGGGTGGATGTGCTGCGAAAGGGAAAGAAAAGCAAAAGCTAGAAAATGTATGGAGAGGTTTTAATGCAGTTAACGTGCCCATCGCGCTGCAGAGCGAGCCCTGTCTCCCAGACGTTGCAGTGCGGATGTTTTGCAAACTTAAAGCTTTTATGTCGAATTCCAATCCGGCCAGTCAATTTGGCTAAAATAGCATTAAACAAATGGACAGCGGTTTATTTATATTCCGCCCACTGTATTTTATAGACAGAGAAGAGTTATTTGAAATGTATTTTACAAGCACAAGACAACACGCCGTTTCGGACCGAGAGCAGCGATTTCTCGTAATTAGAGTAGACTCAACACTAATAAAGCAGCAAACAAGCTTTTCTCCGGGCTTAAACTCTGCTACTGTCCTTAGCGCTTTCTTGCGGGCTGGGATTGCAAATTCGTTAGCGAGAAAGGGAATGCACCTGAAGGCACCTGTCCGGGGCCCTGGGCTGCTTCCCTGCTCTTGCCAGGGCGGGCAGCGCTCATGAAAAGCGAGTTTTTAATTTTTTCTTGCTGGCCGGTGACAGCGAGACCTGCCTTTGGATTTATTTGCTTGAAAATTGGCAGGGGGGTGGACGCTGTATTTAGGGAGAGGGGGCGGCGCAGGACGAGACGCAGTTTTGGCAGGATGTTTGCTCCCTTCGTATGTCACCTGAGATATTAGTTCTCACCCACCTCCCTCTAGCCCTAAGTTCAAGGGGCTCCGCCGGATACTTTCAGCACAGCTGTTCCACAAAGCTCGATCTTTCCCTTTCCAGCCTTTAAACCCTGCTCCGCATTTCTCTCTCCCCAACGCGTTATTACTCTCTCGAGACGGGCTTCGGAGCTCAGGGGTTTCCTCCCTACCCTATGCAGCAGAGCCTGACGGCCAAACTCCTACTGCCTGCAGCCAAACTCCCCGAGTTCCTCCGTCCCGTAACCCGGTGCAAAAACGCCGGGGCCGGGCCGGTGCTGCGTCGTGCCCGCACCAACCTTTGCTACCCCGACAGCACTTGGGAGGGCCCGGGGCCACCCGCAGGTGAACGCGGGTCCCGCAGGTGACAGCGGGCGGTGGCTGCGCCATCCGGTGGCCGCAGCTCCGAGCAGCCCCGGGCAGCCCCCGGCACCCGCTCCATCAGCTCGGTTCTGCCGGGCGCGCTCCCTCCTCCCTGCAGATAGGGCTTTATGCAGAACATCTGGAAGGGAAGGCGAAATAAACGACAACGCTTTTACACCACTTCCTACTTAACTTTTCTTTTTATGTGGCTGCTCTGGATTTTCCGACGCTTTGTACCGCTCCAATCTTGTTTGGATGTTTGTACATGTAATACTCTGCCCACTTCAGCTCTTTGGGACGGGCTTTTCTTCTGTTTTCTTCCTTCCACCCTCCCTCTCGACCCCCCTCCACATCCCAGTGCGCGCGGTCTTTCGCAATCCTCTCTGCTCACTTCGCTGCCGGGGATGGACGGTCAGGGGCTGTGCGGTCTGTGCCTCCCATAACCTGCCCCGGGGCAGGGCGAGCGGCTCCGAGAGCGGCGGGCACCAACCGCGCCCTTGCTTTGCGGGAGGTGAGCTGCCCGCACGGCGCTTCCACCGATTCGCTCCCAAAGCCACCCTGCCGGCCTCGTCTCCACCGAACAGGATTTTTCCCTGACCTCGGATCGAGACAATTGTCATAATGGTATTTAAAGAAAGCGTGAATTAAGCATACGTGAGTGCTTTCTCCGTTATTTAAACTGGAACTTCCGAAGCGAGCGTGCCCGGTCTCGCTAACGAGGCAGGAGCTGTTCGGGGTCCGCTCCCACGGCCCCCGAGGTGCTTCGTGAACCCGAACGCTCTCGGCGAACTGGGAAACATACTCCCAGCTGCATTTGAGCTCCCAGATTCCCCTAAATCCGGCATCAAAGTTGTAAGAAAGCACTTTTCCAAGCGGGAGCGCGTACCCAGCAGCCCGCGGTGATGCCCACTGTCCCCGCGTGCCGTCCCACCCCACCTCCCGTGTCACCGCAACTCTTTACACCGCCGCCGCTTTCCGAGACCGGAGCTATTGTGTTTTCCTTTTAGTCCCTGCCTTTACGGAAGCGGCTGCAGCAACAGGTGAGCGGAGGGGTGGATGTTCGGGGCCAGGGGCTGCAGGCATAGAGCCGCCCGAATGCGCACCGAGCGATGTGGGGAGCCCGGCCAGGGGCGAGTGGGGCCCGGAACGAGAAGTGGTCCCTTTCCCTCTCCTCCCTGCGGGATCCAGCGGGGGGAAGGATCAGCTACGGGATGAGGAGCGAGAGCTGCACAAATATTGTTTACACCTGCGACGCGAAGCTGGCTGCTCTCGGCATTAATTGGAAATCTTTTCCGTATGCCCCAACTCTCGGATCATCTGGGTTTAATAAGTGTTCACGACACCCCCGCTGCTCCGGAGAAACGCCGGGTTAGGAGTCGGCTGTGCCCGTGCTTCTGGATCCCGGCAGAAGACACAGCGGCGGGAGAGCGTGGCCTGCGACGTGCTGCGGGTCCGGGAAGGGTGGGTGACGGGGAGAGCCATCAGGTGGGGGCTGCAAAACACACGTATGTCTGCACACACCTACAGGAAAGCGAGGAGCAAGCGCGAGATCGAAAGCAGAGCCTCTCCTTCCTGCAGCCAAGTGTGCCATTAAAAGCAAATCATTCCAAGTAGTTTTAAACTATAAAAGCATGGGATCTTTCCCCTTCTGTTACTTTTATTTTATTTTATTTTGGAAGGGGATACAGATCCCGTCTCCCCCTCTCGGGTGACCTCGAAGGACCGGTTTATTCACTTTTCCCATGTGTGAGCATTTGCGCTTTCCGGAAATCAATCTAAAGTTTGTTCAAAATTCTAAACTAAAATAAAACGGCGCTGCAAAAACCTCCCACGCCCTAAAGACGGAGAAGAGCCTTTTTATAAAAAACGTTCCCAGCTCGTTCTGCTCCCCACGGAGACCGTCTCTGGAGGGTTTCGCTGGGTCCCATCCCTATGTCTGCAGAGAAATGAGCTTTTCCCCGACGTGCAGAAGGGACCGGGCTGCCCGAAGGCAGCGAGGTGCTGGGATCGGGCTGCTGGCCCCAGGGATTTGTCCTCTGGCAGCACCGAGAGCTGGAAAGAGATGGGGGAGCATGAGAGGACTTTCCTCGTCCAGTATCACCTTTTGGAGCACCGCTGGGATGCAGCCCGCAGCTCCTTCTCCCTCCCTCCCCCGCACGTCGGGTGTCACTTTTAGGCTGGCTGCGGTGACCAAGTTGTGCGGGGAAATTCTCTGCCATCTGTAAGTTTCCCAGGGCCGGGCTGGCGCATTTCGGTGCCTTTCGCAGCCCCCTGATGGATACGCTGAGGTTTCGGGCAGATACCTGTGGTCAGACTGAGGAGGAAAAACTGTTCCCAAGTGCCCCCAAAGCCCCTCAGGTGGGCACTGGAAATAAATGAAGCTCTTCCCTCCTCCACTAGGAAATCGGCAGGTTTTTAAATTGTTTCGCGTGTGTGTGTTTTCGGTGCCGAGAAGTTTACGCTTCTCGGCGCAAACTTCTGTTCGAGAGGGAACAAGTGACACGCAGTTACTGCGGCGGTGTCACCCCGAGGGTCCCCTGCGAGAGCAGCCACCCGCAGCCGCTGAGTTCGGAGCTTCTCCGTCCTGACGGAGACGAGAGGGGTTAAACAAAATGGGAAAACAAAAAAAAGGAAAATGAGGAGCGGAGATAGACGGCGAGAAGAGCGACTCTTGGGGCCGTCGTACCGCGATCACCGCAGGCAGCGAGACCTGGCCGGCCGGGGGAGTTGGCTGGGGCACGGCGGCAACTCGGCTTTGGTGACAAACGTGGCGTGCAGACAGGACGTGTCCGATGCCTCCCCTCCCCTGTCATTTATCTCCTGCCGGGGGGCGTGCGTGGGGGTGGGGGGGGTTAGATCTCTCTTTAATTGAAACCTAGTAAGGAAAATAGTAATGGATACCAGGCTCCGATTGAGAATACGTGTCCGCGGCTACATGATGAGTGTTAGTTCAGCAGACTTTAAGAAGCCAATTCTTCTTCTCTGTCATTTCTCTATTGACAGTAGCCCCTATTAGATTTACCATGTCCTTTTGCAACAGCTGGTTCTCCCCTCCCCTCCCCCCCCCCTCCTTTCTCCCCCGGGCCGAGGTATCAATCGATCGCCGGGTGGCTCCTTGGCATCTCGAAGAAAATGGGAGCGAAGTGTGGCAGCGCCGGTGCCGGAGGCTCCCGGTTTCCCTCCTTGCTCCACTGCAGCCGGCGCCCGCCGGTGCCTCGGGGGTGCCCGGGGGCGGGGGGTCGGATCAGACCCCGGGGGAGGTGGGCAGGGTTCCAGCTCCGGGGCTGGGTTGTTGAAGAACACGGCCGATGGTCAAAGCAGATAAAATCAGTTTCTCTCGCCGGGTGCCTTGTTCTACTGGGTCTGCAGGGAGCGGGCGGGGGTGAAGGGGGAATGCCGCATCTGGAGAGCTGGAGGGCTCCTTCGGGAAGGCTCGTCCCTCCTCGGGATTGTTGTTGTGTTGTTTGTGTGTTTAAATAATTGAATAAACGTATCCACTCGTTCCCTTTTTCTCTCTCGCATGCAGACACACAAAGACAGCATTGAAAAGATAGATCTGTTTGACTGTAGGAAACGACAATTAGTTCTACTTCCTGAGCGGCAAACTGTATGTATACGCCTGGCTATTAAAAAAAAAAAGTCTTTATCCAAATAGCGAACTCTATTTACAATTTCTGCTTAGCCAGCGGTGGTGGGAGCAGAAGGATCGGAGGGGAGGAGGGGGAGCGGGGCTTTCATTGCGCCTCTGCTAAGAGCACACTGCAGGATCAAGGCTGGGGGGGCAGCCCGGGGTCGGGGGTGGGGGGGTGCTCTGGGGTGGGGATTCGCCTTTGAGTGCCCTCTGGTTTTCTTCTCCCATCCGAGGCAAAATAGGTAGGGCTGGAAAGCGTCAGACCTGTTTGGGGATGGGGACCAAGTGACAGCGGGTCTTGCTGCAGGGATGTGAGTGGTTACGTTGTTTGGGAGGGCTCCAAAATTATACAGGACCCTGGTGTCCCTGCTGGCTGTTGAGCTGGCAGTGAACAGGAGCCAGGCCGTGTGCCAGGCTGGACAGTGCCGAGCCGGGCCGGGCAGCGCTATGCTGTGCCGGGCCGTGCCGGGACACTGCAGTCTTTCTCACCGGGACACACCCCAGAGACGGCTGGAGGATGAGAACCTTTCTCCAACCACGCTCTTCACTTGTATTTTTTCTGGTGCCCCGGGGAGGTGTGTATAAAAGTGTCTCCAGCTCCGTCCAGTCCTGTAAGCCTCAGGAAAGAGGACCGGTGACCTGGCCAAAGACAAATGTGCATCGGATTGGTTTTTTTTTTTTTTTTTTTTCCTGCTTGTATTTCTAATCCCTCGCCATACTCCCTTGGACTCGGGCAGGTTATTTTGCAAAGCGTTCAGGTCAGGCTTTAGCTAAAATTCAGCCGGCGACTGCAGGAAGAGCTCTGCCGAAGGGAAGGCAAAGAGCTGCCGCGGTGACCCCCTTTCCTCCCCCGCAGCAGTTCATGAGGTCTGAGTGTACAGACTCGCCCTACAGGGACCCGTTTCATTGTGCCCGAGGCCTGCAGTGCCGCTCAGGGACGGAGCAGTGCCAGCACCGGCCTCAGCTCCTGACACCTTTCTCTGGAGGAGCAGAGCTCGGAATAAGCGCGTCATCGCCGCCCCCCGAGTATTTACGGCAAAGCTGCCAAAGTAAACGAGCCCACTGCATTTTATTTGGGATAAACATAGCTCGACCGCGGCTGCGTGTTGCTTTCCGAGGGCTGGGGGCCGAGCGGAGGCTGCGGCTGGAGGAGATGGAGGTGCCTGGGAGGAGAGGGATGCTCGGACCTGCAGTGCCATAAGGAAACGCAGGACGGAAAGTCCCACCGGTGCGGTGTGCGGGGCTGCGGTGCGTGCTGGCCCCGCTCCCTCTTGCACAGCACCCACGAGCACTTCTGTCAGCCCGGCACGCAGGGGGTGCAAGGAGACTCCCCGGCTTTCGCTGCTGGATCACGGATTTGGGTACACTCAGCTCACGCCCCCCCCCTCCCCGGGGCGTGCACACCCACGCAGCCTCCCCTGCACACGCATACGGTGCTCACAGCACGCACACACGCCTTGGAGCGGCTCCCGCAGGCTTGGGAGAGGACGTGTGGGCTCCGCAGTCGCGCTGCCATTCTTTTCCTCCTGCCTTCTCCCTCCAGCTGGCTCTTCGGGCTACCGGGAGAGGTTTACCACACGCCCCTATCTCCCGTGCAAACGCTAAAAAGTTGCTTAGGAGGGCGAAATCTGAGCGAACGGAGCTCTCGCAGCCGCTCAGCAATCAAGACAACTCTGCTTTCCCTCCGGCCTGCATTGAACCAGGGAAAAAGCAGTGATGTTCCTGGCTCGGGAAGTGGCTGGGGGTGCTGCGGACCCGGCGAGCCGCTCCCCCCGACCCGGCCTTTGGCTCCTGCGCTCCGAGATTAGAGAGCCGCGGCCCGGGGAGCCAGCGGGGACCTTTCATAGCTCTTTGAAGCGCCAAGATAGTGTCGGCCTTGGTACAGCGCGGCCTGCAGACGGGCGGGGGGCAGGCGGCTATCTCGGCGTGCTATCACCCGGCCTCCCCCCGCCACAGCCCCCACAGACCCGTTCCCACCTCCGCTCGGCTCCTGGCCCTTCGCTCTGATCTTTTTTTTTTTTTTGCCTTACTCTCTTTCCTCCCCTTTCACTCTTCGTTTTTGCTGGCTTCCTTATTTATTTATTTCCGCGCGTCGCTTATTTATTTATTTCTGGCAAAGAGGCGGCTAACAAGTAGCTGGAACCACTGGCCAATATTTAACTAAGATGGCTGGCCATCAGGTCCCCTTTTGTTTGCTTGCAAATTAATCATCCAGCGCGCAGTCGGCGCCAGGGTAGATTTATCACACACAGGAGGGGGAACGAGGCGGCCGAAGGGAGACAAAGACTGTTCGCACCTTCCCGCTTTTGATCTTAGATTAGTGCAGCCTCCCTTCATAATACGAGTCTCCAGGGGGCTTCGTCGGGGAGGTCACTCGGAACTGGCGGAAGTTCGCACGCCATCAGCCAGACGCTGACATTGGAAATCATAAGCGGCAAACGCTTCATTTCCCTCCGCGGGCCGCCGCGCGGGTGGGTGTCGAGCTCTGCGCAAAGTGCGGGGCGGGCGCGGAGGGCACCAACGGCTCCGGCCTCCACCGCGGCCCCGAGGGCGAGTACCGGCGGGGCGGGCGCGGGGAGCTGGGCGAGGCGGCTCTGGGAGCGGCTCCGCTTGTCCTGCGAGAGCCCGAGGGCACCTCCCGGTCCCTGGCAGACAGCTGCGGCCTGCTTGGGGCAAATTGCGGCCAAGTTTCTCCGAGCCGTTCCGCCAACATACAACAGCTTATTCGGGCGTTTGTTGTGGGTTCCGCAAGGGGAAGGTTCTGGGGTTCCCGTTGCGGCTGCAGGCGAGAGCCCAGGCCCCAGTTCCGAGCAGAGCTCTCGAGAATTCTCGCTCCCTCCGCTCCGCAGCCGAGGCGAACGCTGCGCGGGCAGCTAAGCTCTCGGTTCCTTGAAATACATCACGCTCCCCCCCACCCCCGCCCTTGTCTTTTCCCTACATCTTCTTTGAATGCATTACTCCCGCTTCCTTCCCTCCCTCCTCCTCCCTTCTTTCCACCCCCACCCCCGACCGAAGGGGAGATATTTTGGTGAATGCAAAGCGATCCTAGACGCTGGTTACTACAGGGACTTCACCAAGCTGGCGCCAAGCGCTCTTAACCATGTGCGTCAAAAATGCAATGCTAGAAGAGCTAATCACTTTAGAGGTTCCGCTCCCATCTGCGCGCAGGCAGCTCTCCCCGCTCCCCTCCCGCAGGATTATCAACCCCTCTTTTAAGGCACGACGTGGGGAGCGGAGAGATCAGGCACCTCCTGGCACCGCCCGAAACGCGCGTGCCCTGCGCACCCACGCCCCCACCCGACACGCACGGCCACCCGCAGACGCTCACCCACGGACACGCACTCCCCGCACACGCTGACATTCGCACGAGACCCGTCTTGCTGGCCCCGCACTGTCACCCACCCCCCCACTCCCCGCCCCGGGAACACATTTCCCAGAAACTCGGCAGGCGGATCGGGGCAGACGGGGACCCACGCGAGGGGGCTGCCCCGCAGGGAGAGGGATCGAGAGGGGGGATCGGGCCTGGGCCCCCCGCCCGCCGCTGCCCCGCACCGCGGCCCGGCCGCGGGGAAAGCCGCACTTCCCGTCTCCTCCCCGTGCACCTCATGGAAGAGGAGGGGTGTGGGAGCGTTAACCCTCTCGGCGCCGGGGCCAGCCGAGCGGCCGCACTCCTCCCATCTGCACAGAAAGAAATAATTCCCTTTTTAATTTTTTTTTTTTACTTTTAAATTCTATTTCATTTTTGAAATTTTCAGCCCCTCCCAGTTGGGGATGGTGTGAGGGAAAGTGCTTTATCGTCCGCAGGCGATCGGCAACCGCCGAGCTGGGGCTGAGCGGAGCGCGGCCCCCGGGAACTCGTAGCCATCACCCCGCTAGCACCGCGGCCGGGCCGAAGCGCACAGGCTTGCCGTCCCCGAGCCGCTTCCCACCCCTGGTCTCAGTCCCGGATACGGGGGGGTCGGGAGGGGAACGGCCCGAGGTCAGGCCTGGAGCTGTTTTCTGCATTAAAAGGCAGCGACTTTCCGGAGGGAGGGAAGGGGGGGGCACCGACTCGGCGGCGGAGGGGCAGCGGGAACCGGCGAAAGGAGCGACGCAGTGGGGACGGGTGTGCGGCCCGAGGGGCTCCGGAGCCCCGGGGCTTTTCGGGGGACTTGGTGGGGGGAGCACACCGAGGTTCCCGCCGCCGTCTCCCCCCCACCGGCCACTCCCGCGGGCCGAGCCAGACCTCCGCTCGGTGTGGCTGAGGTGTACTGGGGGCACCCGGGGCTGGACCCCCTGTTCACCCTGCCTGGAGGCCGCCTCCATTCCCCACCCCCCCACACCCGATCCGCCCCCGCCGCCTCCCCAGCGCTGCCGGGAGCCGCAGCGGCGGGAGCTCCTACCGAGCGCCGGCAGCGCCCAGCTGCCATCTCGCCGGGGCCGGGGCCGCTTTCCGGGCACGGAGGGGCCGGGCGGGGGGCGAGGCGGCCCCGAGAACCCCCCTAGAGGCGGCTCCCGGCCGCCCGGCCCGGTGCCGCCTGCTCCCTCCCCTCTGATCATGTTGACATATTCACACGGCACGGAGTACTAGTGATGCTTTGCTGCAGCGTTACAGTTTCCGACACCTTCTTTTTATAACTCGGCTCTGTCCCCCTTCCACTCGACCTGTCAAAACCACGCCTATGGAGCCACACAATTGGTCCGAAAGCGTCAAAGAGCCAATCAAGGAGGCTCCAGCTCCCTTGTAACCCACAACACATCCATACAATCTGGTGCACGCAGAGCACAGACTCACAGGGAATTCTCAGAGCTGAGAGGCTCCTTCTCTCCCTCTCCTCTCTCCTTCTCTTTCTCTCTTTCTCCCCCCCTTCTCCTCCTTTTTCTCTCTTTCCCTCTCTCTTTCTCCCTCTCTCCTTTGCTGGAGCGTTGCTGGAGAGGAGACAAGAGTATCATTCTTCCAGATTTATTTTCACTCTTTTTTTTTTTTTTTTTTTTTTTTTTTTAAAGCAGAGTGAAAGAGAAAGAGAAGGGGAAGGAAAAAAAAAAAAAAAATAGGAGGAGGGTGAAAGAAAGAAGAGATCCTGATGGAAATCAGGGCACTGTGACCAGCTCCTGCTCGGAGCGGGGGAAGGCGAGGCGGAAACGAGATTTCCCTACAAGTTTTGCTGCTGCCGCTGCCTGAAGGTTGCTGAGGAGCCTTCCCCGCTCGGCGAGGGGGGGTGGGTTTGTTCGCTTATCTCTGCTTTCCCTCCCTCCCCAGCCTCTGCTCTGCAGCCTGCCCGTACGGAGGAAAGGTGGGGGGGAGGGGGGGAACACAGCCGACCCAAAAAGCGAGCCCGGCTTCCAGCCGCCACCCTCCGCGACGGAAGAAGAGAAGAGGGACTGAGAGCACGAGAAAAAAAGAAGAAGAGGAAAAAAAGGATCTCGGCTTGTTCAGCCCTTCCGCGGCAACGGGAGCACGCAGCGAACCCGGTGGATTTTTTTCTCCCCTTCTTCGGCACTGCTTTTCAAGCGCAAGGACTTCAACTCGGGGAAAAAAGCCGCAGAGGGAGAACAACAACACAGAAAGCAAGACGAATAATGAACAATCCTGTTATCCTGCTGTCCCGAGGGCCGAGGATGTGTCCCGGCTCGGGAAGTTGTAGGCTGTAGAAGTTCTGCCTCTCCCCCATGTACTGTGCTGTTTAGAGCTTGTTTCCCCCCACCTTATCATTTTTTTTCTTTTTGGTGGTTTCTCGTTGTTACTGTTATTATCTTAATTTTTCTTCTTCATGATGTGCTGTTAGAAACCACTCCAGGACTACTCCAGCAGTAGGAAGATCGAGGAGTGGAGTGGATGAATATACCGATGAGAGATCCAGTGATCCCTGGGACAAGCATGGCTTATCATCCTTTTTTACCTCACCGGGCACCGGACTTTGCCATGAGCGCCGTGCTGGGACATCAGCCCCCCTTCTTCCCGGCCCTGGCTTTGCCCCCCAACGGGGCGGCCGCCCTTTCCCTCCCCGGGGCCCTGGCTAAGCCCATTATGGATCAGCTAGTGGGGGCTGCAGAGACTGCTATCCCTTTTTCTTCCCTGGGCCACCAGGCAGCAGCCCATCTGAGGCCTTTAAAAACTCTGGAGCCAGAAGAAGAAGTAGAAGACGACCCGAAAGTGCACCTGGAAGCCAAAGAGCTTTGGGAACAATTCCATAAAAGAGGCACGGAGATGGTGATCACCAAATCGGGAAGGTAGGTGTGGGGCGGGGGTCGTGCTCGGGTTTTCGGGCTCTCTACCCCCTCGGTCTTTGCACCAGCAGACCGCTCCGGAGCAAGGCTTTATTCGGCACTGTCTCCATCGAGCTCATTTCATCAGGAATTAGGAAAAGTGCGAGGCAACTGCTAAGCCCCGCTGCGGGCAGAGCACTCCGGGGAAAGGCTCAACTATTGAACCACGAACCGGCCGCTCTCGGTGCGTGCGCAGGGGGCGAGAGGGGCTCTTCATGGTTCAGCAGCTTAATACTTTCTGGGAGCAGAAAGAAAATAATTTGGGGCTGGAAAAGGCGCCGGCCTGATTGCAGCCTTGCTGCACGCGGTATTTCTTCTTTCATGGAGAGAAGGGGAAATGTAGCAAAAAATATTTGTAGCGACGTCTCTCTGCTGGTGAGGTGGTAGCTGCAGGAGGGCAGGGAGATTCTGTTTATCAGCTGCCTCGCTTGTGCCTGTGTCTCTGCCGTGATACAGGCATGCATTTCTGCTGAGTAATTATGTCTGGAAATGCAGAAAAAGCGGCGAAAAGCACCCGCGCTGCTGTAAGGAAGGGTTTGCAGCTCCTGCAGGAGCGCGCTGCGTGTCCATGTATTTATATAACCTTCACGTGCGAATGAATGAACGCACACGGCGCGTATCGCGCTTCGCATTTCGGCATTTTACAGGTTTACACATCTGAAATCCCTCTCTATATTCGCTCCTAATTGTCTGTGCTCTTTTATAACTCTCCCTATGGATGTGATGCCACGCAGCGAGCGAACCCTTCTCTCTCGGCCGTGTTTGTAACGCACGCACGGGGGAAGGCAGCAAACGAGCGGCGTGCCGTCTGCAAGGAGAGCGGCCGGGGGAGAAACCGCTCCTGAGAGCCGCCTCGGGTCGCCGTGCTGCGGCTTCAGCCCCGCACAGCGCCGGCTGCAGGCTGAGGGCTTAGGGAAAGAAAGCCCCGAGATCAGCAGGGGGAAAAAACAAACAGCCCGGCCCGGTTCGCTGCCTTCCCCAAGTTTTCTCTCTTAATTGTGTCCGAAAGTTTTGCTCGAAAGCCTCGGCGAATGTTAGGCGCTCTTACGTGTTGCAAAGTCATGTGTTTCCTTTTAAGTTGGGCTTGCTGAATGCCAACCGCTCGATATAATAAACAGCAAATTTGTGGTATCCTGTTGCAGTTTGGAGCCGGACTTGGGAGCAGAGGGGAGCGCGGTTCTCAGGGAGCCTCTGCACAGAGGTGTGAGCAGCCGCTGGGACCTCGCAGCTCTCACCGTGGGCTCCTCTCCTCTTTGACTAATTAAAAAAGCCCCCCCTCTGCTCTCTAACGACGGAGCCGGTCATAGAAGTGAGGAATATTTTTAATTGGAGCGCGATCCGCTCCTATTGTTTAACAGAGGGAAATATATCTATAGATAATGAGAGATCCGAGAGGGCTGAACGAGGCTTTGCTGTTTAGGAACGGAGAGGTGGGCGCCCACCAGGGGTACATTCTGCATCCCACCCGAGGGACGGCGTTCTCCTGCAACTTGGGAGCGTTGGAGAAATCTTTGCATTGGGGGCGGGGGCAGATTTCTGCTTCTGAGGGACTGAGGGCCACCAAGCTTTAGGTGCTCACTGCAACGCTGTGATTCTTCTTCTTCTTCTTCTTCTTCTTTTCCCTTTCGTCTCGTCTTTTCTTTATCTCCCCTTCTCTGCCCGTAGGAGAATGTTTCCTCCGTTTAAGGTGAGATGCACTGGACTGGATAAAAAGGCCAAGTACATTTTATTGATGGATATTGTGGCGGCTGACGACTGTAGGTACAAATTCCATAATTCCCGGTGGATGGTAGCTGGCAAAGCTGACCCTGAAATGCCAAAGAGAATGTACATCCACCCGGACAGCCCGGCCACTGGAGAACAATGGATGTCCAAAGTCGTCACCTTTCACAAGCTGAAGCTCACTAACAACATCTCCGACAAGCACGGATTTGTGAGTCCTTTTCCTCTCTCCCCAAGCAGTGTTCCCCTGCAGTGCCCGGCCCGGAGCTTTCCCAGGCGCTGCAATTTGGGCACCAAACATGTGTGGAAAATGGGGAATAAAAAGCCCCTGCATGCAGCCGGCTGGTGTGTTTGTGTCCGGTTAAAACGTTCCTTTCTTTTTCTGTTGCCGAGATCAGGATTAAACAAGCGAGTTTATTCTGTAAGCTTTCCAAACACCCAATCCGTACCGTTCAGAATAAACTTTAGAGATACGTTTCCAGCATAGTGCAACTCGATATACCTCAGAGCTGCGTTGGCTTGACATATATACATATATGTAATATATTTTTAATAGAGACGATCACACTTTTTAAGCATAGGAAAATGATATGCATATGTGTATAAAGGGCTTAAAGGCCTAAGTATGCAAACATTTAAATATATATTAATCTGGATAACGTAAAGCAAGCCAGAGTGAAAATAAACAGGAACCAAAAGCAAAGGTCAAGTTGCCCATTCATGTCTATCCACTCCTTTACATTTACTGGGTGTGCAGAGATAAAAAGCTCCCCCTGCGAGTGAAATCAAACAAACTGCTGATAAGTGCCCGCCGCTCCTCGCCATTTCTTTCTATTCCTGGGAAAGTCTGGAGCCGGGGCTGCGGCGGTGGCCGCGGTCGGGGGATCTCTAATGCGCCGAAGATTGCATTCGCTGCCCGTGATTCGATTAGACGATCCGCTCTTGCCTCTCGCAGAAGGCCTTAAGTGGATTGAGGCGAGCAATTAGACCTGACCAAGGCGCTCGTGGTGGCGTTGCTATTGTAGCTGCTGTCTCCGCTTTATTTTTATTTTCTTTTGGTTCGCCTTGAAATCTAAAGCCGTTGCGTCCGAAGCCCAAATAACCCCCGCAGAAACCCTCCCCCCCTCCTCCCCCCGCGGGAGATTTCCTCTGGCGTCCAGCGGGAGAGTCGGAGCTGTCAGTGCTTTGTGCTGGATGCTGCGCGGCGTGTGCGTGTGTTTGCGGTGCGCTCGGGGTGCGCAAATGAGGAGAAAGCATGGGGCAGCGCGAGCGGGTGCTGCTGGCTCTCACCCTGTTCTTTTTCCCCCCACCCTACCCCCCCGGCCGCTCCGCACCGCAGACCATTTTAAACTCCATGCATAAGTACCAGCCCCGCTTCCACATCGTCCGAGCGAACGATATTCTCAAGCTTCCCTACAGCACGTTCCGGACCTACGTGTTCCCGGAGACTGAATTCATCGCAGTGACCGCATACCAGAATGATAAGGTAAGGAGATTAAGAAAGGATTTGTTTTACGTGTTTTGGCTTTTCAGAGAGCTTTTACTCTGCATTGTTCCCTTAAAAATCACCGGGCTCGTCCCGCTCCCCTCTACCCCAGCTCGTTTCCCCCAAATCCTCTCGCTCCGACTTTGGGACGGCTCTGGGGGAGGGGGGAAGGCACTCTCCCGCAGCCGACCCCGGGCAGAGCAATTAAAAGGAAGGCTGTGTGCGTGTGTGTAGGGGGGGGTGCTTTGGATGTACATTTTTTTTTTCTGCTCCCCGGTGTGGGGAAACGGGGCAGGATGGGGTGGGGATCGCTGCTTTCAGTGTGGATTTAATCTAAGACGCATCAGAAAAAGAATCTGATCCGTGTGTCGAAAGACGGGGGGGAGAGCAGCGTGGCTGGAGATTTTGTAATTCTTCCTGGCCTTTGTGCTGTTTTAGCTCCTTTAACAGCAATTGGCAATAAGGCTGGAGCGCACGTCTGGTTCCTATTATTATTATATTATGATATTTTTTTTCATCCTGCAGTGTTTTATTATTTTTTGTGGTGCAGAAATATGCTCTGATCAGAGAGGAGTATCTCGCTCGAGTTGAGCTGGAAGGTCTCACAGAGACAGGGCGAGAAAGTTTGCAGCGCTGCAGACGCTGCCTTCACATTTCTGCCACTTTATTGTCGCTCTCAACGAAGGTGGTACATTTGGGAGCCTGGCAAAAGGCGAATTTACGATAATTAAGTCAAGTGGAAGGAAGTGAAAGAGCCAAGAAGGGGCTCTTATTTTGCTGTCTATAAATTAGAACTTGGTGTGCATGTGCCTGAAGAGCAGAGCTGTGCAGACCCCGCTTGCTCCGTCCCTCTGTCTGCTGCCATCCACCACGGCCTAGAGCCAGGCATAAGGAGGGGCTGCACCCTTCCTTTCCTCAGATCCCCTCTCTGGCAGTGCTCGGCACACGCTGCTCTCGCTTTGCTTTTGCCTTTTCGCAAGAAAAAGGAAGGTGAACGCGTGCAGAGCAGACTTTGCTTTGGGAGTTACACACGGGGCTGTCCGGCCCGTCCCGCAGCTGGAAGCATGGAGCAGCAGCTCCGGCCAAATGCTCTGATATCGCGGGGGGGGTTGGGGAGTGGAGGTCAGGAGCACTGCCCAGATCGCATAGTTGAGGGTCTCACCTCTTCTGCTGAGGGTTTTCCCTGCTCTCTCCTGTCTATGTGTGTGGGAAGAGTTGGAGGGGGGAACCTGGGAGCCGGTGCTGCTCAGGGTCCAAAGCTGTTTGTTCACTGGATCCCACTCTCCTCCTGAACTGGAAATTGTGAAGCGAGCCCAGATCCCATAGAATCCCCCAAACGACTGCTGAAATCCCTGCCAGCCCAAATCAGCCTGGTCCTGGCACCCCCAGAGCCCCAACACACGCACACGCGCGGGGCATAATGCGATTATACAAAGTATTTTATTATAGCGAGGGGGTGGGCATGATTCCTTTGCGGTTTAATTATGGCATTTAAAGAGTTTAAGCGCAGGCATAACTCGCATGGATCGCGTTGCACGGCTAACTGAATTCCAATGCAGCAGTGGCGATGTGGGGCTCTTTCATTGCCACCACTGCCCAACTCACCGGCCAGCCCCAAAATGCAAGGATTCACCCCCAAATCCCACCCTATGCATCGGGTGCTGCTGCCTGGGCGGTGGGAAGTGGGGAGGAGGAGGTCGTGTCGGTCATTCTTTTATCAAATCTCCTTCTTTCTGCCCCAACCCCGCTTTTGGTTTTCTTTTTTTCTTCTCTCCCTGTAGATCACTCAATTAAAAATTGACAACAACCCCTTTGCCAAAGGTTTTCGTGACACTGGGAATGGAAGGAGGGAAAAAAGGTGAGTCTGGAAACATTATATATGGGCGCCTCGTTTGGTTTTCGTGTGCAAGGCTCAGAACATGACCAGAGGTCAAAATCACCTCGCGTTTCCTCCAAACCACACTTCCCCCCGCCAAAATTAATAAGGATCTCGTCGTTAATAACGCCAAACCGATTGCACGTGAGCTCCTCCGTGCTTTCCCCGTTTACTTTTTGCATCGCACGGGAGGGCCGGCAAGAAAGTGATGGCTGCAGATGAAGGGGAAAGGTGGTGAATGCCACTGAAGCAATGAGTTTTCCTTTAAGTTCTGGCAGGAATATCGCACCCCCACACACTGTGGATGGGATGGAGCTGTGAGAAGGGAGGGCAGCTCTGATCTTCCCCAGCATTTTCTTACTGACTCTCCTGAAAGGCATGGAGGAGAAACGTGAAAACAAACTGCTTTGATAGGACCCCGGGAATATGGAAATAACACCGATAGACAGCTTTGAATAGTGCACATGATTTTTTTTTTATTTTTTTAAATATTGGCCAAAATAGAGAAAGGGATCTTTTTTTCTTTCTTCCCCCCTCCCCCCCCACTCGATGTGGAATAAGTCTTCGTTTTGTTTTGTTACAGCAGACAGGATATTTTAGCCATTTGCAATCAGTTTTAGATAATGAATAAATATGTCTGTTCCTTTTCTTTCTTAAAAAAAAAAAAAAAAAAAAAAAAAAAAAGAGGGAGAAGGGGGGTTGTAATGTTAAACAAGAGGCCTTTCTCCATGCCCAGCACTGAACCCAGCATACCACACATGCACACACGCCAGCTCCTCTCGTCCGTCAGTGTGAAAATAAAGCCAATGCTGGAGCCACAGGACGGAAATGATTTCTAATTTCTCTCTAAATATAAATAGATTTTACTCCGGGTTAATTGTTGGTGAAAAGATTACATAAAGAGCCTAACAAAATAACCACTTCCTAGCAATCTTAGCAACCATTAAGATGGCTCATATCTCTGGAACATCCTCGCGTTTTAAAAGCTAATCTCCAGGGAACAGTTCCCTCTGCCCCCCCCCTCCCCCCCCCCCCCTCAGCCCCCCTTCCTATTCTTTAATATCTGCCGTACTCGGGATTGCTGCTAACAGCTTCCAAGAAATCTCCTCTCATTAGCAGCCAAGCTCTTGGCTCTGCCTGAGAGCAGCGCATTCCCCCGAGCCCCCGGCCCCTGTCCCCCCACACACCCACCCATGGGCTCCCTAAAGGATATGGGATCCCCTTAGAGGAGATCTCTATGGGGTGTTGGGGGTCTGGGATGGGGGGGGCAGGGTGCCGCTCTCCCAGCAGCTCCGTGTGCCCGGCAGGAAGCAGCTGACTCTGCAGTCCATGCGGGTGTACGACGAGAGGCAGAAAAAAGAAAATCCCACTTCGGACGAATCGTCCAACGAGCAGACAGCCTTCAAGTGCTTCGCCCAGTCTTCCTGCCCCGCCGTGCCCGCCGTCGGCACCTCCACCCTCAAAGGTGAGCGCTGAGCCCCGGCCCTGTAGGGGCAGTAGGGACAGCCAAGTTCTGCTCGGGGGCACGGAGCTCAGTGTGCATCGCTGTGCCATGGCCACAGCCCTCCTCCTGCCTCCCCTCGGCTTTCTCTTTCCTTTCTCTCTTCTCCCTTTTCTTTCTCTTCTCCCATTCCTTTCTCCCACTCTTGTTCTTTCTTTTGCTTTGTCTTTCCCAGTCTCCTCCTTTTCCTCTTTTCCCCCTCCTTCCTTCTTTCCTTATTTCTCTTCTCTGCTTGTACTTTCTACCCTTTCCCTCTTCCCCTCTCCTCTGTCCTTCTCCTTCTTCTCCCCCCTCCTCCCTCTCTGCCGGCCCCTCTCCTGCTCCTTCCTCCCCTCCACGCTTCAGAAAGGAGCCAGCTCCGAGTCAAGGGAGCAAAGACAGACCACGGGGCAAAAGTTCAAAACTGGAGTCACTCCATTAATATTCCTCCCTGAATCTGTTATTAGAGGAAGGATCTTTCCCCTGGATACAGTCCCGAACTTTGTTATAGAAAAGTCCCCCTCTCTTTCTCTCCGTGCGGGGTTGGAAGCTGTCTGCAGCTCTTTCACATGTATTAATCCATCGGGGGGGGGGGGGGGAGGATGAGGGGGGAGAGCAGAGGGAGGAGGAAACAACCTCTTTTTTGTTGTTGCTTTACTCGTTTGTTTAAAGTCCTGCCGAGCCGAGGGGAGGGGAGCTGGGAGGGGACCCGAAAAGCAAACCAGATCTTCGCACCTGGGGCGCTGAAATTAGGAGATGAAGTGTAGAGGAATCCGGCGAAGCGTTTTGGGGAGGAGGATAAGGGGGGGTCCTCAGCTCGACGGAGGCCGAGGAGGGGAAAGGTTACAACTTTCTACCGTCGAAAGGGCTCCAAAGTTTGGAAAAGTTGATAGGAGACGAACCCCGACGGGGCGGGCGGGCGGGGTTTGCCGCCCCCGGGGTAAACGGTACCGCAGGCCTCGGGTCCTCGGGCTGTGCGGAGTCTGTGCGCTGACACCAATGCTCGTTTCTCCCTGGGAGCCGGGGCGGGGATGGGGTGGACGTATTTTTTTCTTAAGAAGTGATCCCCAGCTTTGTCATTGGAATTGCCAGCCAGCCAGGGAGCGTCCGCACCCTGCCGCAGTCCGGCGGGGGTTAGGGACGCGCCGTGCCGGCTCCCAGCCCCGGGCCGCCTTTGTCTTGCAGATCTCTGTCCCAGCGAGGGTGACAGCGATGCCGACAGCAAAGATGACCCTTTGCTAGAAGCCAGCGAGTCGGGCAAAATCAGCACGACCACGGCCACCACCCCCGCGCCGGCCAGCTCCGGTGCGGTCGCGTGTGACGACCCCCGGGAAAAGGGGGGCAGCCCCTCCAAAAGTCACTTCTTCCCCAGCGACTCGGCGACGAGCCGGAGCCGGGAGAGGACGGAAAAAGCCCCCCCGGACTCCCGGCACAGCCCGGCCACCATCTCCTCCAGCAGCCGGGGGGGAGGCTTGAGTGGCGAGGAACTGAAAAGCCCCCTCCGGGACGGCCCTAAAGTAGACGAGAACCGGCTGCTGGGCAAAGAGCCCTTCGCCCCCCTCACGGTCCAGACCGACAGCACGGCGCACCTGAGCCAGGGACATTTGCAGAACCTGGGGTTTCCCCCCGCTCTGGCCGGCCAGCAGTTCTTCAACCCTCTGGGGAACGGGCATCCGCTGCTGCTGCACCCCGGGCAGTTCGCTATGGGGGGGGCTTTCTCCGGCATGGCCGCGGGCATGGGTCCGCTGCTCGCCACAGTGTCAGGGGCTTCCGCCGGCGGCTCGGGACTGGACAGCACGGTGATGGCCACGGCGGCGGCCCAGGGACTCTCGGGAGCATCCACAGCCGCTCTGCCCTTCCACCTGCAGCAGCACGTCCTGGCCTCTCAGGTACGTCCCGACGGCCCCAAGTGGGCAGGTTCTTTCCGCCGCAGGTTCCCCAGTGCCCCTCCGAAGCAAGCGGGGCACCTCCCCTCGCTGCATAAGGAGTTGGGTCGGGGGGGGAAGGGAGAGTGAGGCTTTGGGGAAGCCTCGCCGGTGAGGAGTGGCCCTGCTGGAACCCCCCCCAGCTCCTTGTGCCTCACTCTGGGCTCAGTGCTTCCCCGGGCAGCCTCGGTGCGGGACGAGACTGAGCCTTCGAGGGTCCGGGGGTCCGGAGTGGGGGACGTGCCCGGTTTTGTGGTTCACGTTGTGGAGGGGAGAAGGGGGCAGAAAGCGGGCACGCGCTGCTAACACTTTTTCTCTCCCTCCTCCCCCTCCCGTAGGGCTTGGCCATGTCTCCCTTCGGCAGCCTCTTCCCCTACCCTTACACCTACATGGCGGCGGCGGCGGCGGCTTCCAGCGCGGCCTCCAGTTCTGTGCACCGGCATCCCTTCCTCAACGCCGTGCGGCCCCGGCTCCGCTACAGCCCCTACCCGTTGCCCGTGCCCCTGCCCGACGGCAGCAGCCTCCTCACCACCGCGCTGCCAGGGGCCCTGGCCGCGACCTCCGGAGAGACCAAAGGCAGCGCTCTGGCCTCCAGCCCCGGCGCCGTGCCTCTGGACTCCGCCTCGGACCTCACCAGCCGCTCGTCCACGCTCTCCTCCGGCTCCGTATCCCTGTCCCCAAAGCTGGGAGCCGACAAGGAGGCGGCCACCAGCGAACTGCAGAATATCCAGCGCCTGGTCAGCGGCCTCGACCCCAAGCAGGACAGATCCCGCAGCGGCTCCCCGTAGCCGCCAGCTCATTTCAAACCAGTCTCGCAATGCACTTTGTTTGAAAGAAACCACATCCTCCATCCCGCCAAGCCTTTCAGCCCCCCCTCCTATCTTCCCCTCTTCCCCCTTTTTATTTTATTGTTGTTGGTTATTTTTTTAAGTTTTATTTTTAATATAAATCGCCCGGCGTCTTGTGGGCGCTGATCAGCAAAAAGTGTCGAGCTGGGGGAGGGGGGGGGGGGCGGGAAAGGGCCGGGCTGGGAGCCGAACCGGGGGCTGCCGCACCGAGGGGCCGCCGGAATGCGTGTCCCAACTCCCCCCTTCTTTTCTTCACTGTCTAAAAAAAAATAAATAATAATGATATTAGAAAAAAAAAAAAAAAGGAAAAAAAAAAGGAAAAAAAAAAACCGCCTGAAATACAGCGAAGCAAAACAGCGAACGGACGTATAAATAAAAGAAAGTGAGCAAAGCGATTTTTTTTTTTTTTTTTCCGAAAGAAAACTGTATTAGCAACTCTCATATCGGTCATTCGCCAGTTGTTTCCGGGGCGGGTTGGTAGCGACAGCCCTCTGCGTCGATATTAAGGGAAGCTGTGTGTTTAAAATATTATCGTGATGTCTGAGAGCCACTCTGTGGCTTTTTTTGCATGTTCCGTAGTAGTCTGCTTTTTTAGGGGGGGGTTACGTTTTTATTTCGTTGGGTTTTCGTTGTTTATTTCTGATGCTCGTTTCGAATCCCAGGGACAAAATAACAATAATAATATTGATAATGATAATAATAATTAAAACGAAAAGAAGACCCTCTTCCCTCTCCCTTAAAGACCCTCCCCGTAGCAACAACAATAAGAAGTGTAGCTGGAAAGAAAAAAAAGAAGTGGATTTATTTTATCTAAAAACCTCTGTAGCTCGACTGTAGGTTTATCACAGCTTTCCCTCTTTCATTGTTTATGCAATAACAAGGTTTAAACACGCTGAGAAGAAGAAAAAAAGCGGACACTATTATTAAAGCAAAGTATTTATGTAATTATTTGATAACTCTTGTAAATACGTGGAATATGAATACTCGAAATTAAACTTTAATTTATTGACGTTGTACATATCTCTGTAAATACGGCTGCAGCTGTCTTTTGTTTTCTTCTCTTTTCATTTCAAGTCGGTTCTTCTTTACCCCCCCACCCCCCCCATCCCAACCCCGACTCAGAGCAGCCCGGGCCGAACCTGCGGGTTCCGAGCTTGCTGTTCACCCCTCGCAAAGAGCCGCGGCTGGAAGAGGCAGAGGGGCAGCAAACAGCGTTCATCAAAAAGCTCGCAATGAGAGAACAGCGAGAGAAACCGCGACGTGCCGCGCTATGGCTTTTTAAATCCTCGTTCTCCCCGGTGTTCAAGTGCTACTTTCCGATTCAAATTTCGACCACGGGAGGAAAAAAACAAACAAAAAAAAGGGTTTTCTATACGTTCATCCGCGACAACGGGCTTCTGCAGGCGGCTCGGGAGAAAGAAAAGATGACGGCTGGAGGAATTTCTTCACTTTGCGTTACTCTTCCCATTTCCTTGGTGTGTCAAAGGGAGAAAATAACAACCACCACGAAACGCAATGGAGTTTTACTACTGTGCTTGCTGTTGTCTTTGTTTGAGTGGGTGCGTATTTTTTTTGGCTTGAAAGTCAGGTGTTGTTCAAAGGAAAAAAAAAAAAAAAATGAAGGGATATTTTGTGCGATATCGATGTCGAGAAGTTTTTTTTTTCTTTTTCCTGTATTTTTTCTTTCTGTGTTTTCTTTTTTTTCTTTCTTTCTTTTTTTCTTTTTTTCTTTCTCTTTTAAAAACTCGCTGAAGTTTCAAATAAATTTTTATTGAAACGTACCAGGCGTCCCGTGCTGTGCCTTCACCCCACCTGCCCGGCAGCGGGAACCGAGCGCTCTGCCCCCCCCCCCCCCCGCTGTCCGCCCCTCTCAATCCCCGGAGCTTATCGGGGAAGGATCCCGCACGGTTCGGCCGGGGAAATCCGCGGTTTAAGCAAGCTACTTAATGTACCTTTCCATCTCCCCCCCCCCAACACACTTCTTTTAAAGCGGATCCAGAGGGTACTAAGTCACCTCTTTTAATGGAACGAGATTAAGTGGCGTTTGAAAAGTTAATGAGAACGGCTCAGCGATGCTTTTATCTGTCATAAATTAATAAAACAAAAGTGAAGAATCGGAGAATAGATCGGTTAAAATTTAATGCAGAACCCTCCCTCAAAAGTTTCCAGGTAAAGAGTTCCCGAACCGCTGGGGTTACGGCGCTGTCCGAGCAGGGGATGGATCCTTCCAGTCAGCACCTGGCCGGGGGTCGGGGGGGGTTCTCCTGGGGTTCGCCCCTTTGTGCTGTGGGGCTGAGGATACGCTGAGAATAAGCTCTGGAGCGGCGTGGTGCTGGGGGGGACGTGGGCTGGGCGGTCACCGGGAGCAGAGAGCGGAGCTGGCAGCCCCCGCCTGCAGCGCTGCCAGCCCGTGAGCACATCCCTAAGCACAACATATATATTCCTCCTCGTTAAAGAGATTTCCCCCCCTTCAACAGTTAGTGGCCCGTATATTGGAAAGTGATTCATCCTCCGCCAGTAATAAATATTATAAGGATGTACTTCCAGCCCGGATCCTGTTTTATGCTCTGCCTGCCCCTCGGCCCGCGGCCTCTGGGTCCTGTGGCTGCGAGAGAAAGAAGTGCTCAGGGGGAACGCGGCCACGGAGCATTTTCCCCCTTATTTTCAAAGCAGCTCCGACGGGCCCAACCGTGCGGGGCGGGGGGGACCCCCGGCTGCAGCTCCCAGCCGCCTCGCCCGGCCAGCCCCGCTCGTTTTTGGGGCAAATTCCGGCAGAAAGGGACATTTCCCCACCTCTGATTGAGAGCGGCTGCCGGGGGGGGGTCCCTACCCCTGAGCTCCGGGGGTCACGGGATGCTGAGCACATCGGCCGGGCACCCAGCGGGACCCTCCCGCGCACCTCGAGCACTTTTCCCTATTCATTTCGTATCCTTCGCTTTCGGGGGAATTATTCCCATTTTAAGGGGCGTATTTGAATCCCGGGACACACCATCGGCCAGGTCGCCGGGGGTTTGAATTGAACGGAATTTTTCTCTCTCCCACCCCCAGGATTTTTCGCTCCCTCTCCTCACTTCCCAGCCTGCCCAAGGTGAGGGCTGGGAAAATGCCACGGTGTGCCGGTGTGCCTCGGAGCGAGGTGGGGCTTTTACGGACGGAGAGGTGGCGTCGGGGCTGGCAAAAACAAAGCAACAACAACAATTCGAACAAACAGGCTCCGGGCTGCACCCCCACGAGATGGACGTCGCTTGTCACCCAGATCCTCTGCTGTCCCCGGGGTTGCCGGCCCTGAGTGGGGAGCACAGCGGCCCTACCAACCGCCGTGGGCGTACGATCACCCCGCAGTTTCGTGGTTCAACTTTCTCCCCTTAGAGCCGGCAAAGAGGCACATTTCAGCTCCACACTATTAAACCCCCTCCGTATCGTTCTTTTCATTCATTCGGTTTCACGAACGCCTGTTTGTTTTCCCTCCCCTGCTGCTTGTCCCCCCGCAATCTCTCGCACAGGGAGGGCTGTTGTGGTGTGTGTGTGTGAGGGGGCGTGGGGGGGGGGGGGAGGGAGTGGAGATAGATTCTGGGAGTCGGAGAGGAAACTCAGCGCTGATCCTGAGCAACCCAGCCGCCTCCTCCTCCCTTTGCAGGCACCAGGTAGCCGCTTTGCAGGCGGACCGGTGCTCACTGTTGTGTTTTAGGCGCTGGGGGTGCGGCCTGATTGATTCATCCCCCCCTTCCACGGTCCTAACGCTGACCTCCCCCTCCCCCATGCCCTTGCAAGAAATCCGTGTACCGCAGGTGTAACTCTGACTTGCAAATGGCTTTATCTCTTGTGTATCTTATTTGTATATAGTAACGTTAATGAGTAACTCTTGTGGCGCTTGTGGATGGAGGTAAACAGCGAGCAATCTCTCTGGATTATCCTGTCTATTACTCACCTGGCGCCTGTCTTGATATCCTCAATGGTTTTATGGCTGATGCAGGCGACCCGGCGCTGGGTGGGGGGGGCTCGGCGCCGGGGGGGTCCGGCGGGGCGGCGGCGCCATCTCTTGGGCAGCCGGGGCAGTGCGGGGCGGCCCCGAGGGGACCCTGGGTGGGGAACGCGGGGACAACCAACGGGGATGGGGGTCCCATGGGGAGAGGGGAGGGAAGAATTGCCCTCCCTCCCTCGCCGGGCAACGGAGCTCGTGGCAGGTTTTGCAAGGTTTTATCCGAGGAAATTTTGGCCGCCGGTACAAAGTCTATGGGAAAGCGGGGCTGAGGCGGTGGGACCGGCCCCGGACAGAGAGCAGTGGGGCCGGAGCAGCTCGGGGATGGGGGTGTAGGGTGATGGGAGAGGCACGGGAGCCACCTTCACGGGATCCGGTCGCTCCCGCCGCCGTCCTGCCGGGCCCGCTCGGCCCACGCTCTGTTATTAGTTAATTATTGATTGATTACAAGTGCAAATTTACGGCCCTCTTCCCCTCTCCCGGCCGCGGTGCACGGTGCGCTCCGGCCCCTCACGCGCACACACGCCGCTGCCCTTTGCAAACAGCCGGCGGGAGGCGGGTTGTTGCTTTTGGACTTGACAGCTAGCAGGAATATGAAATATTCGAGCCCTTCGGTCGATCACCGTACTCTGGCCGCCCTTTTTTTTTCCCTTTCATGTCCCGGCTGGGGGGCTCCCGCAGCCGACGGGCCCCTCACGCACTCGGGCTCACAGCGCGCCAGGCCTCGTAGATCAAAGAGACTTCGAGAGAAAGGTTTCCTTCTTTAAGGATTGTTCGGAAAATCTTGGAAGCGGGGATCATTCAGCCTCCGCCCTCGCCCCGGGCTGCAGCGTTGCACCGGGGAGAGTTTTGGGAAGGCGGAGAGAGAGGGCTTGAGAGAAAGGGGAACAAAAATAATAATTAAAAAAAAAGAGAGAAGGAGAAAGGAGAGGAAAAAAAATAGAAAGAAAAGAAAGTAAAAAAGAGTTGCTTGAAGTTCATCAGCCGTATGCACGGGGGACGCACACAGTGCGCAGAGCCGCAGGTCTGCGTGTCCCGGTGGGCAGCACCCAGGGTGTGGGGGGGCGGGGGTCCCACACGGAGGTCCCATCCTGGAGTTTTCCTGCGGGACTCGGGGACCCCCGTGGGGGGAGCGCTTAGGTGGTGAGCGCTGCTGCTACGCCGTACCCTTGTGAGGGGCTCAGAGATGGATGGATGGATGGACGGATGGATGATGGACGGACGGATGGGTCAGTTTGTTGTCTCGGGGAAGGATGAGTTGTTGTGGCCATTTCCTCGGGGCTCCAGCAGAACGGAGAGGGAGGGGGGAGAGCAGAGGTGGATCTCTGCGGACGCATCGCTCCCTGCGGGCACGTCGCTGCTGGCCGCTCGCCACCGCACCTCGGGTCGGGCCGCAGCCGAACAGGACCGGGAGCTCCGGGGGCACCGGGCCGGAAGGATCCGTGATGGAAACTTCGGGAACGCCGGTGGTGGATTGAACCGTGGGGAAACGGAGCAGGAAAAATCGAAAACTCCTTTTTTTGCGGCTTCTTGTAAAGAAACTCCGAACCCTCAGCCCCTCGCACACCGCACCAAAGCAAACAGACACGCACGGGGACATTCCAAGCCGTGTCCTGGAGGCTGGCAGCGCGTTATCTCCCTGACCCGCCGACCTCTCCCTGCAGCCAGACCCCTCTCACATCCCCCGAGCTTTCACAGAGCAGCCGCTTCCACGTGAAGCCTTTTGACTCCGAACAGAGAAAAAAGCTGATAGCACCCGAGCCGGCTCGTGGGGTTGCTTTGGGGTTTTTGTTGGTTTTTCTTTTTTTTTTTCTTTTTTTTTTTTTTTTCCAGGCTGCCCTGTACTTCCCACGTGCTTCTCCCAAACCCCGCATTATTAGAGAACAATTAAGGCGTGTAAAAACACGGCGAGGCGAAGCCCTCAGCTTGAAGTGGCCGTTCAGGGCGCTCGTGTAACTCCCGGCTCTGGTTGCTCGTTGGGGGCCGCAATGGGTTCCCCCCGGGGGCACGGCGGCTGTGCGGGCTGCTCCGGGCTCAGCTCCTGGGGCTGCTCCTACTTCGGGTTTTCCCTTTGCTAACCTCTCATTTATTTATTTATTTTAATTATTGAACTATTCTGGAGAAAGTGATTTTTTTTCCTCCTTTCTTTTTTCTTCCTCACCTCCCCCCTTCTTCTTCTCCTTTTTATTTATTTATTTATTTCCCTTATCACTCTTTCATTTACTTATATTTTTTTCACTCTCGGCCGAAGTAACTCGCTGCAGCTCACCGAGGCCGTAATTCCTGCTGAACTTCACGCTGTTCTCACTGGAGTTAGCTTTCCATCACTCTCCCAGAGTTCTTTCTAGCGGAGGACCTTATCTAAATCAGCACTGAAAAAAAGAGAGCAACACCAAAACCAAAAACCGAACAAACACCAGCAACCCAAGCGCTCTCATCGAGCTGGGCTGTGCCGACCCCGTCGAGCTCTAACGCAGCCGACAGCCCCCACCCCACGGGCACCCCGATCCCTCCCTGCCCGGCAGCCCCCTTTCCCCCCGGCTTCTCTTCTTTCCGAAGTCCTTCCCAGCTTTACTTCTTCGTGAGCCTCCAGAGCAAAATAGAATGAGCAGGGAAATAAACCCGGCAGAAAAAGGCAGCGGTGCTTTTTCCCATGGACTTGCTCCATGGAAAAGTTACAAGCGGGGCGGTGGAGGTGGGGGTCCTCACACCGCCTTGGCCGTGGGGTCGAGAAGATGCGGAGCCTGTTTTCGGGAAAGGTGCAGGAGGGAGAGGAAGGCTTTGCAGAGCAGGGCGCACTGTCCCGTTTCGGGTCGCTGTGCGGGCAGGGCTCGCTTCCCGGCCGCCCCGCTCGGAGCACGGGGCTCTCCCTTCTGCCTCACCCCGCCGTTCCGGATTTTGTTTCCGACTGGTTGCTTTGAAACTGTTATTTTTAAGCTCTCCAGCGTCGTCACTTCGGGCCCTTTCCCGCTGATTTTGAAGGACGTTTTTCGAACTCGTTCTCTCTCCGGAGTCCTACTCATTCCAGTTTCCATTTCTCCCAAGTCCGAACTAAAACAAACAAAACACATCCAAACATAGAACAGCCCCGAACCTCAAACGCAAACGTACACAGGTAGGGACGCTCCCCCGCTTCGCTTGCCGGAGCGAATGGGGGCAGGGGCTACCCTAGGAAAAGTGAAAAGCTTGTTTTAATGGGCGGTCATTGCTAAATCTCACCTTAGGGCCAAAACGACTCGCGACCCATTGCCCTCCTTACGATGTATTTATTTGTCTCAGTGGCACCAGCCGTCAGTCATTAGGGGGGGGTTAACCCGAGAGCCGCACGACGGTGCTGGTGGTGGTCTCCTTGGTTTGTTTTAAATGTACTTTCTCACCAGGAACGCGGCCCGAGGCGAAGCAGCGCCCTGTTCCGGCTTAGCCCCCGCGGCACCGCGGCCAGTATGGGCTCCTCCGAAAATGTAACGCATTCGGTCGGAAGAAAAGTGGGCTTTGCTCTGCAGCCCGAAGCGGCGTCTCGAGCCGGTAGAGACTTTCTTTAATAAACCTGGCGATTTTAGTTTTTTTTTTTTTTTTTCTTTTTTTCTTCCATTTTTCTTAATAATTACGAGGGGAAAATAAAAATTAAAGAAACCCAAACACTGGGAGCAGCCGGAGGAACCCGCCGTGCGCCGGGAGAAGAGCGGGCACGGAGCAGCTCCCGGCACCCGCATTTCTGCCATCGCGCTCATACCGCCTCCGGAGCTCCGAGTGACTTTATTTAGCTGTACTTCTCACTGCACGGAGCGCGTATATAGCGCCGAGCAGCTCTTATACGTTTCAAATACTTCTGCAATCCAAATCCACGTACGTGTGCGTATGGCGTTACATAAAGCTGATGGGAAGGGATGAGGCTGTGTGCGCATTCCTTTCACTTTGATTAAGACGTGCACGACACACGAGACATCGGGCACGGCGCGTCCCGGCCCCCGGTGCCCTCCCTCGGCCCCGGCCGGCGCCAGCTTCCCCAGAGGCTGCAGCGAAGTCCGGCTCCGTCCGAGAACAGCCGGGAGGCTCAAGCGGCTGTGTTCGGTATCTGTCTCTTGGTTAGCGCGGCGTTATCGGCCCTATCGCGTGTCCCGGGTGAATATGTCTTTGCTGGCCACTTGTGAGCATCATCAGCTCGCCCAGTGGCCCCGCGCTGCTCCTCCGGCCACCCGTCGTCCCGCGGAGACCGGGGACAGCTCTGGAGGTTCTCCCCCCCTTTAACAGACAGACAGCTCTCTGCTTTGTTAAGTCTACAGAGAGTTTAATCGTGGGTGGAGTGGAGAAGAGAGATAAAGCGTAAATGTGGTCCTCTCCTCTCCTCCACCCCAGTATCCACACCTCCAAATTTCTGCAGTCGGGAGAGCTTTTCCTTACTCCTGATTTAATAGCGGCAAACTACGGGCAGGGCGATGCACGGAGGGAATCTCAATACCCAGGTATCTCTAATGCTCCGAAATCATGAACTCAAGAAGTCCTGCCAGCAGCAGGACCTGCACCAGCAGCCCATACGTTTGCATGGAGCGGAGGAAGGGGCCGAGGTCACAGAGCCCGGGGCCGCGCCGTGCCGGGTCTCGCCGCTCCGCCGCTCCTGGACTGCCACCTGGTGGGGACAGCGAGGCAGCACGGCCAGAAAGCAGCTCCTCCGCCCGGGATGCGGCTCCGCGGTGACGGCGAGGGGAACCCCGGGGGTGCGAGTAGCCCCGGGTGTCTGGACGTGAGCTGGTTGTGAGGAGGGGCAAATAGCAGCAGTATAAGGAAAGACACGAATGGAGAGTGTGGCCTCAGAGCCTGAGAAAGAACTGTTAATCATAAGTGAGCACCTTCTGTTCTTTTATAATGGTGTGAGCAAGAATGCCATCGACTCTGGTGTGACAGCTCCTGAAGGTCTCAGTGAGCTCCACATGAGAATCTCATTGCTGATATCCTGGGCTCCATCAGAAGAGGGGTGGCCAACAGGGACAGGGAGGTGATTGTCCCCCTCTACTCTGCCCTTGTGAGGCCCTGTTTGCAGTATTGCATCCAGGTCTGGAGGCCCCAGTACAGGAAACACAGAGAGCTGTTGGAGAGGGTCCAGAGGAGAGCCACAAAGATGATCAGGGGACTGGAGCACCTCCCTTACGAAGACAGGCTGAAGGAACTGGGTTTGTTCAGCCTGGAGAAAAGAAGGCTGCGGGGTGACCTCATTGCAGCCTTTCAGTACCTAAAGGGAGCCCATAAACAGGAAGGAAATCAACTCTTTGAAAGGGGAGATAACTGCAGGACAAGGGGAAATGGTTTTAAGTTGAGGGAGGGAAGATTTAGGTTGGATGTCAGGGGGAAGTTCTGAGTTCTTTACTATGAGAGTGGTGAGGTGCTGGAACAGCTGCCCAGAGAGGCTGTGGATGCCCCATCCCTGGAGGTGTCCCTGGATGGGTCCCTGGGCAGCCTGGTCTAGTATTAAATGTGGACGTTGGTGGCCCTGCCTGTGGCAGGGGGGGTTGGAGACTGTGATCTCTGAGGTCTCTTCCAACCTGGGCAATTCTGTGATTCTGCGATTCTGTGATATTTATAGGGAAGCAGCTTTAGGCCTGGTGTGCGTGGCTGTGCTCCGAGAGGTGGGGTTCTTCAGTGAATGAGCTGGTTTGCATGGCACAGGCCTCCCTTGCTTTCTCTTGTTGCTCTTCTGTTGTCCTCCACATACCCACATTCACATACTAAGCTGTCTTGCTTTCTTGCTTTCTTCTTTTTTATGTGCCAGTCTCACCTTCTGCTGGCTTCTATGCACACACAAACATGCGCACACAGAAAACATCTCCTTACATTTTGTTTCATAGTTTTATTCATATTGTTCCTTATACTTCTTGCTCTTATACATACATGTTGCTGTCCTTTATAAGCGGTTTGCCTTTTATACACTTCCTTATTTTTTCTGCCTCCTCTCTTGTTGCAAAACTGTTCTGCACCAGAAACTGCCATTTCACATGAAACACTTCTCTCTGGGTGAGAGATCAACTTGCTTTGGAGGAACTGGGGGGGCACTAAAATGTGAGAACAAGGATGTAGAAGCAGGAAGACATGCATCAAACTTCAGGGTAAACAATAGGAATGATATTGATTGTGTTTTAATGTGCAGCGGTCACACAATAGGGAAAAAAGCCTTCCCAGGGAAAGAAGACACTCGCCTCTTAAGAAACTGGAAGCAGGCATGTTTTGCTGAAACTTCTGAGCCAGCTCGGAGGGACCCTTAGGGAAGAGCTTTCCAGATCTGACAGAGCTTCCAAATCAATGCTGTCCTACTTTCTGACTGCCTCTGATTAGTGATGAGTGATGCCCATTGTCCCTCTCCATACTAGTGAGCGCCCTCATTAAGGAGCCTGAATTGTGTGTGTGCATGTAGGCGTCAGAGCTGGTTTGTGGGGAGCAATGGGAAGGTAATTCCTGGGTTTCAGGGGCCCGAAAGACTTCTGAAGGAGTTAAACCCTTGGAGTCTGGTGTTAATGCTTGCAGGACCGACAGGGGAGATGGCTGTCGTGCGAGAGAAGAGCCAGTTGTGCCACAAAGGCTTAGTGAAGCTGTGTGAACAGGGCTCTGGGGGGATTCACAACTTGGAGGACAGCAGTAGTACGGAGTAGAGGGATTTGGCCAAGATGCAGCAGAGGAACCACACTTGGCTCCTTGGTGGTGGGTTGTTAGTAAGTCTGGAAAAGAGCAATCTCTGCTGCTCTTTAATGAGTTATCTGAAGTCCAAAGCATTTCCAGTGAGGATGGTGTAACGAACAAAAAAAAGTGTCAGAAAACATGAAGGCACAGCTGCTTTTTCCACTTGAGTAGCTGCGATCAGTTTGGATAATGGATATTCTGTTCAGAACCTTCCAGAGGAACTTTGGGTCTCCATCTCCTTGCTAAGTGGAGACACCCTGATTTATCATTTATTTATTGGATTATAACCCTGTTTTACAGGTAATCAATTACTGTTTCTTCTGCTTTCTCTTCGATCACACCATCCTGGTGAAATCAGGGGGTGAGACTACTCCAAGAGCATAAAAACTTCCCTTTGGAAAGCATTTCTGTCAGGTTTTTAGATGTGGATATGAACAGCTGCTGGAGGTGATGGAAGTGATTGGCTGTAGCAGTTGGGTTGGGCTAGCACCCGCATGTCCATGCCCTGAGTGACTTGGGGACCTTGATGCTTCCCCTGACCTTTCTCTGAGCACTATGCACATGGGGTTCACCCCTCTTTCTTGCACTGAAATGAGTCACAGCTAGAAACGAAGCCAACTTTGGGGCTGAACATTGCTTGGTTCAGAAAACTGGGGGGAGACAGGGTTCTCAGCAAGCGCAGCCATGAGATGCTCAGTAGAAGGCTGTCCTTTATTAATGCCACAAAATTTGTACCCTCCATATGCTTTCCCCACTCTTGAGGGGGGATCTGACACATTGTGGGGCTGCACAAAGCCCCACACTGAAGCCCTTTTGCCTCCAAGTTCTGTTGAGGAACGTGTACTTTTTTGTAGTCTGGGTCTGGAGCTGGGTTCAAGTGATCCCAGCCTGGTTTTCTGGTTTTTGCTCCCAGGGACCAGTGTGGCCTTGCAGAGAGCTCTTAGCCAAACTATGGCAAGCTGCAAGTGGATAGGAAATAACCAGGTCCTGTGGTATCAGTCTCTTGTACTCTTTGATTTTTGGAGTTCCTTGGCTGGGGAACAAAGGAGGTGACCTGGATTTGGGAGGATGTTGAAACTCAGAGGTGAGTGTGGCAAAGACTCAGAGTTAGGAGTGTAGCTGGAGGGGAAGGAACTTGCTGAACAGGTGACACGCTCCCTCTAGCTGGGCTGGCAGCCTTTTGTCATCCTGCATGCATCCACCAGGCTGGCTGGTCCATTCAGCACCTGCTTTCCTATGTGAGAAGTCCCAAAGCTACCTATGGGGTTTCCTGATTTTTAAAGACCTCAGTCAGTTAAAGCATCAATATGTAATTTTCCATTCTAGGAAAGGCACACCCAGTCCGTCTGGGACATCACTGCTGATAAGGAGTGCCACTCAGGTCTGTGAGTTCTCTAGGGCAAGCACTGCCACTAACAGCACACAGAGATAGGGCAGTCACTGTGGCAGCAGTTTCTGGGTGTTATTTTTTACTATAGCACTATTTGGTCTGAAGTGAGTAGAAATAAACATCACTTCAGAGAAGTTATTCCCAGGAAACCATACTGGACAGAGACTTTCTAAACAGTGATCTTTGATCTTTAAAGCCATCTGTTATCCCATCTGGAGATCGAATGTAGCAAAATGAATAAAACTTGGAAGGATGTGAAAAGAAACACAAAATGAGCCCATCTCAATTTCTGGTGACTGTTCTTATTAGTCCTCGCTATTCCCCCACTGCAGCTTGCAGCTTTTGCAGAACATCCTTACCTGCCTCTTCAAGGGTGGTTTTGTGCCCGGCTTGTCCAGTCAACAACCCTTTTCACAATAGGAGAGTGAATTAAAAAGAGGGTTGGAAACTGAGTCATGGTAATTGACTTGTGCCAGAGGAAGCTGTTTCTGAGACATGACTCAAGATCTCCAGAGCTGAGCTGAAATGTGTGCTGCTTGGCTTATCTTGTCAGTGCCTTGGAGTGATGGGCTTGGCGGCCTCAGCCTCCAGCCCTGCAGAACCAAGCTCCATGTCTCGTCCTTGCAGAATGCAGGGAAGTAACAACAAGGTCTTCTTAGAGTTCCTATATGAGGCTTTGCATGAGTACAGATACTTCTTTATGTTGATTTTGCTGGTAATAAGCCTTATTTCTGCAGTCTTCTGAAATCTACTTTTTCCAGAATGTACCAGGGCACGGAGTTGGGTTTAGCTGCAGTTTCTGGTTAGGAACCTGCTTGTCCTGGAATCTGTGCTGTGTTGGAAAAGGAGTTTGAGGAAGTAATCACAGAATCACTAAGGTTGGAAAAGACCTATAAGATCATCCAGTCCAATAAACTTGTGGGAAGGGTTTTCCCCTCTTTTTGCACTGTAGAAAATCAGCAATGTATGAGTGAAAATGCTGGTGTCCATGATCAAAGCATTAGGTGGTTTGAAAACATGAGGGAGTCAACCAAAGAGTGGACTCCATGACCAAGTGGACTACATTTGCTTTTGCTCAGCTCTCCATACTATCAGTCAGCTTCCTGAATGTGGGCAGCTCTCCTTCCACTCGCTGCTTGCCATGGGCTTGGCAAAGGCTTCTGAGCCATGGGCAGCATGGCTACATCAGGCTGTAACAACTTTCACAGGTACTTAAGTCTAAAGCTGCAAATAGGCTTGAACTGCAAATAGAAGGGTAAAAGATTTAGCTGGGGGTCTCCCTAGGTCTTGAATGAACCCTTTAATGGGTCCAAGCTGAAGTGAAACACTGCACGTGGGATAAGTTTTTCCCGTTGACTGCATCCAACAGCACTCCAAGGTAAGGCAGGTGTTGTTCTTTAGGTTCTGTCATACAGACTTCTCTTCTCTTGGGTGTGGAGATTGCTGAGATAGTATTGATTGGAGAATATGAAAGCATATTTTGTCTGGATGACTCAGTTCAGACAGGATAGGCCAATCTTCTGCTGCTTGGAAATGCAATGCCTTCTTTGAACCAGAGAGAGCTGAACTGGAAGATGATCCTGAGCCAATCTCAGTTAAATCCAGTTAACCTGTTGTCTGGTACTGGAAAGGGATGGATAAAATTTGTCTGAACCTAACTAAGAACTCTTCAGGGCTCAGAAACATTGGGCTGGTGGGTAGGTACAGGGATGATGCATGCTGTAGCTCTTGCAGTCACCCACTCTAGGTACTTGGACACAATGTGGGAAAAGCAGGGCTCCTATAGCCACATGCAGCTCTTGGTGTCATTCCCCAAATAGTATAAAATTTAACAATTAAGCATTTAATCTTCAAAACTTTGCTACAAGGTGACACCAGACACTTGGCTTCTGAGGAAATATCTTTCTCCCAGAAGGAACAACTAGTCTAGAATAAGTCTTCATTTGCTAAAAAGCATGATGTCGTATGCAGGAAAGAACTATGCAGCCTTCTAGGACAATGCTTATGTTATGTTCCCAATAGTATTCTTCTGTATAAGCATCGGTGAAAACTAGGAGCATAATAAGTGTAATACTTACATGAGAAGCCTGTTTTCCTTCCAGAAAGGCAAGATGAAAGACCAGGACCTGTCCCAATCCTAGGTTCACATGCTGGCCTTATGATGACTGGTGACCTGTCAGGCGAGGAGGAAAGAGCTTGTTATGGATGTACCTTAGAGCTGAAGGCTGAAGAGCCAGCTGCAGGACTTACAGTGAGTAACTGGCCCTATGGTCTCTGCAGTGGCATGGAGGCAGCAAACAGAGCAACAGGAGGGGGTCAAGACCACAGCTTCGGCTGCTTTGGGACTTAGACATCAGTCTCCTGTGCTCTGTGAGAGCTGACTTGTCTAAGAGCACTCTACAAGCAACTTTTCCATTCCTGCTGACATCCCTCTGCTCATTGTGGGATGAGCTGCCCTGAGCCCCTTGTTGTATGGCTGCATCCTGCATGCAGAAGCAGGGCTGCCCTCATCCTCCTGCTTTGTGCCACTAATGACTCAACCTGTTGGGGCTGGCTCCTCTTGGGGCCCAGCTTTGCAGGCATTGATCCTTTGTTCCACCACTCTGGGGAGAAAAACCACCATTTCACTGATCTGGTATTGCTGTAATTTCACCTGGGTTGGGGAATATTTCTTCTTTCTAAGCATGAGAAAGATTTGAAGGAATCTTTTGTTTCAAAAATCAATTTTAGGCCAAGGTTGGTTGCTTTTGACACAGGAGTTAGTGCAGAGAAACAGCTCTCTTTAGAAGTATTTGCAAAAATAATTTGGAAAAATCTCCGCTTTAACAAAAGAATGGATGTAGAGACCCTGAGTCAAAAGGGTTCACCTCCAACTTTGAAGGACCAAAGCCTTGGAGTGAGTACTGGCACTACTGCCTTGGCTGTGAGATGCTGGACTCAGAGGCCAGAGCATCTCTTGGATGAAGAAGCCTCACATGCTCCATCTGTGCATAGATAGGAAGTAAAGAAGTGGGAGTATGTGCTGCTCCTGGCCTGCCAGAGGGGCTCCGGGATGCTGTCAGAGCTGTCGGCTGTGCCACACATCCTGGTTTGCTCCTAGAGGCACAAGGATGCACATCAAGCTCTCAGAGCCACGTTTGCATAAACCCCAGGTGAACACACTTATATTTTAAAGAACTATATTAAAATATGCCACTAGATGGCCCCAGGAAGAAGCCCGTTGAGGCTGTGGGGCCCAAGGGACTGAGGGAGGGCAGCCTCCAGCAGGCACCTGGCCTTGCCTTGGGGCTGCAGCTCCTCTCATCTCTGTGGTTTGGGAAGGGCTGGGGCTGGCGTGGCCCAATTGCTGAAACACGAGCGGTGGGAAAGAACAAGAGGAAGGTTGAGGGCTCCCACACAGCCTTATCTCTTGCGGCACCTTCTGCTGGGTGTTGCATCACAGGAGCATGCAGGTGTGGAACCTGCCCAGAGGAGCGGTGCAAGCTCCTGTTGTAGCACCGTGTCCTATCTGGGCACCGATCGGGGAAAGGAATGACTGCCTGGTGATGCTGTCTCTGTGTCCTGTGTGAAGATGGCATTTCCAGGCGCCAAAGACCAAGGCAGGCTGGAGAACTAGCCAGGTTCCTTGGAGAACTGGGTAAACTACAGGCAGCTCCCTCCATCCCAAACCAAACCAGCGGCTATGTGTGAAATCCTGTATGAGGGTTAATGATGTGTGCAGCCTTGCGATGAGTGGGCCCGTGGTGTCTGCTGGCCTGAATGATGGCACTTGGGCACAGGGCTGAGCTTCAGGGGATTATCTTGTAGCTGAGATGGCGAAGTAAGGTGTCTTTCACTTCTGCCTTCTATGATGTGCAGGACTCTGTTGGAGGCTGGCCTTGCAGAGGGATGCAAAATATCCTGTGTTCTGGCTACTCCAACTGGTAGCAGGATCCCAGTTGATATTTAGGTCCCTGTATAATTCCAGGTCATTTCTAAGGCAGAAAATGGCTTTTTCTGGGGTTAGGAAAGTGCCCTTGGCCCATGCTTCATTCCTGGGTCTCTAAAGACCAGGAGGCTCTGAATGGTGACAATGGAGCCATTCTCTCTGGCATTGATGAGTTCTTGTGGAGGTTTTAATGAATGGAGCCGCAGTGGTGATGGAGAGATAAAGAAAATCACTAACCTGGGGAGGTATAAAACAGGGAATGGGCCTTGCCATGGAGAGTACTGCTGAGCCTAGCCTGATGGGCCTTTGGGAAGAGCTGGCTGCTGTATGCCTCACTTGAGAGGGAAAGCATGGGGAGGGAACATGTTGTCTCTTTGTCACAAAGCCAGCTTTCTGGGACGTGCCGACACCAAAGTCTGCTTGAAAATGAGATCTCGGAGGCTTTGCAGTGCTGCAGGATGAGTGAGCGCTGTTGGGGAAGGCTGCAGGGCAGGCTTCCCTCAGGGTTGCCGGGGCTCCATCCCTGCTTGCACGTTGCTGCAGGCTGGGGAAGTACCTGCTCTTGCAGACAGGGAAGTTGCATCTTCTTCCCTCTGATATGGACTTCTCATGGGGCCGCGGGGAAGCCGCGCTACTCTTCCACGCCAGGCTTTGCCCCCCAGACAAACTGGTACGAATCCAAGGGTTTGTCTGGCTTCCTTTCTAGGTTTCCACCCATGTTTAGTGGGTTTAATAACACCTAAGGGTGTCGGGGTTAATTACTCGTTG
Organism: Lophura swinhoii; assembly: GCA_030408155.1. Lineage (NCBI taxonomy): Eukaryota > Metazoa > Chordata > Aves > Galliformes > Phasianidae > Lophura > Lophura swinhoii. The sequence continues at coordinate 12,637,156 of CM059471.1, forward strand.
GGTTTCAAGTGCTCTGAAAAAACCTGTAATCTATTGTTTGAGACTGCTGCCTCCTGTCTTCCAGAGAAATGACAAATGTGGAAAGACCAAGATCCCTTGAATTGACTTCCCTTGCTGAAAGACACGCGATGAAGCCCTCGAAAGAACTTAAGTGCTGTCTGCTGTGCCTGCCTGATGCCAGCAGAGAATAATGGTTCACGGGACGGGGTAATGGTGCTTGTAAGAGTGGTTTGATTTATGAGTTGGTCAGAGAAAGAATGAGGGCTCCCCTACAAGACCTCTTGCTCTATAACACCAACCTGTCCTCAGACATAAACCACAGGACAAGCTGCTGTTTCACATGGGGCCATTAGCTGGCAGTAGAAAAAAACCCAAGATAGAGTGCGGGTCCTTTTAGGGTGAGATATATTGTTTTCCTCCTATGAAATTCCATCCTTTGTGTGAACTGGTGTGACTGACCTCGCTCAGTTTGGGATGGTTTGGGCAAATATCTCCTTTTTTTGGTCTCAATACAACTGTGAGCTGAAATAACACTTACTAGGAAAAGAGGCTCTGGGTAACCACAGATAAATTCAGCAAAGCATGGCCTAGAAAGAGATAGGCAAGATGTCTTCTTCTGTAGCCAGGAGCTTTTTACCAGATTATCTTCATCTTATTCCTGTCGGCACTCAAATGCCAATACAAAGCTTTTGTTTTCCTCTCAGTTTCTAGAGACCATTCTTAAAAATAAAAAGGCAGATGTTCCTGGTATAAACTTCCTTTGTGACAAATAAACTGAAACCTGATATTGGGCCCTTTGGGGCTGGGGAACCAAGGAAGCTTCTGTGTTTGGATTTTACTCCTTTAGTTCCATTGAACCATGGCAAATAGCTGCTGAGTCAATCTTGCTGCTGTTGTGTTGATGGGAATGGAAAGGCACTGCCTGACACCTGCTGCAGATCTCAGCCAGGGTTTTTAACTGCAGCAGGAGGAAATTCTGGAAGGTGAAAGGCAGAAAAGTGCAGTAATTATTACTGAGCATTCTGAGTCGAGCTGAACCTGCTCTGCAGGATGCAGGTCCTGCTGCAGTACTTGAGCTCACACCACCTATTCGCTTCATGGGAGTAGACGAGTGAACCTACCAGTGTTCTGTTGAGAGGTTTTTTCTCACTGACCTTGTTAGGCTGGTTGCTGCTGATTCAGGTGTCTGTTGTGGTAGACTGGGATCCCTGTGGATGTGGGTAACTGAGTGTTCTGTGGTGAGCATGTTGGATGCAGGAGGGGGAAGTGAGCGTTCTGTGGGACTTTGGGAATGGAGAACTGCGTGCCTGGAGGAAACAGGGGTGGTGTTGCCTCAGATGGTTTCTTATGGCCTTATATTCTATGTCATTCCCACCCTATAGAGTCAGTGTGAAAGCAATTGGACTCAGTGCCCAAGTCTCTGCTGGGAGCCCTTGGTTATATCACCATGAGGTGGAGAGGAAACTCTTGCTAAGGTGGAAAATAATAAAATAGCCCGTAAATACAGGCTCAGCTGCACCAAAGGGCCCTGCTGCATTGCTGCTTGTGCAGCTGGTGCTGATGTTTCTTGTCTGGCTCAGCAGAGCGGGGAGGTGTCGGGCAGGGGATGAACAGGCCATGCTGGTGCTGTGTCTGGGCTGGAAGGACGGATGCCAACCCGAGCCAGCTGTACTGCTCCCAGGCTGGGGTAGCATTGGCCCTGCTTCTGGAGGAGCTCTGATAGAGCTGCTCCCATCCCATCCCCTTAACTGAAGGTAGTTTTGCCTGGGTCACCCATCTCTTTGCAGATTGCTCACAGGGAAGGATGCAACCTCCAGCTAATGTCACATATCCCTGTCCTCCCGAACTGCAACCAGGGGTAGAGGTAGGGGAGAAATGAGTCTTGTTTGCCCCCTTCTCCCCTGAAATGAGTGTAGAAGGCCAGTCCGTGGGCTGGTTGTAAATCAGTATGCATGAGGAAGGCAATTTTCTGCAAGTGAAACCTGCCCTAACCAAGCCCTGGGGGAGGGAGGAGAACAGCAAGTGTCAAGGTGAGACGGAAGAGCAACAGAACAAGATTTAATTTCCTTCCCAATAATTTTCTCAAGCTGTATAAACTTTCCTTATTTAAAATAAATACTCCCTGAAAACACATTCTGTGTCAGTGGCCCTGTGAAAACACCCCCAGTCACAACCTGTGCCTGTCCAATGCTCACAGCCTCAGCCAAAAGCCAGCAGTTTTACATTTTGCTCTATTAACTCAAGCTGTAAATTTACTTGTGCAAAGTCTCCCAGGCTGTGGAATGAATTTAAGTAAACAGGGCGTACAATAATAGACTTGTGTTAGGGCAGGTTTTTCAAGTGGCCTGTAACTCCTGGAGAAAGTTCTTCTAAATCTCTCCCTGTTACACTGAAGAGTGTGTGAACCTGAATAGAAGGTGAAGGAAGACATAGGCAAGATCTTGCTGGTAACTATCTCTGGTATCCTGACTTGAGGTCCCATCCGTGATTCAGGAAAGAGGATCCAGCATTCAATAAAGAATTATGAGACGATCTCTTGCCTGACATTTTATCATATTTTGTTCAAGGTTGCTGAAGTCATTCAGTGTGAGATGCTTATAAAGGTTCTGAGTTGTCCTACAAAGTCAGCTGGATGCTGACTTTAAGATCAGTTTTCCAAAGGGACTTTGAGCTTAACCCCGTGAATGCACCAAAAATCAGTTGTTGCTTTCGAGACTATGGGATTGGTTTCTTGAGAGTTATTCTCTTGGGAAAAAAAGAAGTTGAGGAGTTGAAGTAGATGAAAAAACATCACCATGCTTCAGGCTTGTGGGCATCATTTCTTTCAGGCTCCCAAAATTCTGCCTGCTCTGTGCTGTTTGGTTTTCTGCCATATATTGCTATGGATTCTGAAAGGGTTCTGGGATGTTACGAGGTGTTCATGTTTCCTGCTGAGACAGGAAAGCATCTTGACTGAGAATGTGATCTTCAACTAACAGCGGGCTCAAGATGACCACGTTCCTGAAGGTTATGAGTGAAGAAAGACTGACACCTATCTGCAAGCCCAATAATTTTCTTCCTTGATGCTTCTACAGTGGGTCACAGTTTGTTTGTTATCCTTTTTTTTTTTCTTTTTTTCTTTTCCCCATGAATTTGTTGTTAAGATAGTTTGCACACCTGGTTGGCATGCCTGAGCCTTCTTGTAAAAGATACTTGATCATTAGACAGAGTGGACAGGACCTTCTGGCTTAACAGACAGCCCTTTCCTGAAAAAGAAGGTTGTAAACAATAACTTGGCACAGAAGCCCTCAAATAGGGGTTTCTTTGGACTCCCCTGGGTTTGGCTATGTTGTCTGGCTATTTAACCTCTCACCATCTGCCTCCTGTAAAAGCGCAGGCAAGGTGGTTCTGTCTTCTTCCAAACTGCAGGGAAAAAAAAGCACAAACACATCTTGAGGGCCCTTCTCCAGAACTCACTGAAACCAATGGAAAACCTCTGAATCAGGCAGATATTGGATCATTTCCAAAGCACAGAGGGCACTGCGGAGAGGCTGAGCTCAGTTTGCCTTAAATCTAGAAGGCGAGGGAAATTCTCTGCTCTTAGGAATAGAAAAGGTCTCAGCAAAGCCTGGGTCTTAGTGCTGGAGTGAATGACCCAGAATGGTAGGGGATGAGAGGAGGGTCAAGTCCCATCTAGTGGGGGTACTTCAGCAGTTTATGAATGGGTATTTCCTCTGGGTGGTTTGGATTATCCTCTGCAAGGTAAGAGTGAAAAGAGTGACTAATGCTTTATGGCTCGTGCTTGCTGGCTTGGCCTCTGATGCAATACATTGATTTTCCCTCTTTGAAAAAAGTATTTGGACCCCAAACTGCTCTTTTCTCTAAATAGAACAGTGATTACTGCAACAGTTCTCAATTCCAGTGTTTTTGCAGTAGTCAGCCCCCAAAAAGACCGAGAGGTTCTTGTGGGGCCTGGTGGTGGCCTGTAGCGTCAGCTTAAGAACAAATCTGTTCAGCTGAATGCAAAGTTTTATTAGGTAAAATGAAGTATTTGCTTTGGCATTCAGAGGCATGGAGATACTGCAGATGGAAAATTGCCAACTGGCTGATGGTTAGCTCCTGAATCATAATGTAAAAGTGTAGCACGAATCCCTGGTTTTCCTTTCTTGTCAAACTTTGCAGCTGGATTTTTTTTGAGGAGAAGGGAATTCTCATGGCTTTAAGCAAATCACAACCTGAGCCCAAGTGTGGAATGGAAAAGGCCCAGTGGATTAAGTTTCCTGAAACAACTGGATACACAGATCTTGTGCTGTGAGGATTGTCCTTTTGATCAGATTCTTTTTCCCACTACTTTCTGGGTTGTAAACTGGGATCAGTCATGGCAGAGTGGCCAACAGCTAATGGTGTGGGTGGTTAAGCCCTGAGGAGCAGATACACCCTGGTTGCCAGGTATGGAGGGGAGGACAGCCCACTTGCGGCCACCATAAATCTGTTGGTGTTTGGATGGATGGACAGGTGAAGACTTTTGTAGGAAGCCTTGTCTGTAATGTGCTCCTACATGTGTTTCCAGCTGTCCCAATTAGTTAGGAGCTGCTTGATTACATCTGACTGTCATAGTGCTAACTCCTGCTGCGAGGCTCAGACTTGTGTCCAGGGCAGGAAGATGCTGTTGGCCCATTTACCATCTCTCCTGTCTATTTGACCTTCATTGCCTCCGGACTGTGCTGCCAAGGTCATTGTTACCCTCAGGGTTCTCCAATAACTGGTCTTTCTGAGGACATTAGTCAACTGCTGCTCAACTCCCTTGGGTACTAATGGTCCCTGCTGTGAGCTGATTTTCTTGCTGCTCTGTTCAAAGGTCCAGTGAAGCCGGGTTCTTATTATAGGCCCACAGAAACCAAAGAACATGCTGCTGATGAGTGACTTGTCAGGTTTTCAAGGACTCCAGGGAAGTGGGTTGCCAACTCTAATGTGAGAAAGCAAAGGCCTGAAATGTGAAGAACTGTTTCCCAGTCAGCTGTGGCAGCAGGAAGGGAAACGGTGTGCATAGGAATGCCACAGCTCCCTGCTCATCCTTGTTGTTCTGTCAGGTGGAAAGCTCTTACCAGCTGCTGTGCTTGCATGTCAGACTGTCAATAAGCTCCTTTTGGAGGCCATTTAAGGTTATGCCTCCCCAAGAAGCTTCTGCTGTGGCTTCAAACACAGCTGCTAGTGCAAAACGATTCATATCTGGAGGTGACATCATTGCAAAGGGTGAGACAACTATGAGCAAATGTTGGTTCCCTGTTGCATGCCCAAGTCTGCTAAAAATGTTATTTTAAGGCAGAATGTTAGAGCAATAAAATTGCAACACAATCCCTTTGGGCGGAGTCCTGGACCTGTGCAGCTCTGCTGGAGCTAGCGTGGAATGCTGTGTGAATATACGGGTTTATTTGCAAAGAGCTGATTTGCCTGATTAAGGTGGTGTGTGATGAACACAGCTGCTTCTTGATGCATGTCTTTTGACATGAGTAGCATTACACCAGGGGTGAAATTGGCCTTCCCTATATTGTTGCCAGTTGCAAGAATTTTTCATCCACCTGTGCTCTGATTTACGTGAGTGTAAATCCCAAGTAACTCCATTAACATCAATAAAGCTGCTTGGAGAGATCCCTATCTGAATTGCGTTCTGAAGACTTCTCATGTTGCTGCTAGCTATGCAGGTGCAGGGATTTGGTTGGGTTCAGCTGGGAAACATGATGCCATCCAAGTGTGTGTCTAGCATGCAAACAAGAAAATGCTGAGCTGAAACCACAACACTCATTTAAAGGGATGCTGCCGAACTTCTAACAAGAGTTTTCTCTTGGCCATCTTAAAACGTTCATACAGGGAGGAACTTCTGATGGTTGTTTCCCTGGTCACTTTTCTTCTTTGGGGAAGAAAAGGTCTTGTTCCTTTGTGATGGAAGGGACAGTGCAGAGAGGAAGATGTATTAGGGAATTGGTTGTTCTATTGCAGCAGAAAGGAAAGATCAAAACTGTTTCAGAGAGGATAACTTAGCTCTTAGATAAGCTCTCCTCCCAGCTGGTGGCTCTGACCTCAAACATCTGGGGCTGGTAGCTATCATGAACTACTCGTCATACTACTAGACTCACATATATGTTTCATAGAACACTGAGAACATTGTCAGCATCCTTGTGACTGTGATCTCTTGGTAGGGAGGTTTGGGGATTTGAGAGTTTCTTGGCAATTAAGATGCAAAACCTTATCAATTGGTTTTGGTTTTGGAGCATGGAATGCAGCTCTGCTGGCTCTGGTGGGATTTCTGCTGATGTTAGCAGAAATTGAAGGGTTGGGAACGTAGCCTTCAAGGTCAGCGTATGCGCTCGTTCATTTCTGGAAATATGTTTGTATTTGGGGACATTTATGTGTGAGGGAGAAGAAAGGGACAGTTGGCCAAATTTCGTGTACATTTTTCAGTAGATAAGGGTGATTTGAATCTTTGGAGTGAAAGGTGACACCTCCTGTGCACTTGCAGCATACCTTTTGCTCTCCATCGCTTGCCAGGAAGAGGGGCAGCTGCTGCTTGCTCTCTGGTGATGGTCTGGGGAGGAGGAAAGGAGGGGCCAAACTGTGAAATGGTGCATCTGTGTCACTGGGGCTGCGGGTGCTCATGAGTATTACTGCTTCAGTGCAGCTCAGCTGTGTCCTACAGGAATGCAACCTCCTTGGTTGCATTCAGACATCTGGAAAATGAGCATAGTGGCATGGATTACATAGCTCAATCTTTTACTACCTTTTTGATTTGATAATAACGTGTCCTTTTGAGCTGGAAATAAGACATAGCAAAGGATAAAGTGCTGCATCTCAGCCTTCCATGCTCCTTCCAAAAGCCTTCTGCCCATAGACAACTGCATATCTGTCTTTGTGTGTGCTTTTAGGTTGGAGCCTTTGGAGTCAGCAAACACTGAATGCTCTGAGGTGTTGGAGTACATCTGTTTGGACATGATACTCATCCACTTCCCAGCCCCCCAAACAACCAGCACAGATGTTGCAATTCAGGTGCATATGCTTGCTTTTCATGAGCAGATTTCCCACCTGGTCTGCATGTCCCATGGCAGACCAGCGCTGTAGGTCTCCATTGGGTATTCTGGTTGGTTTTCCCACAAGTTAATGCAAACTACCATGGGAGATGGAAAGTGGGCAGGAGTCTGGCATGCAGAGCAAAATGGAGGCCTGGGCAGAAGCTTGTCTGCAACTACATTTTTTGTGCCAAAGCCTTTTGCCTCCATATTTTTTGATTTGGGGGAATGTGTTGTAGGTAACTTTCCATGGGGTAGAGGCAGAGTGGCTGCTCTGGTGGATATGTCACCTCCAAGGGTGTGAGGAGGGGACCACTAAGATGAAGAATTCCTTTCCAGCCCTGGTGTCCTGTAGGTATATGTGGGCTTGCTAAAAATAGCTGCCTTGTGCTGACTGAAAATGGGATGCCCCAGGCGACTTACTCTGCGCTGCTCCCCTCCTTCTTTCCCTGCTTTTGAAGTTGAATGCTTATGGATGTTTTTTAGCTTATCGCAAACCCATCACAACTGGCAGTACTCCACTGTTCCAAGGTTGAGGGTTTTCTTTCTCAGCCTCCACCCATGCATTTACTTCTTGGGGAGAGATCACGTGAAATCCTCTGCCTGCCTTGAAGAGAGGATTGTCACTTTTCCATAGCTTAAAGCTCATGCTTAGCATTTCTTTCTCTGAGAAAATTTCCCACCTTCTTAAGGACCTCAGATACTGGCTGTGCCCTTGATCTCGGCAGCTCCTTCCCCGTGACAGACGGGTTCTTGTGGCCTTTGGTCTCCCCACTGAACCCTTAGGCTTTTCCTGGGGGGCTGGATGGGCTTGTGAAGAGGATGGTATTTCCAAGAGTCCTTCTGTTTTAGGCATTTCTCTCCTGGAGATCACAGAGAGAGATTTGATGTCAACACCTGTTGAGATTTAAAGAGCTGTTGCGCCATCATCAGCAGTAGCTGAAGGGGTCCCATGCTGACCTCCCTGCCTAGGGCTGTGCTGCGGAGCACAGATCTGGCTGGGGAATAGCCTGGCAAAAGGAAACAGTGCTTACAAAGTGGGGTTCAGCCCACAGGAGAACTGGACGAGCCCAAGGCCAGTGTGGAAGCTGTGGGTGCTGTGGGGTGGGCAGTGATCCAGCTGGTGTTGCCACCAAGAAAATGTAGGTGGAATAACTCAGCTTCAGCAGATAGGTCTGTGCTGAAACGTCTGAGTTGGATGCACATGGGAGCTCTGAAAGACTGCAACCACAGACAGCTGGAGACTGGGAAAACATTGGGAAAGATGTGTGGGCCCCAACAAAGCCCCTGGGTGTGGGATATTGCCCTGGCTGGAGGTGGGATGCTTGTCTATGTAGACCTTCAGTTTGATTGTTACATCTGTGCTTAAGGGGTCTGGCTGATAGGCTGTAATTCAGGGAGTCAAAAGCACTGGTTTTGGCATAGGTGCGTCCTTTCAAGTGAACTACAGTGAAGTCTGCAGTGGTGTGGAGCTCACCAGGTGGTTGCATGCAGCTCTATGGATATAAGCTGTGTGCAGAGGAGCTGAGGTGTAGCCTGAAAACAACTGGAGTGATCTGTGCTCTTCCTACTGCCTATCCACAGATCACTAGCCGGTGCCCAATGTGTTGACCAGCTGATCTATATTAATCCTCATTTATAGGGGAGTAAGCAAAGAAGAGCACCCCAGTTAGGCAGAACAATCATGGATTTACCTTTCAAAGCAAATTTTGCTGAATAATTTGTGTGGGTATGCTATCTGTCTACTGACCATCCTGTATTGGTACAAATGAACTCTGCTGAAGGTGCTGAATGGGAAGGAGACATTCCCTGGAGAGGGGAATGGGATTTTCCATTACTGGCATCCTGAACCAAATGGGCAGGTTTGATGTTGCTGGCCTCTGCACACAGTGAAATACGAGGGATCTTAATCTTGCTTCTATCATGGGAGATAGGCAGCAGAGAAGTAGATGTGTGCAAGGAGGTCCCTCAGTGCACTTGTTACCTAAAGGAGCTTTTCTTTTTCTTGTTGAATCCAATAGAATGCTATGGGGTAGGAGAGGTGGGTAAATTCAAGTGGCATTTGGCTTTCTTTTCCACTTCAAAAATGAAAAGGAAAGACACTAGGGTGAGAAATATTCTTGGTCAAGAAAGAAACCTGTATGATTTCAGAAATCACAAAAAGGAATAGGGAAGAATAGACAGGGAAAAGGTGAAGGCAGAGCAGTGTGATTTGGAGCAGTGTTTGGATGGATCTGATCAGGTGCAAGGTATGATCAGCAGTTCATTCACATACCTTATAGGGAAGGGGCATTCTTGCAGTGTGAACAATGCAGCCCTACAGAGATGTGGAATAAAAGCACAGCAAGAGGGATGTGCAGGAGGAGGCAAACCCAAATCTAACATGTTTTCAATGCTTTGCAATCATCCATGTCACTTCAGATGTGTACCTGCAGATTACAGGTGGCTTAGCTAGCTGTGCCAGCCCCTATTACTATATTCATGTGCCCAGCATTCCTGTTAGAGATAGGTGATGTCATGGTGTAAGACTCCTTTGTCCAGGGAAACAGCAAAGACTCCATCTTTCCTTGAGTGCCATCAATGTGAGCTCTAAATGAGACAGTCAAATTCACAAATATGTGCTCTGAAACGTCTTCCTAAGAGCATTGCTCTCCAGGTCAAGCTCACAGATAACATCAGTGCTTATAGTTGAGAAAAGAATGTATTTGGTGGATGGTGCACTGCTAACAAGACAGATAAATAATAGCAATCCATATAGACAGAGGTAATTAAAGTGACAGCCACACTGACAAATAGCTGAGTAAATAGATGGGGCGATTTGCTAATGAAATGAGTACAAATGGATATATGGACACGAAAGATGAGGAAAATGACAGAAATATGAATTTGGCATATTCCCAAAAGGTGCTGTCAGGGCTGCCGTGCGTGCTGTGCAATGTTTGTTAAACAAGGCTTCATGTCCTAAACCATGAGGTGGTTACTGATTTCAAGTGCTGTTTTTTTTTTTCCTGTGGCTAGATGCAGGATTGTTCCATAACTGGGAGTTATGGAAAGCACAAAACACCACCCCTCCAAGAAGAAAAAAGCACTACCTGTCAATCCCAGTGCTGTGCCAGGGCATATTGGCCAGAGAGAAAAGCACTTCAGGGCAAGGAGATGTGTAACTAAAGGAAGGAAAACTCTAGGAAATTACCCTCCTGTGCTTCAGTCCTGTACTGCCTTACTGCAAGGCCACTTTGGCAGCACTGAAAATGGGCTGAAATGGAAGTGTGGGAAGGCAAGGCCAGGACACACTAATGGTCAAGTTTTTTACCCCCTGCAAGTCCCAAAATGATGTTGAAGTAGAAAGATAATCCTAAAGATGGTGCCACCAACTACTTAAGGGTGATAAACTGGTGTACATCATCCTCTCAGTAGTCCAAGCAAGGGCAGATTGTGTTGCTTTGCCTTTAGGACCAGTGCAAGAATGACTTATGCTCGATCCTTAAACAAGTGGGAATTTATTTCATATCATGGATTATACACAGCCTGGCTGATAACTGGATTGCCCACCTTGTCTTTTTTTTCCACCTGTTCTATCTGTTGAGAAATGTCTGAGGCTGCTCTGGATTTCTGAGTCTGAGCACTATCGGTTGTGTTTGGAGTAGGTTGTGGATGCTCATGATCCAGTTGTCATAAACAAAATGCTTGTCAAAGACGGTGGCTAACAGAGTGATATTTATGTTTATTTTGTTCCAGCAGAATATTGCTTTCCAAAAGTCACCTTTGCAGCCTGTGGATACTCCACATGTAAGACCAATTATTTGTACCTAGAGGGACTTTGCACATCCAGCTGCTTGTAGGGGAGAGGAAAACAGGAAAATCAAAATGGTGCCATTTTATAATTGGAGCTAGCTGTGCTTTCTATGACTCAGTGGAACATGAGCACAGAGCTGTTTGCTGAGCAGTGTTTAAACTCCATGCGCTTGAGGTAGGGAAAAATAATCCTTTAATATTGAAATCAGGTGAGACTTTTCTACAAATGGGTTACGGGACATGTTTAGAGGGTACACATTAATCTTCATGAAGTTTGTGTCCTGGAAATTGAGGTGAACAGAGGTGCAGGGAGGTACAGGAGTGGGAGGAGATGAAGCAGCAAGCAGCTCCAGCTCAGTAGCACATGTACCCTGCCTCTTTGTGCATCTCCCAGCATGAAAAGCAGTGCCTGTTGGGACTTGAACTTGAGTTTTATAAAGGGTAAGATGGAGGAGGCAGGAGAAGTAGGCAAGATAGCTTCCCCGAAGGTAGTATTTCTGCTTAGAGGACTCGTTGTTTTGGTGTGCTCTGCCCTCCTTGAGATTAGTTAATTTACAATGGTGGGGAGGCTTTTGAGGGCTGTATGATGCTACAAGCCACATGTCACAGGACAGGCAGGTAAAGAGCATTTCAAACTGTTCTGAAGATGGAAGTCTGTATGGTTGTTTGCATTTTCAGAGAGGAAAATAGCAGCAGGTGTTCAACATCCTCTGCTCACTTGAAAGCTCTGCACCATGACAGCCCTGCACACAGTAGGGTGGCTGAAGCTCAATGATCTTGAAGGTTCTTTCCAACCTAAGCCATTCTGTGGTTCCAGGATTCTATGGCTCCCTTCCCAGATGTGTCCCAGTGCAGTTCTTGTGACAGGGACGCCTCACTGGCACGTCAGCCTCATGCACTGAGTACTGCTGCTTGCAGAGAGCAAAGGATGAAGCAAGAGAATGCGTAACAATGTCATGAAGTATCAGTGAAGCTGCAGTGGGTCTTTTCAGAACAAGGCTTGTATTGCTAGCACTAAAAGAGCAAATGCTCTTGGAACTGTGGAAAACTCCTTTTTCCTACAGTGGCCAGATCTCTGGGCCATGCTGTGTTGTTGTATAATAGTGCAATAGGGTTTGCTTCCTTCCTCTTAGTGCCTTTTCCAAAATTCTGCTAATGCTGGTGCATGGAGTAAAATATATGATTGAAGGTATGTACAATGTGTGCCACAAATAACATGGGGCTTGCTAACTGTCTGAACATGGACTTTAGGAGTCTAATCCGTACATAAGGTGTAATGCAATAAAGCACTCAAATTACAAAACAGACTGGCATGCACATGTCTCTTCCTGACCTTAGCCAAAATTTGCCTGCTGAGTTGGCACAGGCTGCTTTATTTTAGAGTAATGCTGGGAGCAGCAGCAAAATACATGGTTTTCCAACTGACCATAAAGCAACTAATAAAAAATCCAGAATGCACATTCTATCTTCAGGGATACATCCTGAGATGGATCTGATACAAACTGTCCTGACCTCTTGGTCTTACGTCTTTCTGGTGCTGTTGAAGAGCAATGTGTTTTGTGCCAAGCATAGTCAAAGCATGACCTATGCCCCCAAATCCTGCTGCTTTCATGTCAGAGCACGGCTCATCTTTGTAGAATTTGATGCTCAAATCAGTGAATGCAGGGTATTAAACTGCTGTCAGCTTGCTTCTCAATGAAAATGGAGTTGCTTAACCTCTTGCTTTTAGTTGTGCTTATTTTAAATGTAATATTGGCTCTAATATGTTCTGGTAAAGAAATTTATGGTTGAATTATGGGGCATGTAGTATTTCACCTCTATTAAATATTACTCTTTGTTGCTTTAGAATACATTTAAAAGTCACTGGATTGGTTGAATCAGGTGTGCTTCATGGCAAAGTATTTAACCTCTAAGTAATGGGGGATTTTCCCTTCTCCAGAGAGCCCAGAACCCTGACTGATGGTCAGCTCTGGCAGACTCGTGTCCCTATCTGGCACTGCGGGGCCATTAATGATAACCCTTCCCATTGGAATGGGTTTTCCCATCATGAAGAGGAGGAAGGGCTAAGAGTGGTGGCTGGAGGGGTGCAGAGTCCATGTCTGTGGCTGTGCAATGGACAGCTGGTAGACATAAAGGAAAGTGAGGATTCCTGCCAAATATTCCTAGCTGTCCTAGACCATGAGAACAAGCTGCTGGCCTTCTTGCACAGGCTTGTTCTAAGTCTCTGGTGGCACAGCCACATCTGCTTTGCGGCTGCTGGTGCTGGGAGGCTTCAGCTGTGCTCCTCTGAGCATGGATCACAGGGGGAAATGGATCAGGACTGAAAACGAGCAAGTGAGTTGGCATCAAATTTAGGATCTCATTGCATTTTCCTTAGAGCTAAAGCAATTAGCTCAGATGTGGAGCCTTGGATGAGCTCAAATTCTCTTTGGAGCTTTTAAGGTGTATTGTCGGCTATTTGCACAGCAGGGCCCGGGTGACATCCCAGCCTTCCTGCAGGCTGGTAGAAAGCTTTCATTGCATGGTCTCCATTTCACCTTGAAGGGAGCACTTTCTCAGAGTGCTGGTTTAAAATGCAGCAGTGCTGGTACTAGAGTTCACCTGTGAGAGGTGTGAGCTGTGGGTATGTTCTCTATCAGTGGCAGCTTGTTACTGTTTTATTGTCAAAGAGAGGGACGGATAACGTGAACGGATAAATGTGAAATTGTCAGGTCTTAGCAAAAGTTAGGTTCTTCAGTTGAGAAAAAAATATTCGAAGCTATAACCCAAACTCTCTTTCAGGTAATTTTTGCTTTAAAATGCAGAGCCCAACACTACTGTGTAGGGAGATCCCAGGCATTTATATAAACTGGAGGAAGATCTCCTGGAGAGCAGCCCTGCGGAGAAGGACTCGGGGTCCTGGTGGACGAGAAGCTGGACGTGAGCCAGCAGTGTGCGCTTGCAGCCCGGAAGGCCAACTGTGTGCTGGGCTGCATGAAAAAAGGGACGGCCAGCAGGGAGAGGGAGGTGATTGTCCCCCTCTGCTCGGCTCTTGTGAGGCCGCATCTGCAGCGCTGCGTCCAGGCCTGGGGCCCCAGCACAGGAAGGACGTGGAGCTCTTGGAGCGGGTCCAGAGGAGGGCACTGAGATGGTCAGAGGGCTGGAGCACCTCTCCTGTGAGGAAAGGCTGAGGGAACTGGGCTTGTTTAGCTTGGAGAAGAGAAGGATCTGGGTAGACCTCATTTCTGCCTTCCAGTACTTGAAGGGAGCATATAAACAGGAAGGAGAACAGCTATTTACAAGGGTGGATGGTGATAGGACAAGGGGGAATGGTTTTAAATGGAGACAGGAGAGGTTTGGGTTAGATATTAGGAGGAAGTTTTTCTCTCAGAGAGTGGTGACGCACTGGAGCAGGTTGCCCAAGGAGGCTGTGGATGCCCCATCCCTGCAGGCATTCAAGGCCAGGCTGGATGTGGCTCTGGGCAGCCTGGTCTGCTGGTTGGTGACCTGCACATAGCAGGGGGTTGGAACTACATGATCATTGTGGTCCTTTTCAACTCAGGTCATTCTACAATTCTATGATTCTATAACGTGAAGGCTTTGCAGGGCACCCTGCATATCCTGGACACTACAGGGAAAAGAAAGGAGATCTGGTCATGTCCCACCTGTCTGGAGCTGCTGAACTATTCTCTTCTAGGTAATGAGAAAACACTAAGACTCAAGGCTCCACTGTCTTTGCCAGGTATATCGTGTCCATCTGTCTTCCACAAAGTGCTCTTGAGTTTAATCTCACAGTTCATCTCAACACCCATCATTCCTTACAGAAGACGTAGCTATAGATTTAGTGGTAGATGATGGGAAACAGAGGAGTGCTCTGCACCTAAGTGACTTCTAGTTGAATGTATCTTTAGCGCTGGGGATTATTGCTCCTATGTTGCAAATTAGTCATTAATCATGAAACTTTGCACATAGGAGCACTCACCTGGAAACTCTTCTTGACTCCAAACTCATTTCTGTGGCACTTTTGGTTCTTTTGATATTTCCTGGCACAAAATGTGCCTGGCAAGTGCACAAGAGTTGATACAACAGTCTTTAAGAAAGCATGGATTCAAGTGATGGCTTCAGCCTGTGTAGCTACGTGCTGGGGCAAAATGCAAGGGAGAGTGCTGTGCCATGACTGAACTCGTTGTGCTGTTACTGCTTTGAAGATATCTGCAGTACATATCTAGGGAGTTGGGGATAGAATCCATTTTCTAGGAACTCCGTAAACAGTTGGAAGTGTTCAGCAGATGGAACGGCTTATGACAAGATGCTGAAACTGAAGATCCCTACAGTGTTACGGGAAGATGGAATTTTAAATTGCATGGCCATTAAGAAGCCCAAAATGTGAAATTCCTATCCTGCTGATCAAGAAACCTAGAAATACAATGTCTATGTCACTAGCTCCCGGTAGGTTGCCACCTTCTCATAGCGGCCTCCTCCACTGCTGCCAATGGGAAGCAGGGATTCTCACTTTGCCTTAGTTTCCTGGTGTATAGAATGCTTATAGCTCATCTAGAGGTATCAGGAGATATGATTAGCATTTATGAAACTCTTGGAGATTGTCGGGCAAAAAAAAAAAAAAAGAAATTTTGCCAGGGCACTGACAATATTTACACAACATCTGAAGGCTGCTTGTGTTGGACTTTATTGTAAGGAAATGAGTGGGTGCCAGAAGTTAAGCAACTGTTAAATGCATCTTTCTGGCTCATCACTGCCATCCATGAGTCCTGTGGGAACGTGTAGTCCTCAGTACTTACAAATAGTGTTCTTGCTGGTTATCATCCAAAGCTTTCTGAGGGGGAGACCACCTCTCACAGGCCCAGCTGAGTTTGGTTTGGTGAACAGCTGCTCCTCTGCAAGGAGATAACTGATCCCCAGGAATCCAAGATTTTGGATACTTTTGGAGTCCAAGAATATCTAAGGACTGCAAAAGTATTTCAGATTCACAGGCCTATTTCTTGCCTTGATCTCAACCTTCTGTCCTTTGCTTTTCCATCTACTTCTGCACTGTAGTGTGTGGGATAGCAAAGGTTTAAAGACTCTGCCAAAACAAGCTTGAGTGGCTTCCTTTCAACATGGAGACAGTATGTTCTCCATTCCCATGTCCTCGTTGCCTAGAGGGAGGCCATCTCTTCCTCCTTAGTATTAAGTTTAAACAACAAAGGCTACCACAATCCTCCTTTAAAAGATAAGATTTAAAGACTACTCAAGGTTACCAACAGAATACCAGAGCTATTTCCTGCATGTGGAAATGAGGCCTTGGATTCATCAGCCCCATAGGATATCTAACATTCCATTTTTGAGCTGTGCACAAAATGCCAGATGTGGAATAAGGAACATCTTGGGGATGTTGAGGAAGGATGTCTTACTATTAACTGAGCCTTTTGGGTCTGAGCATGGATTTCTATCCTGGCTTTCTGTGATGGCCAAATATACCTTTTGTAGATGGTGGGTTTTATCATTCTGGAATTCTTCTCTCCTAGATGTGGGGGCTGTGGGTCTATCTTTGTCATGGGGAGGATGCTCTTTCAGGGAGAATGGTTGATGATCCAGGATCCTCAGGGAAATTACATCCAGGATATGTGCCTCTTGCTTCTTGTGCATGGACTGTCCAGAATTTCACCTGCTTTTTCCGCCATTACTGTGCTTACTACTTCTTGCCAGAATCTCATACCCATGCTCCACACTGGTTGTTTATTGGTGACTCCATTCTTTCATGCAGTTGTGTATTCAGGGTGACTTTCAGAGAATCATAGATTCATATTATCAGCAGGTTGGAAAAAACCTACAAGATCATCTAGTCCAACCATCCTCCCACCACCCTCACTACCACAAACTAAACCAGATCTCGCAGCTCTTCATCCAGACGCCTCCTGAACCCTGCCAGGAACGGCGACTCCACCACCTCACTGTGCAGCCATTCCAGTGCCTGACCACTCTCTGAGAGAAACAGTTCTCTCTTATGTTTAATCTAAATCTCCTCTGGTGCAACTTGCAGCCATTTCCTCGGGTCCTGTTTGTTGCCTGGGAGAAGAGGCCAAACCCTTTATCACCACAACCTCCCTTCAGGAAGTTGTAGAGTGCAATGAGGTCTCCCCTGAGCCTCTTCTTCTCCAGACTGAACAATCCCAGCTCCCGCAGCCGCTCCTCATAAGTTTTGTGCTCCAGACCCCTCACCAGTTTTGTTGCCCTTCTCTGGACACACTCCAGGGCCTCAATGTCTTTTCTGTAGTGAGGGGCCCAAAACTGAACACAGTACTCAAGGTGAACACAGCCTCACCAGAGCTGAGTACAGGGGGATGATGACCTCCCTGCTCCTGCTGGCCACACTATTTCTAACACAGGCCAGGATGGTATTGGCCCTCTTGGCCACCTGGGCAAGCTGTCAGCTCATATTAGCCGAGCATCAACCAACACCCCCAGGTCCTCTTCACAGTCATCCAGCCACTCATCCCCAAGCCTATAGTGCTGCATGGCGTTATTGTGGCCAAAGTGCAGAACCCGGCACTTGGCCTTGTTGAACCTCATCCCATTCACCTCAGCCCAGTGATCCAGCTTATCTAGTTCACTTTGAAGGGCCTAACCAACCCTCAGGCAGATCGACGCCCCCTCCTAGCTTGGTGTCATCTGCGAACTTGCTGAGGATACACTCAGTGCCCTCATCTAGGTCGTCAATAAAGATATTAAACAAGATGGGACCCAGTACTGATCCCACCAAGATATTGCTTCTACAGGCCGACATAGTATATTGTCATCGTATTGACATAGTATATTTCATAGCATATTGTCAATCACCGAGGCGAACGTGACATACCCCTGCTTTTGAATAGCATTTATGTGATCAAGAAATGTTTTTTTCAACCCTAGCACACTCCCTGTCAGAGGCCACAGGTTAAGTCGGGAAGGAAGAACAGGGCTGTTGCTCACAAATTCCTCTGGTCCTTGAGTTCATTCATATGATTAAAGAAAAGAATATGGTTTGGTTTAGATCTAAGAGGGAAATTTATGGCTTTTGCAGGAGATAGGCTAAGCACACAGATCTGAAAACCCTTTTGACTTTCAAACAAACAAATACCAAATGAAGCATGCTTTATTATTTTTTAATTGAATGGTTTCCTATGTCTCCCATTGATTGCAGGTGAATGCTTGGATTACTCAGCCTATTTCAAAGCTCTTGGATTATATTGATCAAGGAGGTAATTCACAGGGGACTTGATTGAAACAAATTCATTCCTTCTGTACGTTTTGTAATATTCCTTAAGAATGAGGAAGCTCTCCTTTCCTGGAATCTGACTGCCTTTAGATGTTTGATCAGATCCCATGTGAGACCAAGCGATACGTTCTGGCTCATCATTAGATTTTTGCTTTTCTTGAAGTTATTAAAGAAGCACAAATTCCTGACAAGAGGTGGATTTCTTTACATACTGGTTACTGCCTAAATCCACGTCTGGGTTTCCATTTTTAGTGGAAACAAAACTGATGTCTGTTTTTAACAAAAATATAAGCTAAGCTGAGGCTCCTCTCCTTGCTCTTTGGTGGAGGCAGGTGGGGAAAGGAAGGGGACTGAGAGGAAAGGAGAGGTGTGACAGCATTTCAGTTCAAGTCCATTATTTGATGATTTTCTTAATCTAGATAAATGCAAACATCCTCAAAGGGGCTGAGGCCAGCTGTAGATGTTCCAGGGAACTCAGAGCCCTTCCTGAAAGCTGGCACTTCTGTGAGCACAAAGCTGTGCGGAATGGTGGTGGGCATGTAACGACAGTGCAGGCTGGCAGCAGAAACTGTTGGTAGAGAGCTCAGATGGACTTGAGCAATCCTTCACCCACAGCTCAATGGCATTGGCTAAAACACCAGAGCCTCGAGTGACAGACAAAGTGGTTTTGGTATTGCAGGGTTTAAGCAGAGTAAAATGAGGAATATTTATTTTTTTTATAAGACAGGATCTAGTATTAGAAGTGTTGGCTGTGTGTGTGTCTCCTTCACTTTTTTGGGAATTCACTGACCTCAGAGGGGACAGAGCTGGGTGAAGCCCACTGTGGCTGTTTGAGCCACATTTGGAGATCTCTCTGAAAGGAAATGGGTTTGGGTCTCCCATGCACCGCATGAATATTTTACTCACCAGCAGTCATACAAAATAGCACCAGTAGCTGCCATGTGAAATGCTAACTCACCAGTATCGGTTGGAATTTCAGTCTAGGTTTTTGGAGCACATCTCTTTCTCGGTGTGGTAGGTATTCCTCTTGCATGGGTCTGGGCTGCCCATACAGAAGCTGTTCTGCTTCAGAAAGTACTTGTGGAAATATTTCCACCTGCATAAAGGCTCATATCATTAGCTCACCACAAGCCAGCGTTGCTTTCCTCTATTTCTGGTCTTCCTCTGCTCTTTGCATCCCTCCTCAAGTTGGTGATGATGGTGGGGACCCACAAAAAAACAAACCCCCAAAACATAATCACAGCTTCTCAAGAGCAGATACAGCTTCTGAGACACTGAGTGTAAGGTGGAGGTGTGCCTTATGCCATGGATGCAAGTTTTTGCAATACATTTGCAACATTAAAATTAGTGACATTTCTTAACGAGGACTGATAAATGGATGTAAATGGTCGCACAGCATTTCTGTGAAATGATTTTAATGCTGCAGTCTCCTGGAGTATCAGTGGAGGGTTTCTTCACTCCAAAAACCCTCTGTACGAGTAGGTATCTGTTGACACATGCAAGAAGTTGTAGCAGTCTTCCTCCTTCAGGCTGGCAATCTTAAGTTACTTTGTTCAACATTCTTTCTGCTTCAATTTCATTCTGTATCGAGTCTTTTCCATCTGAAAAGGCTGGTATTTACCACTGCTACCAAACATGTGCTGTCTTCTTCTCCACGGGGTTAATTGTTTGAGCAATAAACAGACCTTTAAATCCCTTAATCATACCTCACAGGTTTGTTGTACTTAATACACCTGTAGTCTCACTGTGTCTACAATCACCTTATCTATACCATGTTCATTATTTATTAAGATAATGTCAGAAGTGTATTGATATTTCCTAGGTGTTACCCAAGCTTAGCACTGCAGGCCATGTTTTGATCTCCTGACTTACTGCAATGGAACAAAGACTCCTTGTTATAGAAAGGCTTAATTGCAAAATAAGTTCTGCTTGGTGACTTCAGTGTTCTGTTTGGAAATTACACTGGATGAAACTGTTTTCTTTTTTTAACAAAGGGGCTGGCTTAGATGGAACAATATATTGATAGCATAAGCTAATCACCAGTTAGTTTGCAGATACGCGCCCAGACTCTTTGCTGGTAATTTAGATGGAGATGAAGCAGTAATGCTGCTGGTACTGTAAGGAATTGCTGCTGTAGTTTTCTAATAAGGTTAATTAGGCATCAAGTGATTTTCTAGGCTTGAGCAAAGCCAGAGCATCTTCTTTTGAGATGCTTCCAAACATCCTCTCAAAAGATGACCTGGGTTGCAGGACAGCTTTGCTCAACAGAATTCCAAGCTCCCAGGAACAGAGTCATCTTTTCACTCATTTATATCTGAACTGTGAAAATAGGAACTTTGGGGAGTAGTATTAAAAATAATGATAATAATAATAATTAAAAAACCATCCAGGATATGACAGAAGGGGAGAGAAGGAATATCTCCTGTGGATATGTTGTTGTCCATCTTTGTACAGTAGCTGAAGTTACTAAGGGCTGTTTTGTTACAGTGACAATATTTATTTTCCTGCAAATGCTCCAGTGGGACCCCAGCTTCACTCTGAGGTTTTCTGGTACTTCCTGGATAAGACCAGAAGTTTCAGTGATGCTATTGCTGGGGTTGGTGTGGAGGAACTGGCCCAAGTGCACAAAAAGCTGTGCTCGAAGCAAGCGTGGCATATCATCTTTAAGACAAATGTGACTGCTCACCAGGAGACTTCCCTTGCTCGTGGGCTGCTGATTGATTCTTTTCCTTTCTGGGATGAAGATCACTGCATGAAGGCAGCAGTTGGCTCTACCACTTGACCCAGAGGAACACTTCCATTAAGCCGTGGTGTCTTGCTGAGGATCCGTATCCCTGAAGAAGCAGAGGGCTGCCTGCCTCCTTTGTCTGAGCAGAGGAGAACAAAGAGCTGCACAGAAGCAAAGGCAGAAACAAATGCAAGCAGCAGGATCAGGTGCGCATCACGCTGTATGGTGCTTTGTCTTTATAAAGGAAGGAGGTTAACACATAACAGGCTCTGCCAAAGTGCTGCACGCCCACTGGGACTTGAAGCAGAAATGTTAGCTTTGAATGGGCTGAACTGTGTTGACTTTTCTCTTGTTTAAGGTCACGGAAGTGAATAGGATTTCAGGGCAAGAATCAGACCAGACACTGCTGTGTATGAGCTGGTAACAGCAAAGAGAGACCCTTTTTGTTACCTTTATTGGTAACTTTTTTCCTGCATATCTCAAGATTTGATGCTGCCAGGGAAAATACCAGATGCTCCCTGTTTATACATGTTTTACTTAAGTGTTCCCTTTAGTTTTGAGCATCCTCTTTGAAGCCTGAAATGAAAATAGCTTGGATTTCTGCCTCTTAGCTTATTTTGAAGCAGTGTGGTTAGGGGAAGAGATCCAAGGTTATAATCAATGGTCCAGACATCTCTATCTGGGAAATTGCAGGACATGGGAACCTGTCACGAGTGGTCCAGCCATAGGTGAGCGGAGGGGGGTGGATGCGGTTCTTGGGCATACTCTGGCAAAATGGCACTTCACTAGGGATTCTCATTATCCAAAGCTGGAAGCAGTGAGTGCCAGCTTAGTTCAGAACACAGCTCATGTCCTGGTCGCTGCTTTTTGGATGAGCGTGCATCTGCTTTTATGCTGTGTGGCTCCCAGCGTGCTGCAGGCAGCCTGGGACCTGTGCCACAGATGGGTCAGGAGGAAAAGAAATTGTGTTTGGGACTATGGGGACATGCTGCCAACATGAAGTGTTCAACAGGCTCTGGGGATGAACAAAAAGCATTCAGACCTCTAATAGATGAGTTTGTTCATATGGCTTGCATTACCAGCAGAGTATTGAGAAAAATTTTAATACCAGTTGCATCCAAGCCACGTCGTCACAGAAAGCACAGCCCTGTTTGCCTCTCTGCCATATAGGCAGGAAATCTGTCTGCCCAGTGTGGTGCGCAGCTGGAGCTCTGTTGCTGGGGCTGTAGGTAGCAGTCCCAGTAAATCATGGGAATCCCTGTGACTCCAAGCTATGAGTCACAGCACAGTGCATGGAGAAGACAGAAGTATGGGAAGGCTCATAATTAAAGGCAAGAATGTTCAAAGAAGCCTCAAACAGCCGGGTATGTGAACTCAGGTGGGACATCTTGATGCTTGAACTCCTCAGGCTAAATCCGTGGACAACCTGATTTCCTCTTCCATGGATGCATCTTATTACTGAAACTGTCCTTTGTCTGCACCATGCATTTAGCCTGCAGGGAGTGCAGGAGCTGCTGCAGCAAACCACCTTTGCCAGCATGCAGCCCACATTGGATCCAGACAGTTGTGTTAAAGATGCACCAAGTGAGGGGTGGATGCCTGGAGGCAAGCTCTGAGGAGCACGTCTGCTCTCAGCATTCTTCCTCAGGCCTGCTGTTCCAAAAAAAATAAAACCATCTTTTTTTTTTTTCTTTCTGGCATTCTGCTTTCACAGGCCTCCAATTCCAAGCTGCTTCATGGCATCTGCTTTTCATCTCTTACCTGGGAAGCCTGGTGGCTGTGTAGCTGGAGGGGCTGTGGGTGAGCTCAGCTCTGCAGGGAAGTGTCTGCTGTCCTCCAGCTCTGGGTGGAACACCGGGAAGCCACCTCAGTCCCAATGGCATCAGTGAGGCTGCTGGATGGCTTGGAGCTGTGCACCCCCCAGCACTCTATGGCTCATTGCTTCACTCCAGATGCCTGAAGGATGCTCCTCCACTCATCACCCAGTGGTACTGCAGCCAGGCTTTGCAAACAGCTTGATTAGACCCAAAAAGTTGTCCTGAGCAGGCTGAACACTGGCAGGTTTAAAATCTGGTGGAAAGCCTGGGTGAGACCTTTCCCAAAGGGCTTTCACTCTGTTGTGTGCTTGCTGACGCATGGTGACTCGACTGAGGTCACCTAGCATAGGAGAATGAAACTGTGCTGAGGGCCAGCTGCAAGTCCAGAGTCCTGCTCCTGCCCCAGCACTGCCCTGAGTGGGTGATGACATAAAACGATGCCCAGGAGCACCTCTTCTCCTCCTTGTTTGTTCTCCATGGCTGGAAAACACCTGGGAAGTATGGCAGCCTGGTGATGAGCAGCTGGGGACCTGATCTGCTGCATGATGTTGGGTTTCCCTGGGCGTGTCCTGTTCCATCCCCAGCCTTCACTTAGGCAGAACTTGGGAACAAAGTGTGTTTTCTGACATTTCCAGGGCTTTGCCCTGCACATGAATGAGCATGCAGAAACCCATCTTCCTGGCAAGGGCTGGGAAGTGGGTGGGACTGCAAGAACAGACTGGAGAGAGTGAAATGCATCCTCAGAAGGGAACTTTCACTCTGTCCTGCCGTGCCTCGGGCAGGGATTTAGATCTGAGGAGTAGCTCCTTCATCAAAGTTTGGAAGAAATGCATAAAAGTGGGAAATTTGCAGAGCAGTGAGAGTGTAGCCTGCGGCTCAACTCTGTGTATGGCTGCTGAATAACTGGCACTACAGGTCTGCCTGCGCAAAGCATTCTCACTTCGCTCCTCCCTGTGTGGATTCTCTGCTGGCAGCGCATGGGCACGTGTCAGAGCACCCTGCTGCCCACGTCACTGAGAAGCAAAGCTGTTCTGGTCTCGCACCAAGCTCTCGACTGGCTTAAAGGGGGTGGAACCCGAATTTTTCACACAGCTTGGGTCTCAGTCCTGCCCTGTCTCCTGCTCAGGTCAGACGGAAGAAGATCTGTGTCCAGCCCTGCCTATGAGTGACAGGGAATAAACAATTTCTGTCTGGATGTGGAGGAAGTTGAAGTGTTCAAGTGTCACTGAGTGAACCAAAGATACAAAGCTGTGATTCTTCCCCTATTCTTGCTTTCTGAGGCAGGGATAAAGGAGAGGGATCCCTTGTTCTAGCCAATCACCTGTCCAGAAGCAATGCGAACTCCTAGTCTGACAGCGTGCAGCACAAATTCTTTTCCCCTTCGAATGACAAATCACTACAAGAGGAATCATTTTTCTACTTAGAGTGTGTGTGGCAGGGAGAGGTGAAGAGGGACACAGAAAACATTACTTTTTAAAAGCAAAAAATGAATCAAAACTGTGAATATTTTTGAAAAGAGTTCTTTTCTCACGGAGGAATCCCAAGGCCACCTAATTTTGCCTCATCTAAACAGGTCGCTACAAGTTTTTGCACAACTCTATTGTTATTTCCATGGGAAACTTCATGAAGAGGTGACCAATCCTTCTGACAGATCTGGGAGGGGAATGACAGGTGAATATTCAGGTTAAGGTGTATCTCCTTAGTCATACAGATGAACAGCTGAACTTGTACTGAGGGCGTCCCTCTCTCTCCATTGTGTGTATTCCTGCTCTGATTTCAAACTTGTTAGAGTGGAGCTGATTTTGAAAAGTAATTTGCAGTTGTCGTGAATATGAAAAATACAAAACATAGGAATACAAAAGCTAAATGGTTGAGAGAAATCATTATTTATGTAAGTGAAAAAGGAGAGACTGTATAGAATGGATTTTCTTTGTATTAACTTGGTGATAGGTGGACAGTTGGACTGGATGATCTTTTTCAACCTCGGTGATTCTATGATTCTATGACTGTGGGCTAGGATGGATCTGATCTTCTTGAAGGTATCTCTAAAATCATGCACCCCCAGAGTGGGATTAAGCTTGGATTTAGCTTCAGTTCTCCTGCAGTTTAGTCTGGAGTTTCTAACCACACAATCACAGAATGTCTTGAGATGGAAGGGCCCCATGAGGGGCACTGAGTCAATCATGCAGGTTTATCTGCCATGAATCTGGAGGAAAGAGTGTCTTCAGACAAAAGAGATCACTCTGAGTTCACTGTGGACCACACAGTGTTGATGCTGTTAGAATTAGATGGGATATCATAAAGTAAAGCCTCTTTTCAGGCCTGCTACTGTAGAAATAGAGCAAGTCATAAATAGGTCAGAACAACAGGAAAGAACAGCATGAAGTTTGAATGCTGCTGCTACCCCTGAGGAAAGGACGAGGTCATGCCTAGATGTCTGCCCCCCAGATTTTTAAAACTGAGAAGCCTGTACTCAAATTGAAGTGGGACAGCAGTGAAGATGTCTTGGTCTCTTGGTCAAAGAAGCAGGTCCTCAGAGCCTGTACTGCTGTCTTTCCACCTAGGGCAAGCATCTCTTTCTAATTGCACATTGTTTCATCTCCTTGCATGTACGAGCTGTGCTTCTCACCAGGCTATCAGATCTGGCAGGTCCACAGGGAGACTTTCACCTCTGACTCCTGCCTCTAGCCTCTCCTTTCAGCCAAGGCAACACCTGTGTGCGGTTGCAGCACCTCTCCCACAGCCCCCACCTGCTGACCTCCCCCAGTGCCCACAGCATGCTGTGGCCAGAGGGAAAAGGCAGGAGTTCTTGCTTTGCCCTGTGTGCAGACATACTTCCGTCTTGCAGCATCGCACCCTGATGGAGACCTGATGCTCCAGGCGTGGGTTCTGTGTCACCAGTGGACAGCGTGGAAGGACACAGCTGCAGGGTGGTGTTTGTACAAGGCTTTGAGGGCAGGTGTGTGCCTGGTGCTAGATGGAAATACTGCCATTCAGGAAAGGGTTCACACCAAGAGGTTGAGCTGTGGCAGAAAGCAGGCAGAAAAGAAGCGTTTTGATTCACTAAGATTCAATAAAACAGGGAACGTCACTGCTGCGGGAAAATCCAAAAAAACAGGCTCGAGATAACATCGGCCTGAACAGAGCCCCTAAACAACACGAATCCTTCCAGCTCTTCCTGGAAAGTCGTCCCGCACATCCGCCGTGTGCGGGGCCGGGCGGTCGGGCTGCAGTGCGGGGCGGCGGCCACAGGGAGGCACCGCAACGCTGCGCAACGCGGCGCAGTCTCTCCCCGCGGCTCCCGGAGCTCCCGGCCCGGCTGCTGGGGGGTTCCGCTTCAATTACGTTGGCTTTCTGATCTCGTTGGTGTGTTGTAGTGGGATGATGGAGAAGAGAAAGCTCCTAGGTGACCTGAGGGCGGCCTGTCAGTGTCTTAAGGGGAGCTACAGGAAAGAAGGGAACAAACTCTTTAGCAGGGTCTGTGGTGATAGTGCAAGGGGAAATGGCTTCAAGATCACAGAGGAGAGATTTAGGTTAGGAAAAAATCTTTTATAGTGAGGGTAGAACATGTTGCCTAGGGATGTGGCTGATGTCCCAACCCTGGAGACTTTCAAGGCAACCTGATGGAGCTGTGCATGTCCCTGTTCACTGCAGGGGAGATGGAGTAGATGACCTTTAAATGTCCTTTCAAATTCTAAGGATTCTCTGATTCTATTATGTCTTTGCTGTCCTGGAACTCACTTCCAGGCAGTCTCCTTCGTTTTCTTCTGCTGGACTCTCAGTGCTGGGGGAACACTATAAACACCTAGGTACAAGCTTGAGTCCCACTGAACAGCACTCTGTGCTTTGGGTTCTGAGGATGGGAAGACTCTCAGGAAACAGTTATCATCATTATCCTCTCCTCTCCTCTCCTCTCCTCTCCTCTCCTCTCCTCTCCTCTCCTCTCCTCTCCTCTCCTCTCCTCTCCTCTCCTCTCCTCTCCTCTCCTCTCCTCTCCTCTCCTCTCCTCTCCTCTCCTCTCCTCTCCTCTCCTCTCCTCTCCTCTCTTTTCTTGTAAAAGGGACCTAAGAACTGAGGATGGCTCAGGGATTTTGCCCAGAATTTCCAAGTGTGGAGAGGCAATATTTTTGGTCTCTGCAGCGAGCATACTGAGAGCTGCACTGAGGTGGGAAATTCTCCCAGCAAAACAGTCAATTAGATCTAGCTAAAAAGCAAAAGCCAGCACCATGCTGTATGGATCTGGACCATCCACTTGGTCCCAGCAGTTCTCTCCCTTCCCCTGTTGATGGCAGTGCTCTGACTCCCAGCTTCCTGCCCAGTTCTGGGATGGACCCCACTGCAGCCCAGCAGATGGCCCAAGACAGAACTTTAATGGGGGAAAAGAGGCCTGAATGACTATTTAAAGCCATAGCTTGAGGCTGAGAGGAAGGAGGTGCGCTGGAAGATGAAGCCTTTGGGGGACAGAATCGTTGGTGGCCCTGTACCCACAAGCTGGTTTTTTTCTTGCTTTTTGCATAAAATTTCTGAGGGCTCCATGGCAGAAGCAGCTGGCATGAGGTGGGGATCTGGTCCAGAGACTTCCCTTTGTGATCAGCTCAATCTCCTTTGGACTGAGCTCCCTGCTCAGAGAGCAGTAGGGACTAAAGGGAAGGAATTGCTGCAGTGCATGCTCACATCTCCCTAACTGTCCTTGGAAAGAGGAGGGTGCCACAGCAGCAACTCAGTTCAGGGCACTTCATAAAGTGTGCAGCTGAGGATGAGTGGTTTCAACAGAGCCCCCACCAACCCCAGCATGACACAGTGCTACTTCAGCATAACACTGCATGTAATCTGCATAGCAGCATCTTTAAGACATCCGACTCCCGTACCCATCCTAAGCATTGACCGTCTCTGATTGTTTAACATCTCTGTTGGCTTCATTTCTCAGCCCTGACTGTTCATCTTCAAATAAATGAAATGAATTTATTCCAATAAGAACACACTTGGGCTGGAGAAGTTTCAAGCCTCTCAGTCTGTAACAAGCACAGAGGACAGGTCTGCTTTTCAGAGTTTTTTTCCCCAAAGTATGAATCTTCAATTCCCAGCCTGTAACTTCTCTTTGATGTAGTACAGTATGAAAGCAACTCCTCTGTCAACTAATAAACTGAGAAATGGGAACATCCTCTGCAAAAGAAGGGTTTCCCTTGGTGAGGTTTGATCGTTTAGTATTTAAATGATTCATTTTTTTCCCAGTTGGCAAAACCCAGAGCTTTCTGCAAAGTGGCAAACAAGCAAATGAAGGAAAGGCAGAATCAGCTCAGAGCTGTGAGGTTTAAATCAAAACATGCACCCTTAAAAATAAAATAAAAATCCCAGGGGCTTTAGAGGCCCTGAGAAGGGTAATCCATCTGCCTTGGGTTTAAGCTGGTGGCTTGGGCTGTTCAAAGAGACAGCATGTGTGTGGGAATATTTCCACTGGTAAATGAAGATATTCACTCATCAAAGCGGGAACCTGCAAACGTGTGTTGCATAAAGGGGGAAATTCCAGGCATTCCTGGGGAAATTGCAACTTTGAGACTGCAGAATTGAGCCCATATCAGGTGAAATGCTGGTGGAGCATCGTGGGGGCCTGTCCGATGTGTGAAAGCAGGCTTGGGTAAGAAGCAAGTGCGACTGTGGGCACTGCCATTGCTGCACGACGTGGAAAGGAGTCATTTTCTCTTCCTTACGGACTGGAAGTTTCTTCCCAGCACAGTATTGCAGTCATACTGATAACCACAGCTCCATCTGGCCATCAATTACTCATAGAGACCCCAACGCCGCTGGGACTTTACACTTTATAAGAAGCAGCAGTGTTTTAGCTGTTAATTGGATGGTCAAATTCTGCTCTCCTGAGGACCGAGGTGAACTTCCCATTGACCTCAAAGCTGGTTTCTGGAGGCTGGAACTGAGCCCAGGGTGCTCAGGGCAGGTGGGTTCATGGCACTTGCTGCACAGAGCTGGAGGGCTGCGGTTGCTTCTGAGTAACCCGAGGCAAGAGGGAAGGACAGATCCCGGTCCTGTTGAAATCACAGGCACTGCTTGCTGGCTCCCATGGGATGGCCCAGCCTGATGCTTTGGTCTAGTAACAAGTTTCTCCTTCCTGTAGCTCCTTTGAGCCTCTACTTGTGGGAAGAGGAGGCTCTCTGTGAGAGAGCAGCATGGGGCAGCTCTTGCTTTATGCTTGTTCTGCTTCATCGCGCTTGTCTGCAGACAAACACTCACACACACACTTAAAAATTCTCTTTTTGCATAGAAATCACCTAAAATTCACCCTGCTGTATGCAGAGGGACCTGGACGAAAGGCTAGGGCAGGGGAGGGAGTGGTAATCTGCAGGAACAGACAGCAGAGGGGACAACAAGGCTGATGTGCTGCAAGCAGATGCCCAGAGATGCTGGCGATGTGCTGTAGGGCAGGGAGCAGGTCTGAATTGTAGTCTTTTGTGTTATATGGTTGTCATCTAAAGCCCCGCAACTGGGGGCTTTAGATGACAGGGACCGAGGGAAAAAACCGAGGGAAACCTTCCAGGAGGATTGTCTTTGTCTTGGGGACTGTCTTTGTTCGTGTGTATGTGGGAATACCAATAGTGCTTGATCCTCTGTGCAACATCTGCATGACACCAAGGCACACCAGTGCGCACACTTGTGTTGAATATTTTCTCTCTTTTGGCAAGATAAATGAAACTAAAACAGCGATGGTCTTAGCACAGACCAGCTTTGTGACTTGCACTCCTCTGTTCTTACAGGGATCCTTTATTTAAAGACTTCTGTGCTTGCAGATTGCCTTGACAGCCAAAACTCAGGGTCTAGAATTAAAAAGCAGCTTGCTAACGTGGTTCACAAGATGAGCAGTGCCCCTCTTTGCCTGTTCATTACAAAAATGTTCCCCAGCCTTCTTTGCCTTCGTCTGTCCAGTAGCCCTAAGTGGCTTTCCAAATGCGTTTATCTGAAATTCCTTACATTTTTATCCTCGTCCCGTGCATGGGAAGCAGCAGGGCTGAGATCAGTGCTTACTGTATGCCTGGTGGTTGGCCCGGCAGTTATCTAGAGGAGACGATCCTGTTGAAGGAAGAAGAGAACAGAAATCAGCTCAGTGCCCCAGTGCAAACGCAGGTGATAAATGTACCCCTGTGATTACATTCTTCTTCTGTGTGTCTCAGCCTTGCTAACTAATCCCTCCTAGGAAGAAGGTGAAGGAAGCAGGGAGCTGTAAATTACAGCTCAGCTTAATTGGCTGGCACGGGCTTGCTGTGAGGCCAGGCTGAGAATACACAAAATATCTTTATGTAGAAGTGGATATCAGCAGGAGATGCAAAGAAATGGTGGTTTTCAAGCAGTTGGTGTCTTGTTGGATTCTCTAGTGTCTAAGAAGGCGCTGACTCCAACTGAAGCTTTTCCTGCCATTGGGACATTCTTAATATTTCTCTCTCCCCTGTGCATTCTCCAGTGTCTAATAATATTGCTAATAGGCTGCAACATGAGCTCAACAATTTCTTTCAGTGTGGGCATTAATAGGTCTCAAGATACAGGAGAGGGCCCTATTTCATAAAACTTATAAGAACTGTAAGACCTCTGCCCCCTCCGCAGAGCTGGGTTGGAACTGGCCAGCAAATTTGGAAGTTATTAGAGGCAGGGGAGATGAGTATGTTTATTTTATTTATATTTTATATATGTATCCCACGTGCAGACTGGTTGCATAAACCTCATTTCTTAAGAGACCGAGCTTAAACCTTATGTTAGCCTTGCTATTGTAATAAACTTTGTCTCCTTTTATTTACCCACCTGTAGGATTTGATGATTTCCCCTTTTCCCCACTCCTCAATTTCCCCATATCCTGTTCCCGAAAGGACTGGGGCCCTTCCCAAGGGATCACTTCAGGCTGTTTCCCATGAGGTCTGCCTTGAAGGATATGGATACATAGGTGCACATATGTTTTGCTGATATTGGTTGTGCTGCAGTGAGACGGAAAAGTATACACAAAGTTGCAGTTCAGTCTGGTCCTTCCCAGGGGCAGTTTAGATTTGTGTGGTTTCTTCTGAATCTGTCAAAGGCACCTATATTCCCATGGAAGAAAAAAATACTGCAGGATTGCAAACTAGGAGTGACACGAGAATTTAAAATATATTGAGTCCAGGAAGCCACTTATTGTCTTGGAAAGGATCTTTCTTTTGGGGACTCGTGTTCTGGATGGTGCCCAAAAAAACCAGCGACCCTATTTCAACATGTGAATCCACGTATCAATATGCTTTTAAAGCTCAATCAGTGCTTGTGCGCACAAATTATCCCCTCGCACACGCACCGTTATGTACGTGTTTTCCTCTCCCAGCATTCCAGCCTGCTTGGGTTGACCTTGTCTCTCTCAGTGATTTAGGTTTTAGAGAAGGAATGGGTAAGGATTTGCTTTGACATTTAAAGGCAATCCAGGTAATTGATAGCACTGGCAGCGTCCATCTCTCCCTCCATATATCTGCACAACAGTATCTATTTTTGACATAGCTGACACGCCATTTCCTTTGGCAGCCCAAGGGCGGCTCATCTTTAAATTAAACTCGTCTCCGACCCTTCCAATCTGCGAGCTGTACAGAGGCAGACACTGGTGGGGTATATCATCTGGAGACTGTGCAGGCATATTTGAGCAGGGTGATGTATTATCGAAAGGGCTCTGCATTACTGCTAGCTGGAACCAAAACAAGCTCTAAAGTATTAACTAATGACATGGGAAGTCCCTTAGGTATCTAATCACCTTTAATGTTCAGATTTAGAAGACAACTTTAAAGGAAGAAAAAGAGATTAGCAGGTCAGGTCAGAGCACCCCTTCCCCCTCCCTCCGCCCCCAAAATACAATTGGCTTTTTAAAGTCAAAACCAGATTCATATTTCACCTCATCAGTAAATACACCATCAAAAACCAGGCCCTAGAGCTTGCATCTTGGGGTAGAGCTTCGCTGAAGTTTGGAAGGGCTTGAACATTTGACTTAGGGCAGAAGTAACAATGGCTTTGGGGTCTGGGATCCTCCTCGGCAAGGGCTGAGCTGAAGCTTGGTGCTGTCCAGCTGTAGGAATAGGAATTCTCTGCAGAACTTAAGCTGCAGCTCTCTAGGCTTTCATGCAAGTAGGCTGCTCGGACTGAAATCTGGCTTGTGTTAATCCCCGCAGGGTTTAGCCCATGCCACAGCTCCCTGCCTGTACAGAGGTGCTAAAGAACATGCCCATGTCACATGGGAAGGCTATCTGGGGGGAGGGTGGAAACGCTGATGTGGCCTCCCAAGACCTGGGCCAGCATGTGGCTTGCAGAACTGGCTCTGCAGACAAAAAGAAGAAAATAAAAATCTCTTGTCAGTAAATTCAATTTCCAGCATTAATGTAGACCCAGCTGTATTCTTTTGACGCAGAAAACTAAGGGCAAAGGCTTTCAATCCTTCACTTTACCCAGTGGGCCAATTCTTGCCTCTTGCACAGCTTTGAAGGGGAAAGGGATTAAGTTTCAGTTTCCACTTGGGGATGCCTCTGCTGTTGGGTATGCCCAGAGAACATGTGTGAAGCATGGGGAAGAAACTCCAGAGGGGGCACACCAGGCTAGCATGGTGTCTTCTGGGAAAACCATCCAAGAGCTGAGCAAGAGAGAAGAATGTCCTTGCAGGTTTGGCACAGATGATGCAGCCTGTTGTTCAGGAATTGCCCCAGCTCAAGGGCACCGTACCCCCATTGCACTCTGTCAGTACATAACCCAACCCAACATCCCAGGGACAGTACTGTGATGGGGGAAGCGGCTAGCTGATTTTTTTTCCTCCAACAATGCCTTGGCGTGAGATAGACTTGCTTTTCCAAAACTTCTTCAATCTTTGCTTTTTCAAGAGTGGTCTGTAGTCCTGAATTCCCCGCTGAGTCTAGGAAATTAATGAAACTCAGAGACGCTCAGCATCCCTCCAAGTCCAATTACTACAGGTTCAAAATAAAATTCTGAGTAAACAAAATGTTTTCTTTCCCTTCTCTATACAGTCTTCCACCATCTCCTAAAAAAAAATAAAATAAAAATAAAAAAAATCCCAAACCACTTAGGAACAATCTCATAACTTTGCCATGTTTCTCATATCCTTTTCTGGTTTTCAGTCAGCCTATGCTTACCCTAGCTTTCATTGATACTGGTTTCTTGAAAGCAGAGGCTACATTAGTGTAAGATTCAACTCTTTGAAAGGGAAGATAACAGCAGGACAAGGGGAAATGGTTTTAAGTTGAGGGAGGGAAGATTTAGGTTGGATGTCAGGGGGAAGTTCTTTACTATGAGAGTGGTGAGGTGCTGGAACAGCTGCCCAGAGAGGTTGTGGATGCCCTGTCCCTCGAGGTGTTCAAGGCCAGGTTGGATGGGGCCCTGGGCAGCCTGGTCTGGTATTAAATGGGGAGGTTGGTGGCCCTGCGTGTGGGAGGGGGGTTGGAGATTCGTGATCTTTGAAGTCCCTTCCAACCCTGACCATTCTGTGATTCTATGATTCTGTGATTCTCTGAAACAGACAGTATTTAGTAAGCAGGGGAGCCGGGCTTCAGGTTGGAAGACGAGCATAATGGAGAGGAAGAAGATTAACAATTTTGTCATTTATTTCAAATTAAAAAGGTGAACAGTTGCTCCAACAGCATAGATGTGGAATTACATCCAAGAATATGTGTACATCCAGGGTTTGCAATGATGTAAGTCACTGGATATATATACTCCCATTTGTTATGATGTCACCTCTCTGGACATATTTATAACTTCACAGTTTGTGGTTCCCATTCATTTGTTCTTGTTAGATAAATTTGTTAGGGGGCTTGATGATGTTGTGGCAAACCATGGGAGTGAGGCTTGAGCACTTCCTCATGGCATTGCTGGGCTGGTGTGCAGAGGGGAACAGCAGCTTCCCTGTGCAGTCACCCACCTTGACAGATGCTCGTGGGATGCTGCTCTGAAAATAAGTGATGGGAAATGGTTGCGTTTTCTTCTCCCTCTTCTCTGCTAGCACTTCTAGGATGGCATTTGCACTGCAGTACCAGTGGTTGGTTCATCTCAAAGCTTTTGCAAGGATCTGGAGATGCTTCCTAGAGAGGGAATTGAGGGTAGGCATTTGGGATGCTGCAGCAGCCTGCTCAGAGCACTGTGTATTCAACCTCAAAGAGGCTGCTAGGCAATCTCTTGTCCTCGTGCTGCAGGGATTTTCTAGCTCATTGTGCCAACCCATGGCTGGGCTTGGACAGAATGGATGCTATCTGCTGGACTTATAAGATGGGCGGCTTAAATCACATGGAGTTAAATGGGTCAGAATAAGTGGGTACCTCTTTATACACATGGTCAACAGAGATAATCGCTGTGGCAAGATCCCGAGGGGATTAAGGGAGAGATATGAGAAAGTGGGCATCTGCATTGGGTCACTGACACTGAGCCGATTCATCAGCGACTTGTGCTTCCCATCCCTCCCTGGAGAGGAGGGGATGAAACAAGCACTGAAAGCTAGTTGGCACGGCTGCTGCCTTCACGCTCTGCTGGAGTTCAGCCTACTTTCATGTTTCACTTTTGATTATTGAAGTCCAAGTTGTAATGGGAGATGATTAGAATGGCAGAGAGTTGATGATGCCCACCTACGTGCGAAGCAATGGAGAGCTGCACTGGGAAAGCTGGGTGGGCAGCAGATCCGAGTGGCTCAGTGCCAAAGTGGCCAGCACTGAGATCCTATGGAGGGGAAAGGAACAGGCTAATGCCAAGTCACAGCCTCTGAGGAAAGTCTTTAGAAGGCAGTTTCCCAGCTGCAGTTGTCAGTGACCCATTTTTTTCTTTAAGCATAATACTATTTTGAGACTGTAGGGATAACCTCGGTGATACTGTGGTCCCAGCCTTCTGTGGTCTTGCCTTCTGGTAGGACCCTAGAGGATAAAGGACCTTCTGGTGTGAAAGTATCAACTTCTTTGCAGTCTACTATTATCTGGGGCATGTCTAAGAAAGGTCTCCTGAAGAAGTCGACAGCATGGGAAAAATTGGTAGCTCCGTTAGCAGGAACTCTGATTGATGCTACATCAGCACTGGGCTCTTGGAGGACTGCAGTTCATGCCACTGGCCCAACCCAGGGATGTCAGCATTCATCTCCCTACATCTCCTGAGAGTGCTGTGAAAACCATGCTGGTCATGGTATAAATATTCTCAGTATTCGAAAAAGCACAAGTATTTTCTGACTCTTCATGCCAAAAATAACAAGGGCATTTGAGGGCTATTTTCTGCAGCTACCTCCATGCTCTACCATAAGACTCTGGTTCTTAAATGGGGCCTTATAACACTGTTTCTGCAGTCCATGCCACTTGGATTTCCCTTCTCTATCTGTTAGCGAGCAAGAACCAGTCATGGCACTGATCTGGGGAACCAATGTTGTTCATCTGTCAGCGTCTGGGCACGCATGCTCTGCTGAGCAAGGCTGATGGCGGTGGGGATGACAAGGTGCCATTTGTTCTGTCTTGGTAGATCTGTCGAGGTGCTGTATAGAGGGATGGAAATCACATAGGCTCCCCATACAGAAGATTGCATTGGTTGTCAGAGAACCCTGTCCCTCCTTTCCCATCTTTCTCCTACAAGACAGAGACCAGGCTGCTGATCTGTTAGCCAAAAATTGTCTTGGATGGATTCGGGATAGAACACATCTGCATCTGGAGGACACAGTACAGATTTTCTCGTCCCTAGGCAGCACACACACAGCAGAAATTTCTCTACAATTTCTGAGCACGAGGCAATAGTGGAGATGGATGGGACTCTGTGAGAATGTTGCAAGGTTCAGATAAAGCCAGCAGTTCTCAGGGCAGGGTCTCTACGTGGTGGTGTTGAGGCTAAATGGAGTTTACCCACTAGGAAGGCGAGTGACATGCTGTTTATCCATTCCTCATCTACACCATGCGATGGAAATAATTTCTTTTATATATCCCAATTTGACACTGGGAGGGAGCGAGGAGTCACCCCACCGGGGCTCAGGAGCAGGTGCTTGGGGGTCATGGGGAATGCTACCATTCCCATAGCATCAGAGGGGGGTCCGGACTTGCTGGGGAGGCTGATGGGGGCCCTTTCACCCCAAACTTACACAAAGAAACTGTAAAGATAGCTCTGAACAATCCTGAGGTATTTTGTTGTGCACTGTGCAGAGAGCACGCACACTTGTGTTCTCTCTCCACTTGGCATCTTCTCTCATAATCATTCATCCTCTCTATAAACAGATTTCCCAGTAATGGTTTTCATTTTCTTTGAAGTGTCCCATTCATTCTGCTGCTCTGCCCATTCATGTGCTCAGGGTTCCTTGAAAGGAAGACAGACACAAACATCCAAAGTGCTTGAAATATGCTAGCAGAGCAGGGGGAGGGGATGGGCAGAGGCATTTCTTTTAAAATCTATCTATCTGGGGAGACTTTCATCCTTCCCCCCCCACCCCTTCCCCCCCCCAAGTTGCACCCGAATAATTCTTTTTCTTTTCTTTTTTTTTTTTTCTTTTTTCTTTTCCTCCCAGTTCTTTCTCCCCCATAGAAATCCCGATATAACATGGCTTTTAAATTGCCCCTCTCACCCCCCAATCTGTTCCTGCTGCTTTAAGCTATTAATAAATTGAAAGCATGTTCTGGAAGGCGATTTAATCCAGCCCCAAAGT
The DNA here is from genome assembly GCA_030408155.1 of Lophura swinhoii. Lineage (NCBI taxonomy): Eukaryota > Metazoa > Chordata > Aves > Galliformes > Phasianidae > Lophura > Lophura swinhoii. Next base: position 12,673,430 of record CM059471.1, read on the forward strand.
TAAGCAGGTGCTGAAGTGGTTTGCTGATGGGGTGCATTTCCAAATTGGGGCCTTCCAGGCTAAGACATGACTGTCATCAGGGCTGGGTGCTGGGCTCATGTGTCTGGAAAGGAATATTTGACCTGAAAATCAGGAATTGTATCTATTCTCTGCAAGGGCAGGGAATTCTACTGCAAGGCTACTTCACTTTTTAGGGTAGGTTGGTTGGTTACAGCCCTACATCAGGGTTCCTGATGTAGTGGCACATCATTAAAAATCAAATCAGTGCAAATGCTTCTTCACTTTGTCCCCAAGGACTTGTCCTGTCTCTGCAGCATCTGAACCTCCCAGGGCTTCCTCATGAGACCAATCTCCAGCAAACCTTCCTCTCCTGGTTTGAAGAGGGACCTCACTCTAACCTTGCAGAACAGTGGAAAGCAAACTTACTGAATTTAAATGACAAGGTGATGCCTTGCAAGGGGCTCTAATTATACCCTGATAGACTTGTCCATTGTAAGGGGACATCTTGCAATGCTGAGTATAAAAAGTGAGAAATGTGCGGACTTTCAGGGAGAGAATTCTGCTTGAATTGAGGACAGAGATGGGACCTCAGCCTGGGTGCAATGTCCTGCTCTTGGGTAGCAACCCTGAGAGTGTTTGCAAAAGTAAGTGCCCTGAGCGAGTTCTGGACTGTGCTTTTTCTCTTGACACTTGGTATTTCAGCCCACACACCCGAGATTGTGCATGGCATTTGTGGTCAGCTTGAGGGCTTGGGTTTTTCTTTAATTATTGTTATATAGTAATGGATTGGGGGTTTGGTGCAGGAGAGCGAGAATGCGTTTGCTGTTTCTCCACCAGATTGCTGCATTGGCTTGGTTTTTATTAGGACATGTTTGGCTTTGATTTCAGATTTATATGTTGTTCTGCTCCGTCCAGCTCCAATGAGCTTCTTGAATCCAGGCCCCCATATAAATGGAGAATTATGATTCTAACATTATGCCTAGTAGCAATAATAATAAAAAACTGAAGTTTGTATTCATATCAGCTGCGAGCCCAAATTCTCTTGCAAGGGACTGAATCTGTGCATGGCTGCAGAGCAGGGTGGACACTGTGTTTCAGGGGTCGGAAGGTCTGTGCCTGCTCTGTTAAGAAGGGTGGGGTCTGAACCAGATTTGGGTGAGGAACCGAACTGGAGGAAGGAGGGAGGAACAAGCCAGCCCCCAGCATACCACAAATGTGTTTTATATTGTAATATCAAACATTGGCTTATTCTGTGTTTTCTGTTAAAACAAGTCATAAAAGGACTACTTAAAGGGGACTCCATTCCTATATTTTATATATACCCACAGAGCACATGTGGAGTGCAGATAATGGTGACCAACCTTCCCCCGCCGCTTCGCTCCTTCTCCCCCCACCGACCCATTCATCTCTGCGATCTAATAAGAAAAAGAACAGAGCTGGTGTTAACACAGGAGGGGTTGTTAATCTATTCGGAAATGGATTTTCAGATCCAGGCATATATATATATATGTATATATGGGTTTGTTTAATTTTTTATTTTATTTTATTTTTTCCTGGCTGAAAGGGGAAAGGAAGGAATGCACTTCTTTTGGGGAACGGATGCCAGGGTGAGCGTGGTGCCAGGGGAGGAGGTTCTGGCTCAGCTGGTGGAGGTGCTCCTGGGAGGGAAGGGAGGGCGTTCGGCGTGGGGTGGGATATAATTGATAGCAGGGAAGAGCTGTCACAATAGCAGGATAGGAAACCGGCTATCCGGGACAGACCCAGCTTTAAAAGCCCCTAATCTGCCAGCCCATGTATTAAAGGGCTGATTTGAGGGGAGGACAAGGGGGAAGGTGGGGGGGGGGGGGGGTAAAGAGGAGGCCTGACTCCTGTTAGCTCCTTCTAATGAGGCAGTTGAATAGCATTTAAAGGGCTCCTGGCCTGGCATGAAATCTCACAAAGGAACCTCCTTATTTTAATGCACGCAACTGACTTTGCTTTACAAACGCTTTTATAGTGTCCAGACACTTACAAATCGACCTTCAGTGATTCTTGAGTTAATACGAAGACTTGGGAAACATTAATGCACTGTTAAAAAAAGAAAGCCTCTCAATAGATCTTTCTAGTCTTACAAACACGCTCAGAGTCCTTCAGTACTCAACTCCGGGTATAAAAATGCAAAGTCGTTTAAGGCTATTAATGGGGGGAGAGAGCTGATCCGCATTCCTCACCCCAGTCTCTCATTTAAGCTATTAACCTCCCGCTTGTAGGGTGTTGGTTTCGTGTTCTGTTGTTTTGTTTGCATTTTTTTTTTTTTTTTTCCGAGTAAAGACTAACGGATTTTGGCTCGAAGCAAACATTTAGAACTTGAAGAAGGGTTTGTGTGTCGGCAAGTTTATCTTCCCTTCCCTCGATATATCATTTGGACTAATAAAAAACCGATTACCTGTCCCCGTAGATCTCGGCTCTCTAATTACCGAACAATGCGGGGAAAGAATTGAGGGGTCCCATCTCTCCTCCCGAAACACGAAAGGAGATGGGAGTGCTGAGACCTGGTGGGTCCTGCGTGCAAACAGCTTGGAAAACACCTTCGTTTTACACACACACACACACACACACACACAAAAAAAAAAAAAAAAGCAAAAGTCCTCGCAGCAGAAGCGAAAGGGTTTAATTTGGGGAGCCAGGCTAATGAGGGCTGGAGACAGCCGATATACTTCGGTAAACGGTGGCGGTGCAGCTCGGAGCGGCAGGAAGCGTGTGTGCCAATGGAGGTGCATTAAAAGCAACGTGAGCAGCCCACGGAGCCCGGCCAAGGGGTGCCGAGTCCGTTTGCTAACTGTTCCTCCAGAGATTTGTCCCACGGAAACGGAATGGGCCCAGGGCAACGGGAACAGAAATTGGGCAAGAGAAGGAGTGAAGATGGGGCTGAGGTTTCCGTGGCATTTTGGGATGGATTTTTTGGGGGGAGAGGAAGCCTCTTTCCCCGACCTCTGCCTGCCGCGGCTCTGCGGCTGTCCCCGGCGTTTGTTCCAGCGAAAACTCGTTTGATTATCGAGGTTTTACCCTCCGGTGGCGATTCTTGCCGGGTTGTCACAAGGGCGGCGGCGTGTGGGGGCCGGGGGTGCGAGCAGCAGCTTGAGAGGGAGAAAAAGTAAGAGAGGAGAGGGGAGGAGAGGAGAGGAGAGGAGAGGAGAGGAGAGGAGAGGAGAGGAGAGGAGAGGAGAGGAGAGGAGAGGAAGACAAAATATAATTAAAAAACAAAACAACAAAAAAACCACCAAAACAAAAAGGAAAAAAAAAGAAAAAAAAAAAAAAGAAACCCCGCTCTCACGGCCCAAATTATCTCTTAGCACTGGGCTCCGATAAGCCGGGCGCTGCGCAGACACAGGCTGCCGGGCCGGGGGGGCATGGACCCCCGCACTCTTCTTTTGTCTCCTTTCCCCCCCATGCCTCGTCTCGTCTCTGTTGGTATTTTTTTCCCTTTTTTTCAGGGCACTTCGGGGAACAAAGAAGCAATTTAGGAACGGACGAAGAGAACACACCCCCCCTAACCCCCCGTCCTTCCCGGTGCTGCTGTTCGTGTCGCTTCGCTCAGGCTGAGCGCGGGGGCTCCGCTCCAACGCTTTGGGAAAGCGGAGTCGAGAGGATCCAGGAAAATAAACAATGCTCCGTTTTATCTCTTCGCTTTCTCCTCTTCTGCTCAAACTTTTTCTTCGCGGGAGGGGGGCGGATTCGAGCGTACGAACAGCTGCTTAAAATCTAATATAGACAAATGGACAACTTGTATAACATTAAGTTTTAGTAGGCAACTCATTTATTTTGAAGTGCTCTTGTGAATAGTTTGGCAAAGAGCTTTCTCCCTCCTATTCCTGGAAAGTAGCCGGGGGAGTTGGCCGGGCAGGGCCAGGGTCGGCGCTGGGGAAGCGGAGGGAGAACGCTCCCGATCCCCGTTGAGCGCACGGCAGCGCTGCGGGACCCGTCCTCACTCTGCGCGCGGCCGAAAGTCCGGTGGGAGCGCCCCAAAAATTGAGGCACGGAGGAAGGCAGCGAGGAGGAGATGCGTTTGTTGTTTGGGCAATTTCGAGCTTCTGCACGCGGCTTTGGGGAATGTAACACTTGCAGCGCAAAGCTCTGGGGCATCCCCCACTTAATGCGCGCGTGTGTGTTAGTATTTAACCAAAAAGGAGGTCGTTTTGGTTTCTGAATCTCTTGGTAAGAGTGAATTCCGCCGTGGGAAGCGGTTTGGGATGGAGCAGCGCTCTCCTGCCCCGCGCTGCGTCCGAGGATGGAGAACACGAAGCGCGGCGGCGCTCGATGGGAACGGCGGAGCCAGGAGCACGGGAATGCAAACCGGGGAGCTCCCCCACCGCGGGGAGAGCGCCGGCCCTTCCAACTCACCGGACTGATATTTAGGAAACAATCATAATAATAAAACAAAATAAAAACGCACAACACCAAACCCACCCAGCTAAGCCAAAAGCACAGGTTTTATTCGTGGATGTGTGTGCCCCGTGTGCCGTCAACTCCCGCGGGTGCCAACGCCTCTGGTTCCTGAGCAGGCAGAGCAGCTTCTGCCTTTCCCGAGCCGCTCTGCTCCACCAAAATCCTCCCCGCGCCCTTTCGGTGTTGTATCCCCTCCCTGAGGCAATGTCCCTGTGCTGGGCACGGGGAAAAACGCATTTGATCTCGCAGGGATGCCTGGTCACTCTGAGCTGCGACTCTCTCCTTCCTTCTCCGTTTATTTGCGGGAGTAAAACAATAATAATAATAATAGTCCACATTTTATATTACATTTTCACTTCATTCGTTGTGTGCGTATTTATTTCCGAGTCCCGCTAAGCCGATAAGGTGAATGCTCGGACGGGAGCTGCCCGCTCCTCAGGAAGAAGTTTCGTGCCCGCTCGGGGCTCGCTGGTCGTTCTGCCGTCCGCAGAAAGCGCAGCTGGGCTCCCAACTCGGAGGTGGGGAGAGCCGCTGTTCGCACAGGGCAGCTTTGGGAAGGGAGGGGGGATATTTTGGGAGATGATTTTTATTATTATTATTTTTGGTACATTTGTAAGAAGGAATTTGCACAGACTGAGAGAAAATACACATAAAGAAACGCAGCGATTAGAAAATGTGAGAAAAAGGGCAAACGCATCGGAGATGTTTGGGGAAGGTTTTCAGGTACGGAAACCCCGACCCATGCAACTGCAGGCGGCTGCGGGGAAGGAACGGGAATGAAAGCTCCTCGCATCCCCAGTCCGAGGGCCGTGCCCGGGCCGGGCGGACCCGCGCTGCAGCCGGGCCGGGGATGATTTATTGTGTGTTTGGGCGAATCCGTTCCCCCTCCGACTTAAACAAACCATTGATCTCCACGAAAAGCGAAAAGCCCGCGGCCGGCGGAGACATCCGCGGGAGGGTTCGCCTCTCCGCTTTGCACCGGGAGGAAGGAGCCGGAATGCTCCGCGCCCGCGGACCAGGTGCCGGATGGAGGAGGGAGGGGGACGGGGTTGCGCGCTCGGGGACCGCGGGAGTTGCGCGCCCGCGCAGCCGGGACGCAGGGGGGTTGGGAGGGGATTCCTCTCGCCGCTTGAAGCCAGGGAACTTAGATTTTTCTTATTGATTTTTGTTCCCAAATCCTTGGCTTGGAGGAGCTGGAGAAGCGAAGGGAGGAACTCTCTTATTGCTCTCGATTTTCGGTCCGGCTTTGAGGCATTTTGAGAGGAAGCCATCACGCCTGCCGAGCACCAAAGGTGGCCGGAGGTGTCTGTTAGCCCTCAATTATAACTCCATCAATATCTCTTGCTCTGAGTGCTGCCGGTGCCCTCCCCGGGCTGGCAGCGGCTTCCCGGGGCTGCGGGGGCAGCGGGCGGCCGGGCCGCAGCGCCGGTAGTGCTGTAGGAAACGCCTCGGGTTTCTTTACGGGTTCATTTTCTCAGAAGAGGATTTTACTGCATGCGTAAAGAATTTTTTGAAAAGCGGTGGTAAATATTTTCTCTTCTGGCAAGTTATTTATTGGCATGAAGAGAGGATTTTTTTTTTTTTTTCTTCTCCCTCTTTATAAAGCTACATGTGGTGACCATATAGGATCAGAAATAATGTGGCCTTTCTGGTTTTGAAGAACTGCTAATGTCATTAAAGGTCTTCCTAACACGCCAGCTAGGAGTTCAAAAAGCCTCGCCTTTTATCCTGGGCATATATTTGGTTGTTTATAAAGTGCAGACTTCCTTATGCTTCAAGTGCATCAGGAGGATTTCTTAACTCTGCAGAAGGATCTGTTTTCAACTATATTCTTCTTTGGAAATTGGACTGTTTAACCAGTGTCTTTCACACTTCTTTTCTGGCTGCTATTTTTATACATTCAACCGCAGAAGAAATTCCCGCACACAGAAGCAAACAAAGAATTTTCCCCTCTGCTTTGTGTTACAGAAAAATATCTCCGCAGGCCACTAATTGTCCATTAGTGCTAATAAGTGGCTAAAACAATATTAGGAGATAACCCGAGCAACCTGTCTTCTTTATTTTAATTTGCCGTACTGAAGTCGGGAAGGTTTTGACGAAGAGCCGACCAGACGGGTCCGTGGAATCTGTGTACTAAACTTTTGGACTGTTGATTTTGAGGGTCACTTATCTAAGCTAAGTTCAAAGTGTCACCTGCTTTAATCCCTTCTCTGTCGTGCTCGGAGAGACTCCACACGGCACACGGTCCGCTTCGCAGAGCGCCTGGAAAAAATGTCTGTCTCCATTCTCCCCCCCGGCTTTTCCCTCCCAAACGCATTAGGAATTTCTCCCCTCGATTCTAGCGACTGTTAGGAAAAACTCATTTGAATTCCATTATTAATATTTTCCGGGCATGCTCTTTAAGCGTGTCATTTGTAATGTATTAGGATGAATTATATGTCTTAGGGAAAAGAAGAAAAAAAAGAAAGAAAGAAAGAGAGAAAAGAAGAAAAGAAGAAAAAGAAAAGAAGAAAAAATGAAGAAAAAAGAAAAAAAGACGAAAAAAGGAAGAAGAAAAAAGAAGAAAAAAAAGAAGAGTAAGAAGAAAGAAAGAAGGCAAAAATAGAAGAAGAAAAAAAGAAGAAAAAAAAGGAGGAAAAGAAAGAAAAAAAGGAGGAAAAAGAAGAAAAGGCGACAAAAAAAAGAAGAAGAAGAAAGAATTAAAAAAGAAGAAAAGAAAAATGCAAAAAAAAGAAGAAGGAAAAAAAAGAAAGAAGAGAGTTTAAAAAGAGGAAAAAAGTAAGAAAAAAAGGGGGGAAAAAAAGAAGAAAAAAAAGAGCAAAACCCAGAGAAACGAGGCCTTTTCTATTAAATAGAAACAAGATGTTCAAATATAGAATGCAAGAATTTGAAATCTGATGTTTTCCACTCTTGGATGCTGATGGCATTAAAAAATTCACTTTGCTGCTTCTGCTATTTAAATCCTTACATCCAAACATAAATTATCCAGAGGGATATTATTTTTAATTAAAATGCTCTTTCCGGAAGGAGTTGTTTTTAACTTCGCTTCAGTTTTCCCGAAGATTTTTCTCTTCCCTCTGATTTAACATTTCCATTAATTACACTGTTCTTAAGCCATGTCTTGTAAGCGACGTGGGTTGGCATTTCAGAAACTTTGACAGAAAACAGTCCACTTGTTTTGTTTTGTTTTGTTTTGGGTGAATGGTTTTGGTGAAAACGCATAGTTTTGAAACAACTCAGAGGGAATGGAAAACCCGGAGTTCTTCTGACAAGTCAATGAATACACAAAAAGCCCCCATGTTTTTTCAATGAGCTCTTGAATGTGGAGCTACACGCTAAGGCTTCCGAGGGGCAGGCTGAAATTTCTGCAGCTCTGGATGTATTTGGGCACCTAAATATAAATGGAGCTGTTCTCACAAATGTGGAACCCTCACAGATTTCAACAAAGATGAGGAGGATGGCTCTTGTTCACCACCTCTAAAACTCTCTTCTTTTCCTCTCGCTGCCTGAATGTGACTCTGGGCACTTGGGCTGTCGGTTCAGTTCAGCTGTTTTACCATTTCCTCTTAGGGAAGAACTGGAGAAGCAGGAAAACTACTTCTGCATTCAGTGAAATAAAGGACTTGAGGCATTTGGTGAACTTCAAAAGGTTTGAGAGCAGTAGGGCTAGCACACCTGCTTTATGTTAGATGGTCTGGAGGCAACCACCTCAGCCACTCAGCCCTGGCTCTGTGTTCCCATAATGGGCCCCAGAAGGGCTCCCATTGCATTTCCTCCATTGCCACAAACCACCTCCCACCACCAGGAGAAAGGGCGCTGAGCCACCGGCTGCCATGTGCTGGAGGATGCTGGGAGCAGAGCAGGGCACCTCCAGGTTCGCGTAGCCACCAAATCTTACATTCTGCTATTTTGAATGCACCTTCTTTTTGGTGTTTTGCTTTGGTGTTTTGTCTTCCTGAAGCCCACCCCTTTGCCTATTCAGGTTAGAGAGGCCAGAAAGTTGGTGAGAAAATGAAATTCCTGGTAAAAATGAGAAAAGGCAAGAGAAATCACCTTCTTTCTCTTATGCCAGCTGGCACATTCTTTAGGGAAGGACAACAGGGGTTTTTCTGTTGCTCAGAACTGGTAAGCATGAAGGGTTCACTTGTACACGTTATGACTTCTCATCAACTTTTCTATTTGATGGGCTCTCTAAAACACCAGGATCCCAGCACAGTGGGAAGCTCCCTTGAGATATCCAACCTCCTCTGCTCCTAGGCAATTGTCACCAAGTGTATGTTAACAGATAGAGAAGGTGAAGGGGAGCTGGGGGCACAGGCACAACTACCGGAGTAGGTACATCTGCTAAAAAGTCCTAGTGGCTTCACTGATTTTTTTTTCCTCTTCTCCCTGAAAGTAATTTCTGAATCAATCACTCCGCTATCAGCTTGCTCTAGAGATGGATGAGTAACACTAGTGAGATAAAAGAGTCAAGACTCCCTTTCCCTTGAATTGGCTGCTTTCTGTTAACAGAATTCTGAGGGCCATTATTTCCCATAAAAGACATCTGGAAAATCATCGGCGTGTGGTGGAGAAAGTGGCTGCTCTGCTTTGTACTCCCCTTTGATCCAACATGGAGCACAACTCGCTGCCTTCTGAGATCAATAACTCCCATCCTGGAGCATTTTTCTTTCTCATCTACCGCTTCTGATTTGAACCACTTTAAGAAAACACGGATGTCAAATTTTTTGTTGTTGTTGAATACGTGTGTTTATGGATTTGTGACAGTAATGCCAGTGCCAGGAAGAGAATGGCATGGACCGGCTGCATGCCCCCAGTGAGTACCACCAATGGAGTGCTTCTTCTAAGCTTGGTTAGCTTCACTTTGTCATACCACACAACTAAAGATGCAGAAGCATATGGGTGGCCATAACCTCGGGGGAATTGGAGAGAAAAGTGTCAGCTGTAGCTTGAGCCCAAGCTGCCTACCCAGTGGAGTGAGAGGTTCAAAGCGGCTTTAGACCGCAAGCAAAAGGTGTATGAGGGAGTTTGAATGGGAAGGGTTTTGTGTGAGCTCAAGTCTAGCAGAAATGCTAAATTGTGGTCTGGTCTTTTTAAGCAACAGCAGCCAATCTGTGGTGCATGAGCTTTGTCATGGAGAGGCAATGGGGGCTGAAGCTACTGCTGGAAAGGCTGAGTCAGGTGGGAGTATGGGCTGAGGCTCTGTTTGGGGATGGAGCCCTGAGGTCTCCATCACCACATCCTATTGGTAGAGTCCATTGGTAGAACCTTCCCACATTGGTAAAGCCTTCCCCATTCCTTCCTAGAGAGATGTCTGTACAGGTGAGAATGCCTGTGCTGAGCCTTTCCTTATGAAAGTGGCTCTTGGATAGGCTCTGACAGTACTGCGCAGTAACCTGTGACTGATATATTCTATGAATGGCTCAGCTGGATGGACTTTGAGATGTTTGCCTGCTTGATACCTCTGCTCTCCCACATTAATTCCTGTAGTATTCAATCTGAAAGATCCTGCTAATACTAGTAGGATCAAGTACAGACCTACCAAAAAAAAAAAAAAAGAGAGGTCATTATTTTCACAGGAACTGAAAGTTGGACCCTAAATCTTCAGAAGAGAGCGGTGCCTAGAAACCAGCTGTCTAATACATCTACTGTGCTAAACTTATAGCAGGGAGGGGAGAATAAAAATGTGTTTTGCAGTATAATATTGCTTTGTGCCTCCAAAAAGGCTTCTAATTTTATGTTTTAAAGGCAAACATTACAGCTAATTGAAGAGCAGAGAGGAAAAATGGATCTCCTTTTCTAAGCGCCAATAAGACTGGGTTCTGGGCCAGTGGTTCTGTGAGAGGTCTCCATTTACTACCTGTCCTAAACCTCAGGTATTTTAGAAGGAAAATGCCTGCCATATATTAAAGAGAAAAATCATTAAATGGATGTCAGAAAAAAAAAAAAAAAGAGGACAGAGAAAACCCATATGACTGAATTTATGGCTTGCTTTAGAAGCACAAGCTAATGCTGAGAAAACATGAATGAGAACAAGGGGGCAACCACGCAATGGAAAAAGTATTTTCCACTTGCTGCCTTCCCAGTGGTGACCTCGGATAAGGTCCCGTGGGTGGCAACACTGCTGTCCCATCCCTGTGGTCCCAACCATCCTCCTCCTGTGGCCTCTGCCTTCAGTCCCTCCAAATGGAATAACCCTCCTCCACCTCACTAGGAGTTGGATTAGGCCCTGTGCCCAGAACGTTGCTCGGTTTTTATTGCTACATTGAATGCACCCATTTGCCTCTGGAGGAAATGGGGCTGAGCCTGAGCAGCCCTGAGCCAGCAGGAAATTCAAGGCTTTGTGGGCATCCGTGCAGGAGCCAAGTCAAATGAGCAAGAGGGAAAGGGAATGAACTCAGGGACAGTGGGTTTGGGTGGGAGGATGTCGGAATGAGGGTGGAGGGCAGTTTCAGCCAAGGCCTTGATGGGAGCAGAGGTGTTCAAAGTGCCTGGCATTGCACCGGCCATCAGGTTAGTCATCCCTCTGGGGGCCTGAGATCCGTCAATAGGAAGAGTTGCCCTATTCATCCAGAGCTGTGTTGTCCCAGCAGGATGGGCAGAGCTTGGAGTGAGAGGGTTCCCCCAGCGCAGTGAGAGGAGGGCAGGAGGCAGGCAGAGATTTTGGCTTGGCACTGCTGTGAGATCCCACTGAACTTCAGGCTCTTCTTTAGAACATTCAGCAGCTTTCTGGGGTCCCCCTGGAGCACCCCAGTGAAGAGAGAAGCAGAAATGATCTCCTCTTACTGCTGCCCTTAGCCCTGCCCCTTAGAAAGCTCGGATTTATTTATTATTGTTCTCTTTTTAAAGAACAAGAAAACATACCTCAGAGGGCATCTATCCCTCCTGACACCTCTCATTCTTGTCTCCAGTCTCAGCAATGAGATGCTGCAGTCCTTGGGACCAGTCTCTCAAATGGGCTCTGACAGGACAGGTGATGATTCTTGGCATTCTGCATGTGCTGAACACACATACTTGTGCCCACAACAGATGCTTTGCAGTGCTATTGCTTTTTGCTTACATCCCCATGTCCCAGAATACCACTCAGCATAATCTTTAGGGCTTTTGGAGGCAAAAAAATTAGAAAACACCAGTGTGGAGCAGCGACTCTCCTTCATATTGCGGGCAGCTTAATGAAACTTAGTTTGTTCCTACTTGTCACAAGTTTGGTGCGAGGTTTAATGTCCCAGCTCAGCTCAAGCGTATGCAAGCTGCTGTGGGTGGGCTCATCCTTTCCTCGCCTTGCCTATCTGCGCTCAACTCCTCCTGTTTCCCTTGTAGCAGACTTTGCACGGTCTGGCTGTGGGGTGAGCAGGTTCACCAAGCTGACCCAATGGCAGACCAACCCTGTGCAAAATATGACCAAGGAGCAGGATTTTGTGTCAGCTCAGGAGGTGATCTGACCACCTCACTGCTGGGTCCTACACCATCTGGATCCTCTCCCTGTCCTGAGAGTGGCTGTGCTCTGTGTTCAAGCCAAAGGAGGCTGCTGTCAATACCTTAAACATGTAGCCAAAAGATGCTGGAGGGGAAAGTGGGAGATACGATTGGTAAGAATCCTGCTCTAGGTTTAATGGAATGGGCAAATAGCTTGGGAGAAAGCAGATTAGCCAGAAATCCAGCACATGGGCTTGGGCACCTCACCTATCCCTGTGCTGCCTTGCCTCCACCCTTCTGCACCATGACCACAGGAGAGGCAGGACCAGCCCCGCATCTGGGTTGGATGCTTCACACAGTGGTGCCCTGTCATAGTGCAGCCTCTGGTCTCCATCACAGCCCTACTACTATTAATAATCCAGAGGATTAGAAAGATAAGCCAGTTACAGAAAGACTCAAGTTTGTCAGTGTTGCCCACTGGCTTGTGGTATCTTATAGGTGGGAGAATGGCTTCATTCTGTTTGTTTACAGTCCATAACTTTGGAAACGGTCTAAGAGCTGCTCAGGTTTTATTTCGTTGCAGACCCCTCAGCGTAGGAGACATCTGTGCTGACAGAATTATCTTTTTCTTTTTCTTTTTTTTTTTTTTATCGTCTTCCTTACAATAGTGCCTTTAGCAAGAGCTGGGCTTTAATGGGCAGCTCAGCTGCATCCCTCCCCCTCAGCTTGGGGGAGATGTCTGACCAGCAGCATAGAAGTAATAAACAGGCGGATCAGGTACATGTACTTCAGTTACAAAGAAGAGAATGCCTGATATTAGTATCTAGTATCTATTTAATCCTAAAGAGAGTAAAATATTTTATTCACATGTAGGTGAAGTGCAATAAAATTCTGCCCTTTGCCTTTCCCAAGAGATGAACAGTGAAAGGCAGTAGTTGCTCTTTGGGGTGCACCTGCCTGGCCAAGGGCTGCAGCTGGGCTGGGGTCTGGCCCCACTGCACGGTCATCCCTGGTGGGTGTGGGCTCCCCATGTTGGTTCCAGGTGGGTTTTGCCCTGCAAGATGGCTGCAGGGCTCCATGGGGTCACTGCAGTGAGATGGTTGTTTGCTACACACTGGAGGATGAAATCAAAGCATCTGTGCGTGTCCTTCTGGGGTTTGTTTGGAGGACATACTCAGGGTAGAAGGACAGCCCTGTGCTGGCTGGTCTCTTACTACAGACAGCTGTCCTTTTTTGATGCAATTCTGTGTGGATTTTGCCTCCTCCTTGATGCAAGATTTTCTTTCTCCTGCATGAAGACTCGTGGTTTTCTCCTTGCTGATGGGGTAAAAAGACATAGAATATCTTGAGTTGGAAAGGATCCCCAAGGATCAAGTCCATCTCAGCTCATCAGGAGACTCAAAAGTAAAGGATGGGAGTTCTGAGAGCCAGCTCATTGCTGTCCCTGCAGCTGAAAGTCCACGTCACACTTAGCAAGTAAAACCAAGGAGTAGCACTGGGCTCTGCCTACCATACATGCAGAGCATCCCAGGAATGGCTGGAAGTGCAATTGGAGGCATAAGTGAAGTCGAGCAGAGAGTTGCTCTTCCCTCAGAAAGGAAAATCCAAGGCTATATACGACTATCCAGTTCCTTCCAGCTGCAGGACCTGCCTCAGCCCTGCCCGGCAGCCAAATTGCAACTCACGCACACTTCTCTGTTTCTTTTTTCTTTCTGCTGCCGTGCTTTAGCACAGAAAGAATCCAGGAGAGGTGCTGTGAGTGGGGAAGACAGGCTGAGATGTAGATAGAGAGGTTTGTGCAACAGATGTTACCTGGGAGCAGCACAGCCACAGCATGGGCTTGAGCCTTTCAGTGCTGCAGGACAAACAACCTGCCAGCTGTGCCAGAGAGCGGGGCTGGGCTGCTTGCCATGGGAAGGGAGAGAAGAAAGAGAAGGAGCTGGCAAGGAGTGCACAGCGGCTTGGCTCACCGCTCCTGCTGCTGCTGGAAGACTTCTGCTGGAGGAACTTTTCAGTCTGATGTGGCACCTCTGCTGCAGTATTCAGCTGTAATAGAGATCTCAAAAACATGTTTGGAAAGGATAAATGGGTATTGAAATGGGAGAAACTCGGTTGCCAAACATATATTCCCAGAGAGGGATTATCTGGTGTCTAGTCTAGTGAATGTCTTGCTGTATACGTAGCTTTTCTAATGGTGAGCTCATCTGTGGGCTCTCTGATGTCCCGTAGTGTGGCTGTGTCAAGTGAGGGCACTGATTTCTTCCTTTTCCAGGCGGCAAAAGAACTTTGTTTCTGTAAGGCTGCCAAATGTGGTGGAAGTGGGACAAAACATCCTACAGCTGTGAGGGGAGACAAGGAGACTAACAGAAAAGCAGCGCATGCAGAACTCACCTACTTTCCTCAGGGAAGCAAGCTGAGCACTGGGATCTTGTCCTGGAGAGGATCACACCAAGCTGAAGTCCTTGGCAGTGACCCCAGATCTCATGAGCTCTAATGGTGATGGCACAAGTGCATCAATGAGCTCAGGGATTCTTTACTATGAGAGTGGTGAGGTGCTGGAACAGGCAGCCCAGAGAGGCTGTGGATGCCCCATCCCTTGAGGTGTTCAAAGCCGGGTTGGATGGGGCCCTGGACAGCTTGGTCTGATATTAAATGGGGAGGTTGGTAGCCCAGCATGTGGGAGGGGGGTTGGAGATTCGTGATCCTTGATGTCCCTTCCAACCCTGGCCATTCTGTGATTCTGTGATTCTGTTCCCTGGTGCAGCTCACAATGCTGAGTCTGGACCCAGGCCTTGCTGCACCCCATAGCATGCAGGCATTGTGTTTGCATGCAGTCCCCCAGGGAGCCCTGTGGGACCCTTGCAACCAGAGCAGTGTTTACATGAGCAGGGAGGCACTGGGGTTTTTGTGCTGGGATTTGGGAATGTTCTCCCCCCCCACCCCCCCCAGATCTGTTCCTCCTGAGTAGTTGGTCAAAAATATTTATCAAGGGCTAGAGAGGAAACCTGTGTGTATTATACCCCAGACCAGAAAGCCAGAAAAAATCTCCCTGAAACCACAGGGTCAGGCTGGCAGCCTTGCAATGCTGATTTACTGGTGGCTTAAACAAACCGAGACAGATTTGCACTCCTCCTCTCTCCTCCTTTGCTTCCATCTCACACTGTGCTCTGCAGGCAGCTTTAGCTGTGTGATTGCGCCTTGCTATGGGCTCACCTGGGCTCTGCCCACAGTCAGGTATACCAGGGCTGCATTCCCCAATGGCCCTCAGATGGCAACCATCCCTGACAACAGCTCGCTCTTTCCTTCCCCTCCCTCTGAAGAAAGAGAGAACGGAAGGTGTAGTCTCCTCATCAAGCTGTTGAGTTAATTGTCCCCATCCAAGCTCCCAGGCTGCAGTCAGTGAGGGGAAGGGTGCTCAGCTCTGACCCCATTTCCTTTCTGGTGACGTTAATTCACTTGACCTCGTGTCTGCTGAGCTCGTGCTCCCTGGCAGCTGACAGGCAGGTGTGGGGCAGGCAGGAGGCTGGGGAAGGAAGGGCAGGTGGTCCCCAGCACAGCTGCTTGCTCAGCACGTGGGAGAGAAGTGCTCCTTGCTGAAGATCCGCTCTTGAGGTTTGAATTCCAAGATGGGACTCTTGATCTGCTATTCCCTTTCACTGTACTGATGAAGTGCAACCTGTGCATGGACAGTGGGTCTCCTGGGAAGTTGTATCAGCCTCTCCTGGAGCAGTCTCACCTCTGCATCCAAAAAGGGAAGAGGTCATTTGTTGCTGTTGGGTGATGAAGCCAATGCTCAACTCAAGTTTGTGTCAGTCCTTCCGTGTGCTCTTTCGTTTGCTGTCTCTCTTCCTCCTTAGGACTGAGAAAGGTGGTCCCTGCTGTTCCTTTGGAACCTGTTTCCCCGGCCATCCTTCACTTGTATGATATGGTGATGAGAGGTTCAAATAAACTGTGTAGAGGATGAACAGGTGGGCAGCTCTGAGCTGCTCAGCAAGTGGGATCTGTGGTGGCCAGACGTCCTGCCAGTTGTCCTCGATCTCCATTGGAAAGGGGTGATGTGGCTGCTTGTCAATTACTGGAGCTGTGACTGTTTTCCTTTGGAAAATGGAGTAATCTTGTGAATGCAGCTCTGTTGGTACTGGTGGACTTCCTACATCCCAGATGGCATCATGGGATGGAATGGGCCGGTCCTCATGGGGCTATTGGTGTAGCGAGCACCATTGCCATCATTTTCAATAGAAAAAGGCAAAAGCTCCAATATTTTGCCGAACTCCTCTGTGTGGAAATCACACCACAGCTCTGATCCCTGTGAGGTGACTTTACTGCTTGGGCTTACCATGTCTCTGCACCTCCAGGTTAGTTCATCGCAGGAATTATAGGTCTGCGCCCAGAATATGTCAACAGCCCACCACAATCCTCCTTGAAACCCAAACAAAAATTAATCTTTGCTTTCAGGAGAGAAATTCAGACCTTTCAGATGAGCAAGCAGGAGAAAAGATGAGCATCAGTGTTCAAGTCTCATTTGTTTTCTTTTCCTGCCTCTTGGAATAGAGCACCTTCCTCTCTGGAAGATGCCTTCACTAAGCTCAGCTTTCCCAATTCTGAATTTCAAGAATGTGATAAACCTTAGTTGATTTTTCCAAGCAGCTTGAACTGGTGTCACGACCATCTGCTCTCCAGGTCATTAGAAGAATTTGCACTGTAAAGCTTTGCCATGTGTTCTCTGCAGATTACATACACCTTTGGCTGTGCTCTTGTTGTTAGCTGCTCATTATTGGTTGGTTTGAAAAGCTTTCCTTATAAATGCCCTGCGTCCCAACCACACGTGTTGTATCAGTGGTTTTATAATGACCCATTTGGAATTATTTAGCCAGGGAACCTTGCAGTTTTTCCTTTCAATGTGTCCTTATAAGATGCCCAACTTCTACAGTTAGTCTATGAATGTACCCACACTATTAGATCCACTTGTTTATAATAGCAACCAAATGTCTTCAAATATTCAAGCCTCCTTTTATTTTTTACAGCACTGGCAATAAGCCTTTACATGTTAACTCTTGGCCTCTCTGGGTAACCTCTTATTTAAAAGCAACTTAATTGACTTTACCAGGCCTGGGCTATTTTTCATTTCTTCCTAGAGGACTCATTACTGGAGATGGATGTTTATAAACTGGATCTGGATCCTTCTCTCCCTCTCTCTCACACACAGACACACACACACTCTTTTACCCCTTCCTGCCTGTTTACACCAGCAGTCCACAACCATATTCATGCCTTCACCTAGCTTGGCTGAGGTTTTGTAGTGATGAGCCCGTGTTAAAAGGGAAAAAACAAAGCCTAACATTTAAGTGCTGAAAGGGAAAAGGTTAAAATGCTCAATGGTTTGGGGATTTGTGTGTCACTGAGATGGTCTGGGTTAGAACAGAAGTTTGATTTCTTGATACAAGTTGTTTTTATACTACTATATATATATTATACATATTTGGATGTGTATGTGAGATATAAAAAAGGTGAAATACAGAGGTAAACGGGATCCTATGTTATTTTTTCTCCATTCTTTGCCTTTTGGAAGCAGTGCTGTCATTGTTACTCAGGAAAAAAAAGAAAAAAAAAAAGAGAGAGATGAATTGAGATATGAATCAAGCCACAGACGTTGGCATAACAAATCCTCAGGAGTCAAGCATGCAATTCCCTGTTAAAGCTTAGAACAGGAGCACTTTTGGGCACGTGAGCTTGCCTGTCTCTGTAAGCAGGACAAATGAGCAGCTCTTAATATCGAGTGCACCAGATCCTCAACCCATCCCATGCTGCAGTGGGTTTCATGGCGGCACTGAACCTGATGTGATTCCCTTGAGTAACCCTGGTGGTGTAACGCTGTACCTGGTTGTGGTTAATCCAAGTGACCTGTGCTGACAAAGGGCTCTGAGCACCCATACATTTATTGGGTGGCATCTCCTAGCAGGTGTGCAACCCCTGGCCATGTTCTCCTTGCTTTGCACCCACCTGGGTATCCATTGGAGGTGGGAGGGGCAGCAACACTGATTATATCACATTCTTCATCCTTTTTTTTCCCCTGTTTCTTCTTTGTATCTGATCGATCCACTTCTTGTCTGTGAGCTTTATCTCATTTAAAAGATCTGATCGGTAGTGAGCTGTGACACCTCCCACCTCTCAGCCCGGTAGAAAATGCTGGGAGGGCTTTTCTGCTGACCCACACTCTCCCTGGGACCAATCAGTTACATTTACTGGGTTTTAGACAAAACCACAATGGAAGAACGTGGATTTTGAATAGTTCTCCTGACACCTTTCCTGAATTTAATCCGCCCATATTATTTTGTACTCTTTCTCTTTTTTTTTTTTTCTATTTTTTCTCCTATTTTTCTCTGTCCTCCTCCCCCCTCTTTTTAAACCTCTCTTGCTCTTCACTAGTTCCCTTGAGTGGGTAGCATCTGCCAATTTTATTAATGGGCTGTGTAACCTATTTACAGGGCCGTTAATGCAAATATTAAATAAGACCAGGCCCAACAAAAGATTCTTGGAGTACTCTGCAAGATACCTCCCACAAGTGTAATACTTGGCTTGCAGCCTTTCTGGCAGGTTCGAATCCGCCAAGCAATGTTCATGTTATTATTATTATTATTGTTATTATTACTGGCATTAGGAGATAAGCGGAGAGCCAAGCCAAAAGCCAGCTTTTGTGGCGATAGGCATGGTGCACACATGCTCTAATTATTTATGAGGACACAGCAGAATCCCAGCGTGATGGGGGTCCTGGTTTTGTCCAAAAGCTGCATAAAGAAGAGGCAGTTCTTAGTCCTGGGGTGGCTCCAGTATGAAAAGAACGACCTAATGAAGGATGAGAAGGGTGACGGTGAGATCAAGAGTGCTGCCAAAGGCTTTGCCCTCTGACAGTAGCCATGCAGTGGCCCACGTTGCCTCTCAGACGGGTAGCGCTCATCTCCATCTGCTGAGTTTTCCCTTCCCCATTAACCACGAGTGCTGGATACCTCCTGATCAGCCCAGGAGGGGCATGTTCTCAGATGTGCTTCCAATGCCTGAGGTTGCCATTGAGCATCTTAAGTGTGTGTGTGTTGGGGGGGGGGGGGGGCGGGAGGGATGAACAGAAAGCTATAAACCAGCCCTTGTCTGTTGGGCTGCTCGGTAGACAAGTAGAGTGCCTGATATAAAACATGAGCAGAAGGATGGAGCTGACCTGCCAGCACTTTGCACCAGGGCTTGTTTCTGCTGCCCTGTTACTCGCATCAATAACCAGGCTGAGTTTAAGATTTCCGAGTAGATCTCCAGCTGCTGCTCAAATGGGAAGGTTAGAGAGGTGAGCACAATGTACAGTAGATGGTAGCACAAAACTGTAGGTGAGCTGCAGAGAGCAGAGGGAGAACACAATGAAATGCTGGTGGGAATCACTCTGATGGGTGACTTTTTGTAAGACAGATTTGAATTTCAGCTTGCAGCTGTGGGATACCAGTCCCTACTTCACCTTTAGCATTCATTAAACACTGAAGATAATGAAGTTAACTGTCTGTAAATGCAAAGTGTGTGCTAGATACGTACGGAGATATTTGCACTTCTGTGTCCACATTTGGATGTTTGGCCCCTGTGCACACAGGCTTTATTTCTGTACCAACGTGCACATGAGCCCTCTGGATGCTGCAGGTTTAAGACCTTCACTTGCATTTCAGGAGACTTACCCTGGCATTTGTGTATAGGATAGTTTTATATATAGTCCCTTTTCCAGGTGCATTTACCACAATGTGTATGCAGATACAAGAACCCCTATGTGACTCTATAGGGAAAACAAAGTCTTTTTGTTACTTTTAAGCTCTGCCTGGGCAGTTTTAGGGCTCCCAACCAAGCAGTGCTCCTGGCAGACCCTGAAGTCCAGGCACAAAACAAACAGCAATGGTTAGGGGTTGTGGGGTTGGGGGGCGGCGGGGGAGGGGGGAAGGGGGGGGAAGAGGGAGACGTTTCCATTGAAAGGGAGAAATTTCTGACCATGCTAGTTTTATTGGCCTGGAGGAACCCTATAGATTAACAACCAGCAATCTCCCCCCAACACACACACACTCCTTCACTGCCACCCACCCCCACTCCAACCCGGAGACCTTTAACAATCCGGTAGAAGGTGTGACTTCAAACTTGGTGGTAGGGTAAAGAGAAAGGAAGCCAGAATGTAAGCATTTGTGTGATGTGATTATTCCCAGAAATGCCTCGACATCTCCCCGCTGTCCTGCACGGCTGCCAGCAGTGCCTCCGAGCCCCGAGCTGAGGTGCTGACCGTGGACTGCAGAGGCACCGTGATACCTTATCTGGGACACGCATTGGGTCCCCTCGTAGTTACAAACGGAAATAGGGCCGGTAGCCAACCCAGCTGCTGCCAGGGGCACCACGGCCTCCATGAGACCCTGTCCGCCGCCAAGGTAAAAGGGATCCCCTGTCCCCCTCATTGCTGTAGGACTGCACCTGGGGTTGTAGGGTGGGTGTGAGTGGAGGCAGGGGTGCGTGGGGGTACCCCTGTGGGTGGGCACGCGTGGGGTTGGCCTGGCCTGGCGTGCGTGGGGTGGAGCTGATGGGGTGGGCACGTGGCCAGGGGTGCGTGGATTCCATGTGAGGGTGAGGAGGGTGCTGGGGGAGCCGTGTATTTTTGGCGGTTGCCTCTGGGCTTGCTGCATTCCAGGTGGCTGCAATGGGCAGAAGGGCTGGGGCTGCCCCTGCCTCCTTCGGGTTTCGCATGCAAAAATGCCCGAAGATGCTGTGGTAGAATTCATCTCATCACTTCGCCAAAGCCTTATTACTCATGTATTCACCTGAAGTGATGCCCAGTTCTCCAGTTCTGTGTCAAATAAGAAAAACAATAAGCTTATTCTCTTCTATTCCTCCCCACACACTTTTTTTTTTTTTTCCCCCCCAATTTAAATGATTTCATTTACAGGGGAGGTGGAAGTGGGAGAGGGCTAATGTAGAACAGGTGTTTTGATTTCATGTTACTCTTTGAAAGGCAAATCTTGCCATTTGGACCCTGTATTCAGCCTTGGTTGGCAAAGAAAGTAATAATAGGAATTGTTTAGGAATTGATCAAAGAAAAACCCACCCCCTTCCCCGCCTCCCCTTTCCTGCACCGTCGGTAGGATCTGGCACTCCTTGATTGTTGATGGCACAAATTTTCGGGACTTTTTTTTTTTTTTTTTTTTTTACTTTTTTGGTCCCTTGTGTTTTCTAAGATGCTTTAGGGGCGATGTGCATCAGCAACTTGTCCCGAAGTCCTGCAGGGCTGCCTTTTCCCTCCGGATGACTGTAGGAATGGAGCAAACAGGGGAGGAAATAGAAAAGAGCTCAGCCCCGGTGGTGTCGGGGTCTCCCAGCTCTGCGGTCGCTACTGGGAAACTGGGAAAGCCACACCGGAGCAGAGAGCAGTGCTCTTTCGGGGCTCTTTTCTGCATGTCAGCATTTGCAACTGCCCACGTCCGAAAAATCAACAGCAACACGTGTTTCTTTTCCCATTGCTTCCCCCCCCCCCACCTCGGAAATCGTGAAAACCATTATTCCTACAAAGCACAGAAGGTGGTAAAGAGAGGGTGAGGAGTTGGGAGGTTGGGATGAGCCCCACCGCCCCCGGACAGAGCCCATGCACAAGGCTGTAAGGGAAAAAATGTAAAATGGGCCGTTTTCTCCCATATTAAGATTTTAAAAAATCCTTTTCTTTTTTGCCGGAATAACCGCGTTTCGATGAAATTCCCGTCGCCCGAGTGATGCATCCCCGCCCGTTCGCAAATCCTCAAATTCCTAAAGCAGTGGATCGCGCTGGGATAGATCGTTACATGGGGGGGGGGGGGGGAGGGAGGGCGTGCGGGGAGGGGGGTGAAAGAAAGAACTCCTTAAAACTCCTTATGAGCAGTGTCGATTGGGAATAAAAACGGTGATTGGGGAATTAACATCTGGGTAGAAACTCACGTAGCGCCAGTTCTGCTCGGAGTTCTGAATGCTGCTCAAACGCAAACATCTGCATTTGACGCCGGGATAAAATGGATTAGGGCTCCTAAGCGTTGGTTTGAGGAGTGGATGCCAAAGTTAACCAAGAGACTCACAACTCAACTACCCGATCGCTGCGATCGTTTGGTGCCGCGGAAGGTTCGGGGCTGACCGCGTCTCCGCACATAGTTCTCTGCAAACCCGCCTCTCTCATCCCTGCTGCCCGAGCTCCGGGGTTGGGAGATTCTGTTCGTGGAGCAGAGATCAGTTCCCCCACCCTGCACTCTGTGAAGCTGCCCCATCCCGCAGCAACGCAGCACAAGTCCGGACTGACCCAACATTGGCCATGAAGCCAAGAGAACGAACCGGCCCGTTCCTCCTCCGGCTCTCCAGGTGCTTTCAAAGCTTGGATTCGAGAGCAGAACTGTGGGCGAGGGGCTGGGAGGGGGCAGCCTTGCGGCTGAGAGCGCTTTTGTAGCGGCGGGGAGGAAATCAGGAATGAAACATCTTCCCTCCGAGCCGGAGAAAGCCCTGCGAAAGCTCCTCGGACACTCACAGCTCTTCTGGCCAAAGGCACGGGCGGGTTCGCTCCAGCAAGTGCAATGCGAGAGCTCCCCGGCACGGGAGGCATCCGTCTTTTAAATTACGGGGAAAGGAAAAATGCGCCTGTCTGGAAAAGGGGGAAATTAAGTGTTTTTTTCTTTTCTTTCTAAAGGGAAAAGATGATTTTACTCTCGTGCTGAAGCCGCTGTCATTTGTCACACGGCACTGTCACAGAATTCGTAGCAATCGCGATTCAGGTTTTTAGCACCGAGGCCGTGGCAGCCCGGCTCCGCGCCGGCGGAAAAAATACAATAAAATCAATTAAAACATTAAAAGAAACAAGCAAAGCAACAAAGAGCCTCGCTGATTTTGCCTACAAAGCCCCGTCTCCCACCAAAACAAACCCCCGATGCACCAATTCCACTGATGCGAAGTCGGTAAATCTGCATTCGCCGCTTGGAACAGCGATGTGGGGCATTTTCTCTCTGTTTTGTGTGTTTAGAAGGAATCCTTTTCTCCCCCATGAAACACACGCAGACACCCCGGAATTTTTTCCCCTCGTTTTGAGGGGTGCCGCTCTGACGGGAAAAACGAATGCAATCTAAAAGCCGCCGTACGCAGCCCGAACAATAGGAGCCATAAACGAGACGAGGATAAGAAAGTTGTCGGGAGGCTCTAAGAACCACAAACACTTTTTTTCCCCCCCCTAACCATACAATGTGGAAACTCTTAAAGGGCGCTATCTGTAGACATCTTGCAATCACTGCTCTTCCTTGTCATCTGAAGGAGAAAGGGGAAAATATATTAAGTGAAGACACACTTTAAAATTACTTATACATTTTAAACATGCTGGCAAAGAGAACTGCCTGATAAACTCTTGCCCAGATTTCCTTTTTTTTTTTTTTTTTTTTCTTTTTTCTGGGGTAAATTATTTCAAGTTGTTACACAAATACACAAATATCTCTCCCCCCCCTTCCATCTCCTGTTCCCCGATTTCTGGTTCAAACGGAAGCGTGCTGGGACATTGCCGGTTCTGCAACCCCGACAGACTGAGGTGCCCCCGCTTTTTAGAGAGGGGGGAAAGCGAATGCGGGGTTTTGATTTGCTCATCGCATGGGGGTAAATACCCAATAACTCTCCCCGCAGCGCCTGGCTTTGCGGCTGGGATCGGTACCGGCCGTGCTCGGGCCGTTTCCCCGAACTCAAATCCCCCCAAACAGAATTATATCCCTCCTAACGAATTTCCGAGCCCGGACTCCTGTGCCTGGCTGAGAGGTTTCAGCCAACAGCACGTTGTTGCCTGTACAGCTGCCAGCTCGAAACAATTCCAGCGGCGGAGATTTGGACCGAGAATTAATGGAGCGCAGTTTTCCCACCGTGCGAACGCCCTCTGAGCCTCCAGAAATGCGATTCGCCCGGGAGAGAAGAGCGATGCTAAAAGGAAGGGAGGGCCTGGGTGTTTATTTGCTCTGTTTTTCGTTTATCCGAGATAATCTCGTTCTATTTTTTCGTTCGTTAACAAAAATCAGGGACCGACTCGGGTTTGGGGTAGAAGGAGACCGGGGTGCGCTCCCGGCGGGGACAGCCCTTTGTGGGGTGGGAAAATCGCTTTTGCTCCGGCTCTGAAAAGCCTGGGCAGGATCCGGCCCCCTCGAGCAGCGGGCTCCCAGCATCTTCAAACGGCGTCCATCGCACAACCTGGGGGTAGAGGGGGGACGTTTTCCCCCTAAGTCTCTTTCAAGCTGAATTTATGTTTGTGTGATGAAATGCCCCTCTGTGTTTAACATTCCCAATGATCATTTGTTTCCTTAGCTCCATTACTCCTTTATGAGAGCGCCTTTCGCCCGGGCATGTTTAATCATAACCGCTTACGCAATATTTTCTTTGGGATAGATTCACTCAACCTTATTACATATCAATTATTTCCTTACAACTTCGTTCCACACCAGCTGCTTTGTTATCTTGGCCTGCCACCCCCTACCACCCCCCCAGCCCCCAGCCCCCCGCGTGTGATGGGAAGGGAGGGAGACGTTTGTTTTTCCTAGGATAAAATACTGCTAATAATAATGCAGATTGAGTGGGGGGACGGGGTGGGGGACGAAGCCCCGCAGCCGGCCCGAGCTGCGTGCACGGTGCCGCCAGGGCTGCTCCGCGCTGCCGGTGCCACTTTTGGGACCGAGGAAGGGGGCACGGGGCCGCAGCCCCCTTCGTAGCTCCCGAACACCGCACTCGAGATGGGGCTGGGGGGGTCTCCCATTTCCCTGCCTTTGCGCGAAGCTCCAAGGCGCTGCGCCGTGCTTTGCGCCCGATTTTGGAGCCGCTCCGCGCTGTCTTGCTCCTCCCAGGCTTCGTGCTGGCGAGCAGGAGAGACTTCCAGCTTTACAGCTCCCCGGAGTACTTTTATCCGTTCTCCTCCGATCGTCCTGCAGCCACGCGCCTGCAAAGGACATTTCGAGTCCATTTGAGCTCTCTTCCCACTCCCTTCTTGGGTTTGAAATATTTTCAGTGTAAGTTTTATCATGATTTTACATCGTAAACACACCGCCAGACTTGGCTTCTCTCTTGCTCCTCTTTCCGCTGTTTCGGAGCTCGTCGGCTTTCCACGAGCTCTGCCCTGAGACATCCCCCCAGCCTGGCCTGGCAGCCCCCAGGGATGCGCAGCACCTCCGGTCCCGGGGGGGTCTTTCCCTCAGGGTCGGGTGGGAGGGCCACGAGGGAATATACCCCACAGGGGGCACGGGCAGAGCTCAATCTCTCACCTTCCACCACAACACCCATCCCGGTAGCTCCCATGCCCCGGTCCTCGATCTCCACCCCAAAATTTGAGGGATAGCATTTCATTTCTCATCTATAGGATCCACAACACAATTTAGATGGTTTTTTTTTTTCTCTTGTTTATTTTTTCACTACTCTTTTTTCTTTTTTTCAATCCCCCTCCGCTGCCGAAGTGCTCGAGACTCTTCAGTTAAGCAGTGCCTTTATAGGGGAAATATATATATTCCTTTACGTGAGCCATAAAGCTGTGCTCAGGGAAGCACTAGGGGCCTGTGTGTGTCCAGCCACGAGCGAAGCGAGGTATACGATGGTTGGGAACACGGCAGGATCCAGGGCCACGCAGGAGATGTTAGGGACCTAGGGGGTCAGCACCACATTTCCTGGCTCTGCAGGATGGTCTCTCCATCATCTTTCACGCGCACATGCATTTGTGAACAGATGACTTGGCACTGGCAAAAAACAATTAAAATAATGCCTCTGCCTCTGGCCAGGCCTGTGTAAATATCTCACTCTCCCACATGCCCCTGTAGCTTTTCCTGATGCCGCGTTACTTGATCACAAATACATAATTTGCGAGAGTGTGTGTATACACAGAGCTGCTTTGATCTCTGCACAGGAGTGCCCCCCCCCCCCCTTGCATTTGGAGGGACTGCTGCCCTGAGAACAAAAGCAGAGAATAAAAATGGTCAAATAACACATTTTCAAATGGGAAGCGTGTGTCGGTTTCCTCGAGTGGTTCTGGCACTTGGGGTTGGGGAGGGAAGGAAAAAAAAAGAGACTTTATTGAACATATAAATTTAAATGTAGTTACTGCTAGCAGTTGCCTTATAAAAGGGGTCCATATAATCCACATCCATTTTTTTCCTGCAGTCCCCCGGCGCATTTCCCAGCGCACCCGATCTCTTGGCAGGGCTGGCTGCGAGGAGAGGGATCGGCTGCGGCTGTGCAGGGGGAGATGTTTATTTTTCAGTCATTGTTGGCTCCCTCCCCTGGATTATTTTACTGCTGCAGATTTAAGCCCTCTACTTATTTCTGATTCTCTGGCAGCACTTTCTACGAGCGCTCCCAGCTCTGCGCTTTCTCCCTTTGCCGTGTCTCAGGGTGGTGAAATTACAGGGTATGAGGGAAATGTGTAAATTATAGGGTTTATTAAAATGTAGGCGAGCGCGGCTCTCTAGGCAAAACAGATGCAGGATGGCTTGAAGTCAGCCTGCCTGACAAACTGCAGAGCAAGGGAATCATTAGAGGGGCATTTCCCGCAGGGAGAGAGGAAGCGGCCCTGGGGTGGGGGAAGAGGCTCTCCATAAGGGAGCCAGGTCCCCAAAGTGGGGCTGCACCCAGGTTTCTACCAACCAGCTGGATGGGGCTTCTGGGTTTGCATCCACAGTGCCAGCACCCTGTGTCACCCCAATGCCAGTCCCAGGGGGTCCCAGCAGTGCCTTCCCCTTCCTCTTCCCACTCGGCCTCATAGGTGATGATTTATTTAGGCTGAAGTGTAATTCTCAGTTTAAATTTTGGCTTCTCCGATATTAACCTCAGCCACTTTCATGTTAGTCTTAGGGATGATGAAGGGACTTTGGACTGCAGCAGATCTCAGGGGTTTGGGTGCTCAGGAACCCTCTCCCTCTGCAAACTGACAAGGAATGGGGCTGCAGTGAAAATAAAAAATGGGGAGAAAATCTGCTGGGTCAGGTGGCTTTTGTGCTGCCCCAATTGCTTGAAGCCATTGCCATCCTGTGGAAGGCAGAAAAGCATGGCAGGAACTGGTTCATACTGTCACCCTTTGGACCATCCTTTCTCCTGCATCTTCACAGCCCCACGGTGTAACAGCAAGATGTTGTGGAGGTGACTTCTCAGCCATGAGCACTGCTTCCTTCCATGCCTGAGGCTGCAGTGTCCCCATAGCTGTGTTTGCTTTCACAGAAAGCCATTAGGGAAGCAGGCTGTGCTGTGCTAGCTGCCCAGATTACGGTTTGGCATATGGCAGCAAGGATTAAAAGCAGGTAACAAGCCAGGCTCAGGCTGCTGGGACGTCCTCTGTGGATCCCAAATGGGCCAAGGTAAACAACTGGAGTGCAGCTAGCTGCATTACGCTGCACTCTCTCCTGGGTTTTACCTGCCCTGCCATGCTGAAGAAGCAGCACGTAGCCTCTGAGCTGCAGAAAATCAGACCAAACTGCACATGGAAGAGTCTTGTCTTACTCCCACAGTGTCAATCTGTTGTAAAAGATCCCATATTGGGAATTTTGGAGATGCTGTCTCATACTGTTTGATGCAATCAAGTTTTTTCACACCACTCTTTTTTCAGTACATTTCAGGGCTGATGAGGTCTTTATTTGTTCGTTTATTTTGTTTGTTTTGGAGGATGTCAGGTCTTGGCAGAACAGCAAAAGCTGACAGAAAGGTTAACAAAGGAAAGCATTATTTCCTAATCCCTTCACACGCTCCCGAAGCATCTGAGGCAACTAAAACATAGTAATAAAATGGTAATTAGTAGGCGCCCTCCTATAGCTATTCAGTTTGGGGATTTCAAGCAGCCTGTCGTTTGTTTAGCGTGGTGTGACTGTCAGTGTGGAAGGTTGCCCTCCTCTCTTTCAGTCCTTCCTGCTTTAGAGCTCCTCCAACACTGCTCTCAGCCTGTAGGCTGAACACTCTTCTAAGTTCCAGCTGCTCTTCTGTCTCCTGCTTGGTTTCCAGATAGTAGAGTCATATAGGATCGCATAGCAAGCAGTCCTTCCCCAGCACTGGGAGTGCAAGAGGAGACAAGTCTGGGTCAGAAAGACTGGGAGAATAGCTGGATTTTAAATAGCAAGGGTGTGAAAGGGCTCAGACTAAATAGTGGGCAAGGGAAAAGAGGGCCCATCAGCAGGGAGCAGGGCAGTGCCTCCCTGCCAAGCCCTGGTCCTGCTCTGGGGAAGTCCTGTCTCCAGACAAATGTAAGAACCATTGAGAGCTTCGTGCTCCCGTTTGGTGAGCTTCCCTAGCTAACATGCCTGCAAAAGACAAGCAGATTTGCAAATAAAGGACTGTCAGAACCAGCTCCTCAGTTCAGATTTCTCTCTTTTTCAGACTAGGAATGGGAGCAGAGAGAGGCCGGTTGGCGAATGGAAATGTGCCTAATGCGATGTGGAGAGAGCTTATGCACTCAACAGTCATATTCTCAGTGCAAATAGGGGTCTTTCGTGCTGTTTGATATTTCAGCAAAATCTTGAGAGGAAATGAAGCAAACCTGTCTGCATTTCCAGGGGGAAATGCTGCAGTGTGTGCTGGAATATCTCTCTCCTTTCCCTTGGACATCGTGCCTCTTTTTACATTACTTTAGATTGTGGTACCGGATTCTCTGATTGCTACTTCTGGGATGCTGTTATCATTCCTAATTGGAATGATAATAAGGAATAAGGAATAATAAATAAGGAATTCTTAGTTGCTGTTATTATTCTTTTTAAATGATTTTTTGAGAAAATGAGGGTGCCTCTCCTGCTGCTGGGGGAAGATCTTCGTGTCAAAGTCTGTTCTATGCCTCTGCGCTCATCTCGACTGCACTTAACACTCTCAGTGCTCTGATTTCTGATACACACACAACGTGGTGAGCGCAATGCTTGCTGCTTGATGTGGAGAACCAAGGCAGTGGAGAGGGTTCATGTGTTTGGAAACATGAGGACAGCCGGGCAGGCAGAAGCTATCATGTGTGAGGGTGATGAACAGAGCAGGGAGAGCAGCAGTACCAGGCTGGGAGGATGGAGGAAGGCAGGTGTCAAGTGTTGGCTCTCAGCTGCACACCAAGCTCGTGTTATTCCATGATCTAATGCCCAGGCCAGTCACCCCCTAGTACTGAGCATGGATGTTCCCCAACTAATGAACTAAACAAAGCAAAGGTGCGAGGTGAAGAGCCGTTGGTTAAAATTGTCCTGGTAAAGCTGTGGCTGCACTCGTAGGACGTGTAGGCAGTATTCCTGACTGATGTGACAGTCGAGAGAGGAGTGCACAGGGCTGGTTGTGTGCAGGAGGTGATGATAAAGCAGGCGAGACTCAGTGGGAGGGGATCCTGCCTTGCTACTGGGCAGGTCTGAGCTGCTGCTGTGGCACTCAAGTGGGCTTGGACAGTTGCCTGAGCTCTGCTTTGGCGGGCTGCTCTTCCTGCTGCAGACCCATCTATCAGGCTTTATTTCCATCCCTGTTCCAGCTCTGCCCATCTGCGTCACGTTCCAAAAGAAGAAGAAGGTCACGTACCCATCTGTGTGTTCTCTCTGGTGCTGTCTGTCGTGGAATGCATTGCATTTCAGCTGCCATCCCACCAAGTCCACTTCGCTGCAGTGCTTTGTGGGTTTGAAGTGTCTCAGCAGTAGATCTGCTGTCACAACAGCTTTGTGCTTCTGTGGGACAGTTCTGCCCAATTCTTTCCCACTGGGCTGAGGTGAGCTCTGGGGATGTGAGTTTTGCTGTCCCAGTGTAGAGCTGCCAATATGGACTAAGCATGAGTGCTAGATTTACAGCGGTGTGTATGCTGATACAGACATTCACCATATCCTTTCTGCCTGAAAACAACTCAGCCCGTTGTACCAATCCCTTCTGAAACCAGCAAGGTTTCTGCTTACTGCTGTGGCTTCAGTTCCTCTTACGGCCACTTGGGACTTGATATCCATTTTATAGGCAAAGACAGAAAAGCCTGAAGGATTTTATTGTGTGACACAGGGAGGACGGATTGAGGTGGGAATCCTGAGAATTCCCAGCCAAGGATCGGAGGAGGCGTAAATGAAGCGAGATCGAAGCAGGTTGTTTGAGCAGGGGGGCATTGCTGCTGCTGGGATAACAGCAAAAGTGGTCCTGGCTTTTCCATTTGAAAGGAAGAGCAAGGATGTGGAAAGGGAAGAGGTATACGAGCCCACTGTGGGAGAGCAGAGGCTGAAAGGAGGCCCCAGCATGAATTCTTCCCTTCCCACTAACTTAGAACGTTTTCTCTATTCTGTGCAGAACGTGATACTCTCTTAGGAGTGACCCCCCTGACCTCCCGCCTCCTGATAGGATGGCGAGTAAGTGAGTGCAAAATAAATGGCACCAAATAGACCTTTTCAAAGAGAACAGGGGAAATAAATCAGGTTATTCTGGTGCTGCATTGACAGCACGTCAAAACAACTCCCCAAAGCGTGAAACTTGGCTGGGGAATGGTAATTCCACTGCCATGATACTTACATGCCAGATGTATGGCTTATCATCATGTCTGTCTGTCTGTCTACCTGTCTGCCTACCTGCTGTTTCTGCACTATCCATTTTTAGGTGCAAATAAACTGTTTATGATCTTATCTCCGGATCTGGAGCAGTAAGGGGGATCTAAATGGATGAGAATTACCCAAGGAGGAAATTCTGCTGGCTTGCAACAGTTGGTGAATTAGCAAAGCAAACTAACCTGTTGCTTGGTGCTACGTGGGATCTGTGGCTGAATTTTACTCACAGCAGAATTTCTCTTTGAGCCACGTAGATGTAAGGGTGGATGGAAGGTAGTAAAGCCGTAATGGGTGCTGCAAGCCTGAGGTGCTCCAGGCTAGCATCACCCAGAGCACCTTCCCACCTTTCTGAAGAGCAGTGACAAACAGATCTAGAGCTTGTCCTGCCAGAAAATGCATTTCA
Organism: Lophura swinhoii; assembly: GCA_030408155.1. Lineage (NCBI taxonomy): Eukaryota > Metazoa > Chordata > Aves > Galliformes > Phasianidae > Lophura > Lophura swinhoii. The sequence goes on from CM059471.1 coordinate 12,704,198, forward strand.
TTGTATTCTGCTGAGACCCAGCCTGCAGAACGCACACCGAAAATCATGGCTCAGTAATTCCACCAGGAAATGGAGAAATGAAATCCAAACACAGCGAACACCTCCAAAGCCTTCAGCATTGATCTGTGTTGATCAGTAAGAGCTGATGAACGAGGTGTAGGGAATAGGGCTGGGGAGCTCCACACCCTCTCCTACGTGGTTCTCTGGACATACATGGTTGAACTTGCTGTGTGCAAGAGTTTGTGAGATCGAATGCATTTGTGGATTTCATGCTTGTGAGTTTCATGGTTACCCCAGTGTGTGCAGAATAAAGGAGGCTTAGAAATGCTGATGAAGTTAGTTAGTATGCTGGAACATTCCTGTAGATTTCTATAAGTTCAGGAAAAAAAAAAAACAACTGTAAAAAGTTATATGTCCTAGTAATTTCCAGGGCTAACGGCTGAGCTCACTTCCAGTAGTGCAGCTGCTGTAAATTTAGACTAATTAGCAGTAGTCTGAGTAATTTGGGGAGTAGTAAATGTTTTGGCATTTGTATGCTTGTTTGTTTTTCTCTTTGGAGGATTAGAGGGAATATATCTGTGCTGCACATTGGGGCTGAGAGAGGGATGGGGGTTCTGTTGCTCATTTCGGACCAGATTTCCTGGCTGTGCAGCTCACGTCTGAAGACACGGGACTTAGAACATTGAGTGCACGCACACCGTGGATCCCAAAGGACTCTCAGCAGTTCTGTCCATCAGGTATTTGGTGTTGCTGAAGGCAGATCCAAAGCTGCCTGGGCACTCTCTAGGAGTAGAGGTCTTAGGAGCATGATGTGCTATCAGTGAGTAGCAGAAACACCCAGATCAGGCAGGTGTGAACTTCAACATGAGACTTCAAATGTAAAAATGTTCTTTTTTCATATACTTTATGGAACAGGATTTTTACCTGCTTAAATTTAGTCACTGAACACCAGTTTGCCATGCAGGAAGTCTGTCTGTCACCTTCAGCTCTTGGAAAAGACCAGTGCAACAGTAGCACCCGTTCTACTGTATGCCTAGGATTTTGCTGCATGAACACCTTAATGATATAACCAAGAATGAACCATGTCCCCAAATACATGTGGCACAGCAGGAAGCATCATGCTGTGCCACTTTGTGCTCTGCTTGGTTTCAAAAGAGTTGTGCTTAGCAAGGATGGATGTGCCCTTGTTTGCCTGTTCTGTAGGAGCTCTGAAGACCTGTCCAAGCTCAGAACCATGGCAATATGCTCATTGTGCGTATTAGCCAGAGCTAACAGATCAAAACAACTGGACAGTTCAGGCTGTTAGCCTAGGCTCTGTGTGCTGTATGTGGGTAAGTATGTAGGGTATGTAGGGTATTCAACTGTCCTATTGCAGGAAGTGTCTTTGGACTGAGCAAAACACCCATTCCAGTCTCTTCGATTTGAGAGGGTCTAAATGTGGATTTAAGCAGTGGTCTAAATGTGTATCCAGTGAGGTGTGAAGGTGGGAAGGCCCTGCCGTCAGCCAGTAGCAAGGCAGGAGCAGAGCCCAGTTTTTGTAATTTCCCAGTCCCAGGGCTTCCACCTTGTTTATTATCCTAATGCCCCCCCCCCATCACCTTGGTTTATAAGCACCCCACTTCAAATAAAAGAAAGGAGGGATGTCGCATGTGACTGCTCAGTGTGCGACTGCCCTGCAGTTGGATGTCAGAGCCCTGCTACTGGAAGGTGAGGGAGGAGTGACAGCGCAGGGAGGGACCACCTGCCTCAGTGAGCAAAGGCACTCGCAATTACAGGTGACCATGCAATAGCCGCTTAATCCAGAGGGGTCCCCAGAACATCCACTGCGTGCACTACAGGCCATAAAACACTTCCCAACACCCTATAACAAATTTAAGACCGTTAGTACAAAAGACCAAAAGCCACAAAAACTCTAACATGCAGGAGAGATCAAGGGCACTGCCAGTGTCCCAGCTCCCAGCAGTAGCAGGGAAATTGTTAGGTGAAAATGTCCAGATGATCTTAGGAAGTGGACCATAGCCCACCCTACAGAGGAAAGCAAGAAAACCTCACCAGTCCCTGCCAAATCTGACCCGAGGGGAAATTCTTTCCTGAATACGGGCCAAAACTCAAAGTAATTGCACATGTAGTCTTTAAAAATGGATTTTATTTAGGAGAAACACATTGTCATCATCATCCTGCAAACTGCGCCAAACGTGTGTTAGGGACTTCCCATAGAAGTAGAAATTGAAAGGTTATTTTGTTTTATTTTGCAGCAGTGCTGCCATGAGTAAGGTGCTTGCCACTGTGACCTGGCTAGAAGCCCCTCTGCAGGTACCCCAGCTATCTGGCATCTTGAGCTGCTTTGTTTCTGTACCAGGGTCCCTGGACAGCTATGATACATTGGATTTACGGCTTATAATCAGTCTCAGTCTTTTGAAAGGAAGACAAAGGTTTTTGGAGGGTTTACTTGAGGTCCTGGCCTGAGGAACCCTGCTCGGAGTTGGTACAACTGCTGTGGCTGATTTTGAATAATGCAGCTGCTCTCTGCCACGCTGAAATGCTCTGTGATGCACAGGGCTTGTAACAGTGCTAAGTGCCTCTTAAACCCAACTCACGGATACTGAAGGACTTGTTGTCAGGGCAAATTTGCTTCTGTTTCCTGCAGTCCCAACCCAGTTTCTTTCTTTTTCTTCTCTTTGATAAGACTTTCTGCTCTCGGTTATGGCAGTAATTGCAGGGAGAGCTCGCTAGGCTGCAGTTTAATCAGAAGCTGATGGATTTTTGAACAATTCCTAGAACATACCCAAATTAGATGTTGCTGAGTCTCCAGCACTACTAATGAAGCCAACTACACGGTCTGGAGAGAGCCAAGAGTGAGGCTAGGAAGGGATGGATATATGCTCTCTCAATCTCTTAGATCATACCATTTTACAAATGGCCCCACAATTCTTCCAAAAATGGCTCCAAACTTGTTCAATTTTGGAGTTTCCAAGCTCCTAGGCAACTATTTAGGCACAGTGGCCTTTAGCACTTATGGGGATCAGGATTGATGCACCCAGTCTTTGCCCAGAGCTCACCAGGGGACTACTCTGGGACCAACTGAGAGTACGGGGCATGTGCTGGTTCTGTAACAAGAACACCTATGCATTAGAAAGTGTACAGACACCACCAAACCAGCTCAGGAGCAACCCAAGAAGGTGAGCCACATCTCAGGGCTAAGGGAAGCTAGCGGAGATGTAGGAATCTCCACCCAGCTGACATGGAAGTGGACTTCTAAGTATTGATCCCATCCCACAATTGCATCATGACATCAGTGATATCCATGGGAGACGAATATTTCTAGTGCTGCAGAACACTCCCTGATACAGACATGGAGCAAGAAGCTGTGGCCCCAGCTGGGGACTTCCATAGGGTGAGGGTGCAGCCCTGCAGCTGCAGTGCTTGCCATTGATGAGTGTCCTCCCTGCTCTACCTGGTGTCCTCCTCGCTGCTTTGGCTTTTTCAGAATGCTTTTCGAGAATGGTGGCTCATGGGCAGTGCTGTCTGCAGTTTGTGCAGTTGTGCCTGGTGACAGAGAGACTGCTGAGAGCCAGGAGCAGCACAGACCCTGCTCAGAGCTGGGACGGGGACAAGGACAACAATGTGCCAGCCTTCCCCAGCCTAAATGATCCAGCCCCGTTCCCACTGCTTCCCTCTCGCCCAACCGGTTGGCAAAAATAAAAATGACAAGATTTAATGACAGTGAACCCATTACAGCTGAAGAGCCAAGTGTTGCTGAGAGAGTGTTGACATCAATTTCTTTAATAGAAGAATTTTTTATATATATGCATTTGGAAAGAACAGGTTAAAAGCAAAAGTCAGTGTTAAGTAAAAATGTGTGTGAAAGAAATAAAAATAGCCCAGGTTGGACTAGGAGAGGAGAAGAGGGTGCACTATTTCCATTAAACGTGACATTTAAATGGAGGGCGAACCTGAAACTTTGACAGGACTGTGCACATCCCCTCAGAGCCATCTCCTGCAGAGTGACGGCTGCATAGCTTTGCTCCCCATGGTCGCTTGCTAATTCACATGCTCTTCTCCAATGTGGGGAATTTTTAATGGAAAGATGGACTGTGGGGTATCTTCTGAAGTTCTCAAATCTGACTCAGCCCATACAAAGTGCTCTGCTGATGGAGACTTGGTTAAAGGACCTTTTGCAAAGATCCATGAAGGCAGAATGAGCATCAAGGATGGACCTGGAGCACACTGTGTGTGCCCACTCAGTGCATGGCATGGCCGGGCCTTCTCCTGTTCCCTTGGGCTTTGGGCTTGCTCCCAGTCATAGAGCATCCAAGGGAAACCTGAGCTTCTACCTTCATATCACCTCAGTGAAATCACACCTACAAAATTGCGGAATGACAAAAAGCACAAGGACATAATTTTCTGCACTTTCTGGAGGGAAAAAGATATATATATTATATATATATATATATATATATAAACAACAAACAAAACACTCTCCTTCCTCCTTCCTATGATTCTGAGTGTACAGTTTGAATCAGTGCTCAGACTCCAAGGAGTGGGAGCATCCTACTGGTGCTGCTGGAGTGAGGCCGGCCAGGCAGCCCCCTGTGCTTCCAGCATCTCTGCACCCAGAGTGGCTGTAACCCCAACCCTCAGGCTGGGCAGGGCCCTCGGGGGCATGAATAACCCGACGGAAGGGTTCTGCTGCTCTGGCCAGAACAGTCCTCCTCACGCACCGAGCCCCACTCCAGTCGGAGGGGTCAAGCTAATGCTGACACTAGGCCCTTTGATTGTGCTTGATTCATGCGCATACGGCACTGGTAGGTCAGATGGGCCGTTAATCCCTCAGTTCCCTGCCCCCTTTCACAGGAAAGAAAAGGAAAATGAGAAATAAGTTTAGTGGGTGACTTCCCAGCTCCCTTCAAGGCTTGTGATGTGAGCTGCTTGCGAGGCCTGGGTAGGTAGGAATGAGTGCGTTTCCTCTGTGCTCTGGGGTTACTGTTTTGTTTTGGGGTGTTTTTTTTTTTTTTTTTTCTGTTTGTTTTGTTTTGGTGTTTTGTTTTGGTTTTGGTTTTTTTTGTAACATGAGAGGAAGGAAGTGGAGCTGCGAGCAGTGATCCAAGGCTGGTGTTGAGCCCTGTGGGGATCCAGGGGTGCCCCAGGATGCACAAACAGAAAACAAACTTCTATTAAATGGTCTATTTAATTTTGTATTTAAAGTGTCTGTTTAATTTTCATCTTGAATCTCTATTTCATCACCGCACCCGATCAGTCAGAGGGGATGGGATTGCGCAAAAACTTGCATCCTTATCCACTGTCCACACACACGAGAGAGCCTCAGCTCTGCTTGAAAGCGTTGGTTGTCGGGAAGGACCCAGCGAGCAGCTGATGCGCTCCCCCCGCTACAGCAAGGAGCGGCCAGGGGCTGAGGAGTAATCGTGCGGGAGGCAGCGGGCCGGGAAAACTCCTCCGAGCGGGGATGGGAGCGGGGCCGACACCCCTCGGACGGCTGAAAATAGCCGCGCTCCGGGCTGGGAAAGCCGCAGTGGGCAAATGACCAATTAGGGAATCTTTGTCAGATTCGGGAAAGCCGAGATAAGTCTCTTTTATCAGCCTATAAAAATACCACTTTCACTTATCTGCAGCTACCTACGCCGCGCAGCTGCGGGAGGAGGGGAGAGGAGGGGTTACGGCCGGGCTTGGCGGCGGGTGGGGGTTGGAAAACCGTTTTCTGCTCCAGAAGGAGACTTCTTTCCTCCTTCTCCTTCTCCTCCTCCCCACGGAGTGGGATCCGCGCCCGTGGGTCGGGGCCACGGGTCTCTGCCGAGGAGAGCAAATCCCTTTCCATCCCCTTCTCCTGTTTCCCATCCCTGTCCTCGGCACGGGATGAACTCTTAGGGCAGGGCTGCGTGGTGCCGTGACATCCACGGGCATGGGTGGGGGCGGTGCGCGAGTGGGGGCGCGTATGAATACAGCGATACGTGCGCGCAGCAGTTGGCCGGGCGCCCACTGTCGCGTATTTTTTTCTGTGTTTCCTACAATAATTCAGACTCTGCACCCCGAGGACACGGAATCACCCCCACCCTCCCCCCGTCTGTTCGGGTTCTCGCAGGATTGGGGCACGGATGACACGAACGCGTTCTGCATCTGTGCGAGATCTGCCCCGAACGCATCTCCGTCTGAATACCCGCACGCAAACAGAGGATCAAGACGTGGAGAGAGTGCTAACATGCATTCCTACTGTGGGAAAACATGCTGCACTTTGATTATTTTCTCTGTGGTTTCCAGTCTATTTGGGCTGTAAGAAAACGATCAGATACAGCGTGGAGGGGGGAAAAAAGGTCAGGCAAGTAAAGCCAAATCGATGCTTTCTAGGTTTTTTTGGAGGAGAAAGTCGGTGGAGGCAAAAGATTAGGGAAAATGCGGGGAAAACGACGGGTTTCACCCAGCCATCCTAAGCGGGCTTGCTCAGCTGGGGCCTGGGGATGTGGGGGGCTCTCCCTCATCCTATGTCCATCCGAGGTCGAGACCACAGAACAGCCCTTGATGGTTTTTAAATTTCTTTTAAAGGCAGAAAAAGCAGATTTGGCTGGCACGGGCAAGGTGGGAGCCCCTCCACGAAGAACCCCGCGGTCATGTGTGGGGCTGCTTGCTTTAACCTTAGCCAGTGGGGGCTTGGAGGCAGACCGGAGCGAAGCGCTTCTCTTTGCACGTGGGTACGCAAAGCTTTGAACAAAATATATACATATACATATGCATACGTGTGTGTGTGTGCGTGCGTGTGTGCGTGCGTGTTTCTTCCTGTCCCCTTTCGAGGAATAAATGCCATCCCCGCCGGTGTGGGACACGGAAGCTGGCAGCGATGTGAGGCAGTGCGGGCAGTGTGGGGCACGGGGAAGGGCAACCCTCAGGACAGCCTCTCTGGTCGGGCCGGTACCTTTCGCACAGATTTGCTGGAAGAGCTTGGAAATTCTTTTCCAAATATATCTCCGGAGCGCCCGTCTCCCCCCTCAGCCTTCCCCGGTGCCCTTCCCCAGCCGCCGGCTCCCCGTACAGGTGAGGACGGATGCAGTGGGAGCGGTGACAGCCGCAGCACCTCCACCCCGAACCGTACCCCGGAGCTGGGGGGGTTCATCCAGCCTTGCTTAGACAGGAGGATCGCGCTGTCCACGCAAAACACGCGTGGGAATCCGCAAGTCCGTGCCCGATTTCTGGGGAAGCAGTGTGGGGCCGGTCCTAGGAGTACAAGCAGGGAAGTGTTTGGGGTCCTCTGAGTGGAATAACGGGATGTTGTTGTCCCGTGTTTGAAATTTCGGGTCCTTCTCCCCTGCTTTCACCTCCCAAAGGAGGGCACCATCCCCGCCTGTCCCGCTACCGAGACAGCAAGGAGGATCGAGAGGTTCCTCATCTAAGCACTTGGCCTAGCCAAAAACCGGGGAATTCCACCCAAAATGCCTTGGAGGAGAGAACTATGTCGCTGCTGCCGGGAGGAAATGCCCAAAGGAAGCACTCAGCTTCGGGATTTGGAGGGTCAGAGTTTTGGGGTGCTCGTTTCCCAGTAGCACTGCTGTCAGCCCGCAGAACCTTGCGGGGTTCTTCTCATTCTGGGATCTCTCGGGGTGGGGGGACGGGGAGAAAAACGGGACTCTTCCGCCACTGAAGGCAGCAGAGCCGGGCCAGGGCTGGAACCCCTGCAGCCATCTGGAGTGGGGGATCGCTCTCTGGGAGCCTTCAAAAGATATTTTAACAGCGCGTTTCGTTGGAATATATATATATATATATTCATTATGAAAGGCTCCGCCTGGGTTGTTTCTCCCCCATCACGTTTTTATAGTGAGATCAAGGACACGCTCGTTGCATTGTGGTTGCGGGTCCTTGTTTCTTTGGGTGTTGTTGTTTGTTTTGTTTTTTTTTAATCTTTTTTTTTTTTTCCTCCTTTTTTTCCCTCTTTTTAAAATTTCTCTGTCGGGTTGTTTTATTTTTCCTTTTATTATTCCTTTTTCTTTTCTTCTTCTTCTTTTTTTTTTTTTTTCCTTCCTTAATGTAATTCGGGGTAAAGCCCAAAGAAGTTCTCATTTCGCGCGGTGCAATTAAGGGAGAAGGAGCGAGATCTTGATTGCTTCTGCTCGTTGTGATGGCTTCGGAGGTGGGGGGGCGGGCGGGCGGGAATTGATTTTAGATTTCTCTTTTATGTCGGGTCTGGTTTCTGGTGATTAAATTTCTCTCTTATGTGGACTGAACCTACGGATAACTGATTAATAACATGCCACTTGGCGCCAACACGGGGTCTCGAGGCCTTTAATCGGCAAGATGCACAAGAGAACAGAGAGAAACACAGAGCAGGACAAACTCCACCAGCTCTTTCAGCCTGCTGTTCTCTGCCTCGGCGGAGGGTTTTTTTTTTTTTCATCTATTCAGTATTTCCTGCTAAACTCGTAAACTTTATTTGATTTACAGCTATTTCATGAACCTGCTTAAACTAACATGTGTTCCGTCTTGTCCAACTGAATCATAAAAAACAATCTTGGATCCAAACGAGATTTTTTTTTTTTCCTTAAAGAAACGAGTTATTAATGACAGAAAATAGGCATTGTCTCGAGCGGCGCTGCTGCAGCCGCGGGTGAGGGTGGGGGAGATCCGGAGCCCGGACCCTCAGGTAACGCCCGGCTCTCGGCTCGGAGGCTTTGGCACTGAAGTGGAAGCAGATTATTTTTCCTTAAATAAAAGAAAATATTCTGTGGAAACGAATGGTTTCCAATCGCGTGGTGCCTAAAATGTGCTCCCGAAGGCAGGAGATCCGCTCCCTCAGCCCTCGGCAGCGCAGCCGAGCAGGTAACAGAGCACGTCCGCCTCCTAAAGCAAACAGACGGGCACGGAACGAGCTCCGAGTGTTCTCTCAAAGCGCGTTTTTCTGTGCACACAACTACTGCTCCGTTCAGACGGAACGAGACAAGCATGCATCCGTCTCGCTACACGTGGAACAGGTCTAATTTTTACTACGATGTAGAGGTGCGCGTGCACGTGTCCTTGAGAGACATCAGCTTCACCAAACCCTCTGCCAACCAAAGCGGCTCTTTGCACCCGGATCTTCACCTCTGAAGGGATGAAAGTTCTCAGGAAAGCTCCGAGCAGCTCCTCGCCCCGGCAGCAGAGTGCGGGCCGGCCTCACCGCCTGCAGCCCCTGGTTCTGCCCGTCCCAACTCCAACTCCCCTTCGTGCTCACAGATGTACAGATATACACGTTTACCACGTTGGCCTTATCCAACCTTTGCACAAAGGACAAGGGCACGGACCGGGGGGAAATGCTCTTTTTTGATCCTGTAGATATCTCTATTTTTTTTTGCGCTTAACAAACCAAACTTTTGAGGAGCCGTTTAGGTGATACGTATAATCTGTATTTTCACCGTCAGAACAGTGCATATTTCGAGGATGCCCGGGGCAGCCGCATGGAGCCGGGTTACGGCTGCAGTCCGCGTCACAGGGCTGGGAACGGGGCTGGGAATGGAGCTGGGAGCGGGAATTAAAATGGGACTGGGAGAGGGTCCCGAAATTTGGGAGGTTCCGTTAAGGTGAAGGATGCGTTCGTGACGGCTCTACCAGGCTTGTCTGCGTTTTTGCTTTGCGGGTCAGGGACGGGGGCTGGAGGAAGAAGGGGAATGTGGGGAGAGGGGGAAAAAAAGAAAAAAAAAAAAAAAGAAAGGAAAAACGAGAAAAGGAAGGAAGATGAAGAGAGTGATTGGAAAGGAGGAAAATGAGAAAGAGAAAGAAGTAGGAAGTCAGGGAGAGAGGAAGCGGGGCAGGGGGCTGAGCGGCGCTTGTTGTCGGCTCCTGCGGGAGGTGGTGGGGCCGCCTCGGGGCAACTGAAAATCGCAGGTGTCCCTCGGGCAAAGGATGGGAGCAGCCACTAGGCTCGGGCCCCTCTGCCCACCCCATCCGCAGCTCAAGGTCGCTGCAAGATCACTATCCGGGAGAGGCACGGGGCGCTGAAGACTTTCCCCCTCTTGCCCCTTTAGCTTTCTTCCCAGGGCGAGAGCGAGGCCTTATCTTCTTTTATTTTCTCCTTCGGCCCGAGATAAAGTCCTGATTGACACCCTGTTTGGCAATAGCAGATTAGCGGCTCTATTCCGGCATCAGTAACGCGCCTCGCTCCATCAGGAGCCATCGATAGGGGCAGGGAGGGAATCGAGGGGTACTCTGTGAGAAGGGAGAATGGGATGGGAAACCCAATGGCCCCTCACCTGGGCAGCGCTGTGCCCAGAGAAAAAGCTGAGGAGGGGGCTTCGCAGCTCTGCCTCTGCCCGCTGTTTCCTTCCCGTCACTGCTTTAAAGTCCGCAGTTCGCCTGGGAAAAGAATGGGTTGTGTGTGTGGGGTGGGGGGGATGGGGGGTGTTTTTTAATTGCAAACTTTTTTTTTAAGTAACGAGAAGGGTGGGAAATAGGACCGAAACCACAAACTTTTAAAGAAAAATGCTGTTCACCTGCAGCTGCGAAATGTAAAACAAAAAGCTTGACCCAGATATCTACTCAGGAGGGGTAGAACTGTACTAAACGCGGGTTTTTAGCGATGGAAATACTGACACGAAGAGAACCGTATTGGCGTTACTTTGAGACAAATATCTTTCCGATAAATTCTCTGATCGATACAGGGCGTCACTGCCCCGGCACTTTAAGGGGGAAAAAAATAATAATGAATGGATGACAGTATTTCCAGAGAGGATGATTATTTCATATACTTGGTGCGTATTTCGCCAAAGAGTGTATGAGGAAAAAAAAAAAAAAAAGGAAAAAGAAAAAAAGAAGAAAAAAAAAGAAGTGATATACGCACATTAAAAAAAAATAGGGAAAGAATAATTGGAGTGTGGAAGTAAAATACCTAAAAATTGAAGGGAAAAAAAAAAAAAAGAATAAGAAAAAGAAAAAGAATATTCTTGCTATGGGGGAGTTAAATCTATGAGAAGAAAAAAAAAAGCAGTGCTCGCTTTCTATGGGCTCCGGGCGGCGAGCGCAGTGCTGTCGGCCCCGGGCGCGGTCTCTCCCGAGCAGCAGCGGCCGAACACGGGGACCGATCGCTGTGCTACCGCCGACCCCAGAAGCGGTGTTTTAAAGGGTGTGTTCAAGGGTGGGGGGAGCGAGTTCACGCTCGGCACTATTTCTTATTGCTGACATTTCGACCCCACTGCAAGCCGGCACCCCGGCCACCCCCCTCCCTCCACCTCTCCTGGGTAAAACCCGCAAGGAAAAACCTTCAGGGCAGCGAGCGGGCGGGGGGCTGCGGCCATGCGGCCCCACGGTGCGGGGGTTCCTCCGGGCAGGAAGGCTGGGGCCGACCCCGCTGTCCGCATCACAGCGAGGAGCCGCAATCGCGCACCCCCCCGCACACGCAGGTAAGTGGCCGCGGGGCGGGCGCCGCAGGATGCGGTGCGGTGCGGGAGCCTATGGAGTACGTCCGTTTGTATGCGGCCGTGCATTTAGGTGTGCACGGGTTTGCACGTACCCGGGGGAGAGATCGGGCTCTAACGCCGCGCTGAAGGTGGGGGCGGATTTATGCCTGCGCGCACCCAAAATGTGGGCGTAAAGTATGGAGGAGGATGTAAATAGCCACGGGTGTGTGTAACGGATGGGGCCCGTGCGCTGCTGTGCGAGTGTGCACGACCCTCTCGCTATTTGCACACTCACAAAGTGCGCGTTTTTGTGATGTGCGCTCTGCACAGACAGAAGGACACGCCAATATTCACCCATCTCTGTAATCCTGCGCTCAGGCGCTCTCCACGCGCAGTGCGCACCCACACCGTTTGCACAAGGCATCGCGTGCACGCGTGCTGTTGCAAACCGCACGTGTTCTCACACTCATCTGCGCACACCCACCTATATGCACGTGTGTGGATTTCCCCGTGCGGAGTGCATTCGGCTTCCCCAAAGCAGAGCAAAGAAGGCGTTGCAAAGCGTGCGGTCCTCCTTGGGCTCTTGGGGAACTATTGGGGAGCTATTGGGGAGCCGTCCCCTCGCAGCATCCCGATGGGGTTCGGAGTGTTTTTTTGGTGGGTTTTTTTGTTTGTTTGTTTTTGTTTTTGGCTTTGCAGAGTGATATGGGGCTTCTCCTCTCCGCCCCCCGTTTGCCATCCTCGCTGCTGTCTTTTGCCGAGGCCTGGCTGTCTGCAGGGCTGGGAATGGGGCAGAGAGCAGCATGGGGGGAATGGTGGAAGGCAGGCAGCAGGGATACCCAGCCGGGGCTGTGCCAGGCGGAGGGAAGCTGCCCGCAGCCCCTCGGCCGGAGCTGCCTGGGCCCCTGCTGGGAACACTTACCCAGTCCTGAAGCAACTTCTCTCTCTTCCTTAGGATGCTCTTTCTTTCTCTCCCTATTTCTCCTCCTCCTCTTCCTCCTCCTCCTTTCTCTTTCTGTTGGAGGAAACAAGGGTTGAGCATCTTTGGTGAAATCTCTGCCGCGAGTGCATCGCGAAACCCGCGCAGGTTGAGGGAGCGATGGGAGAGGGGAAGAGGGCGGTGGGAGCGGCGGCTCCTCTGCAGCCACTGACTGCACTCGGAGGCATTTGGTGATTTGGGGCTTTTCTTTCTTTCTTTTCTCTTGTTATTATTATTTTTTTTAACTTGTCAATCTCGTTTGGCAAAAAATGGCCTCGATTTTCTACTTTTTTTTTTTTTTTTTTTTTTTTCAGAGCAAATAATTGGTTCCCGAAGCACACTTGAATCTGTGCAAATAACCAGGTTATCGTTTACTATATATAGCCCAGAGTGGTTGCTTCCAGAGGCGCCTGAGCATTCTTTTGACAACTTTCTCTTCAACAGTGCTTTTATTATTATTATTATTATTATTATTATTATTATTAATAATAATAATAATAATAATAATAATAATAATAATAGGTTTCCTAAAAAATTAAGCTAAGTAGTGTCAGTACCGCTGGATTAAGCGAGCTGCTCCTGATGAGGCGGGAGCTTTTCTACTCGTTTCCCTCTTTTCCACTCCAAGAGCGGATTTTCCCGGAGTTTCCAGCGACACCGTGCTCTCTTTGGTGATGCACACTCGTATAGAACACACACTCCCTCACACCCACGTATATACGTGTGCATGCGTTGTGTGATAGATTCGTGTCTATACATACACATGCAGAGGGTGCGCGCAGCCTCGGTGTATTTTGCTTAGAGCCGAATGGTTTCTTTGGAGGAAAAAAAAAAAAAAAAAGAAGAAGAAGAAAAGAAAAAAAGGAAAAGGGAAAGAAAAAAAAAAAAACGAAAAAAACCCACAGGAATCTCACTGATAGGGCTTTAAAAGAGGAGAATAATACGAATTAACCTTCCATTACTGCTGCAGTCAACCATGACAGAATAGGCCAGTTGCGTGGTTGGTGACGTCTCCGTGTCCTATAGGAGCAAAGCTCGTGAGATAGCAGCTATCGCCTTGAACTCTCTTTATTTTATTGGAGTATGGCTGGTAATAAACAGTAATATTTAATTTGTCTGAGACCACAAATCGGCTTCTAGCTGGAAGGCTCCCTCGCCTTGACATTACAGTCCTAGGGAGCCTGGGCTTGCGCTCCTTTTCCCAGCTTTTTTTTTTTTTTTTTTTTTTTTTCCTTCTTCTTCACCCCCCAACCTGCAGACGGAAATAAATTCGATTTATTTGCATCGTTTTCAACTTGTCTTCGAGGTGTTTGCGAGCCTCTTTGGCGCTGCGGAGGTGAGTGCGCGACCCGCGCCAGTAGCGCTGCCCGGGCAGCAGCCGCGCTCGAGGGCGCTTCTGCGAACTTCGAGATTTCCACTTTTGCCTTCTTTTTGGCGAGGGGAGGGGAGGGTCGCGTTCTCCCCCACTACGAGCTGCGGGCAACCTTTTTCCTCGATGCAGGCAAGCTTTTACCTCTTTGCTCGGATATATTTTAATGAAATAATAATAATTAATGATACTAATAATTCTCCTCTGGCTTGCTTTTAGCAGGGTTGCGTTCCCAACAGTCGCGTCCGCCCGGTTCGACCCGGCTTTCCCGCAGCCCGACCGGGCTCTGCGGCTTGCATTCGTCTCTCCGTGACGGTGGGAGGGCAGCCGGGGCCGTGCCCGCTCTCTCCAAGGCCGAGGCCGGAGCGGCCGCGGCACCGCGCGGAAGGACGGCGCGATTTGTTCGCTCGTTTGTTTGTGTTTGGAAGGGTTGCTCGGCTCTCTCCCCTCTAAAAATAATGAAAGACGGGACAAGCTTTGTTCTGTTTGTTTAAGTAGCGCTCGCTGGCTAATTCTCCGCGGCTACAAGTGCAGTTATTTTATTATTCTGATTTGCAACCGTTTACCGTTCGCTGTTTCTCCTCGGTAGCAAGCATTGGGGGGGGGCCTTAGGAGATGCCAAGCTACACCCACACACGCCCCCCCCGGCCGCTCACCCCCCGGACTTTTCGTCCACTGCTTTCTCCTGCAACTCGCAGAGGCTGCGGCGTCCCCGAGCCCTGCGGAGCTGGGCAGCGCCGTGGCTCTGCTGAAACTTCCGCGAAATGCAAAAGGAACGGCCGAGAGGCAGAAAAGGGTTGAGGTTTCGGGGGGGATGGGGGGGCGGTTAGAGCAAAGGGGAGGGGGTGGAAGGAGGAGGAAGGTGGGCAGAGCAGATCTAAAACATGCCATTTATTCCGAGTCTTATCAAAAATCCGACTCGCCAATCTGGTTCTCTTCAGGCTGCAGAATGCCACAGGAAGGCTGTTTACCCTGCGCTGACCTATTCAACTTTACCCTCAAAATAATACATTAAAAAGAGAGCGAGAAGGGAGAGGAGGAAGACGCAGATAAAGCCACGTCCCCGCTCCTCGCTGACGGTTTGATTATTTGAGCAGAGCGGAGGCTGCGGGGCTGCGTGCCCTGGCCGGGCAGCGAGGCGAGGGGTGGGGGAGAGGATGGAGAGAGGGGCTCGGGGGGAAGACACGCACTGCATGGTCCGCCTTGGTGGGTTCAGTCCCTCTCCGCCGTGTTCCATCCCTTTTCCCTGCTTATACGGAGTAGGGTCCACTTGAGGGGATCTCCCCCCAATCCCTTCCCCCCCTCTTCTCCCCCATCCCATAGGTTTTTATTATTTTTTTTAATTATTATTAGGTTTTTTTAAGGCCCATGTAAGCAAAGATAGAGATGGGTTCACATCCACACCTCTGGGCAGCCTCTGAGGGCGGGAGGGTTGGGGGGGGCGGGGGTGGTGTGAGGTTAGCGGAGCCAGCGATTTATTTAAAGGGTTGAGGGGGAAGGGGGATATTCCCAGGCGCTGAATTTTCTCTTTGGTTGGGAGAGATGGATGGAGGAGGGAGGGAAGGAGGTAAGACAGAGGGGGAAGGCTGCTGGGGAGTTTGGCGATTGTCTTTGTGCCTTGTTCTTGTTTGCCGGCCAGAAAAATAGGCTGGAAAAGGAGGTTTGGGGGGGAGGGGGCGGGCGGGAGGGTTGGGTGAGGGAGTCTCTCCGGAGCAGGATCCCAGCTGGTTGGGCAGCGGGTCCCGGCACTTGGCGAACGGAGCTGGACGAGCCCACGTCCCCTCCGCGCTCTTCTCCGCACCCCGCGCTCGGCTCCGCGCAGCCCCGCGGTAGCACCGCGCTGAGAACCTGCCTCGAGCGGTCGCTGCCAGCCCGCCCGGAACTTTTTTTCCCTTTTTCTTTTCGAAGGGGGTGCTGTTGGCTTTTTCCTCTCTTTCGTCCTCTCCCCCCCACCCCCTTTTTTTTTTTTTTTTTTAATGATTATTTTTTTATTTTGAGGGGGGAGTAGAAAGATTAGGGTGGGGAAAAGTGCATCTTCCAGATCAGGCTGAGAAAAGGGTGGGGGTGGGGGCTTTATCTTGGTCTCAGGATCCTTTCTGGTGCGTCTGACAACCTGGAAGTGTTTGGAGAGAGCAGGAGAGAGAGAGAGAGAGAGCGAGGCAGGCAGGCGGCTTGCGTTGGATAGAGCTTTTTCTTCCAGGCTGGGTTTTCACATGCTGATCCGCAAATAAATAAATAAAAGGAAATATGCACACGAGAAGCCTGATCCCATTGTAATTTCCATTGCCAAGGGGGAAAATATACACATACATATATATATGGAGATGCATTGATTGCATGGAATTCAACAAGCAAGGTAACAGCTCTTCCATTGCCATGTATGTCCGTCGGTGTCTGTAGTGCGTGTGCGCGTGTGCGACCGAGAGAGAGCGAAAGTGGCTGTCCGGGGTCATTGTTAGACACAAACTGTCTGTGCCGAGGAGCGGCGAGGCCTCGGGAGACGCGGGATGCGGGGGGGCCGCTCCACAGGGCTCCACGGCGGTGTGCGGGGCCGGGGGGGGCCGGGGGGCGCGGGGCGCAACGAGAGCAGCCTGGAACAAAAGGAGAGGGTGGGCTGGGTTTCCTTTTTTTTTTCTTTATATAGATATATATATTGCGAACCAGCTCGGTGCTACTTTAGCGAAGCGGGATGCGTTTTTCATACAGCCATCGCGGCCTGGTTCTGTCAAGCTCCATTTCTTCTCAGAAGCTCTTTAAAGGGGAAAAAAAATCAGCAGCCGTAGCTCGCCAATTGCTCTTAGTTGTTGGGTTCTTCTTCTTTTTTTTTTTTTTTTTTCCCTTCCACCGTCACCCCTCGGTTTATTATTATCATTATTTTTAATCTGCTTAATTATTCCCTGACCCGCCGACACGGGGAGAGGGGCTCGTCCCCTGCGCTGCCATATCTGGGTCCCTCTTTGTTTTAATAAACGTGCCTTTTCTCCCCCACCCGCCTCCTAACTTTGCCGGCTCAAGGGGAAGAATAGATCCTCGCTGGAGGGAGATCGATTCAAAATTGATAGTGGGGGTTTCCGAGGCCGTAGCAAAAAGGAGAGGGGGGAAGAAAAGGAAATAATAATTATAATAAAAATCCAAACTGCTCGAAAAAAAAGAGGAGGAGGGGAAGAAAAATCCCTTACGGTCCTTGGCTCGGCAGCTTCGGGGCTGCACTCGGTGTCCGCGGGTTCCCAGCCGCGCATTTTCCGCGCAGTCCCCACCGGGCGCGGTTCTTCTGCCTCGCACTGTGGGAAGGGAGCGCTGGAGAGGGGAGGGAAGGGTGGGGACCTGGGGACGGTGGCCTTTCTGTCAATGATCTTTAGCTCCGGAGGTGTGGACCCGCAGTCCCTTTGCTTTTTGTCCTTTTAAATTATATATTCGTGTATGTATATATTACCCGCCACTAACAGGGAAGAGCATTTTCTCCCCCTCCTTTCCACTCCCAATTCTCCTCGCATTTAAAGGAGAATTGCCTTTTTTATGCTTTCTTTTAAAGGCTTTTAAATATTGTTGCAGGGAGAAGGAGGGCTCATTTCAAACCGTTCTCGTGTACTTAAAACCAATATTGTCTCCATATGGCTGGCCTTTCAAAACCGAATCCTCTTCTTTGAAACACGCGAGAGAGGTTTTTTAAAAGCTATTAAAACTCCGAACTCCTCAAAGCAAACGAAAAAAGATATACTAACAGATAATTGAATTGCTTTTATCTCGCTCTCTCTCTCTCTTTTTTTCTGTTTGGAACTTTTACCATTCCTGATAGAGCCCTCAAAGCTCCACGAAACACCGCCTTTAAAACTCGCTCTTGTTGCTCGCATTAGATGTAAGCGGCGGATTTCTCAGGCTCTGCCGGTGCAGTTTTCCTCCCGTTAGGGCTCAGCTCACTGCATGCGCAGTCCACGCGCACGTTACTTTGCGCCATATCGGATTGATCCGCACTTTTTAGATGTTTTTAATCGTCTCGTCCGTCCAATCCAACTTGATTTGCAACTATTCGGGACAGCGTTTTGAGTTTGGGGTTTTGGAGGATGGATAAAAGGCTCGTTTTATTTTATTTTGGCGGAAAGGTCGCGCTTCGCAGGGGTGCATGAAGTTGAATTTTCTTTGAAATTGGGGTTATATAAACGGCGTCACGTGGCGGTGGCATTTGCTTGCTGGAAAGCGGCTCCCACCTCTCGGGGAGGACGGGGGGATCTTCCAGCCTCCCTGGCCGCAGAGAACCCGGGCCTCCCCATCCCCCGGGCCCCCGGGACACCCCACCTCGCGGCCACGCGTGTGCTGAGCGGTTCGGTCCCGCGGCAAGGTGCCCCGTGCGCGCTGCCGGGCGGACTGCGGGAAGGCGGCTGTTTACCTTGTCCAAAAGATGCATTTAATAATACCGCCTCCACTCTCCCCATCCCCCACCCCCAAATCCTATCATTCCTTGCGGGCTGCGATAATAAATAAAAGTCTTTATTTCTCCCTCTCCAAAAGTTAAAGGGCCTCGTCTTCTCCCCGGGCTGCTGGAAGTGAGTTGCGAGCAGCGCTGCTTCGCCCTCCCGCCCTGCCCAGCGCCGGGCTCAGCGCATGTGTATCGTTAGATGTATATATATTTGATTGAGCGTCAGCCTTGACTTATGTGCCTCTTATCTCTGCTCTCTCCCCGATGTGTGCCTGCAGTGGGGGATTCGGCGAAGGAAGCTTGTAACATGGCGGACACCGAGGAAGGCTTTGGGCTCCCGAGCACGCCGGCTGACTCGGAGGCCAAGGAGCTGCAGGCTGAGGCCAAGCAGGACCCCCAGCTGGGGACCACCAGCAAGGCCCCCACCTCTCCGCAGGCAGCCTTCACCCAGCAGGTAAGGATCCGGCTGCAGCTCCCCTTCTCTTTCATCCCCCTCTCTCCTTTTTTTGCCATTTTTCTGCATTTTTCCCCCGATCCTAGCTGTAGTTCTGCTCCTGAGCTGGGCAGGGATGAGTCATTTTAGGCCTCACGGGAAGGAAAGCTCTCACCTGATGGTCAGGGCGGTGGGTTCTTTCCTGCTTTGGTGTTCTTTGTGATGTGTTTGAGTGCTGGGGGGGCAGGCAGGAAAAAGTCACCGTGAATGTCACAGAGAGGGATCCGTTTGTGCAAGGACAGGCACACACAGTCCATGTTGAGTGTACAAATGCACGTGCAGATGCACACTCAGACAGCTGTGTATTTGCTATGTGCCTGTGTGGATTGATTTATGAGATGTATGAACATATATGCATATAAAAGCGTATATTTTGAACACAGTGTGCCTGTGTACCCGGCTACACACAGCTCTGCCTGCACCCACGCACCCCAGGGCACTCTGTTGGTGTCACGCGTGGGCAGCCCGCAGCCACCTGGGGGTTGGGCACAGCCGGGGTCCCCCCGCACATCCCCACCAACCCTCACCCGACGGATCCCCCCGAGTCGTGGTTACACACGTGGGCTCACCAGCGGGCCCCAGCAAACTGAGCTCCCCATGCTGCAGAGGAGGGGAGGGCCGGGCCAAGGATCCGGACTGCGGCAGCGCTCAGAGCTGGTCCCGGAGCTCGGTGCTGGGATCCTTAGGCGGCCGCAGGTAAATCCCTGTGAGGAGACCCCATCGCCGATGCCTCCTCGGTTTTCGGTTCTGTTATCGTTAGGAGTATACGTGTGCTCGGTTTGGGAGTTCTGCTGGGCTGCCCCTCCCGCCCCGCTCCGAGCAATGCCTCCGGACCGGGCTAACAAGACGAGCACCGAGGGGCGCGGGGATCGCAGCCATTGGGCCCCAGCCTGCAAAAGCGGGTGTAAATCACTCATCAGAAGGATGTGAATCTCCTTCGGCCGCCTTCCGACCGCTGCACGGGGGAATTTCTCCCAGCCGGCTTCGGCCATCCCTCCCCGCTCCCGCAGCACCGGGGCCCGCAGGATCCTGTGCTGCCCGGGAAGCGTTCCCCGAGCTCCGGCCCCACCGCCCGGCTGCTTCCCTCCCTGGTTTTGCCTCCTCGGGGCTCGCTGCTCACGACTCTGTCTTTCTCCTTCGCAGGGTATGGAGGGGATCAAAGTGTTTTTGCACGAGCGGGAGCTGTGGCTGAAATTTCACGAGGTGGGGACGGAGATGATCATAACAAAGGCTGGAAGGTAAGAAGCAGCCCCAGTACAGCGGGGGGAGGCGGCCGCACGCCCTTTGTGTCCGTGGGGCCGAATCCTCCTCCTCCGTCGGTGTTTGCGGGGAGAGTTTTGCACAAATACACACCCTGAGCTTCTCCACGCGTGTTCGTGTGCGTGAGTAGTGCGTGCCCACGGCGGAATGGAGGTGCCCGGCCTCAGCCCCGCTGCTGCCCCGGGTCTCCGTGACACCCGTGCGAGGATGGATTGAGAAGAAATTGTTTCTTCTGGCTCCTTTCTTAACCAGAACAGTTGGATCGTTAATCCCAATTTCAGGCCTTTGGAAACTTTCCAGGCAAGCGCCGAATTGCAGCCACTTGGCCAAAAGCTGACCTTGTTTAGAGCCGTTCGCTGGGCGATCTCGTTAATATTACCATTATTTTTAACTGAAGGAGCAGCTCTGTCCTTCCGCGATTTTGGAACGTCGTCCTTTTTTTTTTTTTTTTTTTTTTTTTTTTTTTTTCCAGACTCTTCTAATTTCTTACGCGCTCATTGAGGCCAACATATGCGGAACACCCACACCATCCTATTTAAAAGTATATGTGGTCTTAAGCTACTGTTTATATACCGATAGCGTAACGGTTTAGATGCATAAATAGATGTGCCCGCAAATAAATAGCATGCGTTTCTAACCGCGTCCAGATACACATTTCTATATGTGTGTGCTCGCCTGCGTGGGTGTGTAGAAAAATATACAGCCTCGCAAATCCAACTTTATTGGGATTGTGCGTAATGGATTCCATGGCCGGCTTAGTAAACCCGATCCACAGATATTTGTATGTGTACGCGGATGTACTGGAGTGCGTTTGAGGTTATTTAGCGTTATCCTTAATACTAGCGTCTTTGAGGGCTGTTCAAGGGAGATCCAGCGGAACGATCACCTGCGAGCTCGGGGCTCTTTTCGCTACGATTTGAAACGAACTGCCGTACCTGGCGCTGCCCGAGGCTCGGTCTGAAAAGGGAAACGCCTTCCGCAAAGAAAGAATGGCAGCGTTAGAAGGCGAGGGCACAGTAAGCAACGCCAAGTCAGACTTTCATTTTGCTCTGTCAGCTGGTATTTGTTGTGGTCTTCCAAAATTTGCCTGGAGAGGGAGAAAAAAAAAAAAAATAGAGCTGGCTGCAGACAGTGCTGCGAGTGGGTCTGTCTCACGGCTCGCCTTGCTCTGCTGCTGGAAAGGGCGACCTGTGCGGGAAATGCGCGGCTGCGGAGCTGCTGGCAGCGCTGTCCTTCCGCCCCCAGACCCTGCGGGGACACGGGCTGCGCGCTGCCTCCGCTCGGGGACACGGGAACTTAGCGAAGAAAAGCAGATTTTTTCTTTTTTTCCCTCTCAGAAAGCAACGCAAGGAGGGAGACGGACAAAAACCACCTTGCGGAGATTTCAAACAAATAGCGTAACGCATAGAAACGTCGTCTGGAGAGCTATAAAACCGACATTTATAGAGCGGGGTGTTTAGGGGAGAGCGCACGCAGCACCGGGGCAGGCACAGAATAGTTGTTGTTCTTCATAGAATTCCTTATGCTCATTGCTGGAGAAGCCCGGGGTCGCGCCGTTGCAGATCAGGTGTTTGAGGTGGACGCTCAGATCTGTCTTCGGGTGGAATTTGGTTTCTTCTCCCTCAGTCTACCCCCATAACCCCCCTCCCAGTCACCGGCTTCCCCCCCCTTCATCTCTTACCACGTGAATTTACACACCGGCCCAGATGCCCTATCGCACAGATAAGAACCCGAGCCCCGGAGAAGTGCGCAGTATTTTTAGAGGTGTGGGGCTTTTTGTTTATGCGTGTTTTAAGTCAAGGGCTACGTTTTCATCTGCTTTATTTTTAAATATTTGGAAAGCTCAAACTAAAATAACATTAGTGTTTTAAGTCCCTTCCTTGCAGTAATGGAAACTATTTCGAAAAGCCGCTGTCCTCTGTGTGTATCCGTGTGCTTCCAAGTATTTGTCAGGTGTGTTTGCTGATGTCTCTGTATGCACGTCCTCGGTGCTACACCTGAGCGCGTGTGTTCCTTAAGCATCTGAGAGCAGAGTGGTTGATTCACACGGGAGCTTTGGAGAAATGTGCATATTTAAAACGCGTACTTTTGCAGAAATATATATATATATTTACTTTTTTTTTTTTTTTTGGCATATTTTCCCTACTTTTCCAACAGTTAAAGCAAACAGGAAAGTAAGTTGCTTCCAAGGGATCTCGCGGCAGATTTGTTTAATTTTTTTTTTTTTTTAAATTTTATTATTATTTTTTTTTAAATCGAAGCATTGGTGAAAGAAATGATAATAAATAGGCGAATTGAGGAGTAGGTGAAGAAACCAACCCGCTGGGATCGTAACTATGATTCCGCCTCTTCAAGTCCCTGTCCCCCCCATGCACCCTCTGCCCCCCCCCCTCCCCGTACAGGATGTGCCCCCGCCTGGTTGCAGGGCCCCTCCACTTCTGATAAACCGCACACAAAGATCCACCTTGGGAAACTTTCCCTTCTTCGCTTTTATATTTACGCACTTCTTTCTTTTATAGGCGTATGTTTCCCAGTTACAAAGTGAAGGTCACTGGACTCAATCCAAAAACGAAGTACATACTGTTGATGGATATTGTACCAGCGGATGACCACAGATACAAATTTGCAGATAATAAATGGTACGCACGCAAGGGGGGAAGGGAAGAGAGCGCTGATTCGTGTCGGGCTGCCCGATCCCGGGGCGGCATAGGGTGGGAGATGCTGCTGTTGGCTGCTGGGCTGTACCTGAGGGTTTCGGGACGCACCTCTGGAAAACAACACCAAAAAAAAGCCCCAACAAACAAAAGAGAGACCCAAATCTGTTGCAATTAGAGAACAATGCCTGTAACCATGCTTAACGGTGAGATCGTTGGCCATTCTGGTGCCAATGGCTTAATTACCTTTCGGGCAGCAGCGTCTCCGGGCGGGGGAGACGCTGAAGGATGGATACGCGGTGTTTTCTTTGCTCCTTGTTTGGGTGTCCGTAATTAGGAAGGAGGAAGGATGGGGTTAAATGGGGAAACGGCCATCTCGACGGGAAAAGTGCCAAAGATCTCCATTAATTCTCCGCGCACTGTGTGTGTCCGTAAACGTCTTTTTTTTTTTTTTTTTTTTTTTTTTTTCCCGAAGACCGCCGGGCACCACGGTGCTGGGGGCAGGAGGGGGGACCCCACGGGTGGGAGCTCAGCGCCTCTGTCCCACGCAGGTCCGTGACCGGGAAGGCAGAGCCGGCCATGCCCGGCCGCCTCTACGTGCACCCCGACTCCCCCGCTACCGGAGCCCATTGGATGAGGCAGTTGGTTTCCTTCCAGAAGCTCAAGCTCACCAACAACCACCTGGACCCCTTCGGACATGTGAGTACCGTGCTGGGATAGGGCCGGGAGACGCGGATTTGCGCTTCACAGGGCGACCGTGGGATCCCACGCACAATCTGGTCCCTTGGAGTGGCATCGCATTGCCAAGAGCCACAGAATTTGTAGTCTAAATTCATTATCTGGGTGGGGTATTATCTTCTCCTGGTAAGACGGGATGAGCCCCAGTGATGACCTCCTCCCCAGAAAAGGATACGTAGCCCATTTTTTAAAGATTTATTTCACAGCACTGAGTGGGAATTGATTACAGACCACAGTGCCTGGCTTCAATGACACCCTAGCTACCTGGTTTTAACCCGAAGTGGAGTCTGAGAGCCTTAAAATTTGCTCGTACCTTCCATGAATTTGGCTAACAGGTAAAAATCAATCAGGCATAATTATTCGAGGAAATAGGACCTACAATCACGTGGATCCCTCGAACCAAAAAGAAAAGAAAAAAAGAAAAAGCCAAATCCCACCACCAACCATTGTTAGACCCAAGGGGCCGTGAAAGCTTGTGTGAATTCTGCAGCCAGAAGCAGCCCACCTTCGGAGGTCTCCAAAGACATGGGTTTCTCTGAGCAAATGTATATACGCGCCTATGAATTATAAATATATATATCTATAAAAATATATATAATTACTCAAGCGAGTATATGAATCCAGATCCCACCATCCTTTTCCAAGAGCCCATATTTCTCCAGTCTCATTTCAACACTTCGGTTTCACTTTTTTTCCCCAAGTTTTTTTTTTTTCTTCTTCTTCTTCTTATTCCTTCTGTTTTCACTTTTTAATGCCGAAAACCTCGTGTTCCTAAATCTTGCCCGGTGGGGGTGGGGAGTGGGAGGAAACCAGCCGAGCCCGCAGCGCACCTGAGCGCTGAGCATCACTGTCCGAGCCGCGCTTCCCC
This sequence comes from Lophura swinhoii, assembly GCA_030408155.1. Classification (NCBI taxonomy): domain Eukaryota; kingdom Metazoa; phylum Chordata; class Aves; order Galliformes; family Phasianidae; genus Lophura; species Lophura swinhoii. Next base: position 12,728,339 of record CM059471.1, read on the forward strand.
TCTCCAATTCAGGGTTGGTTGGTTTATTAATTTATTATTTATTTTTTTCCTTTGGGACCCGAATTAAGATGTTTTGCAAGCGCTGCTGCTTTCCTTTATTATTATTATTATTATTATTATTATTATTCAATATAATTTTGTTTTGGAGGGGGGTGATTTTTTGGGGGGGATCCGGCCGGGTCCCGGGGCCAGGCACCCCCAGCTGCGAGCAGGCGGCTCTGGGGAGAAGTCCCTGCAAGCAGAGTCGGGCTGCTGGGTCAATAGGGACTTCAGAGGCGGAGCTGCACCGGGAGCCTCTCAATTAGAGTCACGGTAATGAAATTAAAAACCATTAGATCGTTCACCGTTGATGTCTACGGCTTTCCCGGATGTCAAAGCAATTTGCCTAAACCCCCGGGACGGGGGAGGCGGCGAGGCGGTCGGGGTCTGGCGTTGGGGCGCGCTGCGTCTCGCTGTCGCCAGGGTCCGGTCATTATCGGCGCGGGTCCTCCCCCTCCCCCACCGTCCCCGTCCCCGCCACTGTCCCCGGAGATTAACCCGGTACGGAGCAGGGGCCGCTTTTTATCTTGAGGGCAGCGCTTCCCTCCCCACCACCCTCTTGCCCCATCCTCTGCGGGTGGCATGGTGGGGGGGGGGAGTGGACACACGAATTCCTCTGCTTCTCACCCCTTGCTTTGTTGGATTGCTGGGAAGATTGAGGTACCCGTGCTGGGGGTGCTGCAAAAGGCAGAGAGCCCCCTCCAGCTGTGGGAAATATGTTAGGGGCCCTAATGAGCTCCTTGGCTGTGGGGGAATGCTTCTCTGGAGAGGTTTTTCCTCCTCCATCCTTTCTGAGGAGCTCTGATGTGGGAGAATCTTTTGAGGAAGAGACTGGAGATCCCTCTCTGCCTTCTCTCTCCATCACAAGGTTGCATGGGTTGGGAATGCACCGAGTTGTGCTCCCTCCATTCCTATGGTCTGTCCTCTCTTTCTCCCCATGCCCAGATCATCCTGAACTCCATGCACAAATACCAGCCCCGGCTACACATCGTGAAGGCAGATGAGAATAATGGCTTCGGCTCCAAGAACACAGCCTTCTGCACCCATGTCTTCCCAGAGACTGCCTTCATCGCTGTTACATCCTACCAAAACCACAAGGTGAGAACTCAGCCCGGCCTTTTCACTGGCAAACAGTGTCTCCTCTTCCTCAGTCCCTCCTGACAAAATTCCTTTTGAGGTCCTCTCTACCCCACCATCATCTCCCTCACCTCCCCACTTGCCACAGTCCTGGCTCCCTTCTGTTCCCCGCACCCCTTCCCATCCGTCTAGATTTGTCCTGTCCCCGTTCCCTCTGTTATTCCTGGCAGTGCGCACAAAGCATCCAAAGAAGGGGCTCAAGGCGCGCCAAGGGGGAATGAGCTCAAACAGGATGGCTTGCTCAGAGTGGAGGCGACCAACCGAGGAAGTTGGTTTTATCTTTTTTCCCCACATCGGTCAAAGGCTGTAATCTGGTGCTGGAGAAGGGAGCTGGGCGCTCCCCTCTGTGGCCGGGGCTCTGATAACCCCAGCTGGCTGTGCTCTGTCCCTTTGTTTGGGGACGGCTCCGTCCCCACCAACTGAGGGCAGTGAGACCCTGGCAGGAAGGGAGGCTCTGAGCCTGGAGTCAGCTCCTGCCTGAGCAGAACAAAGCAAAATGTATGAAAATGTGTCAATACAGGCTTCCTTGGGGTGTCCCCCAGAGGGCTCCCCTAATGGCATTGAAAGCAGGGTTTTTGCTTGGATTTGCGGGCAGGTAGAATGTCCCTCTTATGCTCAACAGAGTGAAAGCGTTCCGTTATTTTTTCAAATGGAGAAAGGTCAGATAAGACCTTAGTTGAATTCTGGATGCTTTCCTGGAGATGTAACGGGGAAGCTCCTAAATGTGCGTGAAATGGTCGCGTTTCCTCCATCCATTGGTTGGCCAGGGAGCTGCAGAGAGCAGAAGCAGGCTGGAGAAGAAAGAGTGTTTCACCGTAACTAGGGAGAAAAGAAAATACTTCCCTGCCCTTTAAAATAGGAGCTGCTGGCACAGCCAGGACAAGCAGACTGAATCCAAGTTGAGCTCTCGCCAAATTATGCCTTAAATTATAACTCCGTTGTGGATGCTATAAAATCAAGTTTAACTTCTGCTTGATGGATTCGGAGAAAGAATATAATATTAATAGAACTGGGAGTTAATAAAACAGGACATACTGCTTGCTTTAAATGCATTTCCCTATGAGAAAACAGGCCTCAATTTAATTGCTTTCCTTTGAAGAAAAATAGGACTGTTATGTACGGGGGAAAAAAATTACCACGCAAATAAAACAAAGCAAAGCAAAAACATGTAAGTACAGTAGTTTGGGAAAACTGCCATATTAGGAGGAGCGGGGATATTTGATTGTAAATCAACAACATCTGGTTGATAAGGAATGACATCTGCGTATCCGTCTCTGTCAAAACATACACACTGACGAGCGCATGAATCTCTACAGACGCACACGCGCTCGCATCCCTGCAGACACATGCACACAGACACCACTACATATTTTACACACCCCCTACACATTTTACATGCTCTCGCATCCCTTCCCCCCCCCCAGCACACACATTCCTCTCCTTGTTGCCTTGAGTCATTGGGGGAGCGAGCAAAAGAATGGCTGTAGCCCCAAGATAAAGCCCCAATTGAGAAAGATAGGGCCATAAAAATAAACCAGGGAATGATCTACCCTAAATGGCATCTCCCTCCAGGGAAGGGAATAAAATCTGTAGTTTGCCCCTGTGCCGAGGAGGTGCAGCACCAGGGTGCAGCTGGTGCTGGCAGTGTGGAATGGTGACGTCCATCACATGTAGGGCTGCTCTGTGGGCACAAGCCTCAGTTCTGCTGTCACAGCAGGGTGTTTTTGGGGCCAAGTGTGTTTTTGTGTTGTGCTTCCTATTGCCATAAATGATCATAGGCTGTGTCTGTAGAGCTCAGCAAGGAGGGTTGGTCTGTTTGTCCATCCTCATGTGTCTCTTCCAGTGCACTACCTATTCTTACCCATTTACTGCCACCTCTTTCACTTCCATCTATTACCCTTAGAGCACCCTTCACACAGATCCTCCTGTCCATGCAATTACACACCATTATTATATAGTTATTCATTTTACATGCACAATTTCATACACAGGTGCACACACTAATCTACACGCGTGTGCTTTCAAAAACTATGTTATACTTGCATGATGTTGTGGTATGTAATATTAATTGTATGACTCATCCATAACTGCATTTGACTTGATGCTTACACAGCTTACAGAAATACCTGTCTGATTGCGGATCAGTCTGTTCATTTCAAGAGCACAGCTGCAATCCCAATACAGGGCTTGTGCTTATTTCCCCTGATATTTTAGGCAGCCTGCAAAGATATTTAAGCCCACTGGGCTCTCCCTCTCCCCAGCCTGCTCCCCAAAAGGAAGGCTCAGCTACGAAGAACGTTTTTGTAACGTTTTCAGTGGACTTGTCAGCAGCTGGGTCGGCCACCTCCCCCGGCACTGCAGCCCTGAAAAAAGACCCAGAAATATTGAGGTGTTAAAATAGGTCACATGCGCATTTCATTTCCTTGCCATTTACACAATGGGTGCTTGCAATCAGGTTGATTCCCAAATATTAACTTCCCCTACAGTTAAGTACCGTTTTTCTGTAGCTTAAATCATTGTGTTACTGGTTATTAGGTACTAGCTCTCTACTTAGGACCAGGAAATGAACCCTAATAGACAGGAATAATTAAGGTTCTGCCCTCTTGAGGGTTCTTTCAAAAGCAAGAATTCACAACAATTATTCTCATTAATTTTTACAACCTACTTTCCCTGTTAGCTGGACTTGGGCTTTATATTAGTTTTCCCTCCCTCAGGATATCCGGTTTTATGCTGATTTTTTCCCCCCAAGTTATTCATCATTCTCAGTAGCCCAAATTCCTTTCGGGTAACATCAGCACTAGCTGGGATGCTGCAGGCACCACAGTGATGTGGACAACAAGGGAAGGCTCTCTCTTCTTTTGAGGAGGGCAGCTCCTGGGGCTCAGGATGCTTTATTTCAGAGATTGGCTCTCCTGGTTGGATTGCAGGGAACTACATCCATCTCTTCAGGATGCTGGAGTCCATGGATACGTGGTCCAGCTGGCATCCCATAGAGTGCCTCAGTGTAGGGGCTGGGCCCAGCCCTGTCCCCCAGCCTGTCCCTGCTCTGCCTGGGGCCCTTGAGCTTGTTCCTTCTCTCTCTGAGGGGACTCTGGGCACTACAGCTCCCCCCACTCTCACCCTCTCCCACCTCCTGACCTACCTCCTCCCCACCCAAGCACTGTGCAGGGTCTGTCTCCTCTTCTGTCCTTGCCTCCCAGTTCAGCCAACAGCCTCCTCAATGGGCCCCTCTGTCTCATACCAGTAGCTCTGACCAGTCGCTGGCTCACAGTCCCTCCCATTTCCTTCACTGCCCTTTGGGTTCAACATTTTCTCCCCCTCTGCCAGCCTTTCCCTTGGGCTCTGAGTTCCCTTTCCCCATCCAGCTGCTCTGCCTGCCCCAGCCAGATGCACACAGCCTCAGCAGCCACCTTGTCTTCATCTAGTCCTTCCCTTCACACCACTCTGGTTTGGCTTCCTCCTCCACGCTGACTTGGTTCCCACCTGAGGTACGTGACAGCACAGAAGAAAAAGGCTCTGTGCTTTCAAGCCTGGAGCTCAGTCTCCTGGTTACTCCCAGCACCTGTGGGGATTTTCCAAAATGCCCAGCCTTGGGATGGCTTTGGAATAGCCTCCAGAGAGTCAGAGCGGTGTATTTCCCTTTGGCTATGGTGCTCAAAAAATGTAGGACTGGTTTGATTGATAGGAAAAGAACGTAAATAGAAAGGAGACCAAAACAAACTGCTGATGTGGAACATCTCAGCCCTAACAAAGTTTAGTGGTTAGAAATAATGGAGAGAAACCTTATCAATACAGAGTGATAGTTTGACCCTGGCTGCTTGTGAATCTGGAGACACAAACCTGTGTAAATGCAAGAACGAAAAATGCAAAGACGGTGTATTTCTTCCACCTAACTAGATGCAAAGCTCAATTTTATCTTGCTGGAGTGAGAGATGCCGTTGGAAATGTCTCAGCAGACGTGCTTTGTGGTCAGTTAGCCCAGAGAAAGGCGCGGAGGAGCGGCGCTGAGATTTCATTGGGAACTGTCGCTTCCCGTTAAAGTGAAGATGAACCCATAGGTCAGACAGGCACTGAGAAGTGCAGATTGGGAAGGCTGCACTGGAAAAGCGCTTGTCACTGAGGGGTCTGCAGCAGCACCAGCAATCAGTGTCTAGAACATAACTTTGCCATCCGTTTCTTCTAGTAACAAATCAATAAACAAAACCCCATGTTTTTGTTGAATCTGTGCTGTGTGATTTAGCCCCAAGCGTTCCATCTTAATGACCTTGTGGGACGTGGCATTTATTTATTTATTTATTTTAAAATGATGTCACTGTCATTTGACTTTCTGACAGCTTTTTTGTCCCCACCCCCAACGAATTACAGTCAATTAAACAGAGTTTTGCTGTGGCAAAGCTGATCCAGAAGAAGGCAATTTCCACCCATTTGTTTGCTTTTCCACTTCTGAATAGTTTTGAAGTCAGACAAAAAGCAGCCAAAAAAAATACCTTCCAGAGGCTGTTTTCTAAAGCAGATGCTCACCAGCTTGCTCTCTATTTTCTAATTTGTTGCACTTTTTTTTTTTTTTTTTTTTTTTTTTTTGCTAAAACTGTCTTAGACAGCTAGGGCTGATGCCCCGAAGCGTTATCCAAAGAACCAGTTGAAAACCCATCTGAAGGCTGTCCACTGCTGAGCTCAGACCTAACTTAGAATCTTCTGTACCCCAGAGCTCTTAGATCCCTCCAACACAGCTGATACTTTGTTTTAGGGTGTTTGCAGTTCCAGGTGATCTACCTGGGGCTTTCTGCTATCAACACATACATTCTTCCCATTGTTTTGAAGCATTCCTAAAGAGAGTTAGGAGGTTTCTTTACTAGTAAAGCAATGTTTTTGCAAGATGGAGGTCCTGTATGATATTTTGCCAACATTCTCTGGGGGACTGAAGGCTTGATTTGTCAAAAAGGGCAGTTAGCCGAGATGCTTAACTAAAGGGCTCTCATGTTGGTGTCTCCTTCTTCAGTGAGCAGAGTGAATTTGGGCAATGTTGCCCACCCCAGAGCCCGCCTGCCCTCCAGCACTCCCCATCTCCTCCCTTGATTCCAGCAGGAACACTGGGAGCTGAGGTCCTCTGTGCAGGCGCCTTGGTTAAAGAGCCTTCGGTTAGGTTGGGATGAATCCGCGCCTTTGTACGGTTGTGTGCTGGTGCCAATACTGTAAATCCTCACTCCATGAAGGACTTCTCTTATGCAAGCAAATATTGCCATTGGGTTCGGCAAGTGAGGACAACCCGTACATTTAGTGCATTTCAGAATGCAGATTAAATGGAACCTTCCACAAGTTGAATAATGCCTATTATTCACTACAGAAGTGCCACCACCTCAGCGGTGGAAACTGATAGGCAGTTACTTTGCAACATACACAGCTGTTTTCTAACAGTTTGGGGCTTTTAATTATAAAATATATCACTGGTTTACTGCTAGACAACAGCTCAAATGGCAGATTGGTCCAAATGGGTTGTTTGTTCAGCCTCTGCTTTGAAATCTGAAATGCATGACAAAAAAAAAGCAGTGCCTGTTTATGTGGTGAATTAGGTCCTGACTTAATGGGAGTGCCTGTGGGGACGTGCGTACGTGGGTGATGGGGGCTGTGTGTGATTTGGGACCAAATTGGGCAAAAAAAAGTCAAGTAAACAACTAGCCTTTGGAAAAAATATGCTATACGATGAGAAAAAACAAAATGAGCTGGTCGTGCAGACACCTGGCGGGGCTTGCTATTGACACTGGGCGGGCCAGATTTCTCTCTTTGAATTTTGGCAAAGAGATGGGTCCAGTTGTGTGTGCTCAGCTTGGTGAGCATGAACCTCTCTCTGTTCTCCCGCCATCAATCCCAAGCTCTTCCCTTCCCTTTGGCCCACCGGCAGTGCAAAGGAAGGACGGTGAGCGCATGAAGCTGCTCCAAGCACAGGGCTCTCCTTGCTTCTGGCCCTGCGCTTGGACTGCCTGGCAGTGACGGAGAAAGGGAAGAAGGGAAACTGAAGCCTTTGCTGCCTATGTATTTGATATAAGATAAGCTGAAGGTTGGTATGGGGCCTTGCACAGAGGCTGGCCCTCTCCTCTCCCTGCAAGGCTGGTGCTCCCAGGTTGCTGACCCCGGCTGCAGACAGATTTGTTTCATACAGCAGTGAGTTTATGGCTGTGTTTCTGTCAAGCGAGCCAAAACTCATGCTGCCTTCGCTTTGCCATGCCAGCTCTGGAGGAGCAGCTGGTGCAGGCTGGCTTTCAGGGCAGTGCACACCTGATCAGCTCTGCTCTGCAGAGCCACCAAAGCACTTGCGGCAAATGTGGCACAGCAATGAGAGCTCATAAAGGATTAGCAGTGTGGAGGGGAGTGTTGCTGGCCCACAGGTGATGTCTGCTTTAACATCAGCCTGAGGGTGAGAAAACCCATATCCTTGCCTACGTCCTCAGAGGAGGTATCAGAAGGAGAGGACTGCATCTCTGTGAGCAACAGAGCTGATTTGGATTAAGGGACATTCTCTATATGTGATACTTTAAATGTATAAGTCTGATGTTGCAGGAGGACTGAAGTTAGGTGATTGAGGAAGATTCATACTAGCTAACTTCAGACTCTCAAAGTAGCCAACTAGGAGAGCAAAGCAATCTCCCTTAATTTGTTCTATAATTAATTAGGAGATAAATATTCCTAATCTGTTGCTGCAAGTGTGCATCTGGGTGGGGAAGCATGTCAACTGCAGTGCTCCCAGAGTGCGAGTAGCTGCTCGCTACCAGACAGGGTATCTAGACAGGGTGAGCCTTGGCTGAGTGGGCTCTAGAATTTGAGAGTTTTTGGTTATGGTCATGCACAGCTGAGATAATATCTGTTGGTGTCAGCGAAATTTGGTTGGGTAATGCCACTTTCATCACCAGCCCTCTGCTCAGTGCAGCCCTTTCTATCTCAGCTGTAAAAAGATGGTATGGAACTTTCAGAAAGCAGCTTTCCTCCAGTGACAACTGTGTGTGTTAGGTATGGGGCAAGCCTGAGGGAAGTGAAAGGCAGTTGACAGAAGATATTTTTCCAGTGGAGAGAGCTGGAGGAAGCCCCATATAGAGTGCTCAGAGCCTGAGCTGAAAGATGACTTGAGTTTCCAAAAGTGTCTTTCCCCCACTATCTTAACTGGCCTGGGTTTAATAAACAGCATCCCCTCTCTTCCTGGCCGTGCCTTGGACTTGCAATGAACCCATTGCTCTTCTCTTTCAGATCACTCAGCTGAAGATTGAGAACAACCCTTTTGCAAAAGGTTTCCGCGGCAGCGATGACATGGAGCTCCACAGGATGTCCAGGATGCAGAGGTAATGCATGCCTCCATCATGGGGATCCCCAACCCCATGAGAGCTCCGGGCTCTGCTTTGTCACTGGTGGGTTGGTGAACAAGGATGTGGTGACAGTCCCTTCTCTGGCATCTTCTTGTGCCTTTTACATCAAGTCGGTGAAATACCTTTCCAACATGAGGCCAACATCCACAACTTTCCACTCCGGTTTTAATGCTTGGGTTGCAGAGGCAGGGTTTGTGGCCATGGGGACACAGAGCTGTTGCAGAAGAGTTGGAGGATATCTTCTCCCCAGCTGGCAGTGCTGTAGAGCCAAAGGCCTCAACTCTGTTCTGAAAGCAGTTTTGTTAAGTGTTCTCCAGATGCCCCTGGAGACTTGGTGCATTGTGTTGGTTTCTGACGTTCAGAGGGTCTTAGGCAGGAAGGATGTGTTTTCCTGGTCAGTCTTGGATTCTCAAAGCAGAGATATAGATACGGTAACTTCAGGGTGAAGCAGGAAGGTGTTAGAAAATGTTGGGATCTCCAGGGCCAGGTGGCTGAAGAGGTCTTTTTGGATCTCCGTTTTGGATGTAAGTAAGTAGGCTGAAACTTATGCCTAAATCCTGTTTAAAAATCCTGTTTAAAGTCCTTTTCTAAATGTCAGGCTCTGCTGGTAATTAACTTCATGCCTTTCACTTGACTTGGAACTTCATACATGTGTCAAGTTACTTCCTGGTGCAAATGTTTTGCAGGAACTTTGCCATACCCGTGATTACACCTAAGACAGATGTAGAGGCTCAGTATTTTCCATCCAGGAGAGTAGGAGCGTTTTAGATCCCTTATTCTCTGGGAGCAGCGAAGCTGGCTTTGAGCAGAGAGCTGTAGGGGCCCATGCTGTCACCTTCTGGAGGCATCCACCCATGGGATGCCCAGGAACCTGGAGCTGATCCCTCCAGGCTGTAAGTGGTTGCTGCTGCCTTGGGAGCTGATGTTTATGCAGATCCACAAGTCTTGCAGTTGCTGTATTTGGTGACCCATAGATCTTACAGCAAAAGGTGGGCACCAAATGATGCCTGTAATCCTGCAAACCCAGAACCTTATTCAATACAACCATAACCTTACCCAAATGGAGTGGGCAAATGTATGCTTGCGTACAACCATTCTCAGGCTCAGATCAGAAAAAGCCTGTGTGTATATATATAAATATATATAAAGCACTTACTCTTCTCATTCTAAGTCATCCCTGAATGTGCCTGGTGTTGCCTACTGCCCATCCTTCGCACAGATCCTATTGGCACAATGTCTCAATATTTATTTATTTATTTATTATTTTGGGGGTGCACTGCCAGTTGAAATAGCTTTGCTCCCCTGGTGCCAGCCCACCAACCTTTACTGGAACTTGAGTAATGATGTCCCGGCACCTTTTTTTTTTTTTTTTTTTTTTTGCTGCTAAACTACCCTTTCATTATGGCCAATGGGAAGATTTGAAGGTTTACATTCATTGTGGGGTTTTTGGAGGGGGGAGGGAGGAGGCAAAACAGTGAGGACTATTAGAAGGGCTTCACGACATATGAAGAGCATGGCACCTAGCCATGCTGAGCTTGTGCTAAAAATGGCTTGGCATTTTTCTGTGGGGCCTGTGGTCATACTCTGATACAGTGAACAGAAGAACTTGGAATATATAAACACACATGCTCAGACCTGACATGGTGGAAAGGGTTAAAATCCGTATCTTGATTTTATAGGATAATTTCTAATGCTTGCTTCCTTAATAACTTATCCTCTGTACAGATTACATGGAAATAGTTTTGTACCCTTAGAAAGATGTCATTTTTTTAACAAGAAAGCAGGGTTGGGTTATTATATTATGATGAAGACCCATCCAGGGTTGTAAATACAGACAAATAAGAACTCACATTTGTGGGCTTTTTATGTATCACAACTCATACAAAATGTATTAATATATCAAAACATGTAGGTGATGTATATATGAGATAAATAACCATTCAGCACTGGGTATGTTAGAGAAGTTCAACCTACATTTGTGGTTTTATGTTTCGTATATAAATATGTATTTAAATACAATGTATGTGTGCATGCACACGTGTAGTGAGGCTGTTTTCTCCACTGGCTGGCAGATGTTGGTACATCTGCTTCGGGGGAGTGATGGCTGCGTGTGCTCTCAGAGAACGTACTTTTAGGGCAGTTTCTTCATTACAGGGAAAAGAAGGTAGCTGGAAAAAAACCACGCTTTTCGCTTTTACAAAACAGTGCACAGCCTTTAGTACTGGGAACCGGTGACCTGACATTCATCAGGTCACTGATCATCTCATTAGGGGGTGTAGCCACGGAGGGAATGAATTTTTCATGCTGAGGAAAGCCTAAGCACCTTTGTTTTCTTAACTGTGTCCTAGCTTCCAGTGCAGAGGGACATTTCAGAGCCGAGAGCAGAGCTGAGAACCCTGCCAGCAGGGTGTGTGAGCTCAGAGCACTGTGGGTTTGAGGAAAGCCAATGGTTGGAGTGTTCCCCTTCTCACCCCCATCATCCGCATGTCTTGGGGCAGTGCTGGAGAGAGGCCCGAGCCCCGAGATGTGCTCCCAGCACTGATCCTCCTGTGTCCCTCGGGGCACGGACCTGGTGGCAGCAAGTGGCTGCAGACACCATCCAGAAGCAGCAACACCTGGCTGGGTTTCTGGGCTCCCTCCGTGCAAAAGTGGCTTCTAGAGAGCAGAACTGCTTTTGAGAAGGTGGTGACATGAGTGTCATGTGTGATATGGGTGTAGGTTGGGCTGAGGAACCCTTCCTGCCTTGCCTGTAGTCTGGACAATGTGCTTAGAGTAAACATCTGCCTTTCAATAGCTGGAGTTATGACAGAAGAGTCCACCTGGACCTGAAGAGCTGTGCCTGCCAGCAGATGTGAGCACAGGACAAAAGCCGGCTTGCTGGGTCCAACATTATTTTGCTCAGCTCAGATCTTGCAGTGGCGTATAGCAGCTCTCAGTGATGGGGATCCCTCTGCTGAACACCTCCCTTTGGCAGACGGCAGGGGCTGGGGGGGAGGAAGCCAAAGCGGGGAAGGAAGACAACTTTGAGAGCCAAGTGTGAGCTCAGAGCAAGGTCTCAGGTGCCTTGTTGAGGGCTCTCCCTCCATCTCCATCTGCACTGTGGCCAACAAAGAGCAGCACGTTGTCCTGAGTCCCCCAGGAGTTGGGCGTTCTGTGGGGCGGACGTGGATGTGTGTGAGCCCAGCCCTCTCTGTGGCTCCTCTTTGCAAGACCTCTGTGGTGATTTTTCCCCCTCCGGTTTCCCAAAAGAAAAGTTAATAAGTCAGTGTAGGTAGAAAACTTCATTCAGGAGTGTCATTGAGCCTTTCAGCAGCAAATGATTTCGTTCAGAACAAATAGCCTGGAGCTCCAGAGAGATCCCAATTCCAGCGCAAACAGACTCCTGACACAAGTTCACTTCCCTCCTTTCTTTCCTGAGGCAAATGTGACCCCATAGCAGTTTCTCTGATGGGATAAGTGCTCTGGGACTACATGCTTTTTTTAACTCTCAATTTTTTTCCAAGCATGAGGTCAGGTTTTTTGCTTTCCTGATTATTTTAGGAAAAAAAATCAAACCAAACCAAGACAAAAACAAAACAAAACAAAAAAAACATACTACAGGAAAATGCATAGGGAATATGTTATACTACATCTGCATCCTGTGGTCATGCTGCAATTGAAAGGCATAAATCAGGTGAATAGAACCACGTGGCTGTGGTGCTGGGAATATCAGGCGAACTAGTTCTTTCAGATCTGTTGCTGTACTGCAGAAATCCCTTCTGGCTAGTCTGCCTGCGCCAAGGGGAATTTGGTGCAGGGAGAAAGAGCAAAATGCAGAGCAGAAATCCTCAGAGATGATGAGGTCTGCATTGCAGATGCCAGTGTAGGGCTTCACCCTTAACAATTCTCCATGCGTGACAGTCGGAGGAGCTGTGCTAATAGACCGCGGCTACAGAATGAGTTGGGAGATTGCATGGCTTTTAGTTATCTTTTTAATCTGTTATTGCCAAGAGACAGAGGGGGAGAAGTGTCTGTGTGTCTGGGGCTAGGGCGTTGTGACAGAGCAATTCTGTTCAAACCCTTTAGCCAACTTTGCCGATCATTTGCAACTCCTATTGTCTGCTGTGATTACTATGGGTGCTGAAGAGCTCCTGGAAATCTCAGCCCCTTGTTACCGCTCATTGAAGTTGCTGCGATTAGCCCTTGAAGCTCCTCATTGGGAAAGCTTTTGAGTGGAAAGACAGTGACGTGGAAGGGTGGCTCTCAGCTCCTGTGGGTGGCTGCCCTGGGCCTTTTCTACATGAGACCCAGAGCGATGCGCTCAGGGAAGGGCAAAGCGGCAGTGTGATTCACAGATGTGGCTCAGTGCTATGGATGTCTTTTCTCCATCAAGGACCTTGAGCCGTAGCTTGCTTCCTTTGGCATCAATCGACAGTAATCTTTGGAACTATTCCAAATATTTCCTGGTGTAACTGAGAACAGAAACTGGGCCAGACTCATAGGATATACAAACAGTGCCATGATTCAGAACTGGTACAGTAGAGAAGATGGTGCATTTTTGCTTGCCTGTAGAGTAAATGGATGAGCCTCTAGGCTCTAAAAATGTGATATACCCCAACTTGCTGATATTGTGTTGGACTGATGGGCCCTGTTCTGTCTCCTGCAAGTAGGACTCAGTCCACCACAGACAACCTCGCTCTCCTCGCATCTTCTCCTTGCATCTTTACATCCACTTTCATTTCCCATCTTCCATCACTGAAATCTCCCAAGGGCTACATACTGTCTGAAGCATTTTCAGTGCAAGATTTAGGGTTGTAACATCTGTTGGAGAGACGATGTTTTCCTCCAGAAAACGTCCCTGAGGAAAGTTTCCTGGTCAAAACCCCGGCGGAAACCATAGGCTTGAACTGCATTCTGTAGAATTTGATGAGATTCAGATAAAATCCAGAAAAAGACTCTGTGGATTTCACTGGAGGGTATCTACCGTTCTTTTAAAGTGAGATATTCACAAGGTATTGCAATTTCCCCCACTGCTCGATCTGTCCATCAGGACCTAACCTGCAGAAGCTCTGCCCAGCACTGATGCCTGCTGATGCTGCCTCTGGCCAACGTCCATTTTCCTTACTCTCCTGAGTTCCTGTTACATGAACAGCAGTATTTGTATGTGGCACTCAGCTTTTCATCTACCTGAAGATGAGAGCTCTGGATTTCTAGAAATTTCTCTGTTGGTTCTTTGGGTTCGTTGCAATGGGCTCTTTGTGTTGCCCTGAGTGACAGGGGCATTGGTACCTAACACAGATGTACCCCCAAAACAGCTGCGTTGGGCCCCTCTACATGCTGATGAGAAGGTCAGGACGTCTGATGTGTTGGTAAAGGCTGTTGCTGTGAACAGCCTTCCATACTTCTCTGGATATTTGGACTTATTTTAGTAGACATCCAGTCTGGGGCGTCGTTTTCTGTGGGACTAGTCTGCAGTCCCCATGCAGAGAGAGCTCGTATTTGATCTGTGCTAAGACTGAAGGAAGTACTCAGTAGTCCCCCTCCCTCTAAGTCCTCTCACGCTGTAGATTATCCACCTCAGTCTCTCCAGACAGTCTCCTGAGAGAGATTCGGTTTTATTGCAGTGTTTTGGAAATAAGCTGAAATGAATGCACAGTGACAATTGGCAATTGTTTGCTGGTATATATATTTTTTTTCCTGGGAGATGTTATACTTATTGCAGTCACTTACGTTCTCTTCCTCTCTATATCTTGTGTGGCTTACTTTCGTTTCTTTCCTACTCTCAAATCTCAGCAGGAAGGACAAAAATTGGTAACTTGGGTAATACGAAATCAAATAACTTTGAGTTGTATTTGCACATCTGGAATAAGGGTCTGATCCTGCATCACTGCATCCATTGGTGCTGAGTGGATGACTTAAATCTTATGATGCTTTAGAAAAAGAGAAGAGGGATCTGGTATTGGCCACTGATACACCATAGGGCAGCCTTGAGGGTAGGAATTGTCATCACAAAGAAGTTGTAGATGGTGCTGAGCGAAGAGGCTCCAAAGGATACTATGAAAACATGGCAGCAACCAACCATGGGGAAATCCACTTCCATCTCATGTCTCATCCTGACCTCGAAGAGAGATTGTATGATCTTTGGGACCTGGTACTTAATGGCTATTTTGTGCTCTCATTACTGTTAATAGAACAGCTCTGAAAAGCCTGGTACCCATTGCTTTGTTGCAGAAATATCAGAAGAGCCATAGTAGAACATAGTAGAACCTGCTTAGGGCCACTAGGGACTGGATGTTGCAACACAGAAGATTCCAAGTTATAAACTGAATTTATGGAGGGATTTTTAACTTTTTGTCTGCTAGCTATGTTTACTATGCAATGACTTATAAATTAGGGAACTCCAAGTCTGCACATGAAAATATGTTGAAAATTCACTATTCTTTTGCAACACAGCGATAAGCAGGAAAGTGAACTGGATGCCGCTCCGTGAAGATACACATTTATCATTTTCCACAGATTTTATTAGTGTGCAGAGGCCAAAGGGGTTTATGACTCTAAGATTACAAAACCTTCTTGAACTTCCTCCTCTGAATCCTTTCTAGATACGAATTGGTGGCGTAAGTGACCTCATCATGTCCTGGTGAGGGTGTCATTTGGCCGGGAAAGGGGGAAGATGCCATGAGGTGTGACAGTGGGGAGGAGTTTGCTAATCTCACCTTGCAGAGCTCGTTCAGTGCCCCGCACAGCACTCCTGCTTCCTCCCAGTCCTCCTCTGCTGTCGTAATACACGAGCTTTGGCAACCAAACGTTCATCAACACTAACTCGAACTCACTTAAAGTGTATCAGTGACATCTCCTTCCCTTGTAGATTCTTTCCCAAAGGAAAGTTTTTTGTTCTTCTAGTTTTTTTTTTTTTTCCCCTCTAAAATGTAGTTCATTAATGATCCCATATAGAACTGTTGCTCATGCTTGTTCAGGAACAGCAATCTCTCCCTTGCTGTGCAGACAACCTCCTGTCTTGCACAGTAGTCAGCCCTCCCAACTTCTCTGCCATTTTTTTGTACAGCAGTAATTCTGGACACAACAAGCATTGTGTGCCAGCAGTGAATGAAACCTTTAATTCTACTAAACTGTGGATTTAAACAGGATTACAACTGGCTATTCTGGGATTAGTGACTTCTAGGTATTCACTGGGAAAAAAAAAAAAAAAAAAAAAAAAAGATGGATTTTTGAAGACCAAAAGGCAATCTATAGTTGTGGCCATGCATACTGTGTATCGTGATCTTGGAAATAGTACAAATGCTTCAAGATGACTGTAGTGTTACAATGCACCAAAGCAATATCTTTCTTAGAACTCAGAGCTTGTAAGGAACAGAGGAGTAGAAATATAGAGAGAATTGCCTTTGACAGTAGAGAAAAAAGCGAAAGGAAGAGAATATTTTTGATATTTAGTTTCCTGTCTCTCACTCCTTAAATTGTTAATTTTGGGGGCAAAAATAACACCCGATGTGTTTGACTGAAATGGAAATATTTCTGTCTGAAGAGAAGTCCCTATGATTATTCCTGGGAAGAGAGATGTGGCGTTTCCAACTGTTCTCCCTCCAGCACATGTCCTGCCATGCCATGGAGCACCATGCTCCTCTGGCAGTCACAGAGGCTGTGGTTTCCCTGGGAAAAGCAGTTGGAAAGGAACTAGTGCTCAACAGAGTTTGGGACCCTGACACCAACTTTGCTGGGTAAAAATATTGCAGCTTAAGGCACATAGCTCCTTTAGAGAAAGAAAATATCTCTTATTAATAAAAAACAATTAGCTCTCTGTAGTGACAGAGAAAGCACTGTTATAGATGAGCAGTATCAGGGTGAGGGCTGCTTCTCTGTGTTCATATGATGCTTTGCACAGGAAGAGCATGATGCAAGTGGAGGTCCCTGTGAACTCCTGTGAGAGGTTATTGGAAGAAACACCTGCAAAAGGGCAATCCAATGTAGGCATCCAATACCTCCACCCCAGAAGAAGGGAGAAACTGTGACAGCATTCGGCTTTGATGTCCTCCAAAAGAGTCACAGTAAGCATGGTGTGGCAACAGGCCACAGTGTGCCCCTCCTCTGTGGCAGCTCATAGGCACTCCACTGGGGAAACAAAGAGGACTTTGTCATTTTAGTCTGGGGAAGAGGAGGCTGAGGGGAGACCTTATTGCTCTCCTCAAATACCTGAAAGGTGATTGCAGAAGGAGTGGGGTTGGTCTCTTCTCGCTGGTGACAGGTGACAGAATGAGGGGTAATGGCCTCGAGTTGTGCCAGGGGAGATTTAGGAAAAACTTCTTTACAGAAAGGGTGGTTAATAACTGGAATAGGCTCCCCAGGGAAGTGGTTGAGTCACCATCCCTGGATGTGTTTTAAAACCATCTGCACATTGTGCTCAGGGTCATGATTTAGAGGAGGGTTGTTGGGGTAGTATGGTCAGGTTGTGGTTGGACTCGATGATCTCTAAGGTCTTTCCCAACCTGAGCAATTCCATGCTTCTATGTTTCTATGATTTCTGGGAGAGGTTTTTGTGGAGCTGAGGAAGAACGAATCAATCAGTCCACGTAGCAGTCTCTGATCAGGGAGCAGAGTCAGCTTTGGGCATCTTGTCTCCTTAGAAGGGAAATGTGAGGATGGCAGCTTTGGGCATTGTGCTGGTACCGTTTCCATGAAGATCCGTATGTGAAGGTGGAGCATGGCAAAAGCAGACAGCTCAAAGCTATAATCTGCAATGGAAACATGGGTGCTGGCTGCCCACTGGTGAAGAGGTCTCCTGAAGCACACAGCACCTCCTGGCACCCATTACTGCCTTGTGCGACCGAAGAATGAGTCCCCACTTCCTCCCACATTCCTACCAGCTCACCTCTCTTTCTGTTCACCATGCACAGCCTGGAATTCACTTTTAGGCAAAAAGCTGCACGGTCGGTCAGCTGTGGGAAGGAGCTGCACGGCTGGTGGGGGAAGAACCCCACCTTTGGTGTAGGCTTGGCAAGTCACCAGTGCCTGGGGTTTGGAAAATATTTGTGGCACAATGAGAAACACATTCACTTGGTTTTGAGCTCCTGGGTGAGTTTCCCCTCTATAACAGCTCTGTTGCTAATGGTTCTGGCAGTCACCACAGCAGTGGTTTGGATGAAAGCTCCCTGCTGAGAGTAGGTTTATATAATTGGTATTGTTAAATTTTGTAAATAAGTTCTGAGTTGTTGCTGTGATAGGTCCTCTCTAAAAGGCCTAAGAGGAGATCCAGGGCTCCTCCTCCACACATATGTGGCCAGGCGAGCCCGTTCAAGATGGGATTGGAGGATTCACCCTTTGGCAGGTGAGCAGGGCACCTCTGAGCCATCTTGCTGCAGAGATTGTGGCTGCAAAGAGGAAAGTTGTATTGTGATCTGGGTTCCGGTTCAGACTGCTCTGAGCCCAGCAAGTCCTTGGGTTCAGCAGGTGCCTGGCCATTGTGGAAGCAGAGGAGGTTAGTGTCTCACCTGAGGTCTCTGGTCTCTGAGCCCCCCTACTCTTTCCTGTGGGAATAATCTTGTCCTGCCACATGTTGCCAATGTGCTTGGAGAAATGGCTCTAAAACATTGTACATTCTTGTAGGAGAGGGATTTGGAGCCACTGTTGGTGAAGCACCACTGCTTCAAACCAGAGTTCATAACAAGGAAACAAACCACACTTCCCATCAGTGTTCACCCTCCTGGAGTGGCTCTGCTCAGGCATATGGCCCCTTGTGATATTTTATTTCTCTGAGCACTCTGGGAGGGAGCTTGTTCTCTGGTCCAGAGATCCCCATTCAGGACAACCAGGCTGGAGGAGCCTGGGGAAAAGGAATGGGGACAATAACCACACAGGGAAAAAGTACACCTACATATTTAATCCAGCTTCACATCAGTTTGATTCCCTGTAAGCAACTTGGCAGAAATGAGGTTTTTATTTACGTATATGCTCATATATTTGATATAAATAGGAATTGATTCATAAATGCCATCATATTGTGTACGTATAAATCTTCTGTATTTTGCTATGATTTCACATATCTATCTTATGTGTGTGTGTAAAATAATAGTGGTGCAGAGGCAAGAATACAAAGAGAAAGATACCAAAAGGAGAGCAAGAGAGGAGAGAATGTGCAGTGACAACGTGTGATGGGGCTACAGTCTCCTGGGAGGGGCGTCTCTTTCTCTGAAAGTCTCATCAACACCAAGATGCTAATGTGCTGCCTTCACTTATTAATTCACCAATCTATTTATTAATTGATTGCTTTTCTTTTTTGTTTGTTTGTTTGTTTGCTTTTAGTAAAGAGTACCCGGTTGTTCCCAGGAGCACAGTGAGACAGAAAGTGTCCTCCAATCACAGCCCCTTCAGTGGTGAGACCAGGGTTCTTTCCACCTCCTCCAACCTGGGCTCCCAGTACCAGTGTGAGAATGGGGTGTCAAGCACCTCCCAGGACCTGCTGCCACCTGCCAACCCCTACCCAATCTCCCAGGAGCACAGCCAGATCTACCACTGCACCAAGAGAAAAGGTCAGGCCTTCAATACTGCTTCTTGTGACTTTCCCTTTCCCTAGCATGACTGTGCCCATTACTTTGTAGTGCTCTCTCGCTGTGGGATGGGAGGCTCTGGCTTGCTTTGTGGTGCCTCTTGAAGGTGGACAAGGGCTGAGTGCTGTGCAATGAAAGTGGGGAGCAGCATGGAGTAGGTCTAGAAAACTCTTCTCACGAGTGGGAGCCTGGATTCTTTCCTCTGCCCTGGGCTGGGAACAGCTGCTGGCACCTTCCACCCATGGTGAATCCACATTTGGCAAGATAGCTGGTGCCGGAGATAAAGTTGACTTATCTGACTCTGTAGCCCTCAGACAGGGTTAATCTCTGAGTGTAGATACCTTGACAGCTTGGATTTTGTGGTTTTTGTCTAAAAGTCTCACGGCTGGAAGACATTTGTCCATATGCAGAAAGCATTTCCACTTAAATGCTCAGTCTAATGAGCGGGGCATGGGATTGAAAATCATGATATCCATGTTCATTCCCCTCTGGCGTGACTGACCTGCTTTGACAGAGCTTGAGGGATCACACTGTGAGTGCTTTACACTGACTGCTCAGCTCGTCCTGGCGTGAAGAGCCCGGGGTACCAGCGGGATAATTGTTCTCAGGCAGGAGCAGGCACTTTGCGGGCTCTCCCTTCCCCTCCCAGAGCAATGGGTGTGCCCAGATGCAGAAATGTTTCAGGACTGGGAAAGCAAAAACATGAGATCAGGCCCAGACCCTCAGAGAAAAATAGGGAATTTGCAGGGCAGAGTGCTATGGGATATGCAGGAGGTTGTGGCTGCCTACCCAGTTCACTTTTCTCCAGGATTTGGACTTGGTGCAAAGGAAAAGCCAAAAGGAGACAGCACGCACTGCAGCATTTGGCTGCACCATGTACTGCTCCAGCCCTGTAGCCTCTTTCTACAGCAGATATCTTCCTGCTTCCCTGCAGGGTCCTATCAGCAAGCCACATGCCATTATTTTTAGCATCCTAACCCCGGGGCACTGGGATGTGCAGTGCAGACTCAGGGTGAAAGTGGCAGATGCCAGGAAGTGCTGGCAGATGGGACAGTGGAAGTAGAGGTCTCACCCTTGGTAAGTTCTCCAAGTATTGTAGCATCACATCTGTGGACATACATGTATATATGCAAAACAAAAATCATTGAGAAATCTTAATATTTTCATGTTGTGGAGCTGAGCCAAACAGTGAGAAATGGAGGCATAATTTTCTGAGTCTTCCAGCTGGTGGGGTGACCCTGATTCTCATACAGCCAATATCCAAGCTGTGGTAGGAAGAGAGCAGCCAAGTAGAGAGTAAGGAAAAGCAGTGCCCTTCCAGAGTGTCCTCTGAGGCCTGAGTGAGCTGTACCACCCTTGCTCCTTCCATCCTGGTGCAGAAAGATGGGTGCAAGCTGCTGGGACACGGTGGGACTGCCACTAAGCCCTATGTTGGAAATGGGACAAGAGGTCACAGTGGCCCTTGGTGTCTCAGCTTGAGATCCAGCCTCAGTGCCCTGGGAGCTGAGCTTTTGATGTTCCTCTTCCCCTCTACTGAAACTGAACAAAACAAGCTGGCCCAAATGGCAGCGGCCCTTCGGACAATCTGCATGTTCCTGCACCACAGGGCAATTCATCATTTGCCTCCACATTGTAAAGTGATAAGGAATCAGCTGAGGTTTCCTTCCAGTTTTGGGATTCCCACTAAGTGGTGTCTCCATGGGTGGTTTCCCTCAATCCCTCAATTATCTCACTTCCTCTTATTGTCACAAGAGAGACGACTATCTGCCCCATAATAAGCTCCCCAGTCCCTTCTGGCCTGCGTGGCCCTTGCAGAAGTGCAGGAGACTGGCCAAGCATGTCCTTGTCTGTAGGGCCGACGGCTCCTCATTATCTCCACGATGGCTTGAGTGGCACAAGCAGTTAAGGGCCTTTTATCAAAGCCGCCAAATGCTTTAATCAAAGAGAAGCAGCGTCCTGTCCGATACCACCGCCTTCTTCCCCAAGCTGTGTGTCTCAGGAGCCTGAGCCTCTGCTCTCCTTGCTGTGCTTTTTCCCCTCCCATGCATGCAGCAAATCGAAAACAGTCATGGGGCTTAAAAGAAAGAAACACAAAGTTAATGGGAAACAGAGAGCCAAAGTCAGCTGCCAAGCAGCGCTTTGCAAAGTGAAATTAATTAAAACAACAACAACATCAACAAAAACTGAGGGATGAGCAATTCTTCTCAGATAAATCAGAATGTGATCCAAGGTTTCATCTCAAATGCAGGCTGAGCGTGGCACTTTCTTATAGCGCTGAACAGGGTCTGCATTAAAATAGGGGAAACAATCTTGTCTACTATATTTATCTTCCTCTTGCAACCTCTTCTCCTTCAGTGAAATACCAAACTCTTCCTCACACTTACCCTGCTTTCCTACTGCAGTCTCTCTGCATGTATTTTAATAAGTCTTCTCAGCGAAGAAAAAGGGTAGGTAGGAGTGTGTGCAGTCCCAGTCAACTCCTCAAGCACTGGATCTTCTTCAGTCAGGTTAGGATTTGTCTCCAGCAGATGATTTCCTTCTCATGAGGCTATGGTTATGGATAAGTGCTCCTAGGGGCAGAGGGCAATCTGGCTGTGTTTGAGACCAGCTGGTGTCTGTATCTTCTGTAGCAAATACCAGCCCTGCTTTCTAAGATAGGCTCTCGGATACTGCTCCATCCAGCTTTGACATCTCACGGTGTTTCTTTGGAGCCCTTCTAATCAGGAGGGTGACTCTTCATTTTGGCTTGGTAAAGAATGGGTCTCTTTGAGCAGCTAAATGGCACCTTATTCAACTTCTCCTTTCTTGGTGACTTGAGACCAAGATTTCACTCTGTGGTTGACAGTGTTGTTCTTAGCTGTCAAGTCAAGATGGATTCACTCTGTAGATCTGATATGGAATTGCATTAGGGGAGAGCAGCAGGGATGTTATCTCTGAAGGCTCCTCTGTCTCAGGGAGCAGATCCCCTTCTGGGTGAGGAAGGAAGGACACATCCCAGAGCACCAATGTGGCAATTCCTGGTGCCTGGGTGGGAACGCGGGGTCAAGGCATTGGGAATGACCCCAGTATGATGTGACAGGTTGCTGCTCCAAGCACTTTTTGAACATGCTGAATGCTAGGGAATAGCAGTCCTGAAGGCTTGAATTGTCCTGTGTTGAATCCTAGCTCCAGACTGAGATTGCCTATGGCATTTCACATGGACTGCTCTGGGATGGATGGATGAACTCCACAACTGTGTCTTCCTAAGGAGTGGCCTCATCTCTTGATGTGGATTTTTAGGTTGCAACAAAGATCTGTTAAAGCTTTGCCTTTTCTCTAGTTTTTCTCCATTTCTTCCTGTCTTCCCGTCTCACTGGTGTGCTCGAGAAGCCCAAAAGGACTTGCCAGAAGGCAGCTGGCTTTCTGACTTTCATTTTAGCCCCACATCCCAACTAGGGCATCAGGGCTTGTTTTCCCTTGTGTTATCCTCTCTCTCAGACTTCCTGTGAACTAAAAAGTCATCCCTTTAAACCTCTGCTCCCTCCCAGCCTTACACAATCCCAACCACTTGGCAGATTTCTGGGATGCTTGTGATGCTGAACAGGAGGCGACTGGAACAGCTTCTCCCGGGGGAGGTTATAAAAGTTGTCATGTTGGCACTCTGAGGGAGAAGAAAGATGCGGCAGAATCCACCGGCTCCAACCAGCAAGAACTGTGTCGTTCATCCACTCAGCTTGGATGTGACCCTGCCCATGGGAAAGTATATATCACTCATCTTCTTCTTGCTCTGCTGAGGTTGGTGGAGATGCAGCAGTGTCTTTCTCCCTTTTCCTCAAGAACAGGCACTGTTAGGATAGGCCGACCTTTTACCAAGCTGATTTTTCCCTCATCATGGGGAGATGGGATTTCTTTCTCTTGGAAAAGCTCTAGGACCAGGGCTGAATAAAAGCCAGCTGTAGGATGACCTTCTCATCCTGCCAGCATTTTAGGAGTTGCAATGAGTTGGTCAAGCCCCGAGCTACCTCACAGCCAGAGGTGTCTGCAGCCTGGGAGGATGCAGCAGATGTAGCTCAAAGCCTGGAGCAATGGGCTGCAGGGGAGCCTGCCTCCAAGGTAAGAGATGTTCACGAGGCCAGTGCTGCTTCATGCAGACACCCCACTGCCTCACCAGGCGATGCTTTCTGTGCCTCTGCAGGCAGTACCAGCCATTTGCTGCCTCCAGCTTCTGGTGCTGTTTTTTGTTTTTTTTTTTTCTGCCCCGTATCTCTTTCTGTTGTGTTCCCCTGCAGTGCAATGCAGCCACTGCAAGCAGTGTGACTGCTAACATAACTACCACGGCCACAACACATCTTAGGTTTCATGTCCCAGGACGTATGACTTGCCCTTTAGGGATGCACATTTTGGTTGAGTCCATCCTTTTCTTCTTTGACAGCCCTCGTTGGCTTTGTACATTGTGATTGGCTGTTCCCGCTCATGTTAGATTCAGATGAGAAACCAGAATGGGCAAAACAACAGCGTTAATGATAATCAGCCATTGTCTGTCCCTCATAAAGTTGGGACAAACCTACTGTAATGTCTGGGAAGTGCGAGAGAGCTTTAAAAACTGAAACATTTGGGTCCCATTCTTCATTGTCCTCTATCCCAGGGAGATGAGCGTCAAGAATTGGAAAGGAGCTCTCTTTTGCAGGGGATTTGCACCAGGGAAAGAGGTGGGCCCTAGGTACACTGAAGTCCAGAGATTTTACAAGTTTGCATTTCATTTCAAATAGGTCTAATCCTGGAATTGGGAAAATTCTATTTAAAAAGTCATTTGTGTGGTATTTACAATCCAGCTGGAAGTAGTAAATACCGGAAATCTTGGAACTGCTTATGCTCTCATTCAAACTCCTTCATTAGATAGATCATCTAAGAGGGAGCCAGTTTCCACGCACTCTGCAGGCTCCATTTTCCTTGGATCCACTTCTGGCAGCTTCCCCTGCTTGGCAGAACCTTCTGCTGTTGGAGATTTGTGCAGTATCAAGGGGCTGCTCACGAGAGCTGGTTGCCACCCCAGGCTTCCAAGAACAGTAATGAGCACAGAGAATGGTCAGCATCTCCCAGAGGTGTGCCACCAGGAAAAGGACAAGGGGGGGCTGTTAGGGAGCCAGCATCAAGAAGCAAAACCAGAGCAGAGCAGGTGTTTCTCCACTACACCCTGCTGAAGATGTGAGAGAACCTGCAGGAAGAGGACTGTGGCCTGGGGATCCAATGTCCAGGCTCCGGAGCAGATGGCGTTGGCTCTGAGCTGACCAGGATGGGAATGCCTCTTCTTTTAGCACTGTGAGAGAGGTGGAAAAGCAGTAGGAAGAGGAGCTGGGGGGCAGGCAGGCACTGTTAGGATGGGCTGTGATCCTCTGTTAACATCCTCTTTGGAGATAGGTGCAGTCCCCTTAAAGTCCTTAAGAACTGGAATACCTGTGTCCTTCCCACATTTGACATCAGTGAGCAGAAAGGACAGCAGAGAACTTGCTAGAGCTCATAAAGAAGAAGAGGCAGCTGTAGGGCTTCCACTCTTGTGCTGTTTGGTTTTGTTTTCTTCTTTCCACCTGCAATGCATTCTGGAAGCAGACCTGTGACTCTGCATCCCTGCCTGGCTGTGCTGCAGCAGGGAGTGGAACGTCTGGGCTCAATGGAAAAATCAGCAGCCTCAGGTTGTAAGTCAGGCACACTTCAGCACAATGGAAAAACAGGGTTTGACTGTTTTGAGCTTCGTACTTAAAAAAATAAAATAAAATAAACAGTCAAACCCCAAGCCAGCAGCTTCTAATGCCAGCAGAGTAATGCGGTTTAATGCTGAAAATTTTATTAGCAGAACAATGCTTCATTTTACAAGACATTGTTTTTCCACCCCAGCGTTCTTATTACTCAGTGGTGGGCTAAGGATCCAAAGCTTTTAGGCTGTGTGTAGAAGCTAGCACTCCGACTGGTACTGCAGATGTTCCTTTTGTGATGGACCACGCTCAGAACCAGGACTCACAGCTTTCATCACCTTCACCTATACAACAAACCCGATCAGCAGTGAGAGCAGTGATACACTGCTGCACCCACTTACCATTTTGGCTGTGCCAAAGGTGCTGTTTCAATGTGTGGCTCTCCTGCCCTTTAGTGCCTATATGTGCTGGCTGCACTGGGCGGGCACCTGAGTGAGGTGATGGGTTATATTACAAGCAGAGCGGGTGCAGCTTCCAAGGGGAACATATGGCTGCTTACAGTAGTAAGGGTTAATTCTTGGTGGTATTCTTTCCAATGTTATGCCTTTAGATGGAGTGCCATGTTCTGCTTGTACCGGGAATCCTGCTCTTAGAGCAGGAGCACCAAGCTAACATGGGTCAGAATAAGCTCTCCCTTCCTTTCCTCACTGACCTTAAAATCTCTCGGTGAAGCTCTTGTTCCTGGGAACTCTGCCATCCATTCCAGCAGAGCTGGATTTCATTTGATGACCCTGTGAATGAATAAATAAGAGCATATTCATTTATTCATTTTACTCCCTCTAGAGATTTCACCTACATTGTTTATCTCCTTCCTGCTGTTGGCACAGAGATGCTGCAGGAAACAAAGGGCTCTGCAAGCTGTGCCTTGTTTGGAGAAAAATTCACTTTTTCATTTTGCTTGGCCCCAGCACGCAGCCCTGCATGGATTTATGTGCCCCTTGGCACAGCTGAAGGCTGGGGCTGTTAAATCTGATTGCCTCACCTCTGTCATAGCTGGTGCTCTCACAGTAGAATTTTTATTGTTTCACTTATCACAGAAGTGTATAATTGTGTAAGCGTTTAATTAACAGCATCAGCTCCGAGAATGGGGATGTCTGTTAGAGTGCCGTGTCTGCCGGCAGAAGATGTGCTGGCAGCCAACAGAGATGAGTTTGGTGTCATGGGGTATCAGCAGAAATAATACTTCTCAAGATCCCTTCTGCATCTTATAGCATTGCTTGTCCTCCCAGAGCTCACAGCTAATCCCTTCCTCCCCAGCCCAGCAGACACAGTGAGTTGCTTCAGTGCGATCTGTTCAGAACAGTCCCAAGGAAGGGATGTGACAGCACTGGGAGATGCATCTGCAGCAGAGGGACTGAAGCTAGATGGTCGTTAGGGCACGTCTGCCTCAGCCTTGCGTGGGCTGTGCCCTTGGTAGAAGGAGGATGGTCCTGGCAGCCTGCAGAGAGGGAGGTTCAGCTGAGGGCATGGCATTGTTGTTTGCTAACAGGAGTTTTCTCTCCCAACAGATGAGGAATGTTCCACCACCGAGCATCCCTACAAGAAGCCCTACATGGAAACTTCACCGGCGGAAGAGGATCCTTTCTACAGATCCAGTTACCCCCAGCAACAGGGACTGAACACTTCGTACAGGACTGAATCAGCCCAGCGCCAGGCATGTATGTACGCCAGCTCTGCTCCCCCCACGGACCCCGTGCCCAGCCTGGAAGACATCAGCTGTAACACGTGGCCCAGCGTGCCATCCTACAGCAGTTGCACAGTGTCTGCCATGCAACCCATGGACAGGTTACCCTACCAGCATTTCTCTGCCCACTTCACCTCAGGGCCTCTGATGCCCCGGCTCAGCAGTGTGGCCAACCACACGTCCCCCCAGATAGGAGACACCCATAGCATGTTCCAGCACCAGACCTCGGTTTCTCACCAACCCATCGTGCGGCAGTGCGGACCTCAGACCAGCATCCAGTCCCCCCCCAGCAGCTTGCAGCCTGCAGAGTTCCTCTATTCCCACGGTGTGCCTCGAACCCTTTCGCCCCACCAGTACCACTCGGTGCACGGCGTGGGCATGGTGCCAGAGTGGAGCGAGAACAGCTAACGAGGCAGTCGATGGAAATGGGAAAAAAATAAAATAAAATAAAATAAAATAAAATAAAATAAAATAAAATAAAATAAAATAAAATAAAATAAAAAAGTGGAGGGGGAAATAAGAAAAAAAAAGGGAAAAAAAATCCAACACACCATCGATAACAAAAATGAGAGTGTTTTGCAAGACTCCTTTAAGCGAATGTTCACCGTCAGCACTCGAGAGGGATGGACACTGACCGTGCCAACGGTTGGAAGCACAGATGGGGCACTCATTGGCCACTGCACGATGCGCCCCCCCCAGTGCTTTGGTTCTGAAGGCAAACCAGGGGAGCAGAGCGCAGCCCCCACGTCCCCCCCATCAGTGTTTCTGCCACAGCCCTCCCCTGTCCGGCCTTCCCCTGCCCTCTCCTTCCCAAAGGGACGCGTGACTCCTGCTGCCTTTCTCAACATGGCCAGAGTGCTGGGATGAAAACAACTATGGTGTTACTTTTTTTTTTTTTTTTTTTGTGGTGTTGATGTTGACAATGTTATATAATAAATAATAATATATATATACATTTTCTTTCCATTTTCTCAAAAAAAAAAAAAAAAAAAAAAGGAAAGAAAAAAAGACACCAGCCTTTTTTTTTCTTTTTTTCTTTTTTTTTTTTTTTCTTTTTTTTTTTCTTTTACCAAGGGTGGAATTTAGAGTGGTGTTCTTTTTTTTTTTTTTTTTTTTTTTTTTTTTCCCATTGTTATGCTCATCATCACTCTTTCATGGCAAAAATGTACTTTGAAATAAGGAAATAAGAAAGCCAGGCATCTACCTCACCTACCTCACCCAGGTGATTTACTGTGAGTGGGACCCCACTCCTTCAAAACATCACATCCCCAACACACAGCCAATGAGCAGCTCCTTCCCACCGCTGCCAATCCCTCATCCCTCTCACCTTCCACATCATCTCCCATCTTCCATCTCCCCATCTGCCATCTCCCCATCTCCCAGTCTCTTAGCCCACCTCTGCCCCACAAACACGGGGTATTTCCCATTTGGAAGGGCCCACTGCCTGGCTGCTACCAGTGCTCTGCAGCTCATGGAATGGGAGGAGGGGAAGCAGGGAAGGAGTGTGTGCAGGCAGAGAGAGGAGAAACGGCATTTGGAAAATCGATAACCATGATTATTTTATCAGAAAATCTTTTTCATCCTCTCTCTCTCTCTCTCTCACAAAAAAAAAAAAAAAAAAAAAAAAAAGAGAAGAGAGACATGGCTGGGTAAGCTGAGCTATTGAGTGCGTGTATTTTAACAAAGCAGAAAATTGACATTGGGAGGTGGGGGGGGGGAGGCAAGAAGAATAGGAAGAGCGAATTCATGTAATGTCTGTGCAGGGCTCTTCAAGTGTCACATTTCCTGGTACTGTTTATTTATGGAGGTTGGAGTGAGTCCTCCTGTGTTACAAAGCCAGCAAAGCTGACACATAGTGTTCAGTTTATAGAAACTGAATTTTGCTTTCTCTTCTTTTTCTTCTTTTTCCTCTTCCTCTCCAAGCTGGTCCCACACTCTATATAATTTATATATATTTTTGATTAAAAGTAGTTCTAACCACCAAAGAGCTATACCTGTGTGTCAGCAAAGTAGAGACGTGGGTGTGAGTGCGCAGGAATGCGTGTGTGTGTGCAGGAGGGACCCAGACAGATACCCTCACCGTGCATCCTGACTTAGCTATGCTTTCCTATTCTTTTGTGGAAGTTTATATCTAATAAACACCACATGCTACCAAGTACAAGGGACCTGCCACCTTTTTTTTTTTCTTTTTTCTTTCTTTTTTTTTTTTTTTTTTTCCCCCTATTCTTTTTGCTTGATACCCAGAAGTTTGATTTTCGTTTCTTACTGGTGGACCAGCTACACCACCCCAATGCCTTTAGGCAGCAGTGGGCTGAGCTTGCTGGGTCCAGGGCAGTGTGGTTTGCCTTTACAGCTCTGTGTGGGTCTCTGGGCCCTTCCCACCCAACAATCTCCCCTTGTCAGCCCTAAGGCTCTCAGGGTTGCTTTCCAAGCAAGGAAGATTAGGAGCAGCCTTGGAAACCCAGCTGGGCATGTGGACCTTATGGAGGTGGAGCTGAGCCTCTTCCCGTGCAGGTGGAGATATCTGGCCTGGGGGAGGCATGGGGCTGCCTCCCAACTTCAGCAAAGACGGGGTGGTTGCTGTGTACTTCACGAATGGGAGAAAGATGAGATAACAGCCAGAGAAAGAGATTGCACTGAAATTAGGCTGCACACAAGAGGTCCAGCTGTGCCCATACCAGCAGGAGTGTTGGCCAGGTACTGGGGACACCTTGCTGAGGGGCAGAATGTGAGCAGGGACAGACAGTGATCCCACCCAGCCAGCCTCACTGCAGGCAGGACTTGAGGAACGGCATCCATTGGGGCTGCCCTGGTGAAGGCTGCAGCGCACCTCTGTCTGCTCTCTGCTTTCACTGTCTTCTGCATGCAAGAAGTGAGTGCCACATGTCGGTGTTGATGGGGCATGCACGGTCAATAAGCAATGCTGTGCCCCTGTGGGAACTTGCGCTGGGCAACGGCAGGAGGTGCAAGTATTGTATAGTCTGTGGGCATGGCTGGGATCTGGAGCTACACACAGAACTGCTTGTCTCCATGGGGCCACCCTCAGGGAACTGCTCAAATGTTGCGTTGCTCCGTAAATCACAAGCTGTTCCTCCAGAATTTGCAGTTACCCAAGATTAATGATGGAATAAATTGAATTTTGAGTTAAGGAATAAAAAATGCACCATATTTAGCTGTCAATTACACTGTACTTTCCAGGCTTTATCATCCCACTGCTAATCATGTAATCATCTTATCACTTTATGGCAATTTACATGTAATTAAATGGCCAGTGGTTACACAGTAAGGAGAGAGGTCTTACCAGAAATCTGTACCATGCATCTCAAAGAATACTAAGGAAACTAAACCCATATGGTAAAATATTTCTCAAACTGAAGGAAAAGCTTTCAACTTTACTAACTTCTTCCACATCCCTCGAGTTACCTTTTTGGCTCTTCAGGGAGCTGTGTGGGTATGTGAGGAGCAAGGGGCCATCCATGGGAACGATCACAGTGGCAAAACCAGAAATCTGGGGTGGGTGGGAGGACACGGTCCCGCTTTCTGCTCCTCTTGAGTTTGTTACTGGGTGAAGCTCAGTACGATACTGCTGGGCTTTAGCATGGAACAGTGGCTTCACAAGAGCACAGCCTGCTATTCAATCTGCATGAGTAGGGCTGCAATGGCGACACTGTGTGAAAGAAAAAAAGTGACTCCTGAAAGGGCTGTGGTGAGTCCCAGCCTGGGTGTGAACGTGCCTTGCCTGTGCTGGGCCTGGAGAAATGATCTGTATGTCTTCGCAGCTCATCAGCTGAAGGGATTTCCCTCGTTTCTCTTCTTAAGGACTTACTCCTCAGCAGAATCATGGCAATGATGATACAAAAGCTAGGGAGAAATTACATGCAAGTGGATGTCATTGAAAGAACTAAACTCTAACCAGAACTAAGCTGACAATTCAGCAACACTGAAACTTGGGGATCACCATCCCAGTGTGGTGTGGGGGAGTGTACATAGCCATCACAAGGCGACCTCTTGCAGGCAGGGTGGAACTTGATGATCCTTAAGGTCCCTTCCCATCCAAGCCATTCTATGACTCTATGGTTCCAAAATTCCCTTTTTGCCTACAAATTCCAGCTGTCATCAAACAGTCTTCAGAGCTGCCTTGTGGCTTCGCTACCTTGTGGTTTCGCCATAAGCACTACTGAGGGTACCTCTGCCATGGGCTCGGGGACAGAAAGGGTGGAATATGGCCATAAGGTTTAGTGGGCATAGCGGTGATGAGCTGATGGTTGGATTAGATGATCTTAGTGGTCTTTTCCAACCTTAATGATTCGATGATTCTCTGAAGAGCCCTGAAGATCTGGACTTGCTGGAGCCTCTTCCTGGCAAAGCACCCAGAGTGTGAATGGTGTCCCCAAGAGAGGAGGGCCCCGGTCACTGAGAGTGATGTGATGGCTGCAGAAGGTGGTGGTGGCCCATCCCCATGTTGGGGTGATGGCCTTCAGGCTGCCTTGGCAGCGTGAAAAGCAGCCATGAAACATTCCTAGGCAGAAAAACAGAGCTTTCTGTATGAACCATAATAAATAAATGCAGGCTGTGCAATTCCTTCAACCAGAGGAAGAGAGAGAGAAACTCAACCTCTGCTCAAAACATCTTTTAAGGAGCGAACGCCAATGTGCAGGCTGTGGTCACAGACGCTGTTTTTGCAGCTGCCTGCCTGGGCTAAACCACTCTGCAGTCACCGTCGTTTTTACCTAGGGAAGCTGCAGATGCCCTGAGCGGGCTAATAGAGACCTCTTTGTTTGCCCCTATCAGCTTGTTTCAACTTTGGGCAGCAAGGACAAGGGCTGTTAGCAGGAGCTGACTTTTCATGTGGAACTTGCAGGTCCTGGCAGCCCGACACGGTGAGGTTCCTGCTGGGGGTGAGGCCACCTGAGTGGGGCAGAGGCACTGTGAGGCCTTTCCCACCGCCCCAGACAGAAAACAGCCCTGTGCCTCTGGGCTGGGCAAAGAAAACTATCCAAAGCCTCAGGATTCTTGCCCATAAATCCAACCCACAATACCATAGATTTGTATGGTGCTGCCAACTTCGGCAATTTTATGCTGAGTCCTGTGTGATTTGCAGTATTTTTTATTTTATTTTTTTTCTCTTTTTAAGTTTCCAGTTCCTGGAGCCCTGTGATTATATGAAATTCTCAAAGGATGCTGAGAGCTATTTTTTTTTCCCCTTTCTCTGCTCAGCTTTAGGCTACAAAATAATAATGGAAATTTTACTGGGGAAGAAAGTGAGGCAGAAAAGAAGCAGCTTGTCTGGAGGTGGGATGAGGATTCATCACCAGACAAAAATATTTTGCTTTCTATTTTTTTGGTACGTGCTCTCCCTGGAAAAGTGAATGCTTTTGCTGCTTTTTTTTTTTTTTTTTTTTAAAGCTTGAAGTGAATGGAAAACGTTTAGAAAGTGGCCTGAATAAATTCCTATCCCTAGGAAAAAAAAAAAAAAAAAAGAATATTTTGTTTATATTTAGGACTTTTTACTCTTCTGAAATTCCAGTGGAAATTTTTTCCGCCCACATTCCATTCAGAATGAAACTGTGACGTGTTTCAGTGGGAAGCCCCATGCTCAGCAGCTCTCATCCTTCCTTTGGCGAATCAGAATAATAGAATCATAGAATCCTAGAATGGCCTGGGTTGAAAAGGATCACAATGCTCATCCAGTTCCAACCCCCTGCTGTGTGCAGGGTCGCCAACCAGCAGACCAGGCTGCCCAGAGCCACATCCAGCCTGGCCTTGAATGCCTGCAGGGATGGGGCATCCACAGCCTCCTTGGGCAACCTGTTCCAGTGCCTCACCACCCTCTGGGTGAAAAACTTCCTCCTAATATCTAACCTAAACCTAAACCTAAACCTCTCCTGTCTCAGTTTAAAGCCACCCTTGTCCTATCACTATCCACCCTTGTAAACAGCCATTCCCCCTCCTGTTTATATGCTCCCTTCAAGTATTGGAAGGCCACTGCCTTCATGGCTGCTGCTGCCTGTGCATCAGATGCCTTGCTGAGATCCATCACCCGGATGAGCCGTTGTGCCATGGTGGTGGAGGGCAGAGGCACTGCTGGGAAGCACACTTCTAGGCTGAGTTAAGAAACGAGACTGCAATATGGAGATGGAAATCAGTCCCTACGAAGGGGTTTCTATGTAACCTTGTTCGGGGCTGTGTAATTGTGTGTGGGAAGAAGCCGGCCTCTGCTTCAGCCCTAACAAATGGCTCGTAACCTGCCTCGAATCCAAACAAAAACACTGCCTGAATTATGGATGGAAAGTGCAGACCTAGAGTGGAGGGGGAGCACATGGCATGCTCTTTAATAGCAAGGGACTGAGAGCTCCAGTAGTACAGTTGTAAATGCTGGTGTTTGAGATGCTTTTGTTGCCTAAGGCTGAACATGTATATTATTATTTTTATTATCATGATAATAATAACATACTGCAGCTCTTCATCTGCTTTGTGTGATCTGGCACATGGAGAAGTTTACAGTGCGTGTCTGTAGCACGGAGGGGCTCTGTGCAGTTCCAATATCCCCATCGCAATCCCAGGGTACCGCAGGTCTCCAGCGTTGCACTTCAGCTCCTTCACAACGTCGGGCTGCAATGAATCTGGAACTTGTTTGTTGTCCTTGGGGTTTTTGATGGAAAGTTTTTGTTGAGAGGTAACCAGGTGATCACAATGGAGTATTATTTCCTCTTTCTGTTGTCTGGACTTGCGGTATATCCCTATGACCAGTGAGACTGGAGGCAGTACTGTAGGCAGTACACGAGTACTGTGCAGAGGAAAGGAGTCACTCCCCTGGATGTACACACTGCTGAGGGTGCAGATAATCCTTGCTGCAAGGGCACATAGCTGGCTCTGTTTGACTTGTTTGCCAGAATGCCCAGGTTGTTTGCAAAGCTTCTTGCTAGCCCCTGCCTGCCCTTTTTCACGGGGTAGCTCATCCCAGAGGCCAGGCTTCACTTCCGCCTTTGTTGAGCTGCATAAGGTTCCTGCCACTCCAGTTTTCTAGTGGGAACCCTCTGAGAGTTGCCCTGCTGCTCCCATGGATTGCTTGCTCCCTATTTTGTATAATCTGTGAGCTCTGCCCCATTTTCCTGGTCATCAGTAATGGTGCCCACGAGCTCTGGCGCCAGTTCTGGCCCTCGAAGGATGCCAACATCTGGACTTCTTGCACTGTTTGCACCTGATGACAAAACCACTTTTCCACCCACCTTGCTGCCCACTTATCCAGCCCATAACTTGTCAGTTCAGCTGAGAGAATACTACAGGAGACTTCTGAAGTCTTTGATAAGTTTGTTTGATTTGTGTGCACTTCTCCAACGTTTCTTTGCCTATAGGAGGGCAGATTTCTCTATCCCATCTCTCTTGAGATCATCAGTTGCAGGTCCTGACATTGATCAGAAGCATGGTCTGGGAGGTCACCCAAGGGTTTCCATCTCAAGATCACTGTAAACCTTAAGGCGTCTGCATGCACCTTCTTCATCAGAGCTTTTAATTAGAAACACAGCAGCCTGCTGCAGCACAGGATGGCTTTTGTGGGGTGCATACCTGGGGAAAGGAAGCCTAGCTGGTTGAAAATCTGGACTAGCATGATATATTTGCTGCTGTTCAAATTGTGCTGGCTACCCTGCCTGAGTCTGGTGCTTGGCATGCCCAGGCAGGGATTGAGAGGTGATTCCAGACTTGAAGAGCTTTTAATTTAAGGCAATGGGTCAATGGACCACGGCCGGTCCACAATGCTGTAAGCAGTCTGGAGCTGGTCAGTGAGTTATGAGTGTGTGTGTGAACCCAGACGCTTTAACAGCCTCGCTGAGTGATAGGCACCAGTATTGCTATTGGGCTGATGCCAGTCAAGGTGGTGATGACAAACCCAGCTTGGCAGTGACTTCAGCACTTGCCTGTGTGGGGAGCAAATAATAAAACCCTGTTCTGGGTTGTTTCCAAGTATCTTCCATGGAGATTGTGCAGCTGGGAAGGAGGCAGCACCGCACAGCAATGGGCATGTCCTGCAGATCTGGCTGCTCTGCAGTGCTGGGTGACCTTCAAACACATCAGAAAGGAAATTAAGTAGCACTACTGGACCAATGCAGATAACTTCCCTTTTTTTTGGTGTACTAAATCAGCACCAAAACATTGCTTATGCATGGATGACATCATTTGCTTAGCTTCCAAAGAAATAATCGTACTTTCTCCTCTGTTTTTAAACATCTCACCTGAAACAATAAAGTATGTCCCTAAGTAAAGCATCACCTTGAATAGGAGACATCCAGGTTTGTTAAACATGGACATAACTTTTTGCTGCTGGGATGGGAGAGGAGGGCAGTTGTTATAGCAGTTGCTCAATGCTTTTTTACAATTTGATCTAATCTACCTTTCTGAGGAGATAAAAGACACCTCCAAAATATTGCTCAGCTCCAATCAGTACTCAAAAGAAGAATGAAGTACTGCAAAGTCAGCATCAATAACAAAAAGGGCTACCTCATTCCTAGTTCTAAGGCTGTGACACTAAAATGAAGATCCAAAACAAGCTTTAAATATTTTCCGATGCACATCTTCCAGCCAGAGCGCTTCAGATCACGGCAACATTTGAAGATGTGTGCTGGTGAGGAAGTGAGCTCTTGGACTGAGCAGGCTCATCACTCAGGGCATCGCTGATCTTCATGGGGAATTATTTGTAATGGCAGTTTGCTCAGATTTTACATAGCTGTTAATGAAGTCTGGGAAATTTGTGCATGGCATCTCCTTTCTCATCTGACCGGAGCAGCTTTTAGGACAACTTTAACAACCTGATTAGTTGTTGACGGATAGGGTAAGAGACCCTCAGTTCATTTACTGTGTTCAACCCATGGACACACATCTGTGTCTCTTCCCAGGAGAATGGACTTCCAAGGGCAGAAGTGGCCCTGTGTCTGAGAGGAGCAGGTAGCTATATATAACCTACACTAGGGCTTCAGCCAAAGCCAAGTCTGGGGACTTTGTGAGCCAGGAAAAGTTGAACAGGTACTACAGAAAAAGAAAACCAGCTTGAGACAGTTTTCAAGCTCAGTGCCTTCTTCCTGGGGACCCTCAGCAGCGACCCACCTGAATTTTTCAGTCATATGTCTTTGTTGAAAGTCGTTCGATTTGGTTGAAGGAGTTGAAAGGTTCCCAGGAGGCAGCATCTATTGCTTGGTTTAGCACATTTCATTGGGAAATTCAGCTGCAGAAATTTGTCTGGACCAGCTGACCCCTAACCAAAAGGCTTTACCCAGCAGTCATTTCTGCAGCAGGGTTACTGTTGGGGTCCAGTGGGAATATTCCCATAGGCAGGGTATGTGTGTGCCCATGTAGGGTCAGGCTGGAGATGTGTATTTTGAATTTAAGCCATCCTGGTGAAATTTGGTCTTCTGGAACTGTAATGCTGAGATCTTATGCAGTTGAAAGTCCATCCTTAGGGAGGACACATGGGGATAACTGGGGGATGAGTTATTTCCCTGTTAATTCATTATAATGAAGTACAGTCATGCCCCAGACATGATTTGTGCTATCCGTTGCCCACACTGTTAGGAACTCAATCAAGGATGCAATGCTTGCCATGTGACAAATATTGAGGTCCTCCCTCCCAACTCCTCCACACACCTTGGACTCTATTAATGAAAATCAAATGTTTTCTTCACTTTAGAATGACTCCAGCGCCTGGCAATATAGGTGGAGAGATGTTCCCTGGTATCTCAACCTTTCCAAAGTGCCTTGTGCTGCTGTTTGGGACAAGTAAGTAGCTTCTTGGTGACATGACCCTGAGCTGTCCTCTGCTCCAATTGCTCATGTTAGTGCCAAAGTGTCTCTTTAATAGTGTTGGTGATGACCATGACCTTTTGGTTGAGTCTGTGCTGGAGTTGAGCAGTGCTCCTCCACACCGGGAGTAATGGGGCTGGGAGACTTGACAGTGCTTCCTCTCCATTCTCCTCCTCCCTTCTGCCTTTAGATGGGATGGAAAAATCTTCAGGCTACCTACCTCCATTTCTTGAAGCAAGCAAGATGAAGGGGAAATGGAGGAAAGCCCCTTACATCGCTGTACCTTTTTGAGACATAAAAGCTTTTCTTTGAGAGCAAATCTTTTTTTTTCCTTGTGGCATTAGGGCTAAAGAAATTCCTAGGAAAATAATTTGTCAAGGCCCTGACTGATCAAAGACACATATAAAAGGACCCTTTTTTTAAAGGGGAAAAAATCCCCCTCCAAGCTCAGAATGAATTGGCAATTCATTTACCGACTGTCAGATAAAGTAGCTCAATCCGTATCACGTCTTTAGCTGGAGCTGTGGCCAGAAGGAAGCAATTCTCGGCCCACTGTGTGTACATGTTTGGGGGTATGTTAGTGATTAGGGTATTCCTGCCTGGGGGATGCAGAAAGATATGACTCAGATTTGCAAAAGAGCCATAAATCTCCCTCTTTTTATTCAAAATGTGTGTTTTATGGCCGTTTCCTGGCCAATTTCTGCCTTGAATAAATATGTAACATATCTCTGTGTGTATAGTTTTTAGGTCCAAGCGTTGGGCTTCCTCTCAAGAGTGAGCCGTCTGCTAAGAAACAGTTTGAACACAGTTCTGTGCTGTTCCTTCCTTCCCAGAAAAATCCTTCACTGAGTTTTAACAGATTGAAAGTTGTCCCTGTGGCACCTGCACCTGCTTGTTTATGGTGACCTGGGATAGGTCTAGAAGGGAAGACCCCAAAGGACCCCAAAAGGTGATCCAGCTCCCGAGACTGGATCAGTGAGACTGAAAACTGGGATTTGAGCCCAAAGGCTCAGAAGGATTTTGGTAATCCCAGGCATGAGTTCTCCCTCACACAGCAGTGCATTTGGATGTCAGCAGCAAGTGAAGCTCCAAAGCTCAGTAGATGCTGTGCTCACACCCCATAGCTGCGCTGGTGCTCACCAGCAGCTGGTCTTGCTGTTCTGCAGGAGTCCACTTGTCTCTACAGCTGGAATTACATCTGGCTCCTGGTCTGTAGGGGACACTGTGCTTCCAGCTGATGGTTTCTGTGCGACTGCACATCCCCATCTCAAGAACAGCATCATCTGCATGGCTCTCCTCTACTTATCCCCCCATCCCACATCCTTTTCAACCACCGTGGTGTGTCCCAGTTTACTGCTCCCATATGCTCTCTTCCACTTCTGTTTCCCAGTGTCATGTCTGGATGATATCAAAAGTACAGCATGGAGCTGAGAAAAAGGCAGGAGCAGATGGACAGCAACACAGGAGGAAAAAGGCAGGGATATTCCTCGGATCTTGGGTCCTCAGTGTGGGCTGCACAAGTAGGAATGCCCAATTGCTTTTCATCATGTTGTCTTCTGGCATTGATGGATTGTAATTTTTTTTTTTTTTTTTTTAATTGAAGTGTGCTGAAGCATATGAGAAATGGTAGAGGAAGAGGTTGTGCCATCTGTTCTTCCCCATGTTTAGTGAGCATGAGACCCAGGAAGAAGGAAGAAAAACAGGAACAGCTCTGATCTTGGAGGGAAATATCAAAGCTTTCCATCAGCATTCTGCTCCTGTATGTCACAAAGAATGCAGATTCCCCTCAGTAAAACAACAGGAAAAACCATCCTTTTGCAAGGAAAGCAGTAAAAGTTTAGGGTCTGGAATTATTGGTATTTTATTTTTAGCTCTTCCTTCTAATCCCTTAAGCCTGTAGTTCCTTTCTGCTTCCTTTTCCCCGAAACCAGGAGCTGCAATCATTTGGCCCTGCTTCAAAGTCTCAAAGCCAATGGCACAGCTCCCAGATCCCATGCCAGAGAAGTCTGGTAGGGGCCTGAAGTTTATCTCACAGAAGGCAGTTGTTGCACTTGGTGGGAATCATGCCACTAACCCCGAGGAGCCTTTTTTTACCATGCCCTTAAACATGCCAGCAGTGTATCCTGAACCTACATGTCGTGTAAAAATAACACGAGAGGTTGCAAGGAACAACCTCCAAAAGTTTCCTAAACTTTGGTCCAAGATTAGAATTGATCTTACATACACAAAAGCAGTGTGATAGCTTGAGTAAAGAATCGAGCAAGGAAAGGGTGGCAGAGGAATGACTGGAGGTCCTGGGAGTTTCTCCAGAAGGCAGATGGCGTGGGGCAGAATCATCCATTGGAGTGGAAGCCATGTGTGTACTTTTGCTTTGGATGCTCTTCAGGGGAAAGTCACTGCCCATTGCAATTTCTCAGTGGTCTCTTTTGGGTGAACATGGCTTTTTCATAGCCTCAGAGCCATTCCTAAGGTGTGACTCCCAGTGCCAGGATATATTTATTCCTTTGGATTACCTCTTCACCATTGCTACTATCTCTGCACCAAGCAGCAACATTACTGGTGACATTTATTAGTGAAGGAAATACATCTAGGGATTTCCCAGGTGCAGAGGATGGGAATTCTGTACCTGGGAGGTTTCCATTCAAGCACTGACAGCTCTGAAGCCCTCCAGACAAGTGTCTTTTACTCAGCCGCAGTGCAGCTTTGTTTCTTTCCCCTGCTATGGTATCTCCATTTAAGGCCCAGCCCTGTAAACATTTATAAACACATGATGGGTTTAACAATGATTCATCCTATTAAAGTCAAAGTGGCTACTTAACGGATAGTTTCCAGAACTAGGCAATAGATATAAAAAGGGCAGGGACCATGACTTCTCTGTGCTATCTGAAGTGGCTAACACTTCAGGCACAACAGGCTCCATCTCAGCAGAGCTGGCCTCCTTCTGACTATATACTAAAGCTGCCTAGAAACATAATTTTGTTTTCTGCCTGGGAAATCTTTTGTTTGAGAACATCCCAAACAGACTCAGGAGTTCTGGGAATGGTTCAGAGCAGCAGTGCCATGTGAATGGTCCTGCAAGGAGGAGGAGGTCATTTTCTCTGGTAGTTAGTGGGCATAGTGGTGGTGGGTTGGTGGTTGGACTAGATGATCTTTGAGATCTTTTCCAACCTTAATAATTCCTTAATGATTCTATGATTTTATTATCAGCCAGAATAAAACAAAATCAGGTTGAGAAACACCCAATCTTCCCTTTAAACCCACACAAAGGACTTCAGAGCAATAAAGCAGAGTGAACATTTTGAGGTTTTGTCTCTTGTGACAGTAGTTGCATCTCAGCAGATCCCAAAATGCTACTGTGGCCAGAGATGGAAGCATCTTGTCCTCAGCTCTCTGCAGGCACTGGTGTAGATGGGAAGAAGCTCTATGCGGGGACCACAGAGCTCTGGAGGAGCTACTTGGCTTCCCAGCCATGCTTCAGCACTTTGAACACCTCTTTGAAGTGGTCTGTGTCCCACCAAAAAACAGAGCCCCCCATCCCAGGAAGCTCAGTGCTGGCTGCATGCTGCTGCAGGGATGCTGGGGGTACCATACCTGCTGGCAGCACACCCTCATGCACCCCTGTGTGCCTTCAAGCAAAGAACCTGCCAGGAATTTCAGGGGTCTGCAAGCTCTCTCGCAAGCCAAACATGACCTTCTCCACCTGCACCCTCAGCTGGATGTCAGCCAGCTCCGTGCTAGGAGGCATGTGGCTCTGTCAGCCTGACGCTAAGCCTCTGCTGTTACCAAAAATAGGACTTAAAAGTATGTTCAATGCCTTCTATTATCATTAGTATTATATTATTATTATTTTTATTTTTATTTTCCAATGAAAAGTAGGAGAGGTTTCATCAGCAAACAGCATGTTTTTTGTTAAAGGCCTGGATGAAAGCAATAAATAGATAAATAAATAGATAGATAAATGTGTCCAAAATGAAACCCATTGCAAAACTCAGCTTTTTCATTACAAGATGATTCAGTGCTAAGAAATCTTTGAATTTTTTAAATGATTTATTGGCTGCCTTTAAATATATCAGGCAGCTTAAGATAAAAACAATCGTACTGTTGAAAAACTACATTCTCCCTTCAAGAAAGCTTCAGGAGAAAAAACTTCCTCTGGGTACCACTGAAGAGCTTTTGGAGATATGTAGCTGCATGCCATGATGATAGGGAAAAGGAATTAAGTGGGATGATAAATATTCTATAGACACCTTACAAATACCTTATACATTTAATCTACTTGATTGGTGGACAGTTAAACACTGAGGCAAAGATGCCAACTTAATATCTTCGTGGGAGTTATGACCTCATTGGGCATTTGAAGAAGGTTTGTAAGGATCATTGAGATTTCAGCAAAGTGGTAAAACGGGATGTTATCAGAGGAGAGCACAAAAACCAAAGGCCCTGAACATGGCCAGGCGGCTGCTTGAGAGAGAAAAAAAAAAAAAAAAAAAAAAGCAAAAAAAAAAAAGCAAAAAAAAAAATTCAGAGTTGCCAGGAAAATCCTCCAGATGATCATGATAAGGTTGAGTGAGGGAACACCTGGGGAAGATTGATTAACAGACAGCCAATGTGAGCGTGTGATTTATGAAGAGTGGTCCTGGCTTTAGTAGGAGTTCTTTGGAGATATTGCTGTTATGGTACAGGACAAAATACTCCTGGATGCCATATAGTTACTGGGTTGTCAAACATCACTTGATACAGTTCCACAAGTGAGATTATTAGCTTAAGCAAGGGAGAAACTGAATATGAGGTTGAATGGGCTGTGGGACAGAAACTGCCTTCAAGACACTGCAATTCTCTATACATCCAACCCAATGTATGCATGTGCTCCTATCCATCTGCCCGTCCGCCTGTCCATCTGGCTACCTTACTCAGCTTTCTTCAACTGGGAGATTTGGCAGGGGCTCCCAAGATGCCCTGTTAGAGTTCAGCCTTCCCATGTGAGCAGAAGGAAGGGTCTCCGTTGTGTTAGGTGGTAAAGCTGCAATGAGGAGGTGCTGTTTTGAGATGCAGCAGGTGGTGAGCTGCCCTTCGGGCAGTTGGCATGCTGGAAACAAGAAGCAAAGCTGCATGCAACCTGGAGGCCTGGCCCCCAGGGGAAGTTTAGAGCAGTGAGAACTGAAGAAAAGGCTTCAACCGCTGTGGATTTGTAGGTCTGCTAAGGTGCCCCTACAGGCTGGTTCTCTGTGGAGGAAATGCAGAAATTCTGATGGAAATGAAAGAAAATGCAGCTGGGATGTCCTCTTTTCCCATTTCTGCTCCTGTCTATGTCTACTGAGTGTCTTCTATTGCCCTCTTTTTTCTCTTCCACTACCGTTATTTTGATCATCTTTCTTTCTGGAGTCTCTGCAAAGTTTTGTGCAGGCCTGAACTTCAGACCCACCAGCATCAGCCCTTCTCTGAAAGTGAGCCAGAAAGCCCCAGGGATTGAAGGCAACATATGGAAAACCACAGCTCCAATACATCCAGCCTTCCTCTCCCAAGTGTTCAGAGCTCCAAGTCACTGGAGTTTCCACTTCATGATTTGATGAATAGTTAGACAAAGTCTGAAAGATGGCAAGATGAATACACATTGTCTCCCAGATGAGTAAAGACAGGAGAACAGATAAGAGAAATTGGACGGCTTTGGCTTTTGGTGTGAGAAGTGACCTCAAGCTATGTGTTATAAATGTTGGCAAAACAGAGGAGTTTGAGCATCCCTGGAGTGTGCAATACCACGGGTCTGGAAAATGCAGGCTTGGATATATTCTGTCTTCCAAACACATTAGGAGAGTTTTCTGTAATGTAATCTTTGAGTTTCTTGTTTTCATGTCATTCTAAATTCTCTGGGGGCAGGTGATGGCCAGGCAGTGTTCCCTCTCCTTCGATAAGTCTGTAGCTTTTAGAATTTCACTTTCTGAAGTGATGCTTTGAAAGATGTGTCCAAAAGGGGGTGAGGCAGGCAGACAGATTTCTAGCCTCTGCTCTTACTCAAGACAAGGTACTAACCTGCTTCTGGCATTTGGACTAGATTGAAGATTGAAGTTTGAATCTGAAGATTCCTTCTAACTTAAATGCTCTCTAGAGCTGAAATAACAAGGTTTCTTTAATTCCTGGTCAATAATTACTCTTCTCAGCATAAAAATGTGTACATTTGAAAACATATGATGAGGCATCAGAATGCTTTCTATCAAGAAGGTGGATTATTAGAACAAAAAGGAAAGGAGAAAGGCAAAAAGCCTTTGTGTAAATTGCAAATATTTTGATGCCTTCAGCTCTAAGGCTGCTGGGTGGAAAACAAACAAAAAAAGAAACAAAAACAACAACAACAAAAAAAGCTGAAAAAGCATGTGGGACATTGGGGTTCCCTTTACTAAGGGATTAACTGGGAACTTAAAGATGAGATATGGGTATGGCATCGTTTGGTAGAGAGTTTGAGTTGAGCACACCTGAAATAATGCCTACGTGTGTGTGGCTGTGTGAATGAATGCTGCATCCTGATGGGGCAATCAGGATGAGTCCAGGGCCAAAGGATTCTCTTATAGGGGACTTAGACAGAGGTTTTCCAAATTAGGAAAGGAATGAATAAGGCTCAGTGTGGAGGAGGTTCAGAGTCACTTGGGCCATGGTCTGGCTGTTAGTAAAAAAGAAACTGCAGCCACACTTCTTCCTGGCAAGGAGGTAAAACGATGGAGGCTGTTGCCAACAAGGACACAAAGGCATGACGTGCTTGTAAAACTCATTTTTATAGAAAAACAGCTGTGTGTGAGGAGCTTGGAAGGAAATGAGTGGAAGTGTAAGAAAGGGACAGGGCACAATAAAGTGGAACAGGGATATGTTTTGGGGCTTGCAGCCCTTTTTGAGAACTGCCTATTTGTCAGCTGTCATCTGTGTCCTGACCTCCCTCATGCTACCTAGAAGAAACTTTTCCAGCAAACTTCCATTCTGGATTGTTGTATGAGGCGAACTTGA
The DNA here is from genome assembly GCA_030408155.1 of Lophura swinhoii. Taxonomy (NCBI): domain Eukaryota; kingdom Metazoa; phylum Chordata; class Aves; order Galliformes; family Phasianidae; genus Lophura; species Lophura swinhoii. The sequence goes on from CM059471.1 coordinate 12,771,600, forward strand.
ACCAAGACCCGAAGAGGGCAGGTCCATGTGGAGGAGATTTTGTGAGGTGCTTGCCTGAAGTTGCATCTTGAACTTGCATCCAGGTGATGTATATTCCCATATGCACTGTAATCATCAAAGATTTGGGAGCTGGGTATAACCCAGGTAATACCAGCACTTGCAGTTCACTTTCAAGCACAGCATCACATGTGCTCATCTGCAGGGACAGCGAGGGGTTGCTGGCCATGTAACCTCATCTGTAATATTCTTTTTTGCATGAGAAAGCTCTGCCTCCCAGAGGGATCAACTGTCCTTGCAATCGAAGCTGGAAGTCCTTGTCATCTAACTTCAGCCATCTAAAATGTAGATGTGGAATCTAAACTACCCATTCAGGCTTTTCTTTTAGCAAAGTGAGTATCTTTTGGCTCCTAGAGACACCACAGGTTCATTGTGCATCAAACATATGGATAAAGTGCATGCCTGTGGTGTTGCCCTGACAGTGCAAGGTGTAATACTGGCTTTGGGTGAACACAAGGCATTGGCACAGAGTCAGACCTCTGTGCTGAGTCTCTCCTATACCTAGACAGAAAGATAAAGAGGAATGAGAAACAGCAGTTGAATCAACAGAAAAACCAGCTTTTATTCTGATATTTGCTCTTGGTGGTACTTACGTTCCTTTAAAGCAGAGACAAAGATGACCATGAACTATAATAATCACAACAACAACAACAAATTCATACTGGGCCTGTTTCCTAACTCATGTTTTGGCATGGGCTGTCTGCTGCTCGCTTCTTGTGCTATAGCACTGCTTGGGAGCGATAAGGAGCACACAGCCTCCTGTACTTTAAAGTGCACTAGAAATAGAAAGAGAGATAAGGTGCCACAAAAGGAAATTGGTTGGCTTCAGGCTTTCCCCAGGGCTGACTGGTTCAACATCCAGGAGTTCGATGTACCATTGCAAACCAAGGGCAGATTTTCCATTCTCTTTGACTGTCAGAATTTGCTAGTAATGATTCAAACATCTCTGCTTTAACCAGATGTGCTGGGATCAAGGCATCGTGAAGTAAATGGCACACACAGCATTGGTACAACCGTGTTTTGGCTAACCCCATTTGTTCAGGAATTCATTTTAGGTATAAGGCAGTTGTAGACTTGCCAGGATTAGAAAAATGACATTAGAAAAATGTCCTGACAAATTTGGTTTCATGTAGCAGGAAGCTCTACAGGTCACCCAGGTATGATGATAAACAAAAGATAAGACAATCTCCTGTTTGGAAGTAGAAGGAGATTTGTGTAGCTTGTGGCTCATCAGATACAGCCCCACTTGGGCTTCTATAGCACTTCAGAATCTGTTGCCATTTTCTTTCTGTTAATCCCACTGAGGGCAAATCCCTTCCAAACCAACATCTACTGAGACTGGCAAGTGTGCTAGGTGATGGAGTGGAGGAAGTTTCCAGCAGCGGTGGGCTTGGACCAGCATAGCTATGGACAGTGCCAGACTCTCTGATTTCCCTGCATTTGGCAAGGCACGCAGAAGAGGGAGATGGCTGCTGTACAGCCAAGAACTCTGCCCAAAGACTGGCCTTAGGGAACACTTGTGTTTCACCAAGCCTTAAGCCAATAAAAAATCTTAATAATTTTTATCAAGCATCTGTTTAAATCCATTGGCCTCAAGGGGACCATCCTGCCCTTGGCCAAGAAGTAAGTGAAGGTGACATCACTGCGTTCGCTTGCACAAGCTGGCAATTAGTACAAACAGTCCCTGATTTGGGCATACATAGGGTCTATGCTACTACATCTCCACCAGTGTTGTTTTCATTCTTGATCTAGAATGTCTCACCATGCACCTTCATTTTCCTGCTGTAAATATAGTTACGCACCTGCTTAACTCTTTCAAGAGGTGAATGCTGGGGATAAATAGCTGTATGTGAAGAGCTAATCCCCTTTTTCCACCCAACTGACACAAGTTTCTCTACCATCCAAAGCAAACATTTTAGCATGCAAGAAAAGGACCACTTTCCAGGAATAGTTTCTCTGTCTTCTTAGAGAAGAAACTTAGGAAAATCTTTGGAAACTTTCTTGCTGACCCAAGTGAGTTGAAAGAGAAATTTTGCTTCACAGAATCAAGATGAGAAATGTTTTGGTTTTGTTTGCCTTCGGAGATGAACATGAAAGGCAATTCATGGGAGAAAAGGAGGGTGGCTGCCTGTAGAAACCACAAAAATCTTTCTAGGATCTGGTTCCCAATTTTGCTGCACTTGAACTAACCATTAGTATTCAACCTGGATATCAGCAAGAGTCATGCATAATCAGATCTTCTGCAAAACGGCCCGTATACTGTGTGAAAGGAGAAGAAGGTCTGGCTGTCGGATAGGCCAACAAATAGGAAGCTGATGTTTGAGCAGAATCAGTTCTGTCTGGAGGTTGATAATCTGTGCTAAAATCCCAGTGTTTTTCTTCCTCTCATGCTCCTCCCCAACTCAAAAAGGAGGAAAATAAGTAAATGATTAAATAAAAAAGAAGTGGTTGAAACTGGCTTTAAGGAAGAAATTTTTGTTTAATTTTAGGTCATGGTAGTGGTTCTGCACAAGGGGATGATAGAATCTACCATGACTGGAAAAGGCATTGATCATTTTGAATCCATCAGTAAAGACTTCCTCTCATGTGGCAGCAAAAAGAAAGAATAGAGCAGTGATTTTGTGCATAGAGAGGGTGGCTTCTTAGGCAGGAGGAATCGTGCCCTGGCTGCCTGGGGAAGCAGGATGTCAAGCTCAGAGGGCTAAGCATTTGTTTTGGAAAACCAAGCTCCCACTTTCTCATCTACACATGGATGTGCTTCCCTTCCTTCTCCTTCTCCAGGCTCATTTCTTTCATGCCTTTCCAGCTCGCATTCCTGGGAGGCTGAGGAGCTGTGTTCCCAGCAGCCCTGTTCCCCCACCCCAGGGTACTGCTGTCACTGTCACCTGTTGACAAGAAGCCCTGGCAGAGGGCAGTGAGGCTAGAGGCTGGTTTCCTCTACCAGCTCATTGCAGTGCTGCCCTGCTGGGAAGCCCTGGCTCTGTCAGTTTCCCACACTTCAACTTGCTTGTTCCTTCCATGAGTTTCTGCAGTGTTTTGCAAGAAGCCAAAACACCTGCTCAGTGAACATAGATCTCTGAGGGAAGTTGGCAGAGATGATCCTCCTGGACGGATATTTTTATTTTTTTTTTAACTGCAGGTAAACATGATCCTAAAGCACCTTTCCTAAAGCACCTGATGTGATGCCATATTTGTTAACTTTTCTTCTCCCCTTGGCAACAGCATCTCTCCCCGTGCTGCATTTTAACTGCTGAAGGGGCAGTAGTTTATCTGTGTTGGGTAGGCTAACTTCAGCCCTGTCCTCATTCCATGAACGTGGCAGCTCACAGACACCGGTCCTGTCTGGCCTCCCAGAGGTGCCTGCTCAGTACCAGCCAATGTCACTTCCAGAGGTCTGCTATTCCTGTTGGATGAATAGCGGCATCACTTGTCTACGCCAGCTCTCATTTCTGCCTAATGCAGCTGTCTGAAGTCAGTCCAGGAGTTTGATCTCGAAATAGAGAATGACAGTAAGGACTTAATCTCTTGTATGTTTAGTGGTCAAGACTCAACTCTAGAGATACAAGTGAAGAGGCTCCTTTTTTTTCTGCAACAGTCCAACAGTTGTCCAAATCCAAGCTTTGGATTGCTCCACTATTAATTTGGAAAGGGGAGAAAAGTAACAAAACTAAGCCCACTGCAGCACCTTGAAGTGGACTCAAATAGAAATAAAAGTCCTTTGCAGAGTGAGCTTTGGATTGATTTCTCATTTCATGTCCAAAAATTACTTGGAAAGATCATGTCGGCCAAAGGCCAGGGTCTAGTCTGCATACCTGTGCTGCTGTCCAGATGGTGAAGAAAAAGAACAGATGCATTGAGATGAAGAGAAGGATTTTAGAATGTGTTTTCAAAACCTCCTGTTCGTTGAAAGGGCTGGAAAGCGATTTAGAAAACACATCTAGGGTTTCCTTTGAACATAAGGAAAAAATTGACTTGGACATTGCTAACGTAGTGCCTTTCCAAGCTTACCGCAGTGGGGAAATGTCATTTGCTTGCTAGGAACTCAACCCAAACCCTCCCTTGGGTCAGCTTCCTCCCTGTATTGAGCAGGCTGGTGTGGGAGGAGACAAGCGCATGGAAGCTGAATGAGACTTTTTAAATATTTGGCCTTCCTATAATGGAGGCCAAAAACTGGCAAATGATTTGGTATTTTATTTCCTATGACTTTGCCTGAGCGTCCAAAACGGTTCGCCACTGTAGTGCTCTCACAGGTTCCTCAGTTGTAAACAAAAAGAAAGAAAATTATTCAGCCAGCTCATATTTGGCTATTTTCAGGAGGTGTTGGCTGTAGCTCCAGTCCAGATGGGGCAACAGAGTAGTTGCATCTGCATTGGGTGGTGTAGATGCTCCACTGGTACAAGTGTGCTCTTGCTTTCTAAACCCTCAGTGAGTCTACACCACTCTATCCCATCTGTCCTCTGCCAGTAACCTCAGAGTTTCCTTGGTCGTGAGATCTTCCTCCTGCTACGGAGGATACGATGCTGCATACTAACTGCAGGCACACAAAGAAAAAAAGTAGACAGCTAGACTAGTATCAACAATGATTTCTGTGGAAACAATTTTTTAACAACTTCAGAGACTGATGGTGATATGCTCTCAGTAAAGGTGAAATTCTGGCAGTTGGAACTAATGTTGGAATTTGTGGTGTTGATGCTGAAACCAGGGGATCTGACATGGAAATCAGCATGGGATGAACACTGAGCCTGATGGGAAAACTTGGTGTTCACATTGAAATGCTCTAAGGCCATCCATACGATTAGGTAAAGCCAATATGGAAGAAAACATTGAATTTGACCAAGAATAACCAAATGGAGGGCTAATATCCAACCTCAGATGTATGGATGCCAGACCCTGCTTTCCATTTATAATAACATTGTTTTACAATCTTCTGGCAGCCTTCCTTACAACCTTAAAGTTGTATTCAATTCCCTTCCCTCTGAAGGCCTATGTGTTCTTACCAGTGCAGACTAAGTTTTGTGGGATAACAAATGAGTCTTATCATGTCCAGAAATCACAATGAGAAAAGTAGAATTGACAACAGTGAAAAGTTTGCTCTTACAGAGTTCAGTGATGAATTTGAGCTGCAGCAAGCTGTAAAACACAATGCAGACTGACTTGATCTAGACTCTAGCTTTTGTTGTGGGAATCTGCAGAAGTTCCTTGTTTCTTCGTCAGAGATGTTCAAGAACAAGCACCGAGGTGTAAACCTAGCAATGACACAGATCTTGCAGCGTACTTAGGCTATAGGATTTGTTGTGGTTTTTCTCTGAATGTGGATTTAGGGACTTCATCCTACCCAAGATGTGTAACTTAGTATATGCCCAGAGCTTTTAGGCTCAGATATCTAATACAGAAAGCCTAGGTCTTGGCTGTAAGCAACAGCTTAAACACTGAATGAGACTGTGCCTTGTTATCCCTCCTCAGTGCTGGATTAGCCTGGCCTTTGTCCCTTCTGTGCTTTGATACTGACTCAGATGGGCTCACTCTACATCCTATGAACATGCCAACTGGTAGCCCATGCTAAAAAGGGAGCTGAAATAAACCCTGAGCACAAAATATGTCCTTGCAGGAGGAGAGAAAAAACCTCTCAGCTAGCTATGTAGTAGTGGTAGACTTATGCATGGAAGATCGGTGCTTGAAAAATGGTCTGTCTTCAGCTGTCATCTAGCTTAATAAAGGCAGGATGGAGAGGGAATAGCTCTTCTTACCTCCTTAGACTATCATTGTAACAACAGCCCTACAGCAGAACTGGAGCAGTATGCAGAAAGGGAGACAAAGTTTTCTCTTTAGAGAGACAAGCAGACAGACAAATAGACAGCTAGCCAGATTCTTCTGTGTTGTACGCATGTAACTCCAAAACTATTAAAGGAACTATTCGTAACCAGGAACAGAATCAAACTGCTGGCGTAGTCCACTGTAAAAGATTTTCAGTTCAATCTTTGATGGCATTTTAATAGGAACAGCTACTCATCAGCAATGTCAGGGTTAAATACTCCCAGCATGTATGCAATTGCAGAAATACCCTGAGAAGAATCAAGGAAATATTTCCATCTTAAACTCTGATAAGGAGTGAAAACGTGCAACTCGTTCCATATGGTGGCTGAGAGCCCTGAGCCAAACGGAAAGCCGTGCAGTCTGCCAATGCGTAAGAACTTGCAAGGCTGATAAATGAGCACGTTGCTTTGGGAAAGCCAGAGATGAAGTCGCACTGGAAAGAAGAAAACTGAAAAGTGAGGAGGAATCTTTTTTTTTTTTTTTTTTTTTTTTTTTTTTAAGAGAGCTAAAAAAAAAAAAAGCCAAGTCCTACCCATTTTTCTTGTTGGATGGCAGCAAGAATTTCTGGAAATGTTTTACATGTCAAAGATTTAAACAAGCTGGGATGTTTGTGGACAAGCCATTATGCAACGAATAAATAAATCAGTAAAACCAAGGGGAAGAGTCTAACTTCTCTACTGCTGTACAAAAATGATCCTGGCCCAAGACAACTGCATTTTTCTGGGGTACTCAACGCAAGATGGGATATGAGTTGTCACAAAGTGGAGAAGGAAAATTTTGGGGTTCCTCCAGTATTGACCACACCATGCCCAGATATGCAGCAAGGAAAGACCCATGCACATCATGTAAGGTGGGCAAAGGGCACTAGAGGAGAGCTATGGTCGTGGAAGTTTCTGAGCATTAGGCATCCTGGAGCAGCAGGGAGAAGGGCTCCAGCACAGCACCAGGCATGGGTGCTTGGTCAAACAGAATTGGGCTGTGTCTGGCATTGGGGTCACGGGGCAGGGGCAAGGGTGGGAGAGCAGGGTTGTGCTGGAAGGGAGCAGAGGGTCAGAGCAGATTGCATGTCTCCAGCTCGGTGCCTGAGATTTGACAGGTCTGCATTCTTGGCTGAAGGGATCTGGCTGTACAATCGATTTTGGGAGAGGAGTGGGTAAATTCATGGCTGGGCTGCCTGGGAGAAAGGCCTTTGAAAAAGTCTTTCTGTGGCTAAAAAAGTCATCTCTGACAAACTGAGCTTGCTTCCATGTTCAATCCAATCAGAAGTAGGGGAGGAAATCAAGCACACAAACAAAATAATCTTTCATGTTCCTTCTCCAAGCAGGGATTTTTCATCCAGGATCTTCTATGAAGCTATGGCTATAGAAGCACTTTGATTCCCAGCAATGGACAGCAATAGGAAATCTTTGCTGGCTCATTTGCCTGAGCATATTTCTAATAATGAAATTGGTGCTGCTACTCAGACATCAGCACCTCTGCATGGGCAGAGGGTGGACTGACCCATGCCAGCTCTGTAACTTCACCCGAATGAAGCATGCAAAGACAAGAGCATTTTGTTAGGCTAAAAAAAGTACGAAAAAGAGCAAACTGTGCAAGTTGTAAATCACTGACCAAGGTGATAGATGGTATGTGAGCTGGCCAATATAATCTGCAAACTCTAGGAGGCTGAAAAGAAACCCTCCTTCTCATGAGTCCATAATATTTCTCTTCCTAGAGTACCATAGTTTCCAGCTATGTGCCACAGACGTTTACTTCCCAAAATATTTGTTCTCAAGTCTGAGCTTCTGTCTTGCAGCTGCTGACAAAAGCGGCCTCTCCAAATATCGCTGGCAAAAGGAAAATGAAAGTTTCCTGTCTTTGCTGAGCACTGCTCCAGCAGCTGTGTGCTTCCAGCAGTGTCTGCCTCCCAGGTTAAACCCTGCACAGATAGGGCGGGTTATGCTCAGGTCTATTTGGGTAAAAGGAGGCTGCTTTGCTGGGACTGGGGGTACTGGTGTGGAGCACCATGACTGTGGCAGACTGGATGCATGTCTTCAGCAGGAGACACCTGGGCACGGGAAGGTGAGGATGTGACAGAGATGGGGATGTGGAGCAGGGATGTGCAGGGAGTTTGAATTCATGGATGGTGTCCCAGATCATGTAGGGATTCTCAAGTCTGTTACATCCCACATTCCTGAGTGGATCCGGTCCACTTTGCCAACCCCTGCATCTGCTCACATAACTCATGCCATTGCTTTCTACCCAGGTGCTTCACTTTGGCTGTGGCTCCACTGCTGCCCATCCTCTCACCCAGCCAACTTCCCCTGTCACCTTCTGCTGCAGCTCTCCAGCACTGTGAGCTCCCCTTTGGTGTTGCCTAATGTGATGTGCATGCTCCCAGGCTCATGGCAAGGAGGTGCTGTGGAATCCCATCCCTCCATACCCACAAGTCTGACATTTATTATTTGTTAAGCCTTTCTCTGGCTAGCCCAAGACACTGCAGGGAAGTCCTCTCTAAGCCTGAGCTGGCCAAAAATATCAGTGGGTGGGTGGAAAATCTTCAGAGACTGAATGTTGAGCCTTCTCAGATGATTACCCCTTTGATTTCCATTTAAGAACAAGATGAGCTAATTTTGATTATGACATCTCTGTCCTTGCAAAATGCCCCACCACTAAAAGTCATACGCCTGAATATTAGGGTCAGATTTTTCTTTGTATTTTGTTCTGCGCTATCATTTACAGCTCTGAAAAATGTCTGTAAACATGCTTGGTTTCACACTCCATTCTCCTACACAATGTCTACATAGCTGGACAGATCCTGTCAAAGATCTCAAGGGCTTCTAGTCACCTCATTTTCACCAACGTCAGATGCCTGTGCACAAATAGATTTCTATCCGTCTTGTGCAAGAGAGTATCTGCAGTGTCTGGAGGAGTCCCTGAGCCTGGGAAATTCCAGATGTGTTTTTCTCCAGCTGTAGTTGGACCGCCACCATTGGTTTTGTGCCGTGACAAGGAACCAGCAAGAGATCTGTGCTTCCTTCTGTATCAACAGCAATGTTAATCCAGTCAGAGGTGGCTGAAGAGAAATCAGCCTCATTTTCTATCCAGTTATTTCAAGCAGATGAAGTTCCAGGTTGCTTAAGCACTTTGATAGGTCACCTAAAGCTCCTCTGACTGTGAACAGCTGCTGCCTCACCCAGCATTAAGATAGCTGTCAGCTCTGCCTAAATGCATAACCTTGGTGTAAGGTAAGCCTTTGCTCCCTACTGCCAGCCAGCTCCCGTACTAAGCTTGTTCCCAGCACGATTCTTATTGCCACATGGACACATCTCCTTTGTGGGAATATAGATCTAGCTGAGTTTCCCTTGTTGCCCTATAAAGATTTGAGCTCTTTGAACAGGAATCTTTTTGATTCTATGAAGTTTTACGAATTACTGCTTCACTTAAAGAACAATCTTTCTCCTTTATTGCCCCTTGCAGTGACTCTTCAGTACCTGTGTCAGTGTTTCAGGTCACCTAGGAGAGCAGGAGAAGGAGCTCCATCACTTGGTACCCTGTGCCCCTGCACATTTTCATCATGCTGTGGGGGCTTCCTGGTAAGTCACTGCTCACTGGGAGGTGTGTCTGGAGTTTTGCCCTATCATCAGTGTCGCCTCCAGGCCAGATGTAAGCAACAGATGCTCCAGAGACAAATTTTCATCTGGTAGGAAAAAGCTTAGTTCCTTTGATTTATTCCTGGCTGAATCAATCTAGTGCAGCAAAGTGCTTTGCTGCATCATTCTTTGTTACTTTGTTAAAATTAAAGAGGTTTTCCTCCAATGCTACACTAAGTCAATGAGCAGTTCCACCGAAAGGTCAACTTCTGTCACCTTGTCTGTCTGAGACAACACAAAGTGACCATCAGGATTTAAGACTGAGGATCCATCAAATTTTCCCTTGAAGGGGAACTGTTTGATGAATCCTGCAAAACAGGAGATGTACGTGGAGGCGTTTCCCCAGGCTGAAGCTGCTACCTTGCCCTTCTGGCTTTGCTGACCCCTGTGAACACCACATCCATGGGAAATCAGCTGTGCATTTTGTGAGCCAGGCTGATGTTCGCATTCTCCCCTGATACTTACTTTTCTTTAAAGCATTGCCAACTTAGGGAATCAGAAAACTGTAACTAGCATTACAACATTTGTTTCTCGAGGTTTTCTCCCCAGCCAATGAAAATTCATTTAGTGAGAGCTCCCCTTCTGTAGGCCTTCCTAGTCTGAATCTTGGAAGCTGTTCCAGTCTCCTGAACTGGGGTTCTGGCACAGCCTCCAAGATGGAGAAGATACAGCTTCTAAGTCAGGTCTGTATCTTTCAGACCTAACAACAACCTAAACTTGTTTTGGCCTGTTTGCCTTTTGGAAGGAGTGGATCTGTCAGAGGCCTTGCTGTGCATACATCAGGGTAGACATGCTTGTTCAGACCAAAGCTGCATCTAGCCCAGTATTCTGTCTCTTATGGAGCCAGCAGCAAATGTTGAGGGCAAGATATAAGCTCGTTGCAAATCCCATGTGCTACTTCCTATGGCCCTTCCAACTCATGGCAATTTGGAGTTGAAGGACTTCCTGACATATTTGCATCCCTCTGTTTAACTGCCCTTGATGGATCTTTCAATTTCTTTATTTTTTATTTGAACCCATTTTAAGCTTTTGGCTTCCACAACTTTGTATGACAATGAATTCTGCCACTTAATTACGTGCAGTTTAAAAACACAACCATAAATCATACCGATCTTCAATTATAATAAAAGCCTTGCATTTGGACGAGATTGCCAGCATGGATAAAGCCTACATAATTACATTTGTGCATTATGTCTACAGAAGTGAGAGCCTGATACCGAAGTGCAGGAGATATGTGCAATGAGTTTGTGGCAAGATCTTCAGGAGAGGTTTGTTGTTCAGGATTCTTCATCTCTCAGCTGCCCGATGTGCTTTGCCAGGGTCCGGCTTATACAGAGCTGTCCATCTGTTTTCTCTTCCCCAGAGCAGTTGGTAGGAAAAGTTTATTCATTGTTGCAAGGCTGCTGTGGTCCCTTGTGCTTAAGGGGAAAGGTCAGGGTAATGGATACTTTTCCTGTGACATTTGTATCCGCATGAATCTGCAGGCTTGAGGAGCAGTTCTGCAGTTGCTTCAAACCTGCCTGTGGATTCCCCAGTTATGGCTCAGCCCGAAAGAGCTTCCTCACGAAAGCACGCCTAGCCTAGGGCTTAGGACCATGCAGGAAAGCTTTGCACTGCTGGAGAGCTCTGCTGGGAAGTTAATAGCCTGCTCCTTTCTGTGAGGTAAGGGAGAGCTCATCCTGCTTTGAGGAACAGCCCTATGGTTTTCCATCCATTGGAGCAATGTGATGGGATGATCTGCCTCTGGAGCTCTGTTTTCAGAGAGTAGGGTTTATGTCCTGTGACACCAATGCTGCTCTGAGGGCTGGATCCCATCTGCTTCTTGGCACTGCTTCTCTCCCTTCCGAGGAAGTTATTTTTGTGGTGACAGTGGCAAAGTGCAGGTGAGTGCTTACCTTGGCCACTTTCTGCCACGAGTCTTGGGGAGAAGAAAGGGGTTTGTCTTAATCCTTCTAGCTAAGTAAAATCATCTGCACTGGCAAATTCTCCAGGAGATGTACAGTTCACTGCTTGTCAGGCCAGGGTATTAAATTAAGCATTTTTCATCAGATAACGCATCTTCTGGTTCATGTAAAATGTCCAGCAAAGCACTATGCACAGAGTTCAGCCTGACTGAAAGCAAGCTGTTAATCCATGTCACTTTGGGGATGCATCGTAGTGGGGCCATCTCCACAGGAGACCCCTGCTGCAGCCATATACATGGATGTGCTCCCCTGGGGACTTGTCCCCTCTCTGTGTCCCTCTCCAAGGTTGAGTAGATAGATGATGACGCAGGTCTGTGTTGAGCCTTTTCTGGCTGCATGGTGTGGCCTTGGTTAGCTGCCTCCTGGCATGTGTGAATGGTGGAAAACTATGATGAGGTTTGCAGCCCCGAGCTCCTGCCCCATCCAGAGCTTTGCTATGGTTGCCAGCCCATGGCAAAGTCCCAGCATTGCCAGCACTACCACTGCAGCCAAACTGGGAACCAAACATTACTGGACGTTGGACTAAGTAGCCTTTAAGGTCCCTTCCAACTCAAACAGTTCTTGGATTCTATGATTTTATTCGCTGATGCTTTATAGACTCAATCTATTCCAACCACTCCTAACAGGAGGCTGGGAATCATTCTCCAGGGTCAGCCTGTTTCTAAAGGGGCCTTTCTCCTGACAAACTTCAAACAAGCAATTTCAGCTACATAAATCAGGTATTTTGATGTTCTGGACATTCGTGGCCTATTGGGGACACAGTGCTGTTCTGCACAACCACCTGGGCACGGGGAGTGGCTGTGCACCATGAGCAGCCTAACCCACCTCATTTTCCTTCAGCCAGAATGGAAAATGCCCATCTCCAAAGCCAGAACTGGGAGCTGGAGGCAGCTCCACACCTCCCCAATGCAATTAGCATGAATGGCTTCATTAAAGCCGAACAACCCTGGGCAACCACACCATTATAAAAGACCCAGGAAATCCTACAGCCAGGCAGAGCGGCGATGGTCTCCTCCCCCTGCAGAGCCTCCATCTTCGAACCCTGCTGACCTTCTGCTCACTTGCTCTACAGCTCCTGCTGCTTCCCTGCCAGCTGAAATGCCGTGTGGCTGGGCTCCGGTGCCTCCATCCCCACTGCAGGGGGCCTCCAATTTTCAAAGCCCAGCTCTCCGTGGCCAGCCCTGCCCACTTGTATAAAGGTCTTGGAGGAAACCAAAATGACAGGTGAACAATCCCACGTGTCTGTCGCCTGTCCGGATGGGAGGGCTGGGGCTCGGTAATGAGCAGCTTGGGCTTGTCTTGGGCAGGCTGTGGGAGGGAGCCACAATTAGGCATACTGCTCCTTCTTGGTCTATGTATTGCAGATGAAAATTTGTGTGTCTGTACCAAGCAATTCCCTACATTTTTATGGCACTGCCATAACGCCATGCATTTCCATGTGTTACCAAACTTTGACTGTTCCACTTATAATTAATGGTAACAAAGATGTTTGTTTCCTCATATAGATTGGAGTGCCCCATCAGTGTTCTCAGTCATTCCAATATCTCCACCTTGGCTCTATCCCTCATCTCTCACCAGTGCATCCACCCTCCCTCCTGCTGACTGGTGACTTCATGCTCTGCTGCCTGGGAAAGCCTTGTCCCAACTCATCTCTGGGTCCCAGCACCTTAAGCTCTTCTTAAAAAGGGTGGCATATTTACTCAACTGTGCCAGAGCTGGTACACATAAGAGGAGCTAAATATCATTTTCAGGTATCAGAGTCTCATATTTTAGAATCTAGTGGTTTTGTCTCAGTAAAATGGGATTTAACCTGTTGCCTTCTTAACTGCTCTGGAAAGAAAATCGGGTTGAAACAGTCAGGTGTTTGGCAAAGGTTCCTTCCCTCTCCTTGCTCCATCTCTGCCAGCAGTGACATCCTGCTGCTTTGGTCCCTGTTAGATGTGTGTGGCTTTGCAGGCCAATGACTACTAATTGCACAGCAAATCAACCTTCTTCAGAACGAATGTTGCTACTATTAAGTATGCAAATATGTTATTATTTACTGTTAAAAAAAAATGAAAATAAAATCACAATTGGACTTCTATCATTGCCAAGAGATAAAAAGCTGATGTTTGAAAAATTGGCAGTATTTCCACAGCAGGACTTTTGTCACATAATGCTGTATCTACTGGGATTATTCTTTTAAAAATTGGCACTGTCCTTAGAAAGCACAGCCTCTAGCTTATGATTTTTCTTTTATCTGTTTTTTTGGCAGCTGCTTGAAGAAATCTCCTTGCCATTTCCAGACCAGATCTTTTGTTTTCATTCAGCAAAGTACCAGCTCTGTAAGCAACAGATTTCTCCACTCAAAGTCTTTGGGACACCCATCGATCAATGCCAGGGGATTGAAGTAAGAGGAGGGTGACTTGGAAAATAAACTCTTCATATTCAACTGACGAAGTGGGAAACATCCGCTGCTGGCCCATCTCCACCAGCTCTGATGGAGCTGCGCCAGCACAGAGCTTGGCCTGGCGTCTTTCAAGTCATTATTCTTTCACTGGTTATTTGCTAGAGTCAATTGAAAGCTGGAGTTTTACATCTGCTTCCTCATGGACTTTCTCTTCTATTATGAACACGCTTTGTTTTCATATTTGGCTTTTGCAAAGTCTGCGTTGCAAACGCCCGCTTACTGGCGAACATGTTTTTGGGGATGGTGAGGCACGTGCACACGCAGGTATATAGCAGGCTTGTCTTCCTGGACTCACTCATCAGCAGTCAAAGATTTTTATATAGCTGGACAAAATTAAATGCAGAAAAATTTATTCTGAAGGAAAACAGTGCATGTGAAATCTTCTGCTTTTTTTTTTTTTCTTCTCCTTTTACTTCTTCAGTTTTAATGAAGTCTAATATTTAATGGCAGAAATGAGTTGAAGAGATGCAAAGATTTGAAGCACTGTTTATCCTGCTTTAAATTTAGATAACAATTGATGATTAACTAAATATAAACAAGTTCAGATTAAATTAACTGTGAATATGTCATGAACTGGATAACATTCAATTATCTTTCAGCCCTCCATAGCACCCCAACTCCCGGCAGGTTGGAGTCACAGTCTCAGCCTCCATCACCTGAACTCATCCTCTGGGTCTGAGCACTCAGCAATGGCTTTAAAAACTGAATATTGGGAAAAGCTACTGAATAGTAAGTAATTAAAAAACCTATCAAATTGCATTTTTAATGCCCATCAGTAATTAAGGCTGTAGCTGAGTGCTTGATGATTTCCAATTTTTTAAAAGCGAGAGGCGAGTTACAAATACAGAATGTTCTGCCCAGTAGTGAAGCTACTGGAGTTTGGGTCCTAGATGTGCTTGGCTTTTAAGTCACACGAAGAAGAAACCCACATTGACGTGCTGGCCTCCTGCGTGGCTGCTGCAATGGGATATGCATATGGGACCTATAGGGTTCCAGGTGGAAAGGAGTTTTGCAGCATGCAGGTAAAGTTATTTGGCTGAGTTTGGCTGAAACAGGAACTTCAGAGAGAGGGGACAAAATGTATATTGGTAGTCTTCAAAATGGTATTTGCTCATGGATAACCTAAAGTTCATGGATACCCTCTTCAAGAGTGTGGCAGGACAGTGTCCCAGCCCTATGCTGGGGAAGTTTGCCTAGCACTTCTGCAAGAAATGGGCATCAGAAGAGCCCTTGGTGGTCAGCAAGAAAGGGGGCCCAAAGCCCCCGATCCTCTGATAACAACAGCGGCTTGTAGGCACGCTTGGGGAGGGCTTAGCTGTCCTTTGCAACAGGAGTGTGTTTGGCTGTAAATTTCTTCCAGCTGTGAAGTCAGAGAAAACACTGATAAGTGCTCCCTGCCCCCCTCCTCTTGGTCCCCCCAGCTGGGAATGATACATTTACCAGAGTTAGCTCAGTGTACCAGTTCCCTGTTCCTCCACTTCTGGGGCATATGGAATATATTGTGGTCTGAGGGAAATATATCTTAAGAATTTCTTCTGCGTCTCTTCAGGAGCATTCCAGGGTGGATTACAGCAGGTGTCACAAAACCAGTGGATTCCCTCTTTTTTCCTTGTGTATTTAGAGCAGACTAAGCCATGGTAAGCTACATCCAGAGCCACAGCAGCCCTTCATATCAGGCTTCAGGAGTTTTTCTAGTACTTGGGTCTGGTTGAGACTAGCAATGGAAGCTCCAAAATAATGGAAGAAGAAAGAGAGACTTTCCAACAGGGAAACACAGATTTCTGCCTGGAAAAGTCTCCCTCTGCAAAGTGTCTGATCCTGGACAGTGATAAGCAGTATCCATAATGTGATATTTAAACTCTGCTGTCTGAGGAGTAAAACCCCATTACGCTTCTGCAAGTAAGGGCATGTAAGCGTACATTACTGAAGGTCTTCAGTTCTCAAGTTGTCCTCGCTCATGTCATAGTTTGTTTGAAGTCAGAAGTAACAATGTAGGTATTATCAACAATTATTTTTTGACAAATGCGATAAGGCCAAATCCTGCAGTTAGCCAGCACCTTCTGTTATGGTACCCTTTACCAGAATCGTGCCTACAGGATAAATGCACTTCATTTTTTTCACTAGTGCTAACAATGCACTGCATAAAAAAGGGGGGTGGAACTGACACACCAGCCAGGGCACATCCATTACGGGTAGCCAGAGCTCCAGCTGCCAGGCTGATGGGAACTCCTTGTGAGATAAAGATCTGTGCGTTGACCCATGAGGCTGGATTATCAACTATATGGAAAACCAGTGACCTCACCGTCTTCCAGGAAAAGGTGCCATGTACTGGAAATTATACAGAGAAACTTGGGATGAAAATTGGGTAAGACAGACCATTTCTCCCACTGGAAGCTCTGGGATGTGCTGCAGAACAAGGGCAAGTGTTTCCAAAGTACTTTTGGCTGTGGAGGAGTTTTCTCCTGTGATGTTTTCATCACAGCACTGAGAAGGCCTTGATTTACTGCCTTCAGAGCACGCAGGATACTGAAATTGCACTAGATTTCATGTCAACCCTTTGCAAAGGTAGAGCTTTAAACAAGAAATTCCTGCACTTGGTGGATTTTCCTTCTGCCTCAGTACTTCCCTGCCAGGCAGGTACCTGCCTCTGCTTCACTGTTGTCATTTCAGTCCCAATGAAATCCCAATCCAGGTGCATCCTTTTGCAAGGCACTGATGTGCACCAAGAAGTGTAGAAAAATGGACACCAGTGGGATATCCATGAGTTAGCATACAGTTAGGTTTAGCCCATATCTTTCCTTTTATTTCTCCCCATAAGATACCTGAATGTGTTTGGAGCTTACAGACATCTGTCTGGGTTTTCTGAATATCTTGCTGGAGATAAAGGCTGCAGGCTCTGGGCCATCACATTATGCTGAGATCACAGGGGTCCTGGGCACAGCCAGACCTCAGGAAGGACAAGGGTCAGCCTACTGCCTCTCTGTGCAGGGCCATGCACTTGCTGGGAAGCAGTAGATAATCCCCTGCCCTGTGCTTGTGTCGGAGGCAGAGAGCCTAGCTTTCTCTGCAGAAACACCGAGGCTTACCTGGTGTCCTGGAAAATGGGACAACATCCCAGGGCATGTAGGTAAGATGTAGGCACAGAAACAGGGCCAGTTCTTTTCAGGAAAGACACATAGCTGGAAAAGTGCCTGGGCACTTCCCAGAAGAGACAGTAATCACAATTGGAAGGAAAGACTGTCACTTATAACTCTGAGTTGTGTCCCAATGTATACTGATTACAAAAATCTGGGAGCTCCTCTGGAGCCCCTTGCTGAGACGCTGGCTGTGCCCGAGGGGAGCAATTCTTCTCAAGTAACTCCCTTAGTCTCTTAACTGTTTTCCACACTCCATCTGTAGCCAACAGAGAATGATCAGTGCTTTCAAGCCAGTGCTGGGTGGGAAGAAAGATGTTCTGAGTAGCCCATTCCTCCACTCTGCCTGCAGACATGGCCTGGGAATGTTGATGGATAAAGCTATGTGCATGACTCCCAACCAGCACCAGCTCTCATGAGTCTAGACATAGAATGGAGCATTTTCAAACTGGGTTATGTACAAATCCCTCTCACCCAGAGCTCTGTTAAAGTAAGAACATTTAAAAGCTGGGGAGGTGTTGAGCATCTCCAAACAGAAGAGATGTTGTAGGATGTAACAAAGTGCAACTGGATATCTCACACCTTGCCAGTGAGCCATGCTTAATGGGTCAGGCAGCAGAGGTGTAGAAAAATCAATAGAGTTCTCTCATTGTGGAGATCTTCATAGATTCAGAAACCCTGTGGTGGTGCCTTTTTCTTTTCTTTTCTTTTCTTTTCTTTTCTTTTCTTTTCTTTTCTTTTCTTTTCTTTTCTTTTCTTTTCTTTTCTTTTCTTTTCTTTTCTTTTCTTTTCTTTTCTTTTCTTTTCTTTTCTTTTCTTTTCTTTTCTTTTCTTTTCTTTTCTTTTCTTTTCTTTTCTTCTCTTCTCTTCTCTTCTCTTCTCTTCTCTTCTCTTCTCTTCTCTTCTCTTCTCTTCTCTTCTCTTCTCTTCTCTTCTCTTCTCTTCTCTCCTCTCCTCTCCTCTCCTCTCCTCTCCTCTCCTCTCCTCTCCTCTCCTCTCCTCTCCTCTCCTCTCCTCTCCTCTCCTCTCCTCTCCTCTCCTCTCCTCTCCTCTCCTCTCCTCTCCTCTCCTCTCCTCTCCTCTCCTCTCCTCTCCTCTCCTCTCCTCTCCTCTCCTCTCCTCTCCTCTCCTCTCCTCTCCTCTCCTCTCCTCTCCTCTCCTCTCCTCTCCTCTCCTCTCCTCTCCTCTCCTCTCCTCTCCTCTCCTCTCCTCTCCTTTTTTTCTTTTCTTTTCTCTTCTATCATATTTCTATTTCTGTTTGCTTTTTTCTTTTTTTTTCCCCTGTAGGTTTTCTGTTCTATTGAAAATTTTTCAGATTTAACCCTTGGGAAGGCTATGGTTTGAAGGGTAGTTGTGAGAGAGTTGAGGTCTACAAGGATGTAATGCATTTGGCATGATTTCTGCTGAGAAATATCTGTGAGAGTAGAAAATAGGAGCTGTGTACAATACACCAGGGAAGGAGCTGAGTCTCGCAGACAGGGCTGCAGGCTCCAGCTCTAACTCCAGCTTGACAATTGATAGAGAAAAATCTTGTGCCTGCCATATTACAGCAGTAACGAGGAACGCGCGTTCTCTTCTGATCAAAAGTCTAAAACACAACGTGCTCTCCGCTGCCCAGCCTCTGATCTGCAAATACATCACTGGCTTTTATCACTCATTTATTCTTTATCTGAGCAGAGCTGGTCTCAAGCGCTACAACCTGATTATCTCTGAGGAGGTTGCCAAAAGCATGTCAGGGATCGTTAAACGTATTAATAAAGGAAGCAGGAGGAATCAAGTGGCTGGAGTAGGAAATCAGAGGGAATTCCTGGCTGTGGTTGCTTCATGTGAAAGAGGAGGCCATGGCTCATGACTCCTAAGCCTCCTCAGGTTAGTGGCATAGTAAGTGAAAATACCAGTCTGTGTTCTCTCCCTCCCATAACAACATATTTGCATACATGCATATCAGCTAGAGGAATAAATAGCATTGGAAGTAGCATTTCAAATCCCCATTTGGCTGCCCCAAGAGCTTATATCAGCTCTTGCTGCTTAGCTATGGCTTTGGATTTGTTGATGCTTCAGTGCAGAGCTAAAGGAAGACTTTGTGTCTGTTTGGTTGGCGGAAAAATGACTGATGGCAGAGCTCTGTTTTGGGATGATTTAGAAAATAAGCAACAATATTTTTTCATCCAAGAATCTTCTATTCAATTTGAAATGCATTTCAGTTTGCATTCAATAAATATTGGGAATCATTTTTCAGAGAAAATGGGAAGACATTTTTAATTAAGACTGGACTATAACTAAAGGCTGTGCTTTAAAATAGCAAAAGAAATTATTTTGGTCTTTGCTGTTGTTGAGTTTGCCAAATTATTTGTGTTTAAAAAAGTGTGTAACAGAATGGTTTGCTCTGATTGAATTTCCTCTTATTTTGCTTCAAAACATGACTGGCCAAAAAATGTCATTCAGCCCTAATCAAGATCAGATTAATCAAACCTACATAGCTACTGGTTTGTAGCTACCATGCTAGCAAAGGAGACCTTCTCCAGATAAAGAAATGGGGCTGTGATGTGAATTCCAGGTTTTCAGTAGTCATGCAACATCTTTCACAGGAATAGAATAAAACCACGATAAACGTGAAGGCAAGAATTGCTTCTCAAACAAAGTCATTCTGAAGTAGTTGCAGTTTCTCAAAGATTTTGAGATGTGCTGTCTCATTAAAGTGGACCCTTGTGCCTCTTTAGATCTAGATGGAAATCCTGCTTGTCTTTCTTCAACGTGTCTTAGTTTTAATGGCGGTGTTTGTGTTTCCCAGCAGTCCCAGTGCACATCTCAGCTGTGGCAGGAGGGCTACAAAGTGCCTGCTCCAGAAGTCTCTGTTTTATGAAGGGCTTTTCATGGTGTTTTTTTAAGGTCTAAGTTG
Source organism: Lophura swinhoii (assembly GCA_030408155.1). Classification (NCBI taxonomy): domain Eukaryota; kingdom Metazoa; phylum Chordata; class Aves; order Galliformes; family Phasianidae; genus Lophura; species Lophura swinhoii. The sequence goes on from CM059471.1 coordinate 12,791,549, forward strand.
ATCCGCTAGGAGTAGGGCTTATGGAGCTTGGTTTCCTGTGTCTCAGTGTCTTGCGGTTGGATTATCACATGCCTAATAAGGTGTGAGCTCTGATTGAAACATTTCCTGAGGTTGGAGCCTTTCAAGTATTTCTTCTCTCCCATGTGCCCTTTCCAGCATCTAACAGCGCTGCTGAGCTCCGGCTGTGGCCCCTCTCCCAGCAAGAGCAAAAAGGTAGAATTTTTCCTCTATCCAGCTGCCTACAGACATCAAACCTAGCAAGCTCCAAATGCTTTGGGGGCTTTTTCCATCCAAGTTGATTGAAACAGAACTGTGAATTTCTGAAATTATTACTGGGGGGAGCTGGGTGATGCACAGGGTTGGTCCTTATGAATCACTGAAAAATTCAGTTTGGGGCTAAGATCAAACCTGGTGTGCTTCATCCCAGAGGGAAGCTGGACAGGAAAGCTTCTTTGTGGAGGAAAAACAGTGAAGGAGTTTCAGCTCTAACGGGGTTTAACCCAACTTATGGTAAACTTGGACTACTGGGACCAGACAGGAGAGGTGTAGCCCCACAAAGGCATCAGACCTACTTTGGGCCAAGAGTTACAAGCAGCATAGCTGCAGGGACTGCTCTGTTGGATGTCTGTTCCAGAGCCTGGAGGGATGGAGAGGGTCTGAGCAATAGAACATGAGATTCTCACTATTGCTTGTCCTGCCGTGGCCCCACAAATCCGTGGCCTTGGACAGGTGACATTCACCTCCCAGTGTGTTTAACAGCATGGAAATGAATGTTGACTTATTGATTACCTGGGTTGCAGGGTGGGAACATGCTGGCGATCATATCCCAGTTCTGGTGTGGCCATGTCTTTATTGAAATAATTAATAATTTTCAAGTTGTGGAGTTTTTTGGGGTGTCTGCCAGTAGTACGTCATGCGGGGTTCAGTGCTTATCTCCAATTCTCTGCATTTTTTCCCCTGAAACAAACAACAAAAATACTCCTGCTACCATCTGGAAATCTTACTCCTTGCAAATAGGCTGCAGAAGTGTGGGGGGCTTGTTTTGCTTCTCACCTGGAGTAGCTGAGAGTGCTGGGCTGCTCTGGGGATCCCTGGTTCCACGTTCCCAGGCCCAACAGTGCAGGCAGAGAAGCCGGCAGGCACACCAGAGCGCTGTCAGCAGCTGCCAGCATTCTTGTGGGGACTGTGGCACCTTGTGTGTTTTGACAGGGGACAGGCTGTTCTCCCACTAATAGGCTGTTGAACACGGTGTTTGGGAGGAGAGGGTGGGAGGTTACAGACTCCAGGCACAACTAAAGGTTAGGGATTCAGAGCTGGCACCGCTCTGTGCCTGCATCCTAGAGACCTGGGGTGGGGAGATGTTGCTGGGCTGGCAGCAGGCAAGGAGGGGGCTGGCTTTTTGGTCTGCATGCCGTTGTACAGCTGCAGTTCAGGGACTCTATCCAAACCAGGAATGCTCACCTTGGCTCCTTGTTCAGAGTTTTCTCCAGGAGCAAGGGATGGCTTTCAGAATTTGGTAAAAGATCATGCCAGAAGTTTGTCTTTCCTGATGAGGAGAGGCAGGTGAAGAAGGAGGCCAGGCTGTTTGCTTATTTATGCACTGCTTCTACAGCACAGACCAGAATCACAGACCCTCCACTGCTGTGGCTTATGAGATAAACCAGAGGGGAAAAAGTATTCACACTTGCAGGCTTAACTGCCTTGAAAATCCCAAACAAGTTGTCTGTGTGGCCTTTCCTGCACACAGAATGGGAGATACAGGATTTATTTGGGCGATCCCACAGCAGTGATGGGAGCGATCCCTGATGCTTGCAAGCAAATGCAGCCCAAGCACTTCATCCTGCCCCTATGTGAGGAAGGCACAGCTAGCTGGACACCACCCCACAGGGAACCCCAGACCAAGGGATGCAGAACCAGTCCCATTAAGGAACTCAGCAGAAGGTGTTGTAGTTGGGTTGCCAAGCCAGTAAGGCCATTAAAATCCTTCTTAGGGGAGAGGCATTAGCAAGAATTGCCTTCAGGCTAAGGTAAATAATAATAATGAGGACAATTAATGATTCTGAAAATTTTATTAGCATAGTTGGTGCTGATTCATATCTCCAGGTATCAGAGAGACACGCGGTGAATTTTCTGAATGAGACACACAAAGGGGATGGCAGTGATGAGTGAGAAATGAAATGTGCTTGCTAAAAAAAGAAAATGGAGTTGGCAAGTGAAGCAAGGCAGGTGCATAAATGATGCCCATGTATCTGTCCTTCTCCTTATAGACGGATCATTCACTCTGCAATTAGCCTAAGTTGTTAGTGCTTTCGGTTGCTATATGAGCAAACAGACATAGAGCTCTGTCGAGCAGAAAATAATAGTATCACTCCCTCCTATGGTGGGTGAAAAAGGAAATGAGGGAAGAAGTTAGTTTAGTCTAACAACAACTGCATGAGTTACATGACTTGGACAGCGGGCTTCATAGGGTTCCAATGAAATCATCCAGCTCCTGGCTGGATACTGCTCCTCAGGCTTGCAGCAGCTCTGCTGGGATGACTCTTCCCATGTGCAGGGACCACTGGAGCCACCAAGATCCCTGGGGTCCTCTGGTGCCCTTGTTTTCATCATGCCTGGGCTATGAGCCCCGCTGAGCGGTGCTGGTGCCAGCCTTTGCAGACAGGTCTAGCATGAGTATGCAAGCTGAATGTGCAAAGGACACTGGGTTGATTCTGCATTGGTGAATTCATAGAATTATGCCCATTGATTACCACAGACCTAAGTTAATATTTCACTGGGCAGAACCAGTAATGACATGGTTGTACCAGAGGAGTGAGGCTGTCACCCTGCTTGCTGGACTGCCAAGGAAAAAGGGATCATTTCTTTGACATGGTGCCACTGCTTGCTCCTGGGAGCAGTGGCAGCTTAAACACATCTGAAAATAATGTGATTTTTTGCTGTTGTTTTGATCTTGTTTTATTGTGAACTTCATCTGGCCAAAACCCCATTATGGAAACAACAGGTTGGATCAATGCAGAAGTATCTCCCAAATTCCCTCTGCTGGGAGTAAGGGCAGGCAGAAATCAATGAGGAGCTCACTGACCCTTGCAGCTGCCTGGCTGGAAGTAATCCCTGTAATGAGCTGCTCCACATCTCCTCGAAAGGCATTACAGCACGGCCTGGGAGCTGTGTGCCCACAGAGAGCTCCGCTGCTGCAGATGCTCTAACAGCGTGTGGCTGGGCTAAGGACACACTCAAGCTGCCTTACTTACTTTGGAAAAGTGATTTGTCTAAAATGCTTTGGGACCAGGGATATCTGCAGGACAAAGCAGAACAGGAGGGCCAGGAAGGCAGTGGGCTGGAAGGGTATTAGGTACAAGAAAAACAGCAAGCCAGGCTTGGGACTGCTGAAATATTGATTGCAATTTTCAAGCAAAGTATAACATACTCCTGCCCCCACTGTGCTGTGTGTGTTTAATGTCTTGATCCTCCCTATAACATCTGCTCTGTGCTCCCAGCTAACACATGGGGAAACTGAGGCACATTGTGGTTCCTGAAAACCTGTGTGGAGCCTGATGCAAAATGGCAGATGTAGCTAACGGTCCTGCACCAAGGCCAACAACCAGACTGCTGATAAATCTGGTGGGACCCCACATAGAGAAGGCAGCATCTGCCTGTTCCCAGTGTACCTCATGCACCTAAGGAATGTGTTGTATGAGGATCTTTACCTCTGTAGCACCTGCTACAGCCCACAGTGAGAGACAAACTCCTCTTGAGATTGCCTAAAACCTTGTGTAGGCTCAAGGCCCTCTCTTTCTCACCATCACAAAGCTTTGGAGTCCTACAAGCACCAGGAAGGATAGCTCTGTTCGCGTCCCTTTAAAGAAGGAGCAATTCAGCATTTTGAAGTCTTTGCACAGGAAAAAAAAAGAAAGAAAAAGGGGATTGCTACCTCCCTGCAAGACTCAGGGCCTACTGGTTCTGTGTTTTCCCAGTAGTGTATGCTAATGGAGCTGAGGGACACCTGATGCCGACCCTGGTCCTGCAAGGTCTCCTGCATCATCACCATCCTGCTAGCTGCTCACACTGTAGGCACACGAGGCCCTGGTCCCATCACAGCAGTAGGCTGTGGGCTCCCATCACAGTGATGCTGGGGTGGCCAGTAGGTCTGCAGCCATGTGAGCAGCTCAGAAAACTCCCCACCAAGCTGGAGACTCTGCTGGTGTCTCTCACCCACCCAGGAGTCCAAAACGACGCCATGACTCATTCCTTTTCCACAGGCAGTGTTGCCAGCTCTTGAAATACTCAATGTTTTTCTTAGAGCCCTGGCTCCTGAAGCCTTGTAATTACTTGAGCTTCCATTTACTTTAAATAAAGCTTATTTCTAACACTCATATTTTCAGAGAATAACCAGAAAATGTGACCTCTTATGAGCTCAGAAGCCACATAATGAAAACCCTACCTTTAGTTTTTGTATTTCGATTTTTCTCTTCCCTTCATGTCATGGTTTTCGCAATCTGCTCTTGCAGATCGGGGTTGTTGGAAGTCTTCCTCTACCCCTTGAGTCTTGCAGTGTTGCAAATGATCTTGAATTTGTGCCTTGAGTGTGTTGACATCTCAAGTTCACCGACTTCAAGAACTTACTGAAGATATTTTGTTTGCTGACACATAGTTTCGGGCGGAAAGCAGTGAAGGTAAATAGAAAGGTTACCATTCCCAGCTTGCACAGCAGCCTTTTGCTGGTAGGACTTCTCTTCCATGAGTATGTCTCAGATCCAACTTCTGCTTTGAATTCCCAAAGTTTAAACCCCAAGTTTTTGCTGGTCAGGTTTAATTGTCTCCCAGAAGAGCCCAGCTTTTTTTCCGAGCTCCATTCTGCTGAGTGATGCTGCATTGCCTATACTCAGGGAAACCACAATCTCACAACAAATGCTCTGCTCCCAGGTTCAAAACCCCTTGCCCTACCATTTCAGCGTGTTTCCCCACTCTTCCATTCTACATAGCAGGGTTGAAAGTGCTGCTTCTTCCTTCCCACCCACAGATGCAATGACTTCTCTGTTGACTATTAGGTGTGACAATCATTTGATGCTGCTGTGACAGGACATGCCACGGAGAAGCAGTGATACCTGGTGATGAGTAAGGAACTCTGGTGGTCCCACCCATGTTAAAGCTTGGGAACATGTGCAGGATGAAGATGCAATAAAATGATCCAATCCTGGGCAAGGTTCCAGCTGAAGTTGCTGCTTTATGGGACAGCAGATGTTGCAGCCATGATACACAGGCGCAGGAAGCTGGTTGCAGCAGCTAAGGAACACCTTTGTGTTTTCCTTGCACTGTTCATAAGCATGGAAAATTTGTCTTCTGTCCTCAGACCCCCAGATGGCAGCCAGAGTGTGTGGTAATCCCAGGGAATTACCTTTTGAAGTAATCCTCTTACTTTAACAACAAGCACTGGTGATCTCCAGCAAGGAGCACATGATTGGAAGTACGCGTAATGCAGAGACAGTCCAAAACACATACTTTCTGGAGGGTGGGTTACTAGCATTTTTAGCAACATCAATCAATGCAATGGCCAAAATCACACGTTCACATCGAGACCTACAAAATATGGAAAAGTTTAAATAATCCTTGGAAGCAATCCAGGTCACTCAGCTTGCATGAATAGCACGGTAACACAGCTACGTAATAGAAGCAGTGAGATCTGGCCCGTTGGTTTTCCAGCCTGATTTTCCCATTCCAAATGGAGAGGAAGTGGCAGAACAGCTTTGTCTCGTGGCTGGAGGAGCTTGGCTGTGAGGACCTCAGCTTTCAGGATCAGGCAGCAATGTGAGTTTTCTCCACCCAGGGTTCCTCTTGGCTTCAATCTTCTTTTTATTCTCCACTACATACACCTCTATTACATAACCAGGGAGCCGCTTGCTTTCTGCTGCAGGCGATTCTCCCCTGCCTCTGCTGGAGACCTGATTGCTGTGCAAGAGCAACCTTGGAGATCCAGAAAACCCACACTTTTTTTTTTTCTCCAGCCCTCTTGCACCCACACTGGCACCTGAAGTTTTCCTTTCTTGAGGCAATAGGACAGAGGAAGAGTAGCATTGCATTGCTTCACTTTCTGAGTGTGAGCAGCCAGTGGAGAGCAGGACTGAGGGATCACCACAGTGAGCTGCTCACATCTCCAGTGGAAAACAGTCAGAGATTTCTTGCTTCTGTTTTTCTCAGCAGCAGCCTTGAGCAGAATCCCCTTTGCCACAGCTAAAAGAATGATGAAGAAATAGACACAGGAAGTTGTGTTTCCCAACCAATTTAGGAGTGAAACTTCTCTGGGAAGGAAGGGAAAGGATGGATGGGAGCAGAAATCACAGCCCAAGGGTGGGGTTCCTGTGCTATGAAGTGCAGTGGGCAGCCTTTGGAACCACAAATCCTTGGCATCCAGACATCTTCAGGCTGACATCTGTGTGTGTTCCACTGATGATACCAAGCACCAGGACACACACACGCCTTCCACCAGTGTAGCATGTTAACATATCTTCTTCCTTGATGCTAGGAAAAAAGTGAAGTAATTCAATACCAATATGCATCTGCTGACCTGCCATTCAACCTGGAGAAGTCAAGCACCTTCCACTTGTTTTTTTTTTTATGTGGTTTTAAATGTTTTTTAGAAGTATCTGTTTATTACAGCTCAATAAAGTTTTATTTTGCGAAAAACCATGATTGGTTTCCTCTGCTTTAAACAACAAACAGCCAGCCTCTCTGGCTAGCACCTCCTCCCTGATTCATAAAAACGTGTTAACAATTCATTTAAAATTCATATACAAGCCAAGCACAGTTTATTCATGAAGTTACACAAATTAATACAAAGCAGCACACTGCCTGGTCCTGGCATGGAGTCAAAGCATGCTCTGACAGCCTCCCTCTGCTGAACAATGTCCGTGTGTGCTCCGGGGCTGCCTTTACCGAACCGCAGTGCCGGGCAGCAGCGATGCAGACTTTGGGTTGTGCAAGGCTGGTTGTGCATTCCACTGTTACCCATCTTCTGCCGTCAACTGTTCTCTTCCATGTGTAGCCACAGTGATGAGTATATTTTTCCTTTCTTGAGTGCTGTGAGCTGGGGTGTTATGGCCAAGGATGCTTGCATGCACTGTGAGTCTGGTGGAGGGAAAGGAGAACACCAAGGGAAAGCCTTCTGCTCGCAGGGGTCTTCATCCAGAGCAGGCACAGGCAAAATGTCCCACACAGTATGTAGGTATGTTTATAGTTGTAACAAACTACACTGTGTGAAGCAAGATGATACTGGCAGAATTGATTTGTCTCTCCCTATGTCCAGAAAAGCAGCCACACCAGATCCTGCTGCCTGCTTCCCACCAGCCTGACTCGCAGAGAGACATCCACAGCCTCACTGCCCTAGGGAGCTGTTTCCTCAGGGGATTTTTCAGCTCCATCCCAGGCCCCTTGTCCTTGTCTCCAGTGTTACCCTTCCAGGGTAAGAACTGCAGAAGGAGCAGATGAAGCTGGTGACCTTGAGCATAATGCTGCTGCTGCTAATGACCCTAAATTTGCCCCATCACCACCTCTTCTCATGGCCTGGGAGCCACCTGTAAGGAGAGCCTTGTGCCTGACTTCCTTCTCTCATTGAGCTATGTTGTGGGTGGGTTTCAGTCCCTGCCTCTGGGATGGACTGAGCCTCTGCTTCAGGCAGCCTGACTGCATTTTATCTTCTAACTTGCCCTCTTGCAGGTACACATGAGCTGTGTCTCCAGCCCTCTCTCATCTAACACACTGGCTGGCCTCTGGACATGGTTCATCACTTCCTTGTTGGACTCTCCATAGCCTTGCTGTGCTTAGAACCTCCAGGACAGCACACAACTGCTGAGAATGCTTCCTGCACTGGGATACCCCTTAGCTCTGTTAACTCCAGGTTATGCCATGCTGTAGGCTGGCCAGGTGGGACAGGGAGTTTTTTGTATTTTGGAGTACACAGCTCTGAAATGTCTTCTTCCAATGGGTAATGTCTCAGACTCACATGAAGAAAGCCTTTGCAACAGAGGAGAAAAATAAAACTGTGATGTTGCATTATCTCTTCAGGAAGCATTGATTTTGACTGGTTGGAGTGTTCAGGTCAAGCATGCAAAAAAAAAAAACAAAAAACAAAAAACAAAAACCAATGGTTTTGGAAGAGGAAGAGCTGAAACATTTGCAAAATAAATTTTGTATTTGAGTTGCTGAGATCTGGCTGTACAAGATGTTGGCAAAACAGATATTTCCAACCAATCAAGAAATTCCTTCTAATGAAGATGAGCGCAATTATTCATCCTTTAATTTGGTTACTTTTCAGCTGGCTAAACTGAATACTGCCCCTTTCCAAAAGTGCCAGCATAAAACTCAGAGGACCGCGCAGCCTTTCATGCTCAGCAGGCAAAAATGTGGCTGGGCTCGCTCTCATCCATCCCTGTGATGTTGCCAAGCTTGTGCGGAGAGTTCTCTATGATCTTAGGTTTGGGAGACACCATCAACTGAAGCTTTTCTGGAGTCATGCAGTGAGAGCACTGCAGCTCCTTGCTGTCAGCTGCCCCTTCACAAAGGGTGGATTCATGCAATTCTAACAGCGATGAAATTAATTTAAAGGTGGATGTTTTAACTGGTGTTAAGGGATATGTTCTCTTTGGTAACACCCAGTACGGCTCTGCAGATCTGCAGTCTTAACTAACTTGTAACAACTGATTTTATCCACTGAGTAAGCATGCACCTTTGTTTAAACACATATTCACCTCCATTCTTTCTTCTTCCTTTCTTCCAAAAAGAAAGGAGTCAAATCAGACAATGGCGACAGGCTGCCAGCAAGGTGCTAGAGGAGCTGTGCCTGGTTTGTCAGGAGGAAGGGCAGAGCGGGGTGACTGTCACACCAGGATGCATCGATTGTTCTCCATAAAGGAACCTGGAAGCAGCAGCAAGACAAGTGTGAGGCCAGGTGGGACCTGAGAAAACAGCCCTCGCTCCCACAACCCATGCTCCTTGGAGCAGGAAGCACTCAGGTCCGCGGAGAAAAGCGCAAGTGTGGCTTGATGTTATCAATAAATCGTCAGCCTGGATTTCCCTGCAGCACCAAGGGTCAGTGACTGCTGTGCCAGAGCTGCTTTCCCTGGGGACTGTGGGGCAGCCAGTGAGCAGCATGCTGTACCTGCAGCATGGCCCCCGAGTGGCACGACTCCTGTCCTGCCTCTTCCTCAGGGATCTTAGAGGTTTGTGACTGACAACATCAAATGCCCCACACTCTTGCTCATTTCCCCTTTCTCTGCTTGCTTCTTATCTGAACTGCTCTCCTGCCTCCAGCAGCTGAGTTTCATCACACTGGGGAGGTCTGGTGGCCCATAACCTCATAACCCACAGCTTCAGAGCACATCAGTTGGGTCACAAAATGCCACAGCCACAAGCATGCCTAAGCTCTGAATCTTCTTCCCCAGCCCCTCTAAATCCCACTGAGATGCTATTTCACGCTGTGCTTTCTCCAGGGCTATCAACAGGAGCTGGCAAACTCCTTCCCAAGGTACCTGCTCTTGCGTGCAGCAGAAAGCATGTGGAGTTTGGTCCTAACTTGGTTTGAATCAGCTGCACTCCCAAGGGAAATGCTGGGCAGTGGCACCAAGCCCTCTGGCGCTTCTCGGCATGGCAGGACCTGACATATCTCACCTGTGGGAGAGAAAATGTTTCATCAGCAAAGAGGGGTTGGAGGCTCAGTCTAGCCATTTGCAGCTCTCCTGGGGCTCTGCAGCAGCGTTCTGAGCTCCTGACTACAGTTGTGCTCTCCCCAGGTGTCCCATGGGTCCCCTCATGCCTGTGGCCCATGAGGGCTCCATAGCCACAGACTGAGTGCAGTGCAGTGTTGGATGACACACCAAAGGCTATACCTCTGCTTTGCCATATTGTTCTCTGGCTGATGACATATATGTGCTGCCTTTTTAGCAGCATTTGTAGCCAAAAAAAACCCACACACAACAAAACCAGCAGTTATTTTTGGTATTATATTGATGACAACTCATTTTATAGGTTTATTACAAAATCTGCTTGCAATGTCAATCTCCAGTAGCTGGGAGCTGTATTTGCTAAGGTTAGACAAGAATGTATTTGAGACCTTTTCTTTTTTTTACAGTGAAGAGACTGAGAAATACCGTGGTGATGGAGCAGAGTCCTAACTGTCAAAGCTGGTACGAGTCCAGAACTGCACTCCAAGGTAAGCAACGATGTGCTGTGTCTCTTAGCTGACTTATGGGCAGCTAAAGTTTGCTGCTTAATTGTGAACCATGTGTTTCTTAGAGCCAATGGAGCGATGCTGTCGGATCTCTCCCCCTGCACATGCAGATCTTCTGTCTGATGGCAAAAGTTGGCCACACAGCCAGCTGAGATGAGACGCTTTTCTGCAGATGGTTAAGCTTAAGCAAAATGCATCTATGCTGCACTCTTTGTTGAATTAAATCCCAATCATTTTGGGAAGATATTGCTTAAAGGAAAAAGTAGATCACATTTCATTAGACAATGCCTGAGATGAGAAACCGGAGCTGGTTTTATAGAAAACAAGGCTAACCTTCTCCCAGTGTGTATTCTTCTCCTGCAGAAGGTGGGAGAGGAATCCTGCAGCTGAGAGCAGTCCCTAATGGAGTCAGGGAGCGAGTGTGAAGGCAGAGCACAGCAGGCCAGTCACTCCTATCCCAGCAACAATGGTCACCGAGAGCTGCTGTTGCTCCTCTGGGGCTGAGAGGCACGGGTGGACCCTATGGGAGAGGCTAGGAGCACAGAGATGATGGTGATTTGCAGAGTGAACACTTTGTGTCTGCTGGGTGCTAGCTGAGCATGCATGGTTGGGGTCGTGCTTTTCTTTTTTTTTTTCAGAGGCAGTCCATTGTATGCTTAGGACTGGGATGGAAATGGGAAAAACATTGAGAGACTAGGTAAATATCCCTGCAGGGTGAGCAAGGAAAGGGGGACAAATGCAGGTGAGAGTGCAGCCGTGGCTGGTGCAGAAAATGAGTCTATGACTTGCTAGAAAAAGAGCTGGCTTTTCTCTGATCCCATCCTGACTCAGGAGCAAGCCAGAATCCTACAACTTCTACACAGTCCATTCCAAAAGGAAAAAGCCTTTTAGAGCAGTTGACAAATTCTGCTTTAGTAAAAAAGTTGATTTGTTTTGAATTGAACATAGAAAATGAATGTCAAGGAAAAGTCATTTCGAAGCAAGCAAGTCCATCCTTTTCGTTGGGGAAAATGTCAAAAGGGCACGCTGACATTTACATTTTTTTTCACTCTCCACTTTGTTCCTGAACAAAAATTTGCCAAAGCCAACAGGGTGTCATTTTCTGATGGAAATCTGTTTTGACAAAAATTTTCCAACCAGCTTCATGAGCTACGCACAAACATTTCCGCTCTCGATTCCAGCCTGGATTTGGCAGGAGGGGGAGGGGCTGACGGCTGGAGAGGGGCTCTGCTTTTTGGTACCCACCAGTGATGTATCACCGTGCCCCAAGACCCACTGCTGTGAGAAACATCGCTGCTTCTGATGCCCTGGGACCAAGGCTCACCCCATTTGGCTGGCTGGGTGGAATTGCAGCACTCCCTTAGTGGGAAATGCTCACATGTGAGTTGAATTATAGCTTGATAGTTGTTAATTTGAAGTTAGGTCTCATTTAGACTCCAAATGGAATGGAATGGAATGCAAATATGTTTTTCCTGTGCAAACCTACTACTACTAATAGCAATACTGGGTGTCTTGTTGTGTGTGCTGTGCCTGGGATGGGTTCAGAAACACACCTTCTTCACACCAACTGTAGCCCATTGGCATCTCCCACCTGGCAACATAGGCTGGAACACTGCTGGGAACAAAGTCAGCAGAAGTTTTCCTTCAACTGAGTTGACCATTCAGGTCAGCTGCAGGTGGTGTGTAGCATCCCTGCCTGGCTGAGGGGCTGTTCTGCCATACTGCAGGGATTTCTTATAATTTGGGTATGTTTTCTTTAGGTTGGAGTTCATGGATTGCAGGTGAGATATGAAACGAGGACGGGAATCCTTCTGGCTCTGGCTGAAGGGATAGTGAGTGTGAGCTTCAGCTGTTCCCATGCTTCTTTTGCCATTCTTGGCACAGAACTGGCACCTCTGGAGGTGGCTGAGAAGGGGGCAAGACTCTTTTTGAGGAGTTTCCTCACTGCAGGGAGACTAAACATTAGCTTAGATTAGATGTCACTTTCACTTTTCTGAGTTCAATGAGATTAATCCCACTCCATCTCGTGGAAGCATTACAGAGAATACAGGGTGGCCTGTGGAGTTCTCTCCTCCTTGGTGGAGACACCAAGGCATGCACTGGTGAAGTATTTGGGGAACAGATCCACACAACCCTTCACTTCTGGCTGACATCATCAACTTGTCTCCAAGGAGGGAGTGTCCCGGATGACTGCAGGCTACAGATCTCAGCCAGGTCCTACTTGCTGACGAGGTGCTGCTGAGATGCGCAACAACTGCAGATGGCTATCAGCTCCTGGAGATCGCCTGTCTGTGCTCTCCTGTCCCCTCATTTCACTGAGATGCACCAGGGGAAAGTGACAACTGGAGCACCACCTGACCAGACAAGCAAAACACCAGCAAAAAAGCAAGGGGAAACTTTCGGAGTTCTTTCTCCTTTGTTTCTTCTATGACCAACTCACACATGCAGTAGTTGTGATCCAACACCATCCTCACATTGGCTCAGCTGTTCCTTGGCCCAAAACCGGATCTATGGTTATCGTCCTACAGAGCACAGCTGCTTCGTCCCCATCTGTTCACCTTGTTTTAAAGATGTGCCTGAGATCCCACAGCTCACAGCTGAGCTGTGGCAATGCTTGCAGCAATCCACGAGGTCTAGTAGCTCATCCCTACGTCACTTGAAACCAGCATTTGTGAAGGAAGAGCTTTGAGTCTCTCCCACTCTTCTGTGAGACCGTGGGGAGAACCACCAACCTGTGGGCAGACACAAGGGCCTCAGTCACGCTGGCTGTCGAGCACCTACCCTTGTGGAGAGCCCAGCTTGTGCATCAGCTCAGCACAAAAGGGGCTCAGGACAAAACGTAAGCACAAGGCATTGGATCTTACTGGGGGGGGTGGGTGGGTGGAAAGCCACAGAGGCAATAAAATTAATTTCCTTCTCTAATATATACAAGACTTTCTCCAGGAGAATTATGACCCAAGCTGATCAAAGTCTGTAAGTGGTACTTATGCTATCAGTTTCACCCCCTTAATGCCCTCCTGTCAAAACAAAATCCCTTCGAAAGGCTTTGAGGAAAATCACATGAGCATAATGGCTTTCAAAAAAAGGGCCCTAAGTACTCAGTAACATATACAGAGAAGACTATTAGATCGGCTCGTGTAATTGTACTTATATTCAAACGTAAACATTCTTACATGAGCAAGTTACTGCTTACCCACAGAGCAGAGCACAAGCTGCAAATGCTTCAGTTATCAGCAGAGAGAGGAGGGGCTGGCAGCAGTGGGAACTTTGCCCTAAGACAGGATGGTGACTTTGGGCAGAATTAGATAAAAGGGGAAGGGAAGGGATGGGGGAAATGAGGCTTATTAAAGAACCATTTGGAGATGTACACAGAAAGTGTACACATATATGTATGTATGTATGTATTTCTTTGGAGGGGAGCGGGTGTCATAACTGCAGTTCCATGCTGCTCACAGGTAGGAGTTGGACACATCAGACTATCTGATCCTTTATCTGTGTTTGTTCCAACATGTCCTCCGTGGATTCAGTGCTGCTCTGACATCTCTGGGAAACACCATTCTCCGTGCGTTCCCAGGATGGGGGCACGAGGTGGTGCTGCGAGGTGATGGGGTGCAGCATAACCAGACCCCCAGCCAGTGGGGGCAAGAAGGTTGATGCCTGAGGCACCCACTGCCCACCAGTACTGGGAGCAGGCTGCAGAGCCATGGGAACGACCAGCCCACCTGTGTCTTTGCACAAAATAGAGCCTGAGGATTTACTGATACACCTGCAGGGATACAGTCTCAGTACCTGCTCTGTGTGCAGCTCCTGCTTTATGTTCTGCCATTTTGCTTTTACTGTTTGGGAGTGCTCCAGTTCCTCAGACTCCCTTTGCTAGTATCAGCAATGCTTCAAGGGTGTTCCAAAGCTGGGGAATTCTGAAGAGCACCAGTGGCTCAGGGTGAGTAGGGACAGCGTTTGAGCAGATACTGATATTAGGGCAGCACAGCTGAACGCCGTTGGTGACTCGAACACTTCTGGGTCGAACAGTTGCTTCGAGGGGTGGTGCCACGTGTTTCACCCTGCACAAACACACAGCAGGTGCTGAGAGCAGCACCCATTCCTTAGGTCCCTCTTCTCTCCTCCAGTTTGCATTGCTCCCCCTGTCAAGCAGAGCCCAGAAGTTATTTCTTTGAAGTCTCCTTTCCCAGGGTTTCCACCCTCTTTGTGCCCCAGGGACCATTCATTCTCATTGCCACGTTGCTTTATTTATTTATTTATTTCACAAAAGCCTGAAATATTTCAAAAGCTTTCTTAGAAAGACAAAATGATACCAATAAAACCATACGTTTTCTATTACTCTTTTTCTGGTGAGTTGAAAACAAATCTTCCCTGGCCATCCCTCTTGTGCTGCAGAAGAGACGAAGTCTGCTGGAGTCAATGAAAAGATGTCCATAGATCAGGCTAGTCCAGATTCCTAACATCTTATAGAGGTATTTCCCTATCTGTCCCTCCTTCCTGGACTTACTGTCTTGCTCTCCCTTTGGAGGAAATTCCTTTTCTGGTGATAACCATGTCTCTAGCTCATATTTCCTCTTTCTTGTTGACAGTTTTAAACCAATAGATTTATGAACTTTGAAGTAATAGAAATATTTAAGACATACCTACTCTCCCTTATCTAGAACAGGCTGGGATTATTATTCTTCTGGACACCGCACTTGTAAAGGGAGACATTTGCCTTTCAACCCATCTTCTGGACAGCCAACCCCACTTTGCTTAATGAGGACTCTGCTAACCTCTGGCTGTAGATGTATAGCACAAAGCGTTACCACCAGTCTCATCCCAGTGCTGTTGTACTGAATTTTATCCCAGGCAAGGTGAACCAACGTTCGGGGTGGCCACAGCAGTGCCCAAGTGATTACAGTGTGCTTAGGGAGTGGGTGAGGGAGATGGGATTGGTGAAGTGCTGAGCTTTGGAGTGATGTGTTTCAAAGGTCTTTTCCTCGGAGGTACCTAGATCTCTGCCCCCTCCATGTGGGATGCTCTAGCCTGGGAGAATCAGACTCTTCACATCTTTTATTTTTAGGTGAGAAGGTTTCTGTCTCTTCAACCCCCACATGTCTTTTGTCATACCAAGAAAACAAAGTTTTCAGTTGGAAGATGCCATCTGCCTCCAAACGCCAGCTGTTTCCCAAGCTCCGTGCTGAGGCATTACCTACTTTATGATGGGCAGAGAGGGGGTCAGTGGTAGGAGAACTGCCCCAGAACAAAACCCCACAGCCATAGAGTGGGATCTAGGAGTCCTGACTGTGACCTCATACTTGAGCCATCGAGCACAGTACATCAACCCATTGAAAATGTCAGCACAGCAGCTTCAGAAACAGAAATACTCTCCCTCACAGAGAGGGTCAGAAGTAGCCACAGCACTGACAGCAGCTTGTCTCTGTTAAATGGGCAAGGAGGATGCTGCAGCCTGTGCCTGTCCTGGGGGACAGCCTTGTCCCCAGCTCCCAGGAATGGGCATACTGCAGCATCGCTCCCTGAGAGCCTGTTGAGCGTCAGTTTCTCCCTCAAAGGCTTCACAGATGGGCACAGACTATCTCCACCTTTTTCCTTGCTCTCTGCTGGGTCTCTGCTTACCGGATAGAGGCAAAAGGAGTGATCCTGCCTGACATATAAGGGTGGCTGGATACCTTCAGGGCATGTTAACCCATATGCTCTCTCTGTCCCCAAGGAGACAGGGGCTAAAGGTGATTACAGAGGCAGCAGCAACCTCCCACCTTAACCTGAGCACTGCAGTCAGGGCTGTGCCACTGGTGAGCAAGGATTCCCAGCATCCCCAGAGAGCAGAGCAGGAATTCCACAGGTGAGACAACTTTGTGGTTAACAAGGATTTTCTCATCTCTGATGAGCATCAGCTGACAAATGCCTGTAGCAACATTTCTGTGGCTATGGTGGAGCTGGGGGGAGGCAGCACCTGTGCTTCAGCAGTTCTGGTCCCTGCTGACCTGGGGGTGCTATGCTGCTGGCCACCTGCTGAGCACCCTCCTTGGGTCAGAGGGTCTTTATCAGCCCCGTTCCCAGTCTGTCACTTTGCTCTCTGAAGACAGCTCAGTGGTGGAAATGGAGGAAGGTGGCTGGGTCTGTGCCCAAACAGATCCATGAAATGATGTTTGCCACCACGACGAGCAACAGATTTGTGGCTGTTTTCGTTCATGCATTTATTCCCTCTCTGTAGTGCTGGCGTCTCCAAGATGAAGCACTGGACTAAGAGGCAGTGCAGGGAAATCGCACCCTGGCATTTCCCCAGCTTTATCAGCTGCAGGGCTTAAAAAAAATAAATGATTTTCCAAGGCCATAAATCTCAAACCTTTCACCAAATCTTACAGTAAGGCACATGTGCAAAACAACAGCAGGCTGTTTACCTCAAATCACCCAAGTGTTTGTAGCAGAGCTGATGAGTTTGCAGCGATGCAGTTCCCCTCAAGCTGTGGGGCTTGAGCTGCGCTCCAGGGGAGAGGAAGATGCTCTCCCAAAGCCTATACTGGGATATTTCTGTGAGGATAATTTTAAGAGCCCCATTTTTTATTTCTTGCTTCATTGCATGTTGCTTTTTAGCTGGGATTCTTCCAGGTCAGCTTTCAGAGCTGTAGAGCTCAGTACTGTAAGGGTTAACTGGGTGTGCTGGGATGCGCCTCTCTCCTCTTGATCCACAGGTCCTGGCTCTGTTAAACATCTCTCCCTCTCTTTTACATCCAGCTCCTATTTTACAAGGCTGGGTTTGGGAATCAGCCCGGCCAGGAGACGTCTTCCCATCCATTAGGCTGCATGACAGCAGGTAACCATCACTTCAAAAGGACAAAATCATTCCATTTCTCCCCCTAAATTACACTGCTGAAAAACAACATTCAAGCACGACGTAGGAAGCAGCAGCTGTCATTTCCCCTTGTGAGACCTGTTTGCCTCTGCATCCAAATGGGCTGTCTTGGACAACAGCAGAAGCGAGCCCTGTGGCCACCAGGGGCTTTTGGGACTGCATGTCAGGGACTGCAGGGCCCTCTGTCCAGAGAGCTTTGCAGCTCCACTTTTATCCCTCACCCTACAGAGGAGTTGAAATCACTCCGTTTTATCAGCGTGCTGCTGACCTCTTACCCTGGATCAAGCCAGCAAAGGCTGGATCATGTCTTGGCTAATCACTGCAGCTGCAGATCGTAGCCCTAAAGCTCTGCATCTTCCACAGGGGTGCACTGAGCTCAATTTCTCAGCCTGCCTGGTGCTTTTTTTCCACTTTTTCCTTCCCTCTGCTTTTGCTGACTCAGTGCAACTTTTCCCACGTCACTTTCCTGCCTGGCCACGCTGGCTGTGCAGCCTGGTGTGTGCAATGCATCCCCCAGCACACAGGTTGCAGAGCTCCGTGCTGTTTGTGTGTGGTCCTTCACCTGGGAGCCAGCGTACAGCTTTGCCTCTCCTGCTTGGGCATTGCATGGGATAGCAACAACAGTGGGAGAAAGATCTCCTGTGAGGAGAGATCAACAGGGAGGGGACTGCTATCCTTTAATAAGGAAAGTGTAAAGAAGAGGCATCGGGGTTACTTATTTCAGTTTTGAGGTAGAAGCTTAAAAAGAAAAGCCTGAAAAAGCAAGGAGGCATGCACTGAGCTAATAGATTGGCTACTATATATATATTTTTTTCTTTTTAAATACTTATTTCTCCTAACGGTTCAGGTAAAACACATTATATTCCTAAGAGTCCCTCCAGCCCCTCTCACTGCAGAGCCTCAGCCACCACAGCACACTCTCACAGCAAGAGGTGCTCCTACCCCGCTGCTTTCGCTCTGGGTTTCCAGTGGCCAACCCTCCCACTTCCCAATGAAATCTCTGCAGTGATGATTTGAGAGGCTGCAGCCCTCTGGCACCTTCCCAGAAGCCCAAGTAGGGTAAAGATATCTCCTAGCACGTGTTGCAAAGTGAATGCTGAGCACCAGGGTGGTTGTCCCCAGACCTGCCCGAGTGTCCACCTGCTGTTGACATGCCATTTTTGTATTGTTTCAAAGAATGGAATGGCTTTGAAGCGAGCGCTTGGGAAATACTTTTAGTCTCTCCCAGGTTTCCTGATGTCTTCTCTCTTTGCAGAGACAGGCCTACCTAAAGGACACCACTCCTGTATTTACAGGATCAGCACCAAAACACGACTTGTCTGATGATGTAACCAATCCAATTGATGAGTAGCTTGGAAATGGCTTTTCCAGGACCCTTCCAAAGCAGCATTTTCCAGAAACACGATCCCCTCTGCTCCACCACCCATGGCACTGAGCACTCCCATGTGCAGGATCACACAGTTTACGTCTGCTATCAGAATTTCTTCTGTTCTAAAGGAAAGGGGACTGCAGACTCCAGGCAGTGCATCCCAACGCCCGTGAGAAGCTGGGCTCCCCAAACAGGGCAGCAGGTGCCCCTATGCAGCTGTGGGCTATGCACAATAAAGATGAAGGCAGATTTTAGCTGCTGAAATAAGTGAAAGGCTGTAGGGCACTGCTACAACCTCTGATTTATTTCTTTCTCCTAACACCTTAAGGATGCAGTGGAAAACACAAGTGTCCCACAAACACTGGTGTACATGAAGTAGCCTATTTCCAGCAGCTCCTCACTGTCTCAGTCTCTCTCTCACCAAAACCAATTCAATGGACACCTTTCCCAATTACCCCTCCAAAATGTGAATATAAAGTTAAAAAGGGGGTGAAAGCAGAACTCGGAGCTAGCACTGGAGCTTGCTTCTGCGCATCTTTAGGGCTGTGGGGCTGCTGCTGTGCTTCCCTGGGTGGAATGCCAGCAGTTCATCTGCTCTCTCTCCTGGTCCGCCCAGGAATCTGCTGCCAGGTGTTGGCACTTCTTGTCACACAAAGCTGCTGGGAGCCCTGTGAGATGCGAAAGCCATTTTGGCAGCTTCTCCTCCTTTTGTTGGTGCAAGCCATCCTGCAGCACTCACCCCCTGCCAGCAGAGCAGGGTGCAGTGCTAGAATGCTGACCCACCAAAGAGTCTGGTTCTTGTGGCTTTCCTCTGCGATGACCGGCCACGACCCTCATGGTCAGAAAAGGGGCTGATAACTGTTCTGAGAGTCATCGTGATCTTAGGTTACAAAGCCTTGAAAAAAAAAAAAAACAACAGGAGGCATTTCAGAAGGAAAAGACACAAGGAGAAATGCTCACTACCTGCACAAAGAGGGAACAAGATGAGCAGTGTGCATCCCAATGCTCCTGGTCACATCTCCATCTGCTCTGTGCTCTCCTGAAAGAGTTAATTCCCCAGCCAGTGCACTAAGTGGTCAGCAGCCCAATAAATTATGCCCTCGAAAGACAAACCACAATCATCATTAGTCACGGCTCATTGGCCTGTTAAGGCTCCTCAGTGAAGTTTATCTCTTCCCTCCTGTCCACCGGCAGCCATATTTCATGCTCCGAAAACAGATGACCCCCGAGGTCAGCAAAATGAAAGCCCCATTCAACAGGTCTGCGAAGAGCTCGCCGCGGAAAAAAACGGCCGGGGTCAAAATAACATTGAGATACGGCCAGACCTTCAGCCGCTGCCCTCCCGGAGCAGACACACACCACACGCTCAAGTGACCAAGACATGTTAATCCGTTTCAGGATCAGGCAGGGTCAGGCTGGGGCTGGGAGGAACAGTGGCATAATTAGGTGAGGGTGACCTCCATAAAACAGTAATGGGCTTCCAGAGGTACTCGGTGTGAGGTTTTGTGCCCGCTGCCCCATCCACGGTACGGTAGAGGTGTCCGTGGTGGGACACTCCTGTCCCCACTGGATGTCCCTGTCCTTAGATCATGGTTGGTCTCGTGGGCAAGTGCATGGCAGCCATGCACCTGGATGGGGAGGGCATCACAGCCTTATGTGGCCTCCCAGGAAAGTGTTAGTGCAAGGCTTTATGAAGAAGAGAGAGGAGGAATCTCCTCGGGTGGAGCTGGAGGAGGAGGAACAAGGAAGGCTCCCAGGCACCGTGTTCTGTACACAGGTTCCTCACCTCTGGGCACTGACCCTCTTTTCATAGGGAAGGACAACCAGGTCTGTCCAGCTTCTGCCATCAGCATCCTCCTTTCTGAACCCTGAGGCTGAGGGGGCAGCACCTTTGCTCCAGGCTTCTTTTTTGTTCTGTTCCTCAACCTAGAAAAATAATTCTGTGTGATAGAAAGGCAGAATAGTAAAGGTGATAAAGAAAGCACCTTGATTTTTTTTACATTATGGATTTCTGTTTTTTGGAACAAAATGGCATTCAGTTTTTTCCTATAAAGGAAGCATTATGACTGAGTATTAAATAGGAAGCCATAGACTTAATTAAATGAGTCAGACTTCAACTGTTTGAGCAACAATACTTTTCAGATGTCAAATTACACTTTTGTTCCAAATACTTTTTTAATGTAAATTTTTACATGCCCAATATGTGAAATAAAAGATTTCTAACCAAACTTTTACAATCCACTGTGAAGTATCAATCCAAATAAAGTTATCACCAGCAGAGCTGTGCACGAGAAAATCCCAGCCAGTGGTCAACCCCAACTCTTCCTTGTAGAAAATGAGTTGCCACCTCCAGTGCACCATTTCCAGAAGGGGCTTGGATGGGTTTTTTGAGCCTCTGTTCTATGAGTTCTTTAGTGGGTGACAGCATCATTGTCAGGAAGCTGTAGCTGAGCTGGAATTTGAGGACAGCCCTGGGGAAGGCAGCTCAGCTCTTTGAGGGCAGGGCTGCCCCAACAGCACCTCTCTGAATGTTAATGGACCTAAAGATACTTCAGGGCACGTTGTACCCAATGATATCATTTTCATGTCACCAGAGGTCAAATCAGAGGCTGAACCCACTTTGACATTCGTGTAGCTATAAAGGAAGGGCTTTAAAACCAATTTCCTTAATGAAACTCCCTAATTGGTGTCTTTGAGCACTGTAAATCAGGAGTTTCTGGGTCAGGGCTATACCAGCAGAAGAGAATGGAGCAACAGGGGTAATTCTAGATAACACTCCAGTGAGATAATTCCTTTACAAAACAGCTTGAGAGGATCACATTTTAAAACTGCTCTTTATCTGCATGTTTATTGCAGCCTGTGTCACGGGCTGCTGTAATACGAAGCGATGGGGATGATGTGGTCGGGGATATTCAGTCTCCCAGCTCCCTCCCTCACCATTACAGCTGTGCCCGGGTGCAGGTAATGGCTGGAGTGGCTGGGTCAGGTACAAGACATTGCAGATGTCAATGCTGGTGTTGGAGCTGGAGCACTCAGAGGCTTTGAGATTGGTTTGCAGAAAAGGATCCCTGAAGGAACTCAGCACCTATCTTCAGGGGCGAAGCTCTCCTCTTGCAGGAGTGAAGGGGAAGAGAGGTGCTTAGAGGTTTGCAGGAACATGGTCTGAGGGTTCCTGTCCTCCCCTAGGGAGATAGGGTGTTGGAGTGCTCCGCCGTGAGGTTCTAGGCAGTAAAATGTAGGGAGGGAGGTGTTAGGGAGCTGAGAAACTGAGCATCTCTCTCCACTCTCTGGGATCCCAGTTCTTAACTTCTCTGCTGCATAACTCAGGTGATTCAGCTGAACAGTAGCATTCCCTTGCCTTGCGCCGGCCCACCAAACTTCAGTCACACAAAGAACCAATCTGCTCTAGCCAAAGTTTGGGGATGTTCTCCCCAGCTGGGGACAGAGGGTTGTGCTGCAGATGATCTCCTGGGAAGGAGGGCTGCAGCAGTACAGGGCTCTGAGCTGTGACTTCCCCAGCTCCCCCCTCAGCGCAGCAGCTGCCAACACATGCTGGCCATCTCTGATGACATGGTGCAGTCAGAACAAGGTGTGAACTGATGTGGTATTGATTCATTTCTGGGCGAGGGAGAAGAAAATGGATATCAAAGTGAGAGTATACGTGACACAGAGTCAGCAGCAGGTAAGGCTTTGTTACTTAAATATGCTCTTTACAAGTCTGCTGAAAGCAGGCACAGATGTAAGTCTGACAAGTCAGGACGGTGTGTAATACATGTGGCTTTTCATTCCCTAGTAAATAACGAAACCAATTAGTTATGTTGCAGTAAGTAGCATCTTATTGTGGTGTTCCCTGCTGCAGACAAGCCTGGGCTGAGTGCTGCCAAGACATCCCTGCACGGAGCAGAACGCATCTGTGCTCCCTATGGATGTGCCTCCCTTCAGTTACCTGCCCGCTAGATAAGGCAGACTGAGCCTGCTCTATTTCTTTTCCCCTTTTCCTCCAATTAACTCTGACCAGAATGAAAGCCCTGTTGCTTGAGTTCCTTTGCAAAGCCTCAATCAGGGAAGCAAAGTGACTGCAGACGGGTCCCAGGAGGAGGTGCAGCTGAAGCCCTGTGCAGGATGACATTGCAATGCCGGCAGAAAATTTACAGCCTCGGGGTTGGGCTCTGGGCCCCCATTTTATTGCATTTTACACCAAGCAAGCTAGATTGAGTTACCATTGTGTTTTCATCTGCTCTCAAAACCAGAAAGCACCGAGATGGGAAGGGGGAGCCACAGAGATGTCAGTTTGGGCTGTCAGCAAATACATCAGATGTAAAGAAAGAGGAGGTGATATTTCATAAGCTTAGAATGGGATTTAGCTGTCCAGCAGGATACGAAAGGAAAGGAGCACAGCTAGCATCTTCCCAGGACTGTATCATGAGAAGATTCTCCACTTTGCTGTCATTCCCAGGTGACAGAGGGGCTGTTTGCTGCCCCTCCATCATCCTGCCCTCGGAGGCTGACCCCACAATGCTGGCAGAGCTGGCAATAGGGAATCTTCATAGCTGGCTCTCAGGATGAGAATCAGGCTCTGGAGCTTGAGAAGAGAGAAGATGTGGTCTCAGCACTCCAGGTGGAGATGGGTGAGCCTGTTTCTGTGCAAGTGAAGGTGCAAAGGAATGGGATATGTCCCCAGAGCTGCTTGCCTCCTTCCAGGGCTTTAGGTTCTATGGCTGCGCATGAATTCTTTTCACTTCTTCAACACCTTTTAAAGGTGAGCTGACAAATGCTGATAGATATGGATCAGTCCTCACAGGCTGTGTTCTGGGTGAGCATTGGTCTGCATGCAGAATGTGTCAGGAAATACAGCCAGGAAGCACTGCCCCAAGGAGGATTTTCTTGAAGACAAATAGCTCATGAATGCAAGTTACGTCTTGAGCACCAAATCTCAGAGCATTTCAACTGTGCCTCCTAATTATTTGTAGAACAAGCTAAATTCTGAATCCTGCCCCTTGGCCCTGACTTTGCACTGCTTCTGCTCTTCAGCTAGGGACGGTGGTGAAGGAATAGAACAGGGTAGAAAGTGGGTTTTGTCCCTTGGAGGATAATGAAGAAGCTGAGCCATCTATCCCCATCTGCCTGCTCCCTCCCCAAGCCCTGCGCTGCATCTCTGGCTTTCAGCTGTGAGCAGCAAGACTTGCTTGGGCTGCAAGCCGCCGGCTCTGCCCTCACCAGCATGCTGCACATGGTGGTAGCAGCTGCTCTGGCAGAACGACAGCGGTCTTTTTCAACAGACAGAGCAGAGTCTGGCATCCTGCAGCAGGCCAAGTTTAATATGGCTTCTCCACTCACAATTTGTCACAGCCTTATCAGAACATCTGCATCCTGGCTTCTTATTAAGCCCATAGAAAAATAGATATATCTAATGGCTGAATAGCTTTAAATTTGGAAGCGGAGTGGGAGTAGATGGAGGAAAATAAATTCCTCTTCATGTAATCATCAGAGGAGGACAGTTCTGAACAATGACCAGATCGTCCTCACACTGATGATGACAGCAATTTTGGACTTATCACACCCCAGCACTATATTAAGGCACTGAGATTACATTGTTATTCATTAGCACAACATCTGTGGAAAATCAGCTTGGAGAGGGCTGGTGCAGATGCTATAAAGCTTTGTGATGGGAGCAAAGAAAATGCTCCTGTGCAGGGAAAGCAGTGTCCTTTCCCTCCTGGCACTCCTCTGGCTGGACCACTCCTTTCCTCCTCACTCATCTCAGGCGATCTCTGGCTATGGTGAACTCTGTTCCTTGCATGGTGTGTCAAGGTGGAGGTATGTCTGTGCTGCACTTGTCACTAAGAAGGAAGAAGACCCCATTTCCTATATTTTGAAGTTCTAAAGGAGGACCAAACAGCCATTCTCCATCCGTTCATACTGACATAATTTCATTCCTCGATTTTCTCTGTGTCCTCTGTTACGATAGCCCAGCTTTTGGGCAAATTTAGGAGTGATCTGCTGCCTTGGTTGTTCTCCTGCACTTGGTCTCATCAGCACCTAACCTGTTCAGCCCTCCTTTCCACAGCCTGGAGGAGCACCTCCTTGCAAGCCTATCTGTGATTCCCAGATGGATCAGTTGCAGGAATATTAAGCAATTATTCACACCCTGTACTTTGGTGTTTTAAAGCAATTTCAGTTAGCCAGAGTATGAGGAGTTAGGAAAAGCGGGACTGCAGGGGTAGCCTCTCTGCTAAAAATACAGAAAAGGCTCTTAGCTGAAGATCTCCTGGAACTGCAACAGTGCTAGATTTACTTCTATATATAAGTATGCACTTCCAAAAGCTCTGCTGCACTTCTAAAGGTGATACCTGAGTCTCTACAGTCATCACAATCCGCGGCAGCACATTATTTCATTTCAAATAGCATATGGATGATTCAGGGGATGAGGGGCATTATTATCAGGCGCTGTGTTGATGTGTGGGACTGCCCAATCGCTCAGAAATACAGTGCAGCCTTCCCAGCAAAGCTGCCCTGCTTCTGCTCAGGAGTCACTGATGCTGGTCTGCAGAACCTCCACTCAAAGAGCTTTCAAAGGACTATTTTAGCAGCTGGTGTGAACCATCCATCAGTGCTCCTGTCTTCGCTCTAGCTTGCACCATTCTGGTTTGCCTTATTTCGGTTATGATGAAATTTAGAGGAACTGCTCCTGACAAATGAGACTCTCTAGTGGGTTGCTTCTTTAAACCATTAACACATGCTTAAACATCAACAGAACTTAGAATGAGAATTTTGAAAAGGAAGATCCTTCATTATCAAAGGCAGCTGGTGGCACGCCTTGGATCACTACTACGCAGTACTGCATCAGTGTGAGCATGGCCTCATCTGATCAACCCTAAGCACGTCAGGAGAAGAGTGGGACAGTCTTTAAAAGTGACCTTTAAAAGTGCCTTCATGTTATAAAAATGGGGTGGAAAGCTGTTCATTTACAGGCGGAACAGGAAAGAAGTGTAGACGCAGATTGGCAGTGCTGACTTGAGGCTTCTCCATGTTCCACACAGACCTCAAGGAGATTTCAAGGAAATCTTGTACTGAGATCAAAGATTTTTTGCAACTCCTCTTCCAGATCGGATACCTGATGACCATGACAATTAAGCGTGTCCTCCAAAAGAACAGCGCCTGAGAGATTCCCCTTTTGCTGCCCTATGCTTTTTCTGTGATGATTCCCACTGGTGCTGCTGTGACAAGTCTCTCTGAGGGCACCAAGAACTCCGATGGCAAATACTCATTAATTGATTCACTGGGACCAAGAAAGCATCCAGTCCCATTAGAAATAAATAATTTATGCCATTGAACTCTGAGATTGGGACACTATTGATCAAGGGCAAGAAAGAGGACAACAGCTGTTTCTGTAGTTATGGAGCCTCAACTGAGATGATGATGCTTCATCTGGGGGTGAGGGGAGACCACCAGACTGAAGGTGAACAGCTGAGATCTCCACGTGGTGCAAAGAAAACTGTTTCTTAACCTTTAAACCTCCATCTTTGATGATGCCAAGGGTCTTAAAAGCTGTTGAGCTCCTGGAGGCTTTGAAGGACACCTACCCTGGGCAGAGCAGAGATTTCAGGAGGAAACAGCAGTGTTCAGCTTTTCAGAATGGGACCAACTGCCATAGTTTTGGAATTAACATCGGTCATGACACTGTGCTTTAGATTGCCCATTCCAAAAGCACCAGGGGGGAGCCCAGTCATAGCAGGATGGAAGGCAGAGCAGCTCCTTTGAAAGACCATGTTTTTTCAAGGATATTCACATGACAGCAGAACCAGCAAGTCATGATGGAAACATAACCCTGTGCTGTGCGAAACCAGAAGGCACTGCCCCTGCTTGGGAGCAGCACTGAGCATCTAGTGCCAGCACCTGCAGAGTGCCTTTGGAAGACAGAACAAACCAGTGCATTCTAATTCAGTTTTAATTCTCAAATTTTGCTCTACATGAAGCAGCTGAGGGAGAAGGAGAGTAGTTTGGTTTAGTATGTAAAAAGAAAAGGAGGAAGAAAGCGTAGTTCCCACTGGTGGTATTTTTAAGCCGATTTGGAGAGGATGGAGGGATATTTCAGGGATGAGGCTGAAGAACGGGCAAAGATTTTCTGATGAGGTCCAGAACCGGTTGGACTTTACCCATTCAACCTTTTCAGCATTTGTATTGTCAAGGGACTGTTGAAACCTACGTGAGCCAGCTGGAGGCTTTCCACTGACTTCAGCTGAGTTTGGATCCAATGCAAATGGGTCCTTGCAGAACTCGAGGAGATGAAGGGGGAGCTTTGCGAGGTCCAGCTGATCTGGAGAAACAGGATCACTCAGCTGACATCCCCCTGGAATGAGCACATGGTTATTACAGGCAAAGACAGTCTGTTATTTCCACTTCTGAACATTTACTT
This sequence comes from Lophura swinhoii, assembly GCA_030408155.1. Taxonomy (NCBI): domain Eukaryota; kingdom Metazoa; phylum Chordata; class Aves; order Galliformes; family Phasianidae; genus Lophura; species Lophura swinhoii. Next base: position 12,818,409 of record CM059471.1, read on the forward strand.
GGGTCAGGGTGGGAAAGTCTGATTGACTTGCCAAAGTCCCTCTGGGGTGGTAACAATCTAAACACCACATATTACTGTGTGTGTATTCCGAAGAGCGGTTAGCGACTATGTGTTTATTACATTTGGCCTCTCATTGTAGGTTACTCTCTCTGCCCCCTCCCCTAAATTCACATGTACACTGAATAGGAGTCCCTTAAAACCACTGCAGGGGAAGGGGGCAGAGCAACTCTGTGCCCAGCCCCTGCCAGGGTTTTCTGTAGCCTGCAGGGCAGTGAGATCCTTCCAGCCTGATCAAATCTATCGCATGGACACAGGGTGATGTTGTTGATGTTGTCCCGGCATTAAAGCTGTGTTGTATGTGGGGAACCCATTCTGTACTTCACTGCCTGAGGATGCACATAGGTGTCCATTCTTGGAGCTGTAGCAGGGCAAAGGTTTCATCCTGGCAGTGCTTGTTTTGGCTTGCAGGGGAACGGGTGAAGTGGAGGGCAGAGAGGATGAGTGCTACGAAGGTGCTGTTACTACACTTCACCAATAAAAAGAATTATTTGCTGATTTCCGAGGATGGATGGCAATGGAGCTCTGGATGAGATGCACAGCCCACCCCAAAACCCAAGTTTTTTTTGCAGAGCATCACTTACAGGCTCAGTTCTCAGCCTGTCCTCACCCTGGCCAGGCAAGAAACAGCACGAGTCTATTCAAGTTTTGGCAGTGCTAGGAATGGATTGGATCTATGTTGCTACAGCCTAAGAATGCATCATCTGCATCCAAGAGCTACAGCTGTCTGTTCCAGAGCTGTTTCTGGATGCGTCTTCCTACCAGAGGAAACTTCAGCTGGAGAAGACAGACTTTCTAACCTTTGTATCTGAAAAGATGTGATTGCACCTTGGTTTTGGGTGTTACATAGGACACTGTGGCTTTCTAAGTGTGATTTAAACTGGCTTTATAATATAAATGCCTTGATACCATGGAAAGAGTTGGGGCATGCTTGCAGGCTAGGTGGCCTCTGAACAGGACAGATAATTCCAAATATCCCTCTCCTAACTATTTGGAACTATTACAAACGGTGCTTTCCAGCCCTACAGTCCATTTTGGTCCAGACTCCCCCACAGGCAGCTTTTTAAACCCCAGGTCTGTCTTATAAGCTACATTGGATATGATTAATTTGACTCCATGCCATTCCCTTCTCTCATCTACCCCTTACTGCAGGGAGCTTTGGTGCACGTGTTAGCATTGGGATGCTGTGGGTTTGAGGCTCCTGCTAGTGGCTTGCCTGACTTTGCCTGAACCCTGCTGCCTCTGCAGACTGGGGCTGGCCCTTCTGGGGAAGGAGAAAGCTAATTTTCATACTATGGTTAAAACCCATTTGCACCTGCAGTACAGCAAAACCTAAGAATCCTAGTGGGTCAGAACCACGAGTATGAGAATGCAAGCTCCTACTACAGAGGAGGACTGTGTCTCTCAAGCTTGCACAGCCTTCTGAATGTATTTCACGATGCAGCCCAGGGCATCAGCCAATTCCCATCCCCATGCAGCCATCTGGGGTGGAAGGAGTTCCGCTGCACCAACAAAGTGTAACACTGCTCCATGCTCACATCACTGCCCTCAGCTCAGGGCTGCGTGTGAGCCCTCGGTGCTGAAGTGAGAGCCAGAGGGGCTCCTCCACCCCTGCACTGACAATCCCGCATTTAGCTCTCACCCAGCGCACTTTGTGAAGCACTGAACAGCATAAAAACAGTGGGGAGGCGTATCCCAGCCTGACCTCAGCCTCACAGGGCCCCGTGGACTTGCTCCCTTTTCCTCTGCCATGAAAGCTGCCGTGCATGCCTGCAGATAACAGCTTTCACAAAGAAAAACCTGGCATCCTCAGGCACAAAGCGCAGGTGATATGCAAAGCAGTTGGCAGAGCCTGCAAACAGGGAGTTCCCTCTGTTACAGATAGGTAGTGCATCTTGCAAAACCTGGATGGGTCTGGCTTGCACTGAGGTGCAGATAGCAGAGCCCAGTGGTTTGCATTTTGAGGGAATTTCTGCACGTCTCCATACCATCAGCTCACCCCCTTACTCCCGGGAACAGCTTGCTGTTTGCATGCACAGCCAATTTAAAGCTCTCCTCACTCAGCCTGCTGCTTGCAGGGAGAGGGCCACAAGCACACTGCAGTGGAGGATGCAGCCCATGGGCTGACCCTGTGCCACGCAGACCCCACGCCTGCAGCAAGGACGGTATTACTCCAGTACCAGCAACGTGCTCTTAAAATATATTGAAGGAGAGATTGGGAAAATGAAGTGTGTAAGATTTATCCTGCACCAGAGGATTTCAGCATCCAAGAAAGTCAGAGAGTCCAGTCCCTCAGACTTAATAGAAACCTCCTGCTTTATTAATGTTGCTTTTTTTTTTTTTTTTTCCTTGTCCACAGGTCCTGGGCAGAATGTCAAAGCTGTACTTGAGGAGTTTTCCTGGAGGTTTTCATTAATAACAGGGCCAGGGAATCCGCTGCAAATGTAAAAATAATAGATCTGAGAGCTCTAAAAGAATGGAGATTGTCTTGCAATGGAAATACATGGAAATAAAAGGGAGAAGGTGGGAGCAAGAGGTTCCTGTGGCTCAGTGCTGCCTGCCTACTGCCAGGGAGGTGCTGGGCTTGGGACTGTGTTGGTAGAGGTCTGTGTTTCCCAGTTACAGAGGAAAAAAGGAGGACAGAGAGCTTCCATCAACCAAATCTGATTGGGTCCAGGTCCAGACGCCTCACTCATCCCTCTCAAAAACAGAGGTGCAGAATAATGCTGGAGAGTCACACAAGCATGGATGTGGGTTAGGGTGAGGGATGCTGCTTGATGCCAGTCCACCAGCATTCAGTTCTTGGGGTTCCTTCCTTCCAAGTGCCTCTGGGACAGTGCCACTCCTATATTCCACAGCTGTCTCCTGCTCACATAGTCACAAAAAGGTGGCACCATGTCTGGATCAGTCAATGAAAAAGGCACAAAGGGCAGCAGAGAGACCAGGAGGCCACTGCCAACCTTTCCACCCCTACAGATGTGTCAGCCCCAGCATCTCAGGTTTACAACTTGGGACTCCAGCACTATGGGGGCCACAGGCACTGGGCTCTGTGAGTTGAAGGCTCAGCTTACCAGCATACAAATGATTACAACATGGTATGAACAGATGACTGCACAGCCTGCAGCAGCAGGAAGGATCCCTACTGCTGTGTGAACCAGGAGTTTGGGAGTGGGCAGTGGTGTTCCTGTGCTGGGTCACACTCCCCCATCAGACACCCACTCTGGTGTTCCTTTGAGATGTTTATGAGCTGCTTCAGCTCTCTGTGAATGCTGAAATTAGGGCTGGCTTTGAAACCTTCAGCAATGTGGTTTGGGGTGCTGAAGGGCAGGGTTTGTTCAGGTTGAACACTGCTGTGCTCTCATGGCACTGCTCCAGCTCTAGTCTATCTGCATTGACCAGTCTCACTTTCCAGAGCCAGCTCTAGGGTCTCTGTCACCATACCCATCTCCAAACCTGGATACAGATGAATTCAGCGCAGGGCTGAAGGTGCCACAGAGCCAGGAGGAGCTGCTGCATGGACAGAACCCATCTTGCTCCATGACAAACTGCTTGCAGCTCCCGCGCTCCGCGCCCCAAATCAAACCCCTGCATGTGATGTGCAACCTGCTGGATGTCCCTGTGCTCACAGCGGGAGCAGGGAGGCCCTGCAGCCTGCTGGGGAAGCACTTCTGCCCCAACACAGCTCCTCCTGCCACGCTTTTCAACAGCTCTGAACTCCCAAGCCCAGCTGCTGCGCTGGTGGCCCATGGGCTGGAGGCATTTTCCCAGCACCGTAATCTAACAGCACCAGTGGGAATGTTTACAGCACACTGCCACTTGAGGGCTTATCAGCTCCTTCCCTATCTCCCACCGCTCCAGTCTGATAAACCGAGGTGCTGGTGGCAGCTGGGGGAAGCACCCATAGCTGGGGATGGAGCTGGAAGCAAAGTCGGAAGGGCTTCGGCACTTCCCTGCTTTATGGAGGGTGCTGGAGGAGGAGCTGAAGCCCCTGGGGCAACTGGGCTGACACCTCCCCAAGGAGTGGCAGATAGCAAATTGTGCTTGGGAGCAATGTGCATCCAGACTTGGTCCAAAGGAGCGTGACACAGGGGACGGGATGCTTCATGGGAGGAAGGAAGCACATCTCTGTAAGGATTACAGGCATGCTGGACAGGCTGTGATATTCCTAGCAAGGGGGAAGCAGCCACAGACACCTGCCTATCGTGGGTGGGAAAGGGTTTTCTCTAATTAACCTCATAAGCAGGGGACAAAAGGTCTCTCCTTTCTTTGCTGTAGGGGTGGCTCTGAGCCACCTGCAGTGTCCTGGATGCCGGCACGGACCTCGTCCTCTCACCCAGCGGCATCGCCCGAACCGACCAGAGGAAGTTCGAAAATCCCTTCGTGCCTTAAGGAAAGAAAAGATGCCCCGAGGTGTCCGTACGGAACGTGCGCATCCCCGCAGCCCGGCCGTGCTCCCGCGTGGGACAAACCGCTATTGCCCCCTAGCGGTCCCGGAGCGGGGCCCACGTCCAGGGTTGGATCGCTTTAATAGTTAATTAGATGGTTCCCTCACTGCTTTGTGTGAAGCTCACCTGGACGACAGCCCCTAGCACAAGCAGCGTGCCAGCACCTCTGGCCGGCTCGTTTCCCCGTCTGGTTTTCCCCAAGAAGGGAAACTTAGGTTTGAGATTTCTGAGAACAATTGGAACGGGGTACTTCTTAGAATACTTAATTTTAAATGCATTTTAAGCCATCGTGATGAGAAATGCTGTGCACTGGGAAAATGCACAGCCAAGAAGTCTGGTGCTCCTCGTGACGATGTGGCCAATGGAGAGTTGCAAGGCTGCACAGGAGCTGGGGACTGGGAAAACAAGGCGAGCTCAGGGAATGGAGGGATATTTGTAATGGAAAGGATGCGGGATTGATAGAGGGCTGTTCCTTCATGGCAGGGCTTGTGAAATGTAGAGGAAAGAGATGAGCTGGAAAGTCCCTGTGCTGAGAATGCTGAAAGAACTGTGCAGGACACACTTTGCCAGCATTCCCCTTGGATCACCCCTTCTATCTTAATACATAAGGACCCTTTGGAAATCAAAAATATCCTGCTCTTCCCGGAGCATGTTCCCAAAGTGTCCTCCTGCAGTTAATCCATCTGCTAGCAGAACCGTGGTGGGGTGATGCTATTCTGGTCCCTGCAGGAACCGGAACAGTTTTGCGTGACTTGTCAGAACCTGCTTCATCCCAGACAAGAAATCACAGCTTCATTTTTCCTTTATAAATAAATAGATTCCTCCCAGAGCTAGATGCATGAAGTAAGCATGAGCACAGACATCCTGTGCCTGCTAGCAGCCCCAGATTTTACCTCCTGGGTGCAAGCGACCCATCACTACTGTCCCAAAGAATTTCCCCTTGCTACGGATGCAGCAGAATAGGATGGAGCTATCTGGAAGTGTCTGAGATTTGGAGTGGGAATTCTGTAGCTCCATGGGATCCCCAGAAGTGTTTATGGCCCAGGGCAGACCCCGGTGCCCACCAATATCCAATGGTGATGGCTCAGCATCTGACAGGAGTGTCCTAGCCATGTCTGAGACCTCCAGGCTGCAGAGCGAAGGTGTCAGGGTTGCAGATGCTCTGGGATGCCAGAGTCCATGGTGTCCATTGTGAATGGATGTGTGACCATTCCCTCTTGGAAGATGCTGTCCCCACATGTAAGCTGGCAGATCAGGACATGTCAGCACCCTCTGGACATGATTTAAACTGCTGTTGATGATCTCTTGGGTGGCCCTGGCTGACTGCAATACAGGGAGCACCCCTAAAGCTGCTTCCATGGGCAGAGCAGAGGGAAAAGGGAGGTTTTGGTGGCACAGTGAGGAGCTGGGTAGGAACATCTCACAGAATCACAGAATCACAGAATTGTAGGGGTTGGAAGGGACCTCCAGAGATCATCGAGTCCAACCCCCTTGCCAAAGCAGGTTCCCTACACCAGGTCGCACAAGTAGGCATCCAGGCAGGTCTTGAACATCTCCAGAGAAGGAGACTCCACAGCCTCCCTGGGCAGCCTGTTCCAGTGCTCCGTCACCTCACCGTAAAGAAGTTCTTGCGCACATTTGCGTGGAACTTGCTGTGCTCCAGTTTTCGGCCATTTCCCCTTGTCCTGTCTCCACATACCGCTGAAAACAGTCTGGCCTCACCATTCTGCCCCCCACACCTTAGATGCTCCTGTTGTGTGTCTGAATTTTTACATCCCAGGATGGTGAATCCCATTTCTAAAGCTGTACCAATTCATTCCTTTATCATCGAGCTGGACAAGTTTCAGCGTTTTCCCTTTTTCTAACCAAGACACAGAGACCCCGATCTTCCCCACTCAGTCAGTCTCCTGTGCCCCCACTGCCCAACTGCACACAGCATCTCCCAGGCATCTCCACCACCCCAAATACAGGTAGCTGAGCCCTTACCCTATAGCCCCATCCCTCTGAGGCTCATTGGGGCTGTGGGCACCCAGCAGCAGCTCCTGCTCAAAGCCCATTTTGATGACCCGCCAGTCCCAAGCACTGCTAAGGGAACCCGCAGCACAAAGGGCACTGTGTGGCTGCTGTTTGCCCTCCAGGAGCTGAAAGGAAACTTGGCACAGAGAAAAACCTTTAGAAGTTACCAGGAAGAACTGAGATTTATGTTTCACTCCTCTCGAGTGGAGAATAAAGGGAAACTCGAGTGTGAGCGGGTACAGCAGCAGTGATGTAGGCACTTTATTTGTGAAATGCCTTTCTGAGGAGAGCAGCAAATGAGATTTGTCTCCATATATCCAAGAGGAGTGTCTGATGGTGCGTATTTGTATTTTATATCTTAATAAATTGTCTTTGGCATCTGGAGGAGGCTGGATCTGCTCAATTGAGAAAGTGCTTTTAGTTTTCCACGAAGGGAGGAGGCTGTCTAGAAAAAAAAATCTCAGCCCTGTATTTTTGACCTGGATGTCATTTGCTTTAGATTATGAAGAACAGCAAGAAAGATTAAAACAAATAATAAAAAAAAAAAAAATTAAAAAAATCTCCCTGGAAAAGGGGGCACGGTGCATGTGTCTGCAAGTTGCAGCAGTCCGGAGAACAAAAAGGCTGCTGTTGGAAATTTGGGCAGGAGTATAGAGAGTTTAGAGAAATGGCACACAGAGAAGCCGCTGCAAGCCCCATTGCCAGCGTCCCCCGAGAAAGGACAGAAGGACAGCTCTGTCACTGTGTCACTGCACCGGGCTCAGGAAAGATGAACTTGTCTGCAGCTGAAAAGCCGTGTTGTGGATTGATTTCATGCTCGCGTTGCTGAAGGGCTAGGTCATGGATTCTTCTGAGCTCTGTGGTTAAGTGCAGACCTTCTCCAAGCCTGGCTGTGCATGGAATGAGCCTCCCATGGTGTTGGGCTGGCCAGGCAGACTGCAGTGTGAGCTGCTCCAGCAGCACAAAGCTGTCCTTCAGAGATGGGCTGTAGCAGTGATGCCACCCTGACTGTGGGTCTGAATTTCCCTCTCATCATGCTCTGCCCGGTGGTCCGGCTCTCAGAGCCCTGCTGTGAGCATCCCCAGCCAGAGAAAGGTAAAGTGTCTGCTACGGCATCCTGGGACTGCTTGCTGCAGTAAGATGGGTATGGCGATTTCTCCTGCTCTTTTCTGCCATGCCTTAGATCCACTGACATCTCCCACAAGGATCTGAGCCCCCATAACAAAGGACTCTTCACCCCACAGCCTTCCATGGAGGTTCCCTGCAGCCTGCAGGCTCTGTGAGGTTAGTCAGCTCAATACTTCAGCTCAATCCTGTGCTCTACATGGTCAGGAGCCTCCGGTCTAAGGACATCGGTGCCTTGGGGTTGCGCAAGAGTCCTCCTCATTCTCCCTAACTCAGGCCAGTGTTGCCCATCCATGCTGCTGGGCTCTGGTCTGTGAGCTCATCCTGCACACTGGGGTCTGTCTGTGTGGTCAGAATAAGCACAAAAACAACTTTTAAGAGCTGAGGATGGCTCCAAGCTGAGCTCTCCCAGCTGCAAGCCATTCTCACGAGCTGCTTGCAAGAACTAACTTTTGCCACCAAATGTCCATATAATTTTATGACCCTAGTGTATCCATCGCGCCTAATACATGGATATATAACCCACGTTTAAGTAATGAGATATGACAGCTTGTACATTTCTTTGCGATTATGGCATGTGTCATAAAGCAAAAAGCTGAAGGCAATAATCCCCTGGAAACACATTGCCCTGGGGTGTCTTGTTACTATTATGAAATAAAATCACAAATGAAAAAATAATGAAAACATTCAAGAAACTTGTGCACTCAAGCTGTAGGTGTGGCAGAACTGACAGGCAATCAAACCTCCAGCCCAGACTGCGAGGATTTCTTCTATGCATGCATCTCCCACGCAGCCTGGCTATGGTGCTGTGGTCGCTGCAGTCAGGGGGAAGCAGCTGATCCTTGCTGGCTCTGGGAGTTCACCTGCATGCTCCTTGGCCTGGGCTGATGTTCTACTTCAAAACCCACAGAAACATTAAACTCATTTGATAGAAAGATTTTTTTAAAATTTCTTTTCCTCATTTAAGACTTAGTATCTTGTGAATTCTTTGGGCTTGTAATCTAAATCCTATTTTAACTAGGCTCAAGACAGAAGCATTCTTACAGAATGGACCTTCTGTGGAGTGTGAGGGATGCGGTATCTCAGGATGGAGCAACTGGGAAGCATTCACTTGGGTTTACTTTGATTCCTCCCTGGGGAATCTCTTCCAAGCCTCTGAACCCACACAGAATCATATGATCATAGAATCGTTAAGGTTGGAAAAGACCTACACGATCACCTAGTCCAACCATCCACTTACCTACCATCAGCCCATTAAACCATGTCTCCAGGTACCATACCTGCATGTTTCTAACACCTCCAGGGATGGTGACTTCACCACTCCTTGGCATCCTGTGCCAGTGCATCACCACTTTTTTGGAGAAGTTTCTCCTAATATCCAAGCTGTCCCTCTCCTGGCACAACTTGAGGCCATTCCTTCTTGTCCTATTGCTGTTACCTGGAGAAGAGACCAGTGCCCACCTCACCACAATCTCCTATCAGGAGTTACAGAGAGCAATAAGGTCTTCCTCAAGCCTCCTCTTCTCCAGATGGAACCATCCCAGCTCCCTCAGCTGTTCCCCTTAATGCCTGTGCTCCAGACCCCTCACAGCTTTGTTGCCCTTATCTGGACGCACTCCAGGGCCTCACTGTGTTTCCTGTAGTGAGGGGCTTCAGACTGAACACAGCACTCAGGGACTTGGCCTTCTTATCCAGTCAGTACTCAGATGTTTTTCAGAGAAGACTAGGAACAACAGGTAGGTAGCTGCCTGAAAGCACTGGGACATATCTGTCCTGCCCCTTGTCTCTCTTTCTTATATGTGTGTATGTATACATATGTATAAACACATAGTAGTGTTAGGATGTCAATTTCCAAAGATTCTAGGTGGTCTGTCCTGCAGAACCAGGGAGATGTGTCAAGAATCAGGAGCAGTGTGATGATGCCAGTGCTTGCTGGGCAAGGGCTGGAGCTCCCACCAGGCATCCAGCCCAGCTGCAAGCAGGAAGCAGAGCCAGGGCCCCAGCTGAGGCACTGTGAGAGTGGGAATTGCTCTCCTGCAGTGCTTCCTCCCAGCTCGAGCTGCTGCTGTTATGAAGTCAATGGAACATTTTCCAAAGCAGCTTGTCTTGGTTGTGTTGTAAAGCTAACAGCCAATAATAGAGAAAGAGGCTGACTTGCAACTCCACCAGGGAATGCATCGTAGCTCTCCTAGTGGGTGAGTAATGCAGGCAGACCAGCCCCTTTCCAATAAAAACCTCACGGTGTGCTCTGAGGAGGCACAACATGTGAGGTGGCTTAATAATTATGTTGGCAGACCAAGGGTGACTGCACCGTCAGGTTATGTCCCTTGTTTTGCTTGGTGGCTGCTTCATCAGCTGGGAAAAAAAGACAGGCTCCCAAGGCTGGTTAAAAACACAGTGCTGCTGTGGGACCATCCTCTATCCCAAGGAGGAGATGCAGAGCATGGTGCTGTGAGGTGCTTAGTGGTCTCCAGAGCCAAGGATCTCATTCACACCCAAGAGTACAATATGAAAAAAAACAAATGAGCCAACCAACAAAAAACCCACAAAACCAAACAAAAAATTCACCTATGGGTCATGAAGGAAAACTGTGGGTATGATCAAGTTGGGAAAGGGAGAGGTTTTCTGGGTTAGGGTTAGGAGAGTGAGAAGAAGTGGGTACAAGTTGAGGTGGGAGGATATGACTGGCTTCACGTAAAGCAGCTTTTACTCTGAGGATAACTCTGTGCTGAACCAAAGGAGGTGGTGGGATCTCCATCCTTGAAGACATGCGAGGACCAGCTGGACAAAGAAGACGTGAGGTTTTTTTTATTTCCCATGGGTAGCAACAAAACGCACCAGCTTTTTGAGAGAGAGAGTGTGTGCGAAAGGTGATAGGCCTCACCACAACGCTGAGGTGAGAAGTGCAGTCCAGCTGAGCCGATGAAGAAAAGCAGACAGAGAAGAGCAGATGGAGAAGCGCAGGCGAAGAAGAGCCTTGCTAACCAAAGACCACGTTGTGCTGTCTTCCATCCCAGAAGAGTAGTATGTCTTTGGTGTTTGGTATTATCCAGCATTTAGGGATGATCCAACTTTGGCCATCCTCTGCAGTATAGGACTGGAAATCTCTGTCCAACCTGAGTCCTTGTATCAGGGGGTACCTGGCTCTCCAGATGAACACAGCTCCATTGCACTTGCGTACTTTTGGCTTTTGTGAGGAAAAGAAATGTTTGTCACCGGTTCCGTTTTCTCGGGTCATCAGAGGTTGAAATCTCTTCTATCAACTGCCCCAGTGTTTTGCTTCATTGGTAACCCAATAACAGCGATGGAAATGAATGTCTTTCCTTCCTTCTTTTCCTTGGAGGAGAGAAAAAATATTCCGAGAAGTTCCAGTAGCTTGAGAGTTGATTGAGAACTGCAGTTTTTAGCTGAAAACAATTGAAAAGGAAGTTTGCACATTCTGAAAAGCAATTAGATGTCAGCATTTTTCATGCAGTAAAAATTGGACAAAAGCAAACAAGAATTTTGGAACTCTCAGAAGCTTCCTGACACTTTTAAAAGAAAAAGAAAAAAAAAAAAAAAGAAATCCATTAGTTTAAATAAAAATCTGACATTTTAATATAAGAAAATATTTTGCTTGGGCTCTGTACACATATTTTAAATTTAACATCATAAAATATATTTTTGCATTTAACATGCAATAATATGACTTCAAATACTTTAGTATCATTCAAACAAAATGCTCCAATGAAACAATGTCAAAAATGAAAAGAAACATTCCAGCACTGCCCTTGAAAAATCACGGTGAATGCTTTGACACTCTGGCTATGAAAATTTAGTAGAAATCAACAACTTTGTGCAAAATGTTCTGATTTTTATCCAAATGTGGTTTTGGAAGGCAGACCTCCACCAATAATGTTTACCAACCACTTTTGATGTGTGTTCTTCCAGTGCAACATCTTTGCTGGGCTGTACCCCAAATAAACCAGAGTCCATGCAGCTGGCTCTTATTGCACCTTGGCTTGGTATTCCAGTGTGTTGCAATGATCAGTCCCATTTTGCAGTGACGTTGATTACCCCAGCAAATCACTGCACCAGCAGCATTGTGTTGGGTGCTCTCTACAACATCGTGTTGGGTGCTCTCTAGAACATCGTGTTGGGTGCTCTCTACGATGTTTTGCTGGGTGCTCTCTGATGCTTGATTTTCCCATTCTGTGCTGTGAAGATGGCAGTGGGGACAATACCGGCCTGGAGAAGACTCAGGGTTGAGCAAAGGTTGTATCCCGTCTCCTGAGGCTCTACTTGATCTTGATGTCTGGAGAAGCTTGCTCAAAATAACCTGACAATTGTCATTTGTCCCATCACAGCTGAGGTTTGTCCCATCAAGTTACCTTCAATGGATCTGCAGCAGATGGGGTGTTGACAAGATTTCTGAGAGCTGCAGCATGTGTTTCTTTTTTATTTTTAAAGTGCCTGGTATTACCTTGAGGAAATCTCTGCAGTACTCAGTACAACTAACCAGAATTAATAGCTTCTATTTCTGTATGCAGAAGAGTTAAAATCTGATTCAAGCTGAATGAGAATGTTAAAAATCTGACTGATTTTTCTTTGAAATTTCTATTGAGGACTAACATAGACTCACATTGGTGCATTTCCCTACTTTGAAGGACAGAATCTTGATAACCAAACCCTTGCTGAAGACATTAATGAGCCAGTGTCAGCCTGAAGCCGGTCACGAATGTAACCTTCAGCACAGAGCCTGTCTGTGGTCGCCTCTCGACTGCCACTCCGTACAATCAATCACAGCAGAGCCCTTCGGGCTCTGACCTTGGTGCACGAGGTCCTTCGACCTCAGACAAACACCCTCAGTTTAGTTTGGTGAGACGGGCTCTCTGAGGGCACGGTTTGGGGTACTGCAGCACAATGGGATGTTCTGCCTTCTCAAAGCGCCCATTTTGCTCTTCGGAGGAGTTAACAGGAGCCCAGTGCCCTGCTTGTTTTGTAGGGATCGTGGTCCAGCGGATCCATATTTTCTGCCTTTGTTTTGATTTTATTTTTTATTTTTTATTTATTTATTTTGTAATTGTCCCTTTCTAATGTGCAAAGCTCTCGTTGCGGTTTTGAGCCATGCAGTCACAGCAGCAATGGGTTGGAATGCTCATGAACTCAATGTTGTGCTTAGATTCTTCACTTCTGACTCAACGGCTTTTGAGCAGCTTTGTGGGTTCCATGTGACATTAATGATAGCACAGTAACGAAATCAACCTTGCACAGCAACCCCTTATCTGTTCCGACAGGAGGAACATTAATTCCAACTTGTTTCTAAACATACTGACAGTGGGCAATCTGGGAAGCAAGGGAAGCAATATACCTAGAATTTGGCCATAAATGAGGAATTAATTGAACACTTTCTTTTAATTTCCCCCCTTCCCCAAGGCTGAGCTGAACTCGCATCCCTTTGGCTGACAGTGTGCTTCCTGGTGGAGGAGAGGTGTGTGCTGATTGCTTTTCTCTGTTGCCTGGTGTTTCATTGATCCCTGCTTGCTTTGGGCAGTTCTTTGCTCCTTTCACAGCAGCTCTTACCTCTTGGTGCTCCCTTCCCAGGGATGATAGAGCTGGGAGGAACATCCGAGTCGCAGTTTGTGGCTGTGTGAAGGACAGCAGGGATCTGGCCCTGCTTTTACCCCCACTGCCTAAGGTTGCTCATTGCATTTCTCCTGACTTCGGGGAAGTGCATGGTGCCAACTGTCCTGTTTTACTGCAAAACATGAGTTTACAGGGAGGAAATCTGTTGCAGGGAGACCTGGAGATTCCCTTTCCCTTTTTGTCTCTGTCTGGTCCCCAACAAGTCCCTGCCTGGCCCCAATTACAGGGGACGAGGAGCACTTCAAACACAGCGAAGCCCCATCGTGAGCCTTTCCTACAAAGACATCTTCTGGCCTTCTGCCCTAATGAGAGCAAATTTTTTGTCCAAACATTTGAAGCGAGGAGGTGCCTTCTCTTGCCACCCCCCGCTGGGATTAATATTATTATCCCGTTTGCTCCGGTTAGAAATTAAAACAAGGGTATTGGCCTCTTTTAATGAGACATGACAGTGGCTCCAGCACTTCAGAAGGGAATTAGGCGAGGAGGGCTGGCTGCCGAGCCTGGCTGCGCACTGCCGCATCCTGCGGCCCCACTGCCCCAGGATCAAAGGGCTCCTCCTGCTGCTGCAGCCTTCCCGGCTCCCCTCCTGCACGGGAGCAATAGCAATTACCCAGTGCACTAATTCTATCTATTGCATCTATTCTATCTATTGCATTATTCCATCTAATGCATCTATTATATATATTTTATCTATTCTACCCAGTGCCTCTACTGTATCTATTGCAGGTATTGTGTCTATTGCATTTATTTCACCTAATGCATCTATTCTGCCCAATGCATCTATTGTATCAATTGCATTTATTCCATCTAATGCATCTGTTGTATCTATTGCATCTATTCTATCCAGTGCATCTATTATATCTACTGCATTTATTCCATCTAATTCAATTATTTTATCTAATACATCCACCTAATGCATATATGCTATCAGATTCCCCTATTGTATCTATTGCACCTATTCTTTCCAAAATCTCTATTCTATCCATTGCATCTATTCTATGTATTGCATCTATTTTAAAATCAGAAATAACCAACAAATGGTCCCCGAGAAACACCAGTCCTACTATGGAAAATTAGTGATCCAAACCTGTCCTTGTGTTTGTCTCAGGATAGGTTTGATTAGAAATGTCAAAAAAATATGAGGCAAAAAGGTGAATTTTTAATCCCATTTTAAAGGGCCTTTAGCCATGCGTGAACTCCTCATTTGGAGTGCTGTGCTCAGATCTTCCATGCTCCGCGCCCCGCAGCCCGAACAAAGGGTCCTGGCAGGAGCCTCTGAGCAGCAGCGCTGGTTGCTGTGCAGAGCAGGACGCCGCAGTGCTGGCTCTGTGAGCTGTGTGCTTGGCTGGCATCTGGGATGTGAATAGAAAGTCAATTTACAGGCATGGCACAAAATATCTGGTGCTGCAAGGGTGTGAGGGATGGTGAGGAGCCATCCATCGCAGTCTAAACCCCATAACACAGACCTTGCGGCGCGAAAGCTGTTTGAACAGGCTGCTGGCAGTGATTGCAATGAATTTTGTTGTCTTTTTTTGTGTGTGTGAGAGTATCTCCTAGCTGCTGTGTGAATGGTAAATAATTTTCCGTGCTCCAGTTCCACAGAGGATGCCTTTCACACAGATTAACTGCAAGGCGGGTGTCTTATGAGCCAGGATCTTGCTGCCATTGGTACTGAGCTGGCACCAAATAAATTCAGCCCAAACCTCCCCCATTTCATGCAGTGGTGCCCTTGCAGGATTGAGATCCACATGCTGTTGTTGCCAGCGTGAAGCTGTGTTTGAGGGGGGATGCTGAGTGGTGGGTGGGGGCAAAGCTGCTGGGGGCAGAGGAACGCAGTTATCACTGTCCCCGTGGTGGCAACAGGACTCAAGGGCAGGAAATAAGGGTGGTGGCATCAGGGCACTGGGAAAATGGGAGCAGACAAAAATCCCTTACCCCCTATATCCACCACAGAAGAAAATGTCTGTGCTTTGTTTTATTTTTTCAAATGAAAAGATGAAAATAAATGCAGTTTTAGACTTTAGAGTGAGACACATTTAGTGGCATTGATTAGGACGTACCCATCCCTCACTCATCCCTGCATGGGGCTGGGGCTGCTGGCAGCACGGGGAGCAGCACCACTGCACTCTGCAGCACAGCTCTGCTCAGCACACAGTCAGCCTGTCAGAAGAGAAGGGAGCTTTGTGACAGGTTGGACTTGATGGATTGAGCAGAGCTGCATGTATTCAGGAGCCCAGGCTTTGGGAACAAGAGGCTGGTGCTGAAGGAGACCAGCACAGAGACCAGGTCTGGGTTTTTGTGGCTGCTAATGTCCTCTTTGTCACCTGTGTGCCTGTGTGCTGAGATCCTTTTTCTTTGGAATTATGGGGGCTGTTTTAAAAACGTAAGCAAATGTTCCCACATTATCAAAATTTGAAAAACTTTCTATGCAGAAAACATCTGAATATTTTGTGGATTGCATTTTAATGTCATGTTTTAAAAAGGTGAAAAACATTCATGTCTAAATGTATGCTCCTAGCTAACCTAACCGTCAGTGAAAAGTGACAAGAGGTCATAATGAAGGGAAATGAACCAGCAATGGCAACGCTCTCTCTTATGATTCCTCCAGCTGCATCTAGTGGAGGTAATTCTGCATTCAGCACAGCTTCCAAGATACTTCAGCTGCTTTTGATTCTGGAGAAATACCTGAGCTCCCAGATGCCAGACTTCGGCTTCTTACCCGGCAGGAACTTGTTAGACTGTCAGCCCCAAATGTTCAAACATCCCAGGTTAACCACCTCCCATCTTCATTTAATTACGTATCCATACTCATACAAGCATGTAAACGGTCCTGCAGCTTGTAGGTTGAAACCTATGGCTTTGGAAGGACTGGGTGTAGGAGCACGCTGGTCTTTCCTTTTGTTCTTTGACCACCAGGCAGATGTTAAGCTGCGTGCTGATGAATTTGTACATATCAATGAAAGCAGCTTTGCTGCTTGCAAGCCTGGTGTGTATGCAGGAGATGTGTCGAGCTGCTTAAATGTGGGGTTTCTAGCTTTGTTTATGGGTTTGACATCAAAAAAGGATGTGTTCTTAATTTCAGTGATGGTTTGGGAAGGGAATAAGAGGGTGCCCTGGTTTGAGAAGGATGCTATTTTCACTCTATTTTTTTGAAATTTGTTGGGAAATCAGGACGAGAGAGCTCCGTGGTTTTGTTCAAACCAAAAGCAAATGAGATTATCATGAGAAAGCTTCAGGTTGGCTTGGGTGGTGGTGGTTTGTCTGCATGTGCATAATGCAGTTCAGCTAAGCCTTGCTTCTCCAGTGCTCAGTGTCTGTGTGCAGGAGGAGCTGTCACAGGCAGTGCGCTTTGGAGCATCCCTGAGCAATCCTGCCAAGACCGAGGGGTGCCCAGGTTTTGGGGAGAACAGGGCAAAGCTTTGGCAGCCAAGCACGTTTCTTTTCCTACCGGCTGCCTGCATTGCTGGCTGCTCCCTCCCAGCCTATCCTGTTCCACAGCACGAGCCCAGCGATGTTATTTCAGCAATCAGCTGCAAGACAAAACAGCTGGCCCTGTCAGCCAGCGTGCGGAGGTGTGGAAAGTCCGCTGGGGGATTAAGCTGGTCTTACCATCAGTCCTCACTTGTGAAAATACAACCTACTAAGTTTGCCTAGATGATGCAGTTTTCAATTGCTTTTGTTTGCTTTGCAGACAGGTCCTAAATCACACTGTCAGTCTGCTCCCCGCCCGCCCCAGCTTCCAGGAGGAGGACCCGCAGTGCCTGCCCTGCTGCCTTCATGCCCAATTCAAGGCGCCGTCCAAATTTCTGCTTTCACAAATTCAGATCTGTAGCAAAGTGCAAAGTGCGTTTTCAGCCCCCAGCCCTCTCTTCACAGGGCATTTCCACGGAGTGTTATCCACAACTCTCATCCTCCTCCCTTGGCTGCTACATCCATCTTCCCGGCTGCAGTAGAGACCTGTGCTGTCCCACAGGCAGACCAGAGCTGCTTTGAGATCCTAGCCAGCGTTTTGTATCCTGACTAAGGAGGGTGCCAGGGCTTCGGCAGGGGAAGCGCTGGTGAAGATGTGGAGGAAGAGTTTTGCAAATTGAGAGGTTAGTGGGAGCTGCCAGAGTGGCTCTGTCTCAGTGGACACCTCGCTCCATATCTGTAGGTGCCTGAGCACAGTGTTGTCAGTGCCCATGATGGGAGGTGGTCCCAGCTGCATGTGCACAGCCATTGCAGAGCGCTATGGGGACTGACTGCTTGATGCCAGAATGCAGAACCCTGAGGATGGGTGTTTGGGGCCGTGCTGGGTGAACTCTGCATGTTTCCATGCATCAGCTGGCTGCTCACAGCCACAGCAGGCAGCTCCCGGTGGCAGATCTGCAAATACCTCTATAAATCTGGCCCGAATCTTGTAAGCAGTCATGGCAACATCTCTCCCCCCCACCTTGGCCTCACTGCTCCAGGTGTTTTCTTCCGCCTTTGTCTCATAACACAATACACAAAGGACAGAGCCCTTCCAGAGCTGGGGATCTGCACGCCAAGTCCGCTCCCAGCAGCCCACTAAATCCTACCCCTCCATGTAATTTAAATCGCAGCCCTTGTGCCTAGAGGAAGGTGGGGGAGGTGGTTGCATGTGGACGTCACCTGATTACTGAACGTGCTGCAATACAGTTTTCCCTCTGCCTACAGCCATGAGGACAAACATCAGGGCACAGAGTAGGCTGGGGCTGCTGGGAGTGCTGCTTGCTGTGGCCAAGCTGCTGGCACAGTGCTGAGCGTGCTGCTGGTGCGGCTTGGTGCTGAGGCATAGGGAGTGGGACAGCATAATAAATGCTTCCCAGATGATTTTGCTGGAGGAAAGGATGGGTATCTGAGCGCACTGAAGGTGTCTGAGGATAGGGGAAGAGCTTGGTGTCAGCTGGGGATGCGTGGCATGCTGGTGAGGGGATCTTCTCTATGTGACCACAGGAAAATAACAGTGCGTGGCATGTAGGGGCAGGAGGAGGCTGCAGGATGTTCCTCCCACTTGTATGAGAGACGTGTGCTGGCTCAGATGCTGGAGAACCCTTGCACCTCCCTAGCTAAACCCACAGGAGCTCCTCATTCCCAACCTGACACTGGTTTTACGCCTGGTTTTAGCCAACCCAGAAGAAAATCTGCATCTTGATAAGGCTTTGTTTTTCTTTTCACTGCATGCCCTGCCAAGCAACTGGGCAGTTGGAGAAAGCTGCATCCTCCACTGAGGAGGAGGTGCTGGGACCAGACAGGGCTCTTCTGCCAGGATTTCCATCCTGTTTCTGCAGCCCTGAAGGCCCAGAAGGACCCAGATTCCTGCTTCTTCGTTTGCATAGCCAGCAGTAAATCAGACTGTTCTGCAGGAGGAAGGAAGAGCTGGATGGGAAGATGGAAGTATCCGTGCCGATAAAGCACTCAGCCTGTGGAATGAGGGGAAAGTGTGTCAGCGCCTGGAGCCATCTGGGTGTCTGCAGTGCACGCTTGTGCTGACCTGGAAGCTCCCTGGTGAAGAGAATGCCTGTTCACTTCTCTGTTTTTCAGGTGGAAATGATATTTGCAATGGGTATAGATTTGGGACTTGTTCCATCCTTGCCTCTTGCAGCCCAGCAAGCATCATGGCTGATTGGTGTCTGTGCAAAGCAGCTGGATGGATTACATGCATGATATGAGGCTTTACGAAGGCTGCTCAGGAGTCTTTATGCATGAGCTGGGCAGTAGTTAGAATTAGAAGCACCTCAGGGAAAAAAAAAAAAAAAAGGAATTCCTCAAGGATACCTCCAAAATAAGAGCCATGGGGATACCAAAGGGTTAAGGTTTGAGCTGAACTCCTCCTCTTTCTGAAGCCAGCCTCCCTGAGAAACGGTTTTTCAAACTGATATAGAAAAACAAAGAAAATGGCACACATCTTACATGTGAGGGGGATTAACCTCACATGTAGGAGCACCCAACACCAGCACCATTCCTCAGAGGGGCTCTGGCGGGGAGAGCTGGAGGGAAACCAGGCTGGGCTACGTGCTGCACATGGCATTGCCCTCCTGCCTGCAGGACTTGCAAGGGGATTTTGGAATACCTGAAAGCAGATCTGGCTGGGAATTTTGGATAAAACATGTAGTGGAGCTGTTTTGGTTGGATGAGACTGCTCATAGTTGCGTGCAGTTTCTGCTGAATCTGGGAAGAGCTTCCTCCATCAGAAAGAAAGAGGAAGCATGCATCCAGGAGAAGCAATGGTTTAGGGCATCTGTGTTCAGGAGCTCCAGCTGCTCCAGGCATCGTGATGCTGGACCTGCCTACCAATGCATGATCCCTGAGCTCATGCAACAGCCCACCACACGGGAGCTGCTGCTGTGCCCTTCCCAACACTGGATGCCAGAGCTTTATGCCCTGCTCCTGGGGTCTTGCTTGAACTGGCAGTGAGCTGCACTCTGCTTACCCCCACCTTGAAGCGTCCTCTTCAGCCTTAGCAAGGGGGTGTTCTAAAAATCTCCAAATTCTTCCTCCACATCTCTTCGATGTGCTAAGAGAGAAGCTTTGTTAGCCTCTTCAGCATGGTGGTCAATAGGAAACCTTGGAAATGTCCCTTTCCATGAGGCCAGTAGTGTTTGCGCTGCTCTGGGCATGGTGAGGCCGGCTGGAGAGCCTGTGTCGACGGTGAGCTCCCCTCCAGCTGCTCCTCTGGCATAAATCTACCCTGAGAGCTTACCCAACTCATTAGACACTGCCTGCTGAAAGGGTGGTAAATCAGTTACAACCTCAGTCAGAACTGGCTTTGGCATGTTTTATGGCAGAATCAGAATAATGAATGTGGAGCTGGCTGTTTATGTTAGTTTTGGCTTGTAAGCTGAAGAAAAATCTTGGTGTTGAACATCGTGATAAACTCTCCACACGAGTGGGATCTGAGATTGGAAACAACCTTTACAAACCTCTGAGGGGCTGAGAGGGTGGGAGGCTGGCACAGCACAAGCCCAGTGAGCATGAGGGTTGAGACAAGGTGCCATGGGATACAGGGTGGGATGAGAGTTTCCCCCCTGAAGCCTGGGCACCTGCACACCTCTGCTTCTCAGAGTTGGTTTCCATGTTCTATGCATGAGAAGTAAGGAGAACTAACCAAACTTGTGAAATTCTACTCCATGCTCAGCCTATTTCATTTGCACCTCTCTCAGATGCTCTGGGATTCCACCATGCCTTGTGGCAAATCAGCAACCATCTTTCCTCAGTGGGTTTCCTTTCTTGCAGCTTAGCTCTGAAATCATAGAATCACAGAATGGTGTAGGCTGGAAAGAACCTTCAAGACCATCTGATTCCACCCCTGCTGTGTGCTGGTTGTGCCCCAGAAGATCAGACTGGACCCAAGCACAACCAGGGATGGGGCACCCACAACTTCCTTAGGCAACGTATTCCGATGTCCTCAGTTAGGTTCTGATGTGTAAAGCAGGCTGTATGATCTGGATGTGCAGGGGTGCAAGATCCATACTGAATGTGGCTTTCTACAGCATGTAACGTGGATCTGGATGGCTCACAGTACACCTGGCTCATTTTCCTCTCGTGGAAAAGATTCCATGGAAAAGTGTGGTGAGGGCTCAATGGAGCACAGTCCAGATTCATAGAGCATGGAGCATTGCTGAGAGCAGCCAGGGAGGCACTAAAAGGCTTTGTTATAGGGGTAGAAGGAGACATGAGGTGCCTTCTGAGCGCTCCGCATGGAGCACCAGCGTGAGTTTGTGATCTGCATTATAGAAACTGCATTTATAGCTATGTCCTCTTCACTGTGCGACCCACAGGTGAGCACAGGGCTGCGCTGAGAGTTATTTCACTTCTGCTTGGTGAAAATAAACAGGAACCATCTTTCTTTTTTGTACTGTTTTTGTCCAACTATGCCACTGGATAACATGAAACCAAGAAAGGGAAAGAAGACAGTGTGTGCTCACGCTAGGGTGCAGCACCTTGGGCCCTTGCCTCCTGCAGACTGAGGTCACTCAACAGCCAGGCTTATGGAAAGGTCTCCTCCAGCCAAAGGACCCAGTCCTTCAGGGACAACTGGTCCTGAAGGGACCATGTGTCTGTGACAGTGCAGCAGAATGGCTGCATGCCATGTCTCAGCAGAGGAGCTCTAGGAATAAGCAAGGAGCCCAAAAAAGCAGCTATGCACAAGAAGTGGCTTTGAGCTGAGGCTGAGATCACCAGCACGTCCAAGGCATGAGGGTTTGTTTGTGAAGAAAATAAGGAAAAATACCAGCTCTTAGGTTCACACAATAGCCTGCTCAACTTGTAACTCCAGACCCTCTAGGCTCAGCTTGGACTCCAATGCTTATAATGTATCCAACATCTGCATCCTGACATATCATCAATTGATATCCACCTATTTCCTTGATTTAGTTTTGATAATCCAGTAAATTGAAACTGCAGGTGGAGGTGTGCTGCAGTAAAGTTTTGCTTTCATTGCTGCTTGGTTTCTTCCAAAGGGCTGTGACACGTCTGTCCCATATGCAGAACCCAGCATTCCCAGCTTTGTCATTGTTCATCCTGGGTTTTTTTGTTGGACCTTTGAGCTTTCCATTCTCAAACTGAGGCTTTGTGGAAAGGCATTGTTAAAGGTTACACAGAAGTCTTTTCCACAAGGTTGTCCAGAGAAGATGTGAACGCCCCATCCCTGGAGACATTCAAGGCCAGGGTGGATGGTACCCTGGGCATGATCTGATGATTGGCAGCCCTGCCCATGGTAGGGGGATTGGAACAAGGTGATTTTAAGGTTCCCTCCAACCTAAGCCATTCTATGCTTCTATGATTACATGTGGACTAAGAAACGCAGCCCATAGATGGAGTATTCCCGTTCATAGATGCAACTTTCATCGTGGGGCTGAACGCTTTGCTTAGAGCGAATCTTGGAGCATAGACTTTAATGTATTTGCTAACTGAATTCAAGTTCCAAAACCAATAAAGCCAGGAGACGTGCATATGTCTTCCCATGTGCTGCATCTTCTGCAGGTAACCCGGCGCAGACACAAGAGCTCAGATCTGCTGAGCAGTAAGCATAAGCTGTAGGGATACGGCCATGATACTGTCATAGAACAGGGCTGTGGGCTTTGTACCAAGCTGTGCTCCATGCACAGAGCTGGAGCTCGTACTGCTCCAGTTACCCTACTCTTCCCCTTGGCTGTCATCTCCAGGCTGCAAAATGGCCCCAAGGCTTAACCTCCAGCCCGCAATCCATCCCCACCACTCCCTGCTGCCCATTTTCCTGCTCTTCTGGTGCCTGCAGGGCTTGGCTGGGCTCAGGTAAAGTTTATCCTGGGACAATTTTCCATGGCACCATGGCTGCCGCCTATTGGAGGGGTGTGAGGGCAGCCCTCTCCTCCGACTCTTTGAAGATGAGGGGCTTTAGCACATCTTCAAAGTGGATTTCTCCTCCACACCCCCTCTCTGTTTTATTATTATAATTGATGACCAGCAAACTTTTCTTTTCCTTTATCTCTTAGATATGTTTCTTTACCCTTAAAAATGTAATATTTCTTTTAACTCGGAATATGGATGAGTCTGTGCCTAGCAGGGCCGCCTCCGCGTCATCTGTCAATGTGATCGTGAGAAGCCTCTGTTTTCAGCTGGCATCCAGTGCAGATTGCAAAGCCGTGACTCACCCGCTCCTGCAGAGCTAGGACTGAAAGTAAAGGTGAAAGAAAATAATGAAGGAGAGCCTCTTCAAGCTGTTAATTACTGGATTTTATTCAGTGAGGTCCAGGTGGGTGCTTATCAGGGAGCTGATCGCAGGAAGGATTAAAATCATTGCAGGATTTCAGGAGCGAAGATGGCAAAATGAATGGGTGCTCCCCAGAAAGTGTCAGTTGAAAGAGTTAAAATGATTGTAACAAAGTTGGGAGGCCAAGATGCAAACTCTTTTATGAAGCATGAGGCAGTAAAGGGGAGGGTGTTTGAACCATTTGTAATGTAGTCAAAACATTGCGCTTACATACAACGCCTGTGTGTGTACGTAGCAGACGGCTAAAACCGATGCTTCTTTCTCTCTCAGCACATCTGTACAAGTAGCTAAAACAAACCCACTTTCAGAATGAAAAATCTGTTGATTTGAAAAACAGACATCTCATTTTTGCTGAAAAGCAAGCACACTTTTCTGCAGATCCAGGCTGGGCTGGGCTGGGAACCCCTGCAGGGCCTGGATAGAAGCAGGGATCCCAGTGCAGGATGCCGGGCTCAGCGTGTTAAGGAAGGCACAGCAGTAGTGCTGCTGTTTCTGAGGGGCTGCTCCTGTTTGGAGGCAAGGATTTTAAATCACCATTCTCTGGGATGATGCTGTAACAGCTCTACTTAGGCTTTACTTTGTTGGTTTGGAGGTGGAGACAGATGGCGTTTCTTTTGGGTCCCAGAGCCCAGGTGTCTGTGCACTGCAGGATGCTCTACTTCCCACCAGCACCAGCTCTGTACTGAGACCCACCAAGTCAGAAGCATCATTTAGATATTGTACTGAGGACATGGTCTAGTGGGAAGTACTGCTGATAGGTGGGCAGTGGACTGGATGACCTTAGAGGTCTTCCAACCTTGGTGATTCTATGCTTCTATAATCATGCATTGGGCTCATGTACGGGGCAGCACTGGTCAAGTGCACAGACATGGCTCTAGCTCCAGGCTCAGTGCTTTGTTCCACCACTCCCAATGCCAAGGCACTTACTTGGTGATCCTGAGCAAGCTGGCTTTGATGTCGTGCCTGCTCAACACTTCGACACATGACACTTTTAAAATGAGATTTGCAAATAGCTGCTGATGGGAAGAACTGTTATGTCATGTACTTGAGAATTTCATGGCTGTAATCAGGAGCAAGGCTGTGGATCAGGGGGCCATGAGGCTGCAGTGTGAGGTGCACAGTGCACAGAGCCCAGCCTCCTCAATTTTCCTTCTCTCAGTCGCTCTCTGTAATTATTCCTTCCATCAGGCACCAAAGGTGCTCAATGTGTCATGGCACCTCTGGCTTCATCCTGCACCTGTGTGCTGCTGGATGGGCTCTGCTGGGTCTGCAGCACGCTGTGGCCATGTGAAACAGCCCCCTTCATGGCGTCACATCATCACCGAAGCCTCTTTGCTCAGGAGGCACCTTGCTTGCTGCCAAGTGCTGCCCGAAAGTAGTCACAATGTTTTCCTAGTCAGCAGCTGGCTGCTGGAAGCAAGCTCCACAGGCGCTAAGTAGCATCTGCATGCAGTCCTACAGGCAACCCTAATGCTGCTGAGTTCTTGAAATTAGCACTTTGCCAAACCTCATCATCCGTCACATGGCTCTGTTGGGCAACCCAAAAGAAAGTGGAAAGTGTAAGGTGGGGAAGGGAATGCCGGAGGGAAATGGTGTGTGCCACCAGGGCTCAGTGACCACTACTTTACTTTCAGCCCCAGAAAGATGGATTCCTTGCAGAATATCCCAGTGCTGGGCTGTTTCACCCCCAGAGGCTGGGAACTGGAGTTTTGGAGTGACCCTGAGCTCACCAGCAAACCACTGTTCCTGCGTGAACGGAGTGGGTCAAAACCCAGGTGTGAGCCAGAGCTGGGTGCAGCCCAAGCCGAGCCCCCTGCCAATGGGTACCAGGGGCCCTGGGGCCACGGCCAGCAGCAGCATCTGGTCCCACTAGCCCTGTGCCCATGGGTGGAAATGAGAAATGGAACTATGTGTCCCAGAGCCCACCCAGCCTTGTGCCCGGCGGGTGGGTATGGGGTATGCGGGGACCCCATTGAGAGTGGATTTGGTTTGTCTTGTGTGACACACAGAACCTGAGTTATTATTTGATCCTGCTCTGAGTAATAACCAGATAAATGGGCCTGCAGATTTCCAAATAAACATTTTAATAAATGATGGGTGAATTAAAGGAGAGCGGCTCCCCCCCTCCCCTGCTCCCAATATTAATGTTCAAACGCAGGCAGGCAGTGTCTAACAGAGCCCTGGGTACTGTAAATACATTTCTTGCACTGTCACACATAAACACTGCAGAGATGGAGATCAAAAGGTCTTGCTGCGCGGAGCGGGGCGGCGTGATGGAGTGAGCATGGTGCTTTGTGGCGGGCGGGGTGCAGGGACGCTGCAGAGGAACAGACTGCCTGGAGACGTAGGAGCCCAGAAGGCCTGGGGGGCCTCAAAGGGGGAAAAAAATCCCCGCTAGCAGCAGGAAAAATAAATAATTCCGTTATCTCTGATGAATTTCTGCCTTTGATCTGGTTTTTCCTCTCCCTCGCGCTGCCTTTGCACCCCCTACCTCCCCCCATCCTTCGTGGTGTGATTTATCCCACGGCCAGCCAGGCTCAGGGCACCTGATGGGCGCTGATGGATGGGCACTGCCCCAGCCCTGCACCGTGTCGGGCACACACTCCCAGTGCCCCACGTTCCCCACACCCGCTGTCCCACAGCACGCGGTGCACAGGCTGTGCTGGGCTGCCCTCTACCAGGGGATGGATGCATGGAGTGCAGCTTTCCTGGCCTGGGGTTACCGGGCTTAAATCTGACAGCTGCTAAATAATTGGGTGTTTCTTCCACAGCCAGTCCCTCCCTTTGGAGCCAGGGGAGGCCACATGGGTGCCTCTGATATTTCCCTGCAGTGTTGCCAAAAAAAGAAAAAAAAGCTAGAGTTCTGGAAGTGGGCACCAGCAGAGGAGCACTGCCAGTTACTGGGAATGATCAGGAAGGGATTACTACAGCCTTTGTGATGGACCAAAGCTCCCTCCACTCAGCAGCTCCTCAAGCTAGAGGCAGCCTGTGCCATGAGAAATGCTTCCCTGCTCGTGATGTGCTGGGATGAGAGGGAATGGCCTCAAGTGATGTCAGGGGAGGTTCAGGTTGGATATTAGGAAAAGCTTCTCCAAAAGAGCAGTCGGACATTGGCACAGGATGCTGAGGGAGTTGTGGAGTCACTGTCACTGGAGCAGCTCAAGAGCAGTGAAGTTTTGGCACATGGGGACATGGTCAGTAGGCATGGTAAAGGTGGGATGGGGTTGGACTTGGGAGTCCGAGAGGTCTTTTCAGGCCTTCATGATTCTATGATTCTATGGATAAGGAATAAACACCTGTATTAATTTTAGAAATAAATAGATACATTTCTTTATCCACAAATAAGAGATTTCAATCTCACTAAGAGATTAATGAAAAGTTCTGATTTAGGATGGAATATTTTTACCCCTGAGTTTTTCCCTAAAATGATCATTTTAAGACACCAATCAACAGTCAAACAGTGTACGGTAATGAAGGCCCCCACTGTGTTTCTGTAGTGTTACTTTGGTTCTTTGGTCTTTATTTGTCTATGCAAAATAACTGTAAGGTGCACATCATATGCAATAGATGCAACATCATAGAACCAAAGAATGGCTTGGGTTAGAGGGAACATCGATGACCATCTAGCTCCAACCCAAGGCATTCTGTGATTCTATGATGTTATATCTATTGCTTATGACATACACACTATGGGCAGGTTCGCCAACTACTTGATCGTGCGCTAGTTCAGATTGGGAAAAAGTTTGGGGAAAAGTTGCAGTTTTCCAGAAACAGACAAAATCATCCAAATGGTGTCAGCATAACAAACTGTTGGTATTGGTCTATAGATACAAAGCTAATTCCAAAGCAACATGATACTTTACAAATCGTTTGCTTGAAGAAAGCTTGACCAGCTTTGCTGATATGAATCGATGGGGTTACTTATGCTAATATTATTCAGTGACCTAATAACTGGTGGTTAAAACAGGATGCCAATTAACTCCAAGAAGCCCCACTGAGTGTGTTTTCTGTGAGGTATGTAGAGATTTGATTTTGTTTGGGGAGTGGGGTGGGAAAGTGCAGTTCACTTATTTGGCCTGTTTTGGGAAGAAAAGGGTTCTGCCCTGAGTGCTGTTGGTGTTCAGTGTGCAGAGGGAGTGCCATGCTTTGTGGATGAAGCTCTGGGCAGCCTGATCTGGTGATCGAGCCCTGCGCATGGAAGGGAGTTGGAGCTCAATGATCTGTTAGGTCCCCTCCGACCTAAGCCATTCTATGAGTCTATGATTTGTGGGACCAAGGGGCAGCAGTCAATCCTTCTCTGTCCTCAGGAGGATTACCCTGAGTCCCTCTGTCAGAAGCTGTTTCGAAGCTCTTAAAGAAGAGTGCTCCTGTTCCAGTCAGGGCAGTTCTGGAGCAGAACCAGGTGGGTAATGTCCAAAGCTCAAGAGAGGGCTTGGCTGTCTTCAGATGAGAAAGCAAAAAGGAGAATTGGATCAGATCAGGTTTTTGGATCTTTATTTTTCTCCTTTACCTTAAAACAAGACCGACAAGGAGAAAATAAGTTGAATAAACAGTTTTCAGGTGGTCCTGCAGTAGAAGTGGTGGGTGAAAGAACTCCTCTAGTGTTTAAGGATGTGAGCTGCGGGCTGATGTAGGGCTGCTGTGGGCAATGCTCTGCTCCCCACACCCTGCTGCACCTGCTGGCACCTGGTAGAGCGCTGGCCCCTCTGCCAGCCTCAGGAACAGGGTGGGCTTGGGGGAAAGCTCTGGAATGCCACAGGTGAAGGAGAGTTTGGTGGGTAGAGCTCTTGAGGTTAGGAGCAGCAGTGAGTGCACTGTACAAATAAGGGCACCTAAAATTGTAGGTGGCTTGTTGAGGGATGGGGTGTGCATGAATAGCAATGGGAGGGTGACTTGAATGGCTCTGTGCTCCAGCTTTGGGCAGAGGCTGTGGGTGCAGCACGGCTGCAGGACCGGGTCTGTGCTGTGAGTGACGTGCAGGAACAGCCCAGGCTGTTCCCTCCTGCAGTGCGAGTGCGCCACAGCCTTATCTCGCTCCAGACATCAGAGGAGCAATCTTGCTCGTGAGGCCAGAACCTGACAGCCTTGTACATTAGCACTTTTTAAAAGTGATGTCCACTTTTGAAATAGTACCTGTCCCAAGAGTGGTCACTTCATTTGACAAATGCCAGTGATGACAGCTGGACACCGTGTTACAAACTCCAGCCTTCTGCTCGTCCGGCTCCAGCCCATCACGGGGAGTGGAGCACACGGAGCTGTGTTCTCCTTAATGTCCAGACATGTCCACTGTGTTCCTCAAACATGCAGCTATGCTCCGAGGTCTGTTTGGACCTTGGGTTTGGGTTGCTTGCCTGCAGGGAATGTGTGTGGAGCATTACCAAAGAGGGAAGCTACAGGTAGGTGTGAGTTTTCCCAGAAGGATGGTGGTGTTTTGTCACCCTCTTCCCGATGTCTTCCCAATGCAAGGAGAAAAGCAAGCAGAGAAACACACTGTCTTCTCACTGTACAGAAAATCTTGCTTGAAAACTTCTGTCTGCAGCTCCTGAACTCATTGGCTGTGCCAGTGGTTGGCGCAGAGCCTCTGCAGAGCTGTGCTTTTTGCATGGAGCCCACAGGGACCTCCCCCGCTGTATGGGGCTACTCCAGGCTCTGTGCTGAAAATCTGAGCCAGAGGGGGAAGGAGGAGACAGGGCAGAGGCTCCCTGTGAACATGCAGCCGAACTGGAGTGGATGGAGTTAGCTCTATTGCCTAAGAGCCCTTGTGGGGCTGCTTGGGGAACCACTGTAAGAGTCACCCCAAAGATCTTCATTGAGATGACATTATTGAAACAACAAGTTAGGACTGCGCAGAAGCTGGGAAACACTGGAACTGGACTGCTGAAGTGATTTGTGTTCTAGAGAAGTACAATGAGCTGTGTTGGTTTTTCTTCCATTTCGTGAATCAAAATGTGTAGAAAGGAAGGCCAGAAAGACATGAATCTACCTCTGTCATTCTCTATCACTTGGTCCCACCTCCCTCTGCTTTGCACAGCCCTCTCTCCCTGTCTTTAATATAAGTCCTGTTAGAGTCCTGGGGTGAACTGGGTTGCTCAGACAGGGTGCTGGGCACAGGGACAGCTGTCTGCAGGTAGATGGCACAGGACATCCTCCTGGAGAATGGGGCATCGTGGCCACTTGCTTATAACTTTTTTTTGGCAATTGTGGGGAGAGGGGGAACAAACAAATCAGATGAATTCTTTTTGTTCTTTGAGTGGCCCTTGGGTGCTTTTCCCAGCCGATAACTTGACCCCTTCTAGTTATGCCTCTGCTGAATGCCTCCTGGTGCCTACCCAGCCCTGAGGAGTGATGTAGAGTTCAGACAGATGGCACAGCCCAAGCTGAGCCTGCAATTTCCTGCCCTATAAAATCTGAGTTTCCTTCAGGCCCAGGTCTCTGTCAGGTCACTCCCACCCAACTCCTGTACCG
Source organism: Lophura swinhoii (assembly GCA_030408155.1). Taxonomy (NCBI): domain Eukaryota; kingdom Metazoa; phylum Chordata; class Aves; order Galliformes; family Phasianidae; genus Lophura; species Lophura swinhoii. Next base: position 12,847,896 of record CM059471.1, read on the forward strand.
CTCTCCACGGTCCCCTTCCCACCCTTGAATATTTCATGATAGTAGCCATGAGCTTGGTTTTTATTGCCCCATATGTTGGAGATGCATGGAAAAAACACATAGGAGAAATCCCCATAGTGGGGGAGTGAAAAGCCACCGAGTTTATGGGGTGTTGCAAATAATCTGAGGCAAAACAAATGTTTAAAGCCGACCCCGCTGCCAATTGTTTTAAACATGGAAAAATGGGCCGAGGGGCAGTGGGTAATGGGCCAGTAATTTTCTTCCTTTCTGGACACCCCAAAGCAACAAATATCAAATATTCTTTGAGAATGGAGGGTGGGGGTTTTATTGCCCGTACCTAGGGGCAGCGCTGGCTCGCCCTATGGAGCAGGGCTTTTACAAGCAATAACCCGTTTGTGGAGCCAGGCTGGGGGATTAGTGTTGGTGCTGACTTTTATAAGACACTGTGGGGGCTTGCAACAGACTTGCTTTTTGTAAACCAGTCCATTAAACAACGCAACCTGAGCTAAACAGCAGCAGGGGACCGAGCCCCAGGGACCTTCTGAGCCGACCCCTCTGCTTCTGTAATAAACTCAGCAGCATCCCACTTCCAGCAGAGTGCCTGCACAGAGAGCCTAATGTACTGCTGCAGAGGAGGTCAAGGACAAAAAGACCCAGGCTGGGTTTTTTCAGAGTGGTTGGTTGTTGCTGCAGCGGACAAAATGCTGCCAGTCTGTATGGTTTTAGTGCTGGGCCTTGTCTTTTATGGCTTATTGGATGCCCTTCTGGGAAGGTTATCCTTCTCCAGGATTTCATGGGATGGTTACAGAGGTTGACAGCCCAGGTTTGACCTGCTGGACAGTTGTCTGCTCCCTGCCAGGGATGGGGTGGCAAATGGCCCACTGTAGAAAATGCCTAAGGCTTGCTTGTGCTAATGCTGGGGCTGGTGCTGCTTGCAGTTTTCACCAATCTTTGTAGCTGGAATAAATACAGACATGGCAACAGAGGCATATTGTGGGCATTCCAGACCCTCTTGTACATTGATTTAGAAAAATCAGTTTCTCACTGAGCTAAAACTGCATGCCTTTCTGTATTTCCAGCCAGTCCTGACATTTATCTGGCTTGGATAAATCTTTTCTTTTAAAACTTTATTTCTTTTATTTCACTTAATCTGAACAAGTACCTCAGAACCTGTATTAGAGAAGAATATTTCAACGGATTCGTAGCTTACAGAACTTTCCAATTTATTTATAAAAATAGGATATATTGTTCAAAGTCAGGGTGATACTACTCAAACTTTGTGCTATTTCAGCTGAACATCTCCCTGCACAAACCTCCTATTGTGCCTCTGAGCCAGAGAGCTTATCCTTCCAGCTTTCAAGCTGGCTTCTTTCAGCCCTTTGCAATCTGGGCTGCAGGTCTCTGGATGTATGAGGACTTCAAGAACAATCCCCTGACTCCACGAGGGGGAACAGGGCTGGGACCGAGAGCACCTGCACCAACCCTGGCCGGCACTGCTCATAGGGGATGCTGCGGGCAGAGGGTTTCCGTGGAGATGAACGGATGCTGAGCTGGGGATGCGATCTGGTGTAATTTGGTGCTCCGGGAGGATGAGGTGCTGAGGTGTGAGCACCCCAGAGAGGCTGGGGGGCCCAGGGCACGTTGCCCTCAGCTCACTCCACGCTCAGCCCTACGGGGCCTCCTGGGGGGCTTCGGGAGAAGGGTGCGGGTGACATCTGGTGGTGGCGGCTCCTCCGCAGGGCTGTGCAGCGATGTTGCTGCATTAGCAGAGGCTGCTCGGCTTTTTCGGCTCAGACCAGAGCATGCGGAAGAGAACACCTGGAGCTGCAGACAAATATGCTGGGACATCGCTGCCAGGTTTCCCTGCTGGCTGGCGTTCAAACCTGTTGTCCACGGTGTAAGGATGAGATAATGGGAAGTGCTGAAGGAGCTGCTTGGAGCAGGGAGAAATCACAGGTTCTGAGGCTTTCCCAGACCCATGATTTGCACAGTTCGCCTACTTCAGTGATGCTCTTCAGTAAGGCTTTGTCCAACCCAAGTGAAACCCATGAGGACCTGTAGTTAAACCCAAGCTCACGGCTGCAGGGTACCATGGAAGCTAGATATCTCGCTGGATTCAAAATGGGCTGGAAACCTTGAGGAAGAAGGTAGCTCTCTAGCAGACGATGTGAAACACTGGTTTGGAGAGAACTCTGGATGTTCCCAGACTGCTGCCCACCACCAGCAGCTGAGGCAGAAATAACTCTATGCATGCATTCCCTACCCACCTGCCTGGGTGTCCAATGCTTGCTGGTATAAGGAGGAGGATGCTGAGTGAGCTGAGTATTTGTCTTGAGTTCTTCTTGCTGGCTTTCTTAAATTATAGACATCGGAGACACTGTCCTGCCACCATCCCAGCCCTGCAAATGACAGAGACCTGCCTCCTCCCAGCTGTGGAGCAGCCCATGGCAATGCCCAGCACACCCCTGCGTGGCAGTGCATCCAGCTGCAGAGCAGATCTCGTAGTAGGCGAGGAGTGCTGGGACCACATCTCTTTCTGGTGATCCCTAGCTCTGACATCCTTTCATTCAACTCAGTCTGAAATCTGCAAATCTTGTGCTGCTGCTTCCTTGCTGCTGGTGTTTTAAACCTTTGGCCAACGTAAACCTAGCATCATGCATTTTTTTGGCAGTGGTGCAAAGTCTCTAAGTCCCAACAGCTTTTTTGGAGTAAGTCCTCCTGAATTCATCTAGCTCTGAGTGCAAGCAGGACTTGAGGTGCAGCTAGGATTTTCTGTATGGTGGAGCTGTAGATACAACAGTACTTTAGTTAAATGGGTTTTGGAGCGCTGTAGGGAAGGAGATGAGGGTGAATCCCTATTCTGAGGGTCACAACTCTCCTCTCCTCCCCATGGATCCATGTGAGGTCAGATACAACCCACAGCAACCCCTGAGAACCTCTCTCTAGGTGGCTGAGCTGCTGGAGGGTTAATGGGTCGAAAAGGCTCCGGCTTCCTTGGTGGGTGGAAAGGTTTAACTCTGCCCTGCCACAGCCACCATTTTTCTGGTCGAGTGGACAGGAGCCTTAAAATGCCACTTTGGCTGGCAGAAAGATGAGGGCCAGGAGAAGGGCAGAGTAGAAAGCTTTTTACTTCCAAAAATAACTCTGCAACAAAATGAGGAGGTCGGGGGGTGAGGAGAGAAATGGAGAAGCACCTTCCCTGGGGGCCAGCACTGAAGTTTTTACCCTCAGAGTAAACGAAGAAGGAAAGCTTGGCTACATGAAAGGTTTTCCCTTCATGGTAGGGCTGTAATGATCTGTAAGGGCTGGAGTAAGAGCGGCTGGGAGACAGAGCATCCCCCTGTCCTTCCTTTCTGTTGGCCATTTGCACCATTGTTTCCCCCTTGTCTAACTGCAGTTCTCTCCCTTGCATGGCTGGAGCTGGAACAAGGTGAAGTTGGGATGTGTTATCCCAGCCCCACATGCCAGCTTGCTGTTTTCCCAGGAACTGGCTGATCTCAGGATGGATCTACTTGTGGTTCTCCACCAGGGCAAGCTTTAGAGATAGATAATGGACTGGGTTCTGCTGTGCACGAGCCCAGGCAGAGGCATGAGGACATTGGGCCAGGCACGATCTCTTGGCTGGGATCTGACATAATGGACAGGGTTTGGTGCAGCATCCATGAGAAAAGTCCATCTGCAAAAGCAGCATGCATGGGGCCCTCCTCTCAAGCAGTGGGTTTACAAAAGAATGCCTCACAGAGGGTGTTTCCCAGACTGAGTGTTGGGTGGGCATTTTATCGCTGGTGGTGGCCGACGTGCCAGGAAATACTGTTATTTCTTCCCTTCTCGAGCTGGGAGATGATAAACACTAGGCTCTGCCTGCATTCAGCTGTGATCCATCAAGGCAGGGAGGGGGGACTTGGACCAGAGCGTGGGTGAAGGGAGGTCAGTGATTGTGTAAACAGGCACTTCAGGGTTCACCCGAGCTGGTATTACTGTAATTCATTAGAGGTGTCAGCCCTCTTTGTAGTCCTTGCTTGGAGAGCCCCTCGCCTGGCAGCTCCTAACAACCAGCATTGCCAGCAGAAAAATAAACGGCGTGAGGTGTCCTTGTGGGAGAAGAGGGCTTTCCTGCAGCTGTGGTGGGGGTTTGTCTGGGGGGACCCCAGTCTCACTGGTGCTTCCTTGCAGAGACACACCCAGAGCGACGTGCTGGGATCAAGCTGCTTGCACCAAACTGGTGATGCTGTTCCACCTGGTGTACAGCACAGGATGGTGCAGGGCTCGAGCAGGCTATGCACTCCTGTGGCTTGAGGCAGAGCTCCTTACCTTGTGTTAGCAGCTGGGGCTCTACACATAGTCTGCTGAGCCCTAGTGCCGACTGAGGGCTGCAACAGCTGGTTCCCATCCCCAAACCACTTGCTCTACTGCAAGGAGCACCAACACCCTGCTCCCAGCAGCCAGGAAGGCTATGCTGTACATAAACCCTGAGGCTGGTTCTGGAACAATGTGGATGGAGCTTGGAGAAGTGACTGTAGCACTTGAGGCTGAGCTAGTGCTGCAAGATCCATTCTGTCCTCTCCTTTATAAGTGGGGTGACTGTCTCAGATATTATGCTGCAGCATAGGGATGCCCATGTACACCCCTGGGAATGCAGAGGGATTTTCAGAGCATTGAGATCTGATGCAGTCTAATCTTGTCCTTGCAAACCTAATGGCCAGCACTCAGTTCCTCTCCTGGGGAGAAGTGCAGCATCCTGGTCCAGTTCAGCATCATTTCCCAGTCTTCCTCTGTGGTGTGAAAGAAGTGGGCAAATAAGTGCAGAGAATGCAAAAGTGGTCCTGGATGTGGGGGCCTGGGAAAACCCTCCCAGGAAGGCTTGCAGTTGTTCATGGTCAGTTGGTGGAAGGCGTGGGAGATGATTTCTGGTTTGCTCTGTACCACAGAGTTGAACGAGCTTTCTGTTTGCAAGGAATGCTTGGGATGCACACAATGTGAGTGGTAAGTATGTCATGAGGAAGAATAAAACCCATGTCAGAAATGTGAGATTTGACATCTCTGCAAAGCCCAAGAGGTCAGACACTGTCAGAGAAGGGTTGGGCTGGGGAGCAAGCATGCAGTGCCCCCTAAATGGTTCTATATTTAGTGTGAAAACCTTCTGTCAGTATTCCTGTGACTTTCCTTTCTTCAGCATTTTGGATTTGTGTGTTTTCAGGCCAAGATCTGCTGCACTAACACTGGAGCTCCTGGTCCTGAAGAAGACCTACCTGCTCCCGTAAAGCACGAAGACAGTCCAGTGCTGATCGGACCGCCCTGGCCAAGCATACAGGGTTCACCCACAGCTGAAATTACAGGATTTCCTTATGAAAATAAGCGTGAAAGCACTGGATGCACTTTGGCTTTCATGAGGTTGACTGACCGATGCAAGTCCATGGAAATGCTTGTGGTTGGTGCACTGATTCCAAGGAGGTGCTGCTAAGGAGGGCTGTGCATTGCTGAGAGGAAGACCCTGGGATGCAATGGAGCTGCAATGGAGCAGCTTTGGAGATCTCTGTGCTGGAAGATGAAGTGTTGGCCCGTAGCTCTGTAGCTGCTAATAAACCATCTGGCATTGCTTATTTTAATTACATTGTGCTCCGGTTTAGGGCAGGTGAGCAGAGAGGGTGCCCTAAATTTTTGCAAGGCGGCATTTGGTCAGCGATAATTGTGCTGGGTGAATATAGGATCCGGCACTGGGGCCTTTGACTCCTGGCCAAGGGAGGCAGGTGCTTTCAATATTAGCCCTGTTAAGTTTCTGATAGGGAAAGGTGTTTGAGAGATATGTACGGTGGAGGAGAGGCTGAGGAGGGGGTTAAGTCCTAGGAGCGGCCCCATCCTTCACTGTGCCCTGCCCTTGCCATGCTGCCTGCCAGTGTGTCAGCAGTGCTGATGTGTCAGTGGTGGCCTGTCACCCAGAGCATCCTAAGCAGTGACAGGCTGTGCCACACACCCAATGCTCTCTTCTCCCTTTCTACAGTGGTATGCTGAGCTGTTCCTTCCTCTGCTCTCCTGAATCATTCATCCCTCTGTGCCCAGAGTCTGGCTATGGTTTGTCTGGATGGGATGGGGGAGCTGGGGGGAAAAAGCACTTTGTGGCCTTTGGGCTACTCTGGCAGGTGTTTGGTAGGTAGTTTTTGGGCAATGGGACTTATACAGGGTTTGGCTCCCATGTACAACCTCTCAATGGCTGCCACCTATCCTGCTCTGGGCACATCTTGTTTCCCTGCTTGCCATGGCAATCCCATCATGGTGCAGAGCATCACTGCTCCCGAAGCAAGCAGGAAATGCATCCCTTGCACTGCCCATCCATTCACACTGTTCTTCTCCCATGTTCCCTCCCACGGCCTTTCTCTGTTCTGGCCCATTGGCTCCCACACCCCGAGACCTCCATCCTTGCACCAGGGCTTGTTCCTGCTCCATCTCCCCAGTCTGGCAAATGAGAAGACACCTTTATGTCTTGGTATTCCCAGGGTTTGCTGATAAATGCTGTCTCCACAACCCCAGCCTTCACTGACTCGTTATCAGGACAAGCACTGCTAGGAAGCGACCCATGACCCTGCCCAGGGAGGTCCCAAGGGAATTGCCCTTATCAGCTCTTTCTAAAAGCTTCCCTTTTCAACATGACAGAGAAGTCTTGTCCAAGAAATATCCAAATAGAGATGGGGCAGGGTAAGGCGCAGCGTGCTGCGGCCAACAAGGGATTCTTTTGCTGTTCGCTGAGTGGAGCTGAGGCTGGGAGGAGCATCCCTCCCATTGGAGGGGCCAAACACTGTGGGCAGTGGGTCTTCACACTCTGCCTTGCTGGGCCAACCTGCTCCATGCAGATGGATTTCCCAGCTTCATGCCTGGGGTTATCAGGGAAACAGACAGCAGATAAGAACGTCTGGGGCAGAAGGAGTGGTGGGAATGTCTTGGGGGGCTGCAAGCAGACTCACTCAACTGTGGGGTTTCCCCTCTGAAAGGGAGGCTGGACTATAACTTCTCCTCCACTGACCTAAGTTCAACCGTCAAGAAGGATGATCCATTCTTCTTTTCCTCTAGAAGCCACCTTTCAATCCAGCCTCATCTTTATATAGGTGACATGTTGGGGCATTGCTGTCCCATTTTCCCTCTGTGTCACCTCTCCATTGGAGCAATCAACTGTGTATAGTATTTCTGCTACCAAAAGGCATGGTTGGGTTCAGGTGCCAACAATGAATTTTGGAGGCCACTCTCTAGCTTGGCCTCCCATCCCTTTTGACACATCAGCTCGTCCATTTTGATGGGCAGGCAGATGGACTGTGTGGGTTGCTGGTCCTACTCTAGCTCCCTGCTGGGGCTTAGCAGGGATGGGCTCTTGCAGGGTCCTGGCTGTCACTGACTTCCCACCTTTGATCAGGAGTCGGCATTCCTGAAGTGCTCCATCTCCCACATGTTGCACTGATCAAAGGCAACTGTTGCCTGGACCCTCCCCTGAGCCCATTTGCACACAACTAAAAATACAGAAACACGAAGAAGACCAAAGGAGGTGGAGATTGTGATGGATGGAGGAGAGAGAGGACAAGGAACAGCAGCAGGCGGAACCTTCATAGAGTGTCCCATATGCAGCCACCAGTAGGATGCCAGTAAGCCTTAGTGGGTCAGGAGAGATGCTGAAGTCTGACTTGGGGCCAGGAAGGGGCTGGCCCTTATCTGCCACCTGAAGGAAATGCTGTCATTGCTGGATGGCAGTAATTGCTTGGATCGGGAGCAGCTGCATGGCCAGCAGGATGCAGCCAACATCTCTCGTGGCTTGGTGGGTTCAGGAGGGATGCCAAGTGATCTTAGCCTTAAAGCTGATCCCTTAGCCTTAAAGAAGTTTGTTTGCACAATGCTAAGGTCCCCTACAGTCTCTCTGGAGGACCATAAGTTGACTTCTGCTTGATTGATATGTTGCTGGAGTCTACAGCATATGTATACCTGTATCTCTATGTCTGAATGCCCCATGGCAACCCTGGTTGGTGCCAGGGGCTCCTCTGAGCTCTCCCATCCTTATCCATCCTCTCACCTGTCTACTTGTTACTCAGAAATACAATTTAGCTTTCAGACTCCAGAAAAACACCTTCTGCTTCAAAGTTGCAGAAAGGAAGTGCAGAAATCAGGACCACAGGACACATTTGCAGACCACGAAGCAGGCAAGCCCAGGTGACAATTTGTCTGGATGAAAGGTGAATTCTGCCCATGGTGATGCTGCAGCAATCAGCAAGCAGGAAAACATCCTCTCCATGTAACAGAGGATCTGCCCACTCTGGGCGATGCCCTTCAGCAAGGCAGGATGTTCTGCTTTTCCTATGGGCTCCATCTTCTTGTGCAGTCCGAGGGAGATGGATTCATTGGGCACCACACTTCCAAGATCTTGATGTCCTTCCTCTAGGATCAAGTCAATTTGCTAATTTGAGGTGGTTCCAGCCATCTCTGCTCTGAAAGATGCAGACTGGAGCTGACTGCAGCAAAATCAAACTTAGGGCAGCATTTCCAGCAAAGCTGTTCCTGAAATGTTCTCTGCATGCTCAGAGTGCCTATGCAGCAAAAGGAACTGGTGATTGTTGCTGGGTCATGCTCATCTTTGTCCTTGCTAGTACCTGTGGGTTAATTAAATTAGGTGAAAAAGGTCCTCAGCCAGCTCATAGCCCACTGTGGGAACACCCTGAGGCTGAATTTTGCTCATTACTCACATCTAGAAGAAAAGGGAGGGAGTGGAATACTGCCAGGGAAGCTGAGCACCTCCATTACCTGATGTCCTCCAGGGCTGCAGGCATGCTCAGCACCCCTGCACAGGCTCAGGCACCCTAGAATTCCTAACAGCATCCTGCTCTTGGTCCAGTGAGGGTGACCCCGGCTCTAGAAACCCTCACCCGCCCTGCACTAGCTGTGGACAAAGTGCCCCTGCTCAGACAGGCATGAAGGGCTGCCCTCAGCTGTGCTTGTCCTTCTCAGGCAGGACTGGCGCAGCCAGGGTGGGCAAGCTGTGGGTGACTAGGGGCAAACATCTGGTGCCCTTTTGGACACATGACAAAAAGAAGCATCTCTCCAAAACTGTGGTAGGCTTTGCATCTGACCCCTTCTTGTATCCACGGATGGACAGGACCTGCAGCAGCAGCTTCTTCCTTTCTCTCCTCCAGCCCTGCTTCCCAAAGTTCAGCTTCTTGGCTGCAGGCAGCCCATAGCAGTGTTTTACAGCAAGGTGACCCCTGCTCTTTGGTGCTGTGCAAGTCCCTGTCCGTCCTGCTGTTGAGCCGTTCGCCAAACACATTGTGACAGCTCGGCTGGAACCACGCAGGGACCGCGTCTTCTGCTGTTGGCGGTGGGCTTGGACAGAGCACTAGTCACCCCCTGCCAGGCACTGGAGGACCTTGGAGGAGGGGGTGAGGGGGCAGGCAGTGCCTGGATCCTGCCACTACCGTGACAGCCCTACACAGAGCTTTCGGCAGGGATAGGAGAGTAGCCCTACTCCTCTATCTGCAGACACCCAGGTTGTAGGTTGATGGCACATCAATTTTGCTGGGTGCGTTGCCCACTGGGTACCCTCCTGAATTTGACTGAATGCAATCACCTGCGGCATGTGCATGGGATCATCTGAGAGCAAAAAACAAGGTGCATTCAGTCTGTTGCTGAGGCTGCTCTGGTGCAGTTCGGTGGTTGAGTTGTTTGACCTGCACCCAGTGCTATGCAACACCCAGTCTGTTCCCTACCCACACGGTGTGCCAGCAGCAAAAGGGCTAAAGGTGGTCTTCAGGACAGATACTCAAGCACTGCGAGCTGCTTTACAGAGCATCCTTTGAACCTTCTCAAGCTAGGGCCTCAGGTTCCCTCCCACCTGCTTGGCACTGGGGTCTCTCCTCAGAAATAAGCCTGCCTTGGGGCTTGCTTTGCAGGATCTTTCCTCGCTGATACAGCCACCTATTTCTGATGCCCCAGAAATCTCAGGTTTTGCCACAGCAAAAAAACTTCAAAAATAAAAGTTGTTCAAGCTCTCACACTTAAACATGAAAACTGGATCCGGAGGCATTCTTGAGAGTAAAATGAGCAAAGGAAATCAACTACAAAGTCGGTGTTTTTTAAATCTTGTGCTTCTGTAGCTAGATCACTGCATCTGGGGAAGCTAAAATATGTTATTACTAAAGAAGGAGGTTTAGCAAAGATGTATATTTCTGTGGTTCTGGCAAAAGCTATGTTTCCCCATGGGTACTGAGGCAGCCTGGAGTTCAGCTGTGTGGAGGACATGTCCCTGGTGCCACCCGGAGCTGGCTTTTTGTGATTTGAGACCCCTCGGAGGGGTCACAGATACAGCAGAAAGATACTGGGAAAGAGCAACCCCTATTGCAGGAGGAGCTGCTGGGAGAAACTGCAGCTCCAGGTGAGGCTGGGGCAGGAAACGTCCTGCCTGGCACAGATCAGCTGGCCGCTGCCTGGTGGCAGCTCTGTCCCAGCAGTGCCTGCTTAGAAGGACAAGGACAGAGCTGTCCTGGGCACAGCGTGCTGAAGCCGCGCCCGCCGGCGGCCACAAGCAGCAGGTGAGAAGGAGATGGGGAGGGATAGAGGGGGACAGACATCCCAGTGAGGACAGGAGTGACAAGGGCACGGTCTGGATGTGTCAGTGATGCTACGTAGGGCCCTGTCAGTGCCAGCCTGTGTCCCAGTGACAGGCTGACAGCCCGGCAAGGACGGCAGCAGAGGGCAGGAGCAGCAGGCCCTGCGCTGACATCTCGTGCCGACCCCTGCGAGGAGCAGGGCGATAGGAGCAGGCACGTCTCCTCCCGGGCTGCAGGAGGAAGGCTTCATGCTGCACACTTTCCCATAGAGCAGAGCAGCAGACGGCCATCCTGAAGCATCCCGCTCTCTCCTTTCTCCTGTGCACTAAGCTTGTCCATCCCTCCAGTTCTTCTTCCCTGGAAATGCAGGTGTTTCCCTTCCCACTCGCCAGGGTTTATGCTGCTGTCCCCAGCTACACGCCTGCTCTCTAGTCCTGGTGCGATGCAGCAGGGCCCTTCTGCCATACACTGCCCGGGTTCAGGGGATGGGGAAGCGGAGCAGCACTGGGCCCAGCAGCAAGCCCAGCACCACCTCCATCACCACCACCCGCACTTCTCCCAGCGGGCAGGGCTGGAGCTGCGCAGGAGTTGAGGCTCCTCTTCCAGACGAAGCCCTCCGCACGAGGGGTTGGAAGCGAGAGGAGCCGTTCCCCAGTTCCGCCCCGTTGCTAGGGCCCGTTGCTAAGGCCCGTTGCTAGGGCCCGTTGCTAGGGCCCGTTGCTAGGGCACGCCGCCAGGCACCGCCTCATCGCGCCTGCGCGCTGCCTCTCCGTGCTCACGTGATGCAGCGGGAAGATGGCGGCGCCCAGGGGCGGCGTGCGGGACTCTGAGGCGGGTTGGGCCTAGTGCCGTGTTCTGTCGGACTGCTCTCTGTTGCCGACATGTCTCGGCTCATCGTGAAGAACCTCCCCAACGGGGTGAGTTTGTCTGCGACCTTTGTGTGACAGCGTTCGGGGCCCAGGAAGAGAGATGAATCTGATGGCTGCTGGGATGAGAGAGGGCCGGGGGAGGAGAGGTGCCTCACGGAGAGGTCTGGGGAAGGGCCCACGGAGCGAAGAGCAGGTGGAGGTTCTGGGGGAGCGGGCGTTTTCCGGGAGGGATGGCCGTTGGTGGTTATGAGTTGTGGAGGTGCCCCGGGGCCTTGTGGAGGAGCGAGGAGCTGCCCTGGGGATGGAGGGCTCTGCATGAAGAACGATTCGGGTTCTGTGGGGTCAGGAGGTACCCTGCAGCTGCTTCCCAGCCCATGCCTCTGCACCCCGGGCACATCCAGCAGCTTCTAAGGTGGAGGAGAGGGGCAGTTTGTGGCTCCCTATCTTTCCCTTGTTCCCAGAGAGGTATGAATGGTGCTGCTCCCTTCTGGGGATACTGAAAGTTACCTGTGGGTGGGCTGGATGCTCCACTGAGGGCATCCCAACACGTGGGTGCAGCTTTTAGTTATGGAGGTTTTGTAGGCACAGAAGCATACGTGTAAGGAATTCATGAATAAGAGGACAAACTTTCATAGCTGACATGCATTTCTTATCAGCCTTGCCACAACATAGTGAGATTTCTTCAGAAGTCCTCTGTGTTAGTAAATGTTTTGCTTTAGACTTATCTGTAAAACATCTCTATAGTTATGTTGCTGACCTGCCTTCCTTTTCTCCTTCCCTTCTCCAGATGAAGGAAGATCGCTTTCGGAAGCTGTTTGCAGCCTTTGGCACACTGACTGATTGTTGCTTGAAGTTCACCAAGGATGGTAAGTTCCGGAAATTTGGCTTCATTGGCTACAAGTCTGAAGATGAAGCTCAAGCAGCACTGAGCCATTTCAACAGAAGTTTCATAGACACCTCCAGAGTCACTGTGAGTTGATATCTAAAAATACCTTCTTTTGATTAAGAAACTTAGTCACTGGGGGATTTGATAGTCTTACAGATGAACGCCTAAGGGCTAGAAAAGTCTGAAGACTTTTGCAGCAAAACTCTATCCCTGGAGGCATCCAAGGCCAGGCTGGATGTGGCTCTGGGCAGCCTGGTCTAGCAGCTGGCAGCCCTGTCCATGGCAGGGGGGGTTGAAACTCGATGATCCTTTTCAACCCAGGCCATCCTATGATACAGTTCTATGAAAACAGCAAAGCCTGATGCCAAGACTGCTGCTGTTTCAGACAGGTACTTGATACAAATGGACTATCTTCTGTGCACTAGCAGTGATTTCAGTATTGGTTGGAGCAAATGTCAGGTTTTGAGCTGTAATAATCTGAACTTTTGAACTTGAGCTTATTTTTTCTTTCGTTTAAAGTGATTCATCTTACTGTGCTAGATAGGAATTTTCATTCATGTTAAGCAGGAGAGCTTATTTGATTCTCTGTAATTGAGTGTAACAAACTCCCATTTTGAGTAAGTATGAAGCTGTATACTTCTAGAAAGAACATCCTTAACCTACACCGTCCATTTTGTCTAGATTATAAGAAAGATTCTTGATTAAGATGCATCCTGCAGTTTCAGAACAAGACTGTTAAAGATGAGTTTAATTAAAAACTTGATTTTTTTTTCTTCTCAGGTTGAGTTATGCAAGTCTTTTGGTGACCCTTCAAAGCCCAAAGCATGGAGTAAGCACTCTCAGAAAGTCCCTGCCTTGGAAAAACAGCTTGAGAAACCTGTGACAATTGCAGCTCAGGCAAGCACAAAGAAAGTAAGTCTTGCTTTTTTCCTTGAAGATCTTTTTTCCTTGAAGAACACGTGTCAGTGACTTGGCAGAGAGAAGGGTAGCCTGGCATGTGGAAAAGGGGACAGCTGATGTTGGAGTCCTGATTCTGGCATTTTCTGCCTTAGGAAATTTACCTATTTAACCTCTATTGTTAGGTTACCTGAGAAGTGTTACTGGCTCTGCTTCTAATAAGGCTTTCTAAAAATGGCTTCTCTTCTTAGGATAAACAGAAGAAAAATCCATCAGAAAACTTTAAGGAGGTGAGTAGAGTTTCAGTTCCAATGCCGACATTATTGATAAGTTGTAATAAAAGACAGAGTTGAATAGCCCTTTTCTGTACTGCTTTCACCATTATAAATTCAGCAAGATGTATGATTTAAAGAACTCCATAGCAGTCCAGTTCCACTGTAACAAATCATGATTTTAACAATCTCAACACTGAGAACTGATATATATGTGCGTGTGTGTGTGTATGTGTGTATACGTATATATATATTAATTTTTACCTTTTTTTTAATCATTAAATACTTCTCCATGAATAAGCACTCTATCCAGGACAGGTCTTTCAACAGTTGTGTCACATGCAAGTTGTGTCATGTTTAGTTTGCACACTTTTTTCCTTCTTTAATGTTTTCTTGTCTTCTTCAAAGTGTTTTCTAAACATTAAGTACAAGAAGGAATAGGGCTGAGAGACTGAGAAGATGTTAGTGACTAAGTGCTCACTTTGTGAGTGTAAAGTGGACTGCTCTTTATGAATTGTTTTTTTTTATGGTACTGGAAATGAGATTCTTTGAATTTTAACATGCCACTACTTCAGTTTTGTTTGTCTTCACTTTTTTTTTTTTTTTTTTTTTTTTTTTTTTTTTGCTTGGTTTGTTTTTCAACAGCTGGAGGAAGATAAAACATTCCAGGAATTCTTGGTGGTTCACCAGAAACGGTCTCAGGTGGCCACTTGGGCTAATGACACTTTGGTGGAGGAGCCCAAGAAAGAAAAATTGAAGCCAGTGGCTGATTATCTGAACTTTGATTCAGATGAGTCTGAGGATCTGAGTGAGGAGGAGAAGGATGGGAGTGAATCCTCTGAAGATGAGGAGGAAACCAAAGGTACTAAAATGGACTATCACCCTTTGCTTGGCTTTGTCTTGGTGAATGGGAGAGCAAACATGCTGATGGAACTTGATTCAGTGTCCTGCTTACAGAGAGTATAATCAGAAGGGTAGTTTCCCCAACACGTAACTCATTGTGTGCACTGTGGAAGTGCAGATGGCTTCCCCAATACAGAGAAATTTGGGAAACACTCTTTCTGGTATTCAGGGGATGGCATTTGTGCTTTCTCCTGGGTCATTAATTCAAAGCCTAGGAAAAGTAACAGGGCAGTCCTCTCCAATTTGTTTTATATGTGAATTGTTGCTTAAAAGAAAGCAAGCAAGAGTCCAGGCATGTTAGTGTAGAAGTGCTGGTTTAAAATTGCTCTACTGTTTTCTAGTCTTCTTTTTAGGTGGAAAGTGTAGAGTAGAAGGTCATAGTGATTGTGCCTGTCCTCAGCTTTAACTTGGCTGGGGAGAGAGCAGCAGTATCTGTGCACAAAACTTCTTTGGTCTCTTCTTTCTGACAGCAAAGAAACAACAGGAGAAGAAGGCAGCTACGAGGGAAGACCTCTCAGATATGGATTACTTGAAATCTAAAGTAGTGAGGGATTCCTCCTCCTACTCTTCATCCAGTACAGAGGAAGAAACAGATAGTGAGGAAGTGGAAGAGGAAAGCAAGAATGAGGAGGATTCAGGCATTACAGAAAATATTGTAACGAAAAACACAGAAAAAAGGAGAAAGTCAAAACCCCAAGAAGCAGAGCAAGAGACACCAGCAGAGAAGAAGAAAAAAGGATCCACACTAGAGGTAGAACTGAATTACACTTTTATCATGCTTAAAGCAGGAGCTTCATGGAATAGTATGTGTTTGCTGGTCACTCCAGGGATGTAATTGAAAGCTTGAAGTCTGTGAGACCCCTAGGTACCAGCTTTTTTGGCTTACTGAGTCGGACCCATTTAAAAAATGGGTTTGTCAGATCTCCTCTCAATGCTAGTTAAATTCCTTTTTCTGGAAAACAGAACTTCCTAAGAGGTAGTATTCGTGCCTCTTTCATAGGCTTTTCTCTCTTCTTATGTATGTCTGCAGGGAATACTTTTGCAGAGCTTGTTTTTAGCATCTGGTTTTGATCATCTCAGTCAGATTTTGCACCCTTACCCTAGTCCTCCTGCCCAGGCTGATTGAATTGTTTTTCCTCCTCCACTCTTCAGCCTCCTGCTTGCTATTCAAAATCACCTAGTTGTGTCATGATTTCTATGGTTTCTCAGTCAGCTTCTTTTTTTCCAGTCTTCTGTGCAGCAGAAGAACCAAGTCAGTTCAGCAGAAGCAAGCACACCACACACAGTGAAACTACGTGGTGCCCCTTTGAATATCACTGAGGTAAGCTTGGTTCCCGAGCTGAGAATTCCCAGCTTGTAACTCAGCAAGGTCTTTGCAGAGGCCGTGTCTTCACTTGGTTGAACTATGCTGAGGATTTTATGGGCAGTTGGGGAAGCTTTTTTACCTGGCTTTGTGCAGAAATATTGTACAGGTACTGCTCCAAAAGTAATGCCTCCTGTTTTTTTTTATGTTGGCCCGTGACATCAGAAGTGGATGTTGGTGTGGCACTAAGAGTTGGCCTTTCCCACCAATATTGCTTTACATTTTGTTGCTGTGCAACAGATGGCAGCGCAGGGGAACTGACAAAATGGTATCTGACATGGAAGTGCATATGAAGCAAAGATGAGGAATTGAGTTTCTCCTTGTGAAAAAAATTTTTCTTGTTTACATCTGTCAATGCTTGCTGAACATTGATGGAGACCAAACAGTGGATGTGAGCACAGTCAGGGGTGAGTGCTTTGTTTCAGCAGTGGCAACAGTGACTCTGGGTTACCTCCTCTGGTGCGGATTTTTACAAGCACAGCATCCAGGCTCCTGTTCACTGCTGGTGAAAATACAGAGCTAATGGTAGTGACTATGTTGAAAAATAGTATTTTCTGTCTCTATCAGGTAATATTACCGTGCTCTTTGTATCTACTGTAGCTTTCATGGAAATAAATAGGAGGCATTACTTTTGAAGTAAGTAGGGTGGTGTTTTTATGGTGCTTCTTTAAGAAAAGGTTGTTTGATGCCCGCTTTCTGAATCCAATAGCTCATTTAAGCAATTCTTATTCTTCCTGCAGCAAAAGATTCGAGAATTCTTCTCACCTCTGAAGCCAGTGGCAATCCGGATAGGAAAAAATGCCCAGGGGAAAAATACAGGTAATGTGTATTTGTGGAAGAGGGTTGGCTCTATGAGTCAGATGACCTCTCAGTCACACCTTTGCTCTTTCCATCTGTAGTTCTACATTACTGGCCTGTGTCCCAATTCTTACTGACCTTTCTGTGACTTTGCAGCTCACTTGCCCTAGTTGCTGGCCATAGGATGCTGTGGACGGAGTAATGTTGGCTGTACTCCCTTAGAGTAATGCAGCAGCATCACAGTAGCAGGAGCCTTTTCTTTGGTTTGTCTTTGAAGCTTTCCTAAACTTCCCAAACTATGCCAAGGAAAGGCCCCTTCCTCTGGGAAAAGCTGCTGCTGCAGATCTACCTTTAGCCAAGGTGCTCTCCTGGCTGGCTGTGACTACTGGAAGTACCCATCAGAAGGTGCAGGTCCTTAGAGCTGGCAGGGAACTTAGTTATATGCTTTCCTTTCATAGTCTAGAAGCAGATGCACCATTTCTTTGCTCTTGAAGGCACCTGTGGAAAGCCTACTTCAGCTGTTAAGACAGGCTTGTTCAGTTTATACACAGAGAGTGAAGTATTAAGAGGCAGCCTTCCAATCTGCCACAGCCATTTTCAGGCTGGATTGAGAAAATTTAATGGGAGCCGAACGCCTTATCTGTAGGAATCTATATTTTAAAAAGCCTGATTCACCCTTAATTAGCCTATTAGTGACTGTGCTTCCTTGCATGATGCTCAGCTGAACCTTTGCTTCCTCCAAGGTTATATCTTTGTTGATTTGAAGAGTGAAGCAGAAGTGCAAAGGGCCTTGAAGCGGAAAAAAGAATACATAGGTAAGTGCTGTTTGTTCCTTCTTGTTCTGATGTCAGTGACAGAGTGTTCAGGTGTTAAAGTGCTCCCTGTGAAAGAATCTCCCATTGCTTTAGTTTCTTCCAGGCAAATGGTGGGGGAGGTTTCCTCTGCACAGCTGTTGTGGGATAACCAGTTGCCATGTAAGTGCCATCAGGAGCAGCTTAGATTGGCTGACCTATGTGTGTTACTCTTTGGCTCTTGATATTTGTCATGTGCCCAATATGTATCTTGTTTTTGGTTAAAAAAAAAAAAAAAAAAAAAGAAACCTGTAAAAATCAAGTTGGGATAGTGCAGGGGATTTGTACAAATGATTCTCCAAGCCTGCATTTGAAACCCATTCTTAGTGAAGTCCTTAGTGAAGCTACTTATACTTGGAAAAAATCCATGTAGGATGGGAACATAGACTTAGAAGCCTGTGGATGAGGTTGACAGAATCAGAAGGATTGAAGCTGTCTGAAGGGAAAGGAGTCTGAAGATGACTAGCAAACGTTCTGCTAATCCCTTGAATCTGTCATTCTTTTATTTAATCTGACAGAATTCTACTCAGTTCTTTTGAACTGTGATTGCTTTTGTCACTGTTGTAAGCCTAGACTCTTAACACATTGATATTGATAGCCCATGGCCTCAGGAAGCATCTAATGTGCCTGTGTATATTTGTTGACTAGGTGGGCGATACATTGAGGTATCCCGATGTGAGAATACCCCAAAAGAAACTGTTACAGCAAAAACTCATGACCAGCCTTGGCAACGAATTAAGAGGGATGATGAGGAAGAGGAAGACTTGTCTGAATCAGGGAGACTCTTTGTCAGAAATCTTCCTTTTACTAGCACTGAGGAGGACTTGGAGAAGATCTTTTCCAAGTATGGTACGTACTTGGTGTAGTACTGGGACTTGCAATGCTGTGTCTCCTTGCAAGCAGAGGTTTTCTGGGTGGGAATGGACATATGAATCTGTGCATCTCACACCTCTCAGACATAGACAGACTCAAATCATCTTCACTGCTGGTGTGACAGCATGCAGCTGCTTGGTATTGAAACTGATGCTGTACCACTTAGCTCAGAGTATACTGTGTATGCATCTGCCCTCGTGCCTCTAATCCAGCAGTTGAAACCATGTGTGCTACAATATATCCGGACTTGGGTGCCATTGCTGGGCCCTCCTTGTTGGTCTACAGCTAGTGGCTCCTCACCCAGACTCATGGCTCATCACACACCTTCCTGCAGCGTTCAGAGCTGCTCTTCTCTCTCTGGCTCCTTTCCTAGCTGTGACCGAAGGGGATACCTGTTCAGAGTGCTGCTGGGGAGTGTGGTGGCTGTGTAAGTGATCTCTCACAGAAAGGCCTTTTCTCTTGCAGGGCCCCTCTCGGAGATCCATTTCCCTATTGACAGACTGACAAAGAAACCCAAAGGATTTGCTTTTATCACCTACATGATTCCTGAACATGCAGTGAAGGCCTATGCAGAAATGGATGGGCAAGTGTTCCAGGTACAGTGACTTGAGTCTCATATGCTATCAGCCTAAGTGCTAAAGGTGGTTATTAGTGAAGTGGACAGGTGTTTGCTCCTATGTGTTGCTGAGCAGAATTCCTCTAGGTGCTAAGGGGTAGAGTCAATTCTGCTTTACTCTCTGGGAACACAACTGCCTCTGGCAGAGCAGTCTGGTTTGAACAGTTTCACAGATACTGAGGTCTGAGTCTGTCTGTCATGCTTTGTATGGTTACTCTTAGCTGCAGCATGCCTTCTCTAGGAAGGAAGGTTACCTACTTCCACCTAGTTCACTTGATTAAGAGAAATGTCTGAAAGTTTCTTTCCTCTGCTTAGTTCATGAACTTCTGTGAATTATTTCAGAGCTTCAGATCAGTATTTATAAATATCTGAAGTGCAGGTGTCAGTTGGATGAGGGCAGACTCTTTTCAGTGGTGTGTAGTGATAAGACGTGGAGCAAGTGCCAAAAACTGAGTGATAGGAATTTTCACACAAAGAACTTCTTTACAGTGAGGGTGGCAGAGCACTGGAGCAGGCTGCCCAGAGACGTTGTGGAGTCTCCCTCTTTGGAGATATTTAAGATATTAAGTGCCCATCTGGACACTTATCTGTGCGACCTACTATAGGAAACCTGCTTTAGCAGAGAGGTTGGACTCAAAGATCTCTAGAAATCTCTTCCAACCACTGCAGTTCTGTGATTCTGAATTTCATCTTGTCTTCTAGGGCAGGATGATACATCTTTTACCCTCCACAATCAAAAAAGAAAAAATTGAAGATGTTGATGCAGAAGAATCTTCCTCCTACAAAAAGCAGAAGGAGGCCAAGGACAAAGCCAGCAGTGCCAGGTATGGAGGTGTCTTGTAGCAGGGTGAAACAACACAACCTGCCAAATTACCAGATGGCCAGAATGCATCTTTGTAGGGGCTGTATAGATTACCAAAGTCAGTAGAGAATTTGTTATGCAGCATTCTGTTTCCTTTACCTCTTACCTACTTAATCCCTCTTTCCAGGTAGCTCTAGTAGTTCAGCAAATAGCATATACAGAAAGAAACATGGTTTTCATTGGCTTTGTGTATGAATTTCTCTGGTGTCTAATAAAAACTGATCTCATGCTGTAACTCTTCAGGGTAGTGGCTACAAATCAGTTACGTCTTTCTCATTCACTCAGTCACCTGTATTCTAAAACTTTCAGGAGTTATATTTCTAACAGATTGGTTTGAAAGTTGACAATATTTTCAGACCTTACAGGCAAGGAATGCAACTTTCCTTGCACAGGATTTGTGCTTTTAGGAAACAAACAAAAAAAAACATGTTCCTCTGAGCCAGCTTCCAGCTATAACTGCATAGCTGTGGCCTCTCATCTGCTAGGGAAGAAGGGCTAAAGTGCCAGCATTGCTGCCTTTGTTTGCTCACCAGTCATGTCTCTCTCATCCTGTCCATTCTCTGAGGATGTTCTACCGTTATTTCCCTCCATCTTATCCTTGTTACTAGTGGTGGCCCTGACAGCTCTTCTTTTCCAGGACCATTGAACAGAGAGATGGTAGTGGAAGAAAGAACTGCAAGATTTGAACCTGTCTCTTTCTCTTTCCAGCTCTCACAATTGGAATACATTGTTTGTGGGGACAAATGCTGTGGCTGATGCTATTGCTCAGAAATACAATGCTTCCAAAAGCCAAGTGCTGGATCATGTGAGTTGGGTTACTGATGAAATGGGGTAGGAGACCATTTTCTGACCTCTTTGCTCATGGCTAACACCTGCCTGGTCATTTTGCACAGCAAAAGCTGCTGCACAGTCATAAGCTCCACACAGACTGAAAGATCAGTGGTCCTGTAGCCTGTGTGTAGGTGACAGTCTCTGAAACTAGAAGTCAAAATGACACTCCTATCCCTGCTCTTTTCCTCCTTGTTAGGCTTTTCTGTGGCTGAAGTTTGTATTTGCACGTGACTAAAAGTTGATGGGAATTCACAGACTAAAATGCAAGATCGCTTCACTTTCCTTGAGAAGTTCTCTAGTTCCAACAGCAAAACTCCCAGCAGCTTCAGAGGAACTGGAGCATTTTATCTTCAAGTTCTCTGCCAAATTCCTGTTGCTTCTAAGAGCAGCAGGAACACGTGCTCAGCAAATTCCTGGACCAGGCCCTTTGCTTCCCTTTTGAACACTTAACACATTGTTGACTGTTACTCTTCCCTGCAGGAGAGTAAAGACAGCGTGGCAGTGAGGGTTGCTCTGGGAGAAACCGAGCTGGTCCAGGAAATCCGACGGTTCCTCATTGAAAATGGAGTTAGCCTGGATTCCTTCAGTCAGGTGAGATGCCTGCCATGAGGCTGCAGAGTGAGCCTGGTTCTTCTGCCCAGTCCTGACATCCTAAGCTCTCTTTAAGATTTTTAATTAACCCTCTGCATTGTGCAGGATTGAACTATTAAAACAGTTTTGAGTTGTTCTGAACTCTTACAAATGAAGTCGTGCTTGGGATAGTTGAAGTACATGCTATAGTGTGACAACATGTTAGTAGCAGAGATCAAGTCCTGTGTCTGTAGCAGGATGCAGCTGGAACTGAAGTCTGCGTGTGAGAATTTGTATAATGGGGTTTGTACTGGGGCATGCATCTTTTCAGCAGAAATCCTTTGCTAAGAGGTTGTTGGCACTTCTGTATCCTGGAAAGGTGTGACATGGCATGAGAGAGCACATTGTGTTGAAAATGAAATCTTCAGTTAGTAAGAGATTGGTTTTTGCTTTCTGAAGTCCCATGTCCTCTTTCTCCTCTTCTCCCACTGAACGTGTCAGGCTGCTGGTGAGCGGAGTAAAACTGTGATCCTGGTTAAGAACCTCCCAGCCACCACAAGCACAGCAGAGCTGGAGGCTGTCTTCGGCAAACACGGCAGCCTGGGCCGGGTGCTACTCCCAGCCGGAGGCATCACAGCCATTGTGGAGTTCCTGGAGCCAACCGAGGCCAAACAAGCATTCACTAAGCTGGCCTACTCCAAGGTGAGTGTAGCCAGGGAGTATGCAATTGCCTGCAGGAAGTTGGCTAATTGTGAAGCTCCTGGAAAGAGTGCATGCTAAAATGTGACATAAATATGGTTTTTGAGGGAAGTAAGCTAACAGCGTTCACAGAATGGCCAGGGTTGGAAGGGACCTCAAGGATCACGAATCTCCAACCCCCCTGCTACACGCAGGGCCATCAACCTCCACATTTAATGTTAGACCAGGCTGCCCAGGGCTCCATCCAATCTGGCCTTGAGCACCTGCAGAGATGGGGCATTCACAATCTCTTGGGCAGCCTGTTCCAGTGCCTCACCACTCTTCCTGTAAAGAACTTGCACCTGACATCCAACCTAAATTTTCCCTCCCTCAACTTAAAACCATTTCCATAAAGAAACCTTAAAACCATAGCATTACTATGTTATTCCCTCATTCTTAGATTTAGGAAGATGCCCAGTGCATCCATGTGCTGCAGTAGCTGAATAGGACTCTCAACTTGCAAAGAAATAAAAATTAAAAAAAAAAAAAAACAACAAACCAAAAAACCTGGAGGAATAGAGCTGTGACAAGCGTCCAAAAACCCTCTGTGGCCTGGGAGAGGGTTTCTGATGCCTTTTGCTATGGAGGAGTTGGAAGCCTGGAGCTCTCCTTAGGAGCCCTTTCCTAGCTGTGGCCTTCCTTGTTCCTTGTCCTCTGGTTTCCATAGACTTGTCCTGTATGAGGTTGGATACTGACTCACTTCTCCAGTGAAAGATGGTTGAGCCAAACAAAGATGCTGCATAGCTTTTCTTCTTTTTTCCATAACAGGGTGTTTGAGGGGAAAATGGAGCTGAAAGCAGACTTTTCTTCAGGCCTTAACTTTTGCTCTTCACATCCCTCCTGTGTTCTCTCCACAGTTTCACTCTGTGCCATTGTATCTGGAATGGGCTCCAATGGGTGTCTTCTCCAGCCCAGCCCTTCAGAAAAAAAACATAGAAGCTCTGGAGAAGGAGGAAAAAGAAAGGCTGGTACCTGGTAAGAGCTTTAACTGTGTCAAAGGAATCTGTCATTGTTTCCACGCTCCTTTCCATGTAAAGTAGCAATGCTAACGTTCCTGAACTTTGTGATGCACTGGAACAGGTTGCCCAGAGAAGTTGTGTGGGTACCCTGGTGGCATTCAGGAGCAAGCTGGGGGCCTTGGGCACGATCTGATAGGTGACAACCAGCCCAAAGCAGGACAGTTGCAACTGGATGAGCTTTAAGGTCCTTTCCAACTGTAATGGCAGCAGGACCAGTGCAATGAGATGTTACCAAAAAAAGGTTACTTACCTGCCTCTGAAGATCTAGGCTTGTAGAAAGACTCCACAAAGGAGGAATCTCTAATAAGATCCTTCGCTAGTGGCAGTCAGCCCTTAAATGAGGTCTACGAGAGGTGCAGCCAGGCTTCCCCTCCTTCCAGTCACACAGCTGAATTGCCTTCACCTGTGCTTTCAGGGCTGACTCAGTCTTTTCTCCAGGTGCTCAGTCAGTGGTTCAGGCTGTTAATCAGCAGCTCCTATACGCTAACCTAAGCTATTCTGTAACTTTGGTACAGAACCAGCCTCATGACATTCTCTACGTGGTTCTTAGGGTCACTTCACTGTGCAGTGTGGTTGTTGATGTTCCCACACAAGTTCTGGGCTCAATCCTGTCTCACTCCTTGCCTCTTGAATGAGATGTGAAGAGTGTGGTACTGTCCACAGTACACCAACCCAATTTGGGTTGGAGCTGATGCTCTGGGCAAGGGCAGGAAATTTTTGGCCCATTTTGCTCTTGACAGCAGCCACTGGGAGATGTAGCTACTCTGTAGGCCAACCCTAACCCCCTGAGTGCATGTGGTCACATGCTCTGCAAGAGCACCTGAGCAACTGGCTTGCACAGCAACGGGAGGATCTGGCAGCTGACTTGCCAGTGGCAGGCTTTGGGTCTCTATTCTTCTTTCTCTGTTCCTCTTGCATCAGTCCCTGCTGTGTGCTTTGTCTGGAATGACTTTCCACTGCTGCAAGGGCAGAGCCTTCCCTCCACTGGTAACTCTCATTCTCCCCATCCTAGGGGCTGTAAACATTAATTCTCACCTGTATATTTAAAACCTTTCAAGACTTTCAAAAAAAAAAAAAAAGGTTGGCTTTTTTTTTTAGCTATTAGGTTAGCTATTTCAGGACTGGGATTTTGGGAGGGAGGAGAAAAGCTGATGAAAAGCCTCTTCCTGGGCTGCTGTTGTGCACATAGGTCACGGGGGATGGCTGGAGCTCGAGGGAGCTGGGGGGGCTGCTTTATCTCCCTGTAACCGAGACCCTCACCTCAAGATAAAGGGCTTTAAGCACAGGAGCTCCTGGAAGGCTGTTCAGGGCTGATAATGGTCTTTTCTGCCAGCCTCTGGAGCTCTGCATCTAGGAAAGGGGAGGGAGAGGATGTGCAATAAAGTCATCGCCTCGTTCACAAAAGGGCTTTGGGCGGCAGCACGTGGCCTCTTATTGTGCCAGCCACAGATGGAGGCACCTTTTCCTCCTGCCCTGTCTCACTAAATCTCTTCCCTCCCCTTCTTCAAACGACTTATCTTCAAAGGCTTGTTTTTTCCATACTGTGTTGGCAAACACCCTGTGGGTTGGGGCAAGGAGGTTTTGACCACCCGACTGGGAAGGCTTGGGCTGTGTGGTGCCAGGGGTAGGAAGGGCAACTGGATGGAGCCCTGTGGGGAAAGTTGGCTCTGGAGGTAGAGCTGGGAAGTGTCTAAGCACCCCTGGCTCCATGCAGGTTCTCTCATACCAAATGAGAGAGTACTAAGCCTAGAAGAATCATCGAGGGGATGGTAGTAATGCCAGAGGGAGCTGCTTAGCTTGGTCCCCTTGAGCACAGCATCAGCTATGCTGTTAGGGGCTGAAACTGGTATGGAAAACAAGTTGTCTAGGAAGGGAAGAAGTTGGAAAGCCAATGAATGACAGCTAGTGTGTCTAACAACAGCCGATGGGGAAGTTGTGGTTTCACACCCTATCGGTATGTATTATCAAGAGATGAGGTGTTAGATCACTGCAGAATTGTACTTAAGCAAGTCCAGGGCTCCTTGCCTAGTTCAGTAGGTGTCTGACAAGGATTGATGTGGGGGTGTTTGAAGGCTGAGGAGCAGGTTTATGGACTTTCTACATTCAAAGGATTTTGTTTCTACAGGGACTTGTTCACATGTGCATGCTGAGTCTGCCTCAGTCTCTGTTCACCCAGTAGAGGAGTGGTCTGATCTTGCTGAAGCAGTGACTGTCAGCTGGGGCAGGGGACAAGCTCACCCCAGATTTGTCTTTGTTGCGTCTTACAGCATTGAGTTTTCTCTTTTTGTATCAGATGGTGACACAACTATAAAGGGCTCAGAGGAAACGTCAGCACGGGATGAGGAAGAAGATGAAGAGGAAGATGAGGAAGAGAGCATTCCAGGGTGTACCTTGTTCATCAAGAACCTCAACTTTACCACCACAGAAGACGCGCTGAAGGAGGTAAGCCATAAGCAAGGAGTGGAGTCTGGGTTTTGCTTAGTATAGGCAGGCTGCTCTGATGGAATAGGAAGAGGTTGAGACCGCACTGGGCCCCTTGTTGCTGGAAGGCCCCTACACATTGCATGGCCTCGAAGAAAGGGCTCACCTGTGTTGTAGAGTATAGGGAGGTGTTCTCCACCTCTGATGTGCTAAAGATATGGTGTTGAAAGGAGTTAAATTGTCAGTGCCATGGCTTTAATGGTACATGAGGGAGCACTGGGAGTAATGGGGCAGGAAACCTCCACTTTTGAGTTTTAGGCTTCAATTAGACAAACGTATCTGAAACAGTTTTGATGGATTTGAATTCTACCTTGGGACAGGTGGAGGCAGTAGGAAATCTTTTAAGACTCTTCCTTTCCCATTCTTCTCCTTGGGATCAGCACTTGTGCAGCTGTAATACTGCATGGCATGCTAAGGCAATAAATGATTATTTCACTGACGTGCTTAAATTTTGTGCCAGTATGGAACTGTCTGTGCTACTTTACCTCAGCAAAGCACTTGGGGGAGATTGTAGCATTTCTAAAACCACATGGAATATTAATAATGTGGCTGGGAAAAAACAGCTGGAAGTTCTCACCTCTCCCACTCTTTGTAGCCTTGTGACGTGCCATATTTCATGGTCCAAGAATGGTGGTGGAATGTCAGTCCATCCTGGACCTGTGCTGCTCCATCTTGGGATGGAGGTTCTGGTATGGATTTGATCCAGCTGGCTGTGGGGACAAGCGTAAATGTTCAGAGAAGGACTGGGGCTTTTTTTTCTTTCTTTCTTTTTTCCTTCCTACATTCCAGGTGCAGTTTTACAAGGGAATCATACAAATGTTGTGCCACTGTAGGACAGCCCATGCTGCCCTGCAGCACATCTCTTAACTCTGGAAGGAGGTGTTTTCTTAGGGGCATCACAGGAGTTACCTGTAGTTGGGTCCCTGCCTGGGTGTGGACAGCTTGTAATCTGCTGTGGTCCCCCACAACAACCACGGAGCTCAGTGGTTTCTGAGGAGTGGTGAAGGATTTCTGGGAACATCTGTGTTGATTTATTTACAAGTCTGTGTGTGTATTTGTGCAGAAATAATCTTGTAAGAGAAAAAGCAGCTGTACTGCCTGCTTGTCAGGTGTGCCTGGCGGGGAGGTAGGCTTGCAAACGTGTGCCTCTGGCTCTGAAAGAGTGCTACACTGTCACTCAAACTGAGTTACAAGCCTCTGACAAAGGGTGTCTGAATTCCTTGCAGACATTCTCCAAAGTGGGAGCTGTGAAGAGCTGCACAATATCCAAGAAGAAAGACAAAGCAGGTACTCTAGATGTTACTGTTCAATTCCTTCCCGCAGCTGGTTGCTGAGGGCTCAGGTGTGGCATTGCGTTAGCATTCATCTGGATGAGCATTTATGTTTGCATTGACGAAATCTTCAGCATTTCTAGAAGTGTGCCTGTTGAAATGGCTGAAAACAGCAGCCAAAAACACACTGGAGTTCAGTCTAGAAGGTTAAGCTGAATTGTGGAATTTGTGGAGATGTGGCCTTCTCTTGAGATCAGGACAGAGAAGCCAACTCCTTCAGGATCATAGAGCAGGATGCAAGTTGAAAGGGACCAGTGCACTTAAATGATTGAACATGTGCACAACAGCAGCCACAGTCTTCAAGGGTGCCTGGCTGAGTACTGCACTGAGTGAGCGTTGTTTGCTGCCTGCACTGATCCCAGCAGGATCTCTGCCTACCTCCCACGGGGTTGGACAGGAAAGGGATTGCATAAGGCAAGCATGGCTGCGTCTTTTCAGATTTTAGGCTAGGGATTGCACAGCTCTGTGGGATTTTGCCTTGGGGAATAGCTCTCTAGGCATCCTTTTGCATGGGATGCTTAAAAACTCTGATTCACTGAAAGAAAAAGAATAAAGTCAGTTCTTCAGTGCTGCTGACGTGTCTGGCATGCTCATGACTAGACAGCAGCATTTGAATCTGGTCTGAGCTCATACTGCCTACCAAAATTGTTGGTTTCTGTTGCTGCAGGGTGATCTCAGTATCCTGCTGCCTCTCAAGTTCAGAAGTTAGAAATTTGGTGATGTGTTTTTGCTTGTGGATTTTTCCTTTCCTCTCCTAGCTTTATTTATGGGCTTGGAAATTGCAACTGCCTTTCCAGGTTCACAGAAGCATATTCTGTTTTTTGCCTGCATCACAGATGTTCTGTCTCTCAAATGTTGGGCTTTTGTTTTGTTGTAGTGGGAAATCATCCCATTACTAGCACATGACAGTTTGCATTTAAACAGATCTCAAATGCTTGGTTCCCAGCAGTGGTCATTAAGTGCCTATTTGCTGTGTGTTAACCAAAACCAATTTTTGAATGGGTTGCAGATTAGAAAATCCTCATCTGGGGACCAGACTGCAACCTGCATATTTCTTTCCCACAGCAAAAGTCACACTTATGTCTGGGCTGTTTACAAATTTCCCCAGCGAAGGTCTTGTTTCGTACACGAGGGAAATGTCCTGTGTATAAGCAGAGGCTTGTGTATCTATAATAGGATCAGTCACCCTGACTACAAACAGCGGTTGTTCTATAGGACATGCAGTTATTGTTTTATTTATGGAGGCTGTGCTGAAATCTCACAGAGCTAAAAATCAGTTTGGCATACAATGCCATCTCTGATATCAGCATCAAAACAAGCTCTTCAAACTGAGCATCCATTTTAGAGCAGTATTTTGTTCCATGCAAGCTGGCAAGGAGTGCTAATGAGGAATGTGACAGTCAGGGCATGGACAGGCCGGCCCCTTCTTTGGTGTATTAGTTTTTGCTCCCCCTTTCTCCCCCCCCATTTTTAGCAGTCAGAGATTCAGAGAATTTTTGTGCTCACAGTTGTCCCTGGATCTGTTGGGCACTGCAGTTAATGGTATGAATCCACGTAATGCTGTGGCAGTGTTAGTAGTTAGTATGCAACAGCACTTTCTTCTGGTTTATTTTTATATGTACTTTTTAGTATCCTTGTTTCCTGCTATCATAACAATTTTCCTTTCTCTTCTTATAGGCACTTTGCTTTCCATGGGCTTTGGATTTGTGGAGTACAAGAAGCCAGAGAGCGCTCAGAAAGCCTTGCGACGGCTCCAGGTAAGCTGAGGTGTTGCTGGGCCAGGTTTATTTCCAGAGATAGTGGGCAATGGTGTAGATAAACTGTGAGGTTCAAAATTTAGTTGAGGAAGAGGGGTGTGTACCCTCCTCCTACCAGTACTTAGAAGGGTATTTCGTACCAACACCTGAAGGAAACCTACAAGAAAGCAGGAGGGGGACACTTTATCAAGGAATGTCATGATAAGACAAGAGATATTAGCTTTAAAATAAAGAAAAAGGATCTAGATAACATATTAGGAAGAAGTTCTTTATTCAGAGGGTGCTGAATCACTGGAACAGATTGCCCAGAGATGCCGCAGATGCCTCATCCCTGTGGTGTCCAAGGTTGGATAGGGCCCTCAGCAACCTGATCTGGTGGGAGGTGTTCCTGACCATGACAGAGGAGTTGGAACTAGATGCTTCAAGCTCTCTCCTAGCTCAAGCCGTTCTGTGGTTCTGTGCAAGGGAAATAGCTTGTACAGAAGAACGTTTACTAGCACTGATCCAATGCAGAGATGGCAGAAAATGTGGAATTATTAAAATTCAACAAGTTTATTCTGCAAAGTTTCCTTTGCAGTGGTGACCCAAGCCCCCCATGGAATAAATATAGCTTAGTATTTGGTGTTGTGGCGTTCAGTTTCATCTTCTGTGACTCTGCCAGTGCTTCAGGTACTTATAGCCTCACACTTTCTCTGTCACACATGCCATAGGGCTTGGATGCTCTTCAAGGGAATAAGTCATTTCTGCTGCTGCTTGAACAACACCCTAGTGTCTTAGTCCACATTACCTGGGTGATGCAGGCCAGACAGCAGGAACGCTTCTTTTCTAGATAGACCTGGAGGAATTGCTCTGTGTATAACGGCCGTTTGCTCCGTGACTGCAATCCATGGGTCTCACCTTCAACAGGTGGTGATTTTGCATTCCACAGATGGTGTAGTCTTGAGATAGATGGGTGTTCTGCATTGTTTTGAACAGCAGAATCCTGGGGTATAAGAGTAAGCAGGACAATGGAGATTTTGCAGAGGAAGTGGGCGGCAGGGCTCCAGGTTCCCAGCGTAAAGCCTTTGCATGTCCTCTGCTGTTTCAGAACTGATTAGGCAAGAGGCTGCTTGTTTTCTGTGCTTTAATGTGTGGGTAGCAGGAGACAGAAGACTTTCCGTCTTGGCTACTGACAGCAAGTGAGTCATCCTTGGCTCATTCCAGAACAAGCAGTAAGGTGCTCCCTGCCTTGAAGAGTTTGCAGTCCAGAAGAAGCAGCAGTAGCCAAGGTCAGGGAAGTGACTTGCCTTTGCCAGGTTAGTGGCAGAGCTGAGGCCAGTGGGCAGACATCAGGGTGCTGGCTGCTTCCTCAGTTAGTCAGACTGTCTCCAACTTCATATCAGAACCTTGCCTTGTATCAATGGGGAAGAACTTTAGTGAGGAGAAAGGAAGGAATATATGGGAAAGAACAGAAATGTGAAATGTGAAGATTGTGCTGGAACAGGCTGCCCAGAGAGGTTGTGGATGCCCTGTCCCTAGAGGTGTTCAAGGCCAGATTGGATGGGGCCTGGTCTGATATTAAATGTGGAGGTTGGTGGCCCTGCATGTGGCAGGGGGGTTGGAGATTCGTGATCCTTGATGTCCCTGGCTATTCTGTGATTCTGTGAAATGCTGTGCTTGTAGCCTGGAAACCTGAATGCTGTTGTGGCTCATGTTTTTTTGTTTTCATTTAAACTTTTAGGGCTGCATTGTAGATGGCCATAAGCTGGAAGTCAAAATCTCTGAGAGAGCTGTCAGGTAAAGCTGTCTTTCTTCTGTAGCATGGTTACATTTAGTTTGTGATAGATCTTGGTAGGTTCTTCATTTCTAAGCTAGTATCTCTTCTTCATAAGGATGTGTGACCAGCAGTGCTTTTGCTGTCTGACACATCAGCCTTTGTTGCACACTGCATGGAGTCACCTTAGTCAGTACTTGGAAAGGAAGAAGGAAAAAAAACGAGAACTAAAAAAAAGCAGATGTGAAGGTGGTTGCTTGCTAAGAGATTGACTTCCAAGTGAAAACTTGAGCAGCATACACTGATGGGGTGCCAAAAGTGGGTCCAAGGTGAGACCAGGCACGTGATATTTGTTTCATATTTAAGGAAAAGGCTTCTCTGAAAAGTGCCTAAGGTTCTTTTGGTGGGCAGCCTCAGAGGCAGACCTTTTTGTGGAGTTACATTTCCTGATGTCATATAAAGAAGGTGACTGACTCAGGTTTATAGCTTTACTGTTGAAATCTGTGACTCATGTCCACTGGGATTTTGATGATCTGTACCTATGAAGTTAAAAAAAAAAAAAATAAACCAAGTGTTTGAAGGTGATTACTGGCACCCTAAGAACTGTCTTGTAGACACTTTGTAAATGCTGTGAGAAGAGGTGTCTCTTAAATGGCATAAATTCCTTTGCAAATCTGGTACCTCGGGCCCAGAAGGCTGACAGTTCACTATCTGCACTCCACATTTTGTGTTTGTTTTTTTTTCTATAAAGCATTCATACCCATTCTGGATTTTAAAATCCAGCCTGTAATGTAGAACGCTTTACTCTAAGTTGCTGGTTTTTTTATACTAGGTAAATTTTTATCTTGTTCAAATGCAACACAACCTGAGTAAAATAATTTAGCAATATATTTTAGTTTTGTTTACTGTTTTCTAAGTCAGTAGGAAAAAGAATGAACATTAGCTTGCATTAGACTACTTGTTTAAATATGTGCAAATGGCTCATCACCTGATACTGAATAGACAACATTTGGAGTCAGAAGACAAGTTGGTGGCAGATGTGAGTACAAGCCTGCTGCCTGAACTCCGTTGTGGCTGCACTCAGTAAATCAGAAGCTCTGATTTTAAATTTGGAATTTAAATTACTTGCATTCATTCCTTCTCTATGTAGCCAATGAAATATCCATTGTCACCAGTATGAAGCCAGCAAGGATGTCATTGTTAGCTAGCTGGCTAATTCCGATGGCTGGCATTCAAGCAGACAGCATGCCCTGGGCATGTTGATCTGCAGTGCCCCTTACCTGCCCTGTGTGTTCACCTGACAGGCCTGCTGTGAAGTCCTCCCGAAAGAAGCAGACGGTCAAGAAGCAGAAGACTTCCAAGATCCTAGTTCGAAACATCCCATTCCAGGCCACCGTCAGGGAGATCAGGGAGCTTTTCAGGTAGGAAAGCATTCTCTGTCGGGTCTGGACAATGCCCTGCTCAGGAGCCAGCAATGTTTTAATGCAGGATCTTGCTGTTGGATTGTAATGATGAATTTTGACTTCTTTATGGGAGCAAGTGAACTTGTAATGATGTAGAAATGATGTAACAGCTTTTTCTGCTATAGATATGCTGTTTGTGAGACAGATGACTATGCCAGAGTTTTGGCTCAAGTGCTCTGATCTGCCACAGCTGGGTGGCCCATCACTCTGCAGTAGGCATGCACAGAGGATGGACATCTCCCCCCATCCAACAGATGACACAACCTTGGATATTTCTTTTCCCTCTTGTTTGTAAGGCTCGCGGCAGCATTCCTGCTGCTTGGCACACCTGGCTGGGAGGAGCACTGAGAGTCACTGCAGACAGCTGGTGTGAGAGGTATCAGCTCGGGCTGGCTCCTTCCTCCATCTGCCCTGCACACACAATGCTGTAGCTCCTTCCCAGCCCGCAGGGAGCACATAAATCTGGCTCTGCCTTTGCCACACCTGGGTGTGTACCTGACGTGCTTGATGCTGTGTATCCCTGTGGCTGCAGGGATGTGAGGTATGCAACTTGTCTGAGTCCCTCCAGTGAAAAGTACCTCAAGCCCTACCTGAGCGATAAGTAGGGATTTCAGGATCCCAGCCTGCATTCTGCTATGTACTGGCTGCTCTCTTCTCTTCGTATTCTCAGCCCAGTTCCGCATACAAGGATACAATAAGCCTTGTAGTGTATTCCAGAAAAGAGTTGCAGCTGTGTAAAGTGCAGCTTATGTCATCTACTGCTGCCAGGGTAAGAATCTGAGCGGTGGGCCCAGGCCATGCTCCCTGCTGTGCTGCTGGCTTACTGGAGGAATCTGGGAGAATTGTTTTCCAGCTCCGTCCATCCATTTTGCTGTCAGCAAGACCAAGGGTGACAGCATCCATCTGCAGGATGTGAAGTCCTGGGTCAGGAGGAGGCTTTACAGTGGAGTTGGTGTTTGTCTCAGCAGCAGGCAGTGGTTCTGCCAGGTCGGGGCTGTGCTGTTCCTCAGCCTTGGAACCATTTTAACCCTGTGAAAGTTATCAGGCCTTGCACAGAGCCACAAGGCTTTGCTGGGAGCAAGGAAAGCTCCTTTCCCTATATACCCCTCTATGAGCTGTGATGCTCTCCTGCCCTGACGGTGGTAAGAACGGTGGATAAGGACAGTAGGTCCATGCAGCTACAGCCTGTGTTCTTGTAGGGTAGAGGAAAGCCATGGTGGTGACAAAAGCTGTATGCTGCAATGCTGTTTTGGAGTGGGGTCTTTGGCTTTAAGTGGGTGCACACCATGACTCAGCCCAGATGTGTTCAGGACAAGCATGGTGTAAGGACTCACGTAGAAGAGCAAAGGGATTTTTGTGCTGTGCAGGGGTAGCCTGGATGCTTTTGTTTCAGCGTTGCCCTGAGAGCCCCAGTATAAACAAGGCCCAAAAAAGCCTGGGGCTTCCAGGGCAGCAGTGTGCTGAGGGAGCATGTTAGGCTCTGCTCATCCAGAACCCAGCAGCCTGTGTGGTTGCAGCCATGTCCCTCATAGCACCAGAGCAAACAAAAGCCTGGAACCTATTTGCCTTTTTGGGTGCCGAGCTACGTTCATGGAGTGGGGAGACTTGTGAACATCAAGAGAACAGATGACTCCAGCAGAGAATGAGGGCTTTGCTGTGTGTTTTATTCTCCTGCCTTGTCTGACACCTGGGACTGGGAGAGGCGGGGTGGCTGTGATTCACATGGCAGGGAGCACACAGCCTCCAGCAGCAGCGCTCCGGGGTGATGCACTAACATCCATTTTGTTTACCTGGACTCTGTGGAGGTGGGAGTTTGGTCCTCGAAACAACAGCGGATGGCTTGGGGGGGTCCACAATCCTCCCCACGCCCAGCCAGCCCTCCTGGCCTGCTGAGAGGCTGAAACCGAGCACAGCTGAGCACTGCCAAGTGCTTTGTCCTCTGAGACGGCTCTTTGACATCAGGTGCCTGTGCTCTGGAGCTTCTTGTGTTTCTGTGTTCAGGAACCCGTCATTTTTGTTATTGATTTGAATTCGCAGACAATAGTTGGGCGGCAGAGGCGGCTCGGCCGGCAGGGCTGCAGGGGGCACTCTTAGCCTGCCCAGGAGAGCAGCCGGCCGTGTGTGGCACCGCCAGCCTGGGGACACGGGGGCAGAGCCAGGGCACAGCCCCAGCACGGAGCCGAGCCGGGGACCCTGCAGGACTAGCTATTGTTTCACGTGCTCCAAAGCCCTGCAGCTGGTGTCTCTCAGCTTGCTCTCTTCTGTGCTTTTTTTTTTTTTTTTTTTTTTTTTTTTGCCTTTTCTCAATTGCTTTGGCAGGAAAAAATGCATGTGTTTTTATCCCCCAAACAAATATTTACATGTTTTGAGCTTTTTCGAGAAGCTCTCTTCATTTCTACATCTCTCACGGGTGGGTGTTAATGGTGCTGAAACAGCAAAGCGAGGGAGCTGGATGTTTTAAATAGCAAATTGCGAAGGCTTCTGTACACCGCTCGGGATTTCCTGACCTGGCAGTGCTACCCCACTTGCTTTTTAGTGTCACTGATTAAGGATCTGTGGCTCGAACGCTTAGACCTACCCGGCGCTGCCGCTCTCTTTCTTACAGCAGATGACAATAGATGCGGCTGCTGCCTTCCTCCGACTGCTGGCTGTGAGCAGGGCTGTGCTGCCGTGGGGCTCCGTGTGCCCAGCTCCATGCTGCCCATCCTGCCGGGGCAGCGCAGCTGTGCCTCATGGAGGTGTGCAGTGCTGCTGCAGAGCTCTGCCCTCCCATCCCCGGGTGCTGCCCTCTGCCATCCATCAGGGCTGGTTTTGTGAGATCTGATGGATGTTATTTTCTCCAGCGGGAGAAATGCTTTTCAATTATAGGGGCAGCTTTTGGGCTAGGTGTGAAGATTTAGCTTTTGTGGGTGTGTTTTTTCCCCATTTTTGTTCTTTATTAGATTCTACTGTTATCTTCACTACCTGGAAAAATAACAAAAGACAAATGGTCCTTCGTTCTTCCAAAAGAGCCATAGTTAGGGGGGAGAGACAAAGGCACTGATATCCCATGAAGACTGCTAATTTTTGCTACCAAATTGGGGGGCTTTTATGGTGTGACTTTTTTTTTTTTTTTTTCCAAAAGGAGCTCGAGATGTGGCAGGCTGAATTGGAGATCTGTGAAGAGCCACATTTTCACAGATTGGAGCTCTGGCAATTTCTGAAAATTAGTCTCCTTTAAAATCTATCACATTAGATCCATACAACCTTCATTGGATGTTTCAATTAACTGTTTGTTTCACAGTGTGCTCTGCCATCCTCCTTCCCCCCACCTGCACCAACTTTCATGGATATCATAGACACGGCTGATTTGCAGCTGGTCCATAGCATTTCAAGGAGACACATGTTTTATTTTTGCCAAAAAGGATGTGGTTAGATTTGGAAAGAGTTGTCTTGCAGATCTCTGCCCAATTGAATGCTACCCGAGATATAGATGGAGGCAGAGAGCCTGCCTAGAGTTGGACGTTCCTGCTGCTTTTGCCACCAAAGGAACTGCATCTTAAGTTGCATGTTCTGAGGCTGGCACTGTTTCATTTTAATTTCTTTGCAAAACATACCTGAAAGTATGGAGAAGGGTCCTAAAATTGCCATGACCTCTGCTTCCAGCCCTCCTCTGCCAATTGGGCACCAATCTGAGCACTGCTCAAGGTGAGGTGTCAGGGCAGTTCCTGATTTTCTCCATCCTAACAAAGATGTGGCAGTTAATTCATCTGGCAAAACAAGTGCCTAAGCCTGATGAGGAGGAAGCAGATCTCTTCCCTCTGACAGAGGGCAGAAGTGAGAGCAGTGGTGGGATGGAGCATCAGAGTGAGAGCTCTGCTAGGAGAAGGAACATCTCTGAAGAGAGATGCAATGGATAAACTGGCAGGGAATTTTTTTTTTTAAAGGCAGTCTTTATGAAGTTAATTTTATAAGATGATGCCTTTCACTTCTTCTGACCTATTATAATAAAGTGTAGTTATCAGAATGGGCTTTTCATTTCCCATTATGAAGGACACGATGGTATAATGAGTCCGTCTGCCAGACACACTTGCTGTTCACACCTTTCTCCCAGTAATGGAGCCTACATGGCTGCAGACAATTTCTTCTTCCTGGAGTAACGAGTAACATTGCCCTGTTGAAGCTGTGGAAATCTTTGCTACTGAAAGGCAGACGAGGGAAGAAAAGAAAAAGAAGAGTGCCTTCATAAACTTGTGATTTTGGTAAGCAACTGCTGGGCAGTATTAATTAGGATGCACAGTGGAAATGCCCCTGGGATGCATGGCGCTGCAAACATCACTCTCTGAGCTGTCCAATGTCAGCTCATTCTGTGTGATGTTTTGCTTTTAAAGCCCTAGATGTTGTACTAGAAAGGTTTCAAAATCCATTGCTCTTCCTCCTAGTTGCTTCTATTTCCATCTCGGTGATTTGAGGAGCAGAGGTGGGATTGCTAGCTGTGCAGGCGCTGAGTGGGCTGGACCTCACTACTGGGGCAGGAGAAGGAGAACTCATTTTCCCTTTGTAAGAAGGGCTGCTGGGAGCTGCTGGGCTTGTGCCCTGCTTGCCTGGACTGTGTATGTGAGCTGCATTTCTAGGCCATTGTATCAAGGTGGTCCAGCAGTCAGCTTGCAAATACAGCTGGTCTGAGGGACTTGTGCACTGGGGAAGAGGGGACAGGTGTTGTTTAGTAACAAAACCAAAGTGAAACTCTTCCTATCCGGGGTTGATTGCTGGTTGGAAGCCAGCAGCTCCTGCTGCCCCTGCAGCAAATGCAGAGCTGTTCCTCAGGCTGCTTCTGTCCAAGCAGAGCCTCGTGGTCCCTTCCATGACCTGGTGGGCAGGGGATTCCCTTGGTGCACTCAGATTGACAACCCCTCTTCTGGAGCGGTCTACAGCGGTGGGGAAAAAGGCTCATCCTCACTACCTTTGCATACTGGGGTTTAGGTGCATTGCAGAAGCAAACCTTACTACTGAAAAGAGATCAGTATATGAGATGTTTGAATGGATGCTGCTGTGGCAAGGCCTGGAGGTGTCTGTGCAGCTGAGCTCCAGCTACTCCACGGTGCCCGTAGTCATGGGGCCAGTGCTGGACACCCCCCTGCCCTGTCTGGGTGCTGGGGGCTGGGACAAAGCAGCAGGAGACATGCAAGAAGTGGGACCAGGCAGGAGCAGCTGAAGAGCAAGAGGTGGGACTTGACTGCAAGTGTGATTGCTGACAGCTGTGGTGAGGCCTTTGCATTCCTATTGGAGTTCAATGGAATCGGTGGGTAATGTCCTTGAGGAAAGAAGTAAGCAGTTTAAATAAGCAATCAACCCTTGAGGACTGCAGAGCAGTCATAGGTGCCTGCGTGTGCCCTGGTGCCCCCCAGGATACCCTGGATTATATGGTAACAGAGCTTTTGCCCTATTTTGCTGATCATATGGGGAAAAAAAAATACGTGCTGCTGATTCAATTTCAAAGACAGTTTCCTGAAACCTGAGTACTGCAGACCTGGGCCTGGAGTGCTGTGGGGCTACGTGCCCTGGAAAAGCAGTAGGGACTGGCTGAGAGCCCCATCCTCGGGGGGTGTAAGTGCAGGGGCATCCAGTGATGCTAGCAGATGATGGCACATCTTTAATGCAAGATTGCAGCTCGCTCTTAGGATGTGAGGTGCGCACGTTGCACCTTAGGCATGGACACCGTAGGGTGTCTGTGTAGGGCTATTGGGGCTGCACAAAGCTGCTCTGAGGTCAGTGCTTTCAGCCCAGGTGTTCCCATTGCAGCCCAGCCCCTCTCAGCCTTTGCTGTGCAGGTATCATCTGCAGGTGAGATTGGACAGCATCTGGAAACGGTGCATCTTTGGTGCAGTTAGGGATTAGCTTGAGTGATGGCTGCCTCCTTCCTGGCTGAGAATCCTGCCCCATGGTGTCCTGCCCCCATGCAGGGCTCTGGGCACTGCCGTGCAGATCTGTGTGTTGAGAGCTGCTGGGATCTGTGGGGCTGCTTTATTTCTGGCGCTATCTCAAAAAGCATAAATTAATATATATGTGTATGTATTTTTGGTCCTTCTTCTTCTGTGTTGGAAAACCAAACGCAGCAGTACTGGGCTGCTATTCAGAGAGTAGATACATAACCGACTGCTTTAATTTGACTATCCAAAACAAGCCATGGGGTGCAGGAGAGTGAAATAGGTTTTCAGTGCTGTTTTTCAGTTTGAATCAAAAAGGTGTTTAACATAGATAAGGAAATGTTTAACTCTGTGTTATCTTGGCAGGGCTGCTTTAAAAGGTGGATCTTCCCAAGAGCAGAAGGAAGATTTTTCAGTACATCCCTTTCCCTGCCTTGAATATTCATTTCAGCACTGGATTTTAATTTTTTTCCCCTCTCCCACGCAAAATGTGCTCCACACCCGCAGGTCCCTGAGCCGCAAGGAGCTCTGGTTGCCTGTCCTGCTCAGTCCTGTTGCCCAGTACCATGCAGGGCAGTACCATATGGGCTCCCTGCAGCAGTGCTTCTCATCGAGCTCCATTCATTTGTGGTCATCAGCGCAGAGGGGCTGGGGAGGTGAGGAGAGCTGGCAAAGGGGCTGCGTGTCACATGTGTGTCAGATGGGACTGTGGTATTCTGCTCTGGGGCTTTTGCAGTTTTTCTGTGCCATTGAGGATTGGCACAGGTGTGTGCACACGTGTCGTTTTCTTGCTCAATAGGAAACGAGCAATGCAGCCCATAAAGGAGATAGCAGCCAGGGTTTCTGAGTAACCCGCTCTTACTGTTAGTATTATAAGGTCTTCTTTTGTCTGAACTATGAAGAAGTTTATATGCATGTTTGTATGTAAGGAAGTGAAAACATGTACAACAAAAAAGCAGAGCCTCACGCTGTAGCTGTATTGGCCATTGGTCATCCCTCTAGGGCTGTCAGCGGATTTGCGAGACGTGGGAAGTTGCAGTGATGCTGGCCTAACTTCTGA
The DNA here is from genome assembly GCA_030408155.1 of Lophura swinhoii. Classification (NCBI taxonomy): domain Eukaryota; kingdom Metazoa; phylum Chordata; class Aves; order Galliformes; family Phasianidae; genus Lophura; species Lophura swinhoii. The sequence continues at coordinate 12,886,566 of CM059471.1, forward strand.
GCTTGTATCTCAGCTTTTAGCACATGGAGCAATCAAGGTGATTGTTTTCTTGATTTTAAAATTCTACTCTGTGTGATTTCTTTAGCTTGATGTTGGCCCAGCCACCTTCCATGTCTTTTGCTAGCATATGTGTGAGTATTTTTCTGTCTCACTTCACAAGAAAGCCCTGAACGAGCCCCTTATGAATCACAGTTTCCAGCTCATGACGACAGTGTCCTTTATTTGCATGTCTATTTACATTGCTGTCCATTGCAGTGTTTCTTCCTCTCCCTCTCCTGTGGGTTTCCAGCCCTGGAGCTGATCTCTTGCTGCTCCGGGCAGGCCCTGCCCAGCTCTCCCTGTGCCCAAGCACTTCTGTTGGCTTCTGCTGCCCATGGCACTATGAGCATTTGTCTGCACTCCCGCCCGCACGCTGCTTTTCCTGATGAAACCAAGCCAAGGCAGAGCCCGCTGCCATCTGCCTTCTCGCCTGCCTTTGCTCCTCCCTCAGCAGTACCTGAACCAGCTGAGCGCTTCCAGGCATCAGGCAGAGAGATCTGAAATGTGACAGCCTGATCCAAGTGAGTGCGAGCAGCTCCTGCGGCTCATCCTCCCGGGAGCAGGGTGCTGGGGACAGACCCCTGTTAGGCATCCAGCAGCTCACATTCCACCCGTTACTCGGTGCCTATTTTCAGACCAAGGTTTTGTTAGGGGCACGGGGAGCTGGTCCTAGGAAGATGCTCTGCTTTCTGCATACTCAGTGGTGGACGGACTGCTGCTCCCTCTTTGCTTCTCCCCAGCTTGGGTCTGACTTCTTGTCCTCTTTCCCTTTCACTACATGGCTGTGCCAGCAGCCGAAGGGTTAAATGAGTTCGGGGGCAAGGGAGGGGGGTACAGAGCTGAGGTATTTCAGATGCTCATTACTCACTGCCAGCTTCCCCCAAAATCGTATTAATTTCACGCTGTCACGCAGGACTGCGCTGTCTTTCCCGTCAGCATCCAGGAAGGGGGGGAGTGCTCATCTCCGCCTGCCATGGGGACGTTCGTGAGGAGAGCTGCAGCCCCTGTCCCCATCGCCATGCCCTCCTCAGCAGGGCTGGGCTCCCACTGCCTGTGAGGGCCCAGGGGTCTGTGGTGCTTCTCCAGCTGCCCGCTCCTGCTGATCGTTTTCCACCCCACTGCTTGTGCAAGAACCCCATGAAATGAGGCGTGCTGCAGCAGGAGGGAGGGGAGCAGCCTCTGCTGTCACTGCACACCACTGCAGCCCAGCTTTCCTGCCACCTCTGTGCTGCCTGCATCACCTCCTTCACTTTGTGATATTCTATTTTCTTCTTTCTTTTTTTTTTTTTTTTTTTTTTTTTGTGGTTTTAGGCTAAAAGGCTCAGGCTATCTCCTCCCTGCCTCCCATCACCCTCCCATGGCTGTGCTCCTTGCAGCACATGGCCCTCCCAGGTCACAGCACCTCAATTCCCGTGTGTGCAGCAGACTCAGAAGGACGGCTCTGCCCGTCCTTGGGTGGGAGCTGATGCTGGCCATCCTGCAACCTGCAGGACCTGCTTGCTCTCACAAGCCTTTTTCCTGAGGAAACAGGGCTCTCCATCTGCCCACATCACTTCTTACCCCTGAGACTGAAGAGGGTGCAGGGCTGCTGGACGAGCTATGGTGGTGGATGGAAAATGGTGCACAGACCGCTGCTGCCAGCGTGCAGTGCTGCTCATTGCCAGTGCTCTGATACCATTAAGTGTCAATGAGTCCGGCATTATTTTGTGTTCTTTAGTCTTCCCCTAAGCATCTCACTCGTGCTTTCCCATCTCCTTTTGAGGTCCCTCTTCCTGTAGATGCTATCCTCTGAGGTGTGCCCTGCAGCGCACTACTGGCACACAGCTGTGGCCTTTTGTCAGCCGCAGTCCTGCAGGTGCCCCCGCTCTGCTCTCCCCCCATCAACTCGCAGGGAGCTCCCAGCTCTCCTCAGCTAGAGCACTGCATGCAGCAGCCAGCAGAGCCGAGGTGCATGGTGCTGTGCGGGGATGCCTCAGCTTCTCCTCCTGTAGCAGGAAGCTTCCGCTTGCCAGCACTGCTCTGTGCTGCAGATGGAGCAGGTAAAGGGAGGAGAGCACACCCGGTACCCCCAGCCCTTTACATTCAGCCTCTCACCTGCCCTGTGGATTTGACGCATGGGAGGCATCACCATCTGGAAGCAGGAGCGCTTTAAGGGTGCCTACTTTGTGCCTGGTGTTGGAGCATGGGTTCAGGGCAGGAGAAAGCAGCACTGCTGGGTTGTGCGTGGCGTACACGGGCTGCTCCTGAGCCTGCAGCTGTGTCAACATGGGGCGCTGTCCCAGCAGTGCAGCACTGGGGTGGTTGGTTCCCACCCAGGGCTCTGCTGCTCTCTCTCGGTTGTTGTGGTGCAAGCTGAGGGAACACGCAAACATCCGGAAATATTCCTGTGCTTACAGTGCTTCTGCAGTGCATCCAGCTGCATGCAACCTGACAGCTGGCGGCGGTGCTGCTGCTGAGCCATGCTCGGCTCCACATCCTTTGTCTCCTCCTGGTCTGAGGAGCTTGGATGCGGCTGTGAGAGCTGTGTGCACTGTGCTGTGCACAGATCTCGCCATCCTTGCTGTATTGAGGCACCAGAATACAAGTGCTTCACTCAGGCTTCCGCGTTCTGAATGCATTTGCATGCATTTGATCTTCCCTACATGCTTCTCTTTCTTCCTGATGAAAATAATTAATCTGGTTGTTTTTCGAAGTCGTCCTGCAGCTTTACAGGGACAAGGCTTAAATAAGGATTCTCTTTAAAGCAAAGCTATGTTAAAATAGCTCTCTGCCTATAAATACCTCCTTGCTTCTGTATTTGTTCTCCAGCTCGGTGCAGGAGGTTTTACAGTCGGGTCTGTGCTGGTTTCTGCCTGTAGGTACAAGGTTGCAGCTGTGTACAAAGTGTCCTGCAGCATTGCTGTTTTCCACGCAGGGTGCCCTGTGTGTCCCTCTGGGGGCTTCAGGACATGGCTGCATCTCCTTTCTCATGTTTAGTGCTTTGCCAGTTGCACGAATTCCTCTTCTCTCTTTGAAACCAGCTGACTCATAAGGAGCACAGAGCAAAGGAGATTTGTACCGGGCCCTCCTGCAAGACTATTTTTAGCATAACTTATTTCTGACCGTAGCTGCGCTCTGATCAGGATTTTCAAAAGAACCACGAAGAGATGAATCCCCAGTCTCAGTGCTGTTTGGGCTGTGGGTTGCTTTGAAATCCCAACGTGCAGGAGGTGGGTGCGGGCACCGCCACTCGTCAGCCCAGCCCCTGTGCGGTGCTGTGCTGGAGCTGCATGCTCAGGAGCTCCGCAGAGCACTGTGGGTGTGAAGTCTGTCCACAGATTCCAGTTCCATGGGTTTGGGATGTAGGGGTGTCAGCCTGGTTCTCCTGGTGCCTGCAGTGCTGTTGAGCTGGTGCCATGCCTAACCCATCGCTGCGCCTTCCCTCTGCCACCCCGAGCGCTGGGATGGAGAGGTACAGAAGGAGACCCGTTCATGCTTTAAGTAATGAATCTTTAAGCATGACAATAATTGCAGATAATGCCCAGGTGTCCACCCAGGCGGTGTGAGCATGCTCGGTGAGTCCTGGGCGCTTCTCTTTGGTCTTGCCAAAGAGAGGAGGAGGAGTGCCTCCAGCCATGACATGAGGCAGACCCGGTAAGGAGCCGCATCCCAGCACCGTGCTAAGCCCCATAGAGCGGGATTAAACGTGACAGCATTACGAAACCAAACCCGGTGCTAGCACCTGTTTAAAAATGACTTAAGTGGAGGGATATTAAAATTTTAAAACCTGCCACTGTGCTGCTGATGGAGGATTTAAAAAATAATAATTACCGGGCTCTTTTTGTCCCTCTTTTTGCTTGGTTTTCAGAATTGGTTTCTTTCTGTTTAGCATGCAGCCTAATTGCGTAATTACACGATAGACTGGAGTAGAATTTAGTGCGTGTAATACCAGTTATAAAGAAGAGCCCTAATTATGTATATCTTCTCAGGTAAATAATACATCAGGGGCACGGAGTGGCCTAATTACTGCTCTGAAAACCTGCCTAATGACTAATTTACTTGGAATTTCAGAAAGCTTTTGATAAGGTCCCTCATAAGCAACGTTAAAGAAAATAAATCGAGAAGGGGTAAAATGTTTTGCTACATTTTTAAGCAAGCAGTTGAGGCGAGGAGGAAACAGCCCCCATACTCCTGTCGTGTGTCGTGGGAGGAAGGGAAGCCCTGGGGCTGCTGGGACTCCCGGAGCAGAGCCTGAGAGCCCTTAGCAGGAGCCTCGGGAGCTCCAGAAGCCTTGGTGGGGTCCCATGTGAGCACTGAGCTGCTTCAGGGAGGAAGGCAGGAGGCAGCAGCCCCGTAATAGGAGCGCAGAGGGGTAGAGGACGTTTCTCCTAGAGCGCCACAGCCGCTGGCTTTTGGGCTCCCCGTTCGGCACAGCTCTGCCTTGTGGGCACTGCGTGTATCCTGCGGGGGTCAGCCAGGTGACAGCAGGCTGTCTGCTATGCCACCCTCTGCACAGCCCTCCGCTTTGCTTTTGGGTTTCCTCTGTGTGTTCCCAGCTGCAGGATCCAAAGCAGAAGGAGGGAATGAGCACGACGGGTCCATGCATGCTGGGCAGAGATGGAGGAGCACGGGGATCTTTGTGCCTGGCCGGCGACATGCTAATTGGCTTTCTTTCCTAGCAAACTTTGCAAATGATGCTCTTTTAGTTGTCAGCAAGATAAACAGTTGCTGCAGCAGGTGTGCCAAAAGCACCGTCTGGATGTAATTAGGCATGCTCGCCAGAGAGCACCCAAGAAATGCAACAGAGCTGCTTGTCCCAGTCATGTTTGGGGGTAGGAACAGGGCTGGCAATGCTTTCCTGTGAGCTCAATGACAGTAAGGCCTAGGTCAGAGGTGGATGCTGCTGCATAGCACAAACATACAGAACCCCTCTGTGCATTGAGAGTTTGCATGGCAGAGAGAGGGAACAGCCTCCTGCAGGGCCCAGAGCATCCCGTCCCTGCAGTACAGCAGCGTGGCGCTTGTGGACCCTGTCCTCTCGTATTGGATCTGTGTCCTGGGTATGGGCACGCTGCTCTGCATGGCCTGGCTGTCGGCACCTGCCCGTGCCCCTGTGCTGCCGAGGGGTTCTTGCAGCTGCTTTTCTGCCCTGGATGCTGTGCACAGAGCCTTGGCTCTGTCCCACATACTGAATGCTCAGGTCGTGTTGCACCGTTTCTTTTCTTAATCCCAAATGCCTTCACTGGCTGACAGGCTTTGTGTGTCTGTGTGAGGCTGGTAAGCAGCAGCCATCAGCTCGAGCAGTGGGCAAGGGTTGGCTATCCAAGGCTGCCAGGGCAGGGAGCTGAGCCTCGTGGCCATCTTCAGAGTGCAGAGCCTTTGGAAGTGCTGCTCGTGAACTTCTTCCATCAGAGTAAGTCAAATGGCCTTCCCCGTGGAAAGGCTGGCTCCAGCACCTACCTCCTGGAGAAGCCTGATGTGTCCTTCAGCCCCTCCATTCCCTCAGAAGCAGTGTCCCAGAGCTCCCCAGGACCAAGTGTTGGGGCAGCCCAAGGCTGGGAGCCATGCAGGCGGCACCGTGCCAGAACTGTCTGTAGTGGCATCGGGCATTGCCATTGCCCGGGTGCAGGACGGGGACAGCTGCAAGTGGCTGCAGACACAGAGGGCTCCAGCTGTTGGTGGCTGGCTGTGCCCTGGAGCTGCTGTGCCCTTCTGCAGGTGCCCCCCGGCCCTGCGTGCCCCCCCATCCCCAGCTGCAGGGTTACCGAGGAGACGGCGCTGATGGTGCTGGTGATAACGATAATGGGGGAGATAGGTGGCAGATTAATTCCTGAACTCCCTAACAGGATTTAAGCTAACAAGAGAGGAGGGCTTTTTTTCTCCCTTCCTTTCCCTTCTTCCTTTCAGATATTTCCTGTGCTGGGGATAACAACACCGAGGAGTGTTAAATTGGCTCTGAATGTCCACCCCTGGCTGTCCGCATTCTTGTAACGATTTCATTAGCTTGAATTATCCACGTTATTTTCTTGTAATGGGATTAGCCGAAGTGGAGTCAGCCCGAGTCCTGCAGCGGGGGGCGGGAGGGCCGTCCGTGCGGATCTCATTAACTCCCGCATGGGGTGGGCCAGCAGCTCACCCTGCACAGCCCCTGGCAGGGCCCTGCTTCCAGGGTGGAGGAACAGGAAGGAACATTCTTTTTTCCCTTTTATTCCTTTTTCCCCTGTAATCAGCACATCAGCGCAGAAGCAGAGGTGGGCGTGGACATAATTTACTGGGGGAGGGAAGGTCCTGTTTGAGGGTGAAAGGAGAGAGGGAAAAAAAGCAACTTGACAGTGACTGTTGTGCATCGAAGGAATGAGTTTAAGCAGATGTGTACTGCAGGGACATGGCTGTGCGAGGGGGAAGTTCTCATCTTGCCTGGGCCCTGTGTCCCCTTCCGGAGCCATTGCGGTGAGTGGGAGCTCTGCCCAAGCCCCGTCCTGGACCTGTGCCATGCATCCCCAGCCAGCTTCCCATGCCATAATTGGCATTGGGTTTTTTTCCTGCTTTAGGATCATCCCATGCAGTGGGACATCATTGTGTATCTGAGGACATAAGAACAGTCTGTTTTGCACAAGGAGGAAGAAGGTTCCTGCAGAACACCCCCTGAGCCCATCCTCCACGCGTGGCCGTGCCGATGGAGGATGCACAAACACCTCCAGAAAATGAGCACAGCCCAACTGTCACCAAGTGGGAGTCTGCACCTTCGGTGGTTATCCTACAGCTGGTCACAGCCTCAGCCAGGACGTTGCTCTGTCTGGTGCTCCCATCAGAGAGCTGCAGGTTACCTCCTTGCATACCATCTGCTTCCTTCCTTCTTGTCACCCCATGGGGACAAACCACGTCCCTGTCCCCACTGCCAGCACCACTCCCAGGGGCTTTGCAGATGGCCCAGCCCAAGGAGCCTTGCTCTACAGGAAATAATTGGGTTCCCCTGCCTCTGCTTCTCTCCCCCATCCTCCCCAAATCTGGAGGAAATAATTGGAAAAGAGAGGTGTGAGCCTCTGCCTGGCACTGGAGAGGAAAACATTAAAGGCCCGGGCTCTCCACTTCATTCACAGCTCCTGGGATGGTAATTGCTGTGTTGTGGTTTCTAATTAGCACCGCAGCAGGGGAGTGTTTTGCTTCTCAGCCCACAGGGCCAGCTCTGTCCCCCACTGCCCTGCTGAGCATTGCAGTGCTGCTCTGGGTGCTGCTGTCCTGGATCAGCTGCCCCACGGCTGCCCCACTGCTACCCTGATCCCACAGACTTGCTGCTCCAGGTTTGGACCCCACTGTTGGTTTCTTTGCATCTAACTTCTTCCCTCTGCTGTTCTGCATCCCCATGGCTCCCCTGTGCCCCCATAGCCACCCTGCTGCCATTCACCGTGTGGTTCTCTTGTTCCCTGTGCTGTGCGTCAGCTCTCAGCTCAGTGCCCAAGGGAGGTGCTTGGTGCTTTCATGCACAGAGCAATGCTATAGCACTTCAGCCAACATTCTGTTCCCCCATGCCACACATCTCATTTTCCACAGATAATGCATTGGGGCTCCCATAGTGCATCAGGTGAGGGCTCAGTTCTGACTTCTTTTGGCCAGGAGCCCTCTTGTTGGCCACCCCTGTGCCCCCTCCCCAGGGTACCAAGCACCCGCAGGGACACAGAGCTCTGTGCCCCACACACAACCCTGCAGCCGAGGCCATGCGTCCCCTCAGGGGGGTTTGTTTGTTTGTTTGCGTGGCAGTGGCCCGAAGGGGGCATGAGGGAGGGAGAGCTCAGGCAGCCCCGAGGAGGATGCGTGCAGATTCATTTTGAGGCTTCATCATGGTGCATTTACACAGCGCGTTGCCTCAGGAAATTGGGCGGATGGATGCCTGGTCATGCTGCCAGAGCGCCGGGTTAACTCCCAGATTTAGCTTATATCATTTCATGAGAGCATTTACGGCCTTTACTGTGTTTATTCCCAGGTGCTCTCTGGCACTGCTGCATCCCAGGCTCCTTTTGTATGTGCGCGCGTGTGTGTAGGTTTTCAAATAAAATAACACATCCAGTCCGACCCGGTCTGCATTAAATATTTATTGGTTGCAGTTTGTGCATACGTGTTTGATAAATGGAAGCGAGGGGAGGGGAAGCAGGAGCTTGAACACCGGCAGAACACGGGGGTTATCCTGGATTCTCAGGGGTGGCACGCAGTGAGCTGTGCTGGAGTCATACTCCTGCGACTGGGGTGGGGGCTGCAGGGTGCCCATACCTCGGATCTGGGTGCAGGCACAGCCCTGCCCGAGGGCCATGCTTCCTGCACATCTCCTCAAAGGAGGGGAGGTACAGAAATTACACCAAGGGAGGTGTTTGCTCTGTGAAGGTGTCGGCAGGACAGATGAATGGCCTTTGGGATCCAGCAGATCTTCCAGCTGTTACGGGGTGCTTTGGGGGTGCTTTCCCTTGCAGGAAGTGGGTGGCCTCAGAGCATGGATTGCTCAGCCTCAGGGCTGCCTGTAGCTGGAAATGCCATGGTCTGGGATAAACATGGCCCTCTCATCAGTCTCAACATCCTCACTTCTCCCCCTCTTGTTCACAGCACCTTTGGGGAGCTGAAGACTGTCCGGCTGCCCAAGAAGATGGCAGGAACGGGCTCACACCGCGGCTTCGGCTTCGTGGATTTCCTCACCAAGCACGATGCCAAGGTGAGGCTCACTCCCTTCCCAGCCCTTTCCTGGATCAGGGTGATTTGGGGGCTGCTTGCTGGGGCTTACCCCAGGTCTGACATGCTGTTGGACTCACCACAGAGCTGCGATGGAGCCAAGCCCCAAAATTAGGCAGCCCCCAGAGGTTCTTTGTGTCTGCATTTGGGACATTGGCATACTGTCGCTCCCTCTGAAGCCAACATACCTGCACCCTACAGAGGTGACTTCTGAACAGATCTTCTCTGTGGCTGTGGGAAAGGTCAGGAATGGCTGCTGGCACAGCTATGCCTTGCAGTACCGTGCTTCAGACCTGCAAGCCTCTGCCTGTGGGAGGAATGGCTTCAGAGTAGTGCTAACAGCCACTGGACAGTCAGATGTGCACTGTTGTTACGGAGCTGACACCCAGGCTCCTGGGGACAGCTGGCTCTGGGACATGGCATGGGCTTCACCCCCAGAAAACAAATGGCCCCATGCGGTCCTGCTTGAGCTGGCTAACCAGAGGTGGCTCATGGGAAGGAAAAGAAATACCACCACAGTATCACTCCTTTCAAAGTGCTTCCTGGAGTACCTTGCGAGAGAACATCCTGGGAACCTGAGCAGTGCTGGTTGGGACTGAGTTCTGAGCAAGGAGTAGCTGCTCAGAGAGCAGTGTGACAGCAGCCATGTCCCAGCCCCTGTCCTCCAGCACTCCCGCAAGGAGAGTCAGCCTTGGGGAGGGTTTGCTCCTACCAGCAAAACGTGTTTGCAGGAGGCAGGACAGCACCTGGTGTGCTGGGCAAAGCTTCCAGCCAGCAGGTAGCGCCACCAGGACTGCAGACTGTGCAGGGCAGCTTTGTTTTGTGGTATGTCTCTGACGCACTGGGTGCAAGTTGATGTGAACGTGCTGTTTGGGTGTCCCTGCTGCTGGCGATGTGTGGGATCTGGAGGAGGAGCGGCTGTGGGTATGGGCCAGGGGTCATCACTGTGGTGTTACTGCCTGAAACCAGTCCCAGTTTTCAAGACCATGAGCAGAGGTGATAGAGGGAGGAGCAGGGAGCAGGCATAGCCTGTGTTTATATTTTTAGACAGGATCCATTGATCCAAGATCACAAGGGACTATTAGATCATCTGTTCCAGCATGACCTCCCCTATAGCACAGCACATGGGGTTTCTGTGTTAGTCCTCTATTGATCCACATTCAAACTGCTTTGACTCAGCACCATGCTCTCCTCCAGGCTGCGTACCTCCAGGACAGCTCTGCTTGGTACACCTCTGCTCATACAGAGCCTCTGCCAGCTGCTCTTTCAGGAGCAGCCGGGTGCAGGAGAGAGGTGCCCTGCTCCAGGTGCTCCTGCTGCCAGCATCTAGCAAGGACCAACAGTCCCCTGGTCCCACAACACAGGGACAGCCCTGGAGCTTGAGTCCTGAGAAAGATCACTCCAAGGGTTCCTCTTCTTTTCCAGCAAAGCAGCTTTTCTTCCTTCCTTCCTTCCTTTTTTTTTTTTTCTTTCCTTTTTTTCAACCTCTTCTCTTTTAGGGATTTAATTGTCTCACAAGTGGCACATCAAGTACACTCCATTGGCCGTCTGGAAAAGGATGTGCTATGTATTGATGAATAGGATCCTGAATATTGTAAACACAGCCATAATTGGCTGAGAGTTTATTGCTAAGTGAAATGAGAGAGGAGGGGAGTGGGCCTGGAGACCTCTGAGCTGAATGGCTGCAGACGATCAATGACTTTTTTTTTCCCTAAGAGTGGTAATTTGGAAATCGCTTATAAGCATCTTATAAAACATGATGCTTTTATAATAGAACAGTTACGGTGGCTTTGTTGGGCATTTAAAACCTGTGACCTCCCCGTTTGTCTTTCTCTGAGCCGTGACAGAGCACCTGCAGTGGTTCTTCAAAACTGGGACAGAGGTGTGGGCTCCCACTGCAGTCCGGGGGCTGAGCCCATGAAGTTTGCTTCCTGCAGCTGTCCCTGGAGCTGTGGGGTGGTCCTGGTGTGCACCAGGTGGGCATCTTGCATGCAGTGTCAACTCTGGGTACGGAAGCGTTAACCACGGGGTACGTTTCCTGAAGTTCCCCATGCAGAATTGTTGTGGGATTGTTTTTATTTTTAAACTATTAACTGGGAGCCAAGTTTCCACTTTTCTCCCTCGTCAATATAAAAATACATCTGGTCTCCAAATAGAAATTGCCCTTTTGGGAAAGACAGCCAGCCCTTTAGAAATGTGCACACATGGAAGGAAAAATCCTGTGTGCAGCTGGCGGTGCTGCAGGCATCCTTGGGTGGGACTGTTTCTTGTGAGGAAGGGAAATGTATCAGTCTCCTAATGGTGGTGACCCTCTGTCCCTCCAGTGCCGCCAGCCTGAGGCTCTTCAGCTTGAGTGTTTTACAGAGCGAGGCAGGGGGCTGCAGGCAGAGCAGCCCTGTCCTCAAATTAACAGAGCACACAGGAATGGCCACAGCACCCCAGCCCAGCTGTCCAATGCAGCACGGTGCTCACCCCACAGCAGGTGCAGCCCCCAAGAGCATCCCGTGCCCACAGCCCGTCTGCTCGTCCTCCCTTTGCACTTTTCCTGTTCAAATGTGTCTTTCTCCTCCCTGGTTTTTTTTTTGTTTTGTTTTGTTTTGGTTTTTTTTTGTGCAGTAGCAGCAGTGGCACATTTCCCCTTCTTGCAGGAAGATGTTGGGCCTTTGGATGCATGGGGGGAGCTTTCCTCCCCTTCACCCCTTTGTCTCTTAAATCATCAGCGTACCCTCTCTCTTCCCTGAGGTAGTATGGATCCCACTCAAAGCAGCAAATTCAACTTGTTTATTTTCAGTGGTTCCCAAAGGAAATGATGTTGGGTGTTTTCCACCTGAAGCGCACAGCTCCTGCTCTGCAGCCCCAGCCTGGGGAACCCTGCAGCACTGGGTGCTTTGCTTCTCCCATGTGCAGGAGCACTGGGGCTGGGCAGGAGCTGTGCACCTCCCGCGTCCCACCAGCAGGTTCCTCCATCACACAGCAGCCCTCTGCATCGTGGGTCCCGAGGATGCTGTATGTACCTATGCCCTGTCCTACAGCCTCCTCTGCCTGGTGCTGCAGCTTGTGAGCAATCCAGAAGTCAAAATGAACAAATGAGAGCCAATGGTGAGCGCTGCCGCTGTTTGCCAGGCGATGGCAATGGCTCTTTGTGCCAATGCAAACAGCCATCACAGCTCCCCACTGCTGCTCCCCCTGAGTGTTTGTTTAAGCCAACACATTGCTCTGCTAATTGGATCCCATTCTGAGTGGAAATGGGCCTTTAAAACAACAGCAGTGGCAAATAAAGGCAGCTGTAGCTGCAGAAGGCTGCAGCCTCTCATAGGGAAGCACAGCCCCCCAGAAATGAGGCCTGTGTGGGTCTGCAGGAGTGGCAGGGTGGAGAGATGGAGAGCACTGATACGGCAGCAGGGTGCAGGGAATGGGAGATGTGTTCCTCTCTTCTGGATTGAATGGGAGTTGTGGGAGTGATGGAGAGTCAGAACCTCTGAATTGTTAAGGTTGGAAAAGACCTCTAAGATCACAAGTCCAACCCCAGCGCATCCCCACCGCACCCACTGTCCATGTCCCTCAGTGCCACATCTCTGCGGGGCTTGAACAGAGGGGCGTGTTTCTGTCTGCTGTGCCTCGAGTGAGTTTACAGACTTCATGAATTTACTTAGTCCTAATCCTGGCTGAGGGTTTTTAAAGAGCATGCTGGATTCTTTGCTTTGCCCCACGCCTAGCCATACATTGCACAACTGTGCTGGCCAGCTTGCTTGCATTCAGTGTCAGCAAGAGATAGCTGCTGTATGGCTGATTGTGAAGACAAAGGGAAGTCAGGGAGAAAGCAGGGGGAAGGCAAGGGGAAGGCAGACTTCCTGGCACAGGCTGAGACTCGTCCTGCTGATGGACTCAGAGCAGCCTCTGCTGATGGTGGGTTGTGCTTTGCTGTGCCAGCATGGAATGGGAAGGTTCCGAGGTGTACCAGGCAGTTAGTTGCATCTTTCTATCCCTTCTCAAGGGCACATGCTGCCACAGTGCTAACAGGGACCAGGTGTGACCTGAACCCCCTGCACTGCCCCCCACCTCACCGGGCAGCAGCGCTCCTGACCCCAGGGCTGTCTCAGGGATGCACCCAGAGCTGAGCAGCTGTGAGGGGCTCCTGCTGCAGCCCGCGGAGATAGTGAGTGGTGATTGCTCTTTGCAGATGTGTGGAAGATAAATGATCGGGCCAGAGGTGCCAATGGAGACAAATCCTGCCCTGTCAGAGCAGAGTGCCCAGAGCAGGGTGCTCTCCCTTTCAGATTCAGGGTGGAGGGAGGGAGGGACATCTTTGTTTTCCCTTACTTTTATTTTCTCCTTTTTTTTTTTTTTTTCCACTTTGATCTTCAGAAAGCATTCAATGCCCTGTGCCACAGCACGCACTTGTACGGCCGCAGGCTGGTCCTGGAGTGGGCAGACACAGAGGAGACGGTGGAGGCCCTGAGGCGGAGGACAGCTGACCACTTCCACGGTAAAGCATCCTCCTGGCTGCTGGCACACCCAGCTGGCACCGATTCACTGGCACACAGCCACGCTGGGCCGGCCCTTCCCCACCCAGGAGAGGTGGGCACACTGCTGTGCACACCAGCATGCAGCTCTGTGCAGGTCGAGCAGAGGGGTGCAGGCTGGCTGCTTCATCTGACATGGCCAGGCATATGTGCCAGTTACCCACTGCACTGGCAGCACTGGGGCTGTCTGTGCCAGCTGCAGGCTCTGCTGTGCCGGCACCCTGCAGTGCTGTGGAGATGGGAACAGCAGGGGATGAACAGCCCTGTTGGCACTGTGCCACACAGATAACCTCCAAGAAGAGGAGTGTGGGCAGGGATGGGCACCGGGAGGGTGATGGGGTCGTAGAGAAGGTCAGTTACAAAGAACAAATAATGTGACCATCGGGTGGGATCCAGAGAGTGCTGTTTGGATCGGGTGCCCGAGAGTGACAGCTCGGTAGATAGCAGCACTGCAGGCTGCTATTGACAGCCATTGACAGCGCAAACGCTTGGCTTGGCAAATATTTATGTAGGAAGGGCTCCCCTGGGCTGGAGGACTGAGCTGGAGATCGATGCTCTCCTCCTGAATCCCCTGCAGCATCCCTTACCTCTGCCACACACCTGCCTGTCACCGGGGGTGGCACAGCACCGTGGGGATGGGCAAAGCACTGTTCCCAGTACTGAAGGCTGTGGATGAGGGGGAAGAGGTGAGTGGGAGCTAGATGTGTGATGCGGGGGGTCATGGGCTGAGCACCAGCCTGGGCACTGAGAAGACCTAAAGGAGCCCAGTGATGTTTGCCATGTATAACAGCTGCAGGCATGCACTGGGGAGCAGGGAGGACAGGCACTGCCTAGAGGTGGATGTACCCTCTGGAATGTAGCTCCCAGTAGCAGTGTGGAGCCAGGCTCCAGGCAGCACAGCTCATAGCAGAGCCCATGGCCAGGCTCTGGGCATCACTGCTCCATGGCACAGCCCGTGGCCAGACTCCAAGTGGCACAGCTCATGGCACAGCTCAGGCCAGGCTCTGTGCAGCACAGCTCTATGGCATAGTTAAGAGCTGCTTGCCCCTCAGCAGCTCTGGGGCAGTGTCAGTTTGGTCTTAGCACAGAAGTGCTTCCTGATGCCCAGAGCTGAGCTGCAGGAGGTGGAGCATTCCCCATTCCAGCTCCACCTCCCCTCTGCTGCAGTCATGCACCTTACTTCTGGACACTGCTTACACAAATTTGACCCTTTAGGTCTTGTTTGTTAGGTTGGAGAGCTCTGGACCCCAGGTCTCGTCTCTTGTCATAGGCATTGGTCGTAGCAGACAGGTCATATCTGAGCCATCATTTCCAAAGATCCAACAGACACAGTAGGATGGAGCAGGGCCCCTTCCCTCACTGCACGGCACCTGGTGCTCTGCAGTCCCACCCAGAACTGTTTGTGTGCATTCATGAGCATCCCCCTGTTCACGTACTGTCAGTGTGCAAACCTGCACAGCCATCCATCCGTCCATCCATCCGTCCACCTCCTTTGGTTTGTATCCCTTTCCCTCCATGCCCACCGCAGGCAATGCGGCCGCACCACGTCCCGCTCCCATCCTCCCCATTGCCATCGACCTGTGTTGGGAGCACCGTGCCAGCGGGCCGCCGGCCTCCTGCCAGCGCTAACGCGGGCGCCAGCTGCGCCGGGCGCTCCTCCTGCTCCTCGCCATCGATCAGAGAATTAACTGACAGATGGGAAATGCTGCACCGAGCACGGGAAGGGGAAGGGCTGGCTCCTATTGGGGGGCGAAGCAGTGGGAGCCGTGGGGCTGGGGTCCTGCCCTTGTTTGAGTAGGAGAGGGCAGAGAAAGGAGGGCAGGGGCTGAGCCCCGCTTGCTTCCCCGCTCAAGCTGCAGCCCCCAAGCTGCTGCTTCCCCATCGGTTGTGGCTCCCTTTGTGTTGTCTTTCTTCCTCTTTTCTTCTTTCTTTCTTTCTTTTTTTTTATTTATTTTTTCTTTTTTTTCTGGGAGCGCATCTGTAACTAATGCAAACACATGCCGTAGCCAGAGAGTAAACCCTGCAGGATTAGCATGGCATCCGCAGCCCCGCCACGGTGTAATCCCGCCGTAATCCCTGCCGGCCCGCCCCCGGCTTTGGCTATTGTTTAAAGGGAGTAAATGGGATCGTTAGTGGCAAACCCTAACCAGCCTGGAGCAGCAGAACGGACCTACGACCGATCCACTTCCACCCTCCTCCTTTTATATTATTTCATTTCTTTATCCCTCTTTTGCCTCCCTGTTAGGTGGCCGTGGGCTGCCTGGTGGCACATGGCATGGCATGGGTGTCCGTGCACGTGGTCTGGGTGCTTGTGCGTGGGGTGTAGGTGATTGCACAGGGCAGTGCACAAGTTGCCTCTGAGGGGCTGCAGGGTCAGGATGTCCCTATGCCCCAGGTTTGTTTGCAGTGGATGTGGGGATGTGGGACCACGCTTGGTGCTCTCACCTCAGCTCAGGGCAGCAGGCAGCGGGAGCTGGGTTAGGGCCTTCCTCTGGCCTCGGCCATCCTTTTTTGTGTCTGTAAGTGCCCTGATGGGGCAGAGCTGAGCATGGGGCCTGGGGTGGCAGCTGCACCCCTTCCCACAACCCCCGGGAGCAGGCGGGCCCTGGCACTCTGACAAGGAATTAATTGAAAAATAAAATCGTTAGGTGGGAACTCCAGAAATGCAAAACTGTTCCAAGCTGGGGGAGGCAGAGGAGGGGGATGTGAGCTTTTGTCAGGTTAATTTCTTCTGTATTGATGTTTTGTGACATTTACTTGTTGTTTATCTCCCGCAGCAGCTGTAATACTAAAAGAAAACGCACAGCTTGTTCCATTTATTTATTTTACACCTTTTCTTCAGTCCTATGGTATGTTTGTTTGTTTGAGAAACCCGGCGAGGCTTTTGATGTCTGAGGCAGGATTCAAACAGCTGTTCTCCATGTGCTCTGCAGCCGCTGGCAGGGAGTGGGGGGGGCAGCTTCTGCGGAGGGCACTCTGCGCCTGGCGGGGGGACGTGGCACTGCCGTGCACCCGGCATGGGGCAGCAGATCCAGCACTGCAGGCCTGCAGCATCATCTGAACTCTACTAGGACTGGGGTTTGGCCCCAAGGGACCAGCCTGGTGTCCGGACAGCTCCTGCGGCCACTCTTGGACATGGAATGGGTGAACTGCATTTAAGGGCTGGCATTGCCACGTGTTGGCTGGAGATGAGCACGTGGCTTCCAGCAGAGCCTTGGAGTAGAGGTGCTGTGGGTGTGGAGGCCACCTCCTCAGTGGTGCCCATGGGGTTGGTGGGGTAGGACTGGGCTGCATGTGGTGCACGTACCCCTTTGTGACCCTCATCTTCATTTTTCTCTCACCTGTGCCTCTACAGATTCCCCAAAGAGGAAGAAGCGATCAGAGGTGTTGGGTGAAATCCTGGAGCAGCTAGAGGAGGAGGAGAGCAACAAGGATGAGGCCCTCTAGCCAGTCTCCAGCATGGTGAGGTAGGTATGGCAGAGCTGGCCCTGCAGGATGTGCTGCTTCTGTGAGGAGGGACAGCTCCTGGGGGCAGGGACGTGGGTGGCTCAGAGCCATGCTCGGTGCGTGCTTCCTTTCCCCCACAGGGACAGGAACAATTCCAGCAGGGTTACATGGCTGCAGGAACAATCCCAGCAGGGTTACACTGCTGCCCACGTCACGCAGCATGTTGCAGTGTGTGCGTGGCCTCGAGATAGCGTTTGTTCCCCTGGAGCTGCTCAGCTGAAGGACGCATCCAGTGGTCAGCAGCTCTACAGCATGCAGCTGGAGAAGGGATGGAGCAGCAGTGTCCAGAGCCAGGCAGACCCAGCTGTTTGGACGCAGCCTGCCTCAGCTCCTGAATGCAGCTGTACCGCTGCCCACAGACAGTGTCTGCAAACCTCCCCAGCTCTGCTCTGCTACTGGAGCCAGTGCTCCCAGCTCTGCTGCTGCTTCCTGGCGCCACACACTGCACCTCTCTGCCCCCAGGAGCCAGCACTGCAGGCACTGGGACTGACCCCCAGACTCACTCACAGGCTGTGGGGTACTAATGCCTGCCCTTTGCTGCAACCCCAGCACAATGCCCAGGCCTCAGCCTTGCCCTGGGACAGGTATTTGTGCCCATTGTACAGGTGGATAAACTGAGGCACGTGATGAAGCAGCGCTATCAAAGCGGCTGTCAGTTGAATGGGGATGGTCACTGTCACTGAACACTGACTGAACACTGTCACTGAACTCAACTAGGGATGAGTTCAGTGCAGAGTGCTGGAATCTCTGGGGTTTTTTTGTTGTTTAGACTTTTTTTGCCTGGCATTGATGAATGACAATCCTGGCGGGGCTGGGAGGGTGACAGCAGGGGAGCAGGGTGGGCAGCAGAGCCCCATGTGTCAGGGGGCTGCCATCAGCTCAGCCTGGGGGAAAGAGACATCTCTGGGGAAGTGACAGTGAAAGATGGGGAGGGATGGGAGGCACATGGCACTGCAAGAAAAGATGAAAACCATCCCAAGATCCATGGGAAGAGTGCTGCAGGGTAATAATGTATATATAAATCGCTAGGGAAAACACAAGGGTCGGACAAGGATGCTCAGCAAGAGGGAGGCACCGGCAGTGCAGCCAGGACTGAGCTGGGCCCTGCCCACACACTGCCCCCAGCACTCAGTTTCAGCAGAGCCTCGCAGGGCTACAAGTTTGGGTTGGATTTTCCCGTGTTGGTTTTCTTTTCTTTTTTTTTTTCTTTTTTGTCTTTTTCCCTCCCTTCATTGTCTTTTGTGGCAGGGCAGGGTTCTTGCTGCGCATCTCTGAGGTCTGCAGCGGCGGCGAAAAGGATTAGCGCAAGCTGAGCATGTAGGCTTTAGAGAACAGAGCAGAGTTTGGTTTCAACATCTAATTCAATTTGTTCTGCCGAGATTGAAATATGAAATGGTTGCCAGTCAAATGTTCAAAGGGGGGAGGAGGGAGGATAGAAGAGAGGGAGCCTTCCAAATTTAAATTTTAATGAAAATTAATTTAACCCTTTGATATGTTTTAAAACATGTTATTTCTCAGTCTGGATATGGGCTGGAAAACATTCACAAGGGTTTTTTTCCATACCTTCAAACATAATGAAGGTTTTCTTTTTCCCTTAATGATACTTATCTCGTTGAGCAGTTCGACACTGGTTAATTTTTCAGGCAATTTGGTATCGGGGAAATCTGTTTGATGTGTGCGGGTGGGGGGGGCTGTGTATGTACACAGCTCTGTGCCCATACATTAATTATGGAAGTGCTGATCGCAGCTCTGGAGAACAGTTGGAGTTAATTCCCGCTCTGCAGGCAAGGGCCCGACTTCTTTGTTGCATGCGGAGGATCCCGCACAGCGCACCCAAAATGACAGCAGGTGTAACAGCAGCGTTCTGAGCTGTGGGGCGGCTCTCGGGTGCTGGCTGCAGCTGTGCTGGGGTAGAGGCACGAACTTCTCACCTCTGCATGTACTGCTCGCCCCGCTGCTGCTGGGCACAGCCAGCAGCCCCTGCCCGGCTCTGTGCCCCGGAGCACCGCGTGACACGGACGCGCTGCCTCCTGCTTCCCGAAATGTATGCATCTGAGAGGGGGAGAAATCGCATGGCAGGGCTTGAGATTTCAGACTTATCCATTCATGAATAATAATCAGGCTCAGTAATTCACAGTAAATGGGTATCCAAATTGGCTAATAAGGGAGGCTTTCACCCCAAACTGGAGCTGGGAAGAGAGGCAGAGAGAATATCAACAAATGTTGGCTGAGGCATATGTGCACGATGTGACCTGAATTGGAGAAATATGCAAAGCGATGGGAGCGGGTGCACGGCTCTGCCAGGGGTCCGTGGGGCAGAGGGGCAGCAGCAGCACCACGCACCCTGCCTGGGGCTGGCGCCTTCCCATCACACATTCCAGCAGAGCCTTGCAGGGCTGTGGGTTGAGGTTGGATGTCAGGCCCGTGGGACGGGTAGGTGCCTGTGACTGCTGCCGCTCACTGCACAATGGGGCTGTCCTGAGGGCTGCAGGACCAGGCATAGAAGCTTTGCCTTGCGCCTGGCACAGAGCCTGCAGGTGTGCAAGGAGCAGCTCGCGAGCATCCGGGTGCGTGCAGGATGCAAGAGGAGGAAAGGGGGAAAACCTGCATGGGGCTTTATGGGGTGGAAGGTGCTGAAAATGAAGGAAGCCACAAAAAAAAAAAAAAAAAAGAAAAAAGATGAGAGCAGAGAAATTGGTGCATGAGGATGAACGCAGGATGGATGCTTGGGGCAACGAGCCAGGGCCGGCTCCTCCTGCCTGGAGCTGGGTGCTGGGACACAGGAGCAGGCATGCCCTTCCCAAACCCCGCACTCAGGCACTGGCAGCGCTGTGCCCGGCCCTGCAGGCGGGAAACAGAGCTGTGGCTTCGTTAGGATGCAGCCCTCAGATCTCCGCTCTCCCTCTGACGGCTGAGTGTGATTGACACTTACAAATTACCCAGCCAAAAGTGTCGAGTCTTTGACCCCTGAGTAACATCTTTGGCAAGCCTGAGATTTGCCAGCATTTTGTCATCTAATTACTACAAATCCCTTGAAAATTCTCTGGCTGGTGAATTTTTAATGCGGGACAATCTCAATGTGATGCATCGCCCAGATGGGCGCACACACACACACGCTCCTGCCATTCCCCCTCACCCACCCACTCTCATCTTTTCCCTTCCCTCTCCATCACCCCCCTGCCCCAGCACTGCAGGGCTCAGGGCTGCACCTCAGCTCCTCCAGCCCCACCACCTCGTGCAAGCTGTGCGGCAATGACTGGTGGCTGCTTCATGGCATTGCCTTTATTCTTTTTTCCTAGGGCTGATGGGTTCTCAGTGAACGCTCACCTGTTGTGTACCCACAGTCCATCCCTGGAGCGCAGAGCTGTGCTGCTGCCCCAGGACCCTCCTCTATCCACAGCACCAGGGCAGGAGCTCTGCGCTCAGAACCCAGCACTGAGGTGGGAGTCCTGGCCAGTCCCAAGCAGTCTGGCAGATTTGCTCTTCATGTCTGAAGTAAATGATCATTTGTATACATTAAAAGCCATGCATATATTTTTAATAAGAGCTTTACAAAATCTCAAGGTTTGCTTGGATATATTTCTGAATTCGTGGGGTTATTCTGTCCTGATGGGTGGATAAGGGTGATAAGGGAGCGGGGCGGGGGCCGTGGTGCTTTCGGCTCTGCCTGTGTCACTTCTGTCCCCTCTCGCAGGCAGCTGCCTCCCGCCTCTGCCTGGCTTTCAAAGGGAAAGAGGCTTTGCTTTGCAGCCAGGCTACCACGTTACATATGTACGCAGCTGATAAAGTATTTTCACTTCGCCCCTTTCCCCTCTGGGAATCGCTGTCTTACGGCAAAACTGTTTTGTCTGACAAGGGCTGAACAGATTACACGTGTTGGCTGCAAACACGGGGCCTTTTTTTTTTTTTTTTTTTCTTTTTGAGAACCGCATACCTTAAAAAAAAATGATCCTTGAAGCACCTCAGTGCCTGGGGTGCCATCACACTGCCTGTGCATCTCTTCAGGTCTGCGTCCGCTGTGCGTCTCGCGTGGTCCCATCAGAGCCCCAAGCCACTGATGTGCCCTCAATGCCATTCAGCGCCTGCGTCAGCCTGGCCAGGAGTTCTGGCTGCAGTTTAGGGTAGGATATCCCAGCACCCCTCACCTCCACTGACAGCAGTGGGATGATGGTGCCCTCATGAGGAAAGCATAAATGTTTCTTAGGAATTACGTAGGAACAATCGTGTTAAATGTCAGAATTTTACCCCACTCCATTGCAGCAGTGCAACCCAGTGGATCCCACACGGCTGTGTGCGTTGCCAGCGGTCCCTGGTCCAGGGACCCCTGAATGAAGCACAAGCAGCTCTGCTCTGTGATCGCGCTCGCTCTTTTTTTTCCCTATTTCACAGTACTACATGTGAGATCCCATTGAAGCAACAGGTCAAGGCCCTGGGAATGCTTTGCTTCCCCCAAGTCATTTCTGGAGATAATTAACTGTGTGATCCCCCGGCTGGAACCCACTGTGGCCATGCGGAGCGCAGGGAGCCCAGGTTGTGCAGGAAATCACTCGAGTCTGAGGGCTGTAGCCTCTGGGCTGAATAGGCACTGGGCCCCTGCTCCTTGCCTCAGTCTCCCCTGCTCTTTGCCTCGTTTTCCCCTCCCAGGCTGCTTGCAGGGGACTCTCCATACACAAACACACGTGGCTGTAGCCCCCTACAGAGAAGAGTGCTCATGGAAAATACTGAACCTGGGGGGTTGCAGTGGTAATGCCTAAAAAGGAAGCAAGGGGGAAAGTGACGCCCGCGTGCTCCCCCTGGGGAGTGTTCTGCTAAATTCAGATCTTAAAAATTCAGATGAGAGGAAATGGGATTGAAACAGCGCAGCACCTTCGAGATGATTGAGGACTCGGATAGAAGCAGTGGCTAAGGAGGGCCTGGGCCCTGTAAGCCCCTCCTGATCACTGCCCAACATGCCCTTGTGCCCTGCTGGTCCTGCCCTGTCCACCATGGGGTAGCCATGATGGGGCCGAGCAGCTCTTCCTTCCATCCACGCACCAAAAGGGAAAGGGAGGGAGAGAAAAAACGGGAGGGTAAGGAAATGTCAAATCAATCATATTTAAACAAAAGCCTCTTCGGCCCAAGGGCCCTTTTAAAAGCTGCTTATTTAATTAAAAGTCCCATTTTCCATATTTATGGCTCTTATTCAGTTAAATATTAACCGCCTGGGCCAGGGCTGGTTAATTCTTTGGGAAGAGGCAGCATTGGAGTTCATTAGGAGTTTGTCAGGTGGCCGGCACACTCAGCAGATGGAGAGTGGATGGGTGAATGGGGGGACAAACAGACGGATGGATGGGTGGGTGTATGAGTAGATGGATGGATGAGTGGGTGGATGGGTGGGTGGATGGATGGGTGGATGGATGGATGGATGGATGGATGGATGGATGGATGGATGGATGGATGGATGGATGGATGGATGGATGGATGGATGGATGGTTGGATGGATGGATGGATGGGTGGGTGGATGGATGGATGGATGGGTGGATGGATGGATGGATGGATGGTTGGATGGGTGGGTGGATGGATGGATGGATGGGTGGAGGGAGGGATGGGTGGATGGAGAGAGGGATAGGTGGATGGAGGGAGGGAAGGATGGGTGGATGGATGGATGGATGGATGGATGGATGGATGGATGGATGGATGGATGGATGGATGGGTGGATGGATGGATGAATGGAGGGATGGATGGATGGAGGGAGGGAGGGAGGGAGGGGTGGAGGGAGGGAGGGAGGGAGGGAGGAGTGGGTGGATGGGTGGATGAACAGATGAATGAAGGAAGGGACCAATGGAAGGATGAATGGATGGAAGGATAGATGGATGGATGGACTGATAGACAAATGGGTAGACAGATAGGTGGATGGATGGATGAAAGAATGAAAGGATGAATGGACGGGTTGATGCAGGACAGATCATGAGTACACAAGAACAGCACCATCACCAGCCCAACTCACCAGGGCCATCCCTTGTCACCTTCCCAGCTGCCATTCTTAAAATGGGATACAAGGAAATGGGAGGGGAAATGGAAATTTTGGCTGTTTGGCCAAATCTTCTTGAGCTGAGCAGGAGGGCAGAGGAGGTTTGGATGTGTGTGGTTGGGGTGGAGGTGGAAGATATTGGGGTGCAGGGACTCCAGGTAGCAGAGCAGGGGAGGTGGCCGTATCATTGGCTCTTCAACCAAGGTGACAGCACAGCCACATTCCCACACTGAGCCTGTCCCAGGGGATCTGATGTGATAGAGGCCACCATCCTTCTTCCTGGAAATGTTCAAGAGGGTTTTTAAAAGGTCATAATGGAGAAACGAAGAGATCAGTGATTGGCCTTGGAGAGATGCAAGTCTCTCGGGAGCTCAGTGCAGGTGCAGATGAAACTCACTGCATGCTAGCATGAGGAAGGGCTGAATGCAAGGAGCTGGCAGTTCCTCCAAGCAGAGTGGCAGCACAGGGAATCTGAAGCTTCTGTAGGATCCTCTTGAAGAGAGGTGACGTGGCTCGTGGGCTCAATTAGGTGCACCAAGGAGCAACAACATGTCTCGGCTGTGACAGAAGCACTTGCTGCATGTCCAGCTCTTGCTGTATGAAATACCCATGTCCTTTCTAGCGAGCATTCTCCCTGCTTTGGGTGGCTGTTTTGGCCACTCTCAGATGAGTGCTTGGCTCATCTTGGTTGTGACCTTAATGAGAGCTGTCTGCTGCTTTGCTGATGCCCAGCTGCTTTAACCTGTGTCTCTGTGGCACTGTGGAGAAGGCTAGGGGCTCCACCTAGACTCTCTAGTGTGTAGATAGTAATTAAACACCTCTCGTATGTCATTTTAGAAGACAATTACAAAGTCAGAGGGATGAGCTGGGCTCCATAATCTGGCTGGAAGCTGCGCTGGTGGGAGAACATGGCACAGCATGGCTAACCTGTGGGGCATGCAGCAGGTGACTGCAGTGGAGCAGAGCCTTGGGAAGGCTGCTGGGAGCAGGGCCCGCTTGGGCAGTCACAGTACCTTGGCACAACCCCTCGGTGTTCAGCACATCCCCCTGTTGCTCTCTGCCTCTCTTTAGGGAACACGGCGCGTCCCCACGCAGCCCTGGGTACCACCATGCCGATGTGGTGATGCAGCAGGGTGGCTATGGGAGCGTCTCCCCTTCTGACAGAGACGCAGTTCTTGCGGGGTGGGCAGGGGGAGGAGGTGTTCTCCGGGGACGGCGGGCGAGGAGGGGGAAGGCTGGCGCGAGCTGCGGGGACGGCGGCGGGAGAGGGAGAGCCACCAGGTTATCAGAGAAGTGTGAAGACAATAATGCAATCTGACATTTCTGAAATGAGACCCCCTGGTTGCCCTGGCAACGGCTCACGTGGGAGCAGTTCCCGGGAGACGGCTCCGAGATGTACCATAAATGATGTTTGATTAGAATTTAAATCATTTAGGCGGAGAGAAGATAGGCCTTTTGTCAGCGAGGGACCCGCGGGGGTCAGGTTGCCTCCCACCCCCCCGCCACGAGGCCGGGTGAGCACGGCATGTGTGTGCTGCAGGGAGGAGGAGGAGGAGGAAGAGGAGGAGAAGGAGGAAGAGGAGAAAGATGCCTTCGTGCCCTGGGAACGGGGCCGGCACGGGGACTTGGCTGCTATTTGCAGCAGTGCTGACCCTGATAGGCGGTGGGTTAAGCCCAACGTGAGTCTGCCCCCTGCACCCCTGGCTGGGGGAGCGGTGCCGAAGGAAAAGCTGAAGCTCTGCACAGAGTTTCTTCCTGCAAAATTAGTGGCTCCTTCATGACATGGTTTGGGTCCAGGGAGCCTGCAGGGCTTGCTTCTCAACTTCCGGAAAATGCCATCTGATCATGAAATTAGAGCTAAACTAATAAGTCTCCACAAATATTAATCTAATGAATTTAGCTTCTCTCTGTTTGTGGACTAGCAGTGAGGGAATTGCAATGTTCTCACATGTAGTAATTGTTTGAATATATTCAAAAAACCTTTCTTGACTGCTTCAACCATATGGCTTTCGTCATGAATATTCCAGCTCCAAGTTTTCTTTCCTGCTTGTGATCACTCTGTAAACTGAATGACAGACACCCTTCAATGTGTGCTAAGAATTAACCAAGGGAAGTGCTGAGTCCTGAATGTAAACCACAAGTTCTGATGGTGGCTTTGCATCTCTGGAAAATCTCTGCTCTCCTGTGGTATGCATACAGACCAGAGTCCTTATAAGCACATGGGGATGGACCGGGACCAGGGAGAACCTGGGCAGCAGGAGTCTCTTTGCCCTGTAACCAAGTGCAAGTTCTGCAGATGAAGTGAGGTTTGGAAGGTGGACATCGTGCAAGGTGTGAGTTTGTTCTGCTCACAGTGCTCACAGAACATCTCTGAGTGGGCTGTGGATGCTGTGGATGTGGTGGATGCAGAGGATGCAGGGGATGCCGTGGAGGCAGGGGATGCTGTTGTCAGCTCCAGGGATTCAGCTGCGGTGTTGATGGTGACATGCTGTTAATTGGCACGTGCTGCAAGTGCAACCCTGTACAGGACCAGGCTTGCCATCAGCAGGCACTGCCCAGGCAAAGTGCCCCTGGCTCCCTGCATACCGCACTGGGGTGCCGGTTGCTGAGGCTGCCAGCAGCAGAGAGCTCTGCGTTTGATGGGGCTGCACTGTGCCAGTTTGAGCACGCCGGAGGAAGGGGCTTGGGAATGTGTTGCTTTTTAAATTAGCGCTGCATTGATTTGGTTTGGGAAGCAGGAGCTGCTGGGGGGCCCCGCTCCACTGCACGCCAGCACTGAGACGTGCAGGATGGAGGCACAGGTCTGGAGCCCGGTTCCAGTGTTCTGTGATGGGGGGGGAAGGATGCTCAGGCTCTGCAGTGCTCAGTGCTCACCCGTTTTCCCTTGGCAGCCACTTGCAGCTTGCCCTGCTGCTACATGGGATGAAGGGAATCGGACTATTTTAATCGTTCCATCTCCAAGGGGACAATAATGGTGCAGGCAGCTGAAGAAGCCAGCAGCTTCTTTTTGACATAGAGCTCTTGACTTCAGCAGAGAGCTGCCGCCTCTCGCGCTGGTATGAAAACAGGGCCTGTGGTGACAGCTGCCAGCAGCTGTGGCGATGTCACACAGCAGCTCCGCAGGGTTGGGATGCTGCCGGTCCTCCACACCGCCGTGGCAGTTCTGTCCCCAGGCCTGAGAGGCACCAAAGACCACGGCCTGCAGCCAGAGGCTGCCAACCTGCAGTGATGGTGGGAAGGAGAGAGCGCTATCCCTTCTGTTCTGCTCCTGATAGAGGTGGAGGAGTGGCGGAGGGAGTGGGGAGCAGTGGGGAAATGCTGCCGGATGGGCTTGAGAAGCTCTTCTGCTCTGGTGCCTCTCCCTTTCCCCTCCAACACCCATGTTTTTGCATGGCTCTGCGTTTAACCCCAGCAGCGTCACGAGGAATCCACCCTCCGAGACCTCACATCTTTGGTTTTGCTTTCCCTTGTCTCTGTCTGTTGCATTGCCTTGTGTTAACAGAGCAATTAAGTCTGAACCTCGCCAGACAGGAACAGCGGGGACAGCCGGGTGTGACATTCGGGGACACTGCCGGGTTTGTACAGATTCCCACACCTTGTGCTGGCGACATACGGTTGGGACCAAGCACTGACGTCCTCAGAGGGGTCTGGTATAAAACCAACCTGGAGGCCAAGGATCACGGTGTGGGCCCTGACCCCGCTCCCTGCCTGCACCACAGGGATGGACGGAGCCCAGAAGGGTGACATGGGGGGTGTGGCTGTGCAGCCTTCCCTTCCAGCGTCCCGTGCCTCCTCCTGTCATCCCACGCTTGTTTTATCCCTGTTCCCTGCTTCATGCACTGCTTGAGTGGCTCTTGTCTGTTTATTTTCTCTAATGGCATCAGGCTACAAGTGGCTGAATGCTTAAAATGAACACCATCAGGCTTTTTTTCTTGCATTCGCCCAGGAAGGGGGAATCTTTGTTCTGCTCAGGTTCCTAGGGAAGGTGTCAGCTCTTCTCCTGTCCCTCTGTCTCTCTCTGAGCCCGGCAACCCAACTTCTGCCAAATTCAAAGAGTGCGGAAAGAGCTGGGCACAGAGCTTGTGGAACCCAAGAGACCTCCTGCGTATGCAGGGCTGATAGAAACCCCAGCACGGTCTTACGGAGACACATAATGCTGCCAACCCACAGCCTTGTGCCGCCTGCTGCTGCTCCGTTTCCCCACTTTTACCCCAAAATCGTGATGGACTTCCCAGCCATGAGACCTGAATGCAGCCACAATTCAGAGAGCGCTGGAGCCGAAGCAGGCAGGGGGAGGGGGAAGGGGGAGTGCAGCCAGGGCTGAAGTGCTCCAGCCCCACTCGGGCAGTGGGGGGCAGCAGGCAGCAGTGGGATGGCAGTGTGGGGTGATGGGATGGCCATGGGGGGCAATGGGATGGCAGTGGATCGGCAGTGGGGGACAGAAGGGTGGCAGTGGTGTGCAGTGGAATGGCAGTGGAAGGCAGTGAGTGGCAGAGGGGTAGCAGTGGGAGTCAGTGGGGTGGCAGCGGTGGCAATGGGATGGCAATGGGGTGGCAGTGTGGGGTGATGGGATGGCCATGGGGGGCAGTGCGATGGCAGTGGGGGGCAGTAGGGGACAGTGCGGGTGTCAGTGGGATGGCAGTGAGGGGCAGTGGGATGCCAGCAGGGGACAGTGAGATGGCAGTGGCGTGGCAATAGGATGGTAGTGGGAGGCAGCAGGGGGCCATGGGGCTGGGCAGCTCCACACCCCAGGGCCCACTCTGTTGCCCTGCACCTCTCCTCCCACCGTCCCTCACAGCTGCTTTCTCCTTCTGCTCCTGCTCCCTTCTCACTCCCTCCACTCTGCCTCAGAGACACACATAACTCTCCCGTGAAATATATACAGTGTAAATATATAAAAAGCCAGCGTTTGCCTGCTGCTTATGTATTCATGAAATAGTAAATAAATTTTATGGGATAATGTGAAGGCTGCCAGGGAGCAGGAGGATAAAAACTAACCCCTAATGAGCCTCCGTGTCAGTTTGGCACACTCGGGATCGATCTGCCGCTTCCATTTAGCACCCGTGTGTGGGGGTGGAGGTGGTGCTTCCTTGGTACAGCCCTGAGCATCGCTGGGCATGGGGTATTGGGTGGGACAGGGTGATGGTTTGGGAGTTGGGGGGCTGCTTTGGGGGGAGCACACAGGTCTGCATGGGAGAGATGAAGGCAGGGAGGCAGGATTGCACAGGAGGAATACTGGAAGGAATGGAGGCAGGGATGCAGGATTGATGGATGGGATGGAGATTTGCATAGGAGGGATGCAGGGAGGCATGTGGGCTTGTACAGCAAGAATACAGGGAAAGAAGCGGGGAGGGATTCAAGCTCGCACAGGAAAAATGCAGGTTTGTATGGAAGGGATGCTAGAAAACCTGACGGTTTGCATGTGAGGGAGAGAAGGAGAAATGCTGGTTTGCAGAGGAGAGATGCAGGAAGGGATGCAGGAGAGGATGCAGGTTTGTATGGGAGGGATAGGAGGGATACAGGGAAATGCAGGTTTGTAGAGGAGTGTTGCAGGTTTGCATGTGGAGGGCAGTGCAGAATTTCTGGGTTTTGAACAGGATGCTTTCCTTTGCAGGCAGGCCAGGGTTGAGGCTGTCAGGGCCAGCCAGGAGGCCATGGCGGGGGGACAGCCTGATGACAGCCGAACGCCATCTTTCATGCCAGGGCTCCCATCCTGCTGCTTTAGGTGGTGCAGGCACCAGGGATCCATCTCGGCACTGAGATGTTCCCTACCCAAAAGGCAGCTCCTGCAGCTCGCTGCCATCCCTGCTCCTTCCGGCAGCATGCCCAGTGCTCCTGCCACAAGACATCGGGTTTTCCTCATCTGCTCTCAGTCTTCGCAGGCTGCAGCTCAAATCCATTCTCGCTTCTCCTGAATAAAGCCAGGAAGCATGCTCTTCCCCTCCTCCCCTGCAGCTGGTGATGCATTTGGAGGCATTAACCTCTCCGTTTGGGTAATTTTCGGCAACATTTGCATCCACATGGCGAAGCCAGCAGGGTGTGGGTCCCACACGCAGGCAGACGCACGCAGCGCTGGGAGTGACGCTGGTGGGAATCCCGTGCGGGTTGGGTGCGTGTTCTGTCCAGAAAAACATTGATTCAAGTCAGTCAAAACGCCGATCTCATCAGCATTTGGGAGAGACGGTGATGTTTGGAGGGGTGGTGATGGGGGATGTCGGAACATTTTGCCTCCACCATCATCTGCTGTGAAATGAGGAGATAACACACGTGGGACGCAGCAGCTGTGACAGAGGCAAAATAATGTGGTTCTTGCACTGGGTGCTTCCACTCTGGGAGGGCCCCTGCATCCCCTCGACCTGCAGTGCTGTGCCCGGGGCTGCAGCTCCCATCCCCTCCCTCCCCCCTCGTATCCTTTTTTATGGAGGGAATGAGATGGAGAAGTAAAAATTATTAACCCTGGGGTCAGCACTGGCTGCCTCATTCCTCTCTAGCTTCAAGCACTTTCTCCCTCATCTGTTTCACAGACAGCGATGTTCGGCTCAACACATTTGCATATACTTATTGCATTTTTTCTTCTTCTTCTTTTTTTTTTTTTAGTCTTTATCTATTTATTTATTTTTAAAGAGACAGCGCCATCCTTGGCTCCATTTTTTCCCCTTCTGTGAGCTGTTCCCAGCTGCTGGCTCTGATATGGATGTCCGCGCTCTCAGCAGCACCGCTGGCAGAGCACAGACTCGCAGTGCGTGCTGCCTCCTCCTTCCCTGCATCTCTTTGCTGCTTTTTGGCCTTTCCATGGGATGCCTTGCTGCCATAGCTAAGCACTTGTAGGTGCAAACCCAAACGATGCTCCCACACAAAGCCGTCAGCAAACCTGTGCTGTCATTCAGGCGTGCCAGCAGCATCCGCTTTGTCTTCAGAGACTGACCACAGCAAAGGCTTTCTTCCCCATCTGCCCTGAGAAGATCTAAAATAAATAAATAAAAAATGGAGCACGTTTGTATCCGAAGCTCAGCATCTCCCAAAATCATTCACAGATATTCATAATGGTCCGGCAGCTATTAGAGGCGCAAGAAGGAGGGAAGGGAAGGAAATGAACACCGGGCAAGAGGAGAAAATTCATGGCCCCGCTGATACGCCATGATAAATAATTATGAGTTATTAATTTTAAATTACATCTTTAATGCGTTGCATGATTTTAATTCCCACCACAGTATTAATATAGGGGCGGTGGGTTTGATTAATTTGAAGCGGAACGGAACGGTGTCGGTTCCTGGGCTGCCGGCACCCACCAGGTGCAGCCATGGGCTGTATGCTGAAAGTACCCAAAGCTGGGGGGGTGGGGGTGGGGACAGTTGGTGCCTGGGGTGGGAAGCAGCCAAGAGTGTGTGAGAGCAGCGGGGTGCTGGCAGTGGGGTGTTTTGGGGCTCTGTTGTTTTGAGGGGGATGCTGTGAGTCACTGCATTGCGGTGCTGGACACCACTCCCGCATCCCACCGGGCATGCTCGTGCACCAAGCATGGAAGAAGAGCACACATTCTCATGTTCTCATCCTCTTCACCGCTCTATCCGAAGCCCTTATTAACAAAGCCTGACCTCCCCTCCTTGCATTGCCCCAGAGCCACTTGCCACACCCCACGCTGGGCTCTGTGGGGTCGGAGGCCGAGCATCCATACCCCCCCAGAATGGGGCCAGGAATCTGCTCTAAGTTTGCTTTCCGAGTAAACTTCCCTAAGTGTGACAATCGCTTTAGCTTCCCAGCGAGGATTTACCGGGCTTCTGTTATCTCTTTGAAAGTCGGGAGTTCTCCAAATGGGCATGAGAGAGCAGCCGGAGAGGTCAGAGCCGGTTAGGCTGCACAGCCGTTCAAAGCCCCCTTCCAAGCGGCATTAAAGACGGGATTAAGTCTAAGAGGGTTATGGAGGGAGGAGTAAAACAGCCTTGTCCTGCACAGAGCGCAGAGATAAGGCTCTGTTCTGGAGGTGTGAACTCCCGCGTGTGCGAGCCCAGGCACTCGGGGGGCTGCAGCAGGATAATTCCAGAGGCGGCGGATCAAGCTGCAGCCGGAGCGGGCTCCTTGCGGGGTGGTGCCGCCCCTCAGATGGGATTCTTAATCTGGGGAGCGGTGGCACAAGCAGCCCTGATTTTCCACTTGCTGGGGCCATGCTGGGTCCCAGCCCCTCGGCTGAGGCTGCGTTTGGAGACCCATGTCCTGTGTCAGGTGCTGGAATCAAAGCCAGCCCGGCCACTGTGTCCCCAACCTCTTACATCCCCAACCTTTCCCCTACCCCTTGTGTCCATAGCCTCTTATGCCACCAAGCTCCTGGTGTCTCCAGCCTTTTGTGTCACCAACCTCATGTGTCCCCAACCCCTCGTGTTCCCAACTCCTTGTGTTCCCAACCTCATGTGTCCTCAACCTCTTATCATCCAACCCATTGTGTCCCTAACCACTTGTGTCACCAACCTCTTTTGTCCAAACCTCAAGTGCCCCCAAGCTGTTGTGTCCCCAGTTTCTTGTGTCATCATCCTCCTGTGTCACCAACCTCTTGTGTCCCCAAACCCTTGTGTCCCCATCCTCCTGTGACTTCTCCCACCGTCTCCTGCAGGAACTGGAACACTGCTTGGATCAGCAGTCACTGCACTGTCCTCCATCCCCAAACGTGTCCTCCAGATGGTGGCTGAATGCTAATATTAATATTTTTAGTACCTCAGTGTGCTCAAAGCAGCAATGTGGCTATGCCATGCAGTTAGGGAAACTGAGGCACAGAGACACCCCATCCTGCAGTGATCTGGGTGCTTGCAACATGCCGTGGGGCAACATCACCTTCCTAGTCTAGAGCACATGGTGGGCACCAGCACTCTGCCAGCATCGTGAGAGGGATAGGATGGGGATGGATGGATGGGGATGGATGGGATGGGGATGGATGGAGATGGATGCTGCTGCTGCCCCACAGACTCGCAGTGCCCAAGGGCAGGGTTTGTGCTTTTCCTTTCTTGGCTGCATCCCCAGGCCGCTCTGCAAGAAGCCAAGTTCCAGTGTGATGTCTGCATGTTCAGAGGCTGTTAAATTAAACAGTTCAGGGAATTAGCTGCATGCCGTGAGCTGCAGCAAACACGCTCGCAGCCAGAGACAGCTGAATTTGCTCCTTGCCAAAAAAAAAAAAAAAAAAAAAAAAAAAGCACCAAGAAAAGCAAAAAGGATAAGAAAATCCCCCCCTGCTGCATGGGGCCTTTTATTTCTCCTCCTTTCTTCCGGACTTCTTGCAGGGCTCCTGTGGATGCTCTCTGCATCCCCTCCTCAGTTCTGGCAGTGCTGGGGCTCTGCTTTCAGGGGCTGCTCCCGAGATGCAGGCAGCCGTGTCGCCGCGCCATGCTTGCTCAGCGCCAGCATCTTTCTTCTCGGTTAAAAACCAACCCAAAGGGGCTGCTCTAAGGTTTGCTCTGCAGCCCAGCCTGCTCCAGCTGTTCCCCAGCCTCCTCCATTGGACTGCAACAGGAGCTTTGTGTAGGGCGTGGGCAGGGGTGGGGGCTTCTCCTGTGCGCAATTCCCAACGCTTTTCACGAGCATTTCAGTGCACAGTCTTCCCAGTGCTGTCCACCTGCATGTGATCCAGCTGGTTTGCTTTCATTTTATTCTATTTGCAAAGGAAGTTGCTGGCACTCTCCTACTTATTTATTTTTATCTAATGCCTTATCTACAAAAAGCAAAAACACAACAGAATGAAAAGGAGGAGTGCTCTCATAGCCATGGAGATAAAACTGTGCCCAACAGAGCCCAGAGTGCTCCCAGCTCAGCCAGGCCCCTTGCTGAGCACCCATGCAAAGTGCATGCAGCCCTGCAGCCTCTGGGAAGGACTTTCCAGTCAGAAAGCCTGCATCTCCCATCCCATCCCATCTGGATCTCCCACCCCACTGCTATATGTGCCACATGTGTGCCTCCTTCTTTCCTCCTCGTACACAGAGGGAGATGCTCAAGGATCTGGGGCAGCCCCATCCCCTCTGCCTCGGCTCTGCACTCCCATCTCGCCAACCCCAGCATCTTCACGCTGCTGTCGGGAGGAAGATGTAGAGCAATCACAGCTCTGTGCTGCAAATATTAATTATCCACTAACTGCTCTCCAGGCAGCCATTAGATCCCGGCTCTCCGACAGCTGTTCCCGGCCGCCTGCCCGAGGGACACTGCTGTGGGGAGCAGGCAGGGGACGGCGGGGACCAGGGGTGGCCGTGGGGAGGGGTGCCCATTCTGCAGCACCCAGGGCTGGAGGATTTTGACAGGGCACTGTTATTGCCCTGCAAAATGGGTTTATTTTAGGGGCTACTTTCTCCCAGCGGGGACGCGGGGTTCATGCTTCCCCTTTGCACAGCTCTGCGTGGTTTTTGCTCCACCACAGCGGTGGGAGAGCAGGAAATGGGATAAATCCGCCTTTTTTTAATTGATTCCCTCCCACCACCACCACCCCCATCTCCAAAACCAGGCATGCTGGTGGGAAGCTGCTCACTGCAGACAAAGGCAGCACAGCCGGTGCCGTGGGCAAGGAGGGATTTGCGGGTGGGCACTACCTGCAGACCCACTGCTCTGCCCCAATTCAGGCTGCAGAGCTCAGCTCAGCACACCCACACCCTATGGGGTAAAGCAGGGGGAGGACTGCACGGGGCAGGCAGAGCAGGGGGAAGAGCACACGTATACCCCCACCTCCTACACCCGCACCCCTCTTGTCTGTGTCGCCCCACGGCAGTGCGGAGCTGCGCCAAGCAGAGCCAGTTAACAAAATAAATGAGCTAGGTAGGCCTGAGCACATATAAATCTCTCCCAGATAACATTTAGATGTTCCATATTTGAGCCGGCCATCATTTAAATTAGCACTCTGCCTCCCCTCAACCTAGCCCTTCATTACTGGGATTTTAATGCTCAGGGCTTAATTGCTGAGGCTTAGTGGGAATCACCCGCCTCTGCCCGATTGGGATCCCATAGTCTGGGAGGATCCCAGGGCTCTTCCTGGGAAACTCCTGCCTATGGGGTCAGGTGAGGGCTTTGAATGTTTCCCCACAGCTGTCTGTGTTTCTGGGGCTGGAGAACTCCTGGAAAAGCTGCTTCATGGAGGCTGAGCTTTGGTGGTGGATTGAAATCCCCTCTGCACCATTTACCTTCTTGTCCTTCCTGTACTGTAGGAGTACAGGAAGGGTTCGTGCGACACCAGTGCAAAAGCAGGAGTGAGAGTTTGCTGGAAGAAGAGTGATGAGACCAAATGGGAATGGCTCTGCTTCTGGAAAATGAGCCAAAGGATGAGCCCACAAGAGATTCCAGAGAGCTCTCAGGAGATTTTATCATTCACCAGAAGTTAAGAAATAAGGTGGAAATGTACTTAGGGAATAGCGCGTTTGTTGGAAAACAATACATCCTTGCTACTTTGAAGGAACAAGGAAGATCTTGAAATTCAGCCCAGCTTTGCCAAATGGCGAAAATTACATCTCCAGCCAGAAAAACCAGGGCGTGGGGCAGCTGGGGGCCAGGGCAGCGCCATGCCCTGCATGGGGCCGGCTCCATAATTGGCAGCCCCTGCTCCACTACCCCTTCTGCCGCCTGGTGTTTAATTGCACTGGCTAACAGTTCAGGGGCAGAGCTGCTCGGGGGCCTTATCTCTGCTTTCACCATTTTTCTTTCTGGGAAATGAAGTTAAAAATCCCTTCACAGCAGCTCCAGCGGAAAAAAAAATTAGTCCCATATCACTATTTAACATGCACTGCTAAAAACTAGATAAACACAGGCCGTCACTTGGAGATTAGCTCCTCACATGACTAAATGATTTATTTAGAAGATTCCTTCTTTTCTCTCTCTCTCTCTCTCCTTCTCCCTCTCTCTCTTTTCCTTGGCTAAGAACATATTAATCAGAAATTAGAGGCAGGCTGAGGGATGGAGAACAACCTGACAAAGAGCAAACAGAGACGGAGAAGGGAGAAGGATGGGGGAAAGGAGGGAAGTGGAGACAGGGCTGGGGAAGGGGAAGAGGCAAAATTCACAAAAGGTGGGAAAATGAAGAGGGAAATACAGGGGCTAGGAATGGGGATGGGAGGGATAGCATTTGTTTTAGAAGGGAGACACAAAGCAGAGGAACAGACATGGACCTGGGATGGAAGCGAGGCAGTGCCAAGAGAGGGCCATGCATGGGGCTGAGCTGCCCCCAGCGGTCAGGCCTGCTGATGAGGGCACTGATGGGGTGCGCAGCCCCCACACCCCGTTCCCCGCAGGTGTGGACGATAAGAGCATCCCGGTGCTGCTCAGGCGTGAAGGGGCCGGGGATTTGCAGAGGGGGATAAAAGAAGCGGCACCGGCTGATTATGGGGCTGTGTGCCGGGGTGGGGGCAGCGCCGTGTCCCTCCCCGTTATCCGCAGTGATAAGCAGCCCCGAGGCTGAGGCCGGCAGCGATAAGGAGATTAGGCAGTCGGCTCTCAGTAGCGCTGCTCCTGCGGGATTTCCTGCTCCCACAGACTCACCAAAGGTTATCTGCTGTGCTGCACTTGAACCTGCCTGCAGCCCTGCCCGGGGGTCCTCCCGGCCCGCAAAGCTGAGGATGGTCCCAGCCCACAAATCAAAGGATGTTCCCACTGCAGAAATAGGAAGGATGCTTCCCATCACACGAATGGGAAGGACGCTTCCTATCCCATAAAGCAAGGGATGTTCTTCATCCACAGAGCACCCACCCCACCGACGCATCCACCCAGCCCCACACCAGCCCAGCCCCTGCACAGGGACAGCCCCAGAGCCAGGTGACCCCACCCTGCAACCCCAACCCTGCCAGCTTTCACCTGCCTGCAAGCACAGTGCTGCTGCTTTGAGCACTGAACACTTGGCAGTGCCCTGATGTGTCACAAAATGGCCAATTACCCCTCTCACTGGTTATTAATTTATTAAGTTTTAATTTTGCGTAGAGCACTGGCTAGGTGGGAACAGGAAAGCAACCAGAGCTCTCTTTGCACATCAGGTGCAGGTGTCACTGTGGAGCACCTCTGCAAGGACCTTGGTCACAGCACCGTGGGCTGAGCAGGAGGTGGGTGATGGCCTCGAGGAGCTGTGGGT
Organism: Lophura swinhoii; assembly: GCA_030408155.1. Classification (NCBI taxonomy): domain Eukaryota; kingdom Metazoa; phylum Chordata; class Aves; order Galliformes; family Phasianidae; genus Lophura; species Lophura swinhoii. The sequence goes on from CM059471.1 coordinate 12,922,411, forward strand.
GCTGCAGGGGGCTTGGTGTCCTGGTGAGGTTGGGCTGGCAGATGTGGGAGTGCAAACATGTCCATGCAAATGAACAAGTGGAAATTCCTGCATGCAAACCCATGTGTACAAACCCTTACATGTCAAACCTCGTTTGCAATCCACTGTGTGCAAATTCTTGCATGCAAATGCTTGCATTCAAACCCGTATGTGCAAATGCTTGCACGAAAACTATTGTATACAAACCGTTGCACACAAACCCTGTGTGCAAACCCTTACATGCAAACCACTGTGTGCAAACCCCGGTGTGCAAACCCTTGCGTGCAAACTATTGTGTTCAAACCTATCCATGCAAACCATTGTGTGCAAATCCTTCCATGCAAACCTATGTGTGCGCATCAACACTTCAGGCTCCCTGCCAGCCTCACCTTTGCTCTCACACTGCTGGAGCCATGTACTACAACCCATGAAGGCCCCATTACCTTTAGCCCATGCCAGTGTAGAGGGGCAGGTTGGGATGTGCAGTGTACCCCTGTGCCCGCAGGGCATGATGTTAATGCACCATTATTACCCTGCAGCAGGGCCAGTCAGTGTGAGCCCCTGGGTGCCCAAAGCAGGGGAAAGGCTCTTGGGGCCTGGAGGCCGTGCTGGCTCATGGTGTGGGGACACATTGTGAAACACTGCCCTCCCCAGCCCTGCACCTCATAGCCACAGTGTCTCTGCTTAGCTGCACCCATGGCTCCAGGAGCCTGGAAATGATGTTTTTCATGTTCACCAGCCTGTTTCCCCCACGCTGCTTTCCCTCCTGCACAGTGCTCTGCAGGCTGACAGCCGTCTCACTCCCCCCAGTCCCTTCCCAACTTGCCCCCTTTTTCTCCGCATTTTTTCCCATACACTCCTTTCTCCTTCCTCTTTATTTTATCTCGATTTGCCACAAATCTGTTCCCCCACAAAGCAGCTGCCATCTTTGTTCTTTGCCATTATCAGCTGCGGCACACGGGCCCGGCCAGGCTGCCTGGCAGACAATTGCTGACTAATAGACTGTCTGAGAGCTATTGTGGAGTGTGTCCGAGGCAGATCTATCACCGTGTCCTATCACCCATGCCGCATTGACACCAGGGGAGAGCGGCATGGAAGGGGGAATGGGGAAAGGGGTGGGAAAAAGAAAAAAGAAAAAAAAAAGAAGAAGAAGAAGAAGAAAAAAAGAAAAAAAACATTCTTGCTCGGCACAGCGCATCGCTGCTCCCTGCACCAGGCAGGAGCAGATGTGGTCAGCATCTCCGGCGGGCTCTATCCTGCCTCCATCTGCTCCTGGAGGCTGCTCTGCGGCAGGGGGCTGCTGTCAGAGATCTGCAAGGGGTGAGGGGCTATAGGGGATGTGGAGTGCTGGGGACACTGGGGGTTGAGGCTGCTGGTGGTCCAGTGGGGTAGCAGGGCACTGGTGTACCTTGTGCCTGTGCTCCGGTGTTGGAGGAACCCCTGGGAGCCCAAGGAACTGGGGATGCAGCGCTGGCCTTTCCTCCTGCTCAGAAGGCAGCAGGGATGATGCTTGGGGTCCAGTGCAGGGAGAGCTTGGTGCATGAGGCCACAGCTGAATATACGAACAGGGGAGAATGGCTCAGATGTGGGCCCCCACTCACACACAGTTCTCACTGCTGTTAATGAGGTCTGAGTTCCCAATGTAAAATTTGGTGGCACAGAACCATCACAGCTCCTCATCCTGCCAGTGAGTGCCCTGTGCAACATCCAGGCTGCAACCTCAGCCCCCCAGTGAGCACTAGGACCATGTCCCCAGCCCTGGCAAGAGGGAAATTGAATGGGAGACTGGGGTTGAGTTTTTGAATATCGGCTCTTCATTCTCTTATCCCTTTGTTGTGTTGGTCTTGCACTGGGGAGGATGCCCAGAAGGCCACTGTCACTGCTCGGTGTTGGCTGGGAAGGACTCAGGGAGTCCCAGGAGATGGGGACAGAGAGGACACAGCCATAGGCATGGGCTACTGGAGTGGGGCAATGCGTGGGTGCTGTGAGACCCCCAGGCCCTATGGGGCCGTGGACAGCAGAGGGGGCTGCAGGTCAGCGGGAGAGGTGACATCTGCGGATGCACTCTGGGGACAGGAGTGGAGCAACCTGGGACTCGGGGTGAGGGGGATCAGGGCCTGGGTCAGGAGGCAGCCGTGCTGTGCTGGGGGATGGGGGGATGGGGGGATGCTTACAATGCATCTCCCCTCGAAGGGAAATGAGCCCCCTGTGCTGATGTGTGACCCCAGAACGGCACCCGTGGGTGGTGTTCAGCCCCTGGCTAAAGTACAAAGGAGTGCAGAGAGGGAGGCAGCGGGCTCTGTTTTCCCCGGGCTGTTCTGCCTGATCTATGCGTGCACACACAAGGTGAGATGAGATGAATAGTTAATGTCCCCAGTGGGTTTTGCTCCTGCTCGCTGCAAAGTTGTGAACAAAATGACCGGCCATGCATTGAACGGGCTTACATCGCTCTCCATATGGAAATGAAGATAATCCAGGGCCTCGCTTTGTGTTCTGCGGGAGAGCGGGTGGCAGCGGGGCTGGGGGGATGGGGCCAGATCCTGCCGCCTGGGGAGGACACAGAGACCCCAAAGCCTCAACCCCATCCGCATGCACATGAACTACAGCCTCATGCCTCACGGCTGCCTGGAGGTTCTGCACAGCTCTGAGATGCACAGGGAGCCACGCTCTGCCTTGCACCCTCCTCCTCCCCCAGACTCAGCTTGCTTCTCTCAATTCAAAGTGACAAACGATGGTTCTTCCCAAACTTCTGCTAATGAGAAACTCTTTCAAGAAACCCCCCCAAAGTGCTGCTAACAAAGTCTAACTTAAGGGGAAAAAAAAAAAAAAAAAAAAAAAGCAAAATTATCCCCCTCCACTGGGCAGTTTTCAAGGCTTCATCTCATGCTGTGCATCTGGTTGGCTTTTTGGCAAGCCCTGCAACTATGTGCACGGCTTGTGATGGATTTGAGGCTCACGCACCTCCCGTGGTTCCATTCCCCTTTTGTTTCTCTGGCTCCAGGCGGAGGATGGAGGTGGGGGATGTCGAGCAGAGATCCAGCAGGGCAGGGTCTGTCCCCATTCTGGACTGTGCCCCCTCTGCATGGTGACGTGGGGAACCCTGAGCGGCTGTGGATCCCCACAGAGCGCAGCAGCAGCAGCGGGCGCTGAGCACACCGCATAGCTCGATGTCATGGCTCCCCCTGTAGCCGCCGGGAGAGAGGCACGGCAGCACGGGAGCAGAGGGGAGCCCCTCCACCAGCCGAGTTTTGGGGGCTCTGCCAGCCCATACTATGCCGCAGCCATCTGCACTGCCCCATTGCAGAGTAGTGGTGAGGTTGAGTCGCACCCAAATGTCCCCATTTCAGGGTGTCCCCACAGGGCATCCTCCCTGGGGCAGGAGGGCTGGTAGCTGGAGCCATGCACACACCATGGCACACACTGTAGCCGGGCATCACCGTGCACCTCTGTAGGACAGAGCAGGGGGGATGTAAACCCGAGCTGTGCTGGAGATGCCCCACAAGGCATGCGAAGGGCAGTCCTGCTGCTGGAGATACCTGGTGCCAGCGTGGTGCTCGGGAGCCTGGTGCAGCAGGGATGGGGACAGCAGAGAAATGGGGACAGCCTCTTGATCACACCACGCAGAGTTGGCAAATTGCCGTGACTTAACAAATTCCTGCTGCCGAACTGAGCCGTGGAAATCACTCCAGCACGCATCGGCGGCCCCTGCACGTGTGCGGGTTTTGCTTAAGACACTTTTTCCTCTGCTGCCAGGTAGGGCAGGGTCCAGCCTGTTCATCGCAGGGCCATCCCCATCTGACCCAGCATTTGGGATCTCCCTGCGTGCCTCAGTTCAGGCTATGAAGGCTTTCCAGATCGGGGCGATCTGAGGGCCAACCTCCCCCACCCTGTGCCAACTGCTGTCAATGGGGGGCAGCAGCCCAGATGTCTCCTGTGACCACTGCAGTGGGAGGGGAGCGACAGGCAGCCTACAAGGGCTGACAAATCGCCTCTGATGTGCAGCATCAGAGATACTCCATGAGCCATTTGTCGCCACTCCTGCCAGGGATGTGCACGGAGCGGGGGAACCATTCCCACTGGGGACCGAAGGGACATGGGTTGCTGTGGAGGACAGATTAAGCCCAGTGCTAAAAAAAATGAGTTTCTACAAACTGAAAGACAGTACTTTGTGCTCCAAGGATCGAGCATGGCAGGGACCAGAGCTCAGTCCCTTTTGCTGCCCCAGTGCTGAGGCCTCGGTAATGGAGCCAGAAATGCAGCCCAGAGCAGGCTTTGGGCCACACTACCCGTGTGACAGTGTGGCTGTGCATTCAGCCTCTCTGGAAAATCAAAACCTCGCTGGTTAATTAAAGTGTTGGGCCCTGAGATCTGCTTATTCCGTTCTGCAGCAGTAATGCTATAAAAGTGTTCCGCACAATTTCAGCCGCAGCGGCTACAACCACAGTTAGAAACCAGTGGTTTGGGGCAGGAGCAGCTCTTCTCCTTATTCCCCAGGCATCACTTCACATGGACAAAACAAATACCACAGGAAAACGTGTGCTGTGTGCACACCTCCCCACGCAGCACCTCTGTGCCTACCTGTGCTTGATTGCAGGGGGTGGTCCTGCCGTGTCTCCATCCCAAATCTCCACCTTTCGAACCCAAAGCAGTCTCATCCGCCCCATCACCACCCAGCTGTCTGCGCGTGGGCAGCCCAGCCCCACAGCCCCGCAGGGCTTCGGGGTGGGGGCCAGAGGGGAGGGGGCCATGCAGGCGGGTGTATGCTTTTTATTTCAGTAATTCTTTTATCTTGTTCTCGCACCCTGAACAGTATGAGCGTTCATCAAAGTAATTGACGCGGATGAAATTAGCGCTTCCTGCTATGTCGGACAGATAAACTTTGCTGAATATTGATTTTGCACAAAGAAAATGACATGTGCTTGGTCCTCACCCTTTATCTGGACGGAGCAGGGAGATGCTGGGGGAGGCGAGGGGGGAAGGAGGCAAGCCTTCACTGGAGAAGCATCCATAAGAATTACTTTTATCTCTTCTTCCACAAGAAGACAACAGAAGATAAGGCTGGGCGACAGTGCTGGGGGAGGCTAAGGGGGAACAGGGGAGAGGAGCTCAGCAAAGACCTCTGTTGGAGCTGGACGCGGGGCTGGGCTGGGGGCTCTTTGTCAGCTGCAGGGTTTGGGCATATAACAGCTTCCCAGGGATGTGCGTCACAAAGAGCGGAAAGGAGTGTGGGCTCCCCCTCATCCCACCTACAAAATGCCCTCAGCAGGGTGCCCTGCCCTGCAGCCCCAGACAGCCCCCTGCCCAGCCCCCAGTCCAGAAGCTCAGCTCCATCCACCCCAAGCCACCATTCCCCACTCCGATGTTTGCACAGAAGGTTTGCAGGATGCATTCACCCAGCTGCTGGGTTTTGTATTAACACCACGCTCTGTAGAGAGGGGATATGGGAACAAAGCTTGTACATGTGCTGCTTTTCCCAGAGCGTCATTCTCTGAGACTTGGGGCGACCTGAGCTCTGCACACAGAGCATCTCATGGTGTAAGCAAGCAGCCATGGGCTTTTCAAAGGCTACAGAGTGTATTTATACACGGTATTCTTCCTGGCACAGAGGCACAGTGCAGACCCCTTCAGATGAGGAAAGCAGAGGTAGCCCTGACCCAGGCTGATGGCTCCTGAATCACAGGAAAACTAAGCACTACCTATTAACAGGGACTTGTGGCTGTTCTTGCAGAGCCTGACATCCTTGTCAACATCAGCTTACATAGCAAGTGCTTGGGAAATTTGAGGAGTTGTTTAAAATTGCCCTGTCTGAAGCCCCGAGAGCTACAACGCAAGACTCGGGGAAGGATTATGCAGGCCAGGGGCAGCTCACCCGCACCAGCATGGGGATACAAATGGAGTTTGTTCGAAAAGACCAAAACAAGAGGGTGTAGAAGGCGATGAACCTGAATTCCCTGAGCTGTGCTGGGACAGGCTGGGCATAGAGCAGAAGGCAGTAGGGACCTTGGGGATGAGTCCTGGGGGCTCTTCAGCCCTCTCCTGAGTGCATCCCCTCGTGGAGCCATCAGCAGGGTCAGCCAGCACTCTGCTCTCCTTGTCAGGTTCAGGAACTTCGTATACTAGTGGATACTTGGTGCCAGCAAGGGGGCAAATAGTGGTGCAGAGGAGCTGGTGGTGGTCATGGGGGTACTTGCTTATTTGGATTTTATTTAGACATGTAGATGTGAAGCACCAGCAAACTTTGCAGCAGACAGGTCTTCCTGAGCAAGGTCATCTTGGTCTTTCACTGTTTCCTATGGGGCAAAGCTACAGGTGGACAGAAGGTGGGATCTGCCCTCAGCTTCCTCCCAAGAGCTGGGTGCTGTACCCCATGGCACTGAGCATGGGAACTGGGCAATCCACGGAAAGAGCCCAATACCCTTCAAATGCCAGGAGAGTGAACCAGCCCAGCTCTGCACTTGTTTGACTTCCCAACATCCAACCGGATGCCTCAACTAGAAGAGTATTCCTCACCTCCTGTCTTCCTTGGCAAAACTCAATCCAATATTATTAATTACTTCCCATCTGCAAACTTTGGTGTCATTTCTGTGTCAGTTTTTCTTGGCTAATGTCCACTGATGAAGGCTTCATTTAAGCAGCATGTGCTTCTCCTTCATCCTCCCGCTCACACACACGGGGATCCAGCGCTCTCAGCACGTTCTGCATCCTGCTCACATCAGGCTCTCCTGTTTTCTTCTTGGGTAAGGGGAAGCACAGCCTCACATTTGTTGGATTGTTACAATTTCTAGCATTCCTTTCTTGATTTCCCCCCTCCCCAGACATCACAGGCCTTAGGGGATAAAAAATAAAAATAATAATAATAATAAAAAATCAAAGCCTTTATTTTACTACTTGCATTTTCTAGATACCATGCCCTGACATTGGGAGCAAACAGTTATTAAATAAATGCATTGTTAGGCATGCTTTTAGTCCTGACACCTCTGGTAAATCTGTATTTGTTATTTAGTGAATTAAGTGGTTTTAAATCAAGTTATAATCGGTGGGTGCCCTTGTAAGCGGTATTTTATATCCCCCTGAGCATGCTTTGTTTGCAATTTCTGTAAAATTTCTTTAGGTGCATTATATATTTTCCTTGAAATAGCAGCATTCTGTGCTACAGTATCCAGCTGCATAGAAAACTTCCTGCCATTAGCATTAGACCCTTCTGTCACAGCTCACCAGCCCAAACCTTGTCCACATGGGCTCAGTGTCTCTGTCTTGATGTGCAGCTTTTGGGGTGCCCATCCCAGCTGGCTGCTGCAGCAAATCCCCATTTATCATCCCCGTGTCCTCAGGGAGGGTGTTCACTGGGGTCTCACTGCCCACCCAGCTTCTCCCTGGATGAATCTGCCAGGGTTCGGCATGGATCAATGCTTGCTGCGCCAGCTCCTGCTCTGCGCTCCCCTATAGGCAGAGCTGGTCCTTACACTGCAGCTTATGGCTGTTCTTCCTTCTGCTGTGATCTGCTTCCCAGCCTTAGCCAACGTGAGGTCACACAGTGCCCAGCTTGCCACGATGCGGTCACCTCCATCTGTCCATGACCTGGTCATCTTTGTGATGTGGTCATCTCCATCCACGTTGCAATCACCTCCGTGGTCACATCCCTGACAGGGCCATCTCTACCTCATCACAACATGGTCCCACCTAGAGCTTAGAAACCTGATCTGACACTCAGTGCAGCACTACCTTCTGTGGCAAGGACCAGGGCTGAGAGCCGCCTTCTCTAAATTTCTGGTGTCTTAAGTGAGCTCTTACAGGTTGATCTAGCCTTATGAGCCCAAGACTGAAGGCCTTAAAAATGCAGAAGCTGGGATTTAGCTAGGCCTCAGCCTTCCCAACAGCCATGCAGCAAGCCCTGCTCACCATCCCATCACAGGCAGCAGTAGTCATGGCATTGCCCAGGTGCTGCCCTTTCCTTGCTGCCCATCCCTGTCTTGCCCCAGGGTGGCATCCACCCCACCCCACCCCCAGTCTGTTTTCCCATTTATCTCCTCTGCCTGGTGAATATACATAAATATGAGCAACTGTGTCTGTGTGTGACCTTACCTGCCCCGACTAAATTCATGTAGTGTCTGTGAAGATAATTCTAAAGCCATAAGAAGATATTAAAAAAGGAAAGATTAAAAAAAAAAAAAGGGCGAGCATTGTGGTTTGTGTTCTCTTATCTAACCTCCTGCAGGCCTGGGTGAGAGCAGTCCCTTGGTATTTAAAGGGATGCTGCAGCTGGGAACACAGCAGCAAAGGAATGGGGATGGGTACCACTGGGGGCAGGTCCCTGCCCTCCCCATAGGACATGCGGAGACTTGGGGTGGAGGAAACTGGCCACAGGGAAAGCCCAGTGGCTGCATCCCCGAAATATCTGCCTGGCTTGATCCTTCAACACAACATCTACAAATGGTAGGCAATGGGAACAGATAGGGTGTGCCTAGAGTGGCAGCAAGTGGATGCACAGCCCCATGGGCAGCTGACCTCCACGAGCTGGGGAGACCAAGCTGGGAAAAACGAAGGTGTGATTTTCCATCTAAAAATACCACTGCAGCTGCACGCAGCCTTTGCATGAGAGCGCATCGATTGCAGCAGCGGAGGAAATTATCAAAGGGTTCATCTCAGCGGTGTCATCGTTGAATGGAGCAGGTTGTCAGATAAATGTGAACATGCAAATGGAATGGTCAGAAGAGAAAAAGCACGGCAGCTTCCTCAAAACAAGGTTCCGAGGAGAGGGTGAGATGTCCCCAGTTGTCCACCAGCTCTGGAGGTGGGGGCATGGTGAAATGTCAGAAATCCAGGCATTGGCGATTGCTTTCTCACCGGTGTAAATATCTGAGCTTGGAAGGCACGATGCTTGGGGGAAAATAAAGATAAGCAAACTCCAAATGTACCCAAGCTTTGATCAAGAGCACTTTGCTCTTTTTCCCCCCTTATCTGTGGGGTTTTTCATGTCTGGGAATGGAGTAACCCACCCATCAGAGTCAGTAAGAAGACGAAAATGGTACAAAAGAACCAAAAAACGCCCTGAACGTGTGCAAGGACAATGCTGTTATTGGGGTCACCACACCTGTGGGTCTCCCCGCAGCCAGGGACACATGGTGGCACGACATCCCCAATGGGCAGGCTCCTGTCTGGGGAGCGGCTGATGGCTGAGGACAGCCACAGTCAGACACGAGAAGAGGGACACCAGCCCACTGCTCCCCCCCCCCATCCCTCCCCCGGTACATGGAGAGGGCTTTCTTCCGCCTTTGTTCGGCATCTCCGAAGTGCTGTCACCACAATGGCCGAGGTGAAAGGGGTTAATTCGGGGGACAGAGGTAGGATGTGAAGATGCAGAGCGGGACAATGGGCTGCCTTCCTCTTTTGTCAGCGCAGCCATTGTGCCGCGTGTGAAAAATGAAATCTGTTTCATTTTGCTTCCAGATGCGATCGGGCGCCTCTATTTAGAAGCCATCAAAAAAAGCCATCCGAGTGCTGGGGGGGACATGGCAGGGGGAGCACAGGCCTGCCAGACACAGGCGCAGCCCAGCCCCACCCCAGAGCAGCTTTTATTTATTTACTTGCGATTGAACACTTATTTAGATTTAACCCACTCCCTGCCTCTGCCATTCAAGTGGCTGAAACAATCGGCAAAAGTCAGTGGGAGAGGTTTTATTTGGAGAAGGAGTATCCTTCTGCCAGAGCATCCTCCACCCAGAGCATTCTTCCAACAGAGCAACATCCCACTGGACAATCTTCCATCCAGAGCATCCTCCCACTGGAGCATCCTCCCATCCCAACAGAAGCAAGCTGAAGGCTGGGATGAGCTCCAGCCCATGATGCTCCTCATGCCCATCCCGTGGCTGAGTGCTGTGACAGCTGCTCTTAATGTCCTACCTCACCCCCAAGTTTTGCAGGAAGGATGGGTAGCTTTGGTGTCATTATTCATCAGCATTTCCCCTTGCTCCCAGCACTTCAGGTGACAGTGCAATGAAAGCCAGGTCCATCACTCTCCCCCTCCCTCTCCCCAAACCAATCTGTGGGTTTGCTACCAACGTGAGAAATTTTCACCTCCAGGGAAGGTGTGAAACTTGGCAGTTTTGTTCCCTCTGAGGGGAATTACAGCCCTTGCAGAATGCAAACAAACAAATGCAAATTAACCCTAAAAAACTTGTTTTTTCAGTGCACATCTTGGCCTTTGCCTCAAATTAACAAATCCAGCTGGAAACTCTCAAGATTTACTTTTCCCATCCAAACACACAGCTGTTTGTCCCCCAAGACGTCAGTGCAGGGAAGAGACACCAGACAGTAGGTACCAGATTTCGACAGTGGGCAGAAAAGACCAAAATCTGCCTGGATTTGTGTATCGGGGCAGCCCATTTCTGCCTGAGACCCAGCAAACTCACTCCAGCCATGGCTGGGTAGTACCCTGGGCAGTGGGGAGAGTGCAGGACGGCACTGCCAGCATTGCCCCAGGCAGCCCATGACCCCCAGCCCTGCTGTCCCCATTGGTCATGTGGGGATGGGGCCACTCTAGTCCTCTCTTCTGCACGACCATCCCATGGCAGATGGGCGGTCCTGCCACTTCAGTGACCACCACCCCACCTCAATCCAGCATCATCTTCTGGCTAACTGCTCCCTTGTTTGTGCCCACCACCACATGGTCCCCCCCAGCCTCCTAGCGTCCCCAGTGAATGAGACCTCCCTGCACAAGGCAGGCAGGATGGCAATGTGGCAGTGAGACCGTGGGTGTCACATCACATAAATCAAGCTCCGGAGCTTTCCTATTTAACACACTCTTCCCCTTCGAGTTGTCAGTGAAACCGTTAATTAATTAGCTAATCCTGCAATGAAGTGGATTCTAAATGGGTCTCCCCTCCCTTCCCCCCATTTAGGTAATTACTGCTGAGGGAGCTTTTGTGAGAGTAATTTTCCAGCAGGGACAGCCCCGGATGGCTGAGGAAGATGAATTTAAAGAGGGGGGGAAATAATAATGTGAGGGGGGGGGATAAAGGACTCCTTCTGCGGGGTGGCATACACTGGAGACCCAGGCAGAGACAGCAAAGTGCTCCATCACTACATCAAGGCATTAGGGTCCCTGCATCGTTCCTGCTTGGTGGGACCTGCTCACCTCACATCTCCACTAGCATCTCCCACCTGCAGCATGTACACATCTGGTTGTAAAGCATTTTCCATCACAAGATATTCTTCAGGAGGAATGAAGACAAAACCCCAAAGCCCTGAGGGGAGGTTCTTTTCCAAGCCAAACAAAGCAAAAGGGGATTGGCTTTCATGGCTAAGCAGAGAAATATCGAGCAGTCCTCAGGCCAGCACCTCTTGGAGCATTTATTTCAGAGCCAAGGCACCAAGGCAGCACCAGAAGCAGCATTTCTCCATCACATCTTTCTGTTTGCCTGCCCCTGAGCAGCTTCAGACCCTTTTTTGTTCCTTACTATGTCAAACCCAGTCTCAAAGTGAAGATTTTCAAAGGCGCGCACTTTTAGATCCTCAGTTTTGCCTGCACAAGTCCTGCCGAGTCCAACAGAGATACGGTACAAGCGGTGCAAGCTGCCTGCTGCAGCTAAGCGTCCTTTGAACCGCCTCGCATCACTCACAAAAGCATTCAAAATCAAAGTCTGTGCCTGAAATTCATGGCCTGGCTGTATTCTGGATGCAGACGCTCACCCCAGCTGCAGACCTTGGCCTCCAGTTCCTGGTGGGTGATAAAAGTCAGAGTTCTGGGGACATCTTCAGCGTGGGGACTGTGATGTAAGAGCCTCCCTGGAGGTTGCTGCATGCTGGGTTGGGTAGCTCAATCTTCAAGTGAGCTCACTGTCTCAGGGCAAGAAGATGGGTTTGCTGTGGGCATGCTGCTCTCATTTTAACAGCTGTCTGCAGCGCTTCTGTATGGAAAATGCTTCCTGAGAGTTTGGAATGAAGTGTTCCCTCCCCTTGAAGAGGTTCCCTGAGCCACCAGCCGATTCCCCCAGATAGGCACACTCTCCATCCTCCGCCTGTGATGCAGAGCAGCAGTGTCTCCTTTTGGCAGCTCACTGCACACCACAACAGGCTCCCAGAGGAACATCATCACCCCCAGAGGCGACCTGAAAGAAGCAGGGATGGTGGAGATTACTTCCCTCTGGGCCTGAGGACATGATGAGTGGGCTGCTACAGCAGTGGCTTAATACCATTTCCCTAAGGCTCTTCCCAAATACAGCTTGGAGAAAAGGGGGAGGCACCTCTGCAGCTTACCATTGCCTGCTGCTGCTGCTGGTGCAGCTGAAGCATCCTTCAGGACTCCCCACCCTCATCTTTTTACATGGATCATTCTCTTCCAGATGTCTGCAAACAGAGACTGCCAGAGACAACTCTCACTTGCTGCCTCCTCCCACGAAGTAGCCTGAAATCCAGTGTTTCATAGAACAGCCTCAAGATAGAAGTGTCCTGGGGCAGCCCTGTGAAAGGCTGAAGGGCCCTCTGAGCTGGGCTGGGAAAGGACTTGCTCCAGGGCTACAGAAGCAGAGAGGACCCCAGAGGTGGGGAGGAGGCCACCAGGGTCCTTTAAGACCTCGGAGGATATTTCATAAGATGTTGTGGAAAATCTGTAGCCTTTCTGGGTTTTGAGATAACACTGGCTAAGCTGCAAGGCTGAGGAGGATGGGGTGGGGTGAAGGCTCAGATTTAGGGTGTAGCATCGAGAACTGAAGTGACAAGAACTTAATGCCACTTTCCAAGGGATGCTCTCTTGGTCACCATAGAGTGAGATGGTGCCATCCCTCCGCAGCAGGCTTGGTCCCACCAGGACAGCATGAGGAGGAGGATAACCCAGCACACCTACTCCTTCCCTGCATCTTCCTGCAGCCACAGCACCAGCGCTGCTCCCTGCAGCCTGCATCCCCCTCCCTGCCCAGCCAGCAGCAAGTGCACTCAGCTGGAAAATTAAGACCCAGGGTTGAACCCGGTGGGGCACAGCTCAGGGCCAGCAGGGATGGGAGCAGCCAGACGCAGCCCTGTGGCACCGCTGTGCCAGCCCCACTCCCCAGCCTGGTCCCAGTGTCACTGTCACCCACCCTGCGGCCGCAGTACATCATTGGTGACAGCTCTGGTGTGCATGGCACAGCGCACGCGTGCCTGCCTGCTCCCACGGGCAGCTGGCGCGGGCAGAGGTCCAAGGTCAGCTAAGTGTTTAATGGGCCTCCTGCGAGGATCTGCGATGAAAGGCGGGTGAGGAGGGAGCATATGTCACCGCCAGAGCTCCAGGGCTGGTGTGAAGTGACAGGAGGATGTTTCCCATGCAGATAGGCAGGCACAGAGCATTGCCTTTCTGAGCATGTATTCTCCCTCCAAAGTGCTGAGAACATCAGCACCCACGTGCCTGCATCCCGAGGGGTGAGGGACACCTGGGTGCCTACGGCACCATGTCCTGCTGGGACAAAGAGACTGCCGTTCTCACAACAGCTGCAACAAAAGTCAGGATACAAAGCGAACTCAAAACAAGTGATCAAAGCCTACCCTGAGTTTGAGGTTCTGGGTCATATTGCCTAACACTAAGTTAGAACATGCTTTGCCTCTTCCCTACAGATCTGGTTGCTCCAGAGTCCCACTTCACCCCTCACCCAGCTGCACATCCTCCCTGCCAAAAGCAGTGCCAAGCAATGACGTCTCCCGATGGCACAAAAAGCCTGCAGGATGAATGCCCTTCCTGTGACAGAGCCCAGGGGTTGTGGGCTTATCTCTGTGTGCCTACATCACTCTGAGGCTCAAACGGTTTCATTTCATGCAAGAAACGCACAGGCTCAGAGCATCCCTACCCTTGCTGTAGGGCTGAGCCATGCAAGGGGCTCACAGGGGCTGCCTGCACAAGCCAAGATTTATTTGGATGAGGGGGCTGTGCAAAAGGAACAAGTGTGGGCATGTTTGCAGCACTGGCTTCAGCAGTGAGCAGGAAAAACACGGGAGAGCAACTGGGGGTGATCTACTCAGCAAGAGCACCCTGTCCCCTCGAGGTGTCCATCCAAGCACACCCAGACCCAGGTAGCCAAGAGCACCTCCTCACCTGAGAACTGCTAGTCAGCATGAATACAAAACCTGTCTTGGAAACTCTTCCCAAGCTCCTGTCCAAGCAAAAATGAATGACAATTTCAGCAGAATATTCTCACTGTGCTCCCAGAATAAAGAGAATGTCGTTCTCAAACTCAACATTTTAGAGCCGTTGAGATATTTTGGCATCTGAGTATTTGGCATGCGAGTGAGATTTTGATCTCTCCACATCACCTTATTGCATCCTGTAGTGATTCCTCGGTAGACAACAACTCCTCAGTGCAAGACTTTCTGGATGAACATGGGGGTTTCTCAAGCAAGTGAAGTGCTTCTCACTGCTGCAGCCAAAGGAAATGTAGGGGCTCAGCCCTGTCCCTGGGAGAGCAACTGGTTAAAAGGAGACATTCACAAGCAAATGAGGTGCTGTCCTGCTTCCTGCAGGCAGGACTGCAGCTCCCATAGCTCCTGTAAAACTTCTTGGTTATCTTCGGAAGGAAAACAAATCACTACCTCTGTCCCATGCCAGCTTTCCCTCTTCTACTTCCCCACAACCTGGCTAAGGACCAAACCTACACAGGGACTGTGCTCACACTTCACCAGTTTGCTTGTGCCTGCTGCTCAGGCAGGGGTGGAATCCCAGCAGAGCACTCTGGGCCAGCTTTTCCCCACCAGCAGCAGGAGAATTTTGCTGCAAGGGGTGCTTCTGCATCCCTACCGGACACGTGCACCCCAACCAGTGCACATCCCAGGTGTTGGGGAGGTGAGCTGGGCTGGTGCCGAGCAGCACGTCCTGGTGAGGAGGGGAGGGAGAGGAGCCCGCTGAGGACGTGGGAGGCAAGGTTTGCTTTTGCAGACTGAATCAAACGTTGGAAAGCTGGTGAATTAGCAGTGTTTGCTGAGCAAACGCTGCCGGGTGGGGATAGGCAGAGGAAGAGTGTTTAAGCACACAGTCCTTTATTTGCTAGCAAACATCTCCTGCTCCTCCTCTCCCTCCCCTGTTCCTCCCAAGCCTTCCTGAGTTTGTGCTCCAAGGAGGCAGGATGGTGCATCCCAAGCAAGGAGGGATGAAATTCCCAAGAGGAGAAAAAATGTGACAGAAGCATGGTTTTGTTTCACCAGCCTGTCTGCACCATAGAAACCAAGGGGGAGGGGGGAAAAGTAATTTTATCTAAAACCTACATTCATCTTCAGTATTGTTTATTTTCTATCTTGCTTGAGCCGCACTCTGGAGAGCAAAGACACTGAGGACACTGCAGAGCACTGGGTATCCTGCCAGGGTTAGGTGTCATTGCAGAGAAACTTGGGACTTGGTGCTGCAGAGTGGGAGTACTTCTTGCAAGCCAAGGCAGAATGCTTTTGGGCCTCACTTGGCTCCTGGGTTTCTAGTGCTGATCTCAAATTCTCTCCTGGCTGCAGCCCCAGTGTGAGGAGTTCATGTGGAAGTAGTCAGGAGGTAAAGCAGGGGGTGCCATGTCATGCAGCATCCGCATCCTCAGTTGGGGGGTCCATGCTGTGGTTGAAGTGGCAGACCTACATCCAGCCATCAGCTGAGACAAGTCTCATCTCACTGTACTGCAGCTAGCAGTAAGGATGGTGGAGCTTCAAGGCTCTGAAGAGAAACTGATGAAAGCACCAGAACAGGCCTGATCACACCTGCTGGCCAGAGTTCATCAACATCCAGCTCACTGGGAGCTGCTAAACATTTCTCTCAGCTCCTTCAATCTGTCTGGTCTTTAAAGTCTGCATGCCCAAGTATGATCTTCTGCAGTCACAAATTCCTTGATGAGATTTTGTTTATTCTTTGGGCCCAAACCTACACTTTTATGGTATGAAAGCAACACCAGACCTGGAGCACACCTTTGTTAGCCATCTGAGCTGCTGCTGGTGACATTCAATGGCTTTGGCTCAGTGGACAGAACAGAAGACAGGAGCTGTGAACTCAGCCCTTTCTGACTTTTAAGCAGGTCCTGATAGATCTCTGGAAACCCTAGCTGAGGAACTATGCTGTCTCCCCACATGTTGATGCTCCATGTCACTCAAACTGCAAATCTTCCATCGCTGGCAAACTACTGCAAAAATGCTTATGTCCAGGTTGCCACTCCGTTCATAAAACATTCCCCTCTGCAACTGCTGGATTGGCTTTTATGGAGCAGCCTTAATGTTCATTCACCCTTTGAAGGCCAGGTGCTTAAACAGCAGCCGTGCTACACACGCTGCTGTGTGAGTTACTCATCTCTGACAATGCATGCATCATTCATTATTAAGCTGCTTGTGTGTTTGGCCTGCAACTTAATCCAGTGTCACCACAGCGGCTGCAGGAGAAATCTAGCATTTTCTAAGAGCAACAGCAGCCCCATATCCGCCTCTGCCAGTGCTGGCACTGTCCTGGTTTCCCACAGCACCCCAGGGGGAAAGGATTAGAAAGCAAAATGCAAAAAATTAGTGCTCTTCAAGACATAAATTACAGGTGATGAGAAATCTTCAGCTGCTGTAAATCAGCAGAGCTCTGCTGCAGTACATGGAGCAGTGCTGATTTACACCGCGCAGCAGCTTGGTCCGACCTTTGGGGCTTTGTCTGGGATTAGTGGGAGGAATTGCTGGGGAGGGGAACAGGCTCATTACCTTGTCCTGCTCAGCACTGCTTTTCTCTGGAGCGTGTTGTTGTTGGGAGCTGTATCTAATTAGTTACCACAGGAAATGCCTCGGCTTCTGTTCCACACTGCATGGGAGGGGGGCTAATCCTGGCCAATACGGGAACGAGGGTTGTTGCAAAAAGCCCTCGGTCCCCTAACTTGCTCTGCACAGGAACACATGCCTATGCACACAGAGTCTGCCCAGGAGAGAGGGTGCCCATCAAACCCCTGCAACAACCCCAGGCAGGGTTAAGGGCCTGAACCAGGCCCAGGGGAACCCTGACCAGTAGGGGCATGAGATAGGGCTGCATACAAACTGCTTACGCTAAAGGGCCAGAGAGGGGCAGCAGTGTTGAGCTTTGGGTGGAGACGGGGGTGGGACCCCAGGTGAGGCTCATCAGAGTAATTAAGGCCAATTAGTGCCTGCCGGGCTCTGATGAGGCTTATCTCTGCACATTCATGATTCCCTCCTGATGAGTTGGCTTTAGTCCTCTTCCATCACGTATCAACTGCAATAACGTTGTGGCCCCCCAGGAGACACCCTAGTGCAGGACACCTGGCCTTGTCCCTGATCTCTGCTTGTTGCAGACCCTAGTTAAGGTTTGGGGTGCTAATGAAGATGTGTTTCTTTGCAGATGGAGCTCAGTGAGTGCTTTGTAGGCTGTGGAGGGATGGACATGTGAATGTCATGTTCTGCAGATACAAAGTCTCTCGTGGAGAGTGTTAGCAGGACCCTAGCTCATGGCAAGCTGTGGGATCCCACAAAAATCTGCACTTACCAACTGTGGTGATCTAACTCCTTATGACATCAGGGCTGTCTTCCCCAGCCCACAGAGCTCTTCAGTTGAGCTCTGGCATCTGGTTTTCAACTCACATGCTTGCTAGATGCAGTCTGTGTAGTTCGAAGTACTGTGGTGGTGGAAAATGCTAAAAGAGCAAAGAGGATCTCCTCCCATTGAAGAGAGCTTTGGTTCAGTGCGATACATTTAGCATTGCAGGAAGGCACGGGGCTGGTTTACAGAGAAGCCAAAAGGTGGGACTGAAGGAGAGGGAGGAATTGCCACCTTCTGCAGCTGGACCAGTGCTGAGAGATTTCTTCATGTGTCTCAGCAGTTGCAGCTCACCATCTGAAATCCCACACAGCTCCCTTCCTGTACCCCAGAGAATCGCCTCCAGCCTACCTCCACCAGCTGGGAGATCCTACAGACCAAACCTAAAGGCTTCCTGTGGATAATACTCATTTCATGGCTGTGGGCTGAGCCACGGAACACCCCTCAGCAAATTTAATCTCTTCTCTGTTCTTGATTTACAGTAACTGAACCTTTGGCTTGAGCAAGGACAGCTGTCAAAATCCTGACTGCCTTTTGAAATCCTCAATATTCAATTATAAAATTAAAAGAGCAGGAAGACATGAGCTGCTCCCAGTGCCTGATGGGGACGATCATCTATTGACCCTGAGACCGACCCCGTTGTGTCAAATCCAGGTCTCTGGACAGGCCCTCAGCCTCCTGGTTTGGTTCTGGTGGCTCAAGTGAACATGGGAAGACCCTTCCTAGAGCCCTTGACTGGAACACTGGGTGTGATACCCCTCAGCACCCCCAGCTTTTCTCCTGAAGGGACCTACTGCCACGTCCCTTACACTTGGAGCTGAATAGGCCATGCATAAATCTGTCTGGGATCAAAAACCATATCCACAATGTCAGGGGGAGATGAAAACCTGTAGCTGGGGCAGGTGACACACATAATGATGCACATGCACACACAAATGCACCGCTCCCCGTCTCCTCCTGCTCTTTCCATCTCTTTCATTCCTCTGAAAGAAAACTTTGCCATTCCTGGGCTTTGTTGGTGGCAAGGAGGACACTGGATAAAGAGTCTGAGAAAGAGAAAGAGGGTGCGCATGGCTGCAGAAGGAGAAGGAGGGGAGAGCAGGAGAAGGAGGGATTCTCGGTATCTACAAGGGAATTAAAGCGCTTTTACTGAAGTGAAGAAATCAGCTAAAGAATGGCAGGCGAACAAAAGCAGCAAGGCTATGGACAAGTCCCTCTGAATAGATCCAGATCCCCTTAAGTTTGTAACACCCCCTACACACTTCTTTTTTCCCCTTCCCCCCCTTAAGCCTTTGCTCCTCACTCCTTCCAAGAACAAATGGAGAGGGGGGAAAAAAAAAAAACTAGAAAAATAAAAAACCCACGAGGGAGGGGAGGAGTGGAAGAAAGCTAAGAAAAATCAAATAAAATAAAAGGTAATCCTCAGCCACTTTGCCCCTCTGGGGGCTGCTCTGGGCCAGATTAAAGGTCCGGTGTGAAACCATTCTGCTATTCAGATGCGATAAGCAGGATTTACAAGCAAAGAGAAAGAGAGAAAAGAATGGGTGAGAGGAGAAAAGGAGAATTATTTGTGTCTCTTAATACTTGTTAAGCACTTCTCTTTTGCTAGACCAGACAAGACACAGCTATGCTCAAAGTCCATGCACAATCCTGCCCCCTTGTCCAGCCCCCCCCCTTCCCCTTTGGTTTGCTTTCCCCCTGCCCCCAGCCAAAGCAAGCAGGCAACACTTTGTTGCTACTGAGCTGAAATTGGTCTCCTCTCTGAGCGGCACACAAAGAGAATGGCAATTAACCTTCCGTTCCCTGGTGACAGCGATCTAATCAGCGCTGCACCAGGCCTGTGCCAGCAGCTCTGAGCAGTGAGCTGCTCACACGGGGGGGCATGGCACGAGGAGGGGACTCTGCCCTACATCTAGGATGGAATGGGTGCTCCATGGACAAGGAAATAGGAATATTTCAAGCTGGACTGCTTGAGTAGACAAGAAAGGCCCTTTGGTGAGACCTTGGTGGATGCAGGTGGGAATAGGGTGGGAACTACGTGCCATGGCTACGTGAACCATGAGCCCTGGCCAAGTGCATCCCTGACAAAATTACTACTGAAGTCAGAGGGAAGCAGCAGCATGATGCTCCTTCCATCAGACTGTGTCCCGGGTGGTGCAGCCCCAGCATGGATGGTCCACATGGAAACAAAACACTGGCACTTTCCCCTGCACCAGTACTCACGGGTTAATCAGTTCTCATTTTTTTTCTGCATGTGCTCCAAAGCTGGGTGATGGGAGAACGCCAGCTCTGGGAGAAGGGAAAGGCCAGCTCAAGCTCCCATCACCAGCACTCTACTCTGGAAGAGGAAGGCACTTGTGGTGTTTCATACCCAAGAACTGCATGCTGAGACCTGCAAGTGTAGTCCTTGGTTTTAAAACTTCTGCATGGGCTTGTAAGCTTTTTTTTTTTTTTTTTAATAGAAAATGGGCTTGTTAGAGAAACCTCAACTACCCTTCACAAAAGAACCACTACTCATCAGTGACACTTTTCAGCAATGCTTCTCCACTCCATATTTTTCCATTTTTTTGCAAGAGCTGAAGATGAGAAGCAGCTAGCATCTTGTTAAAAGACCTAGATGTAAGTGTTGGGTTTGTACTACTTTCAAGGGAGAAAAGTGAACCTGCTGGAGGTCAGCTGGAAATTGAGAAATGCTTTATTTTTTTAAACCTCCAGAAAATACAGCCACTGGCTAGTTCTCTAATTATGACCATGAATCCAAGAAACTGAAGCAGAAGTCTCAGAATCAGCTATTTCCTTGTTGATGAGCCTGGTTTCAGATCCCAGCAATGTTGGAAAATGGCAATGAAATGTCCAACAGAGGAAAGGAGAAGAAAAGAAAAAAAAAAGAAAAACAAAAAAAGAAAGAAACTGCTTTTTTTCTGTTGTTAGTTAAAAGAAGAAAAAAATGTCACTTTAATACTACTGATGGTGTTTTCTCAAGCATTAAAATTCGCCTGTTCCTCAAGTATTACAATAAAAATTTCCTGCTGCAGATAAGCAGGACACCCAAGCCTACATCTCAAGGATGTCATGGTGGGAGATGGGCATTAAGCTTGGCAGTTTGACATCATGTCCCACAGGAGTTTCTCCACTTTGGCTGAGTTTCCTTACTCATTGTTTCAAGTGTAACAGAGTACTCATATTTATTATCTGATGGCCTTTGTCCAATACACAATGGCTTTTCAGGGATGAAATTCATATGTGAACCACTGTCCATAACCAGATGATTAAAAAACTATTCCTGCTTGTGTGTGTGTGTGCCACAGAGCCTAAAGTTTTAGTTCTTCCGGTGGCAAGGGCTCTTCTATTGATCTTTTCCAGAACTGGGCACATCTCAGGGTGCATTATGGTTCTCTGGTTCTCTGAGCAGAGCTTTGGTTCTCTGGCAGAGCTTTGTACTCCAAAAAGGTGCCAACACCTGTAGCTTCCTAACTTGCTTAGGGACCTCCCTGCTCAGATTTGGCCCTAGTGTGCCCCAGCAACAAGGAAGGAGTTGACTGTGGGAATCCTCTCATGAGCCCACCTAGGGCCAACCATTAGGAAGGTGATCAAGTCACTGCCCTCAGCCTCTCTGATCTACACTGCTTCGGGGATAATTGCATCTACCTCAGACAGATAGGCACAAACATCTCAATTACACCTGAAGAACGAGCATAATTGAGCCTGAATTGATTCAAACAGAGGCAATTAAAGCAAAACTCAGATCCCTGCTGGGAAAGCAAAGGCACGGATTATTTTTTACTCACAACCACCAAAACAACAAATAATAATAATAACTAAAAAGTGGCATTACACGCATTCCTTTCAGCTGGAGCGGCGGAATGAGAGAAACCAACATCAGGGCCGCCCCGGAGCGCCCGGCCCGCCCCGAGCCCAGAGCCGCGTTCAGCACCGCGGACAGCGCCACCGTTCGCCCCACTGTAGCGCCCGGCCCCCGCTATAGCGCCCGCCTCACCGTAATCCCCACCCTACCATGAAGCTTACCCCAAATCTTCCGGGCTCTCCCAGTTTCCGTCCCGGGAACTGCCGGCCTGTCCTTCAGCTGCCTCCATCTCCCAGCTACATCAAGTCAGGAGTGACCCAAGCATGGCTCTGCAACTCCGTCACTGCCACTGGGAAGGGCTGGCGAGGGGATGATGATGAAACTTCCCCTATCCTTAGGTGAAGAACAAGGGTGAGGTTAGATCAGCATTGCTCCGTATGCAGAGCAAACAAGAACCATCAATTAGAAGTAATTACCACCCCCTCCCCATAACTTAAGAGGCTAATATTAGGCTTCATTTTTAAGAAAGGTAATTTGACGGCCATAAATTACAATTATAAAAACTTCATTAGAGTCGGTAGTAATCCATCCACCATTGTTCTAATTACACACTGTAGGAATAATGAATGCTAATGGTTTAATGTACAATAATTACCACAATTGAAAAATAATAATAATACAGAAGAACCTCAGTTATCCAAATGTCACAGGGGACGTGGAATGGGTTGGGGTAATCATGGTTTCGGATAATTGAGGGGCTCTTCAATGTGATTAATAGGTGATGTGACCTCTGTGTGGGGAACGAGGAGATTTAAATGACTGCGGCATGGTCAAGTGAGGTGAGGCTCTGAGCAGAAGGCAAAAATCAGGCACCTTCCATCTTAGCTTTGGATTTTATAGGGCGTTTTATATATTAAGTACATCTTGTTTTTCAACTGAACTGTTCCACCTCCTGATGATTATCGGGTATGGTTGGAAGAGTTTAATATAGAAATAGAGGAACAATGCTCTGAAATCCATTCATATCCAATCCCACTCTGAAAAGTGCTGAGGTCCATGACAAGCATGATGGGCAGATCAGAAGAGGCAGTTTCAGCCCCTTGCAGCAAGGCAACAACTCGTAACTGTTGGCTATTTCGGGTGCAAAGGGAACTTGCCCACAGCAAGTTCAATGCTGGGTTCAGGCTGAGCTGCTTCCAGTCGGCTCCTGGACACCTCCAAACGGGGATCCCTCACTTGCCTTGTCGTTTTGCCACCCTGGCTTTGCTAGGTTGGGACACAAATTCAACACAAAATAGTTTCAACATCTGTATTTCTGTGAGCGGTGTGTGAACAGGTCTTCCTGCCAAGCCTCTCACCACCTCCTCTTCACAGCAGGAGAGGGATTATGATAGGAAATCCATTTGCTGTCTCCAGTTCCTCTGACACAGGCTGCTCAGGGAATATGAAAATATTACAGACTGCAGAAAGCCATTGACAACTAAAGAAAAGAAATACAATTTCCGGAAGAGAACAGAACACATCTGTTGTCTCACAAAACAAAGCAGACACTGGAGGTGCAGCACAGCAGCTTGCCACGTTTGTGTCTCCTTGTGTCCATACAAGTTCAACACCCCAACAGCCCAGTGATGCCACATCCCTACAGGCAAAGTGCATGCTGAAGAGCATCACTGGATCCCTCCTCAGTGCCTTGTAGCATGACTCTGTGGCTCGCTGGTGCTTCTGAGCCTCAACAGCATGTGCAATGGGCCAAGGGATTTGAGAGGCTTTTTAAAAGGTCAGAGTTAGGCTTAATTCTGATCTTAAACAGCCCAGTAGGAAGGGAAATGGTGGGAGAATTCAGACTTCCCAATTAATTTGCTGCAAGGACTGGAAGATGCCACCTGCCCATTTTTTTCTAGCCCTGACCAAAGTCCTGTGACTGAAGAAGCTCGGTTAAAGTTAGCTGATAAGACATCCCTCAGAAATAAAAGGCTGAGGTAAAAAAATTGTTGGCCCTGGGGCTCTTCTTCACCTGCCAACATTACAAGGCTCAGAAAGCTCACTGTCACTACAGTGTGAGTGGGCATTCTCTTCCCACAGAGCTGAAGGCAGCCCAGTGCCTGTAAATCACCCCTGATCCCAACCAAGTCCCACAGCCTGACTGGGAACAATGAATTCTTGGTATGCTTCCTCTCTAATAGGATCCTAATTTATAAGAATGCAGATAATATATCAATGGAAATTAACTTCACACTCTCCTTACCCTGGCAGGTTGAGCTGCAGGTGAGTGCAATGTAATTAAGAAATTAAAAGGTAATTTCCACATATGCTTTCTGCTAATCTAACTCGGCAATCATTTAATTTACAGCAGGGGACTGGCAAGGAGGCAAGCCAAAATAAATAAGATAATACCACGTTTAATCACTGGGTGGAATGACGATGGAATGGAGTGGTGAGAGGTGCAGTGACCCTCAGGGCAGAGGACTGAAACAAGGCTTATTCTGAACATCACTTCCGTGTGGGTTCAGGATTTCACTCACTGCTACCAAATTTCTCCAAGTTCTGATTTAAAAAAAAAAAAAAAAAAAAAAAAAAAAAAAAAAAAGCTGCCCTTTGCATTGATCATTCTGTAATTAATTGTTTTCTGGTACCTGACAACACTGACTTTCTGACCCATACAGAGGAGTGAGAGGCTGCTCCTGGCTCTGTGGGTCATTTCCCAAGCTCTCTTTAGCCAGAGACAAAGCTGGTGAGTAGAAGGCACTGCACTTGGGACCTCTTGGGGAAACTGAGGCATAGCCTGACCCCAAGCAGCGCACCCCCACATCCAACCCACAGCCTTCTGGAGGGGAACTGGTTGGGAGGAGGGGATGAGAGGTGCCACAGCCAGAGGGGGCCGGCCAAGGGCTGTGGGCTGGACACTGCGGGGGGATTTGGGAACACCTGGAGCCATGCATGCCGCAGCCCCTCAATAGGGGCAGGCACCAGCCTCGGGGCCTCAGCAGGGGATGCTCCCCATGCAGCTCCGGCTTTTTGTTCCACAGCCGTCACCGTGTGGGGCAGGAATGCCTCATAACTCCACGTCCCCTCCTCCAGCCTGCATGCAGAGACCCAGATGCTTCCTCTCTTCCCCCCTCGGATGGAGGAGAAGCATTCATATGGGAGCTTAATCCCCCAGAGACGTATAACCCAGGGAGATGGGGCCACCCCTGCTGCCAGGCCCTTCCCCGTCCCCACTCATGGAGCACTGACCCATGGCACACCGCCGGTGCCACCCCTCCACCTGCCCATCAATCATTCATCGGGTGAATCTCCACCTACTTTTGCCAAATGAATTATTCACGGCGCATGGGGAGGTTATATTTGTCCTCTTCAGGCGGCTCTAGAAATGGTCACATAATATTTGCCCAGCAAATTGTTAAACGGTGACTCTCCTGTCACTCAGTGAGTACATCATTTGCAGAGCTCTCGTTTGCTCAGCCCAAGCTGCTCACTGCCACCCTGAGCAAGCGGGCAAGGGGTGACACCTCGTGCTGTGAGAAGGAAAGGAGGGTCTGTGGTGATAGGATGAGGAGAAATGGTTTCAAACTGAAAGAGGGGAGATACAGGTGGGATGTAGGAAGTTCTTTACGCTAAGGGTGGTGAGGCACTGACACAGGCTGTCCAGGGAGGTGGTGGTGTCCCGTCATGGAGACTCAGGCTGGACGGGGCTCTGTGCACCTGATGGAGCTGTGGGTGTCTCTGCTCATTGCAGGGGGGTTGAACTGGATAGCCTTTATGGTTCCCTTCCAGCTCAAACAATAGTATGAATCATGGGCAGTTCGTTGGAGGACTATTCATTTGTTTATCTATTTTTACCAGTGCATCTCTTCTTTAATCTTGGGTCCCTGGAATAGTAGAAATGTTACTGAAGGACTGCTCCTTCCTCTCCTGCTGCTCCAGCGCAGAAGTGCCCCTTGCAGAATGTGCTTGGCTTTAGCAAACGCTGCTGGGTTCTCCTGCCAGCTAAGTAGGTACCTTCCTCCCAGCTGCACAGAATGCTGGCAGAAAAGGGATCATCAAAACCCCAATCCTGGAAACATGTAGAAAAATGATATCTGCCCCACCGTGCTTTGGGTAACACAAAGGCTGTCCTGCACCACTTCCCCAGCTACTGCGAGGGGAAGCGCAGGGAAACCCATCCAGGAAAATAATGGAAATCTGAATTAAGAACATCAGGAGAAGTTTTCAGAAAAAGGAGATTTCTCACACACGCCCATGCGTACACACACATGTGTACACACACGCACATGTGCACACATACACATGTGCACACACACACATGTATGCACACCCTTCCGCCTCCCAAGCCCAGCCCTATTTTGTATGCATGGACTGGGAGGGCCAGGGCTCTCCAGCCAGTAATTTGCTGATTGAAAAATGTTCCAGGAAAGGGGCTGAGGACCAAGAGAAGGGTGGGGGGAGTGGAGGTGGGGGGAGTGGGGAGGGATGAGATGGGAGTTCTCAAACTGCGAGTCCTAATACTAAGCATGTGGCCATATATTATTTTAATAAAGCCAGCACATCCTGCACTCACGACAGCTGCTGTTCCCTTTCTCTCATCCTGTGAATCTCATTTATTCCTCATTAGCAAAATCACCTGTTTGTCAAATAGGGACAGATCTGTAAGACTTTAAATC
The DNA here is from genome assembly GCA_030408155.1 of Lophura swinhoii. Taxonomy (NCBI): domain Eukaryota; kingdom Metazoa; phylum Chordata; class Aves; order Galliformes; family Phasianidae; genus Lophura; species Lophura swinhoii. The sequence goes on from CM059471.1 coordinate 12,948,401, forward strand.
GTGCTGAGGCTGGGGGAGTATGGGGAGTGTGGGCAGGAGGGAGCAGGGCCAGGAACCTCCTGAGCCAGAACTGGAGCCCTCCTGAAGGTTACAGTGCGGAGACGGGTTTGGGGGAGCAGGCGGTGTAGCATCACCACACTTCCCTTTTTTCGTTTCACCCATTCCCAGTGCAGTGGGAAATGCTGCTCTGAGCAGCGCCAGGTGCTGCACTGGGGTGTGGCTCAGCTCCCACATGCAGGATGGGCAAACCTGCTCCTTTCTGACCTGTCTGAACTTCTCTGTGGGGCCGCAGAAACGGCTTCCGACAGTTCTGTAGATGTCATCTGTTTTCACCATAAGTAGCTGCACGCTTCCTGCATTTTGGGCAAGCAGCAAATTTTTTTCCCTTTTGGAAGAGATGGGGCACAAAATGTCATCTGACTCACTGTTATTGGTGGGGGTTTTCTTTAAATGCAGTAAAAAAGTTGTTGGGACTAACCCGTTCTTTCAAAGAATTGTGGTTTTGATGAATCAGGATTTTCCATTAACACTGGAAAAAAAAAAATCCCTAGACTGCACTAAATTAAGTGTCTGTCGCCCCACAAGCCTGGCAATGGAGGCTTTTTCTGCTGGTTTTGCAGCTTACGAGGTGCTTTTCCTAATGCCAGCCCTGGCTTTTCCCTTTATCAGTTGAATGACACTAGGGGAAACAGCTGGCTGAAAATCAAGGCTTCTGGTGTGCTGAAAATTCTCCCTGGCTCTTTGAGATTTAGAGTTTTGGTTCAAATTGGCTCTAAACCAACTGCATGCATGTGGGAGATAGAGGGAGGAACTTGGGGAGGGCAGGGAGACCTCAGCCCCTGCACAGCACCATCCTCCTGCCAAAACATGGGAAGGGAAGAGCTGTGGGGCTTCCCCACATCACAGAATCATAGAATCATAGAGTGGCCTAAGTTGAAAGGGATCACAATGATCATCTAGTTTCAACCCCCTGCTGCGTGCAGAAGTTCAGTAAGGCCAAGTGCAGGGTGCTGCATTGGGTCGGAGCAAACCCAGGTATTTATTCAAACCGGGGGAAGATTTCCTTGAGAGTAGCCCTGCAGAGAAGGACTCGAGGGTCCCCTTTAGCAAAGCCTGAAACCCCAGATTTCCAGAGCTGCATCTGAGGAAAACCTCAGCCAGTGTCAGGGGCTTTGAGCAAGAGCACTGAGCCCGAGCACTTGGCGAGGTCACCCCACGTGCCACAGGCAGCCCAACCCACCCGGGAAGCCAGGCAGTGGTCTAAGTGGGCTCACCAGCCCTTGTAGAAGCTGCCCTTAAGTGTGGGGGGAACAAGAGGCTGGGAGGAGAGGGAGAGCATGTCAGTGTACATTTTTCCTATTTATTCTCTTTCCTCCTGCTCCATTTTTTCTTTCCCTGAGCATCCCTCTCTGAGTACATCTTCTCTCCCTCCTCTCATTCCCATGCCTCCCTTCCTCAGGCTGCTCTCATCCCCACCTCCCCGCTCCCAAACCCCCGTCCTCACCCACGTCCCCAGCTCCCCACCCACTGCCCACGCCCCACTCCACCCCACGGGCACTGCAATGTGTCCCACGCCCTGAGCCAGGGGTCTCTGTGGAGGCAGAAGACGGATGTGCTCTGCGGGACTTCTCAGGGGGACGCAGAGGGGACCATCTCCAAAACAGAGCCCAGCCCACAGCCGAGGGGCAGGAGCAGGGCCGTGGCTGTGGCAGAGCGGTGGCCGCTGGTCCTGCAGCACCAGCACAGCAGCACGGGCTCCGTGGGGCAGCCCCACAGCAGCACCGCGTGTCGATGCCACGCACCCCCCTCCCCCCCCGTCCTCGTCCCCCCCTTCCCTCCTCTCTCTGAAAGTCATCAGGCCTAGCGAGGTCTTCTCCCACTTATGCAGCTCATGAATATTTAACAGCATCTGCTCTGGAGGCGATAAAGCCTACCAATCCTTGACAAATATGGCCTAATCTTTTCAATTTCGGGGTGCAAATATTCCTTCAGAGTCCTGTTTGTCACCTAGATTAATGACTGTGGCTCCCATAATCCTTTGGTGCTAATTCAAGTGGTGGCTGCCGGGGCCGCGCATGGCGGAGGGATGCTGGGACACATCTGAAGGAGAGATTACCCGCTCGAGGGCCTTACTGCAGGTTTTGTTCCTCCCTCGGCAGTGGGGTGGGGGAGGCTGCTCACTGTCTCATTTTTAACCAGAGGCAGTGGCTGAATTCGTTCCGGGTTCAGCAGGGATGGGACGCAATGGGGCACAAGCTCACCTCCAGCCCCAGCTTCCCACTTCCAGGGAGCGACGCAGACAGCAGCTACAGGGCCACCGCGCTGCTGCCAGCAGTGGTCCGAGTTGGGATGTGCAGGAGAAGCCAGGATGTGCAGCATCAGCTCATGGGGGACTTTGGAAATGGATGAAAATGGCAAAGAAAATCCCCACCCAGCATCACCACCCATCCCAGGAGGGCATGGGGCTGGAGGTGCGGGGCGATGCTCAAGGCTCCCTGTGGATGGAAAAAGTGCAGCGTGCTTCTGCCCAGAGTGTCCTTTTAGTGGGCTCCCAATTGACAAGCTGCAGCCCAGGCACATGGGGCCAGCCACGCATACTTACGTGTTCCCTGGGCCAAGAGGGAAAAAATACGGAAGAAGGGGTGGGAATCAATGTCGGGGCCGATCAGCAGTATTGGCACCTCGGCCACAGGGCTGGCACTCCATCCATCGCCCACTGCCTGCGCGCAGCCGCTCTGAACGCAGCCGGGTGTCAGCAGCGTTAGCAGCCAGCAGTCGAAGATTTGTTATTACCTCGTGCTGGAACAATGCCTGGCTGGGTATATTCATCACCGTGCGGCCCTCTGGAGCGGGAGTGAGTTGAGACTGCAGGTTATTTATTTATACTGGGGAGGAAGGGGGTGCTGCGCTTGGGGAAGGAGTTTTGCTCTGGGAAGGCTGAGTTTGGAGGAATAGGGCAGCCTCAGCAGCGCATCCCACCTGGCTCTGGACACTGGCTCAGCACACACCAACCATGGGCACAGGATCACCCTGTGATCTAGGGGCTGAAGCAGCTCTGGGTGCACTGCGGATATCTGGCCCCAAGGAAAATATCGCCTGTTTGCCGGATGGCAGAACTTCCATGCAACACGAGGAGACACGGAGTCTGGTTGTGTAATTTTTAGTTTCCTTTCACATTTTTGTGGCAGAAAATGCTACTTCAGGCAGCCAAAAATACTGTGGACAAAGTGAAAGTAGAAAAACAATATATTTGTGAGCAAAACCAGAAAAACTCAGGAAGGAAGGAAGCATCTTCTGTGGTAGGGAAAAAGCAATAGAAGCAAAGATTTGCACAAACAAATTATTTTTGTTTGTTCCCTGCTCAAAATCAGGAGGAAAACGCATGAGTCCATTCCCTTCCTGAAGTTTCCTGTGGGATTTGCAGCCAGTATTTGCTGCTGCCCTTGTTTTGTCATAGCTGCACCTGCCACAGGCTTTTGGGGCCAGCATGTTGTAGCTGGCTGATGCGTGCTGGGGATTAAAGGCAGTATTTGCAGCCCCCAGTGTGCCAGGGCCAAACCCACAGACCTACACCTTCGTGCCTGGGGGCTTTGTGTTGAATTGGGATCGGTCCTCCAGGAGAGGAGAGGGGCTAGGGGACATTGAAGAAAAGCATCAGCCCCTCCTGTGCTGGCATCCTGCTCCCTGCCCCCTCTTCCTTCTCTTTTTTTCCGCTGAGCAAGCTCAAAAAGCAAAGCTGGTGCCTTTGTAATCCTGAAGCTTCGTTAGGGCCCTCATCACACTGGGACAGGGAGCAGCTCATTAGGCGGTGGCTTTGAAGTGGGCTCTGTTTGGGTTCATTTGTATGCCAGCAGAAGGGAAACCTCTGTGTTTCAAGGATGTTTTTTCTGGAGGGGCTTCTTGGAAACACAACAAACATGACCCCACGCCGCGCTTCCCCAGCCCACGTATGCCGGCGGGAGATGAAACGCATGGCCAGGACAAAGGCAGCACAGACTCAGCCCCAACCCGTGAGCAGAGAAGCCCCAGCCCCAGAACACAGCTAGGCTGCTGCAGGAATGGCTCTGTATCCTCCCATCTCAAATTTCCCCGAGCAGACCCAACACTGCTGGACACACCCCTATGGGCATCACAAGTTTTCCTCAACTGGTGACCCAAAAAGAAAGGAATCTTGAGCTTTATAGGGTCTGGGGAGACCTCAAGAGCATCTTTCCTTTCTCTTTGGCAAATCTTCTTGCCCCGCAGGGGTAAGAATTCCCCGCAGGAGCAGGGAACACAGAGGGAAGGATGGATGGGAACACCATGTGAGCTCAACCATTGGAGGTCAATTGATCCCATAGAGTGTCGATTGCCATCAGCTCGTGGGAGTCAAAGGGAACCTTAGGATCACTATCCTTCCCCTTCAATGTGCAAACTTGACTGAAGTCACCTTCTGCAGCCTCAAGGGCTCACCTCATTGTCAGGATGAACAGCAATTCCTCTGGGATGTTGTCCTGACAGAAAGTTAAGTGGGCTCCAGCTTGGAAGAAAATCTGATTGATTATTTTTTAAAGACAAATTTTGCATTCTTCAGAATGCTTTCACGGGATGATTGAGAAATTCACCTCAAAAATACAAATTCTTGTCAAATCTGGAAAACCAGCTTAGCTAAACAGATGCTTCTAACTGGTAGCACGCAGGAGAAGTTGGACCACTTCATCTCGATGCTTTTAACTTTGAGGTGAAACAAGTTCATTCACTTTGATGAGAAAGAAGAAAAAGAAAACCCCTGTTGGTGTGGAGGGAAAAAGCCAATGGAAATAATCTCCCTGGGAAGCAACCCAAAAGGCGCCAGAACTGGGGAAGGAGCATGGGGTAAGAGTCCAAGATGTCACCACCTGCATGCCTGCCAGGAGACACTGCTGGAAGAAAACAAGAAAGAAAAGCTGCTTGAGAGGCTGGGCAGGCACAGCCGCTTGGCACCAGCTGCTGAATTTGCAGCCAATTTCCAGCGAGCAACCTGGGAGCACGGGCTTTCAGCTGAACAAGGGAGGCTGGTGTCCCTTCTAATCGCCATTAGATGTCTCCCAGCTTCAGTGTCCCTGGACAAAGGCAGCCTCGCACATCAAGGCTTGCAATGTGCTCGGGAGTAGATCTGTGTTAGCAGATTCAGGTCTGGGGGCTGATTCCTCTTATCCCAGCAGGAGTAGCCCCGTGGCATTCCCCTCCAGAGGTACTGCAGGTTGAGGGACGAGCCTGGGAAGGGGGCTGGGGATGCCATGGTCCTGCTGGAGCTTGGTGATGCCGGGAGGCAGGATGGAAAGCTGTGAGAGCCTGTCAGCCTCATTCACACATTATCAGATGGGGGAAGCCTAAAGGGCTGAGTGAGAGGCAATTAATCTTGGTCACCACAGGAAGGCTCCAGGAGAGGAGGGCTGGGTCAAGACGAGGCCCTGTGGAAGTAGAGGTGTGAGCCTGGCCAGGGCTGTAACGCATTTTTTCCCCAATGCAGAGCTCACCTCAGGTCTGAAGGCACCTTTGTGCTTTCCCGTGGCTTAGTATGGGCGTTTTATTTGGGATCATAACTTTCTCCTCACCACGAAGCACACCATCATCACTGCAAAACACTTTTATGACACGTTTATCTGATTACCTGAAAGAACTTAATCAGCATTAATTCATTAGGCTTCCCCACAGCCACAGCAGGAGGAGCAGACGGTGATCAGACAATGGGATCCTCTGTCCCCAAGCCTCACCCCCAAATCTAGCCCTGAAAACAAAGAACTGGGGCATCTGCACTCTACAGGACTTTGCTGCTGAAGCAGAGCTTTGAAGGCCCAGAGGAAAGTGAGATGAGCCAGCAAGTGAGGACATGGGAAGGGCTGTGACAGAGGATGCCCCAAAGCCCCCAGAGTGCTGGGCAGGGCCACCCATCCATTCCCCATTTTGTCTCTCAATTAGGCTCCACTTCCAGCATGCTCACCGCGCTTCATTGGTTTCCAGTTCATATTCCTCAAAGTTTTCAGTCACAATCACAGAGCAGCTCTAAGATTTCCGTCTCCAGAGAGCCCTTGTTTTCAGACGTGGACATTTTATTCTCTTGTTTTTTTCCCTCATTTTGTCCCCCAGCCCATTTGAGCTCTGCTCACCTGGGCCAGGTCAGAGAGGAGCTGCAGCTCCAGCTGTGCCTGGGCTAGTTCAGGCTGTCCTCTCTGCTCGTGTGTCTTCCAGCTGCTCACAGCCACTCTGCAAATCCTCCTCTCAGCATATCTGTTCCTCCCCCACCAGCATCTCCTGCTGCTTTCAAGTTCTCCAGGCTCAGCATCATCCTCATCATCACCTGGGGATGTGACGTGCTCCTCTGCATATCCCTCTGGAATGGTTTTGCTCTGCACTGCTTGCGTAAGGATGAGGTTGCTTATCGTACAAACCTCATACATGATCGACACATCACTTGCATCCCTTGATCAAACAGGTGATTCTGGCAAGGAGAAATTTAAAATAAATTAACAGAAAATGAGCACGTGTGTAGGTTAAGCCTGTGTTAGTGTTGGCAGGCTGCAGAAGCAAGCAGAGGCTCCCTCCTTATTTTAGCTCCTATCTTGGCTTTTACTTCACCGCCTGGATGGCTGTTCACTGCATCCAACCTATCCATCTTTACATCCCAAAAATATTATTATTTAATTCCCTTCACAGCCACCTGCAGATCCTGATGGCCAAGCAGTTCTTCTGCTGATAAAAAGTTGAGCATCAGTCAGTAAATCATCAGCAGCAGAAATGCTGAATCATTAAATCTTGCAGTGTGATCTATTTTAGCTGGGCTTAAGAGCTGCTGGGAGAGCATACCCACAGGAGGAAGGCAGAATTTCTGTCTGGAGCACTGGAGCCATTGCATGGCATGGAAATGAGTGGTGGTTCATCAGCTCCTGCAAAAGTAGGTCAGCAACTGGCCATCCTTTTCTCTCCTCCTTCTGCTCTACATTCCTGCCTTCAGCATCGGAATTGCACTCCAAATGAACCAAATCAGAGGTGCTACAGGATCTGCATCCTTCCACATCCCATCGCTCCCATTCTTTCATGCTCTCCATGCTTTGGTACCCAGAATTCTGTCCTGTTTCTTGGAGGCTCACCAACTGACCTTCAGCAAGAACCTCTGCAGAGGTGCCCTCCCATCAGGTCCCACTTTGTGTGCCACAAGGCTGAATACCAAAACTCCACCATTAGTTTCCAGACCAGCTTTGCGATGAGGTGGAGGACTGGCATCTCACCAACTTCACCATCAGCTTCCCATCCAGCAGCTGTAAGGTGGCACCCAGTGTGGATTATTGTAAGAAACCTGCTTTAGCGGGGCTGTTGGAGAAAACAATCTCTTGGAGCCCTATCCAACCCCTAATGTTCTGTGATTCTGCAATTAATTTTCTGAAATGCTCCAGCAAAGTCACTTCTTCCCCAGACCAGAGTGTCACAAGTGCTTTTCTTCTTGTTGCCAGTGCCCATTTGCTTCCCTCATTTTTCTTCTTTGCTAATGGTGGGGGTCAACAGTGAGCCAAGAGTCTCAATCCTGCCCTTGGCTCTCCCATCTCAGTGATGTTCAGCATCTCCCAGTTTGGAGCCAGCCTCTGAGCACATCTCACTCCCACAATACCTTCCTCATAGCAGTGGTATTTCATTGCCCAGTTCTAATTTGTGAAGATCTGTTTTGGAGAAGGAAGGGCTGGAGTCTCCACCGGCTTCCTGGGGGTCTTCCTCATTTGTTAAGGATTGCGGGTCCTCAGATGTGTGCTCATATTAAAACCTACCATCAGAGACACAGGCAAAATTGAGAGGATGGACAAATGGGTGCTTGATGATAGAGGCAGGAAAAGGACGGAGATTGGTGGGTGAAACTGTGGACAAATACACGCTGAGATGAACTGCACCATGGAATAGCTGTGCTTGCCTGATGCATTCACTGGATAAGAAGAGACTCCAGAAAAGTGGATGGGGATCTGCAGGAGTGTCCAAGCTCAGCACAGTTCCCTGGCAGCCCTCGCTATGCCCAACCCTCCATCTCCTTTGACTTGAGGATTTGCGGAGCCGCTGCTGGAGGAGCACTGGTAGGGGAGCACTTCTGATCACCACTGACCTTGCTCCCTCTGGCACGTGGCTGTCCCCACTGAGTGGCATCCAGCCCAGCGGATGGCCAGCCCCGGCAATAAGCTCCACCACCGCATTGTCCCTCCGAGATGCCTCCTACCCCCTCCCTGCTGCTCCTGTCTCTCCTGGCAAATTCTCCCCCTCCTCCTGGATCCAGCCGCTCTCATAATAGCATCCTTTTCATGGAGACAAATTGTCCAGCCGGGGGCTGCACCTGAGGGCTTTCACCCTTTAACAAATAGCCTTTTAATTTTCTGCCAGAAGGGCATGGAAAGAGGGGGGGGCAGGGAGGGGAGACGGAAAGAGGGGGCTGGAGAGGGGGTTGCACAGAGGAGAGAGAATCAATCAGACATCCATCTTCATCATTGCTGCCAAGGGACCATTTGCACTGGCTGGAAGCCCCTGGGGGAATGTGGGGTGAAAAAGAGAAGAGGTTGGGGTGAGGGGGAGGCAGGAGGCGGCGAGAGTGTGTGTGGGGGGGTCACAATGTTACGCTTCTGAAAGCCATGTGGAACAATTGCCCTCGAGGAAGATAAACAGCAAACCTTGGAGGCCAGGGAGCAGCACAGAAGGCCCTTTTCCAGTTCTGCTTCTGCTCTCTGATGAGCCTGGGTCTGATCTGGAAGAGGCAACCCTGGCTCGGGGCACACAGCTGGGGGGCACAGGACAGCCCCTGCAGGCTGAGAGCTCCATGTGAGGAACAAAGAACCTCAGAGGGGACCCCAGCAGCGCCTTTCCTCGCAGCGAGGACAGACACCGCACACAGCTTCCATCCCGTACAGCTGAGCCTGAAAGTCTGTTCTCTTCAGTGCCTCCCAGCAAGGAGCACACCAGCATTTTCCTCCCCTCTCTTCCAGATCCTCTGTCATGCGGTGAGACCAAGCAGCAGTGCCAGCTTTGGCTGGGATCTGTCGCCTTTCCCAACAAAAATAAGCAAAGAGGTTAATTAGATGTTTGCAATCCAATTTACATCTTGTTTGTGAAACCAGTATTTCAGCTGTAACCCAGCCTGAGAGCCCCTGTGCCCTCACTCTTTTGCTAAATTTATTTCACAGCTTCACAGAACTGGCTCGGCTGGGTCAGAACTCTCCCATTATCATTTTATCGTCGCCTCTTACTCTGTAATTACAAGCTGCTTCTCTCTCCCCTCTCCCCAGCCCCCTCCATGTGTAAAGTGGAGATGCTGGCATTGCTTTAAGCTTTTGCCTCAACTTGCCTCACCCACCTGGGCAGCTTGGCCCTGATCTCGGCAGATAAGCAAAGGAAGGTGGTGGGAAAAGAGAGGCACACTGCTCACATCCCCAAGGATTGTTGTATTCTAATGCACCAATAAATGCAACCAGACACAAAGAGAGGGAGCTCACAGGCAGAGGTGTGTCCAGAGATGCAGCATTTCAGCAATGGGGATGTGTCATCACACAGTATAAAAACAGCACCTGGGGCAAAAATGGGCACTGGCAGAAAGGATGCTGTCTGGATGCAGGTGGACACAGCCAGCAGTGCCGTGTTTTGTTGCAAAAATTTGGCTTCTTTTCAGTCACCTGTGAGCATGAATCAGATGAGAACTTGCAGGCAGCACGAATGTGTGCACACAGCCAGCTCAATTGCCCATGAGAAGGTTCATGCAATTAACAGGCAGCCAGCTCCTTTCATGTGGCAAAGAAAGGATTAGGGGGGAGGTTATGTTCCTGGGGCAAGCCCATGTGAGGAAATTTCTGCAGGAGTGCCCCCGGGAGCGGGGAGTACTTCCCAAAAATGGGACCTCAAGGGCAAGGAGAAAGGAAAGACATAACATGGGCCATCCTCGGAGGAGGCAAGGAAAACCTTTTTCCAGACAAATCCCTGCTGGATGTGGAATGAAGGTGGGTGCCAGTCTCAGCAGCAGGCCTGGGGACAGCGCTGAACACTTATGTCCACCACACACCATGCCTCTGTCACGGATGGGCAGCTGCAGCACAGTTCCCCAGCCCCAGCTCTGCTCCATGCACACTGATCATCTGCAGGCACATCACCAGGCAGAGCCACCTCAGTGCTCCCCTAAAACAATGACCAAAGCTCCCACGGTGCACCAGTCACGACCGGGGCTGAGGATACCACCCCTTCCTTGCTGCTGGAGGAACACTGACTCCCCATTAACCAGGAGGTGTTATTCATCATGAACAACACCCAGCAGGGACAGACGTGACGTCCAAGCACCCAGTCCCCCTAGCTCCACAACACGGGCACAGAGAAGGTAGGCTCATTTATAACCCACAGAGACGCCAGCTCCAGATAATGAATTTCCTCCACATCACAAAGCAGGAAAGGTTTGCCAAGACTGGAAATAATCACCCTGAGGCAAGGCAGGTACTGGACTCCAGGCACCTCTCCCCCCCGCAGATGATAATCCCCTTTGTGACTGGGTTAAGGGCAACGCAAAGAAACCACAATTTATCATCTGCTTGAACCACATCCATCCTCCAGAAGATTTCCAGCTGTGTGGCAGAGCACACCCAAAGAGAGCGATCCCAGGCTGGTATCAGCTCAGGAGACTCTCCCTTTGGAGACCTCCTCAGAACACAGAGGAGACACTTGCAGGCATTGGATGCAGCAGGCACGAGCAGGTTAACACCCCGAGAGCACAGCCTCCTCCTGAATACATGGAGGCTGAAGCCCCATCAAGCCCGCATTGCTCCGTGATATTAAAGCTTTCTCCTCATGCATATAAGCAAGCAGGGGGGCTAATTGCTTCTTATGACACTATAATGGTCGGACTATTTACAATAGATTAAAATCCAATTCATAATAAGGTATAATAACTTCATAAATGCCAGGATTCGTCAAAGGGTGAGAAGTGCCATGAAGAGTCAGAGCTGAGCAGCTCTGGACCTGGGGTCTGAGCACTAGCCAGAGCCCTAGTGGGCTCTTGCCAGGATGAGGGTGATTTTTTGGTTGGATTCTCCCTCTTTGCTTTTTCCAGCAGGTTTAGAACAGGGATTGGAGGAAAGGACCATGGTGAACACAGACCTGGCACCCAACACAGTGAAGGGAAGGAGAAATGCACAGTTCTGCAAATCTACCAGAGGAGGGTGAAATGCTGGTGTGTGGCACCAGCATCTGGACATCCACAAAGCAGCCTGGTCTTCACCACCAAAAACAGAGCACCTTTCCCTAAACACAGATGCTGGGAAATCCTCCAGTCACACAGAGACCTAAGGTACCCTTGGGACCAGGATCCAGCACCCTTATGGAAATGTCCCACCAGCTCACATACTGGATGATGCACAGCATGCTGCAACATCAGACCTCCTTGAAACCCACTGGCACAGCCAGCCCTTCTGAAACACCCTTATTCAACCACCCATCGCCCAGAGAGGACACAAGCAGAGGCTCATGGGCTTCCCCAGGCTCTGTCTCTTGTGTGCAAGGTACTCCTGCAGCTGTGGGGATTTCTGTCCTGCAGGAGAATGAGGGCAGAGATTCAGTCCCGTTCAGGTTTGCTTTCTGTCTCTCGCATGTTTATGGGTATGACCTTGAATGAGCCCAGCGACACATCATTCCTGACTTGTTCAGAGGAGGCATTTATTTATTCTCTGGCAGTGACATGGGCTGACAGTGCCCTCTGAATTTCAAATAGGGCTCAGCTCTATTTTCATAGTCTGTGTGGCTCTGCTAACAAATAGCCACAGGGGAAAGAGTCCAAAAAGCTGAGACTGAAATGGTCAGACACCAAGCTAGGAGATGTGGTGAGAACTCTGCCCAGGATAACTGGGCTCTCCAAGCATGCAGGCACCACCCTCTGCCTTCCCACAGCATAAAACCAGATCTCTGCTAAAAAATGTGATGGTGAACCCTCTGGAAATCTTATTCTTCAGTTTGCAGTGCTGTGAGGGTATCACTCCTGCTGCTGGACACTCACTACCCCCAGCTTGTGGCTGCAAAGTTGCATACTTTGGGGTTGAGGAAAGCTAGATGCAATATTTGATTTCCTAAAGGATAAAGCCTTCTCTTCTCTACAGAGTCTTCCTCAGTAGGATCACTTAAATAGCTACCCCATGCATGGGAACGTAATAGGAGCACTGAATTGTAAAAGCAGCCACAGCTGTAATATTCCTCATGCTTAAAAGAAAGTCAGTCAAGCCTCAGATACAGCAAAGATAAACTGAGATTTGCCAAAGTCACGTTCATATCAGCAAAGGGCTCTGCCTGGCAAAGGCTCCACACAGCACTGCCCATTGTGCCACCGTACAGCAGTGCCCAGGGGCATCACAGGATCCGTCCCACCACCTCCAAGCCAGCAGTAATGAGGCAGATTTGCATCTGGAAATGCAAGTCAGGGTCAGATCCAGCAGCACAGCCCAGGGACCAACAGGCAAGTCTCCAATGACGTGACAGGCCCAACACCATTACCAGAAGTGGGCTGATGCCCTCACCAAGAGGGTCTATGGCCAGGGATAGGCAAGGCTGAAATAGGCGCACCCAGAGCAAAGCTCAGAAAGTGAGAGAAGGCTCTGATCAACAGAAGCTCCCAGTGTGGACAGAGGGTGTTGGTACAGGTCGATGTGAGACTAGTCAGGGTCTTTAAGGCTTTTCAGTGCCCACAGAGACCACCAGCTGCCTCTATTCAATGGTATGGGTGCACCAAATGGGGGCTTTGTTACAACATGGGCATGGTGTTTGCTCAGCATTCATGCAAAATGAACAGGTGTTATCTGGTATGAATAAAGGTACTGGATCTCATATGGACATTGAAGCTTTTGGAACCCCAGAAAACTTGCCTATGGCAGCTCCTGGAAAGGTGACTTTTGGTAGCCCCAGAATTGTCTGAGGTACCCTGTCCCTTTGGATGGCACTAACCACTGCATGTCACTGTGGAGTCACAGAGAGCAGGGAGAACCTGGAAGAATTCCCATCAAACTGGAACACACCAGCCCCCCACCGCCACCACACAACCAGGACTGAAGCCCAAGGGCTGCCAGGAGAGTCTGGTGCCTTGGGGAGCAGAATGGAGCTTTCCTCATCCCAGCAAGAGAGAGGAGATGTTCATAACCCAAATCTGAAGCACAGCACACGTGTGGAGGCTGAATCGATAAGCTCAGGCAACAAAGGAGATTTCCAGGAAGCTGACATGACATCTCCTGCATGACAGATTGACCCGTGCCTGAGAGCATTTGGCCACATGGCAACTCTTAGCACTGGGATGGGACAAGGCCCCTTGGTTGGTATCTGAACCAATTACCTACACAGTGCTCTTCAATTCACCAGTACCAGGAAGAAAAACAATTTTCCCCATGCTGGTTTCATTTGAGGATGAGTGGGAGAGAGCTAGAGCAAGCATCAGGGCTGAAGTGTGCTGAGAGAACAGCATTGCATCTCGATTGGAAGGAGCCCGTGGCTGCAGCCCAAGTGAAATTCCAACTTTATGACATAATGGGCTTTTTCTAACCAGCACTCACTATTAACTCCGGTGCTGGCTTAAACCCCCTGGCCTCAGGCACAAGCAAAGCAGAGCTCATATACTGTAAATGTTAATACTGCTTTAGCACTATAATAAGCTAAAAGGTGGATGCAAGATCTGGCACATTAATTCTTTTTTTCATCTTTTTAGCACATTTTGGGGGTAATATGAACAATAAATATTTGAGCTTATGAAGGCTAACGGGTGGATAGTCCTAGAGTCTGGCACTCTCCATTAGGAAGGCAGCAGCTCCTGTCTCACACCGGAGTCCCCAGAAGTAATCCTGCTGATCCAAGGACTGCATCAGCCTCCTCTGGCTGCTTCTGTTGCAACAACTTTTTGGGTGGCATGCTTGTTAACCCTTCAGAGCAAGCTAGTGAATGAATAGAGGTGGCTGTTCCTAACCTGCCCTAGGCAAAGCATCCTGGAAGAGGAGAGCCATCCACCCAAAATGAACTTCTCGTCTCTATCTGACGAGCCAGGTTTGATAAGCAAAGAGTGTCCAACCCTCTGAGCCATTTAGGCATCTCAATCCCACAGCAGTGAGATCTTGGTTCATCACGTCTGGGACGATGGCGATGGAGCAGGGGGCTGAGCACAGCCTCTGTGACATCCAGCTGACACTCACTGCAAGAATGGACCCGAGACAGAGCCATAGGGTGGGATGGAACTGACCCAGTCTCCTGCCCAGCCCTGGCCTAGTTTTGCAGAGGCCCCATGGGAATGTGCTGGTAGGGCAGTAGAAGCTCTGTGGGGCAGCCAGCAGGGCCCAGCACTGCGGGACACGGGATCAGCAGGGCATGTGCCTTACACGACGTGCACGCTGTCACACCGTATAGCTGAAGGCATAGGAGAAAACTGCAGAAAGAGACACAGCCCAGGGATCTGCTCCGGGGTCCCAGGTGCTGCAGACACCTGCACACCTAACGCTTCCACCCTGGAGCAGGCAGGGAACACCAGACTCATGGGACACTGAGAAGGGACAGTGAGAACAACAGGACAGTGGTGGGCAGGGTGGGATGGAGAGAACGTGCATCTCTGTATCTCTGTATCCCGATTTGGGAGCGGGGTGCAGCCCGGAGGTGGTGCTGGGCGCTGGCACGCTGCTCACTGGTGTGTGACAGCGGCAGGGCCCCCCCCCATCCCTCACCATCCTTGGGGGATATCAAGGGCAAGCAAGAGAAGGGATACCTGGAGGGAAGGGTTGCTAAGCAACACCCTTCCCGATCCTCCCCCCCAACCCAAGCATTGCAAACCCAAAACTCGTTCCAGGCCTGCAACCAGATTAGCATATTAATGAGGCTGTAATTTCCCCGGAATTGTCTGCACGTCTATGCCCGCTCACAGCACACTGGCCCAGGAGTTTGCTATGCAAATAAACTGGTTTTACAGGCTGTGGCTTAATTAACTCATCAAGTTCATCTTCCTAACAAAAAAGGCAGACTAACTGCGGATTAATGGACCTGTGTTTGCTCTGCTTTCTCTCTCCCTCGTCCCGCTCCCCACAGCACCCGCTCCCTCCAGACCTCCCGCTCCCGGCGGACGCCTGTCCTCGAAGGAGATAAATCCTGGCAAAAGAGATGGGGGGACATTAATACTGCTTCCAGCAGAGTCTGGGAGGTTTTCTCATCGACTTCAAGGGGAATAAGATGGATCAGGCCTAAAGGATGGTAATTACACCTCCAGTTGAAGCTGGCAGGTGACCACTTATGAGAAGGAGATGGCACGTTATGACACTGTCTCTGTAACATGGCCATCCCCGTATGGCTCAGGGTGGATTTGGGTACAGAGATTAAGGCTCAGTGCCCAGGGGAGTGATGGCGAGGCTCCTCCAACCCTAACAGCACAGGGTCAATGCAGACAAGGGGTGCTGCTGTCACTCCTGGTTAATTAGAAAGATCCTTCTGGGTAGATAATCATGCTCAGTGACCCTCTGCCTCCCAATAATGATTGATAAATAGATAAATAAATAGATAGATAGATAGATAGATAGATAGATAGATAGATAGATAGATAGATAGATAGATAAATGAATGAATGAATGAATGAATGAATGTAAGGATTCACAGAATTGCTAGGAGGAAGTTCATACAGCCAAAAGGCTGCAGTCAGCAGCAAAGCACTGGACTGGAGGGATCTTTGAACATTAATGTCATTGTGGGTTTATCTCCTTCCCTCTTCCCTGCTTTTTCTATTCTCTCCCTTCCCTGTGGGAAGCAGACCTCTGCAGGATCTGGGTAATCCTTAGCACAGAGTCAAGGGTGGCATCCTGTTGCCTTGTGCTCCCAGCTGCACAGCATCTTCTCAGCACTCAGCTCTATGGCAGGTCTGCACCTCTCCCGGCGCCAAGTTCTGGAGCCTTCAAACCACACTTGGCCAAAAAGTAGCCCTCTGTCAGACGCAGCTGGCTTGGAATGGACTGAAGTTGAAGTTTTTTTCCACCAAAGTTGTTTTAAACTGGACAAAGTCCTTGAAAATCTAACTGCACTCAGAAGCTTTTCTGCATTCACAGGGAAATGGACTGGCTGACCTAAAAGGTCTTTTCCATCTCTAATTTCTGTGGCTGTGTGATTCATCCCTCTTCTTTGAAAGTGTTTCCTACATGAAACGTCTAGTAGAAGGAAAAAATGATACTAAATAATCTTTTTTCATTTCCTCTCATCATTGTCAGAGATTATGAGAGGTGAGGGATATGTCTGCGGTGACATTAGCCGAGCAGTGGAACAGAAAAGGCAAAACGGGATCCAGCTTAGCAGCCAAGAAAGAGGCAATTCACTCGAGTTAGAATAGGAGGAGATGTGCTGTGGGCATCCTTTCCAGCAGCGCCAATGGTCCTTCCTTCCTCAGACTCTGAGAAACCCCACGCGGGAGAAATACAAACCTCTTACAGAGGAGAGCAGTGCCCAGCTGAGCATAGAGCAGGGTGAGGGCTGGAGCAGCTCCCTGGGATGCTCTCGCAGGCACTGCCAGACACACGAGCCAACTGTGCTCTCAGTGCTTCCACCTTGCCACCAGGAATTTCCCTCCTGTTAGCTGGCCCAGCTTCCTCTTAATCCACTAAGCTCCTCCAGCCAGGGGTTGCACGGATAACTCCCTGCAAGGAGGGACAGCTGCTTTGGCTTGTTTTAAATCTTACTGCTACCACCTTCGCTCAAGGATGTGAGCGCATGTTTAGCTCTGTGTTGGTCTCCTGAGAGCTGTTTCACGTGGGGAATGGAGCTGAGGGGTGAACATCCCAGTTCCTGTGCTGGGGGAGTTGCAGCCACCACATCCCCCGGTCCCAGGATCGCTGAATCTCAGCGTCGAGGTTGTCCTATGGATATGGGGTGGCACTGCCTCTCCTCCTCCACAGTAGTGCTGCTGTCCCCAGAACTGAGCGGAGACCAAAGGGACCCTCGAGCTGATCTCAGGCCATTTACCACCAATTTGGGGATGAGAATTACAGCCACCCAACTTGTCTTTAGAATTCACACCAGCAGTGTCTGAAGAATTTTTGTGTGTGTGATAGAACTTTTAGTTCTTTTTATTTCACTGATCTACTGGATTTGCTTTCCCTTTAATTTTTTTTTCTTTCTCTTTGATTTTTTTTTTTGGTTTTGTTTTTTTGTTTCATTTCCTGAGAGCAGGAGAAGTAATGTAAGACAAAGCCCTTCTGCTGCCTCACCTTTTTGCTCCAGAATGCATGTATGTAGATTTCTCAAAACAAAGACTTCAGTTTGCTGTATCTGGAAATTACCCCAAACACCAACGTTTCCCAGATACCATTCCTACCCACAGGAATCCTCAAGATGGACATTCCAGGACACTGATTTTTTTTTTTTTTTTCCTTTCTGCTAGGCAGTCACCACTTCAACAAAAGGGGAAAAGCATTTTCCTCACATGTACAAGAAGGGAGTATGGGAGAAGGGGGGACACACAGGAGGACTCGGTGGTGGGAAGCTGGATCTACACAAGACAAACCTTGGAGTAAAAAATCCTCTTTGATGACTTACAAGGTGGATAATGAAACCGAGGGCAGCAGAAACTTCTTTGGTGTGAGCCCCGAGCCCAGGCCAGTGGTGTTGGGTGGGGAGACGCCAGGCAGGACGCCGAGATCGCTGAATTACCGGGCTGAGTTTAGCGGGTGAGCCTCTGCGGCTGGCGCTCTGCGGGAGGTCAGGCTGCGCCATCAGCAGGGTCCCTTCTGGCCCTAAAATCTATGAATGTATTGATGCTCTGAGGCTTAAAAAGCAGCAGCTGCTCCTATGCAGCACCTAGTTCTCATAAGCATTTGGAATAATGGATCCATATTGTGCCAATGCATACTAATGTTAATATACATTTGCAGCACACAATGTGATGGCTTTGGAGACACCCAGGTGTCAGATTGAATCAGTGTCAGCGACACACCGTACCAGGACTTTGCAGCAGGTCCCTGTTGGCTTCTCCAGCGGGAAGCTATCGCCTCTTTGAAATTATTGTGTTTATCCCTTATGCTTCTGAAGGAAAAAAAAAAACACATAATTTGTCGCCAGCCCACTGCAGGTCTGCTGTCCACAGCTTGCGGCCAGCCAAAGACTGGTTTTCAAAGGGTTTGTGGGAAACAAAGAGAGATGCTGCGTGAGGAGTGACCACAGAGCTGTGAGATGGAGCTCTGTGTTCTCTGCTGTTCTCCTCACCAGTGGAAAGAAACTGTGAGCCAGGGCAAGGTTTGCTCTCAGCATTGTCTGTACAGTACCTGCTGCAGCCCAAAGCATCTGCAAGCCAAAGACCTGACCTGCCTCTGCTGGATCTCATCCCCACTGGCTTTCAGGTGCAGAATCAGGTTCAGACTCTGCAGAGAGAACAGCCTCTGATTGATGCCATGAGACTGGGGAGCTGGGGCACAGAGGAAGATGCTCACTTCTCAGCCCTGTGCCATCTCTACCCAGGAGTTGTGTGCATGAACATGTGGGCAGAAGTACACTGGGATGCACTGATGCATGAGCAGAGCCAGGGTGGCATGGAATGCCAAGGGAAGGTTGTGATCCCCTGGCCTTACCTGTATTGTTTATGCTGGATGTATATGTGTGCATTGCCATCACATTTGTATGTACCCATAGAGATACTTCATCTTTTCATAACAAGCAAGCCTGCATCAGCTCTGCCTGTATTCCCTACCCAAATCCACTCGTCAAGCTTACACAAGCCCATATGGGAGGCTGCCTAAAACATCATCTGTTTACAGTAAAATAATAAAGCAGAGCACCGCCCAACAAACTCTCTTGTCTGAATGGTTGTTATTGCTTTTGCTAATCTACTGAACCAGCTTGTGCTGGAGACAAGGGAGTTTTGTCACCACCTAGGCATGCAAAAGTTGAGGCCATTCCATGTTGGGACTCACCTCCTGAGTGCTCAGGATGCTCCTTGAGGTGCCTCTGCCTCACCAAGCTTCTCTGAGGCCCAATGCCATGCTCTGCTCACACTGATCAGCTGGTCTCCATCTCATCAGCCCAGCCCACCCCAGCTGGAAGAGCTTACTTCCCATGGAAATGCTGAACCTGCTTGTCCCATGAAGTTTTTTGTCTTGCTCCAGAAATATACATATATATATGTGAGAATCATTTAAAAAAAAATGAAAAGCAACCAATCAACTGCTTCCCCATCCTGCAGGGACTCTGCTCTCCTTCTCCCCTGGCCCATGGCATGTTGGTACACCAGTACTGACATGGCACCACATTGAGGTGGGCTGCTTTTGTGGAGAGGAGATAGTTCCTCTTTAATGGGGGATGGAGCAGAGGGGAAAAGAGGAGTGAAAAGAAATGTGACCATGTGCCCAGGTGACAGTGATGGCCCAAGCATGTTGGTGGTCCAGCCTACTCACTATCCTGGGTGCAATGCAAGGTGTGTGCAAGGGAAGGAGTATCTCTGCAGAAGAGATAGGATGTTTCTGAGCATCACTTTTCCACGACACTAGTGCCTGTTCACTCATGACTTTTTTTCCTTGAATCACATACACAGGGGGAAGGGGCTCTACCTGCCCACCCCACCAATGGCAATTTGGTTTCCAGTTTTAATCATAGCCACTGAGCTGAGTAAGAGCATCACACTGAGCTGCTGCCAGCAGCTATCCTGGATCCAGTGTCTGAAGCTGGTTGTTTATCCAGGAAGCATAGCTTGGCTTGCACTGGAGTGAAGTTGTTAATGCTTCCACAGCACTGGGGAGACAGGGAGGCTCCAATGAATGTCTTCTAATTATATCATCATGTTTGTAAAATTTTCATGCTTTCTGGCAAACATACCTTTCTGTGAGAGGAGGGAGTGTGATGGGAAAGAAGGGGATAATGGAAAGGGAGACAGGGAGATCAGTACTGAATGTGAAATAAGAGGATAAAATGAGAAATAGTGAAAACAAAAAAGGATGTGCTAGAAAAGGAGAGAGAGAGAGAGAGAAAGAGAGAGAGAGAGAGAGAGAGAAAGAGAAAGAGAAAGAGAGAGAAAGAGAAAGAGAAAGAAAGAAGGAAGGAAGGAAGGAAGGAAGGAAGGAAGGAAGGAAGGAAGGAAGGAAGGAAGGAAGGAAGGAAGGAAGGAAGGAAGGAAGGAAGGAAGGAAGGAAGGAAGGAAGGAAAACAAAGAAGAAAGAAGGAAAGAAAGAAAGAAAAAAATAAGAAAGAAAGAGGAAAAGGGGGGAAAATGAAAAAAAAGGGGGGGGGGAAGAAAAAAGGAATTGAGACAGGAAAAAAAAAAAAAGAAGTAAAACAGAACGGAGAAGAGTGAGAGAGCTAAAGAACGAAATAAAAGAGGGGGGTCGGGGGGGGAACAGCGGGCTGTGCGCGATGCCTGCTGCCCGCGGCGTGAGGCGGGGACGAGGGCCGGGACCGCTCGTGCCGCTCCTTTCAGGACCCTGGATAGCTCCGGGGCCGCACACACAGCGCGGTGCGGCTCGGGGCAGCGCGGTGCCGGGGCCGGCTTGGACCCCGCCCGGCTCGGGGCCGCCCGGGGTTTCCCCGCCGGAGGCTCGTCCCGAAGGACGGTGCCAGACCCGCCTCGGAGCAAAACTTCGTGTTCCTTCCCGGGACGTGGGAAGACGGGCATCCCCGCTCCCCGCCGCCAGCGATCTTCCCAAATGCCCAATTCTCCTCCCCCCCCCCACCCCCGCCAGGAGCTGCTCCCACCGCCCCTCCTGCCCCTGTCGGCTCCGCTGTCCGCCACGGTATGCGGCTTCAGGGCGCGCCCAACACGCTGGAGCGTGCCTCCTCCCCATCAGCCCCGATGCGAGGCACGATCTACATCTGGGCTCGGTGCGACCCAGCCCCGCCACTCCGTCGGCTCTTCCTCTCCTCCTCTGGGGTAACGTGAACTCCAGCTCCCCCCCACCCCACGACCTCAAAGCCGGATCGGCCTCGACCCCCGACGGCAACGCGGGGTGAAGGGAGCCGCGGCGAGATCCTCTCCTGCTCGGGCTTGCCAACACCGAGGCGAGCTTCAGGTCCAGACCTGCCCCCCGCCACCGCCCAGCTCCAGGGGCTTTGCCCGACGGGGCGCAATCCCCACGCACCGGCTCGCTCCGTCCCGCCGCTGCTTTTCGGAGCTCCGCGGTTGCCGCCGGCTTTTCTTATGCAGATTCCCTCTTTCACACCTCCTAAACAAAGGCAAACGGGGGCATCGCCTCTCCGTGTCAACACACACGCTCATTAGCGGGAAAAGCGGCGGGGGAGCGGGTGGGAACGGCCCGAGCAGCCCCTCCGGGGGGGCCGTCACATCGACGGGAGGCTGGAGCGGGCCGGGGATCGCCCGAGGAAATTTGAAGCGAGGTCTTCACAGCCCCCAAGTAAATAAGTTTCCGACGCTGCGGGCTTGACAGCCTCCACTTCGTTTATTGTGAGACGCGTGGCTCAGCCCGGCTTTGTCCGAGCCGACGGCGGCACCGCAGGGAGCGGCAGAGCCGGGGTGCGGGGCAGCGGGATCCCGCGGAGGGAAAGCAGGGAGCGGCCAGAGACGGGAGAGCAGAGATGGGAACGGGGCCCTGAGATCGCGCAGGATCTAGGAGGGGCTCGAGGGGGGGAACAATTAAAGCTTCTCCAATTACTGTCATCCGCGGGAGAAAAAAAAAAAAAAAAGAAAGAAAAAAAAAGTATATAATATACTATATATATATATATATATATATATATATATATAAAATGAAACCAACCGATAAAAACAGCACAGAGAAGGGAAGGGGGAAGCAAACGATGAAACACCGGAGAAATCCGTGCCCCACGAAATCCGGCCCGGAGCTGCGGACGGGGCAATGGGGGGCAGCGGAGGGGCCGGGGCCGGGGCGGGGGCAGGGCTGGGACTGGGGCTGCCCCACAGTGGAGCGGGAGGCGGCGTGTCGGAGCTGCCGGCACCGGGGATCCGCGCCATCCCGCAGCCGCGCGGCTTCCCCTCTCCTGCTTTTGTGGCTTTGGGGTTTTGTTTCTTTCTTTCCTTGATTGCTTGCTGTTTTTGTTCTTTTTTTTTCTTTCTTTCTTTTTTTCCTCTTTCCCACCTGCCTCCCGCCCCCCTTAAACGGCACCGAGCGAACCTAATCGCGGAGCCTTCCGCCTCTCCGGGGCCTCACCTTGACGCCGGCTTTCGTTTTGTGCCTCCCCTTCCTCCGACAGCCCAGGCTGGAGCTCGGAGAGAAGGAAACAATCAATTCGTTAAAAATCAGAGAAGAAGGGGTAAAAAAATATATGTATATATAAAAATCCCCCGATCCATCGTTTGGATCGCGACTTGGGGGGAGGGGGGGTTGTTTGGTTGTTTGTTTTCTGTCCCCACCCCACCCCCTCTCCACCTTTCAACAAAACAGCCCCGGGGCGGGCGGGGGGCCCCGCTTCCCGGCACCGAGATGAGAAAAGACGGGGGACCTGGTGGGAGGTGGGGGGGGGGTTGTGCCGTTGAGTGGGGGTGCGCGGCTCTTTGTGCGCGGGGTCGGGCGGTGGGAGCGCACCCTCTCCGCGCTCTCCGCGCTCGCACCTCCGCCACCCGCAGCACGTGGAAATTTCCACGTCCCAGCTGCCTTCCCCCCTTTAACCTTGATATTAATTTAGGACGGATCTTTTTAAACGTCTCCGTAATGCATTCAGACGCTGCTGGAGGTTTATCTCTCTCTTCTTTTTTTTTTTTTTTTTTTTTTTTTTTTTTGTACCGTGGGTTATATTTACACCCAAAACAAAATAATTACACTTTTGTTGGAGAGAGAAAGCTGGTGATTAGACCGGGGCTCTTTGCAGCAAACCCTTTCTCAGTGGTACACCAGGACAATTTTTCACGGCTGGGTGAAATCAGACGCGGGAGGTAATGAATCCTGTGAGCTATTTAAATTTACAATTTGTAACGCAGTCACTCAGAAACGCCTATGGCCCGGCGAGGAGATGCTTGCTGGGTTTGTTTAATGTTAAAACCGCACTGTCCTGCTTTTGCCGGGTGGAGAAGGGGGGAACGGGGGGGGAGGGTGGGCGGCGGGAGCCCCGCACAGCCCCGCACAGCCCCGCGGACGGGCGCGGATCGGGCTCGGCTCCCGGCCCCGCTCTCCGCGCTGCTCCGCGCTCCCCGGCGGCTCCACCAAAACTAGTTGGAAATATCAACAAAGTCGGCGGCGGAGCATCCTAACAGATAGATAATTAATTACAAAACACAGGGGGAATATGCAAACCGCGTATTACAAATTCTACAGGGCTTAACTGATTGGAAACAGATTATTATCTTGTTTGTCTTTTGTCTGTTTCACTTATCCCTCTGTCGCTTGTTGTGCTGTAAGTTGATACACTTTATTCTTTAAAGGGGATTTTTTTATATAGTAAATTCCATCAACATCTTGTATAAGCGACGCCGCTCCTCCACGCGTTGCCCTGTTAAAACACAATAGGTTTATTAGTTACATACAGGCGATATTCCGCCGCCTGAATCACCGGCTGTTCCCATAAGGGATGTGTCTGGCGGGAGCGGGCTGGGGGCCACCGGGCTGCGTCCTTGTTCTCCCCTCCCCGTTGCCTTTATGTATTCTTTGGCTTTCCAACGAAACGGGAGGCCGAGACCGGCGGGGGGAGCGCAGCGCTTCGCGCCCGCGGCCCCGCCCGCACGGCGGACACGGGGAGGTCCCGGGGGTCGGTACCGCAGCGCGGAGCCCCGCGCGGCGCCGACGGGGCGCACCGGGAGCCGCCGTGGAAATAAAATCGAGCGTGAAAAGCGGCTCCGCCGCCCGCACGCTGCCCTCGCCCGGAGGTGTGCGCGCATCGGGGTGCGCGGCTGTGTGCACACGGCCGCAGGCACGCACGCACACGGCGAACGGCTCGTTTTGGGTCCCGGCCCGGCCGCGCCGCCTCCGAGAGTTGCGGGGCCGGGGCTGCGCCGAGATGCGGCCGGCTCCGATGTTTGGCCCCGCACCGCCGCTTCCCGCAGCACGAAGCGCTGCGGAGCGGGGCGGACCGAGGGCAAACTTTGGCGGAGGAGCTGCGGCAGAAGGCTCGGGGCCCCAGCGGCGCCCGCTCTCCGCTCCGTTTCCCTTTTCCTTCCTATTTCTTTCTTTTCCAGTTGTTGCCTTCTGAATTTCCTCCTCTCTTTGTTTTCTTTCATTTCCTTCCTCTTCTCGCTCGCTTTCTCGGGCGCTTCTTTCTTGGCTTTCCCTTTTTCGTTTTCTTTACTTTCCGTTCTTTCTCTTATTCCTTTCTTTTATTTTTTTTCCTCTTTTCGCTTCATTCTTCTGTTATTTTCCCTGTTTGCTATCCCATTTCTTTCTTCTCTCATGATTTTTATTTTCCTTTTTTTTTTTGTTCTTCCCCCCCCCATCTTCCTTTGCTTCCTTTTCTTTTTTTTTTTAACCTTCATTTTTTTTCTTTTCTTTTTGTTTTATCTTCATTTTTTCCTTTCTTTTTCGTTTATTTTCGTTATTTTTTTTTGTTTGCCCTCGTTTCCTCCTTTCTCTCTCTCTCTTTTTTTTCTTTCTTTTTTTTTTTTTTTTTTTTGTCTTCTGTTTCCTTCTATGGTTGTTCTGTTTTTTTGTTTGGTTTGTTTCTGTATTTTTCGTTTTATTTTCCCTCCTGCTTTTTCTTTTCTTTTCTCTCCTCCTCTCTTTTCATTTATTTTGTTGGCGGCCTCCTCATTTCCTCTC
Organism: Lophura swinhoii; assembly: GCA_030408155.1. Taxonomy (NCBI): domain Eukaryota; kingdom Metazoa; phylum Chordata; class Aves; order Galliformes; family Phasianidae; genus Lophura; species Lophura swinhoii. The sequence goes on from CM059471.1 coordinate 12,973,051, forward strand.
CTCAGTTCTCTCTCCCCAGTCTCACCGATCCTCCTTCCCCTGCCCGGCGATGCCCTTATCCTGCGGTTTTGGGGTTTCTTTTTTGGCCGCTACTGAGATTCTTTCAACCCGGCCTCTCTGCTCCTTCCTCCCCAGTGCGGAGATCGAGCGGGGACGGATGTAGAGGGGCGGCTGCGGGGGAGGGAGGAACGGGAGTGCCACCCCAGCGTCGAAGCGCGGTGTCCCGGCGTCCCTCACCGCCGCCGGTTGTCGGCAGCTCCGCCGCACCTGAAACTGAAGAGGACAAACAGCGAAGAAGTGTGGCGACCCCCGGCTCCGGCATCCCCCTCCTCCTCCTCGCCCCCCCCCCCCCCCCCCCCCCCACTCAGTGTCAGCCCCTCTCCCGACGGAGCGGCCCGGAGGGGACACGGCTGCGCGACAAAGACCGGCGGGGGGGCACGGCACTGCGCGGAGCCGCGTAACTTTTCGTCTCCTCTGTCCCCACCCCCGGGTTCCTCCCCCCCCTCACCCTCACCCCTTTCGTGCTTTCACCGCCCACCCCGGGCACAGAGCGGGCTGAGAGGGGAACAGCTGCGGGAGTGGTGCGAACAGTGACAGAACAGGTGACGGCCGCCCCGTCCCCGCTCGGGACCCCCGGAACGAGCATCCCCATCAAAGAGAGAATTAAGGAGAGAGAGAGAGAGAGAAAGGCTGAGCAGAGCCCCCCCGGCACCCCAGGCCAGGTGCGTACTCACTTGGCGGCGCAGGTACAAGCCACCCTCAACAATAGAGGCGCGTTGTTTTTTTCCCTCTGTGCCAAGCACAAGGCTGGAGCCAATTTAGATATGCTATAAATTAAGAGGTTGCCATGGCCACCGCGCTGCCATTGGCCGTCGCCCGCCCGACGCGGGCCCCCACGTCACCAAATCTGAATAAGGATGCGCGAATTACTAAGGCGGGGGACAAAGCTGGCGATGGGGACAGCATGAGAGTGGCGGCGCGGCGGCGGAGCACAGCGAGGCACCGGGGCCGCCGGCCGCTGCGGGGGCGTTCATGCACCCCTCCCGCACCCGCACGCAGCGCGCCCGCCGCTCCCCGCCCGCTCCGCAGGGACTCGGGGGGCTTCCGCGGGGGGGCTCGGGCTTCTCTCGCTCGGGGCACTGCTTTTTTCCTACCGAGGCTCCGGAGAGAAGAGGGGGAAGAACTTGACAGCGGCTCCGCTCCCCCTCCCTGATTTTTTTTTTTCTAATTTTTTTTTTTTGTTAATTCTTTTTATTTTTTAATTATTTTTATTCTATCTTTTTATTATTATTATTATTACTATTTTTTTTTTGTTTGGTTTGTTCTGGGTTTTGGGATTTATTTTTTTTTTAATAGCATTTTTCTTCCCGACGTCTGAATTTTTGAGACCCCGTCGTGTGCCGGCGCGGGGTTGATTCCTTTCGTCTGCGCGTTTCCTTCCCGGCGCGGTGATGATGGTGCATTGTGCGGGCTGCGAGAGGCCGATTTTGGACCGCTTCCTGCTGAACGTCTTGGACAGGGCATGGCACATCAAATGCGTCCAGTGCTGCGAGTGCAAATGCAACCTGACCGAGAAATGCTTCTCCAGGGAAGGAAAACTCTACTGCAAGAATGACTTTTTCAGGTGAGTGAGCCCCCAGCAATCACAAGTCCTTCCAGAGGCTGCGGAACCGCCGCTCCCAGCCCGGCGGGGTAGCAGAACTCTGGGGCTCCTTCTGGGATCTTGGGGGGGAGGGAGGGCGCTTGGGGGCACCCCTCCAATCTCCATCCGTCTATTCCGTGGGTCTTCGCCACATCTCTCCGGCGCGGTCCCGGCCCCGTTGTGCCCGGGGCTGCGCTGCATCCCGAGCGAGGCTGTTCGCCCCCCCACCCCGGGTGACCTTGTCTCCGAAAGCAGCCGGGCCCGTGGCCCGCTCTGCCGCCGCCTCCGCCTCGCAGCAGGCCCGGGGGCCTCAGGGCTGGGATAGTTTTCCCCCTCTCGACCGTCACCGCAGTCTTTCTTCACCTAAACGCCGCTCCTCGTGCAGCGCTCCAGCCCGGGGGCCCCCACGCTGCGCCGCACCTTAAACGCCCCTAATGACTGCGATAAGGTGCCGAGGAGGAAATTAGGGGCCAGCATGGGAAGGGGAAAATGACTTACGACTTGTAATGCCTTCACTACATCAACGTCACGGGCAGCAGCGCGGGGGGCTGAAGTTATGCCGCGGCCAAGAGGGAAAAGGAGAGCCTCGGTGCCCCCCCGGGCCTGGCAGCCGCCGTGAAAGGTTTTTTTGTTTTTTTTTTTTTTCCCCTCGGGGAGTTCGTTTTCTGAATTTTCACCTTCCCTGGAAAAAATAAAATAAAAATAAAAATAAAAGCATCTCCTGGAGAAGGGAAACCGGAGCTCTGCAAAGCGGCGGTTCCAAGAAGAGAAAAAAAACAACGTGGAGCGCAGGGCGCCCCGCCCCGCACCCCGAATTGCCCCCGGCTCCGCGGTCGCTGCCACCCCCCGGTCCTGCAGCGATGTGCTGGGAGCGCGGGGAGACTGAAATTCTGCCCCGGTGGGCACGGAGAAAGAAATCCTCGCCTTTTGGGGCGGCCCCATTGCATCTCTCTGGGAACCCAAAAACCGAGATTCGTATGGGGTGGGGATGGGGGCTTCGGAGACGCGAGGGGAGCGGTGCGGTCCCGTCCCAGCTCTCACCTCTCGCCTTTCTCCCCTCCAGGAGGTTTGGCACCAAATGCGCCGGCTGCTCCCAGGGCATCTCCCCCAGCGACCTAGTCCGGAAAGCCCGGAACAAAGTGTTCCACCTGAACTGTTTCACCTGCATGGTTTGCAACAAGCAGCTCTCCACGGGCGAGGAACTGTATATCATAGACGAAAACAAATTTGTTTGCAAAGAGGACTATTTGAACTCTCCCAGTTTGAAGGAAGGAAGCCTCAATTCAGGTACGCGCGGCGCAGCCCGGGGAACCGAACCGCACCGGGCCGAGTCCTGCCCGCTCCCCACGGGCAGCGCAGCGCTCCCGGCGCCGCTCCCGGCGCTGCCGCTGCCGAGGTTTCTACAGCGCCCCGTGGACCGGGAGGGGGTTTGGGATGCAAGCGTTCACCTCGTGCTCCCCGCGGGACGCAGACACGCGTTGAGCCCGCGGCTGCCCCACCGAGTCCCCCACGCACGCTCCGATCCCGGGACCCCCCCTGCGAGGCTGCCCGGTCCCCCCGCGCCGAGGGCCTGATCCTTCGCCTCCTTTCACCCAGAGGCAAAGCTCCCATTTGACTTCCTTGGAAGCTGTCTCTGCGTCAGGACCGCGGGATCAGGCCCCCTCCTGCTGGCCCCGCAGTGCCGGCCGCCCGTGCTCACCCCCTGCCGTGGGCTCTTTCTCCGTCCAGCACCCGGGGCCGGATCCTGCCACGCGAGTCAGTGGGGCCGCTGCTGCGAGCGAGGCGAGTAGAGCTTGGCCTGGGTGATGCCGGCATCAGGGTCCGGGGGGGCGGCTGGGGGAGGCGAGTCAGGTTCAAGGCAGTGACCGGAGCCCCCCACGAGCCCATACATTCTTGCATTTCTCCCAGCGGCGCATCCAAGCTCCCGGTGTGAGAAGCGCGGCATGGGGGGAGAGGGGAAGCGCCAGAGGCTGCGGGGTGCTCGGTGGGGACGCCCCCTCCCCAGCTTGCCCCCTCCCGGCTGCACGGCCCCTGTGCAGCAGTGGGTGGGGGGTTGCTGCCGAGTTTGCCTTTCAGACGTAGGGGGCCGAACTGTGAGATGCTCAGCCCGAGCTCATCGTTCTTTGGGGTGCTTCAGGGTTCCTCGGGGGCAACGGCGTCTGCACCCCTTGCTGCTGCCCAGCACCTCCTCCCCTCCCCTGAAAAGCATCCGGGTTCGGTGGGAAGGGGAGGGCAGTGGAGAGGGGGGTCGATCTCTCTCCTAAGCCATCCGCCCCCCCACCCCCCCACCCCCTCTCTGGGTCTCCTTTACAGTGTCCTCATGTACAGACAGGAGTTTGTCCCCGGATCTCCAGGACCCCATGCAGGACGACACCAAGGAGACGGACAACTCCACCTCCTCGGACAAGGAGACCACCAACAACGAGAACGAGGAGCAGAACTCGGGCACCAAGCGGCGAGGGCCCCGCACCACCATTAAGGCCAAGCAGCTGGAGACCCTCAAAGCTGCTTTCGCAGCCACCCCCAAGCCCACCCGGCACATCCGCGAGCAGCTGGCCCAGGAGACTGGCCTCAACATGAGGGTCATCCAGGTACGGCCACTCCATAGCCATCCCACCGCCCCCTGTGATGTCACTGGGCCGGCCCGTGACATCACCAACGTGACCCGTGTAGATCTGGGACAGCAGAATTTGGGGTGGCAGCAGGGAAGGGATGGGGATGTGGATAGGGCCCTGGATGTGAGCACAGGAGGTGGAGAAAAGGAGAGGCCACTGTGCCCTGCAGGCAGCCCTGTACCTTCCTACCGCGCTGCCAACCAATCCCCCCCGGCAAGAAAATCCCTGCGGAAATGTAGGGATTAATGGGCTTTATTAGCGGCGTTAATAGGAGAGGACGTTCCGGCTCTGCTGCAGGCGGCCCAGCTCCCGGCGGAGGGAAGCAGGACCCGCGGGACGTGTGCGCATTCCAGACGTGCCCAGATGTGGGGGGAAAGAGCGCAGATAACCCCCCCCCCGCAGGAGCTGCGCTTTGGAGGGAGAATGCCCCCGAGGAAGGCTGTTGCACCGCCCTTCCCTTTTATTCCCATCCCCATCGGCCAGCTTGCTTCCAGCCCCCTCCCCGCCTCCTGCCGTGACCCCCCCATTTATCCCCTCCTTTGTCCGGCTCCCCCATTGGAGAAAACTCTCCGGGCACAGGCAGGCTGTGAGGACGGTGCACCCCACGGGACGCAGTGAGGTGCCGGAGCTTTAATGACCCCTTTCCTTGCCTCCCAGGGTGTTATCAGAAGGGGGTAGTGTGAAAACAACCTCAAGCTGGGAAATCCCTTGCAGCGAGATATCCCATCCCTGCCCCCATCCATCCCTAGCCTAAGTGGGGAGGGCTGGCCCCGAGGATTTGGGGTCCCCACGGCAACCCGGCCTCGAGTGCTGATGCCGGCCCGGCCTCAGGTCTGGTTCCAGAACCGCCGGTCCAAGGAGCGCCGGATGAAGCAGCTGAGCGCGCTGGGCGCCCGCCGGCACGCCTTCTTCCGCAGCCCGCGCAGGATGCGGCCCCTGGGCGGCCGCCTCGACGAGTCTGAGATGCTCGGCTCGACGCCCTACACGTACTACGGAGGTGAGGGAGCTGGGCCCGCCGTCCCGTCCCCGTGCCGTCCCACCGCATTCTTCCCCCGTTTCCTTCCCTGCCTTTGTTCCTCCCCTTCTCGGCTCTCCCTTTCCCCTGCCGCCCGGACTCGGGGCGGTGGCAGCGGTGGCGGTGGCAGCAGCGCGGCCCCTCTCCCTGGAAACAAAGCCCCAGCTGCGGGCTTTTGTGCCCCTTTCAGGCTGCATTTGTCCCAATTACCCCCCCGGGCCTGCAGCATATGGAAGGTCACCGCCACCCCGACAGGACGGGGTGCGACAGGGAACCCCACAGCATTTGGGACAATATATCCCGCTTTTGGGCAAAGAGCTCTCACCAATTCCCCTCTGCCCTCACCGCTGCCAGAACCCCTCTATAGCTAATATATAGAGATACGATGTGTATTTTTCCTCATATATATAAGTATTTCACATTTTATTTTTATGTGTCTCCTATACCTCTCCTTTATTTATGTATCTCATTTATGTATATCTATTAGATATGTATATAACTTTTATCCGTATTTATAAATGCATGCATACATGTACATGTATGTGTAGGTATATAGACGCATATATTTTTCTTAGTTGTAATTAAGAACGAAATTATGCCCACCTTCTCCCCCCGGGGCTGCCCCCAGCCCCTCCTGTTCTCCACCTCCCCACTTTCCATTCCATCAGCAGTGCTGAGGTGTCCGTTTTTCTCCCTGCTTAGCCCCACTTTCGTCGCAGCAGCACCGAGCTCCCCAGGGGAGGAGAGGGGAGGGGAGGGCAGGGGAGGAGAGGGGAGGGGGAGGCATGCCCGTACCTGCGTGGGGGTGCAGCCCCACTTCCCGCAGGTGCTCGGGGTGGTGGCTCAGGGACCGGCTCCAACCTTTCCCCACCTTTGCAGATTACCAAGGTGACTACTACGGGCCGGGAGGCAACTATGACTTTTTCCCCCACGGGCCCCCCTCCCAGGCCCAGTCCCCGGCCGACCCCAGCTACCTTCAGAACTCAGGACCCGGCTCCACGCCTCTGGGACCCCTGGAGCCCCCCCTAAGCGGACACCACTCCTCAGAAAACCAAAGGTACACGGATATGATCTCGCACCCCGACACCCCCAGCCCCGAGCCGGGGATGACGGGCTCGCTGCACCCCATCCCGGGGGAGGTCTTCAGCGGGGGGCCCAGTCCGCCCTTCTCCATGTCCAGCAATAGCGGCTACAGCGGGGCCCTCGCGCACTCCAACCCGGAGCTGAGCGAGGCAGCGGTGTGGTAGGGCCGAAGGGGAGGACTCCCCCGCCCCTCAGCCCCGGGGCACGGCTCTCCGCGGCCCCATCGACGGATATCCGCCCCCCCCCGACGCCGCGGCCGCGCTCCGACGTCCGACCGCATCCTCCCACCGCGCCCCCCCCTCCCCCCCCGCGGGGACACCGCGCTACCTCCCCGCCCGCCCGCACCGCTCCGCATCCCCGTGCTGTTATGAGTGGGGGAGCGGGGGGCGAAGCGCGCCCGGCCCGGGGCTCCCCCCGCCGCGTCGGAACCGCCGCTCTCGGACCAAAGCTGAACTCGCCAGGACACGGGTCCCACCGGTGCGGGGGCTGCCGCGGGGCTCCTCGCTCGCTAATTAGCACCCATTTTAATTATCCCCTTCCTCAGCCTCCGTTCATCCGAGCGTTACGGTGGGGGTAACGGGGGACAGCAGGACGCTCCTTAAGCCCCCTCCCGGGCCCTTGTTCCCGTTGCTCCTGTTTTATCCCCGAGGAGAAGGTGGTTTCATACCGAAATTTTGGTGATGGATGAGCAGGGGGGCGGAAGGGGGGGGGTGCGCGGAGCTTGGGAAACCCGGGAAGAGGCAGAAATGGGAAAAGCAAACAAACAGAGAAAAACGGAGAGAACAAAACCCACCCGAGCAGTGCGGCAGTGCAGGAGGGCCGAGCCCCCCCGGCCCCGCGGTCTGAGGATGTATTATAGTTTTTGCTTCTAGTTTCTTTATTTTGTATAAAGGAGAAACAAATAAAGTATGTTTTTGTGTTTACTGATTATTTATTGTACTCTTAGTCATCGGAAGCTCAGAGCTTTTTCTATTTTGGAGGCTGGGAAAGGGTGGCGGTGAGTGGAAGGAAAGAGGATAGAGTGGGGTGGGGGGGAAGGAAAAAAGAGAATGGAAAAGGAAGAAAAAAAGTTGTGTTCTGAGCATGGGTTTCCTGTCCCCGCTGCCACTTGCGGAGGCTGTCAGTGTGACCAGCTCGTGTTGTTCAATGTGAATAAAAATCATTTTAGTTACCTGCTCCGGCACCTGGTCCCTTTCATTGTGGGGTTTGAGCGATGAGCAGCGCCGAGCTAATATTTAAAATGCAAAATCAAGGCAAGAATGTGCCTCCCCCCGCCCCCCCACCTTGTCTTGTAGTAAAAAGATATAAACAGAATAAATTACCTTCCCTCGCTGGCTTCCAAGAGCCCCTCTCTCTGACCTGAATTTTAAGTCCCGGCGTGGTGGTGCCGCCGAGAGCCAGTGATGGATGACAGGCGGCCACCTCGCTGCGTATTTTCCCTGTTCAGCCAAGCGGAGGAATTTATCCTTCCTGTGCCATGACGAGTGGTAATGAGGGGCCGCAGCCAAGCCGGGGGCACCCGAAGCACTCAGCATGGGGGAAACTGAGGCACAGTACGACCCGCTGGGACCCCGGAGCAATAGGGTGTGTATGGGCAGTGTGAGGGCCGGCAGACCCCCTGCCACTGCCATTAGGAGAGCTGCAAAACAGAGCACAAGGGCACGTGCTGGCTGCTATTGTTATGAGCATTGCGTAATTACTGTCCTGCTAATTGCCGGTACGCCAACCCGCAGCACCCATCCCAGGCTGCAGGGGAGGAGGTTGGGGTGAAGTAGGGGCTCTGTGTGAGGAGGTTGGGGTGCAGAAGCTGGAAAGTAATCTGGTTCTGGACCCAGGATAAAAAATTGTGGGAGGAGGTTGGGCTGAGTCCTTGTAATTAATTGTGTGCCTTGTAATAAGACTCTCCAGCCTCCGGCGCTCCCTAGAAACACGTTTTTACATAAGATATTGCCCACAATGGAGCGGTGGCTATTTGATTTATGGGGTGGGTCCTCTGGGAAGCATGGTGTGGGCCGGCCAGGCCGAGGGGATTTATTGGGGAAAAGGGAAAAAAGAAAGTGGGGAGGAGGGGGCTCCTGGGAGGCGGCTGGGCAAAGGGAGCCTTGTTAACTGCTCCGGAGGGACAGGAGGAGGCTGAGAGGGGTTTTGTGGCAGGAAAGGGCAGAACGGACACTGGAGTGAAATAGATCAACTGAAGTGAGTTGGAGCAGTGGTGGTAAACTGGGCACCAGTCAGAGCCGGGAGCACCGGCAAGAGCAAGGCCCCACGGCCCTGCCAAGGAACCACCTGGCTGCAGACAGTGCAGCAGGAACAGAAGATCGTAAAAGTTAATAAGCATTAGAATAATGCATTGAGACGGTAGCAAAGTAATCAGTCAGAGGGAGCATTCGCTAATTGGAGTGGGGAGTCGTGGTCGGTGCCGGAAGCAGCAGCTCAAGGGACGCGGCCGTCCCCAGGGCCATTTGTTGGGGGCGGAGGGAGGAACGCCGCCACGCCTCAGTTTCCCCATCCTGCACAGCGATGAGCGCGGGGCACGTCCAGCAGCCATCACTGCAGCACAGGGGGGCACGGGGTGGCCGTGGGGTGGCACGTGGGTCACTCCAGGCCCAGCTGGTTCTTCAGGTCCCTCAGCAGCGCGGCCGTCACGCTGCTGCCGCCGCAGACCACCAGCACCACGCGGCCCAGCGGGGTCCCCAGGCGTCCCTCACGCTGCAGCTGCTGCAGTCGCCCCGAGTAGAGCAGGGCCAGTGCTGCACCACACGCTGGCTGCACCAGCATCCGCTCGTCGTCTGCAGGGTGGAGACATGCTGAGTGCCTGTCGCCATCACACCCCTCTACAAGTCCTTGTCCCTGTGCCCCGCTCACCCAGGAACCTTTCCACAGCGCGCACGGCCTCGGCGTCCTCCACCACCTCAGAAATGACCTGGATCTCCTGGGCACACTGCAGCGCCCGCGCTGACACAGTCTTGGCCCCCAGGCACTTGGCCACACTGGAGAACGAGTCAGAGTAACGCTGGGACCCTTTGTCCCCTTGGGGCTCCGCCACAGCGTTGGCTGAGACCTGCCAACTCGTGACATGCACCAGAGGTGAAGCCCCCTGCACTTTCTATGTCCCATCACACTGGAGACCCCTATGCTGATGAAGGTGCCCCCATGCTGACACCAGCACGCACCTGGTGATGTCGGGCAGGGTGACGAGGTGCCCAGCCTTCAGCGCCGCGTGGAAGCTGTGGGCCCCCCAGGTCTCAGCGGCGATGATGGGGACATCAAGCCATCCCACCTGCTGCAGCCCGGCCACCACACCAGCCAGCAGCCCTCCACCTCCCACCGCCAGCACGATGGCATCAGGCTTTGCGTCCAGCACATCCTTCAGCTCCAGAACCAGGCTGGCATGGCCCTGCCTGCGGGATGGAGACAGTGGGTGGCTGCCTGTGTTCTGTCCAGAGCACAGGGGCGAATGGCACTCACCACAGCAAGGGGTGGTCAAAGGGGTGGATGCTGGTCCAGCCCTCGTTCTGCGCCAGCTCTAGGGCTCTCTGGTTGGCTTCATCCCACACCTGTGAGGCGGTGGGCACTCAGTGGGGCTGCAGCCAGCTCCAGTGCGCCATCCCCATCACCCCTCCCTCGCTGCCATGAGGACAGTGGAAATCCAAGCAGGGTGTGGGTGATGCGTTTTGGGACAGGGGCACTGGGTCTGAACACGCCCACAGCCTCACAGAGGACCGCGATGCCCCCCCAGCCACAGTTTGGGGCGTGGGTGCCGTACCTTCCCATAGATCTCCACCGTTGCCCCCAGCTCCTCCAGCCTGCGCACAGTGCTGGGGCCGGTGCTGCTGGGCACCACCACAGTGACCGGCAGCCCCAGCTTCCTGGCTGCGTACGCTGCAGCCATGCCAGCATTCCCCCCTGCCAAAAGTAGTGGGTTGAGCAGTTCCACCCTCCCCCCATCCCCCAGCTCATCCCAGACCCAAAGGATGAACTTTGCTAGGGGAGAGAGGGGACACCCAGCCCCAGCCCCAAAACCCAGTGGGAAGGCACAAGGACAAGGGGCCGGGAGCACAGGGGTGTTCCCCAGCACCCCCATCCCATAGCCCCCCCGAGGCCCACGCAGGTCTCAATTACCTGAGGAGCAAACAAAGTGCCGGCAGCCCTTCCTGGCAGCCTGCGGGGAGGGAAGGAGACAGAGGAAGGACGTGGCCATACGTATCCATGGTGTCCCGAGGCCACACAGCCATGTAGCACACCCACCTCCTGGCAAAGGCGCCCGACGCCCCGGATCTTGAAGGAGCCGGTGGGCTGCACGTTCTCCAGCTTCATGTAGACCTGGGTCCCTGCTGCCCGGGACAGGGGCAGGCTCTCCAGGAGCGGGGACACGATGTGGAAGGTCTTCTCGCCCCCCCCGCGTTGGGCTGCCATCACTGCAGGGTGATACGTGAGAGCCGGTGCGGGGCTCACTGCACGTCCCAGAACGACGTCTGGGGACCGAGGAGGGCAAAGTGACGTCGGAGGGGCTGCGGTTGCGTCCCTGGGTCCTTCGTCAGCAGTGTACTTTGCCAGCAGATTTGAGGACTTTGTTCCATTGGCCCAGGACGGCAGTCAGCCCTTCCAGGCAGCCGTACCACGGCTCGTTGGCACCGGAACTGGCACAGCGTGTCCCGGTCACAGCGAGCTGGGGGAAGGGCTCCTGGCAGGGCTGCACTGCTGTGGGGCCAGCAGCCCTGCTCTGCTCAGGGATGGCCCCTTCTCATCAACCTCCAGGTGAGCCCCACACACTCAGAGCTGGCTCTGCCCTAGGCAGGGAGGAGCAGGATGGGTCCTGGCAGGACAGGGCTGTGCTGTTCTGGAGGTGACAAATGATGGTGTGTGCCTGGAATGACGGGGACACAGAACCAGGTCCGAGGCAGTGGGACATCAGCCAGCCTGGACCCGGTGGGAACCTTGTACCTTCAAAGCACTGTCTAATGTCAGCTCATTAATCCCCCAGTAATTACCTCGTTATTCCTAACGAGCCACACCGCATGGAGCGGATCAAGGGAGCTGCAGTAAGAGGATTTTGCACTGCAGGTTTTGGGGCTGGGGGGGCACACAGGTGGCTGAGGAGGGGAAACAAAAGGGACACGGATGGTCACCCTGTCCTGGGGCAGGCTTGCTCCCTTGCCTGTTCCAGCTGTGCGTGCTGCTGCTGCCAGGAACCCGAGGGAGTCATTGCTGAGCAATCTGAGCAGAGGCCAAGAACCCCGACCCGCTGTGTCCCAGCACGGCACTGCAGGCACTGCTCTATGCTCCTGGGGCAGCACCCAGCAGAGGGGGAAGCACGCTAGAACAACATCCCTGCGCAGGGGTACCACAGCACAGCACGCACCTCAGAACGTTGGCAGAGCATGAAGTGCAGTCACCAGCATTTCCGGTGCACACAGAGCATTTTATTTGTTACACCAACCCTGGCCATTCACCCCTCCCTGCCATGCAGCTGTCCCAGCACCAGCCCCACCTCCTGGAACCCGTCTTCCAGGAACAGCCTCCCAGAATGAGGAGCCCTGTGGGAGGCCTTCCTTCCGTGCTTGGTTTTGGGACCGGGGTCAGAGCCCACTGACCGACCCCAACCGCGGTGGCACGGATGGGGCACAGGAGCAGCAAATGGTGAGAGAAGCACGGGGAGAAAAACGCGGGGGGCGGTTCCCTGCAGCCCCCCATCCTGCAGAAACAGGGAAAGGCGTGGCGCCGGCTCAGTCCCATCGGACCTTGACAGGAGGGAACCTCCAGAGGTCGGGGTGGCCCATGCGCAGCAGGTGGCTGCAGGGCGATGCGCTCCAGCGGAAGGGCGGCACGTCGTCCCACGTCGGCCCGCTGGCAGCCACCAGCCCGAAGGTGCGGGCCATGCCGAAGGAGGTGACCTGGCGGGGGAGGAACGTGGAGATGTGAGTGCCAGGAAGTGACGGCACGGCAGGGACCGGGGCTGTGCCCACCTTGGTGTCAGTGCCGCCGTGGCAGCGCTGGCGCAGGGCGGCGAAGGGGTAAGTGCCGTTGGCTGGGTTGAGGTCAGAGCGGGCGGAGATGGCGTTCTCAGCGTTGTGCGGCGGGTCGCAGCCCCGGCACTGCGACAGCGGGTCCTGCAGGTAGTTGTTGGACCTGCCGGGCAGCGGGGAGAGAGACGGGGCGCAGGAAGTAACACGAGAACTCCGGTGAATATCTGACACGAGGGCTGGAAAATCCCTGGGGCCAGCACCCACCTCATCAGACGGACCATGGAGTCCACATCACGGACCTGAGTCTGGTTCCTGCGGAAGATTTGGGCGCGCGGGTTCTTGTCATAGGTGAACCAGTCACCATACTTCTGCACCAGCTCCAGGTTCCCGCTGGCATTGAAGATCTCCTCAAAGTACCTGGATGGGGGAGGCAGGGACAGTCAGCCTCCCCTGCCCTCAGCATGGGATGGTAGGGCAGAAAGGTGAGGTTGCACGAAGCTTACGGCACGTTGTAGCTGGCCCAGTACCCCTGCTGGTACAGCAGCTCTGTCTTATCAGCCACCATCACCAAGCCCCTGTGGCGGGAGGATGGCAGCAGTCAGAGCAGAAGGCAAAGCACAGCAGGGATGAGAGAAAACCCACCTGGGGGTCTCGAGCAGGGTGCCAGGGGCCACATGCAGGAGAGCCACCAGCAGCAGCCCCACTGCTGTCACACCTTGGCAAAAGGGCCACCACCAGCAAAGGAAGCCCACCTCGGCCCACTGGGCAGCCTGCGGGCCGGGCACAGGGGGGTGAGAGGCACTCACGGGATCTGCTCCAGCACCGTCAGCAGGCCCTGCTGCGGGGCAGCACGCCCCGGAGAGAACGCCTTGTAGTCCACCAGCATCCACTGGTTGTTGTACCTGCAGGAAGGCACGGTGACCTTCGGTGGCCGCCCTGAGGAGGGGACGCTTTTCCCCCCGCCCCGACCCCGCTCACGTGCCACTGTTGAAGCGCTGGAAGATGCCGGCCCACTCGGCGCCGCTGCGGGCCAGCCGGTTGGCCACGATGTTCCGCAGCCACTCCAGGACGCTGCCCTGGGGCCGCAGGTACCGCCAGCGTGCCTCGTCGCTGTTCCCGATGGTGGTCTCCAGCGCGACCTGTGGGGACGGGAGGACTGAGCGGGGCCGGCGGGGGGCGCAGGGCTGCAAGCGGCACTTACCAGCCCGCTGCTCAGGATGTAGAAGTCGTCTCCGGAGAAGATGGTGCCGGGGTAGGAGGAGAACACCTGGACGCTGCCCGGGACGCGGGCGGTGCCTGGGGGAGCAGAGCAGGTCAGGCAGCAGGCGGGGGCACGGAGCAGCCCCCAGCCCCGCACGCACCACCGGGTTCGGCGCGGAAAGGCAGCGTGTACTTCTTGATGAGGCGCAGCATGGACTGGTAGGGCGCCCAGGTGTCGTGGGCCACCAGCAGGTCCCGGCGGCCCGGCAGCAGCTTGAGCAGCGCCGAGCACGAACCGGAGCCCAGCGGGCGCCGCGGGGCAGAGCGGTTGAAGGCCGCCTCCAGGTCCTCCAGGTCCCCCCCCAGCTGCAGCAGGCTGCGGGCAGCGGGGCGTCGGGCCGGGGCACCCGCACCGAGCGCCGCTCCCGGGGTGGGGGGAGCTCGGTGTGCCCGGCCCGGGGGCGGACCCCTTCCTTACAGGAAGCCGAAGGGCGAGAGGGAGAGGCGGCCGGCGGGGAGGGCCACGCGCCCGCGGTAGCTGTCCTCCAAGCCCTGCAGCTGCAGCAGCGCCAGGCGCACCTGGGGGGAGGCGGGGGGGGGCGGGACGGGGACGGACGTTATCTTCGGGCCGCGGTGCGGGGTCGGCTCCCGAGGGCCGGTCCCGGCACGGACGGCCTCACCTGGTGCCAGTAGGCGCGGTCGCGGCCGGAGCCCATCTGCTCCTCCATCCAGGCCAGGTTGGCCTCCAGGTATCCCCGCAGCCGGCGGCAGTACTGCGTCTCGTAGCGGAAGGGCCCGCAGTAGCCCACGGCCGTGTTCATCCAGTGCATGTAGATGAGCTGCGCACACGGCGCTGGCACCCAACGCCGCCGGCACCGCCCCGCGCCCCGGGCCCCGCACCCGCGCCCCGCACCTGCTCGGAGACGGCGGCCTCGGCCAACCCCGCGGCGTAAGCCTGCAGGCTGTCGTTGAAGGACGCGTTGGCGGACACCTCGAGGAACGCCCACCTGCAGCGTGGGGCGCCGCTCAGAGCGAGCAGCGCCCGGGCGGCCGCGCGCTGCCCCGCACGTTCCCGCACGGCCCGGGGCCCTTACCCGACGGCCTGGATGTGGTCGGTGAGCTCGGCCCAAGCGACGGCGGCGGGCTGGCGGCCGGGCAGCACGCGGAGCCGGCCCGAGCCGGGCTCCAGCAGCACGGAGGCGCTGCGGGGCGGAGGGGTCGGGCCGGACGCGACCCCCGGCACCCACGCGGCCACCGCGGCGGCCACCAAGAGCGCTCGCAGCGCCGCCATCGCGGGAGGGGCGGAGCCGCGCCTGGGGCGGGGGCGTGCCGAGAGGAGGCGGGCGGGGTACGAAACGAGCCGCGCCCCCCCGTGCCCGGGTGCCCGGGTCTCCTCCGGCCGCCCCTCGCCCTGCAGGTGCCCGTTCCCCCGTGGACGCCCCGGTCCCCCGACATCCCCCGCCCTACACGCTTTCTCCTCTCTCGTCCGTGCCGACCCCCTCCCCGCGTCCACAAACGCTCCCTCCCAGCCCCACGCAGGGCGGACGCGACCGTCAGCGCCCCGACCCCGGCCACGCCGTGCCCGGCAGGTGGCAGCTGGCAGCCCCACGGCTCCTGGCCGTGGCCGC
The DNA here is from genome assembly GCA_030408155.1 of Lophura swinhoii. Classification (NCBI taxonomy): domain Eukaryota; kingdom Metazoa; phylum Chordata; class Aves; order Galliformes; family Phasianidae; genus Lophura; species Lophura swinhoii. The sequence continues at coordinate 12,988,200 of CM059471.1, forward strand.
CCACCCCCGCCGTGGGATGTGCGCAGTGCGTGACACGGGAGCGCGGGTGACGCGGGAGCGCGGCGGCAGCCCCGGCCTTACGCAATCGCGGCTGTTTACCGCCCTCCCCGCTGCGCTCTGCGGGCAAAGTCCCCGGGAGGCGCCAAGCGGGGGCAGAGGGCTCGGAGCCCCCCCCACCCGCGGGGAGCACGCGGCTCCCTCGGCCCGGTCCTGCGTTACCCGCCCGGTCGCACCCCGACCCCCCGCGGGTGCCCACCCGACACCCGGCACACTCGTGTCGGCGGCGCGACGCCGCCAAGCCGACCTACGGCCCCGCGCCCACAGCCACGCCGAGCGCGGTGCCCTGAGAGTGCCGGGCGGCGGGGGCTCTGCCGGGTGCCCCCCGCCCCCCTTCTTCCTGTGCCACAGACAGGCGCTGTCGCTTTAAGAGCGGAGGGTGGCGGCCCCTTTAAGGCGGGGGGGAAATCAGCTGCCCGTGCACGGCGGCGGGGCTGCGTGACACGGCGGGGCGGGGCGGGGCGGGAGGGTTCCCGGGTAGTCTAGGCAGCCCCGGCCCCAGCGGGACTTCGTCCTCGCCGCTCGTCGGGTTGCCGCCGTGCCCTGGATTTGGGTTCCCCTGCGGTGCCCCGTGCCGCGCTCAGCCTCGCTTTCCTCCTCCAGCGAGAGCGGAGCGGGGACGTGGCGGCTCGGTCCAGCGCCGGGGCTGGTAACCAAGCCGCAGCCCGTGGCCTCTTTTAATTCCTATTTGTGTTTTTAGATCTATTTTTAACCCTACTTCTGTTTTACATTTCCATTTCCCTCTCCCTTTTTATTCCTATTTCTATCCCCGTTTTCTCTTTCCGTTCGTATTTCCACTCCTGCTCCTGTCCCCGTCTCTCCCCTCGGCTATGGCTCCCGCCCGTCGCGAGCAATAGCCCCCGAAGCCCGAGCTGTCCCCGAGCCGTGGACGCGATGGGGCCGCTGTGGGCGCTGCGCGTGGCCGGGGCGCTGAGCGTGGCCGGGGCGCTGGCAGGGCACGACGGGTCCCAGCGCTCGGGGCCGCCGGCGGCTCTGGACGCGGGGACCCGGGGTGACGGCGCGGGACACGACCGGGGCGTGGACGTGAGTGGGGACGCGAGGCGGCGGGGTGACGGGTCCTGCCCTTGCGTCGGCCTCCGCCGCCGCCCCACGGACGTGGGACGGAGGGGGAAAGCGAGGCAGAGACGGAAGCGGCCGCGACCCCAGGGTGAGCGCCGCCCGCCCGCCGGGGACGCGTGTGGGACACGCGGCTCTTCCCGCAGTGCCGGGAGGTGCGGAAGCGCAACAGCTCCGAGCGGTGCCGCTTCGTGCGCGGCACCCCGGACTGCCGCCTGGACGACGGTTTCCTCGACTATCTCGGCGGAGCGTTCTGCGCCTTCCCCGCCGCGCTGCTGCCGCTGCCCGTCGGCCTCTACGTGAGCGCGTGGACGGGGGGAGGTGGGCAGGCGGCCCCGGCTGGGGGATGCTCGGCCATGGGCGACGCGGCACCTCTCCGCCCGCAGGTGCTTTGGCTCCTCTACCTCTTCGTCATCCTCAGCGTGACGGCGGAGAAGTTGTGAGTAGTGCCGGGGCCGTGCAGAGCGAAGAACGGTCCGGCGCTGCGGCCCCGTGCCCCCTTCACCCCTCTCTGTGCTCTTCCAGCTTCTGCCCCAACCTGTCGGCCATCTCCACCACGTTGAAGCTGTCCCAGAACGTGGCAGTATCCTTGGCCTCCTGCAGATTGGGGGGGGAGGGGGTGACGGGGACCCGGTGCGGTGGGACACTCCTTGACGCCCGCTCTCCATGGCGTCACCTTCCTGGCCTTTGGCAATGGGGCCCCGGACGTCTTCAGTGCTGTGGTGGCATTCTCTGACCCGCGCACGGCTGGGCTAGCGGTCGGGGCTGTCTTTGGTGAGAGCTGTGCTAGCCAAAAGGGGCTGGGGGCACGGGACCCCGCTGATGGGCTGCGTTGCGTTGGCAGGCGCCGGCATCTTTGTGACCACGGTGGTGGCCGGCGGCATTGCCCTGGTGAAGCCCTTCTCAGCAGCCTCCAGGCCCTTCCTCCGGGACGTCATCTTCTACATGGTGGCCGTCTTCCTCACCTTCCTGATCCTCTACTTTGGCCGCATCACACTGGGGGAGGCTCTCGGTGAGCACCGCGGCGGGGCGGGGGCTGGTGCGGCAGCCCAGGGGTCCCATAACCTCTCTGGCCCCACGGCAGGGTACCTGGGGCTCTACGTCTTCTACGTCTTCACTGTGGTGCTGTGCACCTGGATTCACCGCTGGCAGCGTGGGGATGGGCCGCCCCAACCCGGGCCGTGGGAGCCAGGTAAGGAGCGCTCTGCGGTGCCGGGAGGAATCCCTCGGCATCCCCACTTTCTCCTTGCTCCCTCACAGCCATACGGACAGAAGCTGAGGAACGGGAGTCCTCGGGCACCAACTGCGGGGACTACGGTAGGGTGGGCTGTGGGGCCGTCTCCAGCAGTGGTTCGGGTGGGGGGAGTCTTGCGGAGCACAGCCCTGTGGCCCCACACAGGTGAGGAGTACCGGCCCCTGCTGCCCTACCGCAATTCCTCGCTGCACATCCTTGGCACTGCCCTCAACCCCCTGGACAAGCAAAAGTGGAGGAGGAAGCCCTGGTACTGGCGGCTCTTCAAGGTGCTCAAGGTGAGCAGGGATGCAGGATGGGAGAAGGGCACTGTGCTGGGGGGTGCGTCACTCACGATCCCCTCCTCCCAGATCCCTGTGGAGCTGGTACTGCTGCTCACCGTGCCTGTGGTGGACCCTGACAAGGATGACTTGAACTGGAAGAGACCCCTCAACTGCCTGCACATCATCACCGGGCCCCTGACCTGCATCCTCACCCTCAAGTCGGGGGCCTGTAAGAGCCTGTGGTACCCTCACAGCCCTGAGGAGGGGCTGAGACTGGGAAGGCCCCGAAGCCCCACGCTGGAGGCCTGGCTTGCAGTGGGGTTGCCTCCTCTCTCTATCTCCCCCGGTTCTCCTAGCAGGGTGGGGGGCTCCCCTTGTGTCACTGCAGCCATGGCCCGGCACTGAGCTTCTTGGGGTCCCTCTATCCAGGTCTCGGGGGAGAAACAGGGCAGGAGAGCGCTGGCTTCAGGGGATAAGGCTCGGTGCTGCGCCCCCAGGCTGGTGAGGTCCTGCCCAGCCTGTGGGGCCACACAGTTGCCCTCTCTGTCCCTGATGCAGATGGGCTGTACCAGATCCAGGGCGTCTTCCCGGTCTGGGCACTGGTGGCACTGTCTGGCTCCGTCCTGGCCATCATCATCTTTGTGACCACGCGCAATGAAGAGCCACCCAAATACCACTGCGTAAGGTGCCCCTGGCCCCGAGCACCATGTGGGCAAGGACCGTGCCTCCATTGCCCCGAGAGGGTGCAGCCAGGGCCCAGCTCACCTGGTCCCGACAGGTATTCGCCTTCCTCGGGTTCCTGGCCAGCGCTAAGTGGATCAGTGCAGCAGCCACGGAGCTGGTGAACGTCCTGCGGACCCTGGGTATCATCTTTGAGCTGAGCAACACTGTGCTGGGCCTGACCTTGCTGGCCTGGGGCAACAGCATCGGAGGTAAGAGCCCCGTGTTATCTGCCTTTGTGGCACACTGTACCTCAGTGGGATGCAGGGGCCCCAGCATCTCCTGTTCTTGTCCTGCAGACACCTTCTCTGACCTCACCATGGCACGACAGGGCTACCCCCGCATGGCCTTCTCTGCCTGCTTTGGAGGCATCATCTTCAGTATCCTTTGGGGAGCTGGGTGCTGGGGGTAGGGTGCTACTTGGGCCTGCTTCTAGGAGACCTGAGCTGCGCAGGATCCATCCTGGAGTCTGCCACAGGGAGGGAGGGGAAGAGGCTGTGCCTCCCCAGGGTGCCCCAGGCCATGACACAGCCACCTGTCCTCGAGCAGTCTGAAGTTCGATGGCCTTATGCAGGCTGGGAGAGAGGGATGGTGCTGTCCCCATCCCCAGGGCTGGGGGGGATGCCGTGCTGTTCTTCACCCTGAACTGCCCTCAGATATTCTGGTGGGCGTGGGGCTGGGCTGCCTGCTGCAGATGACCAGCAGCCAGATGGTGGTGAAGGTGAGGCTGCCGGCCGCAGTGCGGTGGGGCTGGCACTGACAGGATCCCCTCGTCACTCGGCGTCCTCTGTCTCTCCATCAGTTGGAACCTGACAGCCTGCTGGTGTGGATCTTGGCTGGGGCCCTGGGACTGAGCCTGGTGTTCTCCTTCGTGGCGGTACCGGCACAGTGCTTCCAGCTGGGCAGGGCATACGGCACCTGCCTCATCCTCTACTACTTGGCCTTTCTCTGCGTGGCCCTGCTCACCGAATTCCAGGTGATCCACCTGGTTCCCACCTGAGCGCTGCAGAGCCCCGTCCCTGCCCTGCCGCAGCCCACGGGGCCACACATTTGCTCTCTGGAGAGAGAGCTGGTTGCGTTTTGGGAAAGAAAGAGGATTTGTTAAGCACTAACCATCTCCTCGCTCTGTTCTGTTGAACTTCGTTTAACTTGGGGTGTCTCTGAACAAGGATGAGGGTAAAGGCTTGGTTGGCTGCTGCCCCAGGGCACAGGACTGGAGCAGCCGCAGGGGAGCACGTGCTAGGACACCCCTTCATCTCCCCATCTGGGCTCCTCGAGGGCTGGCAGCCGTGTGCGGTGGGGAAACTGGAAAGTAAAGGCTTGAGTGCAACTTTGGGAATGTCTGTCATTGCAAGGGGCAGCAAGCCTTCAGCAGGTGAACTGAAAGAGCAAGTGGAGGTGTTAAGGCGAGGCAAAGCACCAGAGCAGTTCTTGGGCTTCATGCATGCAAAGCTGATAACGAGCCCATGGAAGCCTGCTGTCTCCTGTTTTTTTTTGTTTTTTTTTTTAAGCAATATTTTTCAACCTGAATTTAAGATACTCAGAGGGTGCACAGAGCTGTAGCAAAGGACTTGATACCTGGAGGCTCTTACGTGCCTGACAGCCTCTGGCAAAACTAGGTTTAGACACTGTGAGAATGGACAACTTGCAATTAAAAACTACGCAGCCTCCACGGGTGGTGTTTGCTGTGAAGCGGGGTGTGCAGGGCTGGGCTGCAGGGAGGACCTGGGGCTGCTTGTGGTGAGGCAGAGGCCATGCAGCACTGCCTGGGGCCACGGCTTCCTCTGGGGTCGCTGCCTGCACGTTTCCCAACAGCAGTCACATGCAGCTGAAGTTGCTGTCACAGCAGCACGTTACACGGGTCAGCCCTGACTACAGCCACTGGCCCTGATGCGGGGATGCACTGCTGTGGTTGGCCCAGAGCTGCTCTGTGGGGACAGGGGGCAGCTGCACAAGCAGCACTCTGCTGCCGACAGCTTTCAGGCTCTCCTAGCCTGCTCCTCTTTCCTTCCGGGCCCAGATCCTTCCTCCGTTCTCTGGCTGTGTAAGTGCTTTCACAAGAATTCAGGTGCTGTTTGCTGGCTGCTATTGGCTCTGCCCTGGATTTACCACAGCCAGCCCCAGCTTCCAGCACCACGCAGCACAGACACCGAGGTGAAGGAGCAACAGCTTCTGCAGCCCCTCCTGCCCCTTGGGGGTAGCTATAAAAGCAAAACATAAGTTTGAGAGTATTGTGGTAACAGAGAGAAAAACTGTCAGGGGCACAGAAGGAAGCAGGGCTGGGAGCTGGCAAGGGCCAGGAGCAAGAATTCATGCATGTGACGAGTACTCCTGCAAGCAGCCGCCACTGGAGAGAGAGGGCGGGCACAGTTCCTCTGCAAAGGATGTGGCAATCTGTAAACTGAAACCGAGCCCTGCTTCTGGAGCAGCAGGAAGGAGAAAAGCAAGCTGCTGCCTCTAAAGCTGAGGATGCTCTTTATTAGTGTGCTTGAAAAATCTAGAGAACATTTTACAGACACATCCATAAAATTATCTTTATAAACAAAAGACCAGCATACAAAACCCTCCTGTGTTCCTCCCTCATTCCCTACAAAATGATTGTCGTTAGTCTGTGGGTAAGGTGGGGAGAAAGAGCAAATAGTAAGGGAGGCCCCATACTAAAACTTCTTACTTCTTTTCCTTCCAAAGAAGTAAACTTCTGTGATCTTCTTTGCTTAAAAAATAATACATTGTGTACACGGGGGCAAACCCACATCTCAGTATAAAGCCAGAAAAGCAGCACCTGAGCCCCATAGCCCAGACCAGGGGCTTCAGTGCTGCTCCCCACACCAGAGCCCTGCTCCCACGTGAGTGGGTCAGTGCCTCTGCAGCACAGCATAAAGCTGCAGCTCCAGAACAGGTCAGTGACAGCCCTGCCACGGTGACAAAGACTTGAAACAAAGCCACACTTCCTTTTCTAACCTTCACAATGCTCATCCTGCCCATAACTTGGAAACACCTCCCCCAGCCCCAGGATTAACGCAGGTAAGTCTCCCAGCAGCCCCACGCAGAGCAACTGCAAGACAAACGCTGCACTGCTCATTAATTTGTGGTCAAACTTATGGTTTGGAAAATAGCCCTTTAAGGTCCTTCACGGTTCAGCTCAGAATTACTTTCATACCACCTGCAGAGCCCAGAAGGGAAACAAAGAGCTGCCCTGAGGCACCCAGGGAACGTGGCTGTTCAGAGAAGAGGAGCACACATCACGTTGCCTGCCTCTGAAAAATCTCATCGTTTCCCAAAAATGTTCTCTGTGCGCCCATATAGGGTCAGTCCTGTACCCCTGTCCTTAAGCCGTGTGCTGGTTCTACTTAGGAAAAAAACAGGTACCTGGGATGTGTGCCCATTCCCTACATCCCACCACCCTGCTCACCCAAAGGAAGGTTAAAGCCTCCCATCCCTGCCACATCCACTGTAATCTGAACCTGAGAAAAGATCAAACAGCAAGAGGTATGGGGAGAGGGGTTGGAACTGCATGATCTTCATGGTCGCTTCCAACCCACACCATTCTATGATTCTACATCCACTCAACCTCCACGCTGACAATGTTCACTCTCAGCACTTTCTGTGGTGACAGGATAAGAAAGGAACTCAGAGACAGGCTGTCACCACTTTGCACTAATGAAACACAAGAGATGAAGCAACCTGCCACGATCCCAGAATTTATGTGTCAGAGCTGGCCAAGGAGCCCTTTTCCCCTCCTTCCTCCTCTCCCAGCTACCTGGTCCAGCAGCCTCCGTGCCAGACACTGAAAAGCAGACAGATGAGAAGAATCGTTGTCCTTCACAGTTCTGCATCCAGAATTCAAGGGAACAGTAAAGCCCTTCAGCAGAGGATCCTCCTAAGATCTGACCCACTCAGCACTTGGCAGCTCAAGGAACAGTTCTGCATGGGTGAGAACGAGGGCGGAGGAATGCTGCTGTGCTGACTGACCCTCCTGTTAAACAAAGCAACGACCTACCTGAAGGCTAACAAGCAGTACTGTTTGATGGACTCCCTGTCCATAAGTTTCAGCCCCAAGCAGAAATAAGCCACAGGTTTGGAGCTGCAAAGTCCTCTCCTTCCCAGTCATCTATTTGAATTAATGACCAAAGACTTGCCATTTACAAGCAGGTGGCTAAGTGACAGAGCTCACCCTTCCCTACGAAGATGAGAGCTGAGGGGTTTACAGAGGTGATTCTGATCCCAGGCAGTGCCGTGGGCATAACCGACCTGCAGAGAAGCAGATACCGGACAGCCACGGCAAAAAGTTTGTCTCTCTCAATTCCTGTCCCCACTATGGTCATAATGCAACAAGATTTCTGCCCCTCACCAGCTGCCACAGAACGGCTTAGGGACAGCTAAATTCAACGGTCAGAACTGAATCTACTGCAGGGAGTGTGTGCAGGTGTACCAAGAAGGAGGGAAAAGGCAGACTGCTCTCCACCAGTGCTGAAGCTCCATAGCACCTCCTCTTGCTTTGCAAAAGGAGGGCAGAGAGGAAAAAAACAACAGAAACAAAACACCAAGCAAAAACCACCTCCCTCCCTGATCTTTTATTCCTAGGTTAATAGTACCCTTTAAGTGTAGCAGACCTTCAAAAAGGGCCTTTTTTTTTTTCTTTTTTAAATTGTAAGCATGTAGCCTCAGCGCATTTCCTGCTGTTAATGGATTACACATCCCTTTCCCCAGGGTCTGTTACTGCTAAGACAAACAGCAGGCTTGAGCTTGGGAAGCAGCTCAGAGGGAGAAGGTCTCCATTTCTGTCCAGACGGTCGCTCTGTGCTGAGCACAGCATCGTGCTCAGTCTGGTTGTAGCAGAGTCCACCTGTTTTTTTGCACTTAACGGAAGAGCTTTTATCCCTAACGCCAACCAGTCCATGGAACAGATCTATATACATCACCCCAACATATATGCTGTGAAGTAATACTCTAGGTTATTGCATAGAAGGCAGCTTGCACTAGCCAGGCCTAGATGACGGTCTGGGAACGTTGTCGGAGGCTCAGGGGCTTCAGAGAGCTCTGGGAAGCAGATGCAGACTCTTGCAGTGGTATCTGGGATTCCTCTTTCCTGGAATGTTCCTCATACCATTCCTGTGACAGAAGATCAGAACAGATCAGTCTCTGCCCCAAAGCTGCCACGTGGCCACCAGCAGGACCCCAGTCTGTGTGCTCAGACAGAGGGGCTTTTTCCAAGGCCCTGTTTATGACCCACATAAGCAACCTCATCAACCACAGCACGGCCACGAAGGGTGCACTCACATATCAGCATTCACAGCCTGGACAAGAAGGAGAAGCCGTGGCTCAGCTACAGCTAGCTGAGCTGTCAGGTCTGACAAACCAGAGCAAGGAAACATCACACTCAGATGTCGCCCAGGGACTGTCACACTGACATCACAGTGACATCTGCGGCTCACAAAGTTGCACCAGGGTATTACAGGACATTACATCCCTGCGTCAGAGACCAAGCACAACAAGCAGGGAGCTTCACTGCAGATTACCATCCAGCTCCACACGATTAGCGTGCTTATTTTTGTTAACAGGACTGAAGACTCATCCCCAAGCTAGCTGGCCAGGGGACAAAGGAAATATTCTAATGGTTTTGAAATTAATGCCTTCATTGCTAATCATTATACTAGTCCGTGACCTTTTAACAGTAACCAAATTCATGGCATAAGGCTCCTAACCTCAAAGAACACTTAATATCAGTGCCTTAAACAATCCAGAGAATCAGCCGATTTAAACGTTTCCCATCTTCATTAGCCTGCTATTCTGAAGGAACAACTGGCATCTGCAGAGCACTTGGGCGTGTCTGTGCAACAGAAGCCAAGCTCAAACACAATCACATTCCAGCGCCTTAACAAATTAGCGTCATGCAGCCAAGTCCCAGGAACACTCAGTGCACGTGCTCTTAGCCCAGCAACCAATGCCCACCTTCACGAGTGCGGGTAAGCTGGGCAAGCTGAGCACGTACATGCAGCCAGCACTGTTACTGCCACTGCTGATGCATGTCATCAACACAGCTGGGCTCCTGAACCCACCGAGGAGGCTGTGACATGTTTAAGAAAGCCCCTGAACACCAGCACTAAAGAATCTAAAGCACAATTCATCTATTGCCTGCTCCTTTCATAGAGCTGCATCTCAGGGGGAGAACGCCTCCTGCGTTTAGAAATGTCAGTTTGTTATTCTAGGCAACATGAAGTGTTCTGTTAATGAGAGAGGCTTACTGGTATTGCCAACTTACACCCACATACCTGGATCTCCTCCTCATACATCTTCATACTTAAGTCACTCTTGGTCCTTGATCTGCGTCCCAGAAAGAGCGTTGACACTTGCTAAGGAGTTGGGGGGAAGGAGGAGATGAACACAAAGATGGCATTCGTCAGTCACTGAGCAGCTCACAGGAGCTGTGCTGGAGCTTCAATCTGTCACCCACTGGAGAGCTTAGGCTGCTCCAGGCTCTTCTCATTGCCAGGAGACAATGGTATTTTAGAGCACACATCACCTGACTAAATGCAGGCATCTGCTCCAGGCTGAGACGTATTCCACTGCAGGGATCCCTGAAGGCTACAAAGTGCTGCAGGAGACCAGCTCAAATGGACACAGTTGTGTCAGGGGCACTCAATTTTGTCAGAAGAACATACCGTCTGGAACAAGGCTCAAACCCAACCTTCCAAAGGAAGATCTCAGCTTGGAACTATTTCAGGTCTCAGTTGCTTAGCACATACCACAGGTCTAGACTTTTTAGATCACATAAGCAGAGGGCTGAGTTATGAATTACTCTCTGCCTATGAGTCATCTGAACAGCACTGAGAACCAAAGAAACTCCATCATTCGGTGCTCCGCTGCAAGGCAAAGGATGAAGACATCATCCTTTGGTTAACTTGAAATCTGTTTCTAAGTAGCATCATTATCACTATTCTATGTGAACAAGAAGTCAACATTTAACTACCAAGCCAACCAAAGTAAATAAAGATCCACTAAGGGACTGCAGCACTGGCACTCTGCATAAAGGATGCACAAATACAATAGCTGTTATTAAAACAATCATTTAAACTCCTCTCAGATGCAAAAGCCAGCAGTTCTCAGACACAAGAGCAGTTAGCCAGGTCAGCTCATCTTTCCAATTGTCCATCCTGCCCTGGAATGAAAGAGTAAGCAATGATGCAGAGAACAGAAAGCTGGTGTTTGGATCAATATGAACGCACTGTTGCATTATGCTTCAGGACTGTCTGGGCCTAAGCGTATGATGGCACGGAAGGAGAGGCAGGAGAATAAGACCGTGGCTTTTCTGGAGAAAGATAAATATTCTCTTTCCAGCCAGTACTGGGCCAGGACAGCTGTGTGTGAAGTCTGCAGGCTGTAAGGAGTCCTTGTCAGGGACATTTAGCTGCGACTTTTCCAGGGCAGAACAACTTTGTGCCATTTTCACACAGTTCCTCTTTGCAGCTCAGCTCTAAACATGACAAAGATGCACACAGATTTCCACTGGAAGACAGCAAAAAGGTACCTGCGGGCCTGGTGTGCCTTCCTCCCTTCAAGCCAAGAACCTACATTATGGGTTTCCTCTTACCCCGTGTTTATCCATCTGCGAAATGATCTTCTGCAGCTGAGAAGTTTCAGAGGCAGCTGAACTCCGCTTGTACAGCTCAATTATCCCAATCACTTCCTCCTTGGAGATCTCCTTCTCCAGCACAATGCCATTGTCTTCTGGACAGGCAAGAAAAAGAAAGAGGAAGAGAAGTCAGCAAGATGAATGTTGCTTCCATGACCCTGGAAGGCAAAGCAAGCAGGCCCAAGTGGGACATCAGGCACAGTCTACATCCACTTTTTTGACTGGAGCACATATGTCCTTGTTCTCCAACAAGAGAGGGATGAAGAAAATTAGTGTGTAGGGTCAGCAAGCATGTCTCAGCTTTTAAGATACCAGGGAGCCTGATGTATTAAAGCCTTGTAGCTTTTTGCCACCTGCAAGCTAACTAGCAAAACAAACAATCACACACTAATTGCTGCCTCTTGGCCTTCAGCTGCCCAACACAGCTTGAGAAGTAAACGTTAACTAATGCCTTTCACTGCACCCTTCAAACTGGGTACCTGGAGGATCAGGACGAGGAATGGTTCTGAAACTAATAATGCCTGGCTCCTACTGACATGACACCACGCATTTGGATCTTCTGGCACCTAAGAAAGATCAGATGAGCCAATCACAGCCATTCCTGTGACTGGGGCCTCCACTGCATCTTTCTGCAAAGAAGATTCTCTGGCATATCAAAGTGCAGTAGCTACACCTTCTCTCTGCAGAAAATTGTAAAGAATTAAGATTAGTTTACACAAAGTTTGAAAAGGCTGGGTGCAAATCTCCTGGGAATATCAGGGAAGGCCTTCAAGAAATTAATATGTTGATGGTACCTAAATTAGCAGGCCTTGAAGCTACAAATGCACAGCTCAGGGGACAAAGGACAGTGAGGAAGTGATGACTCACAGAGGGGCGACAGGATGGAGAAACCAGTCACGGTCTGTTCTTAAAAAGTTCAAAAAGGTACATCCAAACCCAGCGTATGTCACCGGTCTAAGTACAACTGGGAGACAGAGAGGACTCAATAGGCAGCATTCCTTGCTCTGCATGCAGGGCAGGGAGAAGTGATGGGCAGAACAGAAAGGCCAGATAGAAATATCATACAAAAAGATAAGAATGAGCTTAGGAATTCAGGCTTTAAAAAAAAAAAAATCTGGTCTTTGCTAGTCAACTGATTCTCTCCTCCAGACATAATCACAGAATGGTTTGGGTTGGAACGCCTCAAGAATCATCAAGCTCCAGCCCCCCTGCCACATGCAGGGCCACCAACATTTCATAGCAGCCCAGGCTGCCCAGGGCCCCATCCAACCTGGCCTTGAACACCTCCAGGGATGGATGGGGCATCCACAGCCTCTCTGGGCAGCTGTTCCAGCACCTCACCACTCTCTCTGTCAAGAACTTAAGACATAAGACACCAAAGAGAAGATGCAATGTTTGGGTCAGCCAGTCCTCAGTTCTAACCTTCTGAATCTTGGTTCTTCCGAGTGTAGTTCATGCGGAAGACAAAAGCCTCCAGAATAAATGCCACAATGATTGTCATCACCACCTGGGAGAGGACATGAACACAAGAGATCAGGAGGCTGCTGCTGGGGAATTCTTGCAGTCCAATTCAACAACAGAAAGCTGAGCATTTTGGTCTGTGCTTCAGCTCCCGGTGCTCCAAGATGCACGCATCCCAGTTCACACATCTGCCTGAAAGTCAACCGGTGGCAGTCAACCACAAACAGGCCAGAAAAAGGCTGTGCTGCCCTAGTCTTTACCCAGACCCAGATTTGTGCAGCACCAACTCTGTCAGTGCTCATAAATGTAACTTCCTGCAAGTGATGTGGGCTCACACCTTTTTCTGGAAGACATTATGCAGAGAAACAAACTGTGCTCATTTAGGGATGGAAGCGCCCCCTGCAACACAGTAAAAGCTGTTTCTCCTCAGCCCCAATTTGATACAGGAAGCATCTTCAGAAACTTACCATGGTCACAATATAGAAGATCATGAAATAGAGGCGACTCCAGTGAGTGGTTTCAGATGTCACACCTTCCTAGATAAGACAGGAATAAAGTTACCACTATGCATAAGAAGGGAGAGCTTGTTGAAAACTGCTTGCAAACAGAAGTAAGGCAGCATAAATACCGTCCATCTATCTCATACTCGTGGCTCCATAGCTAACACCAAAGGCTGCCTGCACAATGCTCAGTGCTCCACTGGGTCTTGCAGGTAATCTGTCTCTAAAGGCAAAATGATCCTATATGCAAACACAGCGAACACTTAAGGCCTGTGGCTGTATGAACCATTGCTACTATGAGAATACAGCCTGGTCAGCAGAGTAATAAATTGGAATATAGCGTGACTTCACTTGTCCAGATTGCAAAATTCAGCCTGAGGGCTGGTCAAGTTCAACAAGAAACATGTCAGGTGGCATGTCACAGAGGTCAAATATCACCCAGGGATTAAAAGGATCACATGTCCACAGCAAGTGACAGTGTTGGGACTAATCCTGCCCATCTCCAAGTGCAAGGGGAAGAAAGCAGTGGTGGCATGAAAGATCAAGCTCAACTGGCAAGAGACTGTGCTGTTTGTAGCTGAGGTTTACTTACCATGATTATGTACCAATCATTGACGACTGTCAACTCAAACAGTGTAACTGCATACAAGTAAGAGAAAAATAAAGACAATTGCTTTATCCAACCTGACCTGCTTTAGAATTTCTAAATAAGGGACTTGACAGGGAAGACTGAAGCAAGATACCAAGCTTCAACGCAGCCAGCAATTCCAGATACAGAATGCAGGCCCTCATCACTGCGATTTGTCATCCTCCCATTGATGACAAAACAGAGTAGACACATAGAAACAGGAACACGGCTTAATCCGTGTTTCTTCACAGTCAGAAAGAGCCCTGACCCTTTCCCAACAGAGTATGGAGAGCTCTGAAATTCCCAGGAGATAAATATCTCTACTCACGCATTAAGAAGAATTGTTAAGAATAATCACCAGATTCATATTATTCTTTATCAGTTTAAATAAATATATTAGCATTACTGCTAGCCCTGCAGAAGGGCAGTAAGCTGAAGGCCTCCTTAAACATTTCTGGAAATCTGGTCTGCTTACCAGTCAGAACAGATGTGCTTGCTTCACATTGGCTTTTAAGAGATGAGTCTTGACTTTGTGGCAAAGCAACAAAGCTTACTCAGCTGACATTGTCCAGAAAAGAAGGATGCTGTCTGAGGTGTGCTAGGACAACTCTTAGAGAGTCCCAGGTCTACACAAGCCTTGCAGTGCTGCTATCCAGCTCTGCAGGAATACAGATGCACTAGGGAACAATCTTTGCTAGGGAAAAAACTGTCCTTACCAAAGCTGTTCAAAATGTTGTCAAAGTTGTTGAGATAGTAATAACCTTCTTCCACAACTGTCTTGTTGCCAACCGTGTGGTTCACCCAGCGGTACGAATCTGCCACTGTGCTTGTGCTGGTTGAAGAAGACAAAGAATGAGAAGAGAGCAACAATATCTCAGGGTTCCAAACACAGAAGCTTAGAAGGTGGTGAGCTGAGTGGCAATTTCTACCTCTTGGCTAACACTTATTTCTCTAAGAAAAAGCCCTCAGAGCTTAGCACAAACCACAGAGAGTCTTTCTAATCATTCAGCAAACACGAGACCAGAGAACCCGAATGTTTTTGTCTCCTTGGCTCACATCTTTAAAGATTAGCATTTCCACATGGTCTGCCATCAAATTCAAAGGGCACAGGACAGTTTAGCTTCTAAGAAGCGGTGAATTCAAGGTGAATTTATTGTGTAGAAAGTTAGGTCTAAATATGTAACATATGGCAGAGCAGCCCTAGTGCAAAGAAATTAAAATCTCAACTTTGCTTTAGAACAGAAATTAAAATCATTCCTAGCTACAATATCAGAAAAAAGTTCTCCTACTACATCTAGATGAGGAGCAATACAGATCTCATTAAAACCAGTCAGATCTTTCCTTTCCAAAAGTAATGAAAAAGCCATTTCATTCAATCTTACCATGAGAAGTGAAGCACGTCACGTAGATTTTCCCAGCACATTGCCTTAGCTACAAAGCCCCACTCAGACACATTTTCTGGCCCTTTCCCCGTAGGAAGACAGGGCTGCCAGAGGCACTACTACTAGCTTAGCACCAAACCCACTGCAGACAGGGATGGATTGGCAGCACTCACTTGCAGCAGTTCGGGTAGACCACACCAGCGAAGAATTCCATGCCAACGATGGCAAAGCAATAGTAGAAGATCAGCAGGGTTAAACCTAGGCTGGAGGCAAAACCCACAAATTCTGTAACACTGAAAAGTTACTAAGGCAGGGAAAATACAAAGTCACAGGCTGGTTACTGTGGAAGGAATTTCCAAGGGATAGGAAGAGGAACTGAAAAACCAAACACCACCCTCTCTGCCAGCATCACCCTGGTGTTCTTTGTGCGTTCATTCAAAAGATCTTTGGACAAGGAGCTTTCCACTCACTCAAGGCAGAAATGTTCTAAGAAATTATAGAACAGCCTGGATTTCCTCCCAGTCTGTATTTTTTCTGCTAGAAAAACTGTGGAGAGAAGTTTGTTTAATTAGAAAACCAACACGCTGGTTCTGCCCTCTCCACATCCTTAGGGGCTGGGACAGTGCCAAGAACAATGCTCTCTATCTAAAATGCTCTGCCCAGATCTGCTCCAAGAAAATAACATCCAAAGATGCCCCTCTCAAACAACAAGCTCCTTCTGCCCCACCATTTCACAATAATGCTCTGAAGTGTCTGTATGAAGGACAAGGAAACACCTGGGATTGAGTGCATTCCTGCCAATACTCCTCACAAATGGGCCTCCCTTTCACCAAAGTCAGGGGGTAGAAAAGTTGAACATCAACTCTTACTTATCTTTATAGAAGCAGGAGGTGTCCCAGAAGAGCTTCCATTACAAATTTCTCCAAAAAAAAGGACAGCAGCCCTAGACACTAAACTTCCCCCCCCCCCCCCCCTTTTTCCAATCAAAGAGTGTGAATCAGTACCTGGCCATCCTAGGGAACAGCTCAAACATAGTGTCCAGGACATTCCTGTAGCGTTTCTTCAATTTAAAGAGTCTGAAAGGAGACGCCAGAAGTTACCTATGCACTGCAACTTCTCCAGAGCTGTTGGGAATATTAAAAAGAAGGCTCTCCGAACCTCCCAGATTAACAAACAGGTAAGGTTTTCTGACATCAAATCCACAGGATCTCTACTTGTTCTAGTGATCTCTGCTTACTGAACAACATTCTGCTGTTTCATCTGAATGCCTGCAACACATCCAGGTAGGTGCCTACAGGATTAGCAACTCTCAAGGAAAGGCCTGCATCTTCTTATTCAAAGATTTTTAAATTACTGTTATTATTCAGGAAAAAAAGTCTCAACTAGTCCTGTGTACAGAGTCAGGACTCAATATTCCTTTTCCCAGACACAAACTTTCCTGAGTTTACTCTGTGACCGTGTGAAAACTGACAAAAGGAAGACACAATGTGCCTGCTAATTTCAAATTTGGCAGCGCCATCAGCCTTTATGGAGAAGCTACGCTGCCAAACACAGGCTTTGGCAGGGGACAGCATTCCATCCCCCCACTTGAGCATCAAAGTGTTCTTTAAATCCTCATTGAAGAGCTAAACTGCATTAACTTGCCTTTAACAAAGCAGTACTTTGCTTCTCAAATGCCTTCCACCTATGACTCTCGACTCTGAGCGGCCTGCAATGGTGAACAGACCTTAAAACAAGAGGGTTAATCAGACCCATCTTAGTGAGCAGCAGAGGTTACAAGCCTCAGCCTCGCTTATGGTGAGATGCAGCCAGAGCAGGGTTGTACTTCACCCGAGAAAGCAGTATCCTTTGAAAACTGTAATTTCAGGTAATTCAATGGAAATTATTAAATTGGCTCAGACTGTCTCACCCTGGCAGAGGAGCTTTTCTCTGAACAGCATCAGACAATTCAGAGGAGGTGTAAGAACCCCACGAAGGCAGACATAGGATAATCTGCCCCCGGTAAATCCCTTGATCTCTATTAGAGATCAGCTTAAGCTCCAAAGCACGGGATTTCATATCCCATCCCAAGTTTTTGTTATCATTCATTTTGATAACGCTGGCTAATCTCATTACTCTACGTGATTTGTGTTTGCCATGGTCACGTACCCACAGAGCAATCCTGGCCCTCTCCTGGGTAGGAGCTCAGACCCCAGCTGAAATGATGGAAAACATACACTGCCGTTTTCTTCCCCACCTGTTCTTTGTGCTCCCTGTCTCACCTCAGCAGCTGAAGAGGTCGCAAGACAACAATGAAGTAGAACGGCTCCATGTTGAACGCCAGTGCCATAAGCCCCAGGAATGCAAACAGGGTGACTGAGAAGTCAAAGCTGGAAACAAAAAAAAAGAAAAAAGAAAAAAAGTAAGAGCAATGATAGGTTCCTAGTATTTCAGAGAGAAGAGGCTCTCGGTGCTGCTTCACCCCAGCAGGATGCACAAGGCTACGAGCAGAAGCCTGCGCCTGCTTCCTGGTAGAAGTCAGTCTTTCTAATGCAACAATTTTTATCACCTCCCAGAACATCACTGTGCACTCACAGATTCCAGCCTGAGGACAGGTACTCGACAGGCCCCAGTCCAGTGGTTTTCAGGAGCAGCTCCACACCATAGACTGTAAAACAATTTGAGAGCCGTGAACAGAAATAAGCAGCGTTGTATGGAGGGCTTATACAAAGGCTTGCACTTCGCACAGGTGAGCAGTCTTTTGAGCAGAGGAATGCTAAACACTGGTTTCACAGACACCCAACAGCCATCCTTGCTCTTGGTGAGATGAAAAGGACAACGGTTTCCCTCCAAAACAACACGAGTGGCCTACAAAGCAGTTAGCTTGGCTCACATGCTATAAATGCTGAGGCACAAGCTCCCATACATAAGGCCAGAATGTTGTGCCAGAATTCAGTCTTGCCTGTGCATTTCCTTTTATCCCATGAGAAAATATCCAGCACGTGGATGCTATGGGTAGCCTAGGCTTGGCCTGCAGAGAGAGATCTCAGAGAGGAATCATCTACTTTCCCCTCTGTCCTGGTAGCATCCTGTGAGTGTGTTCTCTGAGAATCTCTCTCTATTCTCTCACTCCATTCTCAACTCATTATGAAACCACACAGTCACACTGGGTGGCATCAGCTTACTTGTGAGGAAGACTATGTAGCTCCATGGGACATTTCTGGAGAAGAAATTCCCTCCTGCAAGACACAAGAAAAACTTTTTCTAGCCCTCCCTTTATTCGAACACCCAGCATCATAGCCAAGAAACGAGCTGCAAAGTTTCCTACCTTGCAGCATGAAGGTTTCAACAAGAATCCAAATTCCATTCACAGCCACCACAGTATCTGAAAAACAAAGTAAAAAACAAATTACAAAAACTCTCCTGGATCACAGGATAACTACTTCCTAGGCTAACAAAAAGATTACAATATAGGCCCTGTGGGAGGGTCAGTATTTCCAATTCAACTAACTGAATTTGTAGCTTGGAGGAGTCACAAAACTCAGACTTTTGTCTCCAGAAGGAAAGAAACCAAATCAAACCAATGATCTGAATCACACTCAGTCATTTTTTCCCCAAGATTATTTTATACACAGGTAATAGCATGGCAGAACATTTCAGTTTCATCCTAGTTCTGCAACCAGATCTTGAGAACCACCATGTCCCCAGCAGCACAGGGCAGAGGAAGTGCTCCAAGCAGTGCCAGGCCCTATCTATCAGTGCTTCCCACCATTCAAACCCAGGATCCAAAGGTGCAGGATTTTACCTTCTCACTCAGATCGCCACACACCCTTACACTCTCTCTTGTTTAGCATCTTAATCTACAAAAATCTCTCCCCTCTGATGCTCAAAAACAGCCAACAAATTACTGAGCAGGAAGAGACTGTTTAGGCCACAAGAAGCAGCACCACGAGTCAGCACTCCTCCTCAAGAGGAGCAGAGAATCATTCTCCCTGGCAGTCCAGTTGCCAAGCAATCTCTCCAGCAGCAATGATGCACAAACCTTCTGAAAGGCCAACAGGCCAACTGGTGAGGCAGTTCCTCATCCAGCACCCTTCAGTTGTAAGATAAAAACCTCAAGGCTTATGAAAGCTAACCACCAACGTATCTAAATGCAACAAGCCAATTCCTACGAGGTAAGATCACAAGTATATCATGAAACGGCGAAACCTGAGCCTCTCCAGAAGACTCAACACTGTGAGAGCTGCAAATTCGAGCTGCAGTATGGTCGGTACAAGCACACATTCCCTCCCTCTCCATCCTAACTCCAGAATTCATACAGGAATCACAGCTCAGCCCACAGACCAGGCCCCACATGCTGCATCCTCGGAGGGATGCACAGACAGCACCCCTGACCCGTGCAATCAAGGGAGCGTCGCAGAGGAACAGCTTGCTGCTGCTACTCACACATGGTGTATTGGAACAGACGGGAATTCACAAGGATGTTGATGCCTGCAGGAAGGAAAGTATGACAAAATAAATGTTTAAGCAGTCTTTTACACCTTACACACAGCTTCCTCTATCTTCTCTGATATATTTCTCATACCAACCCTCAGCACAAAAATTAAGAGGATTAGTAGATTAGAAACTTTTTGGGACCAAGTTGAAATTTCTTCAGGAATTGTAGTGGCAATTAACTCAGTATCCTAAACCTGCAGATGCTTCTCCCCACCCCTATATACCAGTTCTGTGATGTGGACAGAGGTAAAAACTGATGAAGAACAGCCCATCTTTGGAACAACACATGCTGTCAAGAAAAAGTAAATGCCAAGATAGGTAGGACGTTTATGGCAGCTGTAAAATTGAATCAAGATGCTGTTGTCTGTTTCCCTCCAGCATACAACACGAAAACAAAGTTACAAATAAGAACTTATTTCTGAATGGCTACATGCAATCAGGAAGCTTAGGATGAGGCAGATTACATGGCCAGGTATTTCAGATCTCCTTCCCCATTCTGAGCAGCTGCGCTTGATCTGTACGAGCACTGCATTCACGCAGTGGGACTGGGAAGCCTAGCAACTTCTGTGAAAACAGAAGTCCCACTCCACAGTCACTGCTCTGAGTTGCTACATGGGGTATGAAGAAACAAACTGTAAACTCTGCTAGACTCAGCAACCATAAATCCCCTGGCCTGAAAAACCTCTATGCTGATAAAACAGCCCTCCATGACCTCACACAGGGTTTAGTACACTACTGCCAACAGTTACCTTATTCTACATAAAGCAAGGAAGCTCTTTCAGAGGTCCCTTTCTTTGTATAGAAATGCTTTTCTTATTACTTCAACACATGCTGTCACTTAAACACAGCTTGTTACCTTTAAAAATAAGGAATGCTGTCCGTGGAAGGTCATCAAACCAGTGCTCACGATTTCGTTTTGCCTGGAAGCACAAGAGCCATGATCAAAATAAATCAGTGCTACATCCACCCCGAAAACACGCAGTGATGGAGACCCACCTTATCCCTACCATCTGCTTTTCAACTGTCTTTGTTTCTCACCCACCTTCTCTTTAATCACTGGCCTCCTTTGCTCTCCTTTCCCCATGCAATTCCCCTATTCTGCACCCAATACATACTTACCTTCCATTTCAAGCCAACGACTTCATAGAAATTGTAAAAGTCCTTTAGACTGCAAAATAGAAAGAAACATCTGATCAGAGCCTTGGAGTTGATTAAATCCTTAATCATCCTTGTCAGGCATCGTCAGTAGAGAGTCTCTGGAAACTGCAAACTCCTTATTAGAACTGCAGCCACAGCTGATAACTCAACGACCTCTTCCTGGTCTGGCCAGAGGTTACTGGCTGACAATACTCAGAATGGCTCGCAATGCTACCTTCTTCTGTAAGACCTAAAGCCCGCAGAGGAAACTGACAGCTAACTCTGGAACTCTACCACTGAGGAAAGACCTCAGGCTTAGATTGCAAACTCCAAGGGACAGAGATTGCACTATTCTCCATGAAGAAATCTCAGACTGCCTTAACTACTTGTATAACCCTTTTCTAGCGCTTTTGAAAATGTTCTTTTCAATGTAACAAAAAGTGAAAAGGGACACAAAACCAAAGAAACTACAACACAAGTGCTTATTTAGGTGCTCAGTGTCAGACCTGTAACAGCTTTTGGATGTTGGAAAGCTAGGATGCTGAAATCCTCAGGCTCTCATTAGTATCTACATCTAAGAATTCAGCCTTCCTCCTTATGCCATTTTCAACACTTCCTCATGGCACATTAAGGCACAAAGCTCTGGGTGCTACAGTAAGACCACCCTACCTGAGTAAAGGAGTATTGCCTTGATTCAGTGCTTTAAAAGTGAGATATCGCTCCCGGCTGCACATCCGAGGCTTGTAAAACCGCAACAGCCCTTCAAAATGCCTGAAGGAAATTCCAGGTGGCCCCTAGGAGAACAAAAAGGAATGTCATGGTAGGGACATCAGACAGAAACACATACATATTCAATTACTGCTCTGGATTTGTTTTAAACAGGGTTTCTGTATTACTGCAGGATGCTAGGATAACTGACCCCCAAAGCACCAGAAGCTATTTATTTTAACCTGCTGACTTTTTCCCAGAACACACAAAGCTCTCCTGGCAGTTGGTTCTTCCAGCTCAGGCAGAGCTGTTCTCCGTTGCCCCCATCCTTTAAGAGCTGTCCAACCAGACACGCCAAGCAATGTTCAACCACTCTTCTTGGGAAATCAGATGTCCTAACAGTTCCCTACTACTGACACCTTTTTCAGACTACAAGCCTGTATGGGAACTGCTGAATCATGGCCTGAAGCTCTGATTGACCACCTGAGGCGAGCCATGAGTCAGCCCTAGGAGCACAGTGGAGGCGATTCAGCTGTGCTGCCAGAAGGGCTGGAGCCTGGCTGCACCTCTCCTAGAGCCATTGAAGAGTTGACTATCAATGGGGAAGGATCTCTTTTTCTGGAGATCCCTCCTTTGGAGTTTTAAAGCAAGCCCAGGATAAAGGTAAGCGCTCTATCTATATCTATCCTCTTTTTGGTATAATAACTGCTTAGCCAAACTCTCTTGTTTATATTGTTAATTATAATATCTGTATATTCATTATGAATCAAAAAGCCCTTCCTCAGAAATCCTCAATACAACCAAAGTGCCCTAAATGTGAATCAATTTACTGGAGAAAAGAGTTATTCTTGAGCCTTACTTCTTCTCCCACTCCGTAAGTTAAACAAGAAACCAACTCCCTCCCAAAGCGCTCTGTCCCCCTAAAGAATTGTTAGAGGTGAATTAGTTGTGTCTGCATGCCATTTATTCATGCAGTAGCTGGCAGCTGGGCTGTGCCTTCACACGTGTAACATCCCCTCCTCTAAGCTCTGGTGCTCAGCAGACAAGTCCCCCGGTCACCCACAGGAAGAACTCAATGACCACATGCGCTCCAGGACAAGCTTCTCTCATTTTACTGAGGTACCTCCATGGCCCCGTTTGGGGCTGACATTCCAATTCCTCTTCTCCAGAGGCTGACCTCCCCACCTGCCAGAGCACAGGCTGCTCTCAGCCTCCCCGCAGCACGCCGTACCTGTCTGGTGACGAGCAAGCGGTAGGCGTGCTGGATGGCCGTGCGCTTGTGCAGCAGCAAGGACTTAAACTTCCTCTTCTCAATGTCATTGAAAGTGTCGAACACAACAGCAAGAAGCTGCAGAGGGAAGACAAGAAAGGTTTGATTATTATTCTTTGCAGCAATTTGAGTCAGTGCTTCTCAAACAGGCAGGAATGCTCAGTCTAGAGAGGCATTGCCTGCAATTACAGAGTGCTGCACTGGCTGAAGCAGGACGGAGTTAGTGAGGTGTCACTGATCATAAGGGCAAGGAGCACATCACATACGTGTCGACCCTTCTTTTTTTTTCTTTTCTTTTTTTTTTGAGGAGGGCCTGGTCTCTTAACTGTTCACTATTGTTTTCCATAGCTAAGGCTAAATCTCATGTATTCCAACAGAAAGCAATAGAAAAGATTTGTTAAAATACCCTTGTATCTTCCTGGAAAGTGGGTTTTGAGGGCTGCTGTTACAACTCATCCCTGACACAGGAGCTCTGGCATACATGTCAAGTCCATCTAGTATGGCAATGGTGAAATTCAAGCCTCTTCCAGACATCAAAATCATCTCCCTTGGGTTGTAGAATTCCTCAACAACTTTGAAAACCTCTTTTTCACTGCCCGCATCCTCACCTGAGCTGGTTTTGGCCCTGCCCTGGATGGTTCAAGATGCAGAAAAAGTACAGCAGCCACTCTCACACTGCATACGTCAGCACTCTTCAAATCCTGCCATCCTTAGCAATTCCACCCCTTTCAAACTGATTTAAAAGGGATTTCAGCAAAGTCCAAATAATAAAATGCCATTTTATGATGAATAATTAAGACAGGAAAGGACAATACATTTTGTACAACTGAATATGTCATTCCTAGCACGATACTAATGTGAGGAAAGCTGAAAGATACTCAATATCGTTCTGCTTTTGTGATTTATTTCATTTCCTTATGGTCAAATATTAGAAGGCTTCTCTCTGTAGATAAAGTGCCATTTTTGGAATTATTCCGCCAAAGGGTCTCAGACTATTATACAGTGCTCTTGGGAACAGGAAAGACTCTGTTGGACAGTGAACTCCAAATCTGGGCAGAGAATCAAAGGCTGTAAGTGGGTACTCACCAAGTTCATAATGAAGTACAACTCAATGGAGAGATACACTATGAAGAAGACACAGGACCACGGGTTCCGAGCGTAAGACGGCATCATCACATCTGGGAAACTGTATCCAAAAGACAAGTTGAGGCACTGGAATGCTACGCTTCCACTACATAGGTAACAGGTTGTGTGTGCACCCGTGTTCATGGACCTGCACTTTTTTGCAAATCACAGCTGCTTATGGCAGTAGCAATAAGCAGCAAGAACATGGAGGCACAGTACAAAGAAAGGAAAAAGCAAATTTCCTGTACATCCTGAAAAAACAAAGAAAGTGGATTTGTGGCATGGCTAAGGGCTGTAACATGTAGCAGTGACAGCAATATAGCCCTGCTATAAGGAGAACTACAGAATGACAACTTAAGATTTATTGTCTTTTGCTAATTTTGTAATCCTCAGAGCTCTCCCTAACAGCAGGTCAATATTTGCTCACTGTTGTTATCCCCTGTTTACTAGATAGGGGAAGTGAAGCAGAGGAATAAGAAGTTACTTCACAACAATAAACTGCTATCTAACAAAGGAGTACAAACAGAAGCTTTCCCTCCTTGGACCAGAGCCCAATCTTGCCCTTGTTGCTCTCACAGTGATAAACTGGCCTGAGTGGCCTGGAGTTAGCTCTGCATTTGGGGTCACAGCGTCCCTAAACAAAATACCAGTCCTTCCCATGCAGGCTAAGCCAGGAAAATCTCTCTCGTGCAGAGAAGTGGTTATATTTGTAGACAGCATTTCTGCAAATAAAGGCTCAACTCAGCTAGGATTTCTTTTGGGATAAAAGGAAAGATGCTTTTCTAGCTCCAAACTTACTTTGAAGTGGTCAAAAGCACAAAGAGATTCACGAGGCTGTTCTCCAAGGTATTGAAGTACTGAAAGAAAAAACACTCATGATAAAATGCAAGCAGAATTTCACAGTGACATTTCACTCAAAAACAAACTATAAAACCAACACTTCAATACAGGCACTTCTACAGGTCCCCCATGCTTCCCAGTAGGAGGGTACTTTAGCACTGGTCTTCACTTTAGCACTGGTCTTTTTTAAAGGTCCCTGACAGGTGGCATACAAAGGCTTAAAACAATTAAAAGCTAATCTACACATTTTGTAGCAATCACCCCCAGTAAGTTACAGACTTACAGCACAGCAACAACAAGTGGCTGCTGGACTTTGGCAGCCACTGTCTGGGAAAGTCAAGCTTTCACCCAGATCCCTCCCTTCGCTGGGGGCAGGAGCAAGCGGCTTATTTGACTGAATTAAGACACAAGGAACAATTACATGAAAGCTCCTTTGGGACTCTGAGGAAGCTCCCTCAGAGTACTGTCTTCCTTCCCAGCAGGTGTTAACCCTGGGTAAAACTGCCAGCTGCCTTGTCACACAGCCTCTGCACTTCTTTTTACTGTTGCACCAGCTAACGTCTGGCCTCCCAGTTCACCATACAGAAATAAGCCACACAGCAATACTTGATTCTTGAACTAGACAAGATAGCACTTCAGCTCCCATTCAAAGACTCAGTGGCACTCACGGGATCCGAGTGGTTTGGAGAAAACAAGTAAAAACCTACAGAGACAGAAGAGAGGAGAGGAGAGAGAAGAAACATGGAGTCTGTTTAATTTCAAGCGGAAGCAAGGGATCTCTGCTCACAAAGAACAAAATCACACCAACAACCAGAAAGCCATTCTCCTGCATCACGGAGCACAGAATATCATAGAATGGCTTGGGTTGGAACGAACCTTAAAGACCATCAAGTTTCAAACCCCACGCTGTGGGAAGGAGGTTGCCATCCATCTAGATCAGATGGCCCAGGAATGATCAGCCTGGCCTTGAATGCCTCCAGGGATGGGACATCCACAGCTTCTCCGTGCAGCCTGTCCCAGTGCCTCACCACCCTTTCTGTACAAAACGTCTTCCTAACACCTAACCTCAGCCTTGCCTGCTTTAGTTTAAGATCATTCCCCTTTGTCCTGTTACTATCAGACCATGTAACAAGTTGGCCCCTCCTGTCTTACATGAGCTGCCTTCAAGCGCTGGAAAACCACGGTCAGGTCTCCCTGGAGTCTTTTCTTCTCCAGGATGAAAAAGCCAAGCTCCCTCATACTTTCGTCATAGAAGAGGTGCTCTGGCCCTTTGGGACCTTCATTACCCTCTTCTGGACCTTCTCCTATGGTTCTGCATCCTTCCTGTACTGGGGATCCCAGGCCTGGATGCAGTACTCCAGATGGGGCCTCACAAGGGCAGAGCACAAGAGGACAATCCCTTCCCTGCCCACCCCTCTGTTGATGCAGCCCAGGATACTGTAGGCCTTCCAGGCTGCCAGAGCACACTGATGCCCATATCCAGCTTTTCCTCCACAACCCCCCCCCAAGTCCTTTCCAGCAGGGCTGCTCTCAAGGAGTTCTTCTACCAGTCGGTACACTTATCTGGAATTTTAAGCTCAAGGAGGGAAGGTTTAGACTGGATCTGAAGGGAAAGTTCTTCACAGGGAGAGTGGTGAGGTGCTGGAACAGGCTACTCAGAGAGGTTGTGGATACTCCATCCCTGGAGGCATTCAAGACCAGGTTGGATTGGGTCCTGGGCAACCTGGTCTAGTACCAGATCTGGAGGTTGGCAGCCTGCCTGTGGCAGGGGGGTTGGAACTTGATGATCCTTGGGGTCCCTTCCAACCCAAGTCATTCTATGACTCTATGACTGCCCCAACCCAAGTGCAACAGCCAGAACTTGGACTTGTTGAATGTCATTAAGTTCCCATGAGCCCACTTTTAGAACCTGTCCCAGAATGCCCTGGTTGGTATCTCTTCCTTTGACTGTGTCAACTGCACCATTCAGCTTGGTGTCATCAGCAAACTTGCTGAGGGTGCACTCAATCCCATCATCTGTGTCATTGATAAAGATGTTGAAGAGCATCAGTCCCAAGACAAGGGGGATACCACTCATGACCAGCCTCCATCTGGATAGAACCATTGACCACAACCCTCTGGATATGACCATCCACCCAATTCTGTGCCTTGGCTTTCCTGATCCCATCCCTGAATATCCAGGAGGCAAAGAATCACAGAATGGCTTAGTTTGGAGGGAATCTTCAAGATCATCTAGTTCCAATCTACCTGCTGTGGGCAGGGATGCCAACAACTAGATCAGGCTGCCCAGAATCCCATCCAGCCTGGCTTTGAATGCCTCCAGGGATGGGGCATCCACAACTGGGCGCCCCGTACTCTGCCCAGGCCACCCATCTCTGCTTCCACTGCCTGTACTTTTCCTTCAGTTTGATCAGCAGGTTCTTGCTTAGCCATGCTGGTTTCCTGCCTCTCCTGCTTGATTTCTTATGCAGGGGGATGGAGAGCTCTTGTGGTCTCAGAAGGGTGTCCATAAAGAACTGCCGTCTCCGTTCCATTCCTATGTCCCTGAAGACACTTTCTCAGGTGATCTCATCCTATAATTTCTTTAAAGAGCTGCAAGTTTGCTCTCCTGAAGTTCAGGAGACTTCAGTCTTGACTCTACTCTTTGCCAGGCCCATGTTCCTCAAAAACCTGGGAAGTCTTCTCCATATTTACTGAGATGTATTAACAAGTGACATTTTACTGACCTTTTAGGAAAACAAGTATTTTGAAGATAGGACTGTAACAGGTATGCTTCATGGAGGTCCAGACTAAACTTACTGAAGTTGACAGAGCATCAAAAACACATACTTCCATAAATAGAACTCACCCAGGATGGCAAAGATCACCATGAAGAAAAGCAGAAGGAGAAGAATGTCGATAAATGGTGGGAGGGACTGGAAGATCTGACGCAGGTTTCTGAAAATGGAGAAAACACCAAGAAACTAAAACTTGCATATTTTATCCCCTATGCGATAAGTGGACAAAAACCCAACAAAACAGCACACTTGAGAATGACCTTCCTCCCACTCCTCCTCCAAGGATTAAAAATAGAGAGCAAGGTAGACTGACTCCAAGCTACTTATCTTCCCCTTTGCAGTCAGCTCAGGTACTGCAAGCGATGAGTATCAGTGTCAGCTTTCCTTCTCCAGACACAAGACAGTACCTCTGTAATGCACTGAGCAGTTTAAAAGGCAAATGTAGGAGCCAGAGGCAAGGCATCCCCACTCACATGTTGTGCTCCATGAGGTAGCTTATGCTGATGGGGACAGCACACATCAGCTTGTGTTCTGCAACTAGAGCCAGTTACTACCTATGAAATTTCCCTATATAGGCAAGGCAGCAGGGACACTTCAATCTCAATTGCAGAAGACTGCTGAGAACTGAACTGCTCACGAAAGATACTTATTTTCCCTGAGCTGCCTGCCTGCCTGCAGGACCAGCGTGCTTTTCCTCCACCACCTCCTCCATAAGAGCAGAAAACCCAGGGGTCTGACCACTCACCTCCTGACTGCCCCGCAGTAGCGGCAGTCCACCAGGAAGATGCAGCGCAGAGCTCTCGTTATGCGGACGTGCGAGGTCTGGCGCACCAACACCACGATGGCTTCTATGAACTGTACAAACAGCACACAAGTCTGCAAAAAAGGAGTTTAATGAGAGGCACAGCTGCAGTCTCCCTTGGAAAGACAAAGCTCTCACTGATCACCCATTTCTTTAGACATTTGCAAGGTGGGAACTGTCTCCAAGAGCTTGGAAACCTCACAAGAATCATTTGGCAGCTGAGACACATCTCTAAGCTGCACTTCTACAGTAAAGGCCAAGAGTTACTGTGGTTCTTTGGTTCCCAAAGATGCTGACGGAGGAACACTGACAATCAGTCAGATGGCTGTCAGCAGCTTTGCTGATGATGCAAACTGAGAGAAGTGGCTGACCCACCAGAAGGCTGTGCTGCCATTCAACAAGACCTGGACAGGCTGAGAGCTGGGGGGGAGAGGAAAATGGCTCTTACGCCTAGGGAGGAATAATCACATGCAACAGTTACAGGTTAGGGGCTGACCTGCTGGAAGGGAGCTCTGCAGACAAGGACCTGGGTGTCCTGGAGGCCAACAGGTTGGCCATGAGCCAGCAGTGTGTCCTTGTGGCCAAGAAGGGCAATAGTATCCTGAGATACACTGCACAGAGCATGGTTAGCAGGATGAGGGAGGTTCTCCCCCTCTGCTCTGCTCCAGGAGGCCACACCTGGAGAACTGCATTCAGTTCTGGGCTCCAGGTTAGAAGCAGACAGAGAACTGCTGGAGAGAAGCCAGCGGAGGGCCACAAAGATGATGAGGGGCCTGTGACATCTCCCTTATGAGGAAAAGCTGAGACCTGGGGCTGTTCAGCCTGAAGAAGAGAAGGCTGAGAGGGGATCTTATGAATAATTATACATTTGTAAAGGGAGAGTGTCTAGAGGATGGGGCCAGGCCCTTTTTGGTGGTGTCCTGCAACAGGACAAGGGGCAATGGGCACAAACTGGAACACAGGAAGTTTCATCATTATGACCTGGACAGAGAGAAGTGACCCCAGTAGAACCTTGTGAGGTTCAACAAAGCCAAGTGCGAGATACACACCTGGGTGGAGGCAACCCCCACTACCAGTACAAGCTGGGGGACGAAAGGATGGAGCACAGCCCTGCTGAAAAGGCCCTGGGGGTCCTGCTGGATGGCACTGGGCATGAGCCAGCACCGTGCCCTCACAGCCCAGAAACCGACCGTATCGTGGGCTGCATACAGAGCAGTGTGAGCAGCAGGGCGAGGAGGGGATCTGCCCCTCTGCTGTGTGCTGTGAGACCTCACCTGCAGGGCTGCGTCCAGATGGGGAGTGCTCAGTGCAGGAGAGACATGGAGCTGCTGGAGCACGGCCAGAGAGGGGCCACTAAAATGCTCCAAGGGCTGGAACACCTCTGTGCAAGGACAGGCTGAGACAGCTGGGGCTGTGAGAACCTCAAGCCGGGAGAAGGCTCCGGGGAGATCTGAGAGAGGCCTTCAGTATCTAAGGGGGAGCTACAGGAAAAAAGGGGACAGACTTTTCAGCAGGGTCTGAGGTGACAGAACAAGGAGAAGTGGTTTCAAAGTAAAAGAGGGCAGATTTAGATTGGATATAAGGAAAAAGTCTTTTATGGTGGTGAGGCACTGGCACAGGCTGCCAGAAGATGTGGTGGCAGCCCCATCCCTGGAGACATTCAAGGCCAGGCTGGGCTAGGCTCTGAGCAACCTGACCAAGCTGTAGATATCCATGTTCATTGCAGAGGTGTTGGAGTACTGGACCAGATGCCTCTAAAGGTCCCTTCCAACTTTTAAGAATTCTGTGATTCCATTTGAACATGAGAAAAAAGTTTTCTTTGATGATGACAGGGCAGTGGAACAAGCTACCCAAAGAGTTTGTGGAGTCTCCTTTTCTGGAGGTATTCAGAGCCTACCTGGACACTTTCCTGTGCAACCTGCTGCAAGGAGGCTTTAGAAGGAATTGGACTAGATGATCTCCAGAGATCTCTTCCAACCTTTATGATTCCACAGTTCCGTGAACTTACCTTCACCATAGTCCTCTTGTGTCTAATGAATGTGTGGAAGCCCAGCCATCTCATCTTCATTGAGAGCTCAAAGACTACCACCATTAATGCAAACAGCTCCAGGGTTGCATGGACCTGTTAAAAAACAGCAAAGCTTAAACAGTGCTTCCAATTACAAACACAAGCGCAGAGGCCATGCTTCTGCCCCTTCTTTCTCCAAGAAGCATGTGAGTTTGGCAGCTTGGGACTGCAAATTTTTAGCTGAAGTGCACAAAATAGAGCTGCAGAGATAATTTACACAGAGGAGAGTTTTCTCTTGGAATAGGTTGCAAATAACCACAGACAGTGTCCTGATCCAGCTCAGGAAAACACGGGAGCTTCTGGCAGCAGGGAAGGACACCTCCTCTGTTGAGACATGCAAAATGTATCACAAAGACAGAAATTTCTTACAACTTTCACTTTAGCCATAGCTCAAAACTCAAATGCTGTTATGCAGCTCTGACACATTTTGAGGAACATTTGGATCCAAAGGCTGTCAAACTCTTTTACACCTTGACACACACTCAGGATGCCACTTGCAGCTTCAAAAGCAGATGTAGATTCTCTCTCCAGGAACAACAGTGTTCCTAGCACTGTGCCTGACAGTGGTACCTTATGAAGCAGCTGTGGACCAATACTACACACCACGGCTTGTCCATTCCTTCTTGAAAACTGTATTTTTTGAGGGTTAGACATCAAACTTCAAGTTAAACGCACACATGTTAAAAGGAGTTCTCACAATGCAGGAGGAGAGGATGTGAGAAGGTTTAGCAACTCGTCCCAGGCTGAGAACCAGTGTGTTCTAGGAGCCTCCTATGTTCTAGCTTGCACCTATTGCCCCTTGTCCTATCACTGGATGTCAGTGAGAAGAGCCTGGCTCCATCCTCCCAACACTCACCCTTTTACACACTTACAACATTAACAAGGTCACCCCTCAGTCTCCTCCATGCTAAAGAAACCCTCAGCCTTTCCTCATCAGGGAGATGTTCCACTCACTTTATCATTTCTGTGGCTCTGAGCTGGACTCTCTCAAGCAGTTCCCTGTCCTTCTTGAACTGAGGGGCCCAGAACTATATATAACACAATACTCCAGATGTGGTCTCATGGGCAGAGTAGAAGGGGAGGAGAACCTCTCTTGCTAACCACAGGCCTTCTAATACACCCCAGGGTGCCATTGGTCTTTTGGCTACAAGAAGGGCACAGTGCTGACTCACGGTCATCCTGCTGTCCCCCAGGACCCCCAGGCCCCTTTCCCTTATGCTGTTCTCCAGCAGGTCAGTCCCCAGCCTATACTGGTACCTGGGGTTGCTCTTGTCCAGAGGCAAGACTCTACACTTGTCCCTGTTATATTCCATTTAGCCACCCTATCAAAACACACACATTCCTGAGCTTTCTCAAGGAAAAAAAAAAAAAAAAAAAAAAGGCTTCTACACAGCTAGAAAAGTTAAGATCTGCACAAACTTGGTAACTTGAAAAGTGTCACTTTCAAAGTTGCTCTGTGCACCTCAGATGAAAACAGCAAAAACAGGATGTTTTGTTGGCTGGCAAATCTGCTGCCAAACATTTTGCAGAACAAGCCAGATGGTTCCCTTGCTATTGCTACCTTCTTCCTCTCCTTTTAAACTTTTTTTTTACTCTTACCCATCCCTGCAAAACAAGCACAATTCTCCATTATGCCCCCAAAGTACTTACAAAGATGCCAAGACGGAGCATAGGAACAGCTGGTGCCTCGCAGAGAGACAGCAACAGGAGAAGCAGTGCTGCACTCAGCTCCATTAGGTAGAAAAGGTGATTGTGTGCAAAGAGGTAGGCAGCAAGTGCTTTGGCATTTTTGGGGTGAGTGAAGAATTTATCATTATTTTCTCCTTCCTAAGGCAGTAGGGATAAAAAAGAAGAGAGCAGCGTTAGTGACTCAGTACCATACCAGAGCTTTCCACCTAACTTTAGCTAATTCCCAGAGTATTCCCACTTTACAGTCTGGCATTCATCTGCTTACTAAAGAATACTAAAGATGCATGGGGCATCCCCTTCCATTCATAAGCACACTTCAGCAATGAAACTCATTAATATACACAAATCTCCATTTTGGAAACTCTCGAGTCTTTTCAAAAACAAGAGCAGCCCTGGAAGGCCTTATAAAGGCAGGGAAAGGCAAACTTCAGTCTATATCACAACACAAACACTGCACATCATTTACTTCCAGCCACTTCCACGTCTGCAGCCTTCTTCAATTAAACTTCTCCAGGACAGAGCACAAAAACACAAGATAAGCTCTAGAGCACATGGCTGACAGTTGCTCTGCTGCTTATCTTGGCCTTGTAGGATACCTGTGTGAAAACAAGCTTCAGAACAGGCAGTAAAGGAATTTGAAAAGAGAGACAAACTCCACAAAAAATTAACACGTATCTATGCTGATATGTCACTCCCTCTTAACAAGAGATCTTAATATTAAGGGGACAAATATTCCATCTGAACAAATTGTCTACAGCTGATTTTAAATAGCTGCATCATCACTATTTTCACTTCTATGAAAAAATCTTGTTTGCTTAGAATTTAGAGCAGGTTTTTTTCACGTAGAACCATCCAGCAGCTTGTTTCTTCAGCCAGTGGTTCAAGCCAGGGGGCTTCTGTCACTTACAGGAAACTTTCTGGCTCTTGGAAACTGTCCTAAGAGATCACTTTTTCGCAGCTGAGATGTTTTTCAATTCTGAAGCATCACAGAATGGCCTGGGTTGAAAAGGACCACAAAGATCATCCAGTTCCAATCCCCTGCTATGTGCAGGTCGCCAACCAGCAGCCCAGGTTGCCCAGAGCCACATCCAGCCTGGCCTTGAATGCCTGCAGGGATGGGGCATCCACAGCCTCCTTGGGCAACCTGTTCCAGTGCCTCACCACCCTCTGGGTGAAAAACTTCCTCCTAATATCCAATATCCAACCTAAACCTCCCCTCTCTCAGCTTAAAGCCATTCCCCCTTGTCCTATCATATCCACCCTCACAAACAGCCGTTCCCCTTCCTGTTTATACGCTCCCTTCAAGTACTGGAAGGCCTCAATGAGGTCTCCCCACGTCCTTCTCTTCTCCAAGCTACACAAGCCCAGTTCCCTCAGCCTTTCCTCACAGGAGAGCTGCTCCAGCCCTCTGACCATCTCAGTGCCCTCCTCTGGACCCGCTCCAAGAGCTCCACGTCCTTCCTGTGCTGGGGCCCCAGGCCTGGACGCAGCGCTGCAGATGCGGCCTCACAAGAGCCGAGCAGAGGGGGACAATCACCTCCCTCTCCCTGCTGGCCGTCCCTTTTTTCATGCAGCCCAGAACACAGTTGGCCTTCCGGGCTGCAAGCGCACACTGCTGGCTCACGTCCAGCTTCTCGTCCACCAGGACCCCGAGTCCTTCTCCGCAGGGCTGCTCTCCAGGAGATCTTCCCCCAGTTTGTATAAATACCTGGGATTGCCCCGACCCAGTGCAGCACCCTGCACTTGACCTTAATGAACCTCATTAGGTTTCATGTACGTATTTATTTAAATATATTTCCAGGTAAGCAATTACTGTAAGGTTGGTAAACAATTACTACTGCAACATAATAACTGATTGCAAATGAGACTAGAAACAAGACTAGGAAACAGGACCTCCTTTAAGAGGGGAGGCATTCAAGATTCAGTCAGGAGACAGTTTCAAATGCTTCTCATTTTGGCATCTCACAGGCAAGCTCACATTCTGTGTAAAAGCAAACAAACACTGCCAGGTCAGGGAGCCAGATTGTGGGCAGGACAAAAGCAGCAGCAAGCTCCATCCAAGGCAAGCCCCCCACTCCAAGGGAGAGCTAGCTTAGATCGGCAGGACGTTCTTATTCATGCCTGAAAAAACACATTTGCAGAATGAAAAAACAGTCTAAATTCTGCCTCTTGGTAGCCAAGCAATTATAAACGTGGCTGGGCAGTAAAGTCTCCTGTTCGGATGCTTGCCTGCAGCTACTGGTTCACGTAAACAATCTGCATACTTTTAAAGTTATGCCTACTCCATTTCAAGGACACTGTCATTACGGACATTGGTCGAGGCAGCAGCAAGACTAATCTGCATCTGAAGGGCCGAGCCTGCTGCGTCCATTAACATCAGACACTGCAGCAACTCAGTGAAGCTTTGCAGAGCATCTCTGATAATCATGAGTTTGAACACAAGCCCAGGAGAGGCTGGGGTTACCATTCGATTTCAAGCTGAAGGGTTACCAAGGTTCTAGCATAGAGGTTATAAAGCATCAGTGGAGTGACAGTTCTCAGTTCTGCACGGTAGGAGCTAGGAGGAGCAAACATCAGACGCCCTGCGGCAGCTCAGGCAACAAAACCAGCTGGGTCCAGAGCACCTAAAGCTGCAATGCAACTCTCTATAATGAGAACAAAGAGGAGCAGAGTGGAAGGATGGCACTACCATTTTCTGTGTCCCCAAATGTCTTGTCAAACCCTTCGAGGTACACTCTGGCATATTCCCATTCTTTGAGCAGACTACTTTCTAAAACATCTATTTATTTCTTTTTTTAACCTGGAGACTAAGCCCTCTCCTTCTTATAATCAAGAACTATTGTAACTCCAGAAGACTACCTTTTGCACTGCACACGATGCATCAGGGCTCACCTGGAGGTAGATTGCTGCCTCTTGGTAGTTCATTTCCCAGTTGTGTTGGGCAGAGCTCTGCTGTGCACAGCAGTCCCCTGCAGCAGGGCTGGATGCATCATTAATAATGTCGTAGCTACCTCCATCTGCAGCAGTACAAAAAGAGAAAAAGAAAAATTGGTTTGCAATTAAGTGAGTAGAGACTGATTGGGGAGAATACAAAACAGTCAGGCGGTAGGACAAGATAAAAGGACCAAGACGTGGCAGAGAAGCCAAGAAAACTGGCAGTTTGTACATGGAGTAACAGACCGTTCCAACAGGAACTTTTAAAAGACACACCAGGACTCAGCACTCCAAAATCGGAACGCTCCTAGAAAATCATCAGAAAAGACAGAATCCTATTTAATGCAATCAGTGGATCTCCTGGCGCAGGAGAATATAGAATCGCTTGAGTTGGAAGTGATGTTTCAAGGCTCCTCCCTCGGCCAACACCTCTGCAATACACGGGTCACCCCCAGCCCCACCAGCTGCTCAGAGCCCCGTCCAGCCTGGCCTTGGGCGTCTGCAGGGACAGAGCATCCACCACCCCTCCTGGCAGCCTGGGCCAGTGCCAAACCACCTTCACTGTAGAAGACTTTCCTTATATCCAATCTAAATCACAGAATGGCCAGGGTTGGAAGGGACATCAAGGATCATGAATCTCCAACCCCCTGCCACACGCAGGGCCACCAACCTCCACATTTCAGAGCAGCCCAGGCTGCCCAGGGCCCCATCCAGCCTGGCCTTGAACGCCTCCAGGGATGGACGGGGCATCCACAGCCTCTCTGGGCAGCTGTTCCAGCACCTCACCACTCTCACAGTAAAGAACTTCCCCCTGAAACCTAAACTCAATCTTTCCTCCTTCCACTTAAAAACATTTCCCTTTGTCCTGCTGTTATCTACTTTTTCAAAGAGTTGACTCCCCTCCTGTTTGTAGGCTCCCGTTAGGCACTGAAAGGCTGCAATGAGGTCACCCCACAAACTTATTTTCTCCAGAATCTACCCTCTTTTACTTTGAAACCATTTCCCTTTCTCCCATCACAACAAACTCTGCTATAGTCTGTCCTCTTCTTTCTTACAGCCCTTTAGATATTGAAGGCCTCTCTCAGATCTGCCCAGAGCCTTCTCTTGTCCAGGCTGCACAGCCCCAGCTGTCTCAGCCTGTCCTTGCACAGAGGTGTTCCAGCCCTTGGAGCATTTTAGTGGCCCCTCTCTGGCCGTGCTCCAGCAGCTCCATGTCTCTCCTGCACTGAGCACTCCCCATCTGGACGCAGCCCTGCAGGTGAGGTCTCACAGCACACAGCAGAGGGGCAGATCCCCTCCTCGCCCTGCTGCTCACACTGCTCTGTATGCAGCCCACGATACGGTCGGTTTCTGGGCTGTGAGGGCACGGTGCTGGCTCATGCCCAGTGCCATCCACCAGGACCCCCAGGGCCTTTTCAGCAGGGCTGTGCTCCATCCTTTCGTCCCCCAGCTTGTATTGGTAGTGGGGGTTGCCTCCACCCAGGTGTGTATCTCGCACTTGGCTTTGTTGAAGATCCCATCCCTTGGGTGTGGACTGTACCACACAGCTTGGTCTCATCTGCAAACTGCTGAGAGTGCACTCGATGCCGCTGTCAACATCATTGATGAAGATTTGGAAGGGCACCGGTCCCATTACTGACCCCAGAGGGACATCACTCATCACTGATCTCCATGCTGACATTGAGCCATGACCACCATGACCACCATGACCACAACTCCCTGGGTATGCTCTCACAACCAGCTCCTCATCCATCAAAGAGTCCACCCATCAAATCCATGTTTCCCACCTGGAGAGAAGGATGTTAGTGGGGGACCACGTCAAAGGCCTTACTGAAGTCCAGACAGATGACACCAGCCCTTGTCCACTAACAGTTACACCACCATAAAACCCACTAAGTTGTCAAGGCAGGACCTGATCTGTGTTGTCACGTTCACAAAATACAGCCAACAGCCAAACTACAAATAAGCTGACAGAGGTCTCTGGGGATGTTCAACCCACTAAGTAGACATGAGCTTGCAAGAGAAACACTGGTTTTTGCATTTAACAGCAAGAGGACCGGCGAAGAAGGGAGCACAGGACTACAGACAACATGGGGAACCAGTCTAAGAACAGAGCTGTACAGCACACTAACAGCAGTAGCATGGTATTTTCAGGAGAACATCCCATTTTGTCAGAGCTTTCCACAGTCATCAAACAATGCATCTTTGCACCCTCCTTTGGGTGTAAATGAGTACCGACATCCTTCCGATGAAAGAAAGAAAAAAAAGGACAAAAAATGGATTTTGCTGATCTCAGATTTATTTTAAATTAAGAGATGCATTATAAAGCAATGCTTTATTGAACATTTGCACAAGACTTCCAAAAATAAAAATCCCATTTGAAATATACAATTCAATTGCAAAAAAGTAACTGCCAAGCACGAACACTGAGTGCCCTTCCCAGGAAAGCTAAGCAGGGCACACGTAGAAACACCACAGTACTTGCCAGTGTTGTGTTCTACAGCCTCAGTGCTATTAAGACACATGAAAACAAAGCCAAAAATGTTACAGTCGTCATGTACCGTGCAAAAAGATAGCATCATTTTGTTTCTTCTTCTGGGAAGGGAACTTTCATTTTGCAGCTCCAGGGCTCTATGTGAAGGGCTGCCTCTGCACTCAGGTCCCCAGACCTGACAGCTCCCAGACCACACAGGGTCTCGCTCTTAGGCACTCCCATCCTCCATAGCCTCCTGTTGCCAAAGAGGGAATGTCTGAAATTATCTTGACAATGCAAAAAGTGCTGATTTCCCCCTTTTATAAGCACAGGAGCTGTGATGGGGTAGTTTATGTTGGGGAAGTAGAGAAAAGTGACAGAAAGATTCTTTTCCTCTTTCTGAAGGCGTGTTGAGGATTTGCTGCACTTCTTTTCTATGATAAAATAATCCTCGCTAAACCAGGGGATTCAGGCTTTCTAGAAAGCCCTCAGGAGTTACAAGAGCCTGCACCCAAAACTGCACGCACATCAGTAGAAATAGCACTGCTTGCCCTGCGAGGTCAGGAAGCCCCACGCCAAAGCACAGCTGCCTCTCCCACCCACATCACACAAAGCTCACTCCTACCTGAGCCGTGTGAGCAGACCGCTGACACTCCCACAGCATTAAGCCTGCTTCTGTTCCTCGCCTTCTCCATTCTCTAAAACACCACCGCAAATCTGACTGTTCCAATGCAGCCCACTGCTGCCCAGCGTCCCCACGCTTTGCTGGGCGACAGGTGCCAGCACAGCCTCCTCCCATTGCACCAAGGCCATGTGTGCCAGCCGTAGCACTACTGGAGCAGCTCTGAAGCGTGGCACCAAGCTCCTGCACTGCCCGCTGCAAACGGCCCGGGCTGCCTGGTGGAGCTGCAGGAGCAGAGCCCAGGCCCTGCACAGCTCCTCGGAACAGCGAGCACCCGGGGAATCCAGCACCTCCTGCGATTCAAGAGGTATCGAGGCAGCAAGGAATCAACAGCTTGGCTACCAGCTCTTCCAGGTAAGAGGGACGTGCAAACCAGGCTACCAACTGTGCCACTGTGTTACTGGAACACGTTCAAGTGTTAAGGACATCAGAGCAAATCTACAAAGTTGTGCAGTACTGAACAAAACGCCGGGATGCTGCACCTACCAAAAGGTGCCAAGCTACCTCCAATCTTCAAATAATTCTTTCAGAGACAAAGCTGGTTTTGTAAAGGACTAACTCAAGGAAAAGCTGTGCCACAAGAAAAAAAAAAAAAAAAAAAAAGAGGATATTCCTTTGTGTTTCACATTCAGAAGACTCACAGCTGACATAGAAGGGACGGCCCAGCAAGATCAAGTTTGCGAATATGAAACAGTTCTCAGAGATAGAAATCGGAAACAAACAAACAAGCTCTAGAAACCAAGACATCCTCCTCCTGCCTACACCAGCAGCATTTTGCAGGCACAGAGAACAAACAGCATATTGGCAAAGCGCTCCAGTGCAGAGCTGCATTTTGAGGATCAGCTCCTTCCCCCATCAGGTACCAGAAGGCTGCTCCAGCACCCCTGAGGCAAGAACATCATCTGGGCAACAAATAATAAAAAATAATAATAAATTCGAAGATCATCTCTGACTGTTTGCTTGGCAGCCCTCCAGCTAGCTAATTTCCTCAGCTGCTCCCATGATAACAATGACACAGACTAATACAACCCCTGCTCCGTGCTGCAGGACATCCCCAGCAGCTTTACCATTAGTACTGAGCTCAGTGAGATAGGAGGATCTCTCCAGGGGCTCCCGTAGTTTTCGAGGGAGATGGCAGGCATGGAAGCCGTGGCACAGGAGCGCTGTGTGTTGGAGCTGGGGAGCAGAGGTAAGGCAGCGCCGGGGCTCCTCCTCCCAGAGCCAGTCCTCACTTATGGGACAGTTTTCCCTGCTCTCCGCAGAACTACACGCGTTCTCCCCTCCCTTGGAGGAAGGTGGCTCAGATCTCAGTTGAAGCTTCGCCGCTGCCATCCTAGAGGAGGATGTTTGAATGTTCCGCTGCTGGACAAAGGGATTTTAAGTATGAGTGCGGCTGTAAAGCAAGGCTTTGCACACCAAGCTCTCTTATTTTGGCATGTAGCAGGATTTGCTCACCAGACAGCACGAAGAAAACTAACGGGAAAGGAGTCAGAGTGCTGACACCGCTGACTCGTCACAGCAAGACTTCTCCCCTACCTCCCTCAGCAAAAAAAAGCAAATAGAGGTTGGCGAAGTTCACGGTGTGAGGGGCATGACGGCAAGCAAATGGAGCTGCTCACAGATGGCAGAGCTTCCTTCCACACTTGTGCAACTTATCCCTGGTGCTCCCTGAGATGGGAAAGAGGGAGGGGAAAAAAGAAAGGCAGGAAAAAAAAAGAAAAACAAAAAAAGAAAAAGCAAAACCAGCTGGCTGCTTACACAAGGCATCCGGAATGACACTGCCGGGACTCCAACATTTCCATTCAGTGCAGTGGAGCATGCTCCTGTGTAAATAGTTTCCATATGTCATCATTACAATAAAAAACAAAAAACAAAAAGAAAGGAAGAATGAGCATAAACTCTCCAGAGCCCAAACCTTTCCCTTCACAAAACAAATTCCCTACTTAGGGGAACTAAATGCTCTCCGGGCAAACACATTTCTCTCATTCGGAGGGAGGAGGGGCAGGTGGGTTCTGCAGCTGTTTTGGGAGCGCAGGGCAGAGCCAAGGAGGGGATGGGGAACACAGCACGCTCACAGGAACCAGGGAGAAGCCATCCTTCCCAGCCAGCCCATTTTAAGCTAAGCTGAAGACAATTAGGATCTTCAGTTTTGATCTTTGGTGCTTGCATTTGTTTTACTAAATGAAATAATTTAAAGATCCAACTGGTTAGCCTCCTACCAGCTAGCTAGCTACAGGCTAGCTCTTACATTCGCCTCAGAGCTTCCCCAGTTTGGCTCTCATTAGCCTGCTTTGCAGATGTTCTGCTTCCCAGATCCAAGAGGCTGTTTACAGTATTTCACTGAAGCAGCTTCAGATGGTTCCAGTTAGAATCCAGAGCCATGTGTCTTCACCTGACTTAAGAGGGCCTGCTCTCAGAAGGCTGAGGAAGGTCTTGGCGGTGCTGCTGGCTGCCATGCTGTCTACGCAGCACTGTTTCAGTAAGCACATCCTGTTGGCAGAGAGCCGCAAACTGCATGGAAGGCAGGGCAAGTAATGTAATTCAGCAAAATTCCTATAGCTAAATATGCCATTCATACTGCTGACATACCCCATACGCTCATTGTAGGACAGCAAAATGCAATCTGCTAGTGTGAGGAGTTGCATTCACTAGTAGCATTTCCCTTGGCAAACAAAGAAAGAAGTGCAGAGAATTTGAGAATTAGGAGGCAGGACATCTTCAATCACGTTGCCTTGAGAGATCCTGACAAGTGTGTACATCACTTCTCTGTCAAAGAGCACACTTTTAGAGATCTCTCCTTGGGACAGCAGCGTCCCAGTCGGAGCTGGACACCGATCCAGAAGTGGCTGCTGACCAAGGCTCTTGGAGCTGGGCATGCTTCCAAAGCGTGCTGCACAAGTCCACAGATATGCAACTCAGGCTCAGTGTGCGAGCATCGCCCTTGCTGGGTCTGATCCCTGTGCAAGCAGCAAGAGCACAAAGCAGCCCACGCTGCAGTTTCTGATTGCTCCACTTCACCATTTAACTGGTGTCTTCTCATTTCGAGCACTGCATTTCTCAGTGCCATACCACCTCAATTTCTTTTACCATCCATCTGGACTGCGTACCCGTTGTTACCCAAACTTTGCTAGACACAGGTTTATGCTTTCGGTTTAAGGGAAACGTAACCAGGAATCCAGCAATGCTGTACGTGCACCATGGAAGATGGCAGATCCCAGCAGCACCAAAGCTGTCCTGGGGATCCAGCACACGGGACTGGTTGCAGCATCAGATTGCCATGCTGGATCCCTCAGTAGCTCGGCTCCTGAGAGCATGAACCAGCAGTACAGAAATAGGGTGGCAAAGAGCCTTTGGTACCTTCAGGACAGCTCTCCATCAGTTGAACCACGTGGCTCACCTGCTACAGAAGATGCAACTTCCTGAAAACATGAAAAAAAGGTGGCAACCCTTCCTCAACACAAGCCCTAAAGATACCTTCAGTCCCAAGGCCCAGATTTGAAACAGCACACAAGGCAGGCAAACCCCAAAAGCAGCAATGTCCAGGATGCAGGCAGTCCTAAAGGCGTTGAGTCTGTTAGCACTGCATCAGCACCAACGATGGCATTTCCTCTTCCAAGTGTCTACAATGCCACATAGAATCATAGAATCACAGAATCACAGAATCCTATTATCACCAGGTTGGAAAGGACCTACAAGATCATCTACTCCAACCGTCCTCCCACCACCATCACTACCACAAGCACCAACCCATGTCTCACAGCTCCTCATCCAGACGCCTCCTGAACCCTGCCAGGGACGGCGACTCCACCACCTCCCTGGGCAGCCATTCCAGTGCCTGACCACTCTCTGAGAGAAACAGTTCTTCCTTATGTTTAATCTAAATCTCTGGTACAACTTGCAGCCATTTCCTCAGGTCCTGTTCGTTGCCTGGGAGGAGAGGCCAAACCCTTTATCACCACAGCCTCCCTTCAGGAAGTTGCAGAGCGCAATGAGGTCTCCCCTGAGCCTCCTCTTCTCCAGACTGAACAATCCCAGCTCCCGCAGCCGCTCCTCATAAGTTTTGTGCTCCAGACCCCTCACCAGTTTCGTTGCCCTTCTCTGGACACGCTCCAGGGCCTCAATGTCTTTCTTGTAGTGAGGGGCCCAAAACTGAACACAGCACTCGAGGTGCGGCCTCACCAGAGCTGAGTACAGGGGACGATCACCTCCCTGCTCCTGCTGGCCGCACCATTTCTAATGCAGGCCGGGATGCCGTTGGCCCTAACGGCCACCTGGGCACACTGTCGGCTCGTGTTCAGCCGAGCATCAACCAACACCCCCAGGTCCCTTTCCTCTTCACACTCATCCAGCCACTCGTCCCCAAGCCCGTAGCGCTGCATGGGGTTGTTGTGGCCAAAGTGCAGGACCCGGCACTTGGCCTTGTTGAACCTCGTCCCATTCACCTCAGCCCAGCGATCCAGCTTATCCAGATCCCTCTGAAGGGCCTCCCTACCCTCAGGCAGGTCAACACCACCTCCCAACTTGGTGTCATCTGCAAACTTACTGAGGGTACACTCAATCCCCTCATCTAGGTCATCAGTAAAGATATTGAACGAGATGAGCCCCAGTACCGACTCCTGGGGGACACCATAGCTTCAC
Source organism: Lophura swinhoii (assembly GCA_030408155.1). Lineage (NCBI taxonomy): Eukaryota > Metazoa > Chordata > Aves > Galliformes > Phasianidae > Lophura > Lophura swinhoii. The sequence goes on from CM059471.1 coordinate 13,030,792, forward strand.
CTCCAGCTAATTCATTATTTCAACTCCCCACCAACGCAGTCAATAAGAAACTGCTCCTTTTATTCAGGTGCTGAGGCATAAACATACATTTGTCTCTTCAAGGCCAGGCTCACCGACCTGGGAGAAAGAAAGCTGGAAGCTGCCTAGAACGCACAGCTGATTTAGCTCCTAGCCACACATCTCAGAGCTGAGAGACAGCAGAATCTGCTGTTAGTGCTTGGCTGCCACTTCATCTCTGTGCCAGTTGAAGCATCCCACAACAAATCCTTTAGACCCAAAATATCCCAGTGCCCATCTTGTTTTCAGGAGATGCTATGGGAAGGAGTTTAACAGCCACGAGGAAGCCTAAAAACAATTTACTATCAGTTTGCTGCATGGGAGAAACAGGGCATCTCCAACAGAGCACAGGTGCAGGAGAAACAGCACGCTGCTGAACTCCTCAAGTCAGCAGAACTGAGTCAGAACGCAGCAGCCTCGGGCTCTTTGTCTTGCTGAATTCTCACAGCACTCTCTGGCTGTGAGCCTCAACAAACAAAGCCACTCCAGCTTCCCAGGTAACACACACAAGCTTTCAGAACATGCATGTTGCCTCTTCCTGTTAGTGCTAGCAGACAATTGCAGGTTCCCGTCCTTCCATCTGAGGAGGCAGGGAGTTCCTGCAGCACACACACCAGCTCACTTCGTGCTGCCATCCGCCACACTGCAGGGAGCTGAATCCGCACGAACGACGAGCAGATGTCCCTCAGCACGGTAAGCCACTTTTTACACATTACTGCCTCTTATCAACTGTGCTGCCTATCTTCTTATATGGAATACAATTCAAACTCCGGATTGTTTAGAGGACCGCTATATCCTCGCTAACATCTGCACCAAAACACTTAGAAACACCAATGCACAAGCTAAGCTCAATGACAGAAGAGCCAAAGCATCGCAGGGAATTGCTTTGTTCCAGCAGGCGCCGTGCTTCCAGACAGATCTTGCTCTCAGAGCAAAGCCAGCACGGAGGTCACAGCCTGCTCTGCGCTCACTAACCGCTGAGCTGCGAGGATTCACACGAACGTTTCCTTCCTGCTCCTCCCTGCTGGGGACAATGGGACATTCCTAAGTAAAATCAAAAAAAATAAACAGTCAGATGCTTCAAAGAAAACAGGGAGGAGAACAATTCATAGACTTCATGGAAAGGTCCACACGCTCCCACTAGGGAGCCAGAACCAGGCACCTGCACAGTGTGAGTGCACGTAGCAGAGGAGGCTCTGCTTCTTTTAACAAAGCTGGAACTGCAGTGCCGGATCCAAAGCATTTATAAACAGCAAGAGTCACAGAAGAGGAAGGCTGCATTAGGAAAACATCGTTAAGAATTATAACCTCAGCTTCTGTGTTCAGCCAAATTGCAGCCTGTTTCACACACTTTGTGATCTTACCTCCGTACCACAAGGGGAAGCCAAAGCCACAACAGAAGATCTCCTACAGCCTCACCAAGGGACGTGCCCTATGGTCCTGCCAGTCCAATCACTTTACAGCAACCAGGGCTTTAGAAATACAGAGATAAGATTATTCTGTAACTGAAATTAAATAAGTGAGCCGTTGAAACAGCTCATTTTGAATGGACAAAAAAACCAACCAAACTAGACACACTACAGTTTTTGTTGAACCCACCTAAAAAAGAGACAAGCTGTGCCCAAGGCTCTGACTCAGGAGAAAGTCCAGACATGAAATGTATGCACATTTTTATAACCCATAATTTTTTAGGGAAGTAACAGAAAAGGAGAGAGACAACATCAGAATCCCTCAGATAAAGGTTTGTGGTTTTTTTTTAAATACATCCTCTTACATGAATGCATTTCCTCTTTTTGTTCCAAAAAGGGAAATGAACGCCTCATGATTTTAACATGTTAAAATGCTAACGTTCAACACGATGCTTTAGTATCAACACAACGTCAGCATTTTAAAAACATGTTCCTTATCTTGATTCCCCAAAGCAGAGCCTTTGGATTTTCCTGATGCAGCTTGGAAAGATGTTCAACAGAGCTGCAACCAGGCCAGGTCTGCCTTCCAGCTACAGCCGCCTGCAGCTTCCTGGGAAAGCTGCAACGTCAGCAGCAGGAAGCAAAGAGGAAGTGCTTTGCTTACCTGAGAAAGCAGCAAGAATCTGAGCAACAAACCTGCATGGCTATAGCTCTCAGGTTCCTTTGAAACTAGCAGAGCTCCCCACCACACAACACCAACTCCTCCTGCAGTAACATCCTGCAGAGCTCAGCCCAGGGCAACCTGGGCCAGTTTCTTAGCAGAGGACGAGCGCCTTGCAATGAAGCCCTCTCAACTACTGCAGAGTGGCAGCTGCCTAAATGTTGGCCCTCCACCTCCATTGGTCTCTGCAGCCCAAGTACGCATTGCATCTTGATGCCAGCTCTGGAGCACAGGTAGAAAGCAGCTGGCCAAACGCAATGGTAACTGGGCGCGTGCCGTGCTGGCCTGAAGACACAGCGATCGCAAGACAACGAGTCAATTCAGTAATTCCATGGCAGTATTCTTCTGTCTTTCTGCTGCATGCTGAGATCAAAGAAAGTGATTTACAAAGCCCAGCAGAGATTGTGGTATTGGTGGGACTCTGCTACACCAGTTCTTTTGAAATACAGCACTGCCACACTGAAACCTCCTCAGTGTCCCAGCCAGGGAAAAGCAGCTGCCAACAGCAGAGGAAGATGCTCGTTAAGGAAAGGGGAAAACCCCAACTTCCAGTGCTGGGTAACTGCTCTCTTCAATATTTTTTAAAAAGGAAAGATTCCTGCATATTTGGTGGACACTGCTGCTGGCAGGCACTAGAAAGGTCACAGGTTGGAGAATAAAGAAGGAATTTAACCATCAGTTTGGCACCTTCAAGCCAGATGTCAGAGGGCTGTCCCCAGATCAGTCCTTACATCAGGTCTGACCTCATATGGAGCTGAAATGCATAATTTTGATTACAAAAGTTACCAGCACTGCAGATCCCCTCCGACTCTTCCAGCATGGTTCCAAACCCTGCTGTCAGACACCTGCCCAAAGCTCTCCAGCTTCATCCAGCAGGCAGGCACTGCTCTGCCCTGCCCTATCTCACAGCCTCCCGCTCAGGGCACTGCTCTGCTCAGCCCTCGGGTGAACTGGAACGAGGGCACTGCAAGCATGACAAGCATTAACACACATCCATTATTGCAGCCAGCACAGGTGGAAACATCACCTCCCTCCCTGACTGTTACTTATTTGAAGAATGCAGAAATACATGTGCCCCTAAGAAAGCATCCCAACATGGTTTCAGCTCAGCTGAAAATGCTATGCTAGTGCCAAGACAAGTAATCTTGTCACCTCACAAGATAAATAAACACATGACTTTGGGTTCATATGATGCTCTTGCTCATAAGCCCACACCGATTGACATAGAAAACTGCCCTTTAATTCCAGGTTTTGGAAGAGCTACTGCTGGCTTCCCATTATTTTGCTTGGAAATCCTGGCTGGCTGGCTGGCTGGCCTGCAGTGGCTGTCCTGTTGATCTCCTTTTGGGGCTGGAGGAAAGTCACTGTCTTAGCAGCACTCAGACTGTCACTCTCAGAGCCTGAAGTAAAAAAATAAATAAAAGATCTGCTGATACTTAAATGCTGAACTTCAGAATCAGCTAGCACTCAGCATTTTGAAGCCTCTCCTTCCACAGCTATTAGAGATAAGGCCCTGTCACCAGTCTTGTATTTAAAAGGAAGGGCCTTAGCCTTGGTCACTTCCTTCCCCCTTCCTTGACGCTAATGCCAAAATTCTCTGTACTAAGTTGCCTAGGAGCATTTTCTCAATTCATCAGGACCAATGTGGTCACTTGTTTGCACCTGCCAGAAGATCAGAACAAAGCAGAGCATTCAATACTACTCAAGGGTGACAGGGCAGATCCAAGAGAGTTTCAGCAAACGCTCTTCTGCTCAATCACGTTTCCAGTGCTTCTGGTTTGCTCAGCGCCCTGCACAACAGCAGTTCCCTCTGTGCCAGGAAAATCAAGCAGCTGTGCGGCCAACAGCAGCACTTTCCTGTTTCAGTGGTGACTCACCAGCAGTGGGCTAAGCAACCAGCTGGGTATGGTCGGCCAGTGTTGTAGGAACATTGCACATGGGGACAGATTATGCCCCAGCCCTTGTGCCTCTAAGCAAGCTCTGATCACTCCTCATCCAGCGTGACCGCCCCACAGGCAGGAGGAGACAGGCTGTGGAAACGCTGTGGTAAGGCTTCTGCCTTTGGAGCCCCAGCATTGCAGGCTGACAGCCTGTCACTCCACCTGTCTGACCACACTGCAAGACACACGGCCACTCACTGGTGCAGTTTGACCCTGGAGAGGTTTTAGCATTCCCATCAGCAGGATAAGTCACTAAGTCTTAATGCTACAGGCACCTGTTTGTTTAGCTACCAAGAGCAGGAACACATCTGTGTAGCCAGTGAAATCCTTCAGAGGGCTGCATTGCTTCTGCATATAAACCTTCCCAAACCCACAGAAGACAGTGCAAGTGTTCTCAAAAATATGGTTATGGTTGGAATAAAATACAGGTGATCAGGCATTCCCAGCTGACAACATCTACACACACGAGTGAGAGGCAGTCACAGAGAGCTGCCAAACCATTCAGCTCCACAGCATCAGAAAACTTAACACAGCATTGCATGGACGCTCATCCTCAATTTCACTTCGCGTGAGCACAAAAAGCAAAGCCATTCCTTGCAAGCCAGTCTGAGGTCAGAAGAGCAGCACTGGATGCTGCTATCCAGGCTATGACTCAATGCCAGCAGACGCCCCAGCGCCCTGCAGACCTTTGGCAGGCGATGCAGTGCTGAGGTGCAGAGCTGAGCAGCGCAGAGCTGAGCAGAGCAGAACAGAGCAGAGCAGTGCTGAGCAGAGCAGTGCTGAGCAGAGCAGTGCTGAGCAGAGCAGTGCTGAGCAGAGCAGTGCTGAGCAGTGCAGAGCTGAGCACAGCCTCCTGCCCTCCTCGCCCCCAGCCCAGCCAACAGCCCAGGAGCTGCTCTGAGCGGCAGATGGCTGAAATCCTAAAGCTGCTCCGACTGCTCTCTGTAAAGAAAGCAGCCGTGTAAAAATCAGGCTGTGTCTCAATATGCAAAAGCAATTATGCTAGAGACAGAGGGAGAGCCCTGAGAGGTCCAGACCAAAAGCCAGAGACACTGGAGGGGAGAGAAAGACCTATCAAATTCACCACACTTTTCCCAGCTTAAGGATCAGAAATGGAACGTTCTGGCTCATAAATTCTACTTCCAGCAAATTCAAGCTTAAATCCCCTGAAGGCAATAAGGAAAAGGCAATCAACAACAACTCTAACCACTTCACAGATGCTCCTGTTTAGTTTTTACAGCACTTCTTACAGCATTCAAATGGGTGAAATGGGATTTCAACGCAGGGGGGCTGACAGCAGAAGGCAGGATTCCTCAATGAAGATTCCAAGGGCAAAGGAAGTTCTGAGACGCATCGTATCGGTTATGATGAGTGAACTCAGCGTGCTCAGCCTTGGCTCATTTTAATCTGGCAGTAAGAAAGCTTGGCTAAACTGAATATCCTGCAACTACAGGGCCTTAAAAATCCACAGGAGCCACAAAAATGAGAGGAAAAGCGAACAATCTGATGCGTTCCCTGGGAAGCCATGAGAAAACTAATCGCTGTTTGTCTCCAACTGTTGTTCCGCTTCCTGAGCCAAATGTTCCCAAGTCAGCTGCAGCGGCTGAGGAGTGACCAGATAGAGCTGGAAAGCTGTCGATTGAAAACTGCAGCTCAGGCACTCTCAGACTCCTTAACGTCTTCTATAGATCCAGCACCACCTGTCTGAAAAGCGGAGCCCCCCACTGCTGTGGCACGGGGTGTGGGAAGGGATGTGCGAAGGGATCGGGCGCTTCCCTCTAAGCAGCAAGGTCATTTGCACGGAGCACGAAGAAGCTTCCAGAGCCCTCACCATCCTCTAGTCTCCTCGCAAACTTACGGGCACGAAAGATGATACCCACCGCCTGAGCACTAGTGATGACAAAGGAGAAGGAACCATTTGGCTCCGGGACAATGCGACGCTAACCCAAGTCGTCCTTACCTCGTACACGCTTTTACTCGCTCAGATTTGAACAGCATGGGGCATTCAAGACTAAATCACTATGATTTTTTACAGCAAGAAAGAGTCAACAGTGCAGGGATTCTGTTTGACAAAGCATCCTACTGTGAAACACACAATGTCTGCATTGTGCAAACCGATCTCCTGCAGGGCTAAGAAAACAAGGCAGGCTTGGAAAAAATACACACACTGCTTGTGGTCCACAATGCTTCCTGGTACTTCGCTCACGGTTTCTCTTCTGCAGGTGCCACGTTTTCAGAGTTACGTTAAGAATCTCCTGACAAAAATGCTTTTGTGAGGTCTGGACAACACGGAGTGCTGTTCCTCTAGAATCACAGACCATCAGCTCTACCCTCTCATTACTGCAAGTATTTAAGTGCAGCCAAGGCAGTCCTGCTTAAAGCCTGAATTCTCAGTATAAATGAGATTCCAGAGGTTGATGTATTTGGAGCTTCACAGAGAAACACATTTTCCACTTCTTCTAACACGATATTGAAGGATGCCCAACATATCCTAAAAAGCAGCATTTGCCTCCTTCCTCTGAGCTTACGGAGCTCATCACCCAAGGAAATGAATTGTAGAAGAGAAATTGACTGAAGGGGAAAACAATAATCTCCTTATGTTTTGGGTCTTCGTTTCCCTTTCCAAGATTTTCACCCCTTTCTCATCTCAGACGCAGTTTTGCTTTGCTTGCTTAAAGCATTCATTACAGCCCATCTAGGCCAGGCAAGGATTAGAGAAGCACTGGCAGGTGCTGCAAAAATGCAAGGTTGTTAGGTTGGAGAAGAGGCATAAACAACAATTCAGCATGGAGCACTTCAGAGAAAACAATTCCCCGTATATAAATTTTAAGCAGGTACATAATAAGAAAAGCAAAATCATTCACAGAATTGCAAACCAGACGCTCTTGATAATAAAATAATTTTGCCCACCTGCCCATTCCCACACAACGGTGCATCTACACCTTGCAGACGAGGCAGGTTAACCACAGCAATGTTAAGTAGTGTCTCTTAAGTAAAGGACCAGATTCAATGCAGAGCCAGGTCGCTCCAGGAGACAAGATCCCAGCCCTGTGATCTGCCTGTGCTTCACCTCAAATGCCACAGAGACACTGCTGCAGCTGGAACTAATTGAAGGCAAATTAGTAAAACTAGGAGCCACGATGGGAGAGAATATTCTGTGTAGCATTCAAGAAAGCAAACAGAGAATCTAAAGTCTGTCAGAGATCTCGGGGTCTGCAAGGCTGAGGCAAGCATTCGCTTTTTCACTTGTCCCCTATTCCTTCCCAAGTTAGCTACAGCATTTCCACAGCAGAACTAGTGCCCAAGTCCACGCAAACAGCTTCTAAGTACTCACTTGGATTCAGAGATCAAAAGCCAGATGATTACTTAAGTCCGCTAGATAGCTAACATTTAAAGCACCTCCTTTTCTTCAAAAGAAGCAAAGTAAGAATGCTTTCACAACAGCTACAGTGGTTCCTCAGAAAGATCACACAGGTTTGTGTGATCACAGCATTTTCCCAAAAATTATTTACTGTTCATCCAATTTCCAGTGCCTGTCCATTCCTGCAGCCCAGGAAAAAACAAACAAAAACCCACCCACCCATTTGCAATCTCTCTCCTCCACTCTCTGCACTAAAGGAAGCAAGAGGAGGAGGAAGGCAACAGGGCCCTGCTGACCAGATGAGTTGCAGACTTGACTTTGAGGACAGACTTGTTTTCCTTCTACTGCTGATAGAATCATATTCTAGAAACGGATCCTGCAGAGAAGTCCATCACTGCAGGTTGTACTGATCACTGACAACACGGAAATCCAGGCTGCACAAGTGTCTCAAAAGAACATGAGCTGTCCATCAGCTGCCCAGGACGCTGTGTCATCCCGGAGGCATGCATTTACCTGGTTTAATAAATGGTTTATTCAAAAGAAAGACGAGTTTGTTGTATACAATTCCCAATTCACACTGTAATTTGTGTTCAAAAACATCACAAGAGTTTCCATCAGTCAGTCAGAACAGATTTGCCAGATGCCTCTCGGCAATTCCATCAAGGAATGGGCAGAAGCAAGCCAAGAAGACAGACCCTCCTCCGGCAGCCCGGAGAGCAGCAGACCCTGCACTCTGACGCTCCGCTGCACAGCAGGCAAGCAGCAGTCAGAGGTGACACACCTCGTCCAAACCCAGCTCCTCCTCTACGCACAGCTGGGCCAGCCCCTCCATCCCCACCTGAATGAGGAGTGCTCTCTTCATGCACTTTGGGCTGCCTTCTGCTCCTCAGCAGTGCACAGACGGGAGGCACACTTACCAACAGCCCCATCATTTCTACACAAAGGGTCAGGCTGAATCCATTCTTCCTGAAAATTTACTCTTTGGGCAGCAGGAACAAACACCTCACCATTCAAAGTTATAAACGCCTTTTTTCCAGCAATGCTTGTAGAAAACATCACACTTTGCTGCTGTGTGCTCCCCCCACTTCCTCACTCATACACAGTAATTCCTTTTACCTCAATAGCAGATGCAGTTGCTTTCACATAAGAATCCAGAATTTAAAGACGACGACGTCTATTGCCATAATCCATTGTGTGGGAGAAACAGACAGAAAATATCATTGTTCCCTGCACAACACACGAGCTGTATTTTCTGCACTGAACACGCCGAGCTCCACTTGAGGCGACAGTGATTTCCATGCAGGAGGCAAAGGAGAATTTTATATCTGATCTAATACAGGATAAATCAATGAGTACTCATTTATTTCTTACACTTCCCATCAGCTCAAGGAGATACACCGTCCTAGAGTTTCAAGGCTATCCGCGCTGCCTTTGTATAGAAAAAGCATACCTCACACTTTGAGACTCTGTTTGAACTTCCTTGGAGTTCTGTGAAGGACCAGAAATCACCTGGCCCAGGCTGCTGCTCAGCAGTTACAGTGCACAACTTTGGGCAAGGTCATACAACAGCATCTCTGTTTTACTTTCCATTCACGACAAACAAGCGTTGGGAAGCTTAACTACAGTGCACAGAGCATTCAGATTCTCAGATAAGTCGTACTAAGGAAGGGCAGATTTGTTTTAATTAGTGTATGCTACGGATTCAAGGGATGAAAGCTCTTCTCTCTGTCTCTTCCAGTTGCTGGAGCTTGTAAGAAAAACTACTCAGCATCACAGTCCTCTGCACTGCATTCAGAGAACCTTTTGCAGCGCAGAAACCACACTTCTCTGGCTGCAGCCTGAATTCCAGTTGGCTCTGCAGGACTCTGACCTTCCAGGGCAGCTGAAAGCAGGAGCTCCCCTGCAGGTATATATTTCAGCACAACTCGAGGAAGGCAGAGCTTTAATATTCCTCCCCACACAAGTCTTTTCTTCCATTACGAGCTTAAAAGCTGCGTGATTAGGGAGATTAATTTTTGCAGCTGGACATTTTCTTTAAGAATGCCATTTTTCACATAATTTTCTCATTTAGCTCCTTTATTCCAATCCCAAAGCAATCACTTTCCCAGTACAGACCTCTCCTGCAAGATTCTGAAAGAAACACACTCTTGCTCCTCAGTCTTTTCTTTTTTACATCAGCAACAAGTTTGTTTTCTAAGAACCCTATTGCTACTTATTTCAACCTTGTAATTTGTCTGCATTTCCAGACAATCAAATCTCAGAGCCTAGAATAGAGATTCATTTCCTAAAGGATCTGGTGGCAAAAGCTCCATGTCCAGGTGGAGGCCGGTAATGAGCGGCTCTCCCAGGGGTCTGTCTTGGGACCGGTGCTCTGTAACATCTTTATCAATGACAGTGATGGCGGGATCGAGTGCACCCTCAGCAAGTTTGCTGATGACACCAAGCTGAGCAGTGCGGTCGACACGGTTGAAGGAAGGGATGCCATTCAGAGGGACCTCGAGAGGCTAGAAAGGTGGTCCCGGGTGAACCTGATGAGGTTCAACACGACAAAGTGCAGAGTTTTGCACTTGGGCCGGAGGAATCCCAGGCATCCATACAGACTGGAAGGAGCGGTCCTTGAGAGCAGCCCTGTGGAGAAGGACTTGGGGGTCTTGATGGATGAAAAACTTAACGAGCCAGCAGTGTGCGCTTGCAGCTGGGAAAGCAAATGGTATCCTGGGCTCCATCAAAAGAGGGGTGGCCAGCAGAGACAGGGAGGTGATTGTTCCCCTCTACTCTGCTCTTGTGAGGCCCCATCTGCAGTACTGCGTCCAGGTCTGGAGCCCCCAGTACAAAAAAGACAGGGAGCTGCTGGAGAGGGTCCAGAGGAGAGCCACAAAGATGATCAGGGGACTGGAGCACCTCCTATGAGGACAGGCTTAGGGAGCTGGGCTTGTTCGGCCTGGAGAAAAGAAGGCTGCGGGGTGAATCATTGCAGCATTTCAATACCTAAAGGGAGCCTACAAAGAGGAGGGGAATCAACTCTGAAAGGGTTGATAACAGCAGGACAAGGGGAAATGGTTTGAAGTTGAGGGAGGGGAGATTTAGGTTGGATATCAGGGGGAAGTTCTTTACTGTGAGAGTGGTGAGGTGCTGGAACAGCTGCCCAGAGGGGCTGTGGATGCCCCGTCCATCCCTGGAGGTGTTCAAGGCCAGGTTGGATGGGGCCTTGGGCAGCCTGGACTGCTGTGAAATGTGGAGGTTGGTGGCCCTGCATGTGGCAGGGGGTTGGAGATTCATGATCCTCGAGGTCCCTTCCAACCCTGGCCATTCTGTGATTCTGCGTGAAAAGCTGTGTCATGGATCAACTTAAGAATGGCACAAGAAGTTCCTTCAAAAAACAAACAAAAAACAGTAGTGAGATCTGAACACACATCTTAGTGAGAGAGGGCTGAGACAGCCTGGAATACAGGTTAAAGTTTGGAGTGGTGAACGACACAGCAACACAGAACAGGCGTGCAGCTTTCAGCTACACTAAATCACGTGCTGAAGGCTGATAAGGTGCTCACAGCCACTTTGCCTTTCCCTCAGAGTCACCTGGGAAGCAGACAGTGGATGATTTGCTGCCAATAGCTGCTACTTGGGGATAAACCTGAAGAAATGCATTGTGTTTAACCTGCCACCCTGCCCCCAGCAGCCCACAGCCAGGCACAGTAACAGCTGAGCTGATGCTCCAAGCTCTGGCTCAGTGTTCTCTAATCAGAGTTCAGGCATAAGAAAAATAAAACAGAAGGAAATAGCTCCTGATTTTCCCTATTCTCTGATTTTCCCTATCCTCATCCCTCCGGCAAGCTCTACCTCTCCTGAAAACAGGACTTCTCAGAAACTTCATCCCTCCAGAAGACAAGCCTCTGATAAGAACACAGAAGTGCATGCTTTTGTTAATGCCATTCCAGTCCTCAGCAGAGCAGAGACATGCTGGAATCCCTCACAGCCTCCAGGAGACACAACTTCTCTGTGTTGCACAGAACGTTTTCTTCACAAGCAAGGAGGAAAGCTGGACCCCATTTTTAACGAGCCTATTTTGCAAGTGATGGCACTGGTCCACTCATTAGCTTAAGCCTCGCCTTTCACAGAGATGAAGATGCCTCTCAAGGTGTTGATGCCAGCCTTCCGGTCTCTATCTGTCATTCCATGCCTGCAGCACCGCTGTCTTCAGAGGGCTTCATATAATCCAGAATCACTTCCATAGAACAGGCTTAATATTTTTTTCAGCAAGCTCAACTTGATTAAAAACACAGAGTGAAGTAACAGCTCTTCAATATCTAGAGACACCCAGGTTAAGGAATTCCAGGAAATGAGTTCTCAAAAACCACACAGCTGTCTTCTAAGAAGCATAAAATTAGTTCCTCAGCAATTTCCCTGTATTTCAAAGGGAGCAAATTGTAGACTATTTTTACTTACTAATATGCTCATTCCCACGCTTATGCTTCAACACAACCTTGTTGGCTTTAATCAAACGACAAAACACACGTAACTTCTTTAAAGGGTGGAAGAAAAGAGGACAGAAAAGTGAATAACGTTATTCAGTAAAAAGCCTATAAACACATGAGAAAACAGGGATGCAGTCTCCTGCTTAAGTTAAAACAAGAAGATGTGATGGAACAGCAGTGCAGGACGGAGTGGTGATTTACCACAGATGTGTGCTGTAGGGTTGGGACAGAAGAGGAAAAACTGACAGTCAGAAACCAGCAACTAGCTCAGGAAGTCAGAGGAGGAGATAAGTAAGGGAACCCGTATGACTGCAAGAGAAAATCAAACCACAGAAATCACAGAGATGGGGAAAAGAGGCACAGCGCAGTGAAGAGCTACGGGCCAGGAAACAATGCGACTGATAGAAATGCTGTGCTTGCAGAAGCAGAGCTTGCACAGGATCATAAGAGCTGTGCAGGTCTGCACACCTCCAACATCGGCTGGGAGTCGAGAGATGCGTCCAGCAGAGCTGCTAAAGCACATTCATGAGGTGTCACATCAAACAGGAGCCCACAAACACGCTTCAACACACCCAATGTCTGCATCTCACCTGCGGAGGGGAACGGCTCCAGCAAACGCTCACTGAGCTGAAAGCAGAGCCGCTGACCGATGGGAGCTTTTGTGCTCCCTCTGCCCAAGACTGGCTGCATCCCACTGAACAGCTGGCTTAACAGGGCTGCGTACAAATTGTCTCCAAACACTCCTGATTCTTTGATAGCAACACAGTAAGGATTTTAAGGTCTATCAACGCACATCTGTGTCCTTATTGCAGAAGTCAGAATGCAAACTAGAAATAGGCAAAACAACGGCTGCAAAAGCCAGCTCCTCATGGAAAACAGCAAGTTACATCAGTGCAGCTGCTGCACCTGACATCGCGACGGCGCAGCAGCTCAGGACAGCCGGTGCGAGGAGCAGCTCTGCACCAGCACGGGAGAGCTGGGCGGCACGGCAGGGAGCCACAGCGCGGTGTGCAAAGGACAGACAGAACGTGCTGGAAGAGGCACGGCCGGTCCGCCCCGTCCTCTGCCCCACCTGCCGCAGCACGGCTCTGCCCGCACCGAGCTGTACCACAGCCGGCTCCCGGCACGCTTCTCAGGCGGCCGCGTGGTGCCGAGCTGCGGTCCAGGGCAGGACGGCACTGCCGACACGGGCATGGAGCCGGGCAGAGGTGAGATAAGGCAGCACGCCTTACTTTGGCCGGGCAGCAATGAAACGAGGCAGCACGCCTTACTTTGGCCGGGCAGCAATGAAACGAGGCAGCACGCCTTACTTTGGCCGGGCAGCAATGAAACGAGGCAGCACGCCTTACTTTGGCCGGGCAGCAATGAAACGAGGCAGCACGCCTTACTTTGGCCGCGCAGCTCCTCCCGATCCGCGCTGTCCCGCGGGGCCGAGGCGCCGCTTCCGCCGTCATCCAGGGTGAGGATGAGCGGGACGTCGTCATCCATGCTGACGGCCATCCCGGCCTTCCCGAAGCTCCTTCCTTCCCCGAGCAGTTCGAACTGGTTCCAGCTCCGCGCACGGCTCGGTTCCTCAGATTCCTCTCCCGTCACGGCTCCCATCGGGGCTCTCCCGCTGCCGTCGGAACGCGGAGCCGCGCTCCCCCATCCCCGCCCTTCCGAGGCTCCGGACGCCGCAGATCGGAGCAGCGCGGTCCCCACGCCCGGCCGCTCACGGAACGGCGCGGTGCCACGAGGACGGGACGGCCGGGCGCGGGGCGCGGGGCATGGCGGCGGCGGGCCGGGCGGCGCGGAGCCGCGGAGTCCTTTCCGAAAGGAGCAAAGCGCGGTTAGGACGGGCCCGGCAGCGCTGCGTCCCCGCGAGGTCACGGCCGGCCCGCACCTCTCGCAGCCGCCGGGCTCGAGCCGCTCCGCCGCTCCGCGAGCGGCACTCGAGACCGGGCTGCCCCGGCCCGGCCTGCGCCGCCGGTATCGGTACCGGTACCGCTACGGGCCCCGCCGCCGCGCCTCCGCGCCGCTCCGTCCCGTCCCGCCGCCCCTCATTGGCCGCCCGGCGGTGCGCCTCCTTCCAGCTCGCCAATCGGCGCTCGGAGCTCCTTACGCCCCGCCCGCCGCCGGCTTGCCGCGCCCCCCGCAAGAGGAGCCGGATTGTTCCCGCCTCCTTCTAGCGTTTCCTCCCGTCATTGGGCAGTGGGGGTGTTTATCTGGAGAACAGAGGATGCCGATTGGCTCGAAGTGACGCGTGCGGCATCACGGGGCGGGCCTACGCTTACGGACGGGAACGAAAAGGGCGGGCACCCAGGAGAGCGACGCGGGCTGCTATTGGCTGCGCGGTGAGAGGACGCCCCGCCCCTTCCGCTCAAGGCCGGATGTGAGCACGCCGGTCACCCGGCAACGGCCGGCACCGGCACGGCCCGCACCTGAGCGCTGAGAGGCGGGGCCGGCTGCCGGAAAGCTCCGCAGGAGGACGCGAAGCCCGCTGCGGTGCTGCCGCTCGCTGCGCCGCTCCGGTTACCGCAGGCCGGATGCGGGCGGCGCGCCGCCGCTTTCGGCGCCGCACGAATCCATCGCGAGCTCCGGCCGCAGCCTCGGCTCTGCCGCCTCCCGCTGCGATCGCCGGGCAGCGCCGCCAGCGGCTCGGCGCGCGTGCGGCCGGGCTGACCGCGCGTACCGCCGCGCGACGGGTGGGCGTCGGGGCGCGGGGCCGGGACGGCTGGGCCGGGAGGCTGAGCGGCGCCCTAAACGGGAGCTGGCGCGCTCCTGAGAGAGCGGGTGGGGCTGGGGCTGGGGCTGGGGCAAAGGTAGGGCGGAGCGTGAGCGCACGGCGGGTGCCTGAGCACAGCGGCCGGTGCTGAGCCGAGCCACCAAAACCCGTTGCCTTAGATAAAGTCTCTTCGCTTCAGAGGCTCCGTCCTTCAGGTTCTTCGGCGCTGCGCTTTGCGTCCTGCTCTCGGCTCAGCAGTTCTCCCGGGCGGTTTCAGGACAGTTACTTCAGTTCGTTGATTTGCTTCCCAGCATCCGCCCGCTGTTAGGGAACGGGGCTCTCGTGTCAATTCTTAATCCTGCTGTCTCCATCTAGTGTCCAGATCGCACCTCTGCTCCTCTCAGTCCCTTGGAAGAACTGCAGACCTAACAACAGCCTGTCTCACTGCCCCAGTATCCGATGAAGCTTATCGGGCTCAAATTCGAGCCAGTGCCCATAGTGCCTCCAAACGATAAGGGACTGGGGGAGCTCAGAGAAGCACGAAGGTATTTGGACCAGCGCCTCCTGAAATATCCAATCGAGGCTCGTTTCCTGGCTTTGATTGCTCTGGAAAGGCTCAATCCGGCAGCCACGTGCAGTTCAACCAGGGTTTGTGATAGCTGGCAGGATTTCTCCACACAGGTGTGCAGGGCACCTGCTGGAGGCTCCCCAGTTTGCAGCTGCTGCCTTAGCAGGCTGAGTGCTGAACACTCTGCACCAAGAAGGCCCAGCTGGCTTTGAAGGAGAATCATACTGTGCTTGTCCTGGACTGCATTGTTCTCGACTGGATTTGACAGAATGTTTCTCTGGTGTGGGAGGGGAACTAGCAGACTCTCCCTCGCTACCTGCATTCCTTGATGCTTTTTTTAGAGGCACTCCTTTAAGCGCTGCTGAAGACCAAGTTACTCTTTACCACCTGTGGGACGGAAAGCGGGGAGGGGTGGTTTTGCTGAAATATTTGAAGGCGTGAGTTCTGCCGAGGCCTGGGCTCGCTGTCAGGGCCAGATCACCCACCACCCTGCATACAAAACACAGGCCTCAGAAAGTTTCCCTTTGATCATTTATTTGGTTACAATACTGCGCTGCTGCAGCAGTACTCATAACCTTCAATATGAATCATGTTTTTTGACACAAAGCGTCCAAGCCAGCACTCCCAAATCACCAGAAGCTGTCGAAATCAGGGGTTGCCAAGGATCACAGAATATCCTGAGTCAGAAGGACAAGGATTATCGGGTCCAACTCCTGACTCCACCCGGCAACCCAAAATAAACCTCAGCTGCCCCTCACGCTTCCTGCCCTCCGGACTCTTCACCCAGCGTCTCCAGAACCTTGCTGGCATCAGCGGCTCCTGGAGCTCCACCTGAGTTCCGCACCCCAGCCTGAGCCACGACGGACCGGCAGCCAAGCCTCCTCCTGCAGCTGGAGGAGGTCCTGTCCCCCGCGGCTCTGCCTTCCTGGCCAGACACCCCGGCAAAAGGAATCGGACCGATTACCTCATCTTTTCAGAAGATTGCTGGTTGGTGGAGATCGCCATCGCCACCGCAGCCGGACAGCACCACAGCCGACATCCCGCTCTGCCGCAGGACCGCCTCCCGCCCGGCTCGCCGTCCTTCCAGCGCCGCGATCGCTTCCTTCATCCTCCCCACGGCGCGGCCCCGCTCGCGGCCTCCATCGGGCTCGGGTCCCGGCAGAGTCCTCGCCGGGCGGTCGGTGCCCGGCTCACGTCGGCGAGGGCCGCGCGCTCGCGGAGCGAGCTCTCGTTTTACCGCCACGGAGGCTTGGCCTCGCGGCCCCGCCCCGCCGCGCAGCTCCCGGCACAGCGCCCGCACGCGCTTTTCGACCGGGCCGCGGGCGGAGGGGCGGCGGCTGCCGCAGGACGGCGCCGCGGTTCACGCCTCTCTGGCTCGGCGCGGCCCGGAGCGAGGCGAGGCCGGTCCGAGGAGGCGTTCGGGCGGCCGAGGGACCGCGAGCATCCTCCGGGAGGAGCGGCCCGGCCGCCGGCGCCCGCGCAGCCCTCGAGATGCTCGCAGACGCCCGGCCGGCCCCGCCGAGCCGTCCCGGAGCCCGCGGGGTCTGGCGGTCGGGCGGCCGGCGGGGGGCCGCTCGCGGGGCCGGAGGGGGGGCCGGGCTGGCGGCGAGGGGCCGGCGGCGGGCTCCAGAGCAGGGAGTGCAGCTTGGCCACGTCCGCTCTCCCCATCCGCGGCGCCCGGGCCGGCTGCCCGCGCCGGCTGCCGAACAGAGACTCGTCGCAGTAGGACGGAGCGCGGCGCCGCGACCTGCCGGAGAGACGAAGGGCCGGGCGCTGGGAGCGGGGCCGGCCGGGGTCCGACGGCGGCGGCGCCGACTGCCCGGCCCCGCTCACCTCCACCGGCTGCCCGCCCTGGGGACGCTGCTGCGGCCGGCCGCGCTGCCGGCGGGCCCCGAAACCGCCGCCATACGGCGGCAGCTCCGCCCCTTCCGCGCCGCCGAGCGGGGCCGCCGCACGCTGCCGCCGCCCGCAGCGCGGCACGAACGGGGGGCGTGATCGTGGTGGGAGGGAGGGGTCGTGATGGGGGGGTTGTGTTGCAGGGGCGGGTCGCGATGGGCGGGGCGGGTCGTGATAGGAGCGGGATCGCGATGAACGGGGCGGATTGCTGGCCGTCCCGTGAGCCCGCGGCTCGGATCCTCTCGGTCTCCTCGTCGCCCCGGCCGCAGAAGTGGCGTTTCCAGTCCTTGTGACTACCGGTACTGATGCCCGCAATCCCTGCTTCCAACAGCAGCGTTTCAGCTTACCTACACGTGTGCGTGCTGGTGAAGACGCCTAATGGTTGTTATTAAGCAGAAGAAAGTTTTCTCATTAAAGTTATCTGTGACTTTGTAAAATAACGAGTCGGCAGGCTCGCTGCAGAAGAAATATCCAGAATACTTGCACGGTGCTGACAGCCTATAATTTTCAACATCTCAAAGCACAAAAAGCAAAAAGTAATTTGCTGTTAATTAGTTGTGCGGTGTGTATTCAATTGGTGCTCTGCTTTTCGGACCACGCGGGGCAGCAGGGAAGCAATGAAGAAACACGCGGCCCTTCGCTCAGCCAAGCTCGCTAAAGCTGGGTTTACAAGGATGCTGACCGTCTCAGTGTGGCAGACCCCGTGCGGCCCAGGGAGGTGCCTTGCTGCAGCGTGGAGCTGGGTGCGATCCCCGGGGATGTGGCTGGGCTCCCCATGGGACTTGCAGAAGGAGAACTGTGTGCTCCAAGGAGCTGATTGATTGCCCCGGGGAAAAGCTCCAGGAATGTACTTGTGTGCCCTCAAGAGATGGTTGTGTGGCTAACAGACGTGCTTGGGTTCCACAAGGAGATGTGTGGATGCCAGGAACGCACTTGGTTACCACAAAAAGATCCTTGGTGAACTGAGGAGATGCATTTTGTTTTGTTCATGCAAAGAAACCCATGTCTGTGTGCAGGCAGTTCTGCAAGCAGAGTTGGTGGGAACTGATGTGGAGGCAAAGCCATTCAGCAATGGCTTTGTCGTGGGAAAAGCTGAGATTTTAACTTGAGTAGTGGAAGTCCCATGTGACTGATGAGAGAAATGGCAGTTAGGAGGGCTGGGATGAAGGTTGCCCATACAGTATCTGACAAAAATCCTTTCCCCACCTATTCAGACTTAAAATGCATCAGTCTGAATCCATATGAATGGGAGATTGTTGATACTGCTTATTCCTGAAGCAGAAAAACAAAGAATGCTGGGAAAAAGAAGAAAATGTCTTGCTATTTCATGTTGAAATCATTCCTTTACACCAGACTCCTGGAATCTCTCTAATAGACCACACAGGGGGAGACCTCATTGCTCTCTATAACTACCTGAAGGGAGGTTGTAGTGAGCTGGGGGTCGGCCTCTTCTCTCATGTAGCAGTGATAGAACTAGAGGGAATGGCTTCAAGCTGCGCCAGGGGAGATTCAGGTTGGAGGTCAGGAAATACTGCTCTTCTGAAGGAGAGGTCAGGCACTGGAATGGGCTGCCCGGGGAGGTGGTGGAGTCACCGAGCCTGGAGGTGTTCAAGGAACGTTTGGACGTTGTGTTGAGGGACATGGATTAGTGAGGACTATTGGTGATGGGTGGGTGGTTGGACTGGATGATCTTGTAGGTCTTTTCCAACCTTGGTGTTTCTGTGATTTCTGTGACAAGAACGGAAGAGTTAATAACGTAGAAGATGCAGAGGCTTGTGAAGGCGCCGTGCGTTTCCATGAGCCCTCTGGTGCCAAGGTTCCGAACTGCATCTCCTAAAGACCTGAACGGAACAAGTCCTGAAGTATTGAAGTCAGCCACAAACCTCCAGGTTCTGGGGCTCTTAGTGCCTCCGTGACGGCTGTCACTGATGATGAAGCCATGAAGGGAAGCGTTGGTGGAGGTGCCTCTCCCTGGGGCTGAAAGAAAGTGGAAAGTGGTAGAATAGCACGGTGCAGGTGACTGGTGATGCCACCTGAGTCCTTGAAGTATTTCGCTAAACAGGGCAGCTGATTTCAGACTCCAAACCCAGATATCCTAGATCCAGCCCTGCTTCTTTCTTAACTCTATCCCAGAACTGAATTCCACATCCTCCTTCCTCTGCTGTCTCAAAGTACTCAAGTGCAACAAGTGCTCAAATGCAACCCCATGCTTTGTCACACCTTTTCCTGCCGTTAGCACACTCCCTGCTCTGCACGCATGTTGCTTAATCTGGAAGACAGCTCAGCACCACACAGCCATTCACTCCCCTCTCCCAGTGAGAAAGGGGAGAGAATTGGGAAAAAAAAAAAAAAAAAAAAAAAAAAAAGTAGGACTTCTTGTAGGTTGAGATAAAATTATTTACTGAGAAAGAGAAGGGAGAAATAGCAGTGATGATGTCATGTACGTATGCTGATATTTACAAAACAAGTGGTGCACAATGCAATTGCTCACCATCCACCCTTTTCCTGAGCATTGGCTGCCCCCGGCCAACTCCCATCCATTTTAAAGCTTTCTCAGGTGACGTCATATGGTAAGGAATGTCCTGGGGTCAGCTGTCCTGGCACAGTCCCCTCTCAGCTCCTTGCTGGCAGGACAGTATGAGAAGCTGAAATGTCCTTGGTTTGCCTGCAGTGCTGCATCCAGATGTGCAGTGCTCAGTGCAGGAGAGGCATGGAGCAGTTGGAGCATCCACAGGGGGAGCACAAAAATGCTGCATGGGATGGAGCAGCTCCCTGCAAGGACAGGCTGAGAGCTGAGGGTGTGCAGCATGGAGAAGGCAGGCTCTGAGGTGACACAAGAGCAGCCTTCAGTATCAAAAGGGGCTGTAAAAAAGGGGACAGACTCCTTTGCAGGGTCTGTTGTGGTTGGACGAGGAGAAGTGGTTTCAAACTAAAAGAGGGGAGATTTGGATGTCAGATAAGGAAAAAGTTTATTACAATAAGCATGGTGAGGCACTGGCACAGGCTGCCTGTAGAGGTGGTGGTTGCCCTGTCCTGGAGACATTGGAAGTCAGGCTGGATGGCGCTCTGCACTCCTGACTGAGCTACAGGTATCCCTGTTCACTGCAGGGAAATTGGATTACGTGACCTTTAAATGTCCCTTTCAACTCTAAGGATTGTATGATTGTCTGTTCAGCACTGCTCAGCAACAAACAAATCATGGGTGTGTTGTCAACATTGCTTTTCTACCAAAGCCAGACACTATGAAGAAAATCAACTGTGTCCCATCTGAAAACAGTGCAATATCTGCTCCTTATTCCATATCATTTACAGCATGTTCAAGTCCCACAGTTACATCCTGGTTGGTTGCCATCACCTTTCCTGCCTTTTGATATATATACACACATATCACTCCTGCAAGTGTGTGGGCTATCCCTCTAAATCACAAGTGCCAAACCTTTTGTGCCTGGCCACACTGTGTGAAAAGGAGTTGTCTTGAGCTGCGTGTAAAATATATAATAGAGTTTATGCATATAATCAAGATATATATAATACGACATTATTAATATATATTTCTTCTGCAGTGAATGTGCTAACTTATCAAATTATTTTATGAAATAGCACAAGCCCAAGATTAATAATTAAATAAGAAAACTTATGTATCTGCTTAGTAACAAAAAAGGCCTTTACATGCAGACACGTGTGTAGGTAAATTGAAATATTATCATTGTCAGCAACTGGGTTCTACTCAGAAATGGCAAACACGTGTGTCAGTGTAACACAACCAGGTTAAGTTCCGCCTGAGTGAGTATGGTAGGCATGAGAGGCAGTCAGCCCTGCCCTGCTCCCTGCCCTCCACAGCATTCCATTGTCACCTGTGCAGGCAGTGCTCGAGCTCTTTGCAATCAACTCATGAAAAATATTGCTAAAGGTCTCCTAGTAATGCTAAAAGTTTGCAGTCTTGTGGGGATGTGTTACTGACTGCCTGGGGCTGAATGTGGCCCACAGGTTGGACACACCTGCTCTAAACTGTTCCTTCCTCAGGGCTGGAGGAATGATGCATGATGTTGGATTGCTGCATGCCATCCAGTGCCCAGGTGGCCGTTAGGGCCAACGGCATCCCGGCCTGCATTAGAAATGGTGCGGCCAGCAGGAGCAGGGAGGTGATCGTCCCCTGTACTCAGCTCTGGTGAGGCCGCACCTCGAGTGCTGTGTTCAGTTTTGGGCCTCTCACTACAAGAAAGACATTGAGGCCCTGGAGCGTGTCCAGAGAAGGGCAACGAAACTGGTTGTAGCCGTAAATGTTATGATCACGCTGTGTCGCCCTTTGCTTAACTGATTAGCCCCCCCATTTAGCACTAAAAACTGCTAGCTTACACCAATATGGTGAATAGAGAAAAATGGTGTTTATTATTGTGTGGCATCTGTTTAAATACATTAATCTTCTACTTCGTCTACACCCCTTAAGCATGCATTGTCCAATCATGAGCAGGGGAGGTCCTGTCGCATCACATCCCGCAGCCCTGTGGTGCCTGATACAACATCTGGGGAGGGGTCTGGAGCACAAGTCCTATGAGGAGCGGCTGCGGGAGCTGGGATTGTTCAGTCTGGAGAAGAGGAGGCTCAGGGGAGACCTCATTGCACTCTACAACTTCCTGAAGGGAGGTTGTGGTGAGGAGGGTTTGGCCTCTTCTCCCAGGCAACGAACAGGACCCGAGGAAATGGCTGCAAGTTGTACCAGAGATTTAGATTAAACATAAGGAAGAACTGTTTCTCTCAGAGAGTGGTCAGGCACTGGAATGGCTGCCCAGGGAGGTGGTGGAGTCGCCGTCCCTGGCAGGGTTCAGGAGGCGTCTGGATGAGGAGCTGTGAGACATGGGTTGGTGCTTGTGGTAGTGATGGTGGTGGGAGGACGGTTGGAGTAGATGATCTTGTAGGTCCTTTCCAACCTGGTGATAATAGGATTCTATGATTCTGTGATTCTGTGATTCTATGATTCTATGCTGAAGCCCATTCTGGTTCCATCAGAATTCATTCCTCATTAATGTAGATGATTCTTGAAGCAATATCATTGATAAGGCATATAGCAAACCTGGTAATTATGACATGGAGTGTTAGGTAGCAATTAACATAATACAACTGAAATCATTGGTTATGCTCACTCATCCTCAAATCGCCTTTGAAGTGAGGGGTACACAGCCGACTTCCGTATCCTTCCACATCACCCATCAGGTGTGCTCAGGTCCTCGAGCAAAAGCAATCCCATGGACGGGCTAGCCTTTGTTCAAGGAGGAAGAACCAGAACTGTCTTGCCCAGCATGTTATTCACGTGCATTACAGGTACTTTATTTCCTTCTACAGGACACAGGAGTTTTGACTGGGCAGGGCCAGCTTGATTGGCAGGTTCCCCAGTGTTGACTAACCAGATGGCTTTTACTAAATGTGTGTCCCAGTGTTTAAATGTGCCAGCACCCGTTGCTCTCAGTGTAGTCTTGAACAGTCCATTGTATTACATGATGCGGGATAGGATGTATGATATACCTGTGCATACTGCTTGGCCCAGGTGTTCATGGGATTGTTTTGGAAAGTCCCGTTGTCTGACTCAATTATTTCTGGGTACATGTCACCACAAGACTTGCTTTTCAAGGCCCAAGATATGTTTCCAGCCATCCAGTGGTTTCTTCCACCACTGCAAGCACATGACACTTATGACACTTGCCCTGGCGAGTTTGTGGGAGTCTGATATAACCAACCTCCCCGGCCTCCCCAGATTTATACTTCAGCCAAAGAGGCTTTATCTGTTTGGCTGATTGCAGCACATGTTTCACGTTAGTGGATAACCTGTACAGTAAGGTCCATAGTCAAGTCCTCCCTTCAGTTCCTAGCCCATCTAACTGTTCATCTTTTCCTTGATGGCCTGAGGTGTCATAGGCACAATGGGCTAGAAATAATTCACCCTTATGTTGCTAGTGCAGATCTACTTGAGTCATTTCAGTCCTACTGGCCTGATCCACCTGCTGGTTGTTTTGATACTCTTCAGTCGCACGACTCTTAGGTATGTGAGCACCTACATGAGACCTTTGCAACCAAGTTCTCCACTGAGACAGCAGTACCTTTCCACAGTGCAGGGGCCAGATGGGTTTGCCACTGTGCTGCCAGTTGTTCTGCTTCCATTGCTGTAACCACCCCATATGAGGTGGCCACTATCCAGGAGTCAGCGTAGAGGTAGAGCATGGCCACTTCTCTCCTTCACCAGTGTCTGAAGCCAGCTGGATGGCCTTCACTGCTGCAAACTGGCTCCACTCATCTTCTCCTTCTGCAGTTTCAGTGACTTGTCACGTTGACTCCATATAGCAGGCTTTCACCTCTGATGCTTTCCCACAATGTGACAGGTTGCATCAGTGAACAAGGCATGCTACTGCTTACTGTCTATATTACAGTAAAGTATAATATAGTATATTATACAGTGGGGTCTAAAAATTCCTAAAAACTGGATTTCCTGTGTAGATCCCTTGACTGTTGTTTATGACATAACCAGATCTCATTAGGATTTGGATTATTTTCTTCCCTTTCTCAGAAACTTCCTCTGCTGTGTTGCTCGGCACAGTGATGCCACCAATGATTGCTGGTGTTCAGAAGCTTCCTCTTTTTCCAGAGCAGTCTGGATCAGCCCATGACAAATGGTAGGGCTGTGTTTCCACCCCTGGGGCTGTCAGTTCCAGACGTACTAGACGCCTCTCCAAGTGGAAGCAAAATGTGGCCTCCACTCTGTTGCCAGAGGGATTGAGAAAAAAGCATTGGTGATGTCAGCTGTGGCATACAACTTGGCTGCCTTTGACTCCATTGAAGTTCTAGCATGTCTGGCACAGCAGCACTTAACAGTAGTGTGACTTCATTCAGGCCATGATAGTCCACTGTTAGCCTCCACTCTCCACTGGACTTTTGTACTGGACATGTGGGGCTGTTGGTGAGTGAGTCTTTCTGATTACTCCTCGGTTCTTCAATTGACAAATCAACTGATGAATGGGAATCAGAGTCTTGATGGGTGCAGTATTGCCACTAGTGCACTGTTATAGCAGTGATCTGCACCTGCTGTTCTACTCTTAGCAACCCCACAACAGAAGGGTCCTCTGAGAGACCAGGTAGGGTAGACAACTGCTCAAAGTCCTTCATCTCCAAGGCAGCTATACCAAAAGCCCACCGATACTCTTTTGGGTCCTTGAAGTACCCTCTCCTGAGATGCGTGGAGACTACGAGCCAGTTGCAGTGGAGTCCTTTTGCCGCTCATTCATAAACCAGTGTTACACAGTACATAAAATTATTATCAGTGAAGTCTCCAGAGGTGATAAGCAGCAGCACAATTAAATATATAAAGAGAAAGTCAGGTGCTACATAGCACACCCCTGAAAACAGGCACATCAATTCTGAGAGCAGAAAAATCAACACCATGACGAGCAATTATGAAACTTAATGTAATGCTTATAATAATTTTGTTTTGATACACTCTGGTCAGATCTCCTCTTGTCCTAACCCTTCGGGCCCTGCAGTGGTGCCAAAAGGATGGCGTGTTTTAATGGGCTGGCAGCCTGCTCCTGTGCCTTGAAGACTTACTCCTTGAGGAGTGACCAGCATCCTGGGCCCCTTTACCCTTCAGGACTGAATCCCAAGGGGCTCACCCTACCAATGTCCTGGACAGTTCAAAGTCTGCCCTCTGGAAGTCCAAGGCAGCAGTTTTGCTGCCCCTTTCCTGATTTCACCAACAAGTGAGAACTCTACCATTTTGTGGTCACTCTGTCCAAGATAGCTCCCGATCCCCACATCTCCCACCGGTCTTTGTGAACAGGAGGTCTAGAGGGACAGCTCCCCTGGTAGGCTGTCTTACCAGCTGCATCAGGAAGTTGCCTTCCGAACACTCTGGAAAGCTCCTAGACTACTGCTTCTGCGCAGTATTGTATTTTTAGCACATATTAGGGAAGTTGAAGTTCCCCATGAGAATATGGGCTGGTGATCACGAACTTCTGCCAGCTTGTAGAACATCTCATCTGTCTCTTCATCCTGGTTAGGCTATCTATTAAAGACTCCCACCAGGATGTCCGTCTTGCTGGCCCTCCCCCGATCCCTTCCCGTGGAGATTCAGCCTTATCATTCCCAAGCTCAACAGCATTAAAATACTCTCCAACATAGAGAGCCATGCTAGCACCCCCCTTCTTTGCCTGTCCTTTCCTATAGCCATCCATTGCAGCTCTCCAGTTGTGGGAGCAATCCCACCACGTTTGTGTAATGGCAACTAGTCACAGACTGCCGGCCTCATAGTGGCTTCCAGCACCGGAGCTGCATGCATGGTGTAGATGCACTTCAGCCCAGCCCTTGCCTCACCCCAATCCCATTATTGTTCCCCTAAGCTCATCTCTAGCAGGCCTGCTTTTATCCCCTTTCCCCTTCATATCTAGTTTAGAGACCTCTCAACAAGCCCTTCCAGCTCCTGGGCTAGGATCCATTTCTCCCTTTGTGGCAGGTGAGACTCATCCACAGCTGTCAGGCCGGGTGCTGAGTAAACCACCCCATGGTCAAAAAACCCCAAGTTCTTGCAATTGTACCGGCCTCTCAGTCATGTATTTATGAGAAGGGTTTTCCCGCTCCTATCAGCATCCTTCCCTGCCACTGAAGGACAAGAATTAATAGGATGGTGGATATTGTTCTGCTTTTAGCTGCGACAGAGTTGATTTTCTTCAGTGTCTGGTACAGTGTCTGGTCTCTGACTCCTCCTTACTTCTATAGGGTGATATGCGTGACATATGTGTTGCTTCAAAAATTGCCCCAAAATTCTGGTTTGATCACACACATAGAATTACTCTCAGTATCACTGATTGCTAGTGCACATGTGCTTAGACTTCAAACCTCAGAGGAATGAGAGCTTGGAATCAACCCAATAAACTAACTTCTGAGTAGCCATTGCCTACTGAAATATAAGGCTTTCATTTTTGATGGCTTGCATGATACAAGTTGTAATGATATTGTTAAGCTTGCTAATGCTTGTTGATGGACAGCCGTGTAGATTGTTTAGAAAATAGTAAGAGTCGTGTCTTTGTACCAAGCAGATAAGGATGATATGCCGAACTCCATCATATTTCAGAAGTCGTGGCTGTCAGGTGTGGTCCCGGATGACTGGAGGAAGGGTCACGTCACTCCCATTTACAAGAAAGGGAGCAAGGAGGACTCCGGGAACTACAGGCCGGTGAGTCTCACCTCTGTGCCTGGGAAGATCATGGAACAGATCATCCTGGATGACATGCTTGATCACATGAGGAAAGGGCGTGTGATCCGTGACAGCCAGCACGGCTTCACCAGAGGAAGGTCATGCTTGACCAATCTGGTGGCCTTTTATGATGGAGTGATGGCATCGGTGGACAAGGGAAAGGCGACCGATGTCATTTAGCTGGACTTGAGCACGGCCTTTGACACGGTCCCCCACCACATCCTTATCTCCAAACTGGAGGGATGTGGATTTGATGGGTGGACCACTCGATGGATAAGAAACTGGTTGAAAGGCCGCAGACAGAGGGTGGTCATCAATGGCTCCATGTCCAGGTGGAGGCCGGTAACGAGTGGCGTCCCCCATGGGTCTGTCTTGGGACCGGTGCTCTGTAACATCTTTATCAATGACATCGATGATGGAATTGAGTGCACCCTCAGCAAGTTTGCTGACGACACCAAGCTGAGCAGTGCGGTCGACACGGTTGAAGGAAGGGATGCCATTCAGAGGGACCTCGAGAGGCTAGAAAGGTGGTCCCGGGTGAACCTGATGAGGTTCAACACGACAAAGTGCAGAGTTTTGCACTTGGGCCGGAGGAATCCCAGGCATCCATACAGACTGGAAGGAGCGGTCCTTGAGAGCAGCCCTGTGGAGAAGGACTTGGGGGGTCCTGATAGATGAAAAACTTAACATGAGCCAGCAGTGTGCCCTTGTGGCTCGGAAGGCGAATGGTATCCTGGGCTCCATCAAAAGATGGGTGGCCAGCAGGGACAGGGAGGTGATTGTTCCCCTCTCCTCTGCTCTTGTGAGGCCCCATCTGGAGTACTGCGTCCAGGTCTGGAGCCCCCAGTACAAGAAAGACAGGGAGCTGTTGGAGAGGGTCCAGAGGAGAGCCACCAAAATGATCAGGGGACTGGAGCACCTCCCCTATGAGGACAGGCTGAAGGAGCTGGGCTTGTTCGGCCTGGAGAAAAGAAGGCTGCGGGGTGAGCTCATTGCAGCCTTTCAGTACCTAAAGGGAGCCTACAAAGAGGAGGGGAATCAGCTCTTTGAAAGGGTGAGTGACAGCAGGACAAGGGGAAATGGTTTGAAGTTGAGGGAAGGGAGATTTAGGTTGGATATCAGGGGGAAATTCTTTTCAGAGAGAGTGGTGACGTACTGGAACAGCTGCCCAGAGAGGTTGTGGATGCCCCGTCCCTGGAGGTGATCAAGGCCAGATTGGATGGGGCCCTGGGCAGCCTGGTCTAGCATTAGGTGGGATGATTGGTGGCCCTGCATGTGGCAGGGGGTTGGAGATTCATGATCCAAGAGGTCTCTTCCAACCCTGGCAATTCTGTGATTCTGTGATACCCAGCAACTAAGGGAAGTTCCATCAAGCCTTTGTATTGAGCAGATAAGGGAGTCATGGAAACAAGTATTGTGCAGTCAAGGTAAGAAGCTTAACCAAGCATGTGTGAAGACCAGGTTCAACTAGCAGACACAGTGAGGAAGAATACTGACGACCACCAGAGAGCCCAGGAGACCATCACCACAAAAAGACTGAGTGTGCAAGGAGGTAGAACCCTATGTTAGGGATTCTGGGGGGAGTACTGAATATGTACGTACTGCTCAGGAAATACTTTGCATCTGTAACACGTGTATATAAGCTGAAGATATTTAGTATAAGATATGCACAATTAGGTGGAAGGATTCCCTTTTGCATTTGGTGCCTAGAGTAAAGAATGGCTGCCTTCTAGCTGTCCAAACTAAGTCTTAAAGAGTTTCATGATGGATCAGCTTATAATAACATGCAGAGTAATGCAGTAGATGGCTGTGGTTTAACCCAGCAGCAGCTGAACACCACGCAGCCATTCATCCCCACCCTCCTCCCAGTCAGATGGGGAGAGAATTGAAAAAAGAGTGGAACTCCTGGGTTGCGATAAAAGCTATTGAATAAGACAGGAAAAAAAGAGAGAAATAACAATAATTATAAATTTATATCACAAATTAAGTGATACACAACACAGTTGCTCACCATGCACTGACAAATGCCCATCCTTTCACCAAGCAGTGGCTGCCCCTTGGCCAATTTCCCTCCACGTTATAGTTTTCTCACATGACATAGGTTTCTCATATGGTACAGAATATCCCTTTGGGCAATTTAAGTCAGCTGTCCTGGTACTGTCCCCTCTCAGCTTCTTGTCTCAGCCCCCTCAGCCCCCTCACTGGCAGGGCAGTACAAGAAAATGGAATGCAGTGCTCTGCAATAGCTGCACAACAATGCTGTGTTATCAAAATT
Organism: Lophura swinhoii; assembly: GCA_030408155.1. Classification (NCBI taxonomy): domain Eukaryota; kingdom Metazoa; phylum Chordata; class Aves; order Galliformes; family Phasianidae; genus Lophura; species Lophura swinhoii. The sequence continues at coordinate 13,059,430 of CM059471.1, forward strand.
GTTTTTCTCCTAAAGCCAAACCATGGCATTATTCCAGACACTCTGAAGCAAATCAAATCACCTTCATCCCATCTGAAACATGGCCAATAACCACGCCTTATTCTGTACCATTTAAAGCATGTTCAGGTCCCACAGTTTCCCATACATCCCAGTTACCATCACTGCTCTTTACAGCAGATATCATTCTGTAGTTTATGGGTTGTCCCTGCAAACAGACGTTATAGAGAGCGATGAAGTCTTCCCTCAGCCTCCTTTCCTCTAGATTAAACAGTCACAGTTCCCTCATATGTCTACGTCTTATTTTCTAGTCCCTTCATCAGCGTTGTTGCTCTTCTCTATACACGTTCAAGCAAGTCAGTAACCTTTTTGTAGCAAAGGGCCCCAAACTAAAGACAATATTCACTGTGCAGCCTCACAAGTGCTACATGTGAGGGGACAATTGCTTCCCTGGAACTGTCTTAGAAACACAAGCAGGAAAAAGAGGGAAATGGGATTTCTCTAAAAATAAAATAAGAAGTTTGTACACTTGAGAATGATCAAAAGGGGGGAATTTACAATTGCTGTGGTTTTTTTTTTTTTTTAAAGTTCTCCTCTGCTTTTTTTTTTTCTTTTTTTTTTTTTTTTCCTTTAGTGCCCTGTGCTTCCCAAGAGAACGGCAGGCAAGGCTAAGTTGCAGTTATGTGCTTCAATCATTTCAGATCGTAGCCTAAAAAGACACTTGAATTTGCAACCCTGAGATTGAAGCAAATGGAACAGAAGTGCTGACCCACTTGGAAAAGGAGAAACAGTCCTCTGTCACCATTTGTACCACCGATGGTGGCTCATTTCCAGTCTGACAGCACAGTTACTGAAAAGACATCTTGATTTTCTTCCAAACATATATTATATCTGTGTTGCTGGCAAACCTTTTTTCTGTTCTGAAAGTTTAAGAAGGTCATGTCATGAATACAAATGTATAACTTAGCTGGGAGCTGAGAACATTCTAGAAGAAATCTTTTCTTGAAACTTGAAACGTCCCTGAAGTTGCTGCTCTTTTCTGCTATGCTTCAAGTCCAGGACAAAACCTCTGGGCACAGCTTTCTGTTTTCCAACTGAAAGTCTTTTTCAAAATTTCCTTCAGTGCCGTGTTTCTGAACGCGTAGATGAAGGGATTTAGCAGTGGAGTTATAACTGTGTTTAAAATGGTGATTATTTTGGTCAGCTCCAAGGAAGCTTTGACGGAAGGCTTGATGTGGAGAAAGATAGTGGATCCATACCAAATAATTATTACCATGAGGTGGGAAGAACAAGTGGAGAAGGCTCTTCTGCGACCTTGGGCAGATGGGATCTTCAGTACGGTATGTATGATATAAGTATATGAGACCAAGGTAATGACACAGGAGCCAAGGATGACAATGGTAAATGTGATGAAGCACACTATCTCCACAAAGGAGGTATCTGTACAGGAAAGGATAATCCAGGGAGAGATGTCACAGAAAAAGTGGTTGATGACATTAGAGCCACAGAAAGACAACCTGGAAATCAAAGATGTGGGCACTGAAATGGTCAGGAAACCACCTATCCAAGAAACCACTGCCAGCCATGTGGACAGAGTGCTGTTCATGATGGTGCTGTAGCTTAGGGGGTAGCATATGGCCAAGTAGCGATCGTATGCCATGACAGCGAGGAGGAAATATTCTGTGCAGCCGAAAGAAAAGACAAAGTACATCTGAAGGAGGCAACCTGTGAAGGAAATGGATTGACTCTGTGACCCCAGATTAACCAGAGTCTTTGGGACACAGGCAGTGGTGAAGCAGATCTCCAGGAAGGCAAAATTGCAAAGAAAATAATACATAGGGCTGTGGAGATGACGGTGAGTCCTCACCAGAATGATAATGAAGACATTGCTCATGACTGTCAGGACATATGCAAAGAGGAGGAAGAGAAACACTGTTAGCTGCAAATGTTGAGAGCCAGGAAATCCAACCAGGATGAACTCCTTCACATGGGTGCGACTTCTGTTCCACATCCAGTCCTAACAAGCAAATCACAGACTCACTGAAGATGGATGCACTGGTCCACCCCTTTCAAACCGCCAGAGAAACGTTATACCCAACTTCACCATGGATTTGAGCGCAGTGAAATCAGTCACTCAGGTCTGGATTCATTCTACTAAATCTTAGCCATGTTGCTAAAGAGACAGACCTAGGATCAGGGTCAATTCTGTGTGCTTGCCAGTCAGTTAGCCTCTCTGTAGTGCAATTCAACTTACCTCTTCTTAGTAGGGTAATCGGGATGGGATGAAGAGCCTTGTGGAGAAGACAGTATTTCTCTTCCTTGGCTGTAAGGGGGAACTGAGAGAATTAGCTTACACCTGGACCACAGAGGTTGCAGTGTCTGGTGCATCCTATCTTCTCTTCAGCATTTTGGTATGATTTGAGAGAATGGAGTCATCTTCATCTGAACTAGTTATAGCCAAAGGAGACAGACGGGCACTTAGAGGTGCAGTTTATACCAAAGCAAAATCATTGTCTGCTATTTTAATAAATCACATCCTCATCTGTATATCTTTCCACTGACAATGAGGAAACACGATGAGAGGCTGTTTCCAAAGAAGGTAGTTGAGATGTAGGTGAGGTCAGATCCTGATGCCTGTAGCAGCCAGGCAGAATCTGAGCAAGTTCAAGATCTGGTCTCTAACAGAACAGCAGAACAGGGTGCAGAAATGAACAGATGAACAAATGTGTATTTTTAAACAATTATTGTACACAAAGCTTTCACTTTCAAAATTGATTTCATTTAAGATCATGAAGATAAACTCCAAGAAGACAGCAAGGAAAACAATCAGAAACATTAATACGCTATTTTTTTTTCTTTTTTCTGAAAAATCGAAGTATTTCTGTCTGTCTGGGAAGAAAATGAATCCGTCTAATCCTTCCTGACCTCTGAGGGGAATCTCATCATAGTGATGTAGTTTTCAATGTAAGTTGTTAAAGCTTTGGCAAAAAAACATGGTGATTTCCATGGCTGCTAAATTTCCCACAGAATCAATCAATTTCTACACAAGATCTCTATCCCAGTACACACTACCTCTTTCATTCCTCTGCCTGGCTTTCTGACTGTAATTTCTGATGTATTTCTAATCAATTGACTATACTGGACTACACTGTCTTAGCAAAAACTGGGATTGTATTACACCCTTCATCAAAGCTTCATCTAGGCAAAGTGCCGAGCAGATAAGGCACTGCTATTTCACTCTTTCCTCAAAACCCTTGGGTCACTCTGTCTGCTGAGAGTTATATTCCAATTATGGTTTCCTAAAATCACAGTGGAAGAGTATGTTGTGCTTGTTCTGCTCTTGAGAATATAGGAAAATTTTCACCTACTCCCCTGGCAGTGGAAAACTTTTCTGAAAAGCATCTGTGTTCTTCCAGAGTCTTTAGGAAGACTGATTGATCCATAGGACTTAGAAAAAAGAAAGCAAGAGAATTAAAATGATTGCATTCACTTTACAGAAGCGCACATTTATACTGGGATTTTTAGAGAGGAAGTCTTTACACGTCTCTTAAAGTTGACAAGGTTGGCAATCATTGCTTGTAGGAAATAATGCTGCAAAATAGAAATGAGAAGATTGAAAATCTTAATGGAGAGCTTTTTAGGAAGATGGGGTAATTTTGCTGCTCAGTGCAGGAGAGACATGGAGCTGCTGGACCATGGCCAGAGAGGGGCCACTAAAATGCTCCAAGGGCTGGAACTCCTCTGTGCAAGGACAGGCTGAGACAGCTGGGGCTGTGCAGCCTGGACAAGAGAAGGCTCTGGGCAGATCTGAGAGAGGCCTTCAGTATCTAAAGGGCTGTAAGAAAGAAGAGGACAGACTATAGCAGAGTTTGTTGTGATGGGAGAAAGGGAAATGGTTTCAAAGTAAAAGAGGGTAGATTGAAGCTGGACTTAAGGAAAATGTTTTTTATAATAGGGTGGTGAGGCACTGGAATAGGTTGCCCAGAGGTGTGGTGAATGCCCCATCCTTGGAGACACCCAAGGTCAGGCTGGACGGGATTCTGACCAACAGATCAGCTGTAGATGTTCCTATTCATTGCTGGGGAGCTGGACTAGATGGCCTAGAAGGATCCCTTCCAACTCAAACAATTCTTTGATTAAGTGGGAGGGGCAATGCTGAAAAGCTCTTTCATAAGAATCTGCCTGACTGGATTTAATTCAAGATCAGTCTTTAATCCTATCTTCCTACTGCAGCAGGGCTCGCAGCAGAGTTCCCCGCTCCCAGTGGCACCCTAAGCCAGCGCCAACTAGATCTTAACCAGGGGACTCTGGAAGGAACGAAGTAGTTTGAGGACTTTCAGTGAGAAATGGCACAGCTTTTGCTCATGGAAGCCCATGCTAATCTGTCATTGCCTTCTCCTTCTTGACCGGATCGCCATGCCCAGAAATATCACATGTCCAACAGCAGCTCCATCACCCAGTTCCTCCTCCTGGTGTTGGCAGACACGCGGCAGCTGCAGCTCCTGCACTTCTGACTCTTGCTGGGCATCTGCCTGGCTGCCCCCCTGGGTAACGGCCTCATCAGCACAGCCGTAGCCTGTGACCACCGGCTGCACGCCCCCATGTACTTCTTCCTCCTCAACCTCGCCCTCCTCAATCAGAGCTGCAGCACCACTGCTTTCCCCAAACCCATGGCCAACTTCCTCTGGGATATCAGGTCCATTCCCTACGCAGGTTATGCTGCCCAGATCTTTCTCATCACCACTGGAGCTCAATTTCTTATCTCACTGTCATAGCCTGTGACTGCTACATTGCCATCTGCAAACCCTGCACTATGGGACTCCTCTGGGCAGCAATGCTTATGCCAACGCAGCAGCAGCTGCCTGGGGCAGTGGGGTTATCTGTGCTGTGCTGCACACTACGAGTACATTTTCAGTATCTCACTGCCGAAGTAGTTCTGTGGACCAGTTCTTCTGTGAAGTTATTGGCCACAATAAGGTGGCCATCATCCTTATATGATAACCAACGTACCTCACACTGGCAAAGCCCATCTTTTATTCGTAGTTTTTGTATCTTTTAATTTCATTGTTGTAATTGTGATAATACATGCGCAAAATACACGCTGTAATATCTTCCACTTCCTCTTTAACGTCTACCTTTATTTTTGTCACTCTACGTCCTTGTGCACCGATGGAGTCAGATTCCCTAAACACATAAATCAAGTAAGGATAATATTATTTTTCTTTGTTTCGACTACTTCCCTTCTCCTCTGCAGGCAGAAGCAGGCGATGAGGCCTTCTGGGACACAATGGAGCACTGCTGGCTCATAGCTCGCCGCCCGCCAGGACGCCTCCGTCGTTCCCTGCAAAGCTCCTCTCCAGCAGGTCAGCCCCTAACCTGCACCATGCAGTTATTTCTCTCCACATGCAGGACCCTGTGTTTCCCCTTGTTGAACTTCATGATGCTCTTTTCTGCCCATCCATCCAGCCTGCTGAGGTCTCTCTGAATAGCACACAGTCCTGCGGTGTATCTGCCACTCCACCGATCTGGTATCATCAGCAAACTTGCTGAGGGTGCATTCTGTGCCTTCATCCAGGTCACTGATGATTCAGTTGAACAAGACCAGATGCAGTACAGACCCATGGAGGATGCCACAAGCCAGAGGCCTCCAGTCAGACTCTGCACAGCTGCTTACAGCCCTGAGCCCTGTCATTCAGCCAACTCTTAATCCACCTCACTGTCTACTCATCTAATCCACATCTCCCGAGATTATCTACATAGACGTTATGGGGAAGAGTGCCAAAAACCTTGTCGAAGTCCAGGTAGACAACATCCATCCCATCTACCCAGCCAGTCATCCTGTCAAAGAAAGTTTTCGGATTGGTTAAGCATGATTTCCCCTTGGTGAAAAAGTGTTGACTGTCCCTGATTGCTTTTTTGCTCTCCACTTGCTTTCCTCTTCTTCCTGATCTATCTGAATTAGCACTTTTTTTTGTCCATTACACCCCTTGCCAGATTAAATACCAAACAGGCCTTAGCTTTTCTGCATATTCTGAGAACACTCCTGTATTCTTTCCAAGTGGCCTGTCCCTTTTTCCACATTCTGTACACTTCTTTCTTTTGTTTGACTTCTCTCATCATCTCCTTGCTCTTCCATGCAGTTCTCCTGCCTCCTTTGCTGGAATTCTTACTAGTATGAATGCATTGACTCTGAGCCTGAAAGATGACATGCTTGAATACTGACCTCCTCTCTTGGACTCCTCTTCCTTCTAGTACCCCATTCCATGAGATTCCTCCAAGCAGGATCCTGAAGAAACCAAATCTGCGATTCTATTTGTTGCTTTGAATCCTCCCCAAAAACACCTGAACTTTACCATCTCATGGTTGCTGCAGCCAAGACTACCCACAACTTTTACATTTCCAGCCAGTCCTTCATATTTGCTAGTGCAAGACCCAGATACACACATCTCTTCTTGGTTTTTTCATCACCTGTGTCAAAAGTTACCATCGGTTCTCTGCACAAACCTCTTGGACTATTTCTGCCTGGCTATAAAATCTCTCCAGCAGATATCAGGATAGCTGAAGTCCCCATGCATGAAGTTCCGCAGGGCCTATGATTGTGAGAATACTTCCAGCTGACTTCAGAATGCCTCATCAACTTCTCATCTCAGTCAGGTGGCCTGTAGTAAAAATTCACAACATATCACCTGTTAGTCTGCCCATTAATTCTTACCCATCACCACTTCTGTTGCCTTTCCTGCCTCTCCCCTGTCCACTTCCTTGGCTCCATGTCTCTGTTGGACCACAACATCTACACCCAAATGCATTCCTTTGCTATCATCTCCCCCCCACTTGCCCTGTGTGATGACACAGTCGGGGGAAACATGTTACATTTAGGCCTGGCAGCGTTCATGCTTAATGACGTGACAAAGTGGCTGCTGAGATTGGATTCTATGGTACAGAGGAAACCTTATGGAGAAAAGTTGATGTTAAGCAGCAGTTTAAAAGCAGTGGTCTCCATGTTGGTCCCCTGTTACAAAAAGGACCCACTGATACTAAGATGCACTTATTTTTTCAAGCTGTTGCCGGCAGAGGTCGGGTCAGTCTGCACTCACTCCTTCTGTGCACTGATGCTGGCTTGGTGCTCTTACTCTAGCATAACCAGCATTGGTCGTGGCACAAGATCACACCGGAGATCTGCCTTCTTCTTCACATTAGGCCATAAGACAGTGCCCTTCGCTCTGCTTCAGTTCTTTGCTTTAAGACACAGGTAAAATGGATTAGTTCTCTTTCACTAATATGAGGCCCAATCCAATGCTTGTTGCCTTCTGTCTCTATGGCACAATAAATTTATATAGTTTTCCTTACTCTGAAGATAGACCTGAAGGGTTTTTTCACATGGCTCCCTTTAATTTTCCCAGCTAGAAGGGAACATGTTCCACACTGGGAGCATGGGGAGCAGCTGAATGGTTCTGCCTCAGCCACTTGAAGTGACCTGCTCTTAATCTTTCAGCCTGTGTTTGCCACAGATGACCTAAGATGGTTCAGAGACATTTTGGTGTCCAGTAAGAATAAAGCCAAGTTTCTGAGGTTCCCAATGGCCATTTCAACTGTGGGTCAATCCCAAGAGCCCACCAACTTGTCTCTGGGAGGGTTTTGTGTGCTGGGTTGGGCAGCCTGTAATAATTAATAATAAATAATAATAAATAATGCCATCCTCTCAATATAATGTAACACTGCCTGACTTCTGTCTTGAAGAAATATGAATTTTCAGAGTGTATAAACACTGTAGAAGAATTATTGATCCTTCCCTTTACTTGCATTGCCACTGCTCAATCATGGTGTGCATCTAGTCTTCTTAATCTTCCAGGAGCTTTCATCTAATCCTGATTAAGCTGGAAAGCCACATTTCCAGAAGCCTGCATGGACCTATATAGTTCCCATTGTTCTTCAGATATTCTATTATTTTACTCTTTGATCTCTCAGATCCTTCTCACCTGCCCAGTTGCTGCTTTGAGTTTCAAAGCATTCAAGTTTGCTAGTCTTTCAGTAGCCAGCTTCGCAACTGTGTTTATTTTTACTATTTCCCAGCTCTCTGTACAAAACACTTCTTGTAGAGCTATCTTTAGGGGAAGATGAGCCTCTCTGGAGATATATAGCTGAGGAGTGGACTGCTTTTTCCTTGGGTCAATATCAAGTGGAGCATGGTGCTTGAAAAGCATAAAATACAGCCTTTAAAACCAGAAAACATTAGTATTAGGTGTCCCTTGAAATCTTCCTTTTTAATTACATTATGTAACCTCTACGTTGGCTGACAAAGTTTCCACCCTCACTACAGAAAAGACATTGAGGCCCTGGAGCGTGTCCAGAGAAGGGCAACGAAACTGGTGAGGGATCTGGAGCACAAAACTTATGAGGAGCGGCTGCGGGAGCTGGGATTGTTCAGTCTGGAGAAGAAGAGGCTCAGGGGAGACCTCATTGCGCTCTGCAACTTCCTGAAGGGAGGCTGTGGTGATAAAGGGTTTGGCCTCTCCTCCCAGGCAACGAACAGGACCTGAGGAAATGGCTGCAAGTTGTACCAGAGATTTAGATTAAACATAAGGAAGAACTGTTTCTCTCAGAGAGTGGTCAGGCACTGGAATGGCTGCCCAGGGAGGTGGTGGAGTCGCCGTCCCTGGCAGGGTTCAGGAGGCGTCTGGATGAGGAGCTGCGAGATCTGGTTTAGTGCTTGTGGTAGCAGTGGTAATGAGAAGACGGTTGGACTAGATGATCTTACAGGTCGTTTCCAACCTTGTGATTCTATGATTCTATGATTCTATGTATGGACCTGTGCTCTCCCCCCCCAAGAAAAAAAGTAATAAAATCAAGATTGAAAAATGTACATCCTCATTCCAGCTGTGCCACCTGTTTAAACCATCAATTCCCTTATCCAGCTGGGCCTGCTGGGATGTGGGTGATCAACACTCCTATATTCATTTCCCCCCCGGTTTAGACCATACACCCCCCTTTCCAGATGTTTACCTCCCCAACTTGAGCCATCTGCCCCCCCTTTCCCATCCTGTTCCCCCCTTTTTGGTCCTCAGCTGTGTCCCCAGTGGCAAAGAAAATGTTTTTTCACAATACAGATGTTCCAGTAAAGCTTAATGTGGGCTTCAGAGTGCCTCCTCAAATCTTTGTAAGCGTTCTTTGTGTGGACAGCAGTGTAACAGCCAGTTTGAAACTCCTTGGCTACAGTTAGAAGCACATTCACCTTAGCTAAGAGGGAAACCCAGGGGATTCCCCTACTAGCCTTCGGAATAATCCCAAGTCCCTTCAAGAACACTGACGTGTCCTGCCACCAGACCCACCTCCCACACCTACTGCTGCAGCCATGGGCACTGTGGGCTGCGCTCACACTCTGACTGCCCTCCCTGTTCTCAGTGGGCAGCAGCACCCTTTGCTCGCCTCTTCTCACCTCTTCTCACCAGGCACCTTAGCTGGGCTGCTTTTAGCCTCGCAGAAAAGGCTCAAGCTTAATCTCACAGATAAGAGGGAGCAGTGCTGACTCCAACCTGCTGCCTCAGCAGTCCTCCCACCAGCTGCCAGCTGCTGCCAGCACCAGCACTGGCATAGAGCTTTTCCTGGCTTCAAAAAAGCCCTCACAAGAGCATTTTGGTCGGCCTTTTTCCTTTAGGTCCCTTACCCAGTGCGGTCTTACTTATGCAAATACAGCATTTTTTCCCCAAATACCAGACACCTCGCAAATAGACAACATTTTTCAAAACAGAATGCTATTATGTCCCAGAAATACCAGTTTCCTTACAAACATCTCACAATTTCTACCAAAAATACTACTTTACACGCCTCAATATCAGACGTACTCCCATCAAGATGGCATTTGATCCCAGAAATACCAGGTTCTGCCCCCAAAATAGGACATTTTCTCTCCAAAACAAGACATTTTCTCCCAGAAAGACCACATTTCTCCCCAAGAGAGGAGATTTTCTCCCAATTGGATGACATTTTCTGAAAGAAAGACCTGTTTTCTTCCCTCAAGAGGACATTTTCTTCCCCAAAGACGACATTTGCTCCAAGAAATACCACTTTTCCTTGGGAAATTTCACCTTCTCTTCCAAAACGAGGATATTTTCTCCAAGAAATACCACGACTCTTCTGAATACTTCCCATTTCCTCCCTAATATACAACATTACACGCCTCAAGAGGACAGTTTCTCCGAGAAATGTGGCATTTTATCACACATACACCATTTTTATCCCCAAGAGAGCTCATTTTCTCCCAGAAATACCAGGGCTCTTAGAAATAGCTCCCATTTCATCCCAAGAATACTACTTGACGCTCCTCAGGATCACACTTACTCCCATCTAAATGGCCTTTTCTCCCAGATAGACCAGCTTTCTCCCAAATACACGACATTTTCTCCCACATAGACCAGGTTTCTCCCAAAGATGGCATATATTCCCCCAGAAATTCCTGCTTATTCTCAAAATACGGCCTTTTTCCCCAAAATACCAGCTTTCTTACAAACACCTGTCATTATCCAACCAAGGATGCTACTACCTCCCCGAAACAACACTTTGCTGAGAAATACCTGACATTTGCTCTCCAAAATACTACTTGACACTCCTCCAGAGGACATTTTCTCCCAGATTTACCATGTTTTCTCCCCAAGAGACCACTTGGCACACAAAAAACACCACCGTTGCTCTCCAATACAAGACATTCTTTCCCACCCTTTCCCACTTTTCTCCCTCAACTATCTCATTTGCTCCCAGAAATACCACTTTTCCCTTGAAAATTTCACCTTCTCTTCCAAAAAGAGGATATTTCCTCCCAGAAATACTCCTTCTCTTACAACTGCCACACGCTTTCTCCCAAAAGCCTCCATGACAATACCAAATGGGACACTTGCAACCAAGAAGAGGACACTTTCTCCCAGAAAGACCACTTTTCTCCCCAAGAGAGGACATTTTCTGCCAATTGGATGTCATTTTCTGTAAGAAAGACCTGTTTTCTTCCCTCAAGAGGACATTTTCTTCCCCAAAGACGACATGTTCTCCCAGAAATACCGCTACTCTTAGAAATATCTCCATTTCCTCCCAAATCGACTCCATGACACGCCTCATGATGACACTTACTCCCAGATTTGGGGCATTTTCTCCCAGAAATACCACTTGGGTCCCAAAGAGATGGCCTTTTCCCTCTCAAGCATCTGTTTTCTCACAAATACCTGGCATTTTCTCCCAGAAACACCAGCTTTCTCACACATACATGACCTTCTCCCCCTCACATCAGACATTTTCTCTCAGAAATACCACGACTCTTCGGAATATTTCCCATTTCCTCTCTTATATACAACATTACACTCCTCAAGAGGACAGTTTCTTCCAGAAATGTGGCTTTGTATCACACATACAACATTTTTATCCCCAAGAGAGCTCATTTTCTCCCAGAAATACCACTACTCCAAGAAATAGCTCCCATTTTCTAACAAAAATGCTGCGTTACGCTCCTCAAGATCTCACTTACTCATATCAAGATGGCATTTTGTCACAGAAATACCAGCTTCTGCCCCCAAAATAGGACATTTTTTCCCAAAACAAGACATTTTCTCCCAGAAATACCACTTCTCTTAGAAATACCTCCCATTTCATCCCAAGAATACTACTTGACGCTCCTCAGGATCACACTCACTCCCATCTAAATGGCCTTTTCTCCCAGATAGACCAGGTTTCTCCCAAATACATGACATTTTCTCCAACAAAGACCCGGTTTCTCCCAAAGATGGCATACATTCCCCCAGAAATTCCTGCTTACTCTTCAAAACATGGCCTTTTTTCCCAAAATACCAGCTTTCTCACAAACACCTGTCATTTTCCAACCAAGGATGCTACTATCTCCCCAAAACAGCACTTTGCTGAGAAATACCCGACATTTGCTCTCCACTTTACTACTTGACACTCCTCCAGAGGACATTTTCTCCCAGATTTACCATGTTTTCTCTCCAAGAGACCACTTGGCACACAAAAAACACCACCGTTGCTCTCCAATACAAGACATTCTTTCCCACCGGTTCCCACTTTTCTCCCACTGTCAGGTTGTTATTTGTATTCTCAATTTCATCATAAGATCTCTCTCCCCAATAAATTAGTACCTGCATCGGGTACATACAATAATTGTCCTGTTATTGTCTTGCTCCCTAATCTCAATTCAGTGTTTTCAAAAAGTGGTAGTGTCATCCCTTTTCTCTCTACCCCACTTGTACCCTGTTCCTGGTACTAGGATTATACAGTGACTTTCTGGTGTCTGTACCCCCCCATATGTCTTATTATGTTCCCTTAGAACCAAATTCTATAAAATACTAACGGGCACATAATGTGTCCATCTGGCTATACACCCATGTGTCAGCTTGCTCTCTTCCCTTCTAAATCATTAATTAGATTCCTATCCTCTTTAAAATACCTTATAGGTACTGATTAAGGTTCAGATATTTTAAGTTTACCATCTGAAATTAAAGCCAGTTCATCAATTTCTTTTCCTTCTGCTGCCTGTTCTGCCACCCGATCCACCATCATATTCCCAGTTTCCTGTACAGTGCCACTATTCTGATGTTCTCCACAATGTATAACAGCCACGCTGCTCTTTGATAGATTTACATCGTGCTGACTTTGTTTTCCTTGTGTGTAAGCAACCCTCACTCTTTGCAGATGGTACCATGAGTGGGTACCACCCCAAAAGCATATTTAGCATCTGCCCATATATTTAAGGTTCTTGTCAAGGCAGTTCTTTCAGCCTTCTGAGCGGAAGTCCCCACAGGTAATGGTTTGGCTTCATTTACCTTGTCAGTAGCAGTTACTGCATATCCTTACTGTTTCCTTGTCTCACAAAACTGCTTCTGTCGATGAATCCAGGAATCCTCAGCATTGTCCAGTGGTTCCTCCTGCAGGTCTGACCAACTGGCATAGACAGCCTCCATGCAGTCGCACACTGCTGGCTTGGAGGTAGCTCTGCGTTGATGTTCTGGGTGTTCAGCAAATTGCTTCCTTCTCTTTGATCAGTTGTGCTTTCTGTTGAGAAACTTGATAGCCATTTAAATCAAGAAATTCAGCGAACTCACGGTCCATTTACACAGTCCTCCTTGGTTACTGTGGCATCCACGTGCTGCAGTAAAGTTCCACCATGGGATAGAGGAACCCAAATCTCAGGCTCACAGGCTAACCAGTTCTCAAAAATCATATGGTTGTTCTCACTACCCTGGGTAACACTGTCCAGGTTAACTGATTTTTTTTTTTTTTTTAATTTTTTTTAAATTATTATTTATTTATTTATTTATTTATTTATTTTCCCCATATTGGAATTTTCTTATTCAAAGGCAAATAATTTTAGACTTTCTTTAGCAAAACCAGGCAGAAAAAGGTGTACTTCAAATCCAGAATGGCAAACCCCACCTACTTATTCCTCAACTTGGTTAATAAAGTGCATGGATTTACCACCATGGGTTGCATATCTTCAACATTTCTATTAATTGCCCTCAAATGTTTTACCAAACTATAGCTCTTGCCAATCCAAAAAGTTATTTATTATTTCTTTTATCCTCCCTCCTACAATCTTGTATCCTAAAAGGGCATTGCTTTACCCTGGCTGGACTGACTCCTGTCTATAACTTAACTTTTATTGAGTTGCCCCTTTTTTTTTTTTTTTTTTTTTTTTTTCTCTGCCAGGCATTCCTGATGCCTGCAATCCTTTATATACCTGATTTAGGATTTACATAACTTCTGGGGGTACAACATTGCTTTTCCCAGTTTGTGTTAAAGCCAGACTTAAAATTTTCAGTCAATTGGCCTTGCTTGACAATTACCTCCAATTTTTTTACTGAATTTAATCTCTACATTCAACTGTTCTAATACATCATGCCCAAGTAATGGTTTTGGAGAACCTGGCATGTACAAGAATTTATGTATTCCTACTTGTTCTCCTTGCCTGTATTTAATTGGTCCCCAAAAAAGGAAACTTCTCTTGCCAGTAGCTCCTACAACTATTACAAAAATCACCTACGGGTAATAATTCTTGATGTAGCACACAGTAAGAGGCACCCGTATCAGAAAATAAACTCTTTACCCTGCTTCCCCAGCTGCTTTCGGTCCAGTGGGGGTGGAACTCTCCCTGAGCCCTTCCAGGCTCCCCCTGACCTCTTCTTCTAGGTAAGGACAGCCCTGTTACACCCTGCTCAACTTTGCCTTCCTCAGCCCGTGTTTTTCCCAAACCCTTTTTACTTTCCAGACTTTCATCATTACTGAAATACAATGTTAGTAATTTCTGTTTCACCCCCTTCCCTCCCCAGATTCCGGTGCTCACACTGGGATGTCGGTTTCCCGAGATCTCTGCAGATGACGGCTTTTCTCACTCTCAATGTCCCGTCCCATCCCCATTCACAAGTCACACACCCTGCACAGCTACAGCGGGAAGCTCTCGCCCCCAGCTCTTTCTCTGACCCCGAGTTGTTCTTACAAACCGCGGTGGGGGGGTAGTGCGGGGGATGTGTTCTCGTGCCGACCCAAACTCTAATATCTCAAACTCACTGTTTTCCTTATCCTTTTTGCCATTTTTTTTGTTTGTTTGTTTTTACAATTCCGCTATTTGTACCCTCAATTACATTTCCATGTACCATTAACAAATGCACTTCCATACAGCATCGAGACAGTTTCTCCCACTGCCTTCAAAATCCACAAATCAAACAATACAGTTCTTCAACTTCCGCAAACACCCAGCACTTGGTCTCATGATTAGGGTACTCAATTGTAAAACTGGTCCCATTACTCATTTATGTTCCGGTTGGTTTTTTTTTTTTTTTTTTAATTCAATATTTCCCCCTGGCTCACCAGCAATATTTCTCCAGTGAGCCTAAACACAACCCAGGGGGTCTTCTCGGTATCTCTTTAGACACCCTCTGTTCCATAACAACCTCATACATGACATAACAGAACAGAACACTTTCACGACATAAAGATTTAACAATCACCAAGACAGTGACAATAATCAGTACAGTTTATCCTCAGGATCCTTCCTCTCTCTGCCTCCCTCCGGGGCCCAACCTTCCCTCTGTATTCATTTCCCACACTTGCATAGCTGCCCACCTCCTTCTCCAATAAACAACATATCAGTGATAAACATCATTTCCATCCGTAAGTAGAAATTAGGCCCTAGAAATTGATCTAATTGTTCTGCGACACTTAAAGGATCCTCAATTAAGAAATTCTTGAAATTCCTGACTTTTCTTCTAGTAAAAAAAGTAAGCATTAGCATACCCTATTTTCCTTTGACCTAAGGAGACTGCCCTAAAGGATAAAGTGAAATATTAGTAGGGTTAGCGTTAGAGAAAGGAAAACTCTCCAGGTCCCATTCACATTACTCCAACTCCCTCAGTAATCGAGAGTGCATCTTCTCTGTCGCTTGCATTGCTTTAGAAATGGAGGGGGGAAAGTTATCTAAGGGATCCCATTAATGATCTTTCTGCTACTCTTTCCTTTTTCTTTTGAAGTTCGACTCCTCCTTGTGAGGAGGATTTTTTTTTTTTTTTTTTACTTCTTGCACCCATTCAGCAACATAAGCCAATTCTGTTTCAGAAAAAGGAGTCTTACTGTTTACGTATAAATACAAAGTCTGACAGGCCCAATCTTTGTCAGACCCCTATTTTGGTCAAAATCATGATTTTCCCTGTAGTGGCTCTCTAGGCTATGTCTGTATACAGTATTTAAACATCTTTTCCCTGTTCTTTTCCCCGATCTGGGGATTATTTTCCAATTCTGAAGCTTCCTTCCCAAGGGGCAATCTCTAGGCACGAATTTGGGGACCCTTTTCCCCTGTTCTACGGAGCTTCTATTCCCCATTCCTCCGGAACGCTGCTGTGAACTCCCCAGCTCACAGGTTACCACACTGCGATTCTTGGATTTAGGACCAATCCCTTGGAGCACCTTGCTCCTTAATTCTCGGATTAATAGGGGTGCACTGCTGGCACTTCGTCAAGCGCACAGGGTACCGCACACCGACAGCTCCCTGCCGAGACTCACCCGAGTCTCCACCGACCCCCAAGGCAAGAATTCAATTCCCTTACCTTGGTCCGTGCAGGAAGTTACCGGGTCTCCAGGGGTCAGTACATGTGCCTACCTGCCCCTTGGCTTTCTCAGAGCCTGTCCGTTATTTAACAGTCTCGGTTTCTTATCGGCCGTCCCAGGGAGTCACCTCACCACCCAGACAGGACTGCTGAAATCAGGGGGCTGCACCTATCCTGTCCAGGGCAGTGGGGGAAACCCCCGAGGGGCGATAATTATCCCGGACGAGCCCCCAAATTGTAGGAAATATCCAAATAATTTTCGAGGACAGTATCTCTGATAAAGCAGATTTTATTCGCAATTGCAATGGCGGGCCTCCTGCAAGCAGGAGAGCCCAGAGAAAACAGAGTTACATCTTTTATTCCCTATTCCCCGACGCTTATCTCTTACTCCCCTGGTTCCTCGTTGGCTGAGTACTTCAGGTTCACAATCTTCTCAACGCTTCACTAAACATGGAAATACTGGACAAACATAATTTTTTTGCTGCATAAGCGTAAATCTGTAGTTAATTAACTTATTCCACATCTGATCGTTATTTTGCGGATATCTGCTTGTCCTCCTTTCTACAAAGATAAGTTTGGGAGAGAGGCAGGGGAGGATCCTGGTGCTGCCTTCACACCCCAACCTTCTCACGGACTGAGACAGTCCGGCCTTGTGTAGAGGCCCTGACTTCTTTGATGTTTGCTAAATCTGTCTTTCTTTTGCTGAGAGTTTCTTATCCTAACAGAACAGCTCTACAGTGTGTTTTCTAATCCTTAGCACGCTATACTCGCATTGTTTGGAGCATTTAACAACTATTCCAGTTTTGCAAGAAAGAATTAATCACGTAATTCAGTAATAATGTTTCTAAAACATGCCGCTAACATATACAGTATTTTACTTCTTAGATCAACTATTTCTAAGGATAAGTTACAGAATACAAATGCATTATGTTCTACTTCTTCAAACCAATTGCTACTTTTTAATATCAAATGCAGAAACAACATTCCATTCCCACAAGCACTATGCCAGTGCTGGGGCTGGCAGCAGCTGGCAGCTTGTGGCAGCAGGTTGGAGTCAGCACTGCTCCCTCTTATCTGTGAGATTAAGCTTGAGCCTTTTCTGCGAGGCTAAAAGCAGCCCAGCTAAGGTGCCTGGTGAGAAGAGGTGAGAAGAGGCGAGCAAAGGGTGCTGCTGCCCACCGAGAACAGGGAGGGCAGTCAGAGTGTGAGCGCAGCCCACAGTGCCCATGGCTGCAGCAGTAGGTGTGGGAGGTGGGTCTGGTGGCAGGACACGTCAGTGTTCTTGAAGGGACTTGGGATTATTCCGAAGGCTAGTAGGAGAATCCCCTGGGTTTCCCTCTTTGAGAGTAGAGGGGTCCAAGACGGCTGGTGGCTCTTCAGGAAGGAAGTCTTAAAGGCGCAGGAGCTGGCTGTCCCCCTGAGCAGCAAAATGAGCCGGCGGGGAAGAAGAGCGGCGGGGATGGATGAACAGGGAGCGATTCTTGAGGCTCCGGGAGAAGAAGAGAATCTACGTCCAGTGGAAGAAGGGACGGGTGACTCCGAAAGAGAAGTTGCTGGGATGTGTGGAGGGAAAATCCGAAAGGCCCAGCTTGAACTCAGCCTGGCTGCTGGGGTTAAAAGGAACAAGGAGCCCTTTTAGAAAGACATCAGCGGTATGAACCCTGGAGCAGGTTCAAAGAAGGGTGCCAAAAGTGGTGAGGGGTCTGGAGCACAGACCTTACGAGGAGCGGCTGAAGGAGCTGGGATTGTTCAGTCTGGAGAAGAGGAGGCTCTCCCTCCCAAATGCATGATATTTTCCTCCAGAAAGATCACTTCTCAATGCGAAATATGACAATTTGTTCCCCGAAATACAAGCATTCTCCAAAATAGATGACATTTTCTCCCAGAAATGCCAGCTTTATCAAAGATATATGAACTTTTCTTCCAAATACATGATATTTTCGCCCAGAAATATCGGTTTCCTTTTTCTCCAAAAAATACAACACTCCGATACCAAATATGTCATTTTCTGTCAACACGATCACATTTTCTCACAGAAAAAACAGCTTTCTTCCAAACATATGACATTATCTCCACAAAATACCACCATTCTCCCACAGAGATGGCATTTCATCCCACAAGTACTACTTCACACTCCACGGGATGATACTTTCCATCAAGAAGATGGCATTGGACCACAGAAAGACCAGCTTTCTGCCTAAGAGATGACATTTTCTCCCAGAAAGACCACTTTTCTCCCAGAAATACAGCAACTTTGCTGCCAGAAACACCATGCTCATCCCCTCCAGATGTTGTTTTCACCCCAAACACTAGGACCTTTCCTCTCACAACTCCCTGCTTTTTCAAAACTAGATGGTCTTCTCTCCCAGAAATACTAGCATTCTCTGCAAGATGGGACCTTTTCCAACCAAAGATGGCAGAGTCTCCCAGAAATAGCACTTTTCTTCAGAAGACCTGACATTTTCTCCAAAACATACTACTTTCAACTGTTCAAGGTGACATTTTCAGCCAAACATAGGATACATTCTCCACGAAGTACCACTTTTCTCTCATGACGATTGCATTTTCTCCCAGAAATACCACATTGCAACTCAAAAGACCACATTTCCCTCCAGAAATACACTATTTTTGCCCAGAAAGACCAGCCTTCTCCCAAAAGAGAGGACATTTTCTCCCAGAAAGACCACTTTTCTATCCTTCCTATTGCTGTTTCCTCCAAAAATAGATTTCCTTCCAGACATATCAGCATTCCCTCAAAGAGAGGACATTTTCCCCCAGAAATACCATCTTTTCTCCCAGAAATACCAGCTTTCTTAGAAATACATCACATTTATTCCCAATTACACTACTTCACACTCCTAACAATCAGACGGCCGTTTCATCTCCGAAATGTTTTTCTGCCAGAAAGACCAGATGTCTTTCAAATATATGAAGCTTTTTTCATATACAATCCTCAAGATGACATTTCTCCCAAAGGGGGACATTTTCTCCCGAAACTACCAGAGAACTGGTAATTCTGGGAGAAACTGTCCTATTTCATGGAGGGAAACTGGTATTTCTGCGAGAGAATGTCCTGTTTTGGGGGAGAAAACTGCTATTTCTGGGCGAAACTGCCCCGATTTGAGGCAGAAAACTGGTATTTCTGGGAGAAAATATTACATATTTTGGAGAAAGCTGGTATTTCTGGGAGTAAACATCATATATCTGAGAGAAACCTGGCATTACTGGCAAAAACTGCAATGTAATTGGGAGAAAACTGGTATTTCTGCTTTAAACTGTCCTACGTTTGTGAGAACAGCAGTGTATCTGGGAGAAAATGCCATCAACGTGGGAGACAACTGGTATTTCTTAGAGGAAAAGTCATATTTCTGCGAGAAAATACTGTATTTCGGGGAGAAGAGTGGTATTTCTGGGAGAACACATTACATATTTGGGAGAAAACTGGTATTCCTGCACGAAAATGACATATATTTTGGAGTAAATGTGATATTTACTGTGGAAAAGCATTATTTCTGGGAAAATGCCATCTACTTGAGGAGAACACTGGTATTTCTCAGAGAAAATATCCCCTCTTTTGGTGAAACCTGGTATTTCTGGGAGAAAAGGTCCTATATTTGGGAGAAAACGGGTATATCTGGCCGACAAGGACATATTTCTGGGGAGAAAGCTCGTATTTCTGGGAGAAAATGTCCTAATATTGGGGCGAGAACTGGTATTTCTAGAAGAAAATGTCCAATTTAGTGGAGAAAACTGGTATTTGTGGGAGAAAATGTCCTGTTTTGAGGAGAATACTGGCATTGCTGGGAGAGACTGTCCTATTTTCATTGGGCAAACTGTTATTTGTGGGAGAAAATGTTCTATTGCAGGGACAGAAAACGGGTATTTGTGGGAGAAAATGTCTTATGTTTGGGGAAGAAAGCTGGCAATTCTGGGGAAAATGTCCTATTTTTTGGGATAAAACTGGGATATGTGGGATAAATTGTCCTAATATTGGGGCAGAAAGCTGGTATTAGTGGGAGTAAATGTCCTATTTTGGTGGAGAACACAGGTATTTCTGGGAGAAAGTGCCCTCCTTTGAGGCAGAAATCTGGTATTTCTGTGAGAATATTGTACATATTTGGGAGAAACCTGGCATTTCTGGGAGAAAATATCCAATCTGCGTTGAGAAAGCTGGTATTAGTGGGAGAAAATGTCCTATTTTGGAGTTGAAATCGAGTATTCGTTGAAGAAAATAGAATATTGAGGGGGAGAAAAGTGGTATTTCTGGAAGGAAATGTCGTACGTTTGGGAAAGAATCTAGCATTTCTGGGAGCAAATGTTGTGATTTGGGGAGAAAGCTGGTATTTGTGGGAGAAAATGTCGTGTTTTGGGGGATAAAACAGGTGTTTCTGGGAGAAAATGTCCTATTTAGGGGATAAAACAGGTATTTGTGGGAGAAAATGTCCTATTTCAGGGGACAAAACTGGTATTTCTGGGAGAAAAGTTCCCATATTTGAGTTGAAATCGGATATTCCTTGAAGAAAATAGAATATTTTGGGGGAGAAAATGGTATTTCTGGTAGAAACAGGGCTTCGTTTTGGAAACAATCTTGCATTTCTGGGAGAAAATGTCGTGATTTGGGGAGAAAGCTGGTATTTGTGGCAGAAAAATATCCTATATTTGGGAGAAACCTGGTATATCTGGCCGAGAAGGACATATTTCTGGGGAGAAAGCTGGTATTTCTGGGAGAACCTGTCCTGATATTGGGGCGAGAACTGGTATTTCTGGAAGAAAATGTCGAATGTAGTGGAGCAAACTGGTACTTGTGGGTGGAACTTGCCTATTTTGAGTCAGAAAACTGGTATTTGTGGGAGAAAATGTCCTGTTTTGGGGAGAATACTGGCACTTCTAGGTGAGACTGTCCTACTATCGGGGGGGAAAGTGGCATTTTGGTGGAGAAAATGTCCTATTTTGGTGGAGAACACAGGTATTTCTGGGAGAAACTGCCCTCCGTTGAGGTAGAAAACTGTTATTTGTGGGAGAATATGTTATCTATTTGGGAGAAAACTGGCATTTCTGGGAGAATCTGCCCTACTTCGAGGCAGAAAGCTGGTGTTTGTGGGAGAAAATGTCCTCTTTTGGGGATAAAACAGGTATTTGTGGGAGAAAATGTCCAGTTTTGGGGGATAAAACAGGTGTTTCTGGAGGAAAATGTCCTATTTTGGGGATAAAACAGGTATTTGTGGGAGAAAATGTCTTATTTTGGAGTTGAAATCGGGTATTCCTTGAAGAAAATAGAATATTTAGGGGGAGAAAATGGTATTTCTGGTAGAAAATGCCCTACGTTTGAGAAACAATCTAGCATTTCTGGAAGAAAATGTCGTGATTTGGGGAGAAAGCTGGTATTTGTGGGAGAAAAATATCCTGTATTTGGGAGAAAACTGGTATATCTGGCCGACAATGACATACTTGGGGGGAGAAAGCTGATATTTCTGGGAGGAACTGTCCAAATATTTGGGGGGAAACTGGCCTTTCTAGAAGAAAATGTCGAATGTAGTGGAGAAGACTGATGTTTGTGGGTGGAACTTGCCTATTTTGAGTCAGAAAACTGGTATTTGTGGGAGAAAAGTTCCTGTTTTGGGGCGAATACTGGCATTTCTGGGAGAGACTGTCGTAATACTGGGGGGGAAAGTGGCATTTTGGTGCAGAAAATGTCCTATTTTGGTGGAGAAAACAGGTATTTCTGGGAGAAAGTGCCCTCCTTTGAGGCGGAAAACTGGTATTTGTGGGAGAATATGTTATCTATTTGGGAGAAACCTGGCATTTCTGGGAGAAAATATCCAATCTGCGTTGAGAAAGCTGGTATTTGTGGGAGAAAATGTCCTATTTTGGAGTTGAAAGCTGGTATTGCTTTAAGAAAATAGAATATTGAGGGGGAGAAAAGTGGTATTTCTGGCAGAAAATGCCCTACGTTTGAGAAACAATCTTGCATTTCTGGGAGAAAATGTCGTGATTTGGGGAGAAAGCTGGTATTTGTGGGAGAAAAATATCCGATATTTGGGAGAAAGGTGGTATATCTGGCCGAGAAGGACATACTTCAGGGGTGAAAGCTGATATTTCTGGGAGGAACTGTCCTAATATTTGGGGGGAAACTGGCATTTCTAGAAGAAATTGTCAAATGTAGTGGAGAAAACTGGTGTTTGTGGGTGAAACTTGCCTATTTTGAGGCAGAACACTGGTATTTGTGGGAGAAAATGTGCTGTTTTGGGGAGAATGCTGGCACTTCTGGGTGAGACTGTCCCACTATTGGGTGGGAAACTGGTATTTGTAGAAGTAAATGTCCTATTTTGGTGGAGAAAACAGGTATTTCTGGGAGAAACTGCCCTCCTTTGAGGTAGAAAACTGGTATTTTTGGAAGAATATGTTATATATTTGGGAGAAAACTGGCATTTCTGGAAGAAAACGTCCAATCTGGGGGGAGAAAAGTGATATTTCTGGGAGAAAATGTGCAATATTTGGGAGAAAACTGGTATATGTGGCCGAGAAGGACATATTTCTGGGGAGAAAGCTGGTATCTCTGGGAGAACCTGTCCTGATATTGGGGCGAGAAGTGTTATTTCTGGACGAAAATGTCCTGTTTTGCGGAGAAAAGTGGTGTTTGTGGGTGGAACTTGCCTATTTTGAGTCAGAAAACTGGTATTTGTGGGAGAAAAGTTCCTGTTTTGGGGCGAATACTGGCATTTCTGGGAGAGACTGTCGTAATACTGGGGGGGAAAGTGGCATTTTGGTGGAGAAAATGTCCTATTTTGGTGGAGAAAACAGGTATTTCTGGGAGAAACTGCCCTACTTTGAGGCGGAAATCTGGTATTTGTGGGAGAATATGTTATCTATTTGGGAGAAAACTGGCATTTCTGGGAGAATCTGCCCTACTTCGAGGCAGAAAGCTGGTATTTGTGGGAGAAGATGTCCTATTTTGGGGATAAAGCAGGTATTTGTGGGAGAAATTGTCCTATTTCAGGGGAGAAAAGTGGTATTTGTGGGAGAGAAGGTCCCATATTTGGGAGAAAACTGGTCTATCTGGCCGACAATATTTCTGGGGAGAAAGCTGATATTTCTGGGAGAAACGGTCCTAATATTGGGGCGAGAACTGGTATTTCTGAGGAAAGTGTCCCATTCTGGGGATAAAACTGGAATTTCTGGGAGAGACTGTCCTAAGACTGGGGGGGGAACTGGTATTTGTAGAAGAAAATGTCCTATTTTGGTGGAGAACACAGGTATTTCTGGGAGAAAGTGCCCTCCTTTGAGGCGGAAAACTGGTATTTCTGTGAGAATATTGTATATATTTGGGAGAAACCTGGCATTTCTGGGAGAAAATATCCAATCTGCGTTGAGAAAGCTGGTATTAGTGGGAGAAAATGTCCTATTTTGGAGTTGAAATCGAGTATTCGTTGAAGAAAATAGAATATTGAGGGGGAGAAAAGTGGTATTTCTGGAAGGAAATGTCGTACGTTTGGGAAAGAATCTAGCATTTCTGGGAGAAAATGTTGTGTTTTGGGGAGAAAGCTGGTATTTGTGGGAGAAAATGTCCTGTTTTGGGGGATAAAAGTGGTATATGTGGCCGACAAGGACATATTTCTGGAGAGAAACCTGGTATTTCTGTGAGAATATGTTATCTATTTGGGAGAAAACAGGCATTTCTGGAAGAAAATGTCCTATTTAGGGGATAAAAGAGGTATTTGTGGGAGAAAATGTCCTATTTCAGGGGACAAAACTGGTATTTGTGGGAGAAAAGTTCCCATATTTGAGTTGAAATCGGGTATTCCTTGAAGAAAATGTCCTATTTTGGGGGAGAAAATGGTATTTCTGGTAGAAACAGGCCTACGTTTGGGAAACAATCTTGCATTTCTGGGAGAAAATGTTGTGATTTGGGGAGAAAGCTGGTATTTGTGGGAGAGAAATATCCGATATTTGGGAGAAAACTGGTATATGTGGCCGAGAAGGACATATTTCTGGGGAGAAAGCTGGTATCTCTGGGAGAACCTGCCCTGATATTTTGGCGAGAACTGGTATTTCTGGACGAAAATGTCCTATTTTGCGGAGAAAAGTGGTGTTTGTGGGTGGAACTTGCCTATTTTGAGTCAGAAAACTGGTATTTGTGGGAGAAAAGTTCCTGTTTTGGGGCGAATACTGGCATTTCTGGGAGAGACTGTCGTAATACTGGGGGGGAAAGTGGCATTTTGGTGGAGAAAATGTCCTATTTTGGTGGAGAAAACAGGTATTTCTGGGAGAAACTGCCCTACTTTGAGGCGGAAATCTGGTATTTGTGGGAGAATATGTTATCTATTTGGGAGAAACCTGGCATTTCTGGGAGAAAATATCCAATCTGCGTTGAGAAAGCTGGTATTTGTGGGAGAAGATGCCCTATTTCAGGGGGGATAAAGCAGGTATTTGTGGTAGAAAATGTCCTATTTCAGGGGACAAAACTGGTATTTCTGGGAGAAAAGTTCCCATATTTGAGTTGAAATCGGGTATTCCTTGAAGAAAATGACATATTTAGGGGGAGAAAATGGCATTTCTGGTAGAAACAGGGCTTCGTTTTGGAAACAATCTTGCATTTCTGGGAGCAAATGTCGTGATTTGGGGAGAAAGCTGGTATTTGTGGGAGAAAAATATCTGATATTTGGGAGAAAACTGGTATATCTGGCCGACAAGGACATATTTCTGGGGAGAAAGCTGGTATATCTGGGAGGAACTGTCCTAATATTTGGGGGGAAACTGGCCTTTCTAGAAGAAAATGTCGAATGTAGTGGAGAAAACTGGTGTTTGTGGGTGAAACTTGCCTATTTTGAGGCAGAACACTGGTATTTGTGGGAGAAAATGTCCTGATTTGGGGAGAATGCTGGTATTTGTGGGAGAAAATGTCCCCTTTTGGAGTTGAAATCGAGTATTCGTTGAAGAAAATAGAATATTGAGGGGGAGAAAAGTGGTATTTCTGGAAGGAAATGTCGTACGTTTGGGAAAGAATCTAGCATTTCTGGGAGAAAATGTCATGACTTGGGGAGAAAGCTGGTATTTGTGGGAGGAAATGTCCTGTTTTGGGGGATAAAACAGGTGTTTCTGGGAGAAAATGTCCTACTTTGGGGATAAAAGTGGTATATCTGGCCGAGAAGGACATATTTCTGGGGAGAAACCTGGTATTTCTGTGAGAATATGTTATCTATTTGGGAGAAAACAGGCATTTCTGGAAGAAAATGTCCTATTTAGGGGATAAAAGAGGTATTTGTGGGAGAAAATGTCCTATTTCAGGGGACAAAACTGGTATTTGTGGGAGAAAAGTTCCCATATTTGAGTTGAAATCGGGTATTCCTTGAAGAAAATGTCCTATTTTGGGGGAGAAAATGGTATTTCTGGTAGAAACAGGCCTACGTTTGGGAAACAATCTTGCATTTCTGGGAGAAAATGTTGTGATTTGGGGAGAAAGCTGGTATTTGTGGGAGAAATTGTCCTATTTCTGGGGGGAAACCTGGTATTTGTGGGAGAAAATGTCCTATTTTGGAGTTGAAATCGGGTATTCCTTGATGAAAATAGAATATTTTGGGGGAGAAAAGTGGTATTTCTGGTAGAAAATGCCCTACGTTTGAGAAACAGTCTTGCATTTCTGGGAGAAAAGGTCTTGATTTGGGGAGAAAGCTGGTATTTGTGGGAGAGAAATATCCGATATTTGGGAGAAAACTGGTATATCTGGCCGACAAGGACATACTTCAGGGGAGAAAGCTGGTATTTCTGGGAGGAACTGTCCTAATATTTGGGGGGAAACTGGCCTTTCTAGAAGAAAATGTCGAATGTAGTGGAGCAAACTGGTACTTGTGGGTGGAACTTGCCTATTTTGAGGCAGAAAACTGGTATTTGTGGGAGAAAATGTCCTGTTTTGGGGAGAATACTGGCACTTCTGGGTGAGACTGTCCTACTATCGGGGAGGAAAGTGGCATTTTGGTGGAGAAAATGTCCTATTTTGGTGGAGAAAACAGGTATTTCTGGGAGAAACTGCCCTCCTTTGAGGTAGAAAACTGGTATTTTTGGGAGAATGTGTTATCTATTTGGGAGAAAACTGGCATTTCTGGAAGAAAAAGTCCAATCTGGGGGGAGAAAAGTGATATTTCTGGGAGAAAATGTGCAATATTTAGGAGAAAACTGGTATATGTGGCCGACAAGGGCATATTTCTGGGGAGAAAGCTGGTATCTCTGGGAGAACCTGTCCTGATATTTTGGCGAGAAGTGTTATTTCTGGACGAAAATGTCCTATTTTGCGGAGAAAAGTGGTGTTTGTGGGTGGAACTTGCCTATTTTGAGGCAGAAAACTGGTATTTGTGGGAGAAAAGTTCCTGTTTTGGGGCGAATACTGGCATTTCTGGGAGAGACTGTCGTAATACTGGGGGGGAAAGTGGCATTTTGGTGGAGAAAATGTCCTATTTTGGTAGAGAAAACAGGTATTTCTGGGAGAAAGTGCCCTCCTTTGAGGCGGAAAACTGGTATTTGTGGGAGAATACTTTATCTATTTGGGAGAAAACTGGCATTTCTGGGAGAATCTGCCCTACTTCGAGGCAGAAAGCTGGTATTTGTGGGAGAAGATGTCCTATTTTGGGGATAAAACTGGCATCTGTGGGAGAAATTGTCCTATTTCAGGGGAGAAAAGTGGTATTTGTGGGAGAAAAGGTCCCATATTTGGGAGAAAACTGGTCTATCTGGCCGACTATTTCTGGGGAGAAAGCTGATATTTCTGGGAGAAACGGTCCTAATATTGGGGCGAGAACTGGTATTTCTGAGGAAAGTGTCCCATTCTGGGGATAAAACTGGTATTTCTGGGAGAGACTGTCCTAAGACTGGGGGGGAAACTGGTATTTGTAGAAGAAAATGTCCTATTTTGGTGGAGAACACAGGTATTTCTGGGAGAAACTGCCCTCCTTTGAGGAGGAAAACTGGTATTTCTGGGAGAATGTGTTATATATTTGGGAGAAAACTGGCATTTCTGGGAGAATCTGCCCTACTTCGAGGCAGAAAGCTGGTATTTGTGGGAGAAGATGTCCTATATCAGTGGGGATAAAGCAGGTATTTGTGGGAGAAATTGTCCTATTTCAGGGGAGAAAAGTGGTATTTGTGGGAGAAAATGATGTATTTTGGAGTTGAAATTGGGTATTGCTTGAAGAAAATAGAATATTTAGGGGGAGAAAAGTGGTATTTCTGGTACAAAATGCGCTACGTTTGGGAAACAATCTTGCATTTCTGGGAGCAAATGTCGTGATTTGGGGAGAAAGCAGGTATTTGTGGGAGAAAAATATCCGATATTTGGGAGAAAGGTGGTATATCTGGCCGAGAAGGACATATTTCTGGGGAGAAAGCTGGTATCTCTGGGGTAACCTGTCCTGATATTGGGGCGAGAACTGGTATTTCTAGAAGAAAATGTCGAATGTAGTGGAGAAAACTGGTGTTTGTGGGTGGAACTTGCCTATTTTGAGGCAGAGAACTGGTATTTGTGGGAGAAAATGTCCTGTTTTGGGGAGAATACTGGCATTTCTGGGAGAGACTGTCCTAATATCGGGGGGGAAACTGGTATTTGTAGAAGAAAATGTCCTATTTTGGTGGAGAACATAGGTATTTCTGGGAGAAAGCTGCCCTCCTTTGAGGCGGAAAACTGGTATTTGTGGGAGAATATGTTATCTATTTGGGAGAAAACTGGCATTTCTGGGAGAATCTGCCCTACTTCGAGGCAGAAAGCTGGTGTTTGTGGGAGAAAATGTCCTATTTTGGGGATAAAGCAGGTATTTGTGGGAGAAATTGTCCTATTTCAGGGGAGAAAAGTGGTATTTGTGGGAGAGAAGGTCCCATATTTGGGAGAAAACTGGTCTATCTGGCCGAGAGTACCGGAAGACTGGAAGCTTGCCAATGTGACTCCCGTCTACAAGAAGGGCTGTAAGGAGGACCCGGGGAACTACAGGCCTGTTAGCCTGACCTCGGTGCCGGGGAAGGTTATGGAGCAGATTGTCTTGAGGGAGATCACGCGGCAAGTGCGGGACTACCGGGGGATCAGGCCTAGCCAGCATGGGTTCACGAAGGGCAGGTCCTGCTTGACCAACCTGATCTCCTTCTATGATCTAGTGAGCCGCCTGGTGGATGAGGGAAAGGCTGTTGATGTAGTCTACCTAGACTTCAGCAAAGCCTTTGACACTGTCTCCCACAGTATTCTCCTGCAGAAGCTGGCAGTCCGTGGCTTGGACAGGTACACTCTTGGCTGGGTAAGGAACTGGCTGGAGGGCCGGGCCCAGAGAGTGGTGGTCAATGGAGCCAAATCCGGCTGGCGACCGGCCACGAGTGGGCTTCCCCAGGGGTCGGTGCTGGGGCCTGTCCTGTTCAATATCTTTATTGATGACCTGGATGAGGGCATTGAGTGCACCCTCAGTAAGTTTGCAGATGACACCAAGCTGGCTGGAAGTGTCGATCTGCCTGGGGGTAGCGAGGCCCTACAGAGGGATCTGGACAGGCTGGATAGCTGGGCTGAAGCCAATGGGATGAGGTTTAATAAGACCAAATGCCGGGTCCTACACTTTGGCCACGGCAACCCCAAGCAACGCTACAGGCTTGGGGCGGAGTGGCTGGAAGACTGTGTAGAGGAAATGGACCTGGGGGTGTTGGTTGACGCTCGGCTAAACATGAGCCAGCAGTGTGCCCGGGTGGCCAAGAAGGCCAATGGCATCCTGGCTTGTATCAGAAGTAGTGTGACCAGCAGGAGCAGGGAAGTAATTGTCCCCCTGTACTCAGCTCTGGTGAGGCCGCACCTCGAGTACTGTGTCCAGTTCTGGGCCCCTCACTACAAGAAAGACATTGAGGCCCTGGAGCGTGTTCAAAGAAGGGCAACAAAGCTGGTGAGGGGTCTGGAGCACAGGCCTTATGAGGAGCGGCTGAGGGAGCTGGGATTGTTCAGTCTGGAGAAGAGGAGGCTCAGGGGAGACCTTATTGCTCTCTAGAACTACCTGAAGGGAGGTTGTAGCGAGCTAGGGGTCGGCCTCTTCTCTCGTGTAACTGGTGATAGGACTAGGGGGAATGGTTTCAAGCTGCGCCATGGAAGATTCAGGCTGGATATTAGGAAATACTACTTCTCTGAAAGAGTGGTCGGGCACTGGAATGGGCTGCCCGGGGAGGTGGTGGAGTCACTGACCCTGGAGGTGTTCAAGGAACGTTTGGATGTTGTGTTGAGGGATATAGTTTAGTGGGAACCATGGGTGATAGGTGGATGGTTGGACTGGATGATCTTATAGGTCTTTTCCAGCCTTGGTGACTCTGTGATTCTGTGATTCTGTGAAACAATCTAGCATTTCTGGGAGCAAATGTCGTGATCTGGGGAGAAAGCTGGTATTTGTGGGAGAAAAATATCCGATATTTGGGAGAAAGGTGGTATATCTGGCCGAGAAGGACATATTTCTATGGAGAAAGCTGGTATCTCTGGGAGAACCTGTCCTGATATTGGGGCGAGAACTGGTATTTCTAGAAGAAAATGTCGAATGTAGTGGAGAAAACTGGTGTTTGTGGGTGGAACTTGCCTATTTTGAGGCAGACAACTGGTATTTGTGGGAGAAAATGTGCTGTTTTGGGGCGAATACTGGCATTTCTGGGAGAGACTGTCCTAATACTGGGGGGGAAAGTGGCATTTTGGTGGAGAAAATGTCCTATTTTGGTGGAGAAAACAGGTATTTCTGGGAGAAACTGCCCTCCTTTGAGGCGGAAAACTGGTATTTTTGGGAGAATATGTTATCTATTTTGGAGAAAACTGGCATTTCTGGGAGAAAATATCCAATCTGCGGGGAGAAAGCTGGTATTTGTGGGAGAAATTGTCCTATTTCAGGGGGGAGACCTGGTATTTGTGGGAGAAAATGTCCTATTTTGGAGTTGAAATCGGGTATTCCTTGAAGAAAAAAGAATATTGAGGGGGAGAAAAGTGGTATTTCTGGTAGAAAATGCCCTACGTTTGAGAAACAATCTAGCATTTCTGGGAGCAAATGTCGTGATTTAGGGAGAAAGCTGGTATTTGTGGGAGAAAAATATCCGATATTTGGGAGAAAGGTGGTATATCTGGCCGAGAAGGACATATTTCTGGGGAGAAAGCTGGTATCTCTGGGAGAACCTGTCCTGATATTGGGGCGAGAACTGGTATTTCTAGAAGAAAATGTCGAATGTAGTGGAGAAAACTGGTGTTTGTGGGTGGAACTTGCCTATTTTGAGGCAGACAACTGGTATTTGTGGGAGAAAATGTCCTGATTTGGGGCGAATGCTGGCATTTCTGGGAGAGACTGTCGTAATACTGGGGGGGAAAGTGGCATTTTGGTGGAGAAAATGTCCTATTTTGGTGGAGAAAACAGGTATTTCTGGGAGAAACTGCCCTCCCTTGCGGCGGAAAACTGGTATTTTTGGGAGAATGTGTTATCTATTTGGGAGAAAACTGGCATTTCTGGAAGAAAACGTCCAATCTGCGGGGAGAAAGCTGGTATTTTTGGGAGAAATTGTGCGATATTTGGGAGAAAACTGGTATATCTGGCCGAGAAGGACATATTTCTGGGGAGAAAACTGGTATTTCTGGGAGAACCTGTCCTGATATTGGGGTAAAAATTGGTATTTCTAGAAGAAAATGTCGAATGTAGTGGAGAAAACTGGTGTTTGTGGGTGAAACTTGCCTATTTTGAGGCAGACAACTGGTATTTGTGGGAGAAAAGTTCCTGTTTTGGGGAGAATACTGGCATTTCTGAGAGAGACTGTCCTAACACTGGGGGGGAAAGTGGCATTTTGGTGGAGAAAATGTCCTATTTTGGTGGAGAAAACAGGTATTTCTGGGAGAAACTGCCCTCCTTTGAGGCGGAAAACTGGTATTTTTGGGAGAATATTGTATATATTATGGAGAAAACTGGCATTTCTGGAAGAAAATATCCAATCTGCGGGGAGAAAGCTGGTATTTTTGGGAGAAATTGTCCTATTTCAGGGGGGAGACCTGGTATTTGTGGGAGAAAATGTCCTATTTTGGAGTTGAAATCGGGTATTGCTTGAAGAGAATAGAATATTTTGGGGGAGAAAAGTGGTATTTCTGGCAGAAAATGCCCTACATTTGAGAAACAATCTTGCATTTCTGGGAGCAAATGTCGTGATTTGGGGAGAAAGCTGGTATTTGTGGGAGAAAAATATCCGATATTTGGGAGAAAGGTGGTATATCTGGCCGAGAAGGACATATTTCTGGGGAGAAAGCTGGTATCTCTGGGAGAACCTGTCCTGATATTGGGGCGAGAACTGGTATTTCTAGAAGAAAATGTCGAATGTAGTGGAGAAAACTGGTGTTTGTGGGTGGAACTTGCCTATTTTGAGGCAGAGAACTGGTATTTGTGGGAGAAAATGTCCTGTTTTGGGGAGAATACTGGCACTTCTGGGTGAGACTGTCCTAATATCGGTGGGGAAACTGGTATTTGTAGAAGAAAATGTCCTATTTTGGTGGAGAACATAGGTATTTCTGGGAGAAAGCTGCCCTCCTTTGAGGCGGAAAACTGGTATTTGTGGGAGAATGTGTTATCTATTTGGGAGAAAACTGACATTTCTGGGAGAATCTGCCCTACTTCGAGGCAGAAAGCTGGTATTTGTGGGAGAAAATGTCCTATTTGGGGGATAAAGCAGGTATTTGTGGGAGAAATTGTCCTATTTCAGGGGAGAAAAGTGGTATTTGTGGGAGAGAAGGTCCCATATTTGGGAGAAAACTGGTCTATCTGGCCGACAATATTTCTGGGGAGAAAGCTGATATTTCTGGGAGAAACGGTCCTAATACTGGGGCGAGAACTGGTATTTCTGAGGAAAGTGTCCCATTCTGGGGACAAAACTGGTATTTCTGGGAGAGACTGTCCTAAGACTGGGGGGGGAACTGGTATTTGTAGAAGAAAATGTCCTATTTTGGTGGAGAACACAGGTATTTCTGGGAGAAAGTGCCCTCCTTTGAGGCAGAAATCTGGTATTTCTGTGAGAATATTGTATATATTTGGGAGAAACCTGGCATTTCTGGGAGAAAATATCCAATCTGGGAGGACAAAGCTGGTATTTGTGGGAGAAAATGTCCTATTTTGGAGTTGAAATCGAGTATTCCTTGAAGAAAATAGAATGTTGAGGGGGAGAAAAGCGGTATTTCTGGAAGAAAATGCCCTACGTTTGAGAAACAATCTAGCATTTCTGGGAGCAAATGTTGTGATTTGGGGAGAAAGCTGGTATTTGTGGGAGAAAAATATCCGATATTTGGGAGAAAGGTGGTATATCTGGCCGAGAAGGACATATTTCTGTGGAGAAAGCTGGTATTTCTGGGAGAACCTGTCCTGATATTGGGGCGAGAACTGGTATTTCTGGAAGAAAATGTCGAATGTAGTGGAGAAAACTGGTGTTTGTGGGTGGAACTTGCCTATTTTGAGGCAGACAACTGGTATTTGTGGGAGAAAATGTCCTGTTTTGGTGAGAACACTGGCACTTCTGGGTGAGACTTTCCTAATATTGGGGGGAAAGTGGCATTTTGGTGGAGAAAATGTCCTATTTTGGTGGAGAACACAGGTATTTTTGGGAGAAACTGCCCTCCTTTGAGATAGAAAACTGGTATTTTTGGGAGAATATGTTATCTATTTTGGAGAAAACTGGCATTTCTGGGAGAAAATATCCAATCTGCGGGGAGAAAGCTGGTATTTGTGGGAGAAATTGTCCTATTTCAGGGGGGAGACCTGGTATTTGTGGGAGAAAATGTCCTGTTTTGGGGAGAATGCTGACACTTCTGGGTGAGACTGTCCTAATATCGGGGGGGAAACTGGTATTTGTAGAAGAAAATGTCCTATTTTGGTAGAGAAAACAGGTATTTCTGGGAGAAACTGCCCTCCTTTGCGGTAGAAAACTGGTATTTTTGGGAGAATGTGTTATCTATTTGGGAGAAAACTGGCATTTCTGGAAGAAAACGTCCAATCTGGGGGGAGAAAAGTGATATTTCTGGGAGAAAATGTGCCATATTTGGGAGAAAACTGGTATATCTGGCCGAGAAGGACATATTTCTGGGGAGAAAACTGGTATTTCTGGGAGAACCTGTCCTGATATTGGGGTAAAAATTGGTATTTCTAGAAGAAAATGTCGAATGTAGTGGAGAAAACTGGTGTTTGTGGGTGAAACTTGCCTATTTTGAGGCAGACAACTGGTATTTGTGGGAGAAAATGTCCTGTTTTGGGGCGAATACTGGCATTTCTGAGAGAGACTGTCCTAACACTGGGGGGGAAAGTGGCATTTTGGTGGAGAAAATGTCCTATTTTGGTGGAGAACACAGGTATTTCTGGGAGAAACTGCCCTCCTTTGAGGCGGAAAACTGGTATTTTTGGGAGAATATGTTATCTATTTTGGAGAAAACTGGCATTTCTGGGAGAAAATATCCAATCTGCGGGGAGAAAGCTGGTATTTTTGGGAGAAATTGTCCTATTTCCGGGGGGAGACCTGGTATTTGTGGGAGAAAATGTCCTATTTTGGAGTTGAAATCGGGTATTGCTTGAAGAGAATAGAATATTGGGGGGGAGAAAAGTGGTATTTCTGGAAGAAAATGCCCTACGTTTGAGAAACAATCTTGCATTTCTGGGAGCAAATGTCGTGATTTGGGGAGAAAGCTGGTATTTGTGGGAGAAAAATATCCGATATTTGGGAGAAAGGTGGTATATCTGGCCGAGAAGGACATATTTCTGTGGAGAAAGCTGGTATCTCTGGGAGAACCTGTCCTGATATTGGGGCGAGAACTGGTATTTCTAGAAGAAAATGTCGAATGTAGTGGAGAAAACTGGTGTTTGTGGGTGGAACTTGCCTATTTTGAGGCAGAGAACTGGTATTTGTGGGAGAAAATGTCCTGTTTTGGGGAGAATACTGGCATTTCTGGGAGAGACTGTCGTAATACTGGGGGGGAAAGTGGCATTTTGGTGGAGAAAATGTCCTATTTTGGTGGAGAACACAGGTATTTCTGGGAGAAAGTGCCCTCCTTTGAGGTGGAAAACTGGTATTTGTGGGAGAATATGTTATCTGTTTGGGAGAAAACTGGCATTTCTGGGAGAATCTGCCCTACTTCGAGGCAGAAAGCTGGTATTTGTGGGAGAAGATGTCCTATTTTGGGGATAAAGCAGGTATTTGTGGGAGAAATTGTCCTATTTCAGGGGAGAAAAGTGGTATTTGTGGGAGAGAAGGTCCCATATTTGGGAGAAAACTGGTCTATCTGGCCGAGAGTACCGGAAGACTGGAAGCTTGCCAATGTGACTCCCGTCTACAAGAAGGGCTGTAAGGAGGACCCGGGGAACTACAGGCCTGTTAGCCTGACCTCGGTGCCGGGGAAGGTTATGGAGCAGATTGTCTTGAGGGAGATCACGCGGCAAGTGCGGGACTACCGGGGGATCAGGCCTAGCCAGCATGGGTTCACGAAGGGCAGGTCCTGCTTGACCAACCTGATCTCCTTCTATGATCTAGTGAGCCGCCTGGTGGATGAGGGAAAGGCTGTTGATGTAGTCTACCTAGACTTCAGCAAAGCCTTTGACACTGTCTCCCACAGTATTCTCCTGCAGAAGCTGGCAGTCCGTGGCTTGGACAGGTACACTCTTGGCTGGGTAAGGAACTGGCTGGAGGGCCGGGCCCAGAGAGTGGTGGTCAATGGAGCCAAATCCGGCTGGCGACCGGCCACGAGTGGGCTTCCCCAGGGGTCGGTGCTGGGGCCTGTCCTGTTCAATATCTTTATTGATGACCTGGATGAGGGCATTGAGTGCACCCTCAGTAAGTTTGCAGATGACACCAAGCTGGCTGGAAGTGTCGATCTGCCTGGGGGTAGCGAGGCCCTACAGAGGGATCTGGACAGGCTGGATAGCTGGGCTGAAGCCAATGGGATGAGGTTTAATAAGACCAAATGCCGGGTCCTACACTTTGGCCACGGCAACCCCAAGCAACGCTACAGGCTTGGGGCGGAGTGGCTGGAAGACTGTGTAGAGGAAATGGACCTGGGGGTGTTGGTTGACGCTCGGCTAAACATGAGCCAGCAGTGTGCCCGGGTGGCCAAGAAGGCCAATGGCATCCTGGCTTGTATCAGAAGTAGTGTGACCAGCAGGAGCAGGGAAGTAATTGTCCCCCTGTACTCAGCTCTGGTGAGGCCGCACCTCGAGTACTGTGTCCAGTTCTGGGCCCCTCACTACAAGAAAGACATTGAGGCCCTGGAGCGTGTTCAAAGAAGGGCAACAAAGCTGGTGAGGGGTCTGGAGCACAGGCCTTATGAGGAGCGGCTGAGGGAGCTGGGATTGTTCAGTCTGGAGAAGAGGAGGCTCAGGGGAGACCTTATTGCTCTCTAGAACTACCTGAAGGGAGGTTGTAGCGAGCTAGGGGTCGGCCTCTTCTCTCGTGTAACTGGTGATAGGACTAGGGGGAATGGTTTCAAGCTGCGCCATGGAAGATTCAGGCTGGATATTAGGAAATACTACTTCTCTGAAAGAGTGGTCGGGCACTGGAATGGGCTGCCCGGGGAGGTGGTGGAGTCACTGACCCTGGAGGTGTTCAAGGAACGTTTGGATGTTGTGTTGAGGGATATAGTTTAGCGGGAACCATGGGTGATAGGTGGATGGTTGGACTGGATGATCTTATAGGTCTTTTCCAGCCTTGGTGACTCTGTGATTCTGTGATTCTGTGAAACAATCTAGCATTTCTGGGAGCAAATGTCGTGATCTGGGGAGAAAGCTGGTATTTGTGGGAGAAAAATATCCGATATTTGGGAGAAAGATGGTATATCTGGCCGAGAAGGACATATTTCTGTGGAGAAAGCTGGTATCTCTGGGAGAACCTGTCCTGATATTGGGGCGAGAACTGGTATTTCTAGAAGAAAATGTCGAATGTAGTGGAGAAAACTGGTGTTTGAGGGTGGAACTTGCCTATTTTGAGGCAGACAACTGGTATTTGTGGGAGAAAATGTCCTGTTTTGGGGCGAACACTGGCATTTCTGGGAGAGGCTGTCGTAATACTGGGGGGGAAAGTGGCATTTTGGTGGAGAAAATGTCCTATTTTGGTGGAGAAAACAGGTATTTCTGGGAGAAACTGCCCTCCTTTGAGGCGGAAAACTGGTATTTGTGGGAGAATATGTTATCTATTTTGGAGAAAACTGGCATTTCTGGGAGAAAATATCCAATCTGCGGGGAGAAAGCTGGTATTTGTGGGAGAAATTGTCCTATTTCAGGGGGGAGACCTGGTATTTGTGGGAGAAAATGTCCTATTTTGGAGTTGAAATCGGGTATTCCTTGAAGAAAAAAGAATATTGAGGGGGAGAAAAGTGGTATTTCTGGTAGAAAATGCCCTACGTTTGAGAAACAATCTAGCATTTCTGGGAGCAAATGTCGTGATTTGGGGAGAAAGCTGGTATTTGTGGGAGAAAAATATCCGATATTTGGGAGAAAGGTGGTATATCTGGCCGAGAAGGACATATTTCTGGGGAGAAAGCTGGTATCTCTGGGAGAACCTGTCCTGATATTGGGGCGAGAACTGGTATTTCTAGAAGAAAATGTCGAATGTAGTGGAGAAAACTGGTGTTTGTGGGTGGAACTTGCCTATTTTGAGGCAGAGAACTGGTATTTGTGGGAGAAAATGTCCTGTTTTGGGGAGAATACTGGCACTTCTGGGTGAGACTGTCCTAATATCGGTGGGGAAACTGGTATTTGTAGAAGAAAATGTCCTATTTTGGTGGAGAACATAGGTATTTCTGGGAGAAAGCTGCCCTCCTTTGAGGCGGAAAACTGGTATTTGTGGGAGAATGTGTTATCTATTTGGGAGAAAACTGACATTTCTGGGAGAATCTGCCCTACTTCGAGGCAGAAAGCTGGTATTTGTGGGAGAAAATGTCCTATTTGGGGGATAAAGCAGGTATTTGTGGGAGAAATTGTCCTATTTCAGGGGAGAAAAGTGGTATTTGTGGGAGAGAAGGTCCCATATTTGGGAGAAAACTGGTCTATCTGGCCGACAATATTTCTGGGGAGAAAGCTGATATTTCTGGGAGAAACGGTCCTAATACTGGGGCGAGAACTGGTATTTCTGAGGAAAGTGTCCCATTCTGGGGACAAAACTGGTATTTCTGGGAGAGACTGTCCTAAGACTGGGGGGGGAACTGGTATTTGTAGAAGAAAATGTCCTATTTTGGTGGAGAACACAGGTATTTCTAGGAGAAAGTGCCCTCCTTTGAGGCAGAAATCTGGTATTTCTGTGAGAATATTGTATATATTTGGGAGAAACCTGGCATTTCTGGGAGAAAATATCCAATCTGCGTTGAGAAAGCTGGTATTTGTGGGAGAAAATGTCCTATTTTGGAGTTGAAATCGAGTATTCCTTGAAGAAAATATAATATTGAGGGGGAGAAAAGTGGTATTTCTGGAAGAAAATGCCCTACGTTTGGAAAGAATCTAGCATTTCTGGGAGCAAATGTCGTGATTTGGGGAGAAAGCTGGTATTTGTGGGAGAAAAATATCCGATATTTGGGAGAAAGGTGGTATATCTGGCCGAGAAGGACATATTTCTGTGGAGAAAGCTGGTATTTCTGGGAGAACCTGTCCTGATATTGGGGCGAGAACTGGTATTTCTAGAAGAAAATGTCGAATGTAGTGGAGAAAACTGGTGTTTGTGGGTGAAACTTGCCTATTTTGAGGCAGAACACTGGTATTTGTGGGAGAAAATGTGCTGTTTTGGGGAGAATACTGGCACTTCTGGGTGAGACTTTCCTAATATTGGGGGGAAAGTGGCATTTTGGTGGAGAAAATGTCCTATTTTGGTAGAGAAAACAGGTATTTTTGGGAGAAAGTGCCCTCCTTTGCGGTAGAAAACTGGTATTTTTGGGAGAATATGTTATCTATTTTGGAGAAAACTGGCATTTCTGGGAGAAAATATCCAATCTGCGGGGAGAAAGCTGGTATTAGTGGGAGAAAATGTCCTGTTTTGGAGTTGAAATCGGGTATTCCTTGAAGAAAATAGAATATTGAGGGGGAGAAAAGTGGTATTTCTGGTAGAAAATGCCCTACATTTGAGAAACAGTCTTGCATTTCTGGGAGCAAATGTCGTGATTTGGGGAGAAAGCTGGTATTTGTGGGAGAAAAATATCCGATATTTGGGAGAAAGGTGGTATATCTGGCCGAGAAGGACATATTTCTGGGGAGAAAGCTGGTATCTCTGGGAGAACCTGTCCTGATATTGGGGCGAGAACTGGTATTTCTAGAAGAAAATGTTGAATGTAGTGGAGAAAAGTGGTGTTTGTGGGTGAAACTTGCCTATTTTGAGGCAGACGAATGGTATTTGTGGGAGAAAAGTTCCTGTTTTGGGGCGAATGCTGGCATTTCTGGGAGAGACTGTCGTAATACTGGGGGGGAAAGTGGCATTTTGGTGGAGAAAATGTCCTATTTTGGTAGAGAAAACAGGTATTTCTGGGAGAAACTGCCCTCCTTTGAGGCGGAAAATTGGTATTTGTGGGAGAATATGTTATCTATTTGGGAGAAAACTGGCATTTCTGGAAGAAAACGTCCAATCTGGGGGGAGAAAAGTGATATTTCTGGGAGAAAATGTGCGATATTTGGGAGAAAACTGGTATATCTGGCCGAGAAGGACATATTTCTGGGGAGAAAGCTGGTATCTCTGGGAGAACCTGTCCTGATATTTTGGCGAGAACTGGTATTTCTAGAAGAAAATGTTGAATGTAGTGGAGAAAAGTGGTACTTGTGGGTGAAACTTGCCTATTTTGAGGCAGACAACTGGTATTTGTGGGAGAAAAGTTCCTGTTTTGGGGCGAATACTGGCATTTCTGGGAGAGACTGTCGTAATACTGGGGGGGAAAGTGGCATTTTGGTGGAGAAAATGTCCTATTTTGGTGGAGAACACAGGTATTTCTGGGTGAAAGCTGCCCTCCTTTGAGGCGGAAAACTGGTATTTGTGGGAGAATATGTTATCTATTTGGGAGAAAACTGGCATTTCTGGGAGAATCTGCCCTACTTCGAGGCAGAAAGCTGGTATTTGTGGGAGAAGATGTCCTGTTTTGGGGATAAAGCAGGTATTTGTGGGAGAAATTGTCCTATTTCAGGGGAGAAAAGTGGTATTTGTGGGAGAGAAGGTCCCATATTTGGGAGAAAACTGGTCTATCTGGCCGAGAGTACCGGAAGACTGGAAGCTTGCCAGTGTGACTCCCATCTACAAGAAGGGCTGTAAGGAGGACCCGGGGAACTACAGGCCTGTTAGCCTGACCTCGGTGCCGGGGAAGGTTATGGAGCAGATTGTCTTGAGGGAGATCACGCGGCAAGTGCGGGACTACCGGGGGATCAGGCCTAGCCAGCATGGGTTCACGAAGGGCAGGTCCTGCTTGACCAACCTGATCTCCTTCTATGATCTAGTGAGCCGCCTGGTGGATGAGGGAAAGGCTGTTGATGTAGTCTACCTAGACTTCAGCAAAGCCTTTGACACTGTCTCCCACAGTATTCTCCTGCAGAAGCTGGCAGTCCGTGGCTTGGACAGGTACACTCTTGGCTGGGTAAGGAACTGGCTGGAGGGCCGGGCCCAGAGAGTGGTGGTCAATGGAGCCAAATCCGGCTGGCGACCGGCCACGAGTGGGCTTCCCCAGGGGTCGGTGCTGGGGCCTGTCCTGTTCAATATCTTTATTGATGACCTGGATGAGGGCATTGAGTGCACCCTCAGTAAGTTTGCAGATGACACCAAGCTGGCTGGAAGTGTCGATCTGCCTGGGGGTAGCGAGGCCCTACAGAGGGATCTGGACAGGCTGGATAGCTGGGCTGAAGCCAATGGGATGAGGTTTAATAAGACCAAATGCCGGGTCCTACACTTTGGCCACGGCAACCCCAAGCAACGCTACAGGCTTGGGGCGGAGTGGCTGGAAGACTGTGTAGAGGAAATGGACCTGGGGGTGTTGGTTGACGCTCGGCTAAACATGAGCCAGCAGTGTGCCCGGGTGGCCAAGAAGGCCAATGGCATCCTGGCTTGTATCAGAAGTAGTGTGACCAGCAGGAGCAGGGAAGTAATTGTCCCCCTGTACTCAGCTCTGGTGAGGCCGCACCTCGAGTACTGTGTCCAGTTCTGGGCCCCTCACTACAAGAAAGACATTGAGGCCCTGGAGCGTGTTCAAAGAAGGGCAACAAAGCTGGTGAGGGGTCTGGAGCACAGGCCTTATGAGGAGCGGCTGAGGGAGCTGGGATTGTTCAGTCTGGAGAAGAGGAGGCTCAGGGGAGACCTTATTGCTCTCTAGAACTACCTGAAGGGAGGTTGTAGCGAGCTAGGGGTCGGCCTCTTCTCTCGTGTAACTGGTGATAGGACTAGGGGGAATGGTTTCAAGCTGCGCCATGGAAGATTCAGGCTGGATATTAGGAAATACTACTTCTCTGAAAGAGTGGTCGGGCACTGGAATGGGCTGCCCGGGGAGGTGGTGGAGTCACTGACCCTGGAGGTGTTCAAGGAACGTTTGGATGTTGTGTTGAGGGATATAGTTTAGTGGGAACCATGGGTGATAGGTGGATGGTTGGACTGGATGATCTTATAGGTCTTTTCCAGCCTTGGTGACTCTGTGATTCTGTGATTCTGTGAAACAATCTAGCATTTCTGGGAGCAAATGTCGTGATCTGGGGAGAAAGCTGGTATTTGTGGGAGAAAAATATCCGATATTTGGGAGAAAGGTGGTATATCTGGCCGAGAAGGACATATTTCTATGGAGAAAGCTGGTATCTCTGGGAGAACCTGTCCTGATATTGGGGCGAGAACTGGTATTTCTAGAAGAAAATGTCGAATGTAGTGGAGAAAACTGGTGTTTGTGGGTGGAACTTGCCTATTTTGAGGCAGACAACTGGTATTTGTGGGAGAAATTGTCCTATTTCAGGGGGGAGACCTGGTATTTGTGGGAGAAAATGTGCTGTTTTGGGGCGAATACTGGCATTTCTGGGAGAGACTGTCGTCATACTGGGGGGGAAAGTGGCATTTTGGTGGAGAAAATGTCCTATTTTGGTGGAGAACACAGGTATTTCTGGGAGAAACTGCCCTCCTTTGAGGCGGAAAATTGGTATTTGTGGGAGAATATGTTATCTTTTTGGGAGAAAACTGGCATTTCTGGAAGAAAACGTCCAATCTGGGGGGAGAAAAGTGATATTTCTGGGAGAAAATGTGCGATATTTGGGAGAAAACTGGTATATCTGGCCGAGAAGGACATATTTCTGGGGAGAAAGCTGGTATCTCTGGGAGAACCTGTCCTGATATTGGGGCGAGAACTGGTATTTCTAGAAGAAAATGTTGAATGTAGTGGAGAAAAGTGGTACTTGTGGGTGAAACTTGCCTATTTTGAGGCAGACAACTGGTATTTGTGGGAGAAAAGTTCCTGTTTTGGGGAGAATACTGGCATTTCTGGGAGAGACTGTCGTAATACTGGGGGGGAAAGTGGCATTTTGGTGGAGAAAATGTCCTATTTTGGTGGAGAACACAGGTATTTCTGGGTGAAAGCTGCCCTCCTTTGAGGCGGAAAACTGGTATTTGTGGGAGAATATGTTATCTATTTGGGAGAAAACTGGCATTTCTGGGAGAATCTGCCCTACTTCGAGGCAGAAAGCTGGTATTTGTGGGAGAAGATGTCCTGTTTTGGGGATAAAGCAGGTATTTGTGGGAGAAATTGTCCTATTTCAGGGGAGAAAAGTGGTATTTGTGGGAGAGAAGGTCCCATATTTGGGAGAAAACTGGTCTATCTGGCCGAGAGTACCGGAAGACTGGAAGCTTGCCAGTGTGACTCCCATCTACAAGAAGGGCTGTAAGGAGGACCCGGGGAACTACAGGCCTGTTAGCCTGACCTCGGTGCCGGGGAAGGTTATGGAGCAGATTGTCTTGAGGGAGATCACGCGGCAAGTGCGGGGCTACCGGGGGATCAGGCCTAGCCAGCATGGGTTCACGAAGGGCAGGTCCTGCTTGACCAACCTGATCTCCTTCTATGATCTAGTGAGCCGCCTGGTGGATGAGGGAAAGGCTGTTGATGTAGTCTACCTAGACTTCAGCAAAGCCTTTGACACTGTCTCCCACAGTATTCTCCTGCAGAAGCTGGCAGTCCGTGGCTTGGACAGGTACACTCTTGGCTGGGTAAGGAACTGGCTGGAGGGCCGGGCCCAGAGAGTGGTGGTCAATGGAGCCAAATCCGGCTGGCGACCGGCCACGAGTGGGCTTCCCCAGGGGTCGGTGCTGGGGCCTGTCCTGTTCAATATCTTTATTGATGACCTGGATGAGGGCATTGAGTGCACCCTCAGTAAGTTTGCAGATGACACCAAGCTGGCTGGAAGTGTCGATCTGCCTGGGGGTAGCGAGGCCCTACAGAGGGATCTGGACAGGCTGGATAGCTGGGCTGAAGCCAATGGGATGAGGTTTAATAAGACCAAATGCCGGGTCCTACACTTTGGCCACGGCAACCCCAAGCAACGCTACAGGCTTGGGGCGGAGTGGCTGGAAGACTGTGTAGAGGAAATGGACCTGGGGGTGTTGGTTGACGCTCGGCTAAACATGAGCCAGCAGTGTGCCCGGGTGGCCAAGAAGGCCAATGGCATCCTGGCTTGTATCAGAAGTAGTGTGACCAGCAGGAGCAGGGAAGTAATTGTCCCCCTGTACTCAGCTCTGGTGAGGCCGCACCTCGAGTACTGTGTCCAGTTCTGGGCCCCTCACTACAAGAAAGACATTGAGGCCCTGGAGCGTGTTCAAAGAAGGGCAACAAAGCTGGTGAGGGGTCTGGAGCACAGGCCTTATGAGGAGCGGCTGAGGGAGCTGGGATTGTTCAGTCTGGAGAAGAGGAGGCTCAGGGGAGACCTTATTGCTCTCTAGAACTACCTGAAGGGAGGTTGTAGCGAGCTAGGGGTCGGCCTCTTCTCTCGTGTAACTGGTGATAGGACTAGGGGGAATGGTTTCAAGCTGCGCCATGGAAGATTCAGGCTGGATATTAGGAAATACTACTTCTCTGAAAGAGTGGTCGGGCACTGGAATGGGCTGCCCGGGGAGGTGGTGGAGTCACTGACCCTGGAGGTGTTCAAGGAACGTTTGGATGTTGTGTTGAGGGATATAGTTTAGTGGGAACCATGGGTGATAGGTGGATGGTTGGACTGGATGATCTTATAGGTCTTTTCCAGCCTTGGTGACTCTGTGATTCTGTGATTCTGTGAAACAATCTAGCATTTCTGGGAGCAAATGTCGTGATCTGGGGAGAAAGCTGGTATTTGTGGGAGAAAAATATCCGATATTTGGGAGAAAGGTGGTATATCTGGCCGAGAAGGACATATTTCTGGGGAGAAAGCTGGTATCTCTGGGAGAACCTGTCCTGATATTGGGGCGAGAACTGGTATTTCTAGAAGAAAATGTCGAATGTAGTGGAGAAAACTGGTGTTTG
The DNA here is from genome assembly GCA_030408155.1 of Lophura swinhoii. Lineage (NCBI taxonomy): Eukaryota > Metazoa > Chordata > Aves > Galliformes > Phasianidae > Lophura > Lophura swinhoii. The sequence continues at coordinate 13,102,969 of CM059471.1, forward strand.
TGGGTGGAACTTGCCTATTTTGAGGCAGACAACTGGTATTTGTGGGAGAAAATGTGCTGTTTTGGGGCGAATACTGGCATTTCTGGGAGAGACTGTCCTAATACTGGGGGGGAAAGTGGCATTTTGGTGGAGAAAATGTCCTATTTTGGTGGAGAAAACAGGTATTTCTGGGAGAAACTGCCCTCCCTTGCGGCGGAAAACTGGTATTTTTGGGAGAATGTGTTATCTATTTGGGAGAAAACTGGCATTTCGGGATGAAAATATCCAATCTGCGGGGAGAAAGCTGGTATTTTTGGGAGAAATTGTCCTATTTCAGGGGGGAGACCTGGTATTTGTGGGAGAAAATGTCCTATTTTGGAGTTGAAATCGGGTATTCCTTGAAGAAAATAGAATATTGAGGGGGAGAAAAGTGGTATTTCTGGTAGAAAATGCCCTACGTTTGAGAAACAATCTTGCATTTCTGGGAGCAAATGTCGTGATTTGGGGAGAAAGCTGGTATTTGTGGGAGAAAAATATCCGATATTTGGGAGAAAACTGGTATATCTGGCCGAGAAGGACATATTTCTGGGGAGAAAGCTGGTATCTCTGGGAGAACCTGTCCTGATATTGGGGCGAGAACTGGTATTTCTAGAAGAAAATGTCGAATGTAGTGGAGAAAACTGGTGTTTGTGGGTGAAACTTGCCTATTTTGAGGCAGAAAACTGGTATTTGTGGGAGAAAATGTCCTGTTTTGGGGAGAATGCTGACACTTCTGGGTGAGACTGTCCTACTATCGGGGGGGAAACTGGTATTTGTAGAAGAAAATGTCCAATTTTGGTGGAGAAAACAGGTATTTCTGGGAGAAAGTGCCCTCCTTTGAGGCGGAAAACTGGTATTTTTGGGAGAATGTGTTATCTATTTGGGAGAAAACTGGCATTTCTGGAAGAAAACGTCCAATCTGGGGGGAGAAAAGTGATATTTCTGGGAGAAAATGTGCGATATTTGGGAGAAAACTGGTATATCTGGCCGAGAAGGACATATTTCTGGGGAGAAAACTGGTATTTCTGGGAGAACCTGTCCTGATATTGGGGTAAAAATTGGTATTTCTAGAAGAAAATGTCGAATGTAGTGGAGAAAACTGGTGTTTGTGGGTGAAACTTGCCTATTTTGAGGCAGACAACTGGTATTTGTGGGAGAAAAGTTCCTGTTTTGGGGAGAATACTGGCATTTCTGAGAGAGACTGTCCTAACACTGGGGGGGAAAGTGGCATTTTGGTGGAGAAAATGTCCTATTTTGGTGGAGAAAACAGGTATTTCTGGGAGAAACTGCCCTCCTTTGAGGCGGAAAACTGGTATTTGTGGGAGAATATGTTATCTATTTGGGAGAAACCTGGCATTTCTGGGAGAATCTGCCCTACTTCGAGGCAGAAAGCTGGTATTTGTGGGAGAAATTGTCCTATTTCAGGGGGGAGACCTGGTATTTGTGGGAGAAAATGTCCTATTTTGGAGTTGAAATCGGGTATTGCTTGAAGAGAATAGAATATTGAGGGGGAGAAAAGTGGTATTTCTGGAAGAAAATGCCCTACGTTTGAGAAACAATCTAGCATTTCTGGGAGCAAATGTCGTGATTTGGGGAGAAAGCTGGTATTTGTGGGAGAAAAATATCCGATATTTGGGAGAAAGGTGGTATATCTGGCCGAGAAGGACATATTTCTGGGGAGAAAGCTGGTATCTCTGGGAGAACCTGTCCTGATATTGGGGCGAGAACTGGTATTTCTAGAAGAAAATGTCGAATGTAGTGGAGAAAACTGGTGTTTGTGGGTGGAACTTGCCTATTTTGAGGCAGACAACTGGTATTTGTGGGAGAAAATGTGCTGTTTTGGGGCGAATACTGGCATTTCTGGGAGAGACTGTCCTAATACTGGGGGGGAAAGTGGCATTTTGGTGGAGAAAATGTCCTATTTTGGTAGAGAACACAGGTATTTCTGGGAGAAACTGCCCTCCTTTGAGGCGGAAAACTGGTATTTGTGGGAGAATATGTTATCTATTTGGGAGAAAACTGGCATTTCTGGGAGAATCTGCCCTACTTCGAGGCAGAAAGCTGGTATTTGTGGGAGAAGATGTCCTATTTTGGGGATAAAGCAGGTATTTGTGGGAGAAATTGTCCTATTTCAGGGGAGAAAAGTGGTATTTGTGGGAGAGAAGGTCCCATATTTGGGAGAAAACTGGTCTATCTGGCCGAGAGTACCGGAAGACTGGAAGCTTGCCAATGTGACTCCCGTCTACAAGAAGGGCTGTAAGGAGGACCCGGGGAACTACAGGCCTGTTAGCCTGACCTCGGTGCCGGGGAAGGTTATGGAGCAGATTGTCTTGAGGGAGATCACGCGGCAAGTGCGGGACTACCGGGGGATCAGGCCTAGCCAGCATGGGTTCACGAAGGGCAGGTCCTGCTTGACCAACCTGATCTCCTTCTATGATCTAGTGAGCCGCCTGGTGGATGAGGGAAAGGCTGTTGATGTAGTCTACCTAGACTTCAGCAAAGCCTTTGACACTGTCTCCCACAGTATTCTCCTGCAGAAGCTGGCAGTCCGTGGCTTGGACAGGTACACTCTTGGCTGGGTAAGGAACTGGCTGGAGGGCCGGGCCCAGAGAGTGGTGGTCAATGGAGCCAAATCCGGCTGGCGACCGGCCACGAGTGGGCTTCCCCAGGGGTCGGTGCTGGGGCCTGTCCTGTTCAATATCTTTATTGATGACCTGGATGAGGGCATTGAGTGCACCCTCAGTAAGTTTGCAGATGACACCAAGCTGGCTGGAAGTGTCGATCTGCCTGGGGGTAGCGAGGCCCTACAGAGGGATCTGGACAGGCTGGATAGCTGGGCTGAAGCCAATGGGATGAGGTTTAATAAGACCAAATGCCGGGTCCTACACTTTGGCCACGGCAACCCCAAGCAACGCTACAGGCTTGGGGCGGAGTGGCTGGAAGACTGTGTAGAGGAAATGGACCTGGGGGTGTTGGTTGACGCTCGGCTAAACATGAGCCAGCAGTGTGCCCGGGTGGCCAAGAAGGCCAATGGCATCCTGGCTTGTATCAGAAGTAGTGTGACCAGCAGGAGCAGGGAAGTAATTGTCCCCCTGTACTCAGCTCTGGTGAGGCCGCACCTCGAGTACTGTGTCCAGTTCTGGGCCCCTCACTACAAGAAAGACATTGAGGCCCTGGAGCGTGTTCAAAGAAGGGCAACAAAGCTGGTGAGGGGTCTGGAGCACAGGCCTTATGAGGAGCGGCTGAGGGAGCTGGGATTGTTCAGTCTGGAGAAGAGGAGGCTCAGGGGAGACCTTATTGCTCTCTAGAACTACCTGAAGGGAGGTTGTAGCGAGCTAGGGGTCGGCCTCTTCTCTCGTGTAACTGGTGATAGGACTAGGGGGAATGGTTTCAAGCTGCGCCATGGAAGATTCAGGCTGGATATTAGGAAATACTACTTCTCTGAAAGAGTGGTCGGGCACTGGAATGGGCTGCCCGGGGAGGTGGTGGAGTCACTGACCCTGGAGGTGTTCAAGGAACGTTTGGATGTTGTGTTGAGGGATATAGTTTAGTGGGAACCATGGGTGATAGGTGGATGGTTGAACTGGATGATCTTATAGGTCTTTTCCAGCCTTGGTGACTCTGTGATTCTGTGATTCTGTGAAACAATCTAGCATTTCTGGGAGCAAATGTCGTGATCTGGGGAGAAAGCTGGTATTTGTGGGAGAAAAATATCCGATATTTGGGAGAAAGGTGGTATATCTGGCCGAGAAGGACATATTTCTGGGGAGAAAGCTGGTATCTCTGGGAGAACCTGTCCTGATATTGGGGCGAGAACTGGTATTTCTAGAAGAAAATGTCGAATGTAGTGGAGAAAACTGGTGTTTGTGGGTGGAACTTGCCTATTTTGAGGCAGACAACTGGTATTTGTGGGAGAAAATGTGCTGTTTTGGGGCGAATACTGGCATTTCTGGGAGAGACTGTCCTAATACTGGGGGGGAAAGTGGCATTTTGGTGGAGAAAATGTCCTATTTTGGTGGAGAAAACAGGTATTTCTGGGAGAAACTGCCCTCCCTTGCGGCGGAAAACTGGCATTTCTGGGAGAATGTGTTATCTATTTGAGAGAAAACTGGCATTTCGGGATGAAAATATCCAATCTGCGGGGAGAAAGCTGGTATTTTTGGGAGAAATTGTCCTATTTCAGGGGGGAGACCTGGTATTTGTGGGAGAAAATGTCCTATTTTGGAGTTGAAATCGGGTATTCCTTGAAGAAAATAGAATATTGAGGGGGAGAAAAGTGGTATTTCTGGTAGAAAATGCCCTACGTTTGAGAAACAATCTTGCATTTCTGGGAGCAAATGTTGTGATTTGGGGAGAAAGCTGGTATTTGTGGGAGAAAAATATCCGATATTTGGGAGAAAGGTGGTATATCTGGCCGAGAAGGACATATTTCTGGGGAGAAAGCTGGTATCTCTGGGAGAACCTGTCCTGATATTGGGGCGAGAACTGGTATTTCTAGAAGAAAATGTCGAATGTAGTGGAGAAAACTGGTGTTTGTGGGTGAAACTTGCCTATTTTGAGGCAGAAAACTGGTATTTGTGGGAGAAAATGTCCTGTTTTGGGGAGAATGCTGACACTTCTGGGTGAGACTGTCCTACTATCGGGGGGGAAACTGGTATTTGTAGAAGAAAATGTCCTATTTTGGTGGAGAAAACAGGTATTTCTGGGAGAAAGTGCCCTCCTTTGAGGCGGAAAACTGGTATTTTTGGGAGAATGTGTTATCTATTTGGGAGAAAACTGGCATTTCTGGAAGAAAACGTCCAATCTGGGGGGAGAAAAGTGATATTTCTGGGAGAAAATGTGCGATATTTGGGAGAAAACTGGTATATCTGGCCGAGAAGGACATATTTCTGGGGAGAAAACTGGTATTTCTGGGAGAACCTGTCCTGATATTGGGGTAAAAATTGGTATTTCTAGAAGAAAATGTCGAATGTAGTGGAGAAAACTGGTGTTTGTGGGTGAAACTTGCCTATTTTGAGGCAGACAACTGGTATTTGTGGGAGAAAAGTTCCTGTTTTGGGGCGAATACTGGCATTTCTGAGAGAGACTGTCCTAACACTGGGGGGGAAAGTGGCATTTTGGTGGAGAAAATGTCCTATTTTGGTGGAGAACACAGGTATTTCTGGGAGAAACTGCCCTCCTTTGAGGCGGAAAACTGGTATTTGTGGGAGAATATGTTATCTATTTGGGAGAAACCTGGCATTTCTGGGAGAATCTGCCCTACTTCGAGGCAGAAAGCTGGTATCTGTGGGAGAAATTGTCCTATTTCAGGGGGGAGACCTGGTATTTGTGGGAGAAAATGTCCTATTTTGGAGTTGAAATCGGGTATTGCTTGAAGAGAATAGAATATTGAGGGGGAGAAAAGTGGTATTTCTGGAAGAAAATGCCCTACGTTTGAGAAACAATCTAGCATTTCTGGGAGCAAATGTCGTGATTTGGGGAGAAAGCTGGTATTTGTGGGAGAAAAATATCCGATATTTGGGAGAAAACTGGTATATCTGGCCGAGAAGGACATATTTCTGGGGAGAAAGCTGGTATCTCTGGGAGAACCTGTCCTGATACTGGGGCGAGAACTGGTATTTCTAGAAGAAAATGTCGAATGTAGTGGAGAAAACTGGTGTTTGTGGGTGGAACTTGCCTATTTTGAGGCAGACAACTGGTATTTGTGGGAGAAAATGTGCTGTTTTGGGGCGAATACTGGCATTTCTGGGAGAGACTGTCGTAATACTGGGGGGGAAAGTGGCATTTTGGTGGAGAAAATGTCCTATTTTGGTGGAGAACACAGGTATTTCTGGGAGAAAGTGCCCTCCTTTGAGGCGGAAAACTGGTATTTGTGGGAGAATATGTTATCTATTTGGGAGAAAACTGGCATTTCTGGGAGAATCTGCCCTACTTCGAGGCAGAAAGCTGGTATTTGTGGGAGAAGATGTCCTATTTTGGGGATAAAGCAGGTATTTGTGGGAGAAATTGTCCTATTTCAGGGGAGAAAAGTGGTATTTGTGGGAGAGAAGGTCCCATATTTGGGAGAAAACTGGTCTATCTGGCCGAGAGTACCGGAAGACTGGAAGCTTGCCAATGTGACTCCCGTCTACAAGAAGGGCTGTAAGGAGGACCCGGGGAACTACAGGCCTGTTAGCCTGACCTCGGTGCCGGGGAAGGTTATGGAGCAGATTGTCTTGAGGGAGATCACGCGGCAAGTGCGGGACTACCGGGGGATCAGGCCTAGCCAGCATGGGTTCACGAAGGGCAGGTCCTGCTTGACCAACCTGATCTCCTTCTATGATCTAGTGAGCCGCCTGGTGGATGAGGGAAAGGCTGTTGATGTAGTCTACCTAGACTTCAGCAAAGCCTTTGACACTGTCTCCCACAGTATTCTCCTGCAGAAGCTGGCAGTCCGTGGCTTGGACAGGTACACTCTTGGCTGGGTAAGGAACTGGCTGGAGGGCCGGGCCCAGAGAGTGGTGGTCAATGGAGCCAAATCCGGCTGGCGACCGGCCACGAGTGGGCTTCCCCAGGGGTCGGTGCTGGGGCCTGTCCTGTTCAATATCTTTATTGATGACCTGGATGAGGGCATTGAGTGCACCCTCAGTAAGTTTGCAGATGACACCAAGCTGGCTGGAAGTGTCGATCTGCCTGGGGGTAGTGAGGCCCTACAGAGGGATCTGGACAGGCTGGATAGCTGGGCTGAAGCCAATGGGATGAGGTTTAATAAGACCAAATGCCGGGTCCTACACTTTGGCCACGGCAACCCCAAGCAACGCTACAGGCTTGGGGCGGAGTGGCTGGAAGACTGTGTAGAGGAAATGGACCTGGGGGTGTTGGTTGACGCTCGGCTAAACATGAGCCAGCAGTGTGCCCGGGTGGCCAAGAAGGCCAATGGCATCCTGGCTTGTATCAGAAGTAGTGTGACCAGCAGGAGCAGGGAAGTAATTGTCCCCCTGTACTCAGCTCTGGTGAGGCCGCACCTCGAGTACTGTGTCCAGTTCTGGGCCCCTCACTACAAGAAAGACATTGAGGCCCTGGAGCGTGTTCAAAGAAGGGCAACAAAGCTGGTGAGGGGTCTGGAGCACAGGCCTTATGAGGAGCGGCTGAGGGAGCTGGGATTGTTCAGTCTGGAGAAGAGGAGGCTCAGGGGAGACCTTATTGCTCTCTAGAACTACCTGAAGGGAGGTTGTAGCGAGCTAGGGGTCGGCCTCTTCTCTCGTGTAACTGGTGATAGGACTAGGGGGAATGGTTTCAAGCTGCGCCATGGAAGATTCAGGCTGGATATTAGGAAATACTACTTCTCTGAAAGAGTGGTCGGGCACTGGAATGGGCTGCCCGGGGAGGTGGTGGAGTCACTGACCCTGGAGGTGTTCAAGGAACGTTTGGATGTTGTGTTGAGGGATATAGTTTAGTGGGAACCATGGGTGATAGGTGGATGGTTGGACTGGATGATCTTATAGGTCTTTTCCAGCCTTGGTGATTCTGTGATTCTGTGATTCTGTGAAACAATCTAGCATTTCTGGGAGCAAATGTCGTGATTTGGGGAGAAAGCTGGTATTTGTGGGAGAAAAATATCCGATATTTGGGAGAAAGGTGGTATATCTGGCCGAGAAGGACATATTTCTGGGGAGAAAACTGGTATCTCTGGGAGAACCTGTCCTGATATTGGGGCGAGAACTGGTATTTCTAGAAGAAAATGTCGAATGTAGTGGAGAAAACTGGTGTTTGTGGGTGGAACTTGCCTATTTTGAGGCAGACAACTGGTATTTGTGGGAGAAAAGTTCCTGTTTTGGGGCGAATACTGGCATTTCTGGGAGAGACTGTCGTAATACTGGGGGGGAAAGTGGCATTTTGGTGGAGAAAATGTCCTATTTTGGTGGAGAAAACAGGTATTTCTGGGAGAAACTGCCCTCCCTTGCGGCGGAAAACTGGTATTTTTGGGAGAATGTGTTATCTATTTGGGAGAAAACTGGCATTTCGGGATGAAAATATCCAATCTGCGGGGAGAAAGCTGGTATTTTTGGGAGAAATTGTCCTATTTCAGGGGGGAGACCTGGTATTTGTGGGAGAAAATGTCCTATTTTGGAGTTGAAATCGGGTATTCCTTGAAGAAAATAGAATATTGTGGGGGAGAAAAGTGATATTTCTGGTAGAAAATGCCCTACGTTTGAGAAACAATCTTGCATTTCTGGGAGCAAATGTCGTGATTTGGGGAGAAAGCTGGTATTTGTGGGAGAAAAATATCCGATATTTGGGAGAAAACTGGTATATCTGGCCGAGAAGGTCATATTTCTGGGGAGAAAGCTGGTATCTCTGGGAGAACCTGTCCTGATATTGGGGCGAGAACTGGTATTTCTGGAAGAAAATGTCGAATGTAGTGGAGAAAACTGGTACTTGTGGGTGAAACTTGCCTATTTTGAGGCAGAAAACTGGTATTTGTGGGAGAAAATGTCCTGTTTTGGGGAGAATGCTGACACTTCTGGGTGAGACTGTCCTACTATCGGGGGGGAAACTGGTATTTGTAGAAGAAAATGTCCAATTTTGGTGGAGAAAACAGGTATTTCTGGGAGAAAGTGCCCTCCTTTGAGGCGGAAAACTGGTATTTTTGGGAGAATGTGTTATCTATTTGGGAGAAAACTGGCATTTCTGGAAGAAAACGTCCAATCTGGGGGGAGAAAAGTGATATTTCTGGGAGAAAATGTGCGATATTTGGGAGAAAACTGGTATATCTGGCCGAGAAGGACATATTTCTGGGGAGAAAACTGGTATTTCTGGGAGAACCTGTCCTGATATTGGGGTAAAAATTGGTATTTCTAGAAGAAAATGTCGAATGTAGTGGAGAAAACTGGTGTTTGTGGGTGAAACTTGCCTATTTTGAGGCAGACAACTGGTATTTGTGGGAGAAAAGTTCCTGTTTTGGGGAGAATACTGGCATTTCTGAGAGAGACTGTCCTAACACTGGGGGGGAAAGTGGCATTTTGGTGGAGAAAATGTCCTATTTTGGTGGAGAAAACAGGTATTTCTGGGAGAAACTGCCCTCCTTTGAGGCGGAAAACTGGTATTTGTGGGAGAATATGTTATCTATTTGGGAGAAACCTGGCATTTCTGGGAGAATCTGCCCTACTTCGAGGCAGAAAGCTGGTATCTGTGGGAGAAATTGTCCTATTTCAGGGGGGAGACCTGGTATTTGTGGGAGAAAATGTCCTATTTTGGAGTTGAAATCGGGTATTGCTTGAAGAGAATAGAATATTGAGGGGGAGAAAAGTGGTATTTCTGGAAGAAAATGCCCTACGTTTGAGAAACAATCTTGCATTTCTGGGAGCAAATGTCGTGATTTGGGGAGAAAGCTGGTATTTGTGGGAGAAAAATATCCGATATTTGGGAGAAAGGTGGTATATCTGGCCGAGAAGGACATATTTCTGGGGAGAAAGCTGGTATCTCTGGGAGAACCTGTCCTGATACTGGGGCGAGAACTGGTATTTCTAGAAGAAAATGTCGAATGTAGTGGAGAAAACTGGTGTTTGTGGGTGGAACTTGCCTATTTTGAGGCAGACAACTGGTATTTGTGGGAGAAAAGTTCCTGTTTTGGGGCGAATACTGGCATTTCTGGGAGAGACTGTCGTAATACTGGGGGGGAAAGTGGCATTTTGGTGGAGAAAATGTCCTATTTTGGTGGAGAAAACAGGTATTTCTGGGAGAAACTGCCCTCCCTTGCGGCGGAAAACTGGTATTTTTGGGAGAATGTGTTATCTATTTGGGAGAAAACTGGCATTTCGGGATGAAAATATCCAATCTGCGGGGAGAAAGCTGGTATTTTTGGGAGAAATTGTCCTATTTCAGGGGGGAGACCTGGTATTTGTGGGAGAAAATGTCCTATTTTGGAGTTGAAATCGGGTATTCCTTGAAGAAAATAGAATATTGTGGGGGAGAAAAGTGATATTTCTGGTAGAAAATGCCCTACGTTTGAGAAACAATCTTGCATTTCTGGGAGCAAATGTCGTGATTTGGGGAGAAAGCTGGTATTTGTGGGAGAAAAATATCCGATATTTGGGAGAAAACTGGTATATCTGGCCGAGAAGGTCATATTTCTGGGGAGAAAGCTGGTATCTCTGGGAGAACCTGTCCTGATATTGGGGCGAGAACTGGTATTTCTGGAAGAAAATGTCGAATGTAGTGGAGAAAACTGGTACTTGTGGGTGAAACTTGCCTATTTTGAGGCAGAAAACTGGTATTTGTGGGAGAAAATGTCCTGTTTTGGGGAGAATGCTGACACTTCTGGGTGAGACTGTCCTACTATCGGGGGGGAAACTGGTATTTGTAGAAGAAAATGTCCAATTTTGGTGGAGAAAACAGGTATTTCTGGGAGAAAGTGCCCTCCTTTGAGGCGGAAAACTGGTATTTTTGGGAGAATGTGTTATCTATTTGGGAGAAAACTGGCATTTCTGGAAGAAAACGTCCAATCTGGGGGGAGAAAAGTGATATTTCTGGGAGAAAATGTGCGATATTTGGGAGAAAACTGGTATATCTGGCCGAGAAGGACATATTTCTGGGGAGAAAACTGGTATTTCTGGGAGAACCTGTCCTGATATTGGGGTAAAAATTGGTATTTCTAGAAGAAAATGTCGAATGTAGTGGAGAAAACTGGTGTTTGTGGGTGAAACTTGCCTATTTTGAGGCAGACAACTGGTATTTGTGGGAGAAAAGTTCCTGTTTTGGGGAGAATACTGGCATTTCTGAGAGAGACTGTCCTAACACTGGGGGGGAAAGTGGCATTTTGGTGGAGAAAATGTCCTATTTTGGTGGAGAAAACAGGTATTTCTGGGAGAAACTGCCCTCCTTTGAGGCGGAAAACTGGTATTTGTGGGAGAATATGTTATCTATTTGGGAGAAACCTGGCATTTCTGGGAGAATCTGCCCTACTTCGAGGCAGAAAGCTGGTATCTGTGGGAGAAATTGTCCTATTTCAGGGGGGAGACCTGGTATTTGTGGGAGAAAATGTCCTATTTTGGAGTTGAAATCGGGTATTGCTTGAAGAGAATAGAATATTGAGGGGGAGAAAAGTGGTATTTCTGGAAGAAAATGCCCTACGTTTGAGAAACAATCTTGCATTTCTGGGAGCAAATGTCGTGATTTGGGGAGAAAGCTGGTATTTGTGGGAGAAAAATATCCGATATTTGGGAGAAAGGTGGTATATCTGGCCGAGAAGGACATATTTCTGGGGAGAAAGCTGGTATCTCTGGGAGAACCTGTCCTGATACTGGGGCGAGAACTGGTATTTCTAGAAGAAAATGTCGAATGTAGTGGAGAAAACTGGTGTTTGTGGGTGAAACTTGCCTATTTTGAGGCAGACAACTGGTATTTGTGGGAGAAAATGTGCTGTTTTGGGGCGAATACTGGCATTTCTGAGAGAGACTGTCCTAACACTGGGGGGGAAAGTGGCATTTTGGTGGAGAAAATGTCCTATTTTGGTGGAGAACACAGGTATTTCTGGGAGAAAGTGCCCTCCTTTGAGGCGGAAAACCGGTATTTTTGGGAGAATATGTTATATATTTTGGAGAAACCTGGCATTTCTGGAAGAAAATATCCAATCTGCGGGGAGAAAGCTGGTATTTGTGGGAAAAATTGTCCTATTTCAGGGGGGAGACCTGGTATTTGTGGGAGAAAATGTCCTATTTTGGAGTTGAAATCGGGTATTGCTTGAAGAGAATAGAATATTGAGGGGGAGAAAAGTGGTATTTCTGGTAGAAAATGCCCTACGTTTGAGAAACAATCTAGCATTTCTGGGAGCAAATGTCGTGATCTGGGGAGAAAGCTGGTATTTGTGGGAGAAAAATATCCGATATTTGGGAGAAAGGTGGTATATCTGGCCGAGAAGGACATATTTCTGGGGAGAAAGCTGGTATCTCTGGGAGAACCTGTCCTGATATTGGGGCGAGAACTGGTATTTCTAGAAGAAAATGTTGAATGTAGTGGAGAAAACTGGTGTTTGTGGGTGGAACTTGCCTATTTTGAGGCAGACAACTGGTATTTGTGGGAGAAAAGTTCCTGATTTGGGGCGAATACTGGCATTTCTGGGAGAGACTGTCCTAACACTGGGGGGGAAAGTGGCATTTTGGTGGAGAAAATGTCCTATTTTGGTGGAGAACACAGGTATTTCTGGGAGAAAGTGCCCTCCTTTGAGGCGGAAAACTGGTATTTGTGGGAGAATATGTTATCTATTTGGGAGAAAACTGGCATTTCTGGGAGAATCTGCCCTACTTCGAGGCAGAAAGCTGGTATTTGTGGGAGAAGATGTCCTATTTTGGGGATAAAGCAGGTATTTGTGGGAGAAATTGTCCTATTTCAGGGGAGAAAAGTGGTATTTGTGGGAGAGAAGGTCCCATATTTGGGAGAAAACTGGTCTATCTGGCCGAGAGTACCGGAAGACTGGAAGCTTGCCAATGTGACTCCCATCTACAAGAAGGGCTGTAAGGAGGACCCGGGGAACTACAGGCCTGTTAGCCTGACCTCGGTGCCGGGGAAGGTTATGGAGCAGATTGTCTTGAGGGAGATCACGCGGCAAGTGCGGGACTACCGGGGGATCAGGCCTAGCCAGCATGGGTTCACGAAGGGCAGGTCCTGCTTGACCAACCTGATCTCCTTCTATGATCTAGTGAGCCGCCTGGTGGATGAGGGAAAGGCTGTTGATGTAGTCTACCTAGACTTCAGCAAAGCCTTTGACACTGTCTCCCACAGTATTCTCCTGCAGAAGCTGGCAGTCCGTGGCTTGGACAGGTACACTCTTGGCTGGGTAAGGAACTGGCTGGAGGGCCGGGCCCAGAGAGTGGTGGTCAATGGAGCCAAATCCGGCTGGCGACCGGCCACGAGTGGGCTTCCCCAGGGGTCGGTGCTGGGGCCTGTCCTGTTCAATATCTTTATTGATGACCTGGATGAGGGCATTGAGTGCACCCTCAGTAAGTTTGCAGATGACACCAAGCTGGCTGGAAGTGTCGATCTGCCTGGGGGTAGCGAGGCCCTACAGAGGGATCTGGACAGGCTGGATAGCTGGGCTGAAGCCAATGGGATGAGGTTTAATAAGACCAAATGCCGGGTCCTACACTTTGGCCACGGCAACCCCAAGCAACGCTACAGGCTTGGGGCGGAGTGGCTGGAAGACTGTGTAGAGGAAATGGACCTGGGGGTGTTGGTTGACGCTCGGCAACCAGCAGTGTGCCCGGGTGGCCAAGAAGGCCAATGGCATCCTGGCTTGTATCAGAAGTAGTGTGACCAGCAGGAGCAGGGAAGTAATTGTCCCCCTGTACTCAGCTCTGGTGAGGCCGCACCTCGAGTACTGTGTCCAGTTCTGGGCCCCTCACTACAAGAAAGACATTGAGGCCCTGGAGCGTGTTCAAAGAAGGGCAACAAAACTGGTGAGGGGTCTGGAGCACAGGCCTTATGAGGAGCGGCTGAGGGAGCTGGGATTGTTCAGTCTGGAGAAGAGGAGGCTCAGGGGAGACCTTATTGCTCTCTAGAACTACCTGAAGGGAGGTTGTAGCGAGCTAGGGGTCGGCCTCTTCTCTCGTGTAACTGGTGATAGGACTAGGGGGAATGGTTTCAAGCTGCGCCATGGAAGATTCAGGCTGGATATTAGGAAATACTACTTCTCTGAAAGAGTGGTCGGGCACTGGAATGGGCTGCCCGGGGAGGTGGTGGAGTCACTGACCCTGGAGGTGTTCAAGGAACGTTTGGATGTTGTGTTGAGGGATATAGTTTAGTGGGAACCATGGGTGATAGGTGGATGGTTGGACTGGATGATCTTATAGGTCTTTTCCAGCCTTGGTGACTCTGTGATTCTGTGATTCTGTGAAACAATCTAGCATTTCTGGGAGCAAATGTCGTGATCTGGGGAGAAAGCTGGTATTTGTGGGAGAAAAATATCCGATATTTGGGAGAAAGGTGGTATATCTGGCCGAGAAGGACATATTTCTGGGGAGAAAGCTGGTATCTCTGGGAGAACCTGTCCTGATATTGGGGCGAGAACTGGTATTTCTAGAAGAAAATGTCGAATGTAGTGGAGAAAACTGGTGTTTGTGGGTGGAACTTGCCTATTTTGAGGCAGACAACTGGTATTTGTGGGAGAAAAGTTCCTGATTTGGGGCGAATACTGGCATTTCTGGGAGAGACTGTCCTAACACTGGGGGGGAAAGTGGCATTTTGGTGGAGAAAATGTCCTATTTTGGTGGAGAAAACAGGTATTTCTGGGAGAAACTGCCCTCCCTTGCGGCGGAAAACTGGTATTTTTGGGAGAATGTGTTATCTATTTGGGAGAAAACTGGCATTTCTGGAAGAAAACGTCCAATCTGGGGGGAGAAAAGTGATATTTCTGGGAGAAAATGTGCGATATTTGGGAGAAAACTGGTATATCTGGCCGAGAAGGACATATTTCTGGGGAGAAAACTGGTATTTCTGGGAGAACCTGTCCTGATATTGGGGTAAAAATTGGTATTTCTAGAAGAAAATGTCGAATGTAGTGGAGAAAACTGGTGTTTGTGGGTGAAACTTGCCTATTTTGAGGCAGACAACTGGTATTTGTGGGAGAAAAGTTCCTGTTTTGGGGAGAATACTGGCATTTCTGAGAGAGACTGTCCTAACACTGGGGGGGAAAGTGGCATTTTGGTGGAGAAAATGTCCTATTTTGGTGGAGAAAACAGGTATTTCTGGGAGAAACTGCCCTCCTTTGAGGCGGAAAACTGGTATTTGTGGGAGAATATGTTATCTATTTGGGAGAAACCTGGCATTTCTGGGAGAATCTGCCCTACTTCGAGGCAGAAAGCTGGTATCTGTGGGAGAAATTGTCCTATTTCAGGGGGGAGACCTGGTATTTGTGGGAGAAAATGTCCTATTTTGGAGTTGAAATCGGGTATTGCTTGAAGAGAATAGAATATTGAGGGGGAGAAAAGTGGTATTTCTGGAAGAAAATGCCCTATGTTTGAGAAACAATCTTGCATTTCTGGGAGCAAATGTCGTGATTTGGGGAGAAAGCTGGTATTTGTGGGAGAAAAATATCCGATATTTGGGAGAAAGGTGGTATATCTGGCCGAGAAGGACATATTTCTGGGGAGAAAGCTGGTATCTCTGGGAGAACCTGTCCTGATACTGGGGCGAGAACTGGTATTTCTAGAAGAAAATGTCGAATGTAGTGGAGAAAACTGGTGTTTGTGGGTGAAACTTGCCTATTTTGAGGCAGACAACTGGTATTTGTGGGAGAAAATGTGCTGTTTTGGGGCGAATACTGGCATTTCTGAGAGAGACTGTCCTAACACTGGGGGGGAAAGTGGCATTTTGGTGGAGAAAATGTCCTATTTTGGTGGAGAACACAGGTATTTCTGGGAGAAAGTGCCCTCCTTTGAGGCGGAAAACCGGTATTTTTGGGAGAATATGTTATATATTTTGGAGAAACCTGGCATTTCTGGGAGAAAATATCCAATCTGCGGGGAGAAAGCTGGTATTTGTGGGAGAAATTGTCCTATTTCAGGGGGGAGACCTGGTATTTGTGGGAGAAAATGTCCTATTTTGGAGTTGAAATCGGGTATTGCTTGAAGAGAATAGAATATTGAGGGGGAGAAAAGTGGTATTTCTGGTAGAAAATGCCCTACGTTTGAGAAACAATCTAGCATTTCTGGGAGCAAATGTCGTGATCTGGGGAGAAAGCTGGTATTTGTGGGAGAAAAATATCCGATATTTGGGAGAAAGGTGGTATATCTGGCCGAGAAGGACATATTTCTGGGGAGAAAGCTGGTATCTCTGGGAGAACCTGTCCTGATATTGGGGCGAGAACTGGTATTTCTAGAAGAAAATGTCGAATGTAGTGGAGAAAACTGGTGTTTGTGGGTGGAACTTGCCTATTTTGAGGCAGACAACTGGTATTTGTGGGAGAAAATGTCCTGTTTTGGGGCGAATACTGGCATTTCTGGGAGAGGCTGTCGTAATACTGGGGGGGAAAGTGGCATTTTGGTGGAGAAAATGTCCTATTTTGGTGGAGAACACAGGTATTTCTGGGAGAAAGTGCCCTCCTTTGAGGTGGAAAACTGGTATTTGTGGGAGAATATGTTACCTATTTGGGAGAAAACTGGCATTTCTGGGAGAATCTGCCCTACTTCGAGGCAGAAAGCTGGTATTTGTGGGAGAAGATGTCCTATTTTGGGGATAAAGCAGGTATTTGTGGGAGAAATTGTCCTATTTCAGGGGAGAAAAGTGGTATTTGTGGGAGAGAAGGTCCCATATTTGGGAGAAAACTGGTCTATCTGGCCGAGAGTACCGGAAGACTGGAAGCTTGCCAATGTGACTCCCGTCTACAAGAAGGGCTGTAAGGAGGACCCGGGGAACTACAGGCCTGTTAGCCTGACCTCGGTGCCGGGGAAGGTTATGGAGCAGATTGTCTTGAGGGAGATCACGCGGCAAGTGCGGGACTACCGGGGGATCAGGCCTAGCCAGCATGGGTTCACGAAGGGCAGGTCCTGCTTGACCAACCTGATCTCCTTCTATGATCTAGTGAGCCGCCTGGTGGATGAGGGAAAGGCTGTTGATGTAGTCTACCTAGACTTCAGCAAAGCCTTTGACACTGTCTCCCACAGTATTCTCCTGCAGAAGCTGGCAGTCCGTGGCTTGGACAGGTACACTCTTGGCTGGGTAAGGAACTGGCTGGAGGGCCGGGCCCAGAGAGTGGTGGTCAATGGAGCCAAATCCGGCTGGCGACCGGCCACGAGTGGGCTTCCCCAGGGGTCGGTGCTGGGGCCTGTCCTGTTCAATATCTTTATTGATGACCTGGATGAGGGCATTGAGTGCACCCTCAGTAAGTTTGCAGATGACACCAAGCTGGCTGGAAGTGTCGATCTACCAGCTTTCCCACTTCAAATAGGACCTTTTCACCCACAAATACCTCTTTTATCCCCAAAATAGGACAGTTTCTTCCAGAAATGCCACATTTCTCCCAAATATATCACATCTTCTCCAAGAAATACCAGGTTTCCCCCTTGAAATAGGACCTTTTCACCCACAAATACCTCTTTTATCCCCAAAAGAGGACATTTCCTTCCAGAAATGCCACATTTCTCCCAAATCTATCAAATCTTCTCCAAGAAATACCAGGTTTCTCCCTTCAAATAGGACCTTTTCTCCCACAAATACCTCTTTAATCCCCAAAATAGGACAGTTTCTTCCAGAAATGCCACATTTCTCCCAAATATAGCACATCTTCTCCAAGAAATACCAGGTTTCCCCCTTCAAATAGGACCTTTTCACCCACAAATACCTGTTTTAACCCCAAAATAGGACAGTTTCTTCCTGACATGCCAGATTTCTCCCAAATATATCACATCTTCTCCAAGAAATACCAGGTTTCCCCCTTCAAATAGGAACTTTTCACCCACAAATACCTCTTTTATCCCCAAAATAGGACTGTTTCTTCCAGAAATGCCACATTTCTCCCAAATATATCACATCTTCTCCAAGAAATACCAGGATTCCCCCTTCAAATAGGACCTTTTCACCCACAAATACCTCTTGTATCCCCAAAATACGACAGTTTCTTCCAGAAATGCCAGACTTCTCCCAAATATATCACATCTTCTCCAAGAAATACCAGGTTTCCCCCTGGAAATAGGACATTTTCACACACAAATACCTCTTCAACCCCCAAAATAGGACAGTTTCTTCCAGACATGCCACATTTCTCCCAAATAGATCACATCTTCTCCAAGAAATACCAGGTTCCCCCTTCAAATAGGGCCTTTTCACCCACAAATACCTCTTTTATCCCCAAAATACGATAGTTTCTTCCAGAAATGCCACATTTCTCCCAAATATATCACATCTTCTCCAAGAAATACCAGGTTTCCCCCTTCAAATAGGACCTTTTCACCCACAAATACCTCTTTTATCCCCGAAATTGGACTGTTTCTTCCAGAAATGCCACATTTCTCCCAAATATATCACATCTTCTCCAAGAAATACCTGCTTTCCCCCTTGAAATAGGACCTCTTCACACACAAATACCTCTTTTATCCCCAAAATAGGACAGTTTCTTCCAGACATGCCACATTTCTCCCAAATATATCACATCTTCTCCAAGAAATACCAGCTTTCCCCCTTGAAATAGGACCTTTTCACCCACAAATACCTCTTTTATCCCCAAAATAGGACTGTTTCTTCCAGAAATGCCACATTTCTCCCAAATATAGCACATCTTCTCCAAGAAATACCAGGTTTCCCCCTTCAAATAGGACCTTTTCACCCACAAATACCTCTTTTATCCCCGAAATAGGACTGTTTCTTCCAGAAATGCCACATTTCTCCCAAATATATCACATCTTCTCCAAGAAATACCAGCTTTCCCCCTTCAAATAGGACCTTTTCACCCACAAATACCTCTTTTATCCCCAAAATAGGACAGTTTCTTCCAGACGTGCCAGATTTCTCCCAAATATATCACATCTTCTCCAAGAAATACCAGGTTTCCCCCTTCAAATAGGACCTTTTCACCCACAAATACCTCTTTTATCCCCAAAATAGGACATTTTCTGCCAGAAATGCCACAATTCTCCCAAATATATCACATCATCTCCAAGAAATACCAGGTTTCCCCCTTCAAATAGGACCTTTTCAACCACAAATAGCAGCCTTCTGCCCCCAAATTGGAGAGTTTCTGCCAGAAATGCCACATTTCTCCCAAATACATCACATCTTCTCCAAGAAATACCAGGTTTCCCCCTGGAAATACGACCTTTTCACCCACAAATACCTCTTCTACCCCCAAAATAGGACAGTTTCTTCCAGACATGCCACATTTCTCCCAAATAGATCACATCTTCTCCAAGAAATACCAGGTTCCCCCTTGAAATAGGACCTTTTCACCCACAAATACCTCTTTTATCCCCAAAATACGACAGTTTCTTCCAGACATGCCACATTTCTCCCAAATATATCACATCTTCTCCAAGAAATACCACGTTTCCCCCTTCAAATAGGACCTTTTCACCCACAAATACCTCTTTGATCCCCAAAATAGGACTGTTTCTTCCAGAAATGCCACATTTCTCCCAAATATATCACATCTTCTCCAAGAAATACCAGCTTTCCCCCTTGAAATAGGACCTCTTCACACACAAATACCTCTTTTATCCCCAAAATAGGACAGTTTCTGCCAGAAATGCCACATTTCTCCCAAATATATCACATCTTCTCCAAGAAATACCAGGTTTCCCCCTTGAAATAGGACCTTTTCACCCACAAATACCTCTTTTATCCCCAAAATAGGACAGTTTCTTCCAGAAATGCCACATTTCTCCCAAAGAGATCACATCTTCTCCAAGAAATACCAGCTTTCCCCCTTGAAATAGGACCTTTTCACACACAAATACCTGTTTTAACCCCAAAATAGGACAGTTTCTTCCAGAAATGCCACATTTCTCCCTAATATATCACATCTTCTCCAAGAAATACCAGGGTTCCCCCTTCAAATAGGACCTTTTCACCCACAAATACCTGTTTTATCCCCAAAATAGGACAGTTTCTTCCAGAAATGCCACATTTCTCCCAAATATATCACATTTTCTCCTAGAAATAACAGGTCTTCCCCTTCAAATAGGACCTTTTCACCAACAAATACCTCTTTTATCCCCAAAGAAGGACAGTTTCTTCCAGAAATGCCACATTTCTCCCAAATATATCACATCTTCTCCAAGAAATACCAGGTTTCCCCTTTCAAATAGGACTTATTCACCCACAAATACCTCTTTTATACCCGAAATAGGACAGTTTCTTCCAGACATGCCACATTTCTCCCAAATATATCACATCTTCTCCAAGAAATACCAGGTTTCCCCCTTCAAATAGGACCTTTTCACCCACAAATACCTCTTTTATCCCCAAAAGAGGACAGTTTCTTCCAGACATGCCACATTTCTCCCAAATATATCACATCTTTTCCAAGAAATACCAGGTTTCCCCCTTCAAATAGGACCTTTTCACCCACAAATACCTCTTTAATCCCCAAAATAGGACAGTTTCTTCCAGAAATGCCACATTTCTCCCAAATATAGCACATCTTCTCCAAGAAATACCAGGTTTCCCCCTTCAAATAGGACCTTTTCTCCCACAAAGACCTGTTTGATGCCCCAAGTTGGACATGATCTTCAGGAAATGCCACATTTCTCTCAAATATATCACATCTTCTCCAAGAAATACCAGGATTCCCCCTTCTAATAGGATCTTTTCACCCACAAATACCTCTTTAATCCCCAAAAGAGGACAGTTTCTTCCGGACATGCCCGATTTCTCCCAAATATATCACATCTTCTCCAAGAAATACCAGGTTACCCCCTTGAAATAGGACCTTTTCTCCCACAAATATATCTTTTATCCCCAAAATAGGACTGTTTCTTCCTGACATGCCACATTTCTCCCAAATAGATCACATCTTCTCCAAGAAATACCAGGTTTCCCCCTCGAAATAAGACATTTTCTACCACAAATACCTGTTTTATCCGCCAAATTGGACATTTTCTTCCAGAAATGCCAGATTTCTCCCAAATATATCACAGCTTCTCCAAGAAATACCAGGATTCCTCCTGAAATAGGACATTTTCACCCACAAATACCTCTTTTATCCCCAAAATAGGACAGTTTCTGCCAGAAATGCCACATTTCTCCCAAATATATCACATCTTCTCCAAGAAATACCACGTTTCCCCCTTCAAATATGACTTATTCACCCACAAATACCTCTTTTATCCCCAAAATAGGACAGTTTCTGCTAGAAATGCCACATTTCTCCCAAATATATCACATCTTCTCCAAGAAATACCAGGATTCCCCCTTCAAATAGGACCTTTTCACCCACAAATACCTCTTTTATCCCCAAAATAGGACAGTTTCTTCCAGAAATGCCACATTTCTCCCAAATAGATCACATCTTCTCCAAGAAATACCAGGTTTCCCCCTTCAAATAGGACCTTTTCACTCACAAATACCTGTTTTATCCCCAAAATAGGACAGTTTCTTCCAGACATGCCAGATTTCTCCCAAATATATCACATCTTCTCCAAGAAATACCAGGTTTCCCCCTTCAAATAGGACCTTTTCACCCACAAATACCTCTTTTATACCCAAAAGAGGACATTTTCTGCAGAAATGCCAGACTTCTCCCAAATATATCACATCTTCTCCAAGAAATACCTGGATTCCCCCTTCAAATAGGACCTTTTCACACACAAATACCTCTTTTATCCCCAAAAGAGGACAGTTTCTTCCACAAATGCCACATTTCTCCCTAATATATCACATCTTCTCCAAGAAATACCAGCTCTCACCCTTCAAATAGGACCTTTTCACCCACAAATACCTCTTTTATCCCCCAAATTGGACATTTTCTTCCAGACATGCCACATTTCTCCCAAATCTATCACATCTTCTCCAGGAAATACCAGCTTTCCCCCTTCAAATAGGATCTTTTCAGCCACAAATACCTGTTTTATCCCCAAAATAGGAGAGTTTCTTCCAGAAATGCCACATTTCTCCCAAATATATCACATCTTCTCCAAGAAATACCAGAATTCCTCCTGCAAATAGGACCTTTTCACCCACAAATACCTCTTTTATCCCCAAAATAGGACAGTTTCTTCCAGAAATGCCACATTTCTCCCAAATATATCACATCTTCTCGTAGAAATACCAGGTTTCCCCCTTCTAATAGGACCTTTTCACCCACAAATACCTCTTTAATCCCCAAAATAGGACAGTTTCTTCCAGATAAGCCACATTTCTCCCAAATATATCACATCTTCTCCAAGAAATACCACGTTTCCCACTTCAAATAGGACCTTTTCACCCACAAATACCTCTTTTATCCCCAAAATAGGACTGTTTCTTCCAGAAATGCCACATTTCTCCCAAATATAGCACATCTTCTCCAAGAAATACCAGGTTACCCCCTGGAAATAGGACCTTTTCACCCACAAATACCTCTTTTATCCCCAAAAGAGGACAGTTTCTTCCAGAAATGCCACATTTCTCCCAAATATATCACATCTTCTCCAAGAAATACCAGGTTTCCCCCTTCAAATAGGACCTTTTCACCCACAAATACCTCTTTTATCCCCGAAATAGGACAGTTTCTTCCAGAAATGCCACATTGCTCCCAAATATATCATATCTTCTCCAAGAAATACCAGCTTTCCCACTTCAAATAGGACCTTTTCACCCACAAATACCTCTTTTATCCCCAAAATAGGACAGTTTCTTCCAGAAATGCCACATTTCTCCCAAATATATCACATCTTCTCGTAGAAATACCAGCTTTCCCCCTTCTAATAGGACCTTTTCTCCCACAAATACCTCTTTAATCCCCAAAATAGGACAGTTTCTTCCAGATATGCCACATTTCTCCCAAATATATCACATCTTCTCCAAGAAATACCACGTTTCCCACTTCAAATAGGACCTTTTCACCCACAAATACCTCTTTTATCCCCAAAATAGGACTGTTTCTTCCAGAAATGCCACATTTCTCCCAAATATATCACATCTTCTCCAAGAAATACCAGGTTACCCCCTGGAAATAGGACCTTTTCACCCACAAATACCTCTTTTATCCCCAAAAGAGGACAGTTTCTTCCAGAAATGCCCAATTTCTCCCAAATATATCACATCTTCTCCAAGAAATACCAGGTTTCCCCCTTCAAATAGGACCTTTTCACCCACAAATACCTCTTTTATCCCCAAAATAGGACAGTTTCTTCCAGAAATGCCACATTGCTCCCAAATATATCATATCTTCTCCAAGAAATACCAGCTTTCCCACTTCAAATAGGACCTTTTCACCCACAAATACCTCTTTTATCCCCAAAAGAGGACAGTTTCTTCCAGAAATGCCACATTTCTCTCAAATATATCACATCTTCTCCAAGAAATACCAGGTTTCCCCATTGAAATAGGACCTGTTCACCCACAAATACCTCTTTTATCCCCAAAAGAGGACAGTTTCTTCCAGAAATGCCACATTTCTCCCAAAGAGATCACATCTTCTCCAAGAAATACCAGGATTCCCCCTTCAAATAGGACCTTTTCACCCACAAATACCTGTTTTATCCCCAAAATAGGACAGTTTCTTCCAGACATGCCAGATTTCTCCCAAATATATCACATCTTCTCGAAGAAATACCAGGGTTCCCCCTTCAAATAGGACCTTTTCACCCACAAATACCTCTTTTATCCCCAAAAGAGGACAGTTTCTTCCAGAAATGCCACATTTCTCCCAAATATATCACATCTTCTCCAAGAAATACCAGGATTCCCCCTTCAAATAGGACCTTTTCACCCACAAATACCTCTTTAATCCCCCAAATAGGACAGTTTCTTCCAGAAATGCCAGACTTCTCCCAAATATATCACATCCTCTCCAAGAAATACCAGGATTCCCCCTTCAAATAGGACCTGTTCACCCTCAAATGCAAGCCTTCTGCCCCAAGAATAGGACAGTTTCTTCCAGAAATGCCACATTTCTCTCAAATATATCACATCTTCTCCAAGAAATACCAGGTTTCCTCCTGAAATAGGAACTTATCACCCACTAATACCTGTTTTAACCCCAAAATAGGACAGTTTCTTCCATAAATACCACATTTCTCCCAAATATATCACATCTTCTCCAAGAAATACCAGGTTTCCCACTTCAAATAGGAACTTTTCACCCACAAATACCTCTTTTATCCCCAAAAGAGGACAGTTTCTTCCTGATATGCCACGTTTCTCCCAAATATATCATCTTCTCCTAGAAATACCAGGTTTCCACCTTGAAACAGGACCTTTTCACCCACAAATACCTCTTTTATACCCAAAATAGGACAGTTTCTTCCAGAAATGCCACATTTCTCCCAAATATATCACATCTTCTCGTAGAAATACCAGGTTACCCCCTGGAAATAGGACCTTTTCACACACAAATACCTCTTTTATCCCCAAAATAGGACAGTTTCTTCCAGAAAGGCCACATTTCTCCCAAATATATCACATCTTCTCCAAGAAATACCACGTTTCCCCCTTCAAATAGGACCTTTTCACCCACAAATACCTCTTTGATCCCCAAAATAGGACTGTTTCTTCCAGAAATGCCACATTTCTCCCAAATAGATCACATCTTCTCCAAGAAATACCAGGTTACCCCCTGGAAATAGGACCTTTTCACCCACAAATACCTCTTTTATCCCCAAAATAGGACAGTTTCTTCCATAAATGCCACATTTCTCCCAAATAGATCACATCTTCTCCAAGAAATACGAGGATTCCCCCTTGAAATAGGACCTTTTCACACACAAATACCTCTTTAATCCCCCAAATAGGACAGTTTCTTCCAGAAATGCCACATTTCTCCCAAATATATCACATCTTCTCCAAGAAATACCAGGTTTCCCCCTTCAAATAGGACCTTTTCAACCACAAATACCTCTTTTATCCCCAAAAGAGGACAGTTTCTTCCAGAAATGCCAGATTTCTCCCAAGTATAGAACATCTTCTCCAAGAAATACCAGCTTTCCCCCTTCAAATAGGACCTATTCACCCACAAATACCTGTTTTATCCCCAAAATTGGACATTTTCTTCCAGAATTGCCAGATTTCCACCGCCAAATTGGACTTTTTCCTCCAGAAATGCCCAATTACTCCCAAATATATCACATCTTCTCCAAGAAGTACCAGGATTCCCCCTTGAAATAGGACCTTTTCACCCACAAATACCTCTTTTATCCCCAAAATAGGACAGTTTCTTCCAGAAATGCCAGATTTCTCCCAAATATATCACATCTTCTCCAAGAAATACCAGGTTTCTCCCTTCTAATAGGACCTTTTCTCCCACAAATACCTCTTTAATCCCCAAAATAAGACAGTTTCTTCCAGAAATGCCACATTTCTCCCAAATATAGCACATCTTCTCCAAGAAATACCAGGTTTCCCCCTTCAAATAGGACCTTTTCACCCACAAATACCTCTTTGATCCCCAAAATAGGACTGTTTCTTCCAGAAATGCCACATTTCTCCCAAATATAGCACATCTTCTCCAAGAAATACCAGGTTACCCCCTGGAAATGGGACCTTTTCACCCACAAATACCTCTTTTATCCCCAAAAGAGGACAGTTTCTTCCAGAAATGCCACATTTCTCTCAAATATATCACATCTTCTCCAAGAAATACCAGCTTTCCCCCTGGAAATAGGAACTTATCACCCACAAATACCTGTTTTAACCCCAAAATAGGACAGTTTCTTCCAGACATGCCAGATTTCTCCCAAATATATCACATCTTCTCCAAGAAATACCAGGTTTCCCCCTTCAAATAGGAACTTTTCACCCACAAATACCTCTTTTATCCCCAAAATAGGACATTTTCTGCCAGAAATGCCACAATTCTCCCAAATATATCACATCATCTCCAAGAAATACCAGGTTTCCCCCTTCAAATATGACCTTTTCTCCCACAAATACCTCTTTTATCCCCAAATAGGACAGTTTCTTCCATAAATGCCACATTTCTCCCAAATATATCACATCTTCTCCAAGAAATACCAGGATTCCCCCTTCAAATAGGACCTTTTCACCCACAAATACCTCTTGTATCCCCAAAATACGACAGTTTCTTCCAGAAATGTCAGACTTCTCCCAAATATATCACATCTTCTCCAAGAAATACCAGGTTTCCCCCTGGAAATAGGACATTTTCACACACAAATACCTCTTCTACCCCCAAAATAGGACAGTTTCTTCCAGACATGCCACATTTCTCCCAAATAGATCACATCTTCTCCAAGAAATACCAGGGTCCCCCTTGAAATAGGACCTTTTCACCCACAAATACCTCTTTTATCCCCAAAATACGACAGTTTCTTCCAGAAATGCCACATTTCTCCCAAATATATCACATCTTCTCCAAGAAATACCAGGTTTCCCCCTTCAAATAGGACCTTTTCACCCACAAATACCTCTTTTATCCCCGAAATAGGACTGTTTCTTCCAGAAATGCCACATTTCTCCCAAATATATCACATCTTCTCCAAGAAATACCAGCTTTCCCCGTTGAAATAGGACCTCTTCACACACAAATACCTCTTTTATCCCCAAAATAGGACAGTTTCTTCCAGACATGCCAGATTTCTCCCAAATATATCACATCTTCTCCAAGAAATACCAGGTTTCCCCCTTCAAATAGGACCTTTTCACCCACAAATACCTCTTTTATCCCCAAAATAGGACATTTTCTGCCAGAAATGCCACAATTCTCCCAAATATATCACATCTTCTCCAAGAAATACCAGGATTCCCCCTTCAAATAGGACCTTTTCACCCACAAATACCTCTTGTATCCCCAAAATACGACAGTTTCTTCCAGAAATGCCAGACTTCTCCCAAATATATCACATCTTCTCCAAGAAATACCAGGTTTCCCCCTTCAAATAGGACCTTTTGAACCACAAATAGCAGCCTTCTGCCCCCAAATTGGAGAGTTTCTGCCAGAAATGCCACATTTCTCCCAAATACATCACATCTTCTCCAAGAAATACCAGGTTTCCCCCTGGAAATAGGACATTTTCACACACAAATACCTCTTCTACCCCCAAAATAGGACTGTTTCTTCCAGACATGCCACATTTCTCCCAAATAGATCACATCTTCTCCAAGAAATACCAGGTTCCCCCTTGAAATAGGACCTTTTCACCCACAAATACCTCTTTTATCCCCAAAATACGACAGTTTCTTCCAGACATGCCACATTTCTCCCAAATATATCACATCTTCTCCAAGAAATACCACGTTTCCCCCTTCAAATAGGACCTTTTCACCCACAAATACCTCTTTGATCCCCAAAATAGGACTGTTTCTTCCAGAAATGCCACATTTCTCCCAAGTATATCACATCTTCTCCAAGAAATACCAGCTTTCCCCCTTGAAATAGGACCTCTTCACACACAAATACCTCTTTTATCCCCAAAATAGGACAGTTTCTGCCAGAAATGCCACATTTCTCCCAAATATATCACATCTTCTCCAAGAAATACCAGGTTTCCCCCTTGAAATAGGACCTTTTCACCCACAAATACCTCTTTTATCCCCAAAATAGGACTGTTTCTTCCAGAAATGCCACATTTCTCCCAAAGAGATCACATCTTCTCCAAGAAATACCAGGTTTCCCCCTTCAAATAGGACCTTTTCACACACAAATACCTGTTTTAATCCCAAAAGAGGACAGTTTCTTCCAGAAATGCCACATTTCTCCCAAATATATCACATCTTCTCCAAGAAATACCAGGGTTCCCCCTTCAAATAGGACCTTTTCACCCACAAATACCTGTTTTATCCCCAAAAGAGGACAGTTTCTTCCAGAAATGCCACATTTCTCCCAAATATATCACATTTTCTCCTAGAAATAACAGGTCTTCCCCTTCAAATAGGACCTTTTCACCCACAAATACCTCTTTTATCCCCAAAGAAGGACAGTTTCTTCCAGACATGCCACATTTCTCCCTAATATATCACATCTTCTCCAAGAAATACCAGGTTTCCCCCTTGAAATAGGACTTATTCACCCACAAATACCTCTTTTATCCCCAAAATACGACAGTTTCTTCCAGACATGCCACATTTCTCCCAAATATATCACATCTTCTCCAAGAAATACCAGGTTTCCCCCTTGAAATAGGACTTATTCACCCACAAATACCTGTTTTATCCCCAAAATAGGACAGTTTCTTCCAGACATGCCACATTTCTCCCAAATATATAACATCTTTTCCAAGAAATACCAGGTTTCCCCCTTCAAATAGGACCTTTTCACCCACAAATACCTCTTTAATCCCCAAAATAGGACAGTTTCTTCCAGAAATGCCATATTTCTCCCAAATATATCACATCTTCTCCAAGAAATACCAGGATTCCCCCTAGAAATAGGACCTTTTCACCCACAAATACCTGTTTGATGCCCCAAATTGGACATGATCTTCAGGAAATGCCACATTTCTCTCAAATATATCACATCTTCTCCAAGAAATACCAGGATTCCCCCTTCTAATAGGATCTTTTCACCCACAAATACCTCTTTAATCCCCAAAAGAGGACAGTTTCTTCCGGACATGCCCGATTTCTCCCAAATATATCACATGTTCTCCTAGAAATACCAGGTTACCCCCTTGAAATAGGACCTTTTCTCCCACAAATATATCTTTTATCCCCAAAATAGGACTGTTTCTTCCTGACATGCCACATTTCTCCCAAATAGATCACATCTTCTCCTAGAAATACCAGGTTTCCCCCTCGAAATAAGACATTTTCTACCACAAATACCTGTTTTATCCGCCAAATTGGACATTTTCTTCCAGAAATGCCACATTTCTCCCAAATATATCACAGCTTCTCCAAGAAATACTAGGATTCCTCCTGAAATAGGACATTTTCACCCACAAATACCTCTTTTATCCCCAAAATAGGACAGTTTCTGCCAGAAATGCCACATTTCTCCCAAATATATCACATCTTCTCCAAGAAATACCAGGTTTCCCCCTTGAAATATGACCTTTTCACCCACAAATACCTCTTTTATCCCCAAAATAGGACAGTTTCTTCCAGAAAGGCCACATTTCTCCCAAATATATCACATCTTCTCCAAGAAATACCAGGATTCCCCCTTCAAATAGGAACTTTTCTCCCACAAATACCTCTTTTATCCCCAAAATAGGACAGTTTCCTCCAGAAATGCCACATTTCACCCAAATAGATCACATCTTCTCCAAGAAATACCAGGTTTCCCCCTTCAAATAGGACCTTTTCACCCACAAATACCTCTTTTATCCCCAAAAGAGGACAGTTTCTTCCAGACATGCCAGATTTCTCCCAAATATATCACATCTTCTCCAAGAAATACCAGGTTTCCCCCTTCAAATAGGACCTTTTCACCCACAAATACCTCTTTTATCCCCGAAAGAGGACATTTTCTGCAGAAATGCCAGACTTCTCCCAAATATATCACATCTTCTCGTAGAAATACCAGGTTTCCCCCTTCAAATAGGACCTTTTCTCCCACAAATACCTATTTAATCCCCAAAAGAGGACAGTTTCTTCCAGATATGCCACATTTCTCCCAAATATATCACATCTTCTCCAAGAAATACCACGTTTCCCCCTTCAAATAGGACCTTTTCACCCACAAATACCTCTTTAATCCCCAAAATAGGACTGTTTCTTCCAGAAATGCCACATTTCTCCCAAATATAGCACATCTTCTCCAAGAAATACCAGGTTACCCCCTGGAAATAGGACCTTTTCACCCACAAATACCTCTTTTATCCCCAAAATAGGACAGTTTCTTCCATAAATGCCACATTTCTCCCAAATATATCACATCTTCTCCAAGAAATACCAGGATTCCCCCTTGAAATAGGACCTTTTCACCCACAAATACCTCTTTAATCCCCCAAATAGGACAGTTTCTTCCAGAAATGCCACATTTCTCCCAAATATATCACATCTTCTCCAAGAAATACCAGGTTTCCCCCTTCAAATAGGACCTGTTCCCCCTACTAATACCTCTTTTATCCCCAAAATAGGACTGTTTCTTCCAGAAATGCCACATTTCTCCCAAATATATCACATCTTCTCCAAGAAATACCAGGTTTCCCACTTCAAATAGGACCTATTCACCCACAAATACCTGTTTTAACCCCAAAATAGGACAGTTTCTTCCAGAAATGCCAGATTTCTCCCAAATATATCACATCTTCTCCAAGAAATACCAGGGTTCCCCCTTCAAATATGACCTCTTCACACACAAATACCTCTTTTATCCCCAAAAAAGGACCGTTTCTTCCAGACATGCCACATTTCTCCCAAATATATCACATCTTCTCCAAGAAATAACAGGTTTCCCCCTTCAAATAGGACCTTTTTACCCACAAATACCTCTTTGATCCCCAAAATAGGACAGTTTCTTCCAGAAATGCCACATTTCTCCCAAATATATCACATCTTCTCCAAGAAATACCAGGATTCCCCCTTCAAATAGGACCTTTTCACCCACAAATACCTCTTTAATCCCCCAAATAGGACAGTTTCTTCCAGAAATGCCAGATTTCTCCCCAATATATCACATCCTCTCCAAGAAATACCAGGATTCCCCCTTCAAATAGAACCTGTTCACCCACAAATGCAAGCCTTCTGCCCCAAAAATAGGACAGTTTCTTCCAGAAATGCCACATTTCTCTCAAATATATCACATCTTCTCCAAGAAATACCAGGTTTCCTCCTGAAATAGGAACTTATCACCCACAAATACCTGTTTTAACCCCAAAATAGGACAGTTTCTTCCAGAAATACCACATTTCTCCCAAATATATCACATCTTCTCCAAGAAATACCAGGTTTCCCACTTCAAATAGGAACTTTTCACACACAAATACCTCTTTTATCCCCAAAAGAGGACAGTTTCTTCCTGATATGCCACATTTCTCCCAAATATATCATCTTCTCCTAGAAATACCAGGTTTCCACCTTGAAACAGGACCTTTTCACCCACAAATACCTCTTTTATCCCCAAAATAGGACAGTTTCTTCCAGAAATGCCACATTTCTCCCAAATATATCACATCTTCTCGTAGAAATACCAGGTTACCCCCTGGAAATAGGACCTTTTCACACACAAATACCTCTTTTATCCCGAAAAGAGGACAGTTTCTTCCAGAAAGGCCACATTTCTCCCAAATATATCACATCTTCTCCAAGAAATGCCACGTTTCCCCCTTCAAATAGGAGCTTTTCACCCACAAATACCTCTTTTATCCCCAAAATAGGACTGTTTCTTCCAGAAATGCCACATTTCTCCCAAATATACCACATCTTCTCCAGAAATACCAGGTTACCCCCTGGAAATAGGACCTTTTCACCCACAAATACCGCTTTTATCCCCAAAATAGGACAGTTTCTTCCAGAAATGCCACATTTCTCCCAAATATATCACATCTTCTCCAAGAAATACGAGGATTCCGCCTTGAAATAGGACCTTTTCACCCGCAAATACCTCTTTAATCCCCCAAATAGGACAGTTTCTTCCAGAAATGCCACATTTCTCCCAAATATATCACATCTTCTCCAAGAAATACCAGGTTTCCCCCTGGAAATAGGACATTTTCACCCACAAATACCTCTTTTATCCCCAAAAGAGGACAGTTTCTTCCAGAAATGCCACATTTCTCCCAAATATATCACATCTTCTCCAAGAAATACCAGGTTTCCCCCTTCAAATAGACCTGTTCACCCACAAATACCTCTTTTATCCCCAAATGAGGACTGTTTCTTCCAGAAATGCCACATTTCTCCCAAATATATCACATCTTCTCCAAGAAATAGCAGGTTTCCCACTTCAAATAGGACCTATTCACCCACAAATACCTGTTTTAACCCCAAAATAGGACAGTTTCTTCAAGAAATGCCACATTTCTCCCAAATAGATCACATCTTCTCCAAGAAATACCAGGTTTCCCCCTTCAAATAGGACCTTTTCACCCACAAATACCTCTTTTATCCCAAAAAAGGACCGTTTCTTCCAGAAATGCCACATTTCTCCCAAATATATCACATCTTCTCCAAGAAATAACAGGTTTCCCCCTTCAAATAGGACCTTTTCACCCACTAATACCTCTTTTATCCCCAAAAGAGGACAGTTTCTTCCAGAAATGCCACATTTCTCCCAAATATATCACATCTTCTCCAAGAAATACCAGGATTCCCCCTTCAAATAGGACCTGTTCACCCACAAATACCTCTTTAATCCCCCAAATAGGACAGTTTCTTCCAGAAATGCCAGATTTCTCCCAAATAGATCACATCTTCTCCAAGAAATACCAGGATTCCCCCTTCAAATAGGACCTGTTCACCCACAAATACAAGCCTTCTGCCCCAAAAATTGGACAGTTTCTTCCAGAAATGCCACATTTCTCCCAAATATATCACATCTTCTCCAAGAAATACCAGGTTTCCTCCTGAAATAGGAACTTATCACCCACAAATACCTGTTTTAACCCCAAAATAGGACAGTTTCTTCCAGAAATACCACATTTCTCCCAAATATATCACATCTTCTCCAAGAAATACCAGCTTTCCCCCTTCATATAGGACCTTTTCACCCACAAATACCTCTTTTATCCCCAAAAGAGGACAGTTTCTTCCTGATATGCCACATTTCTCCCAAATATATCATCTTCTCCTAGAAATACCAGGTTTCCACCTTGAAACAGGACCTTTTCACCCACAAATACCTCTTTTATACCCAAAATAGGACAGTTTCTTCCAGAAATGCCACATTTCTCCCAAATATATCACATCTTCTCCAAGAAATACCAGGGTTCCCCCTTCAAATAGGACCTTTTCACCCACAAATACCTCTTTTATCCCCAAAAGAGGACATTTCCTTCCAGAAATGCCACATTTCTCCCAAATCTATCACATCTTCTCCAAGAAATACCAGGTTTCCCCCTTGAAATAGGACCTATTTACCCACAAATACCTGTTTTATCCCCAAAATTGGACATTTTCTTCCAGAAATGCCAGATTTCTTCCGCCAAATTGGACTTTTTCCTCCAGAAATGCCCAATTACTCCCAAATATATCACATCTTCTCCAAGAAATACCAGGATTCCCCCTTGAAATAGGACCTTTTCACCCACAAATACCTCTTTTATCCCCAAAAGAGGACAGTTTCTTCCAGATATGCCACATTTCTCCCAAATATATCACATCTTCTCCAAGAAATACCAGGTTTCTCCCATCTAATAGGACCTTTTCTCCCACAAATACCTCTTTAATCCCCAAAATAGGACAGTTTCTTCCAGAAATGCCACATTTCTCCCAAATATAGCACATCTTCTCCAAGAAATACCAGGTTTCCCCCTTCAAATAGGACCTTTTCACCCACAAATACCTCTTTTATCCCCAAAATAGGACTGTTTCTTCCAGAAATGCCACATTTCTCCCAAATATATCACATCTTCTCCAAGAAATACCAGGTTTCCCCCTTCAAATAGGACCTTTTCACCCTCAAATACCTCTTTTATCCCCAAAAGAGGACAGTTTCTTCCAGAAATGCCACATTTCTCCCAAATATATCACATCTTCTCCAAGAAATACCAGGATTCCCCCGTCAAATAGGACCTTCTCACCCGCAAATACCTCTTTAATCCCCCTAATAGGACAGTTTCTTCCAGACATGCCACATTTCTCCCTAATATATCACATCTTCTCCAAGAAATACCAGGTTTCCCCCTTCATATAGGACCTTTTCACCCACAAATACCTCTTTTATCCCCAAAAGAGGACAGTTTCTTCCAGAAATGCCACATTTCTCCCAAATATATCATCTTCTCCTAGAAATACCAGGTTTCCCCCTTGAAATAGGACCTTTTCACCCACAAATAACTCTTTTATTCCCAAAAGAGGACAGTTTCTTCCAGAAATGCCACATTTCTCCCAAATATATCACATCTTCTCCAAGAAATACCAGGATTCCCCCTTGAAATAGGACCTTTTCACCCACAAATACCTCTTTTATCCCCAAAATAGGACAGTTTATTCCAGACATGCCACATTTCTCCCAAATATATCACATCTTCTCCAAGAAATACCAGGTTTCTCCCTTCTAATAGGACCTTTTCTCCCACAAATACCTCTTTAATCCCCAAAATAGGACAGTTTCTTCCAGAAATGCCACATTTCTCCCAAATATAGCACATCTTCTCCAAGAAATACCAGGTTTCCCCCTTCAAATAGGACCTTTTCACCCACAAATACCTCTTTTATCCCCAAAATAGGACAGTTTCTTCCAGAAATGCCACATTTCTCCCAAATATATCACATCTTCTCCAAGAAATACCAGGATTTCCCCTTCAAATAGGACCTTCTCACCCGCAAATACCTCTTTGATCCCCCAAATAGGACAGTTTCTTCCAGAAATGCCACATTTCTCCCAAATATATCACATCTTCTCCAAGAAATACCAGGTTTCCCCCTTCATATAGGACCTTTTCACCCACAAATACCTCTTTTATCCCCAAAAGAGGACAGTTTCTTCCAGAAATGCCACATTTCTCCCAAATATACCACATCTTCTCCAAGAAATACCAGGTTACCCCCTGGAAATAGGACCTTTTCACCCACAAATACCGCTTTTATCCCCAAAATAGGACAGTTTCTTCCAGAAATGCCACATTTCTCCCAAATATATCACATCTTCTCCAAGAAATACGAGGATTCCCCCTTGAAATAGGACCTTTTCACCCGCAAATACCTCTTTAATCCCCCAAATAGGACAGTTTCTTCCAGAAATGCCACATTTCTCCCAAATATATCACATCTTCTCCAAGAAATACCAGGTTTCCCCCTGGAAATAGGACATTTTCACCCACAAATACCTCTTTTATCCCCAAAAGAGGACAGTTTCTTCCAGAAATGCCACATTTCTCCCAAATATATCACATCTTCTCCAAGAAATACCAGGTTTCCCCCTTCAAATAGGACCTGTTCACCCACAAATACCTCTTTTATCCCCAAAAGAGGACTGTTTCTTCCAGAAATGCCACATTTCTCCCAAATATAGCACATCTTCTCCAAGAAATACCAGGTTTCCCCCTTCAAATAGGACCTTTTCACCCACAAATACCTGTTTTAACCCCAAAATAGGACAGTTTCTGCCAGAAAAGCCAGATTTCTCCCAAATATATCACATCTTCTCCAAGAAATACCAGGTTTCCCCCTTCAAATAGGACCTTTTCACCCACAAATACCTCTTTTATCCCAAAAAAGGACCGTTTCTTCCAGAAATGCCACATTTCTCCCAAATATATCACATCTTCTCCAAGAAATAACAGGTTTCCCCCTTCAAATAGGACCTTTTCACCCACAAATACCTCTTTTATCCCCAAAAGAGGACAGTTTCTTCCAGAAATGCCACATTTCTCCCAAATATATCACATCTTCTCCAAGAAATACCAGGGTTCCCCCTTCAAATAGGACCTTTTCACCCACAAATACCTCTTTTATCCCCAAAAGAGGACATTTCCTTCCAGAAATGCCACATTTCTCCCAAATCTATCACATCTTCTCCAAGAAATACCAGGTTTCCCCCTTGAAATAGGACCTATTTACCCACAAATACCTGTTTTATCCCCAAAATTGGACATTTTCTTCCAGAAATGCCAGATTTCTTCCGCCAAATTGGACTTTTTCCTCCAGAAATGCCCAATTACTCCCAAATATATCACATCTTCTCCAAGAAATACCAGGATTCCCCCTTCAAATAGGACCTTCTCACCCGCAAATACCTCTTTTATCCCCAAAAGAGGACAGTTTCTTCCAGATATGCCACATTTCTCCCAAATATATCACATCTTCTCCAAGAAATACCAGGTTTCTCCCATCTAATAGGACCTTTTCTCCCACAAATACCTCTTTAATCCCCAAAATAGGACAGTTTCTTCCAGAAATGCCACATTTCTCCCAAATATAGCACATCTTCTCCAAGAAATACCAGGTTTCCCCCTTCAAATAGGACCTTTTCACCCACAAATACCTCTTTTATCCCCAAAATAGGACTGTTTCTTCCGGAAATGCCACATTTCTCCCAAATATATCACATCTTCTCCAAGAAATACCAGGTTTCCCCCTTCAAATAGGACCTTTTCACCCACAAATACCTCTTTTATCCCCAAAAGAGGACAGTTTCTTCCAGAAATGCCACATTTCTCCCAAATATATCACATCTTCTCCAAGAAATACCAGGATTCCCCCGTCAAATAGGACCTTCTCACCCGCAAATACCTCTTTAATCCCCCTAATAGGACAGTTTCTTCCAGAAATGCCACATTTCTCCAAAATATAGCACATCTTCTCCAAGAAATACCAGGTTTCCCCCTTCATATAGGACCTTTTCACCCACAAATACCTCTTTTATCCCCAAAAGAGGACAGTTTCTTCCAGAAATGCCACATTTCTCCCAAATATATCATCTTCTCCTAGAAATACCAGGTTTCCCCCTTGAAATAGGACCTTTTCACCCACAAATACCTCTTTTATTCCCAAAAGAGGACAGTTTCTTCCAGAAATGCCACATTTCTCCCAAATACATCACATCTTCTCGAAGAAATACCAGGTTTCCCCCTTCAAATAGGACCTGTTCACTCACAAATACCTCTTTTATCCCCAAAATAGGACTGTTTCTTCCAGAAATGCCACATTTCTCCCAAATATATCACATCTTCTCCAAGAAATACCAGGTTTCCCCCTTGAAATAGGACCTTTTCACCCACAAATACCTGTTTTAAGCCCAAAATAGGACAGTTTCTTCCAGAAATGCCAGATTTCTCCCAAATATATCACATCTTCTCCAAGAAATACCAGGTTTCCCCCTTCAAATAGGACCTTTTCACCCACAAATACCTCTTCTATCCCCAAAAAAGGACTGTTTCTTCCAGAAATGCCACATTTCTCCCAAATATATCACATCTTCTCAAAGAAATACCAGGTTTCCCCCTTCAAATAGGACCTTTTCACCCACAAATACCTCTTTGATCCCCAAAAAAGGACTGTTTCTTCCAGAAATGCCACATTTCTCCCAAATAGATCACATCTTCTCCAAGAAATACCAGGATTCCCCCTTCAAATAGGAACTTTTCACCCACAAATACCTCTTTAATCCCCAAAATAGGACAGTTTCTTCCAGCAATGCCAGACTTCTCCCAAATATAACACATCTTCTCCAAGAAATACCAGGATTCCCCCTTGAAATAGGACCATTTCACCCACAAATACAAGCCTTCTGCCCCCAAAATAGGACAGTTTCTTCCAGAAATGCCACATTTCTCCCAAATATATCACATCTTCTCCAAGAAATACCAGGTTTCCTCCTGAAATAGGAACTTATCACCCACAAATACCTGTTTTAACCCCAAAATAGGACAGTTTCTTCCAGAAATACCACATTTCTCCCAAATATATCACATCTTCTCCAAGAAATACCAGCTTTCCCACTTCAAATAGGACCTTTTCACCCACAAATACCTCTTTTATCCCCAAAATAGGACAGTTTCTTCCTGATATGCCACATTTCTCCCAAATATATCATCTTCTCCTAGAAATACCAGGTTTCCACCTTGAAACAGGACCTTTTCACCCACAAATACCTCTTTTATACCCAAAATAGGACAGTTTCTTCCAGAAATGCCACATTTCTCCCAAATATATCACATCTTCTCCAAGAAATACCAGGTTTCCCCCTTCAAATAGGACCTTTTCACCCACAAATACCTCTTTTATCCCCAAAATAGGACAGTTTCTTCCAGAAATGCCACATTTCTCCCAAATATATCACATCTTCTCCAAGAAATACCAGGTTTCCCCCTTCAAATAGGACCTTTTCACCCACAAATACCTCTTTTATCCCCAAAAGAGGACATTTCCTTCCAGAAATGCCACATTTCTCCCAAATCTATCACATCTTCTCCAAGAAATACCAGGTTTCCCCCTTGAAATAGGACCTATTCACCCTCAAATACCTGTTCAATCCCCAAAATTGGACATTTTCTTCCAGAATTGCCAGATTTCTACCGCCAAATTGGACTTTTTCCTACAGAAATGCCCAATTACTCCCAAATATATCACATCTTCTCCAAGAAATACCAGGATTCCCCCTTGAAATAGGACCTTTTCACCCACAAATACCTCTTTTATCCCCAAAATAGGACAGTTTATTCCAGACATGCCACATTTCTCCCAAATATATCACATCTTCTCCAAGAAATACCAGGTTTCTCCCTTCTAATAGGACCTTTTCTCCCACAAATACCTCTTTAATCCCCAAAATAGGACAGTTTCTTCCAGAAATGCCACATTTCTCCCAAATATAGCACATCTTCTCCAAGAAATACCAGGTTTCCCCCTTCAAATAGGACCTTTTCACCCACAAATACCTCTTTGATCCCCAAAATAGGACTGTTTCTTCCAGAAATGCCACATTTCTCCCAAATATAGCACATATTCTCCAAGAAATACTAGGTTACCCCCTGGAAATAGGACCTTTTCACCCACAAATACCTCTTTTATCCCCAAAATAGGACAGTTTCTTCCAGACATGCCACATTTCTCCCAAATATAGCACATCTTCTCCAAGAAATACCAGGTTTCTCCCATCTAATAGGACCTTTTCTCCCACAAATACCTCTTTAATCCCCAAAATAGGACAGTTTCTTCCAGAAATGCCACATTTCTCCCAAATATAGCACATCTTCTCCAAGAAATACCAGCTTTCCCCCTTCAAATAGGACCTTTTCACACACAAATACCTCTTTTATCCGCAAAATAGGACTGTTTCTTCCAGAAATGCCACATTTCTCCCAAATATAGCACATCTTCTCCAAGAAATACCAGGGTTCCCCCTTCAAATAGGACCTTTTCACCCACAAATACCTCTTTTATCCCCAAAATAGGACAGTTTCTTCCTGAAATGCCACATTTCTCCCAAATATATCACATCTTCTCCAAGAAATACCAGGATTCCCCCTTCAAATAGGACCTTCTCACCCGCAAATACCTCTTTAATCCCCCAAATAGGACAGTTTCTTCCAGAAATGCCACATTTCTCCCAAAGATATCACATCTTCTCCTAGAAATACCAGGTTTCCTCCTTGAAATAGGACCATTTCACCCACAAATACCTCTTTTATTCCCAAAAGAGGACAGTTTCTTCCAGAAATGCCACATTTCTCCCAAGTATAGCACATCTTCTCCAAGAAATACCAGGTTTCCCCCTTCAAATAGGACCTGTTCACCCACAAATACCTCTTTTATCCCCAAAATAGGACTGTTTCTTCCAGAAATGCCACATTTCTCCCAAATATATCACATCTTCTCCAAGAAATACCAGGTTTCCCCCTTGAAATAGGACCTTTTCACCCACAAATACCTGTTTTAACCCCAAAATAGGACAGTTTCTTCCAGAAATGCCAGATTTCTCCCAAATATATCACATCTTCTCCAAGAAATACCAGGATTCCCCCTTCAAATAGGACCTTTTCACCCACAAATACCTCTTTTATCCCCAAAAAAGGACTGTTTCTTCCAGAAATGCCACATTTCTCCCAAATATATCACATCTTCTCCAAGAAATACCAGCTTTCCCCCTTCAAATAGGACCTTTTCACCCACAAATACCTCTTTGATCCCCAAAATAGGACAGTTTCTTCCAGAAATGCCACATTTCTCCCAAATATATCACATCTTCTCCAAGAAATACCAGGATTCCCCCTTCAAATAGGACCTTTTCACCCACAAATACCTCTTTAATCCCCCAAAAGAGGACAGTTTCTTCCAGAAATGCCAGACTTCTCCCTAATATATCACATCTTCTCCAAGAAATACCAGGATTCCCCCTTCAAATAGGACCTGTTCACCCACAAATACAAGACTTCTGCCCCAAAAATAGGACAGTTTCTTCCAGAAATGCCACATTTCTCCCAAATATATCACATCTTCTCCAAGAAATACCAGGTTTCCTCCTGAAATAGGAACTTATCACCCACAAATACCTGTTTTAAGCCCAAAATAGGACAGTTTCTTCCAGAAATACCACATTTCTCCCAAATATATCACATCTTCTCCAAGAAATACCAGCTTTCCCACATCAAATAGGACCTTTTCACCCACAAATACCTCTTTTATCCCCAAAAGAGGACAGTTTCTTCCTGATATGCCACATTTCTCCCAAATATATCATCTTCTCCTAGAAATACCAGGTTTCCACCTTGAAACAGGACCTTTTCACCCACAAATACCTCTTTTATACCCAAAATAGGACAGTTTCTTCCAGAAATGCCATATTTCTCCCAAATCTATCACATCTTCTCCAAGAAATACCAGGTTTCCCCCTTCAAATAGGACCTTTTCACCCACAAATACCTCTTTTATCCCCAAAATAGGACAGTTTCTTCCAGAAATGCCACATTTCTCCCAAATATATCACATCTTCTCCAAGAAATACCAGGTTTCCCCCTTCAAATAGGACCTTTTCACCCACAAATACCTCTTTTATCCCCAAAAGAGGACATTTCCTTCCTGAAATGCCACATTTCTCCCAAATATATCACATCTTCTCCAAGAAATACCAGGTTTCCCCCTTCAAATAGGACCTATTCACCCACAAATACCTGTTCTATCCCCAAAATTGGACATTTTCTTCCAGAATTGCCAGATTTCTACCGCCAAATTGGACTTTTTCCTCCAGAAATGCCCAATTACTCCCAAATATATCACATCTTCTCCAAGAAATACCAGGATTCCCCCTTGAAATAGGACCTTTTCACCCACAAATACCTCTTTTATCCCCAAAATAGGACAGTTTATTCCAGACATGCCACATTTCTCCCAAATATATCACATCTTCTCCAAGAAATACCAGGTTTCTCCCTTCTAATAGCACCTTTTCTCCCACAAATACCTCTTTTATCCCCAAAATAGGACAGTTTCTTCCAGAAATGCCACATTTCTCCCAAATATAGCACATCTTCTCCAAGAAATACCACGTTTCCCCCTTCAAATAGGACCATTTCACCCACAAATACCTCTTTGATCCCCAAAATAGGACTGTTTCTTCCAGAAATGCCACATTTCTCCCAAATATAGCACATCTTCTCCAAGAAATAACAGGTTACCCCCTGGAAATAGGACCTTTTCACCCACAAATACCTCTTTTATCCCCAAAATAGGACAGTTTCTTCCAGAAATACCACATTTCTCCCAAATATATCACATCTTCTCCAAGAAATACCAGGATTTCCCCTTCAAATAGGACCTTTTCACCCACAAATACCTCTTTAATCCCCCAAATAGGACAGTTTCTTCCAGAAATGCCACATTTCTCCCA
This sequence comes from Lophura swinhoii, assembly GCA_030408155.1. NCBI lineage: Eukaryota > Metazoa > Chordata > Aves > Galliformes > Phasianidae > Lophura > Lophura swinhoii. The sequence continues at coordinate 13,143,983 of CM059471.1, forward strand.
AATATATCACATCTTCTCCAAGAAATACCAGGTTTCCCCCTTCATATAGGACCTTTTCACCCACAAATACCTCTTTTATCCCCAAAAGAGGACAGTTTCTTCCAGAAATGCCACATTTCTCACAAATATATCATCTTCTCCTAGAAATACCAGGTTTCCCCCTCGGAATAGGACCTTTTCACCCACAAATACCTCTTTTATCCCCAAAATAGGACAGTTTCTTCCAGAAATGCCACATTTCTCCCAAATAGATCACATCTTCTCCAAGAAATACCAGCTTTCCCCCTTCAAATACGACCTTTTCACCCACAAATTCCGTGTTTTATCCCCCAAATAGGACAGTTTCTTCCAGAAATGCCACATTTCTCCCAAATATATCACATCTTCTCCAAGAAATACCAGGTTTCCCCCTTCATATAGGACCTTTTCACCCACAAATACCTCTTTTATCCCCAAAATAGGACAGTTTCTTCCAGAAATGCCACATTTCTCCCAAATATATCATCTTCTCCTAGAAATACCAGGTTTCCCCCTCGAAATAGGACCTTTTCACCCACAAATACCTCTTTTTTCCCCAAAATAGGACAATTTCTTCCAGAAATGCCACATTTCTCCCAAATAGATCACATCTTCTCCAAGAAATACCAGCTTTCCCCCTTGAAATAGGACCATTTCACCCACAAATACCTCTTTTATTCCCAAAAGAGGACAGTTTCTTCCAGAAATGCCACATTTCTCCCAAATACATCACATCTTCTCCAAGAAATACCAGGTTTCCCCCTTCAAATAGGACCTGTTCACCCACAAATACCTCTTTTATCCCCAAAATAGGACTGTTTCTTCCAGAAATGCCACATTTCTCCCAAATATATCACATCTTCTCCAAGAAATACCAGGTTTCCCCCTTGAAATAGGACCTTTTCACCCACAAATACCTGTTTTAACCCCAAAAGAGGACAGTTTCTTCCAGAAATGCCACATTTCTCCCAAATATATCACATCTTCTCCAAGAAATACCAGGATTCCACCTTCAAATAGGACCTTTTCACCCACAAATACAAGCCTTCTGCCCCAAAAATAGGACAGTTTCTTCCTGACATGCCACATTTCTCCCAAATATATCACATCTTCTCCAAGAAATACCAGGTTTCCTCCTGAAATAGGAACTTATCACCCACAAATACCTGTTTTAACCCCAAAATAGGACAGTTTCTTCCAGAAATGCCACATTTCTCCCAAATATATCACATCTTCTCCAAGAAATACCAGGGTTCCCCCTTCAAATAGGACCTTTTCACCCACAAATACCTCTTTTATCCCCAAAAGAGGACATTTCCTTCCAGAAATGCCACATTTCTCCCAAATCTATCACATCTTCTCCAAGAAATACCAGGTTTCCCCCTTGAAATAGGACCTATTCACCCACAAATACCTGTTCTATCCCCAAAATTGGACATTTTCTTCCAGAAATGCCAGATTTCTACCGCCAAATTGGACTTTTTCCTCCAGAAATGCCCAATTACTCCCAAATATATCACATCTTCTCCAAGAAATACCAGGATTCCCCCTTGAAATAGGACCTTTTCACCCACAAATACCTCTTTTATCCCCAAAAGAGGACAGTTTCTTCCAGAAATGCCACATTTCTCCCAAATATATCACATCTTCTCCAAGAAATACCAGCTTTCCCCCTTCAAATAGGACCTTTTCACCCACAAATACCTCTTTTATCCCCTAAATAGGACTGTTTCTTCCAGAAATGCCACATTTCTCCCAAATATAGCACATCTTCTCCAAGAAATACCAGGGTTCCCCCTTCAAATAGGACCTTTTCACCCACAAATACCTCTTTTATCCCCAAAATAGGACAGTTTCTTCCAGAAATGCCACATTTCTCCCAAATAGATCACATCTTCTCCTAGAAATACCAGGTTTCCCCCTTGAAATAGGACCATTTCACCCACAAATACCTCTTTTATTCCCAAAAGAGGACAGTTTCTTCCAGAAATGCCACATTTCTCCCAAATACATCACATCTTCTCCAAGAAATACCAGGATTCCCCCTTCAAATAGGACCTGTTCCCCCAACAAATACCTCTTTTATCCCCAAAATAGGACTGTTTCTTCCGGAAATGCCACATTTCTCCCAAATATATCACATCTTCTCCAAGAAATACCAGGTTTCCCCCTTCAAATAGGACCTTTTCACCCACAAATACCTCTTTTATCCCCAAAAAAGGACTGTTTCTTCCAGAAATGCCACATTTCTCCCAAATAGATCACATCTTCTCCAAGAAATACCAGCTTTCCCCCTTCAAATAGGACCTTTTCACCCACAAATACCCCTTGATCCCCAAAATAGGACAGTTTCTTCCAGAAATGCCACATTTCTCCCAAATATATCACATCTTCTCCAAGAAATACCAGGATTCCCCCTTCAAATAGGACCTTTTCACCCACAAATACCTCTTTAATCCCCCAAATAGGACAGTTTCTTCCAGAAATGCCAGACTTCTCCCAAATATATCACATCTTCTCCAAGAAATACCAGGATTCCCCCTTCAAATAGGACCTGTTCACCCACAAATACAAGACTTCTGCCCCAAAAATAGGACAGTTTCTTCCAGAAATGCCACATTTCTCCCAAATATATCACATCTTCTCCAAGAAATACCAGGTTTCCTCCTGAAATAGGAACTTATCACCCACAAATACCTGTTTTAACCCCAAAATAGGACAGTTTCTTCCAGAAATACCACATTTCTCCCAAATATATCACATCTTCTCCAAGAAATACCAGCTTTCCCACTTCAAATAGGACCTTTTCACCCACAAATACCTCTTTTATCCCCAAAAGAGGACAGTTTCTTCCTGATATGCCACATTTCTCCCAAATATATCATCTTCTCCTAGAAATACCAGGTTTCCACCTTGAAACAGGACCTTTTCACCCACAAATACCTCTTTTATCCCCAAAAGAGGACAGTTTCTTCCAGAACTGCCACATTTCTCCCAAATATATCACATCTTCTCCAAGAAATACCAGGTTTCCCCCTTCAAATAGGACCTTTTCACCCACAAATACCTCTTTTATCCCCAAAATAGGACAGTTTCTTCCAGAAATGCCACATTTCTCCCAAATCTATCACATCTTCTCCAAGAAATACCAGGTTTCCCCCTTCAAATAGGACCTTTTCACCCACAAATACCTCTTTTATACCCAAAATAGGACTGTTTCTTCAAGAAATGCCACATTTCTCCCAAATCTATCACATCTTCTCCAAGAAATACCAGGTTTCCCCCTTGAAATAGGACCTATTCACCCACAAATACCTGTTCTATCCCCAAAATTGGACATTTTCTTCCAGAAATGCCAGATTTCTACCGCCAAATTGGACTTTTTCCTCCAGAAATGCCCAATTACTCCCAAATATATCACATCTTCTCCAAGAAATACCAGGATTCCCCCTTGAAATAGGACCTTTTCTCCCACAAATACCTCTTTTATCCCCAAAAGAGGACAGTTTCTTCCAGAAATGCCAGATTTCTCCCAAATATATCACATCTTCTCCAAGAAATACCAGGTTTCTCCCTTCTAATAGGAACTTTTCTCCCACAAATACCTCTTTAATCCCCAAAATAGGACAGTTTCTTCCAGAAATGCCACATTTCTCCCAAATATAGCACATCTTCTCCAAGAAATACCAGGTTTCCCCCTTCAAATAGGACCTTTTCACCCACAAATACCTCTTTGATCCCCAAAATAGGACTGTTTCTTCCAGAAATGCCACATTTCTCCCAAATATAGCACATCTTCTCCAAGAAATACCAGGTTACCCCCTGGAAATAGGACCTTTTCACCCACAAATACCTCTTTTATCCCCAAAATAGGACAGTTTCTTCCAGAAATGCCACATTTCTCCCAAATATATCACATCTCCTACAAGAAATACCAGGATTCCCCCTTCAAATAGGACCTTTTCACCCACAAATACCTCTTTTATCCCCAAAAGAGGACAGTTTCTTCCAGAAATGCCACATTTCTCCCAAAGAGATCATCTTCTCCTAGAAATACCAGGTTTCCCCCTTGAAATAGGACCTTTTCACCCACAAATACCTCTTTTATCCCCAAAAGAGGACAGTTTCTTCCAGAAATGCCACATTTCTCCCAAATAGATCACATCTTCTCCTAGAAATACCAGGTTTCCCCCTTGAAATAGGACCATTTCACCCACAAATACCTCTTTTATTCCCAAAAGAGGACAGTTTCTTCCAGAAATGCCACATTTCTCCCAAATACATCACATCTTCTCCAAGAAATACCAGGTTTCCCCCTTCAAATAGGACCTTTTCACCCACAAATACCTCTTTAATCCCCCAAATAGGACAGTTTCTTCCAGAAATGCCAGACTTCTCCCAAATATATCACATCTTCTCCAAGAAATACCAGGATTCCCCCTTCAAATAGGACCTGTTCACCCACAAATACAAGACTTCTGCCCCAAAAATAGGACAGTTTCTTCCAGAAATGCCACATTTCTCCCAAATATATCACATCTTCTCCAAGAAACACCAGGTTTCCTCCTGAAATAGGAACTTATCACCCACAAATACCTGTTTTAAGCCCAAAATAGGACAGTTTCTTCCAGAAATACCACATTTCTCCCAAATATATCACATCTTCTCCAAGAAATACCAGCTTTCCCACTTCAAATAGGACCTTTTCACCCACAAATACCTCTTTTATCCCCAAAAGAGGACAGTTTCTTCCAGAAATGCCACATTTCTCCCAAATATATCATCTTCTCCTAGAAATACCAGGTTTGCACCTTGAAACAGGACCTTTTCACCCACAAATACCTCTTTTATACCCAAAATAGGACAGTTTCTGCCAGAAATGCCACATTTCTCCCAAATATATCACATCTTCTCGTAGAAATACCAGGTTTCCCCCTTCAAATAGGACCTTTTCACCCACAAAGACCTCTTTGATCCCCAAAATAGGACAGTTTCTTCCAGAAATGCCCAATTTCTCCCAAATATATCACATCTTCTCCAAGAAATACCAGGGATCCCCCTTCAAATACGACCTTTTCACCCACAAATTCCGTGTTTTATCCCCAAAATTGGACAGTTTCTTCCAGAAATGCCACATTTCTCCCAAAGATATCACATCTTCTCCAAGAAATACCAGGATTCCCACTTCAAATAGGACCTTTTCACCCACAAATACCTCTTTTATCCCCAAAATAGGACAGTTTCTTCCAGAAATGCCAAATTTCTTCCAAATATATCACATCTTCTCCAAGAAATACCAGGTTTCCCCCTTCAAATAGGACCTTTTCACCCACAAATACCTGTTTTATCCCCAAAATAGGACAGTTTCTTCCAGAAATGCCACATTTCTCCCAAATCTATCACATCTTCTCCAAGAAATACCAGCTTTCCCACTTCAAATAGGACCTTTTCACCCACAAATACCTGTTCTATCCCCAAAATTGGACATTTTCTTCCAGAAATGCCAGATTTCTACCGCCAAATTGGACTTTTTCTTCCAGAAATGCCCAATTACTCCCAAATATATCACATCTTCTCCAAGAAATACCAGGATTCCCCCTTGAAATAGGACCTTTTCACCCACAAATACCTCTTTTATCCCCAAAATAGGACAGTTTCTTCCAGAAATGCCACATTTCTCCCAAATATATCACATCTTCTCCAAGAAATACCAGGTTTCTCCCTTCTAATAGGACCTTTTCTCCCACAAATACCTCTTTTATCCCCAAAATAGGACTGTTTCTTCCAGAAATGCCACATTTCTCCCAAATATAGCACATCTTCTCCAAGAAATACCAGGTTTCCCCCTTCAAATAGGACCTTTTCACCCACAAATACCTCTTTGATCCCCAAAATAGGACATTTTCTTCCAGACATGCCACATTTCTCCCAAATATAGCACATCTTCTCCAAGAAATACCAGGTTACCCCCTGGAAATAGGATCTTTTCACCCACAAATACCTCTTTTATCCCCAAAAGAGGACAGTTTCTTCCAGAAATGCCACATTTCTCCCAAATATATCATCTTCTCCTAGAAATACCAGGTTTCCCCCTTGAAATAGGACCTTTTCACCCACAAATACCTCTTTTATCCCCAAAATAGGACAGTTTCTTCCAGAAATGCCACATTTCTCCCAAATAGATCACATCTTCTCCAAGAAATACCAGGTTTCCCCCTTGAAATAGGACCATTTCACCCACAAATACCTCTTTTATTCCCAAAAGAGGACAGTTTCTTCCAGAAATGCCACATTTCTCCCAAATATAGCACATCTTCTCCAAGAAATACCAGATTTCCCCCTTCAAATAGGACTTTTCTCCCACAAATACCTCTTTGATCCCCAAAATAGGACTGTTTCTTCCAGAAATGCCCAATTTCTCCCAAATATATCACATCTTCTCCAAGAAATACCAGGGTTCCCCCTTCAAATACGACCTTTTCACCCACAAATTCCGTGTTTTATCCCCAAAATTGGACAGTTTCTTCCAGAAATGCCAGATTTCTCCCAAATATATCACATCTTCTCCAAGAAATACCAGGATTCCCACTTCAAATAGGACCTTTTCTCCCACAAATACCTCTTTTATCCCCAAAATAGGACAGTTTCTTCCAGAAATGCCCAATTTCTCCCAAATATAGCACATCTTTTCCAAGAAATACCAGGTTTCCCCCTTCAAATAGGACCTTTTCACCCACAAATACCTCTTTTATCCCCGAAATAGGACAGTTTCTTCGAGAAATACCACATTGCTCCCAAATATATCACATCTTCTCCAAGAAATACCAGGTTTCCCCCTTCAAATAGGACCTTTTCACCCACAAATACCTCTTTTATCCCCAAAAGAGGACAGTTTCTTCCAGAAATGCAACATTTCTCCCAAACATATCACATCTTCTTCAAGAAATACCAGGTTTCCCCCTTGAAATAGGACCTTTTCACCCACAAATACCTGTTTTAACCCCAAAATAGGACAGTTTCTTCCAGACATGCCAGATTTCTCCCAAATATATCACATCTTCTCCAAGAAATACCAGGTTTCCCCCTTCAAATAGGACCTTTTCACCCACAAATACCTCTTTTATCCCCAAAAGAGGACAGTTTCTGGCAGAAATGCCACAATTATCCAAAATATATCACATCATCTCCAAGAAATACCAGGTTTCCCCCTTCAAATATGACCTTTTCACCCACAAATAACTCTTTTATCCCCAAATAGGACAGTTTCTTCCAGAAATGCCACATTTCTCCCAAATATATCACATCTTCTCCAAGAAATACCAGGATTCCCCCTTCAAATAGGACCTTTTCACCCACAAATACCTCTTGTATCCCCAAAATAGGACAGTTTCTGCCAGAAAGGCCAGACTTCTCCCAAATATATCACATCTTCTCCAAGAAATACCAGGTTTCCCCTTCAAATAGGACCTTTTCAACCACAAATAGCAGCCTTCTGCTCCCAAATTGGACAGTTTCTGCCAGAAATGCCACATTTCTCCCAAATATATCACATCTTCTCCAAGAAATACCAGGTTTCCCCCTTCAAATAGGACCTTTTCACCCACAAATACCTCTTTTATCCCCAAAAGAGGACATTTCCTTCCAGAAATGCCACATTTCTCCCAAATATATCACATCTTCTCCAAGAAATACCAGGTTTCCCCCTTGAAATAGGACCTATTCACCCACAAATACCTGTTCTATCCCCAAAATTGGACATTTTCTTCCAGAAATGCCTGATTTCTACCGCCAAATTGGACTTTTTCCTCCAGAAATGCCCAATTACTCCCAAATATATCACATCTTCTCCAAGAAATACCAGGATTCCCCCTTGAAATAGGACCTTTTCACCCACAAATACCTCTTTTATCCCCAAAATAGGACAGTTTCTTCCAGAAATGCCAGATTTCTCCCAAATATATCACATCTTCTCCAAGAAATACCAGGTTTCTCCCTTCTAATAGGACCTTTTCTCCCACAAATACCTCTTTTATCCCCAAAATAGGACAGTTTCTTCCAGAAATGCCACATTTCTCCCAAATATAGCACATCTTCTCCAAGAAATACCAGGTTTCCCCCTTCAAATAGGACCTTTTCACCCACAAATACCTGTTTTAACCCCAAAAGAGGACAGTTTCTTCCAGAAATGCCACATTTCTCCCAAATATATCATCTTCTCCTAGAAATACCAGGTTTCCCCCTTGAAATAGGACCTTTTCACCCACAAATACCTCTTTTATCCCCAAAATAGGACAGTTTCTTCCAGAAATGCCACATTTCTCCCAAATATATCACATCTTCTCCAAGAAATACCAGGTTTCCCCCTTCATATAGGACCTTTTCACCCACAAATACTTCTTTTATCCCCAAAAGAGGACAGTTTCTTCCAGAAATGCCACATTTCTCCCAAATATATCATCTTCTCCTAGAAATACCAGGTTTCCCCCTTGAAATAGGACCTTTTCACCCACAAATACCTCTTTTATCCCCAAAAGAGGACAGTTTCTTCCAGAAATGCCACATTTCTCCCAAATAGATCACATCTTCTCCTAGAAATACCAGGTTTCCCCCTTGAAATAGGACCATTTCACCCACAAATACCTCTTTTATTCCCAAAAGAGGACAGTTTCTTCCAGAAATGCCACATTTCTCCCAAATATAGCACATCTTCTCCAAGAAATACCAGCTTTCCCCCTTCAAATAGGACCTTTTCACCCACAAATACCTCTTTGATCCCCAAAATAGGACTGTTTCTTCCAGAAATGCCCAATTTCTCCCAAATATATCACATCTTCTCCAAGAAATACCAGCTTTCCCCCTTCAAATACGACCTTTTCACCCACAAATTCCGTGTTTTATCCCCAAAATTGGATAGTTTCTTCCAGAAATGCCAGATTTCTCCCAAATATATCACATGTTCTCCAAGAAATACCAGGTTTCCCCCTTGAAATAGGACCTTTTCACCCACAAATACCTCTTTTATCCCCAAAATAGGACAGTTTCTTCCAGAAATGCCCAATCTCTCCCAAATATATCACATCTTCTCCAAGAAATACCAGGTTTCCCCCTTCAAATAGGACCTTTTCACCCACAAATACCTCTTTTATCCCCGAAATAGGACAGTTTCTTCCAGAAATGCCACATTGCTCCCAAATATATCACATCTTCTCCAAGAAATACCAGCTTTCCCACTTCAAATAGGACCTTTTCACCCACAAATACCTCTTTGATCCCCAAAATAGGACAGTTTCTTCCAGAAATGCCACATTTCTCCCAAATATATCACATCTTCTCCAAGAAATACCAGGTTTCCCCCTTGAAATAGGACCTTTTCACCCACAAATACCTCTTTTATCCCCAAAAGAGGACAGTTTCTTCCAGAAATGCCACATTTCTCCCAAAGATATCACATCTTCTCCAAGAAATACCAGGTTTCCCCCTTCAAATAGGACCTTTTCACCCACAAAAACCTCTTTTATCCCCAAAAAAGGACAGTTTCTTCCAGAAATGCAACATTTCTCCCAAACATATCACATCTTCTCCAAGAAATACCAGCTTTCCCCCTGGAAATAGGACCTTTTCACCCACAAATACCTGTTTTAACCCCGAAATAGGACAGTTTCTTCCAGACATGCCAGATTTCTCCCAAATACATCACATCTTCTCCAAGAAATACCAGGTTTCTTCCTTCAAATAGGACCTTTTCACCCACAAATACCTCTTTTATCCCCAAAAGAGGACAGTTTCTTCCAGAAATGCCACATTTCTCCCAAATATATCACATCTTCTCCAAGAAATACCAGGTTTCCCCCTTCAAATATGACCTTTTCACCCACAAATACCTCTTTTATCCCCAAATTGGACAGTTTCTTCCAGAAATACCACATTTCTCCCAAATATATCACATCTTCTCCAAGAAATACCAGGATTCCCCCTTCAAATAGGACCTTTTCACCCACAAATACCTCTTGTATCCCCAAAATAGGACAGTTTCTTCCAGAAATGCCAGACTTCTCCCAAATATATCACATGTTCTCCAAGAAATACCAGGTTTCCCCCTTCAAATAGGACCTTTTCAACCACAAATAGCAGCCTTCTGCTCCCAAATTGGACAGTTTCTGCCAGAAATGCCACATTTCTCCCAAATATATCACATCTTCTCCAAGAAATACCAGGTTTCCCCCTTCAAATAGGACCTTTTCACCCACAAATACCTCTTTTATCCCCAAAAGAGGACATTTTCTGCCAGAAATGCCAGATTTCTCCCAAATATATCACATTTTCTCCTAGAAATAACAGGTCTCCCCCTTCAAATAGGACCTTTTCACACACAAATACCTCTTTTATCCCCAAAAGAGGACAGTTTCTTCCACAAATGCCACATTTCTCCCTAATATATCACATCTTCTCCAAGAAATACCAGCTCTCCCCCTTGAAATAGGACCTTTTCACCCACAAATACCTCTTTTATCCCACAAATTGGACATTTTCTTCCAGACATGCCACATTTCTCCCAAATATATCACATCTTCTCCAAGAAATACCAGGGTTCCCCTTCAAATAGGACCTTTTCACCCACAAATACCTGTTTTATCCCCAAAATAGGACAGTTTCTTCCAGAAATGCCACATTTCTCCCAAACATATCACATCTTCTCCAAGAAATACCACGTTTCCCCCTTCAAATAGGACCTTTTCACCCACTAAATACCTCTTTAATCCCCAAAATAGGACAGTTTCTTCCAGAAATGCCACATTTCTCCCAAATAGATCACATCTTCTCCAAGAAATAACAGGTATCCCCCTTCAAATAGGACCTTTTCACCCACAAATACCTCTTTAATCCCCAAAAGAGGACAGTTTTTTCCGGACATGCCAGATTTCTCCCAAATATATCACATGTTCTCCAAGAAATACCAGGTTACCCCCTGGAAATAGGACCTTTTCACCCACAAATACCTGTTTTAACCCCAAAATAGGACAGTTTCTTCCAGACATGCCAGATTTCTCCCAAATATATCACATCTTCTCCAAGAAATAACAGGTTTCCCCCTTCATATAGGACCTTTTCACCCACAAATAGCAGCCTTCTGCCCCCAAATTGGACAGTTTCTGCCAGAAATGCCACATTTCTCCAAATATATCACATCTTCTCCAAGAAATACCAGGTTTCCCACTTCAAATAGGACCTTTTCACCCACAAATACCTGTTTTAACCCCAAAATAGGACAGTTTCTTCCAGAAATGCCACATTTCTCCCAAATAGATCACATCTTCTCCAAGGAATACCAGGTTCCCCCTTGAAATAGGACCTTTTCACCCACAAATACCTCTTGTATCCCCAAAATACGACAGTTTCTTCCAGAAATGCCACATTTCTCCCAAATATATCACATCTTCTCCAAGAAATACCCGGTTTCCCCCTTCAAATAGGACCTTTTCACCCACAAATACCTCTTTTATCCCCGAAATAGGACTGTTTCTTCCAGAAATGCCACATTTCTCCCAAATATATCACATCTTCTCCAAGAAATACCAGCTTTCCCCCTTGACAGAGGACCTTTTCTCCCACAAATACCTGTTTTATCCCCAAAAGAGGACAGTTTCTTCCAGAAATGCCACATTTCTCCCAAATATATCACATCTTCTCCAAGAAATACCAGGTTTCCCCCTGGAAATAGGACCTTTTCACCCACAAATACCTCTTTTATCCCCAAAATAGGACTGTTTCTTCCAGAAATGCCACATTTCTCCCAAAGAGATCACATCTTCTCCAAGAAATACCAGGTTTCCCCCTTCAAATAGGACCTTTTCACACACAAATACCTGTTTTAACCCCAAAATAGGACAGTTTCTTCCAGACATGCCAGATTTCTCCCAAATATATCACATCTTCTCCAACAAATACCAGGTTTCCCCCTTCAAATAGGACCTTTTCACCCACAAATACCTCTTTTATCCCCCAAATTGGACATTTTCTTCCAGATATGCCACATTTCTCCAAAATATATCACATCTTCTCCAAGAAATACCAGGTTTCCCCCTTCAAATAGGACCTTTTCACCCGCAAATACCTCTTTAATCCCCCAAATAGGACAGTTTCTTCCAGAAATGCCACATTTCTCCCAAATATATCACATTTTCTCCTAGAAATAACAGGTCTTCCCCTTCAAATAGGAACTTTTCACCCACAAATACCTCTTTTATTCCCAAAGAAGGACAGTTTCTTCCAGAAATGCCAGATTACTCCCAAATATATCACATCTTCTCCAAGAAATACCAGGTTTCCCCCTTCAAATAGGACCTTTTCACCCGCAAATACGTCTTTAATCCCCCAAATAGGACAGTTTCTTCCAGAAATGCCACATTTCTCCCAAATATATCACATTTTCTCCTAGAAATAACAGGTCTTCCCCTTCAAATAGGACCTTTTCACCCACAAATACCTCTTTTATCCCCAAAGAAGGACAGTTTCTTCCAGAAAAGCCAGATTACTCCCAAATATATCACATCTTCTCCAAGAAATACCAGGTTTCCCCCTTCAAATAGGACTTTTTCACCCACAAATACCTCTTTTATCCCCAAAATAGGACAGTTTCTTCCAGAAATGCCACATTTCTCCCAAATATATCACATCTTCTCCAAGAAATACCAGGTTTCCCCCTTCAAATAGCACCTTTTCACCCACAAATACCTCTTTTATCCCCAAAAGAGGACATTTTCAGCAGAAATGCCAGACTTCTCCCAAATATATCACATTTTCTCCTAGAAATAACAGGTCTCCCCCTTCAAATAGGACTTTTTCACACACAAATACCTCTTTTATCCCCAAAAGAGGACAGTTTCTTCCACAAATGCCACATTTCTCCCAAATATATCACATCTTCTCCAAGAAATACCAGCTCTCACCCTTCAAATAGGACCTTTTCACCCACAAATACCTCTTTTATCCCCCAAATTGGACATTTTCTTCCAGACATGCCACATTTCTCCCAAATCTATCACATCTTCTCCAAGAAATTCCAGCTTTCCCCCTGGAAATAGGACCTTTTCACCCACAAATACCTGTTTTATCCCCAAAAGAGGACAGTTTCTTCCAGAAATGCCACATTTCTCCCAAATATAGCACATCTTCTCCAAGAAATACCAGGGTTCCTCCTGCAAATAGGACCTTTTCACCCACAAATACCTCTTTTATCCCCAAAATAGGACAGTTTCTTCCAGAAATGCCACATTTCTCCCAAATATAGCACATCTTCTCCAAGAAATACCAGGTTTCCCCCTTCAAATAGGACCTTTTCACCCGCAGATACCTCTTTTATCCCCTAAAGAGGACTGTTTCTTCCAGAAATGCCACATTTCTCCCAAATATAGCACATCTTCTCCAAGAAATACCAGGTTTCCCCCTTCAAATAGGACCTTTTCACCCACAAATACCTCTTTTATCCCCAAAAGAGGACAGTTTCTTCCAGAAATGCCACATTTCTCCCAAATATAGCACATCTTCTCCAAGAAATACCAGGGTTCCCCCTTCAAATAGGACCTTTTCACCCACAAATACCTCTTTTATCCCCAAAAGAGGACTGTTTCTTCCAGAAATGCCACATTTCTCCCAAATATATCACATCTTCTCCAAGAAATACCAGGTTTCCCACTTCAAATAGGACCTTTTCACCCACAAATACCTCTTTTAACCCCAAAATGGGACAGTTTCTTCCAGAAATGCCACATTTCTCCCAAATATATCACATCTTCTCCAAGAAATACCAGGGTTCCCCCTTCAAATAGGACCTGTTCACTCACAAATACCTCTTTTATCCCCGAAATAGGACAGTTTCTTCCAGAAATGCCACATTTCTCCCAAATATATCACATCTTCTCCTAGAAATACCAGGGTTCCCCCTTCAAATAGGACCTTTTCACCCACAAATACCTCTTTTATCCCCGAAATAGGACAGTTTCTTCCAGAAATGCCACATTTCTCCCAAATATATCACATCTTCTCCTAGAAATAACAGGTTTCCCCCTTCAAATAGGACCTTTTCACCCACAAATACCTCTTTGATCCCCAAAATAGGACAGTTTCTTCCAGACATGCCACATTTCTCCCAAATATATCACATCTTCTCCAAGAAATACCAGGATTCCCCCTTCAAATAGGACCTTTTCACCCACAAATACCTCTTTTATCACCAAAGAAGGACAGTTTCTTCCAGAAATGCCAGATTACTCCCAAATATATCACATCTTCTCCAAGAAATACCAGCTTTCCCCCTTCAAATAGGACTTTTTCACCCACAAATACCTCTTTTATCCCCAAAATAGGACAGTTTCTTCCAGACATGCCACATTTCTCCCAAATATATCACATCTTCTCCAAGAAATACCAGGATTCCCCCTTCAAATAGGACCTTTTCACCCACAAATACTTCTTTTATCCCCAAAAGAGGACAGTTTCTTCCAGAAATGCCACATTTCTCCCAAATATATCACATCTTCTCCAAGAAATACCAGGATTCCCCCTTGAAATAGGACCTTTTCTCCCACAAAGACCTGTTTGATGCCCCAAATTGGACATGATCTTCAGGAAATGCCAGATTTCTCTCAAATATATCACATCTTCTCCAAGAAATACCAGGATTCCCCCTTCTAATAGGATCTTTTCACCCACAAATTCCTCTTTAATCCCCAAAAGAGGACAGTTTCTTCCGGACATGCCCGATTTCTCCCAAATATGTCACATCTTCTCCAAGAAATACCAGGTTACCCCCTTGAAATAGGACCTTTTCTCCCACAAATATATCTTTTATCCCCAAAATAGGACTGTTTCTTCCTGACATGCCACATTTCTCCCAAATAGATCACATCTTCTCCAAGAAATACCAGGTTTCCCCCTCGAAATAAGACATTTTCTACCACAAATACCTGTTTTATCCGCCAAATTGGACATTTTCTTCCAGAAATGCCACATTTCTCCCAAATATATCACAGCTTCTCCAACAAATACCAGGATTCCTCCTGAAATAGGACCTTTTCACCCACAAATACCTCTTTTATCCCCAAAATAGGACAGTTTCTGCCAGAAATGCCACATTGCTCCCAAATATATCACATCTTCTCCAAGAAATACCAGGTTTCCCCCTTGAAATAGGACCTTTTCACCCACACATACCTCTTTTATCCAAAAAAGAGGACAGTTTCTGCCAGAAATGCCACATTTCTCCCAAATATATCACATCTTCTCCAAGAAGTACCAGGTTTCCCCCTTGAAATAGGACCTTTTCACCCACAAATACCTCTTTTATCCCCAAAAGAGGACAGTTTCTTCCAGAAATGCCACATTTCTCCCAAATATTTCACATCTTCTCCAAGAAATACCAGGTTTCCCCCTTCAAATAGGACCTTTTCACCCACAAATACCTCTTTTATCCCCAAAATTGGACATTTTCAGCAGAAATGCCAGATTTCTCCCAAATATATCACATTTTCTCCTAGAAATAACAGGTCTCCCCCTTCAAATAGGACCTTTTCACACACAAATACCTCTTTTATCCCCAAAAGAGGACAGTTTCTTCCACAAATGCCACATTTCTCCCAAAAATATCACATCTTCTCCAAGAAATACCAGCTCTCACCCTTCAAATAGGACCTTTTCACCCACAAATACCTCTTTTATCCCCCAAATTGGACATTTTCTTCCAGACATGCCACATTTCTCCCAAATCTATCACATCTTCTCCAAGAAATTCCAGCTTTCCCCCTTCAAATAGGACCTTGTCACCCGCAAATACCGCTTTTATCCCCAAAGTAGGACAGTTTCTGCCAGAAATGCCAGATTTCTCCCAAATATATCACATCTTCTCCAAGAAATACCAGCTTTCCCCCTTCAAATAGGACCTTTTCACCCACAAATACCTCTTTTATCCCCAAAAAAGGACTGTTTCGTCCAGAAATGCCACATTTCTCCCAAATATATCACATCTTCTCCAAGAAATACCAGGTTTCCCCCTTCAAATAGGACCTTTTCACCCACAAATACCTCTTTGATCCCCAAAATAGGACTGTTTCTTCCAGAAATGCCACATTTCTCCCAAATACATCACATCTTCTCCAAGAAAAACCAGGATTCCCCCTTCAAATAGGACCTTTTCACCCACAAATACCTCTTTAATCCCCCTAATCGGACAGTTTCTTCCAGAAATGCCACATTTCTCCCAAATATATCACATCTTCTCCAAGAAGTACCAGGTTTCCCCCTTCAAATAGGACCTTTTCACCCACAAATACCTCTTTTATCCCCAAAATAGGACAGTTTCTTCCAGAAATGCCACATTTCTCCCAAATATATCACTTCTTCTCGAAGAAATACCAGGTTTCCCCCTTCAAATAGGACCTTTTCAAACACAAATACCTCTTTTATCCCCAAAAGAGGACAGTTTCTTCCAGAAACGCCACATTTCTCCCAAATAGATCACATCTTCTCCAAGAAAAACCAGGATTACTCCTGAAATAGGACCTTTTCTCCCACAAATACCTGTTTGATCCCCAAAATAGGACAGTTTCTTCCAGAAATGCCATATTTCTCCCAAATATATCACATCTTCTCCAAGAAATACCAGGTTTCCCCCTTCAAATAGGACCTTTTCACCCACAAATACCTCTTTTATCCCCAAAATTAAACATTTTCTGCAGAAATGCCAGACTTCTCCCAAATATATCACATTTTCTCCTAGAAATAACAGGTCTCCCCCTTCAAATAGGACCTTTTCACCCACCAATACCTCTTCTATCCCCAAAAGAGGACGGTTTCTTCCAGAAATGCCACATTTCTCCCAAATATATCACATCTTCTCCAAGAAATACCAGCTCTCCCCCTTCAAATAGGACCTTTTCACCCACAAATACCTGTTTTATCCGCCAAATTGGACATTTTCTTCCAGACATGCCACATTTCTCCCAAATATATCACATCTTCTCCAAGAAATACCAGGTTTCCCCCTTCAAATAGGACCTTTTCACCCACAAATACCTCTTTTATCCTTAAAAGAGGACATTTTCTTCCAGAAATGCCACATTTCTCCCAAATATATCACATCTTCTCCAAGAAATACCAGGTTTTCCCCTTCAAATAGGACCTTTTCACCCACAAATACCTCTTTAATCCCCAAAATAGGGCAGTTTCTTCCAGAAATGCCAGATTTCTCCCAAATATATCACATCTTCTCCAAGAAATACCAGGATTCCCCCTTGAAATAGGACCTTTTCTCCCACAAAGACCTGTTTGATGCCCCAAATTGGACATGATCTTCAGGAATTGCCAGATTTATCTCAAATATATCACATCTTCTCCAAGAAATAGCAGGATTCCCCCTTCTAAAAGGACCTTTTCACCCACAAATACCTGTTTTATCCCCAAAATAGGACAGTTTCTTCCAGAAATGCCACATTTCTCCCAAATATATCACATCTTCTCCAAGAAATACCAGGATTCCCCCTTGAAATAGGACCTTTTCACCCACAAATACCTGATTTATCCCCAAAATAGTACAGTTTCTGCCAGAAATGCCACATTTCTCCCAAATATATCACATGTTCTCCAAGAAATACCAGGTTTCCCCCTTCAAATACGACCTTTGCACAAACAAATACCTGTTTGATCCCCAAAATAGGACAGTTTCTTCCAGACATGCCACATTTCTCCCAAATATATCACATCTTCTCCAAGAAATACCAGCTTTCCCCCTTCAAATAGGACCTTTTCACCCACAAATATCTCTTTTATCCCCAAAAGAGGACAGTTTCTTCCAGAAATGCCACATTTCTCCCAAATATATCACATCTTCTCCAAGAAATACCAGGTTTCCCCCTTCAAATAGGACCTTTTCACCCACAAATACCTCTTTTATCCCCAAAAGAGGACAGTTTCTTCCAGAAATGCCACATTTCTCCCAAATATATCACATCTTCTCCAAGAAATACCAGGTTTCCCTCTTGAAATAGGACCTTTTCACCCACAAATACCTCTTTTATCCCCAAAATAGGACTGTTTCTTCCATAAATGCCAGATTTCTCCCAAATCAATCACATCTTCTCCAAGAAATACCAGGTTTCCCCCTTCAAATACGACCTTTTCACCCACAAATACCTGTTTTAACCCCAAAATAGGACAGTTTATTCCATAAATGCCACATTTCTCCCAAATATATCACATCTTCTCCAAGAAATACCAGGTTTCCCCCTTGAAATAGGACCTTTTCACACACAAATACCTGTTTTATCCCCAAAATAGGACAGTTTCTTCCAGAAATACCAGATTTCTCCCCCCAGATTGGACGTGTTCTTCCAGAAATGCCCGATTTCTTCCAAATATATGACATCTTCTCCAAGAAATACCAGGGTTCCCCCTTCAACTACGACCTTTTCTCCCAAAAATACCTCTTTTATCCCCAAAATAGGACAGTTTCTTCTGGAAATGCCAGATTTCTCCCAAATATAGAACATCTTCTCCAAGAAATTCCAGGTTTCCCCCTTCTAGTAGGACCTTTTCACCCACAAATACCTGTGTGATCCCCAAAGTAGGACAGTTTCTTCCATAAATGCCAGATTTCTCCCAAATATATCACATCATCTCCAAGAAATACCAGGTTTCCCCCTTGAAATTGGACCTTTTCACCCACAAATACCTCTTTTATCCCCAAAATAGGACTGTTTCTTCCAGAATGGCCACATTTCTCCCAAATATATCACATCTTCTCCAAGAAATACCAGGTTTCCCCCTTCAAATAGGACCTTTTCACCCACAAATACCTCTTTTATCCCCTAAAGAGGACAGTTTCTTCCAGACATGCCACATTTCTCCCAAATAGATCACATCTTCTCCAAGAAATACCAGGTTTCCCCCTTCAAATAGGACCTTTTCTCCCACAAATATCTCTTTTATCCCCAAAAGAGCACAGTTTCTTCCTGACATGCCACATTTCTCCCAAATATATCACATCTTCTCCAAGAAATACCAGCTTTCCCCCTTCAAATAGGACCTTTTCACCCACAAATACCTCTTTTATCCCCAAAATAGGACAGTTTCTTCCAGAAAGGCCACATTTCTCCCAAATATATCACATCTTCTCCAAGAAATACCAGCTTTCCCCCTTCAAATAGGAACTTTTCACCCACAAATACCTGTTTTAACCCCAAAATAGGACAGTTTCTTCCAGAAATGCCACATTTCTCCCAAACATATCACATCTTCTCCAAGAAATACCAGGTTTCCCCCTTCAAATAGGACCTTTTCACCCACAAATACCTGTTTTATCCCCAAAATACGACAGTTTCTTCCAGAAATGCCACATTTCTCCCAAATATATCACATCTTCTCCAAGAAATACCAGGTTTCCCCCTTGAAATAGGACCTTTTCACCCACAAATACCTCTTTTATCCCCATAATAGGACTGTTTCTTCCATAAATGCCAGATTTCTCCCAAATCAATCACATCTTCTCCAAGAAATACCAGGTTTCCCCCTTCAAATACGACCTTTTCACCCACAAATACCTGTTTTAACCCCAAAATAGGACAGTTTCTTCCAGACATGCCTGATTTCTCCCAAATATATCACATCTTCTCCAAGAAATACCAGGTTTCCCCCTTGAAATTGGACCTTTTCACCCTCAAATACCTGTTTTATTCCCGAAAGAGTACAGTTTCTTCTAGAAATGCCACATTTCTCCCCAATATATCATATCTTCTCCAAGAAATACCAGGTTACCCCCTGGAAATAGGACCTTTTCACCCACAAATACCTCTTTTATCCCCTAAAGAGGACAGTTCCTTCCAGAAATGCCAGATTTCTCCCAAATATATCACATCTTCTCCAAGAAATACCACCGTTTCCCCTTCAAATAGGACCTTTTCTCCCAAAATATCTCTTTTATCCCCAAAATAGGACAGTTTCTTTCAGAAATGCCACATTTCTCCCAAATATACCACATCTTCTCCAAGAAATACCAGATTTTCCCTGGAAATATGAACGTTTCACCCTCAAATACCTCTTTCATCCCCAAAAGAGGACAGTTTCTTCCAAAAATGCCACATTGCTCCCAAATATATCACATCTTCTCCAAGAAATACCAGGGTTCCCCCTGGAAATAAGACATTTTCACCCACAAATACCTGTTTGATCCCCAAAGTAGGACAGTTTCTGCCATAAATGCCAGATTTCTCCCAAATATATCACATCTTCTCCGAGGAATACCATGTTTCCCCCTTGAAATTGGACCTTTTCACCCACAAATATCTTTTTTATCCCCAAAATAGGACAGTTTCTTCCAGAAATGCCACATTTCCCCCAAATATATCACATCTACTCCAAGAAATACCAGGGTTCCCCCTGGCAATAAGACATTTTCTACCACAAATACCTGTTTTATCCCGCAAATTGGAAATTTTCTACCAGACATGCCACATTTCTCCCAAATATATCACATCTTCTCCAAGAAATACCAGGATTCCTTCTGAAATAGGACCTTTTCACCCACAAATACCTCTTTTATCCCCAAAATAGGACAGTTTCTGCCAGAAATGCCACATTTCTCCCAAATATACCACATCTTCTCCAAGAAATACCAGATTTTCCCTGGAAATATGAACGTTTCACCCTCAAATACCTCTTTCATCCCCAAAAGAGGACAGTTTCTTCCAAAAATGCCACATTGCTCCCAAATATATCACATCTTCTCCAAGAAATACCAGGGTTCCCCCTGGAAATAAGACATTTTCACCCACAAATACATGTTTGATCCCCAAAGTAGGACAGTTTCTGCCATAAATGCCAGATTTCTCCCAAATATATCACATCTTCTCCGAGGAATACCATGTTTCCCCCTTGAAATTGGACCTTTTCACCCACAAATATCTTTTTTATCCCCAAAATAGGACAGTTTCTTCCAGAAATGCCACATTTCCCCCAAATATATCACATCTACTCCAAGAAATACCAGGGTTCCCCCTGGCAATAAGACATTTTCTACCACAAATACCTGTTTTATCCCGCAAATTGGAAATTTTCTTCCAGACATGCCACATTTCTCCCAAATATATCACATCTTCTCCAAGAAATACCAGGATTCCTTCTGAAATAGGACCTTTTCACCCACAAATACCTCTTTTATCCCCAAAATAGGACAGTTCCTGCCAGAAATGCCACATTTCTCCCAAATAGATCACATCTTCTCCAAGAAATACCAGCTTTCCCCCTTCAAATAGGACCTTTTCACCCACAAATACCTCTTTTATCCCCAAAAGAGGACAGTTTCTGCCAGAAATGCCACATTTCTCCCAAATATATCACATCTTCTCCAAGAAATACCAGGTTTCCCCCTTCAAATAAGACCTTCTCTCCGACAAATACCTATTTTATCCCCAAAAGAGGACAGTTTCTTCCAGAAATGCCACATTTCTCCCAAACTGATCACTTCTACTCCACGAAATACAAGGGTTCCCCTTTCAAATAGGACCTTTTCACCCACAAATACCTCTTTTATCCCCAAAATTGGACAGTTTCTGCAAGAAATGCCACATTTCTCTAAAAAAATATCACATTTTCTCCTAGAAATAACAGGTCTCCCCCTTCAAATAGGACCTTTTCACCCACAAATACCTCTTTTATCCCCAAAAGAGGACAGTTTCTTCCAGAAATGCCACATTTCTCTCAAATATAGAAAATCTGCTCCAAGAAATACCAGGTTTCCCACTTCAAATAGGACCTTTCAACCACAAATACCTGTTTTATCCCCAAAAGAGGACAGTTTCTTCCAGAAATGCCACATTTCTCCCAAATATATCGCATCTTCTCCAAGAAATACCAGGATTCCCCCTTCTAATAGGACCTTTTCACCCACAAATACCTCTTTTATCCCCAAAATAGGACAGTTTCTTCCAGAAATGCCACATTTCTCCCAAATATATCACATCTTCTCCAAGAAATACCAGCTTTCCCCCTTCAAATAGGACCTTTTCTCCCACAAATACCTCTTTTATCCCCAAAATAGGACAGTTTCTTCCAGAAATGCCACATTTCTCCCAAATATATCACATCTTCTCCAAGAAATACCAGGTTTCCCCCTTCAAATACGACCTTTTCACCCACAAATACCTCTTTGATCCCCAATATAGGACATTTTCTTCCAGAAACGCCAGGTTTTTCCCAAATATATCACATCTTCTCCAAGAAATACCAGGTTTCCCCCTTCAAATAGGACCTTTTCACCCACAAATACCTCTTTTATCCCCAAAAGAGGACAGTTTCTTCCAGAAATGCCACATTTCTCCCAAATATATCACATCTTCTCCAAGAAATACCAGGTTTCCCCCTTCAAATAGGACCTTTTCACCCACAAATACCTCTTTTATCCCCATAATAGGACTGTTTCTTCCATAAATGCCAGATTTCTCCCAAATCAATCACATCTTCTCCAAGAAATACCAGGTTTCCCCCTTGAAATTGGACCTTTTCACCCTCAAATACCTGTTTTATTCCCGAAAGAGTACAGTTTCTTCTAGAAATGCCACATTTCTCCCCAATATATCATATCTTCTCCAAGAAATACCAGGTTACCCCCTGGAAATAGGACCTTTTCACCCACAAATACCTCTTTTATCCCCTAAAGAGGACAGTTCCTTCCAGAAATGCCAGATTTCTCCCAAATATATCACATCTTCTCCAAGAAATACCACCGTTTCCCCTTCAAATAGGACCTTTTCTCCCATAATATCTCTTTTATCCCCAAAATAGGACAGTTTCTTTCAGAAATGCCACATTTCTCCCAAATATACCACATCTTCTCCAAGAAATACCAGATTTTCCCTGGAAATATGAACGTTTCACCCTCAAATACCTCTTTCATCCCCAAAAGAGGACAGTTTCTTCCAAAAATGCCACATTGCTCCCAAATATATCACATCTTCTCCAAGAAATACCAGGGTTCCCCCTGGAAATAAGACATTTTCACCCACAAATACCTGTTTGATCCCCAAAGTAGGACAGTTTCTGCCATAAATGCCAGATTTCTCCCAAATATATCACATCTTCTCCGAGGAATACCATGTTTCCCCCTTGAAATTGGACCTTTTCACCCACAAATATCTTTTTTATCCCCAAAATAGGACAGTTTCTTCCAGAAATGCCACATTTACCCCAAATATATCACATCTACTCCAAGAAATACCAGGATTCCTTCTGAAATAGGACCTTTTCACCCACAAATACCTCTTTTATCCCCAAAATTGGACATTTTCTTCAGGAAATGCCAAATTTCTCCCAAATATATCACATCTTCTCCAAGAAATACCAGCTTTCCCCCTTGAAATAAGACCTTTTCACCCACAAATACCTCTTTTATCCCCCATATAGGACTGTTTCTTCCAGAAATGCCATATTTATCCCAAATATATCACATCTTCTCCAAGAAATACCAGGTTTCCCCCTTCAAATAGGACCTTTTCACCCACAAATACCTCTTTTATCTCCAAAATTGGACATTTTCTTCAGGTAATGCCAAATTTCTCCCAAAGATATCACATCTTCTCCAAGAAATACCAGCTTTCCCCCTTCAAATAGGACCTTTTCACCCACACATACCTCTTTTATCCCCAAAATAGGACAGCTTCTTCCAGACATGCCACGTTTCTCCCAAATATATCACATCTTCTCCAAGAAATACCAGGTTTCCCCCTTCAAATAGGACATTTTCACCCACAAATACCGCTTTTATCCCCAAAGTAGGACAGTTTCTTCCAGAAATGCCACATTTCTCCCAAATATATCACATCTTCTCCAAGAAATACCAGGTTTCCCCCTTCAAATAGGAACTTGTCACCCACAAATACCGCTTTTATCCGCAAAGTAGGACAGTTTCTTCCAGAAACGCCACATTTCTCCCAAATAGATCACATCTTCTCCAAGAAATACCAGGTTTCCCCCTTCAAATAGGACCTTTTCACTCACAAATACCTCTTTTTTCCCCAAAAGAGGACAGTTTCTTCCAGAAAGGCCCGATTTCTCCCCCGATATTGTACATTTTCTTCTGGAAATGGCAGATGTCTCCCAAAGATATCACATCTTCTCCAAGAAATACCAGGTTTCCCCCTTCAAATAGGACCTTTTCACCCACAAATACCTCTTTTATCCCCAAAAGAGGACATTTTCTGCCAGAAATGCCAGATTTCTCCCAAATATATCACATTTTCTCCTAGAAATAACAGGTCTCCCCCTTCAAATAGGACCTTTTCACACACAAATACCTCTTTTATCCCCAAAACTGGACATTTTCTTCCAGAAATGCCACATTTCTCCCAAATATGTCACATCTTCTCCAAGAAATACCAGGTTTCCCCCTTCAAATAGGAACTTTTCACCCACAAATACATCTTTTATCCCCAAAATAGGACATTGTCTTCCAGAAACGCCAGGTTTTTCCCAAATATATCACATCTTCTCCAAGAAATACCAGGTTTCCCCCTTCAAATAGGACCTTTTCACCCACAAATACCTCTTTTATCCCCTAAAGAGGACTGTTTTTTCCAGAAATGCCACATTTCTCCCAAATATATCACATCTTCTCCAAGAAATACCAGGTTTCCCCCTTGAAATAGGACCTTTTCACCCACAAATACCTCTTTTATCCCCAAAATTGGACATTTTCTTCAGGAAATGCCAAATTTCTCCCAAATATATCACATCTTCTCCAAGAAATACCAGCTTTCCCCCTTCAAATAGGACCTTTTCACCCACAAATACCTCTTTTATCCCCCAAATAGGATAGTTTCTTCCAGAAATGCCAGATTTCTCCCAAATATATCACATCTTCTCCAAGAAATACCAGGTTTCCCCCTTCAAATAGGACATTTTCACCCACAAATAACGCTTTTATCCCCAAAGTAGGACAGTTTCTTCCAGAAATGCCACATTTCTCCCAAATATATCACATCTTCTCCAAGAAATACCAGGTTTCCCCCTTCAAATAGGACCTTGTCACCCACAAATACCGCTTTTATCCCCAAAGTAGGACAGTTTCTTCCAGAAATGCCACATTTCTCCCAAATAGATCACATCTTCTCCAAGAAATACCAGGTTTCCCCCTTCAAATAGGACCTTTTCACCCACAAATACCTCTTTTTTCCCAAAATAGGACAGTTTCTTCCAGAAAGGCCAGATTTCTCCCCCGATCTTGTACATTTTCTTCTGGAAATGGCTGATATCTCCCAAAGATATCACATCTTCTCCAAGAAATACCAGGTTTCCCCCTTCAAATAGGACCTTTTCACCCACAAATACCTCTTTTATCCCCAAAATAGGACATTTTCTGCCAGAAATGCCAGATTTCTCCCAAATATATCACATTTTCTCCTAGAAATAACAGGTCTCCCCCTTCAAATAGGACCTTTTCACACACAAATACCTCTTTTATCCCCAAAAGAGGACAGTTTCTTCCAGAAATGCCACATTTCTCTCAAATATAGAACATCTTCTCCAAGAAATACCAGGTTTCCCACTTCAAATAGGACCTTTCAACCACAAATACCTCTTTTATCCCCAAAAGAGGACAGTTTCTTCCAGAAATGCTACGTTTCTCCCAAATATATCACATCTTCTCCAAGAAATACCAGGTTTCCCCCTTCAAATAGGACATTTTCACCCACAAATACCTCTTTTATCCCCAAAAGAGGACAGTTTCGTCCAGAAATGCCACATTTCTCCCAAATATATCACATCTTCTCCAAGAAATACCAGGTTTCCCCCTTCAAATAGGACCTTTTCACACACAAATACCTCTTTTATCCCCAAAAGAGGACAGTTTCTTCCAGAAATGCCACATTTCTCCCAAATATATCACATCTTCTCCAAGAAATACCAGGTTTCCCCCTTCAAATAGGACCTTTTCACCCACAAATACCTCTTTTATCCCCAAAAGAGGACAGTTTCTTCCAGACATGCCACATTTCTCCCAAATATATCACATCTTCTTCAAGAAATACCAGGGTTCCCCCTTCAAATAGGAGCTTTTCACACACAAATACCTCTTTTATCGACAAAATAGAATAGTTTCTGCCAGAAATGCCACATTTCTCCCAAATATAGCACATCTTCTCCAAAAAATACCAGCTTTCCCCCTGGGAATAGGACCTTTTCACCCACAAATACCTCTTTTATCCCCAAAAGAGGACAGTTTCTTCCAGAAATGCCACATTTCTCCCAAATATATCACATCTTCTCCAAGAAATAACAGGGTTCCCTCTGGAAATAGGACCTTTTCACCCACAAATACCTGTTTTAATCCCAAAATAGGACAGTTTCTTCCTGACATGCCACATTTCTCCCAAATATATCACATCTTCTCCAAGAAATACCAGATTTCCCCCTTCAAATAGGACCTTTTCACCCACAAATACATGTTCTATCCCCAAAATAGGACAGTTTCTTCCAGAAATGCCAGATTTCTCCCAAATATATCATATCTTCTCCAAGAAATACCAGTATTCCTCCTGAAATAGGACCTTTTCACCCACAAGTACAAGCCTTCTCCCCCCAGATTGGACACTTTGTTCCAGAAATGCCACATTTCTCCCAAATGTATCACATCTTCTCCCAGAAATACCAGGTTTCCCCCTTCAAATAGGACCTGTTCACCCATAAATACCTCTTTTATCCCCAAAATAGGACAGCTTCTTCAGGAAATGCCAGATTTCTCCCAAATATATCACATCTTCTCCAAGAAATACCAGGGTTCCCCCTTCAAATAGGACCTTTTCACCCACAAATACCTGTTCTACCCCCAAAATTGGACAGTTTCTGCCAGAAATGCCACATTGCTCCCAAATATATCACATCTTCTCCAAGAAATACCAGGATTCCCCCTTCAAATAGGACATTTTCACCCACAAATACCTGTTTGATCCCCAAAATACGACATCTCCTTGCAGAAATGCCACATTTCTCCCAAATATCGCACATCTTCTCCTAGAAATACCAGGGTTCCCCCTTCAAATAGGAACTTTTCACACACAAATACCTCTTCTATCCCCAAAATACGACAGTTTCTTCAAGAAATGCCACGTTTCTCCCAAATATATCACATCTTCTCTAAGAAATACCAGGTTTTCCCCTTCAAATGGGACCTTTTCACCCACAAATACCTCTTGTATCCCCAAAAGAGGACAGTTTCTTCAAGAAATGCCAGATTTCCCCCCATCAAATTGGACATTTTCTTCCAGAAATGCCAGATTTCTCTCAGATAAATCACATCTTCTCCAAGAAATACCAGGTTTCCCCCTTCAAATAGGACCTTTTCACCCACAAATACCTCTTTTATCCCCAAAGTAGGACAGTTTCTCCCAGAAATGCCACATTTCTCCCAAATATATCACATCTTCTCCAAGAAATACCTGAATTCCTCCTTGAAATATGACCTTTTCACCCACAAATACCTGTTTTATCTCCAAAATTGGACATTTTCTTCAGGAAATGCCAAATTTCTCCCAAAGATATCACATCTTCTCCAAGAAATACCAGGGTTCCCCCTTCAAATAGGACCTTTTCACCCACAAATACCTCTTTTATCCCCAAAATAGGACAGTTTCTTCCAGACATGCCACGTTTCTCCCAAATATATCACATCTTCTCCAAGAAATACCAGGTTTCCCCCTTCAAATAGGACATTTTCACCCACAAATACCTCTTTTATCCCCAAAAGAGGACAGTTTCTGCCAGAAATGCCACATTTCTCCCAAATATATCACATCTTCTCCAAGAAATACCAGGTTTCCCCCTTCAAATAGGACCTTTTCACCCACAAATACCCCTTTTCTCCCAAAATTGGACATTTTCTTCCAGAAATGCTGCATTTCTCCCAAATATATCACATCTTCTCCAAGAAATACCAGGTTTCCCCCTTGAAATAGGACCTTTTCACCCACAAATACCTCTTTTATCCCCAAAATAGGACAGTTTCTTCAGGAAATGCCAGATTTCTCCCAAATATATCACATCTTCTCCAAGAAATACCAGGGTTCCCCCTTCAAATAGGACCTTTTCACCCACAAATACCTGTTCTACCCCCAAAATTGGACAGTTTCTTCCAGAAATGCCAGATTTCTCCCAAATATATCACATCTTCTCCAAGAAATACCAGCTTTCCCCCTTGAAATAGGACCTTTTCACCCACAAATACCTGTTTGATCCCCAAAATACGACAGTTTCTTCCAGAAATGCCACATTTCTCCCAAATATATCACATCTTCTCCTAGAAATACCAGGGTTCCCCCTTCAAATAGGACCTTTTCACCCACAAATACCTGTTCTACCCCCAAAATTGGACAGTTTCTTCCAGAAATGCCACATTTCTCCCAAATATATCACATCTTCTCCAAGAAATACCAGGGTTCCCCCTTCAAATAGGACCTTTTCACCCACAAATACCTGTTCTACCCCCAAAATTGGACAGTTTCTTCCAGAAATGCCACATTTCTCCCAAATATCGCACATCTTCTCCTAGAAATACCAGGGTTCCCCCTTCAAAAAGGACCTTTTCACACACAAATACCTCTTCTATCCCCAAAATACGACAGTTTCTTCCAGAAATGCCACATTTCTCCCAAATATATCACATCTTCTCCAAGAAATACCAGGTTTCCCCCTTCAAATAGGACCTTTTCACCCACAAATACCTCTTTTATCCCCAAAATTGGATATTTTCTTCCTGACATGCCACATTTCTCCCAAATATATCACATCTTCTCCAAGAAATACCGGGTTTCCCCCTTCAAATAGGACCTTTTCTCCCACAAATACCTCTTTTATGCCCAAAATTGGACATTTTCTTCTTGGAAATGCCACATTTCTCCCAAATAGATCACATCTTCTCCAAGAAATACCACGTTTCCCCCTTCAAATAGGGCCTTTTCACCCACGAATACCTCTTTTATCCCCAAAAGAGGACAGTTTCTTCCAGAAATGCTGCATTTCTCCCAAATATAGCACATCTTCAACAAGAAATACCAGGTTTCCCACTTCAAATAGGACCTTTTCACCCACAAATACCTGTTTTATCCACAAAATAGGACATTATCCTCCAGAAATGCCACTTTTCTCCCAAATATATCACATCTTCTCCAAGAAATACCAGGATTCCCCCTTCAAATAGGACCTTTTCACCCACAAATACATGTTCTATCCCCAAAATAGGACAGTTTCTTCCAGAAATGCCAGATTTCTCCCAAATATATCATATCTTCTCCAAGAAGTACCAGGATTCCTCCTGAAATAGGACCTTTTCACCCACAAGTACCAGCCTTCTCCCCCCAGATTGGACATTTTCTTCCAGAAATGCCACATTTCTCCCAAATGTATCACATCTTCTCCTAGAAATACCAGGTTTCACCCTCGAAATAGGACCTTTTCACCCACAAATACCTCTTTTAACCCTAAAGTCGGACAGTTTTTTCCAGAAATGCCACATTTCTCCCAAATATATCACATCTTCTCCAAAAAATACCAGCTTTCCCCCTTCAAATAGGACCTTTTCACCCACAAATACCTGGTTTATCCCCAAAAGAGGACACTTTCATCCAGAAATGCCTCATTTCTCCCAAATATAGCACATCTTCTCCAAGAAATACCAGGGTTCCCCCTTCAAATAGGACCTTTTCACCCACAAATACCTCTTTTATCCCCAAAATAGGACAGCTTCTTCAGGAAATGCCAGATTTCTCCCAAATATATCACATCTTCTCCAAGAAATACCAGCTTTCCCCCTTGAAACAGGACCTTTTCACCCACAAATACCTCTTTTATCCCCAAAATTGGACATCTTTTTCTTGGAAATGCCAAATTTCTCCCAAGTATATCACATCTTCTCCAAGAAATACCAGCTTTCCCCCTTCAAATAGGACCTTTTCACCCACAAATACCTCTTTTATCCCCAAAAAAAGACCGTTTCTTCCGGAAATACCATATTTCTCCCAAATATATCACATCTTCTCCAAGAAATACCAGGGTTCTCCCTTCAAAAAGGAACTTTTCACACACAAATAGCTCTTCTATCCCCAAAATACGACAGTTTCTTCAAGAAATGCCACGTTTCTCCCAAATATATCACATCTTCTCCAAGAAATACCAGGTTTTCCCCTTCAAATGGGACCTTTTCACACACAAATACCTCTTTTATCCCCAAAATTGGACAGTTTCTTCCAGAAATGTCAGATTTCTCCCAAATATATCACATCTTCTCCAAGAAATACCAGGTTTCCCCCATGAAATAGGACCTTTTCACCAACAAATACCTCTTTTATCCCCAAAAGAGGACAGTTTCTTCAAGAAAGGCCAGATTTCCCCCACCAAATTGGACATTTTCTTCCAGAAATGCCAGATTTCTCTCAGATAAATCACATCTTCTCCAAGAAATACCAGGTTTCCCCCTTCAAATAGGACCTTTTCACCCACAAATACCACTTTTATCCCCAAAGTAGGACAGTTCCTTCCAGAAATGCCACATTTCTCCCAAATATATCACATCTTCTCCAAGAAATACCAGGTTTCCCCCTTCAAATAGGACCTTTTCACCCACAAATACCTGTCTTGTCCCAAAAACTGGACATTTTCTTCCGGACATGCCAGATTTCTCCCAAATATGTCGCATCTTCTTCAAGAACTACCAGGTTTCCCCCTTCAAATAGGACCTTTTCTCCCACAAATACCTCTTTTATCCCCAAAAGAGGACAGTTTCTTCCAGAAATGCCACATTTCTCCCAAATATATCACATCTTCTCCAAGAAATACCAGGATTCCCCCTTCTAATAGGACCTTTTCACCCACAAATACCTCTTTAATCCCCAAAATAGGACAGTTTCTTCCAGAAAGGCCACATTTCTCCCAAATATATCACATCTTCTCCAAGAAATACCAGGTTTCCCCCTTCAAATAGAACTTTTCTCCCACAAATACCTCTTTTATCCCCAAAATAGGACAGTTTCCTCCAGAAATGCCACATTTCTCCCAAATAGATCACATCTTCTCCAAGAAATACCAGGTTTCCCCCTTCAAATAGGAACTTTTCACCCACAAATACCTGTTTTATCCCCAAAATAGGACGTTTTCTTCCAGAAAGGCCGCGTTTTTCCCAAATATATCACATCTTCTCCAAGAAATACCAGGTTTCCCCCTTCAAATAGGACCTTTTCACCCACAAATACCTCTTTTATCCCCAAAAGAGGACAGTTTCTTCCTGACATGCCAGATTTCTCCCAAATATACCACATCTTCTCCAAGAAATACCAGGTTTCCCCCTTCAAATAGGACCTTTTCACCCACAAATACCTCTTTTATCCCCAAAAGAGGACAGTTTCTTCCAGACATGCCACATTTCTCCCAAATAGATCACATCTTCTCCCAGAAATACCAGGTTTCCCCCTTGAAATAGGACCTTTTCACACACAAATACCTGTTCTACCCCCAAAATTGGACATTTTCTTCCAGGAATGCCACATTTCTCCCAAATAGATCACATCTTCTCCAAGAAATACCAGGGTTCCCATTGGAAACAGCACCTTTTCATCCACAAACAATTGTTCTATCCCCAAAATAGGACAGTTTCTTCCAGAAATGCCACATTTCTCCCAAATAGATCACATCTTCTCCAAGAAATAACAGGTTCCCCCTGCAAATGGGACCATTTCACCCACACATACCTCTTTTATCCTCAAAAGAGGACAGTTTCTTCCAGATATGCCAGATTTCTCCCAAATATATCACATCTTCTCCAAGAAATACCACGATTCCTCCTGAAATAGGACCTTTTCACCCACAAATACCAGCCTTCTCCCCCCAGATAGGACAGTTTCTGCCAGAAATGCCACATTTCTCCCAAATATATCACATCTTCTCCAAGAAATACCAGGATTCCCCCTTGAAATAGGACCTTTTCACCCACAAATACCTCTTTGATCCCCAAAATAGGACAGTTTCTTCCAGACATGCCACATTTCTCCCAAATATATCACATCTTCTCCAAGAAATACCAGATTTCCCCCTTCAAATAGGACCTTTTCACCCACGAATACCTCTTTTATCCCCAAAAGAGGACAGTTTCTTCCAGACATGCCACATTTCTCCCAAATATATCACATCTTCTCCAAGAAATACCAGCTTTCCCCCTTCAAATAGGACCTTTTCACCCACAAATACCTCTTTTATCTCCAAAATTGGACAGTTTCTTCCTGACATGCCAGATTTCTCCCAAATATATCACATCTCCTCCAAGAAATACCTGATTATTCCCTGGAAATAGGACCGTTTCACCCTCAAATACCTCTTTTATCCCCAAAATAGGACAGTTTCTTCCAGAAATGCCAGATTTCTCCCAAATAGATCACATCTTCTCCAAGAAATACCAGGGTTCCCCCTTCAAATAGGACCTTTTCACACACAAATACCTCTTTTATCCCCAAAAGAGGACAGTTTCTTCCAGAAAGGCCAGATTTCTCCCAAATATAGCACATCTTCTCCAAGAAATATCAGGTTTCCCCCTTCAAATAGGACCTTTTCACCCACAAATACCTCTTTTATCCCCAAAAGAGGACAGTTTCTTCCAGAAATGCCAGATTTCTCCCAAGTATAGAACATCTTCTCCAAGAAATACCAGCTTTCCCCCTTCAAATAGGACCTTTTCAACCACTAATACCTCTTTTATCCCCAAAAGAGGACAGTTTCTTCCAGACATGCCACATTTCTCCCAAATATATCACATCTTCTCCAAGAAATACCAGGTTTCCCCCTTCAAAATGGACCTTTTCTCCAACAAATACCTGTTTGATCCCCAAAATAGGACAGTTTCTTCCAGAAATGCCACATTTCTCCCAAATATAGCACATCTTCTCCAAGAAATACCAGATTTCCCCCTTGAAATAGGATCCTTTCACACACAAATACCTCTTTTATCCCCAAAATAGGACAGTTTCTTCCAGACATGCCGCATTTCTCCCAAATATATCACATCTTCTAAAAGAAATACCAGCTTTCCCCCTTCAAATAGGACCTTTTCACCCACAAATACCTCTTTTATCTCCAAAATAGGACAGTTTCTTCCAGACATGCCAGATTTCTCCCAAATAGATCACATCTTCTCCAAGAAATACCAGGATTCCTCCTGAAATAGGACCTTCTCACCCACAACTACCAGCCTTGTCCCCCCAAATTGGACATTTTCTTCCAGGCATGCCAGATTTCTCCCAAATATACCACATCTTCTCCAAGAAATACCAGGTTTCCCCCTTGAAATAGGACCTTTTCACCCACAAATACCTCTTTTATCCCCAAAATAGGACAGTTCCTTCCAGAAATGCCACATTTCTCCCAAATATATCACATCTTCTCCAAGAAATACCAGGTTTCCCCCTTCAAATAGGACCTTTTCTCCCACAAATGCCAGCCTTCTCCCCCCAAATTGGACATTTTCTTCCAGACATGCCACAGTTCTCCCAAATAGATCACATCTTCTCCAAGAAATACCAGGTTTCCCCCTTCAAATAGGACCTTTTCACCCACAAATACCTCTTTTATCCCCAAAAGAGGACAGTTTCTTCCAGACATGCCACATTTCTCCCAAATATATCACATCTTCTCCAAGAAATACCACGTTTCCCCCTTCAAATAGGACCTTTTCACCCACAAATACCTCTTTTATCCCCAAAAGAAGACAGTTTCTTCCAGACATGCCACATTTCTCCCAAATAGATCACATCTTCTCCAAGAAATTCCAGCTTTCCACCTTCAAATAGGACCTTTTCACCCACAAATACCTGTCTGATCCCCAAAAGAGGACAGTTTCTTCCAGAAATGCCACATTTCTCCCAAGTATAGAACATCTTCTCCAAGAAATACCAGCTTTACCCCTTCAAATAGGACCTTTTCACCCACAAATACCTCTTTTATCCCCAAAAGAGGACAGTTTCTTCCAGACATGCCACTTTTCTCCCAAATATATCACATCTTCTCCAAGAAATACCAGGATTCCCCCTTCAAATAGGACCTTTTCACCCACAAATACCTCTCTTATCCCCAAAAGAGGACAGTTTCTTCCAGACATGCCACATTTCTCCCAAATAGATCACATCTTCTCCAAGAAATACCAGGATTCCTCCTGAAATAGGACCTTTTCACCCACAAATACCAGCCTTCTCCCCCCAGATAGGACAGTTTCTTCCAGACATGCCACATTTCTCCCAAATATATCACATCTTCTCCAAGAAATAGCACGTTTCCCCCTTGAAATAGGACCTTTTCACCCACAAATACCTCTTTGATCCCCAAAATAGGACAGTTTCTTCCAGACATGCCACATTTCTCCCAAATATATCACATCTTCTCCAAGAAATACCAGATATCCCCCTTGAAATAGGATCTTTTCACAAACAAATACCTCTTTTATCCCCAAAATAGGACAGTTTCTTCCAGACATGCCACATTTCTCCCAAATATATCACATCTTCTCCAAGAAATACCAGCTTTCCCCCTTCAAATAGGACCTTTTCACCCACAAATACCTCTTTTATCCCCAAAAGAGGACAGTTTCTTCCTGACATGCCAGATTTCTCCCAAATATATCACATCTCCTCCAAGAAATACCTGATTATTCCCTGGAAATAGGACCTTTTCACCCACAAATACCTCTTTTATCCCCAAAATAGGACAGTTTCTTCCAGAAATGCCAGATTTCTCCCAAATAGATCACATCTTCTCCAAGAAATACCAGGGTTCCCCCTTCAAATAGGACCTTTTCACCCACAAATACCTCTTTTATCCCCAAAAGAGGACAGTTTCTTCCAGAAAGGCCAGATTTCTCCCAAATATAGCACATCTTCTCCAAGAAATATCAGGTTTCCCCCTTCAAATAGGACCTTTTCACCCACAAATACCTCTTTTATCCCTAAAAGAGGACAGTTTCTTCCAGAAATGCCAGATTTCTCCCAAGTATAGAACATCTTCTCCAAGAAATACCAGCTTTCCCCCTTCAAATAGGACCTTTTCACCCACAAATACCTCTTTTATCCCCAAAAGAGGACAGTTTCTTCCAGACATGCCACATTTCTCCCAAATATATCACATCTTCTCCAAGAAATACCAGGATTCCTCCTGTAATAGGACATTTTCACCCACAAATACCAGCCTTCTCCCCTCAAATGAGGACAGTTTCTTCCAGAAATGCCACATTTCTCCCAAATAGATCACATCTTCTCCAAGAAATACAATCTTTCCCCCTTCAAATAGGACCTTTTTACCCACAAATACCTCTTTTATCCCCAAAAGAGGAAAGTTTCTTCCAGACATGCCACATTTCTCCCAAATAGATCACATCTTCTCCAAGAAATACCAGGATTCCTCCTGAAATAGGACCTTCTCACCCACAACTACCAGCCTTGTCCCCCAAAATGGGACATTTTCTTCCAGACATGCCTGATTTCTCCCAAATATACCACATCTTCTCCAAGAAATACCAGGTTTTCCCCTGGAAATAGGACCTCTTCACACACAAATACCTCTTTTATCCCCAAAATAGGACAGTTCCTTCCAGAAATGCCCGATTTCTTCCAAATATATCACATCTTCTCCAAGAAATACCACGTTTCCCCCTTCAAATAGGACCTTTTCTCCTACAAATACCAGCCTTCTCCCCCCAAATTGGACATTTTCTTCAAGAAATGCCACATTTCTCCCAAATATATCACATCTTCTCCAAGAAATACCAGATTTCCCCCTTCAAATAGGACCTTTTCTCCCACAAATACCTCTTTTATCCCCAAAAGAGGACAATTCCTTCCAGACATGCCACATTTGTCCCAAATAGATCACATCTTCTCCAAGAAATACCAGGTTTCCCCCTTCAAATAGGACCTTTTCACCCACAAATACCTCTTTTATCCCCAAAAGAGGACAGTTTCTTCCAGAAATGCCACATTTCTCCCAAATATAGCACATCTTCTCCAAGAAATACCAGGATTCCCCCTTGAAATAGGACCTTTTCACCCACAAATACCTCTTTGATCCCCAAAATAGGACAGTTTCTTCCAGACATGCCACATTTCTCCCAAATATATCACATCTTCTCCAAGAAATACCAGATTTCCCCCTTCAAATAGGACCTTTTCACCCACGAATACCTCTTTTATCCCCAAAAGAGGACAGTTTCTTCCAGACATGCCACATTTCTCCCAAATATATCACATCTTCTCCAAGAAATACCAGCTTTCCCCCTTCAAATAGGACCTTTTCACCCACAAATACCTCTTTTATCTCCAAAATTGGACAGTTTCTTCCTGACATGCCAGATTTCTCCCAAATATATCACATCTCCTCCAAGAAATACCTGATTATTCCCTGGAAATAGGACCGTTTCACCCTCAAATACCTCTTTTATCCCCAAAATAGGACAGTTTCTTCCAGAAATGCCAGATTTCTCCCAAATAGATCACATCTTCTCCAAGAAATACCAGGGTTCCCCCTTCAAATAGGACCTTTTCACACACAAATACCTCTTTTATCCCCAAAAGAGGACAGTTTCTTCCAGAAAGGCCAGATTTCTCCCAAATATAGCACATCTTCTCCAAGAAATATCAGGTTTCCCCCTTCAAATAGGACCTTTTCACCCACAAATACCTCTTTTATCCCCAAAAGAGGACAGTTTCTTCCAGAAATGCCAGATTTCTCCCAAGTATAGAACATCTTCTCCAAGAAATACCAGCTTTCCCCCTTCAAATAGGACCTTTTCAACCACTAATACCTCTTTTATCCCCAAAAGAGGACAGTTTCTTCCAGACATGCCACATTTCTCCCAAATATATCACATCTTCTCCAAGAAATACCAGGTTTCCCCCTTCAAAATGGACCTTTTCTCCAACAAATACCTGTTTGATCCCCAAAATAGGACAGTTTCTTCCAGAAATGCCACATTTCTCGCAAATATAGCACATCTTCTCCAAGAAATACCAGATTTCCCCCTTGAAATAGGATCCTTTCACACACAAATACCTCTTTTATCCCCAAAATAGGACAGTTTCTTCCAGACATGCCGCATTTCTCCCAAATATATCACATCTTCTAAAAGAAATACCAGCTTTCCCCCTTCAAATAGGACCTTTTCACCCACAAATACCTCTTTTATCTCCAAAATAGGACAGTTTCTTCCAGACATGCCAGATTTCTCCCAAATAGATCACATCTTCTCCAAGAAATACCAGGATTCCTCCTGAAATAGGACCTTCTCACCCACAACTACCAGCCTTGTCCCCCCAAATTGGACATTTTCTTCCAGGCATGCCAGATTTCTCCCAAATATACCACATCTTCTCCAAGAAATACCAGGTTTCCCCCTTGAAATAGGACCTTTTCACCCACAAATACCTCTTTTATCCCCAAAATAGGACAGTTCCTTCCAGAAATGCCACATTTCTCCCAAATATATCACATCTTCTCCAAGAAATACCAGGTTTCCCCCTTCAAATAGGACCTTTTCTCCCACAAATGCCAGCCTTCTCCCCCCAAATTGGACATTTTCTTCCAGACATGCCACAGTTCTCCCAAATATATCACATCTTCTCCAAGAAATACCAGGTTTCCCCCTTCAAATAGGACCTTTTCACCCACAAATACCTCTTTTATCCCCAAAAGAGGACAGTTTCTTCCAGACATGCCACATTTCTCCCAAATATATCACATCTTCTCCAAGAAATACCACGTTTCCCCCTTCAAATAGGACCTTTTCACCCACAAATACCTCTTTTATCCCCAAAAGAAGACAGTTTCTTCCAGACATGCCACATTTCTCCCAAATAGATCACATCTTCTCCAAGAAATTCCAGCTTTCCACCTTCAAATAGGACCTTTTCACCCACAAATACCTGTCTGATCCCCAAAAGAGGACAGTTTCTTCCAGAAATGCCACATTTCTCCCAAGTATAGAACATCTTCTCCAAGAAATACCAGCTTTACCCCTTCAAATAGGACCTTTTCACCCACAAATACCTCTTTTATCCCCAAAAGAGGACAGTTTCTTCCAGACATGCCACTTTTCTCCCAAATATATCACATCTTCTCCAAGAAATACCAGGATTCCCCCTTCAAATAGGACCTTTTCACCCACAAATACCTCTCTTATCCCCAAAAGAGGACAGTTTCTTCCAGACATGCCACATTTCTCCCAAATAGATCACATCTTCTCCAAGAAATACCAGGTTTCCCCCTTCAAATAGGACCTTTTCACCCACAAATACCTCTTTTATCCCCAAAAGAGGACAGTTTCTTCCAGAAATGCCACATTTCTCCCAAATATATCACATCTTCTCCAAGAAATAACAGGTTCCCCCTTCAAATAGGACCTTTTCACCCATAAATACCTCTTTTATCCTCAAAAGAGGACAGTTTCTTCCAGAAATGCCACATTTCTCCCAAATAGATCACATCTTCTCCAAGAAATACCAGGATTCCTCCTGAAATAGGACCTTTTCACCCACAAATACCAGCCTTCTCCCCCCAGATAGGACAGTTTCTTCCAGACATGCCACATTTCTCCCAAATATATCACATCTTCTCCAAGAAATAGCACGTTTCCCCCTTGAAATAGGACCTTTTCACCCACAAATACCTCTTTGATCCCCAAAATAGGACAGTTTCTTCCAGACATGCCACATTTCTCCCAAATATATCACATCTTCTCCAAGAAATACCAGATATCCCCCTTGAAATAGGATCTTTTCACAAACAAATACCTCTTTTATCCCCAAAATAGGACAGTTTCTTCCAGACATGCCACATTTCTCCCAAATATATCACATCTTCTCCAAGAAATACCAGCTTTCCCCCTTCAAATAGGACCTTTTCACCCACAAATACCTCTTTTATCCCCAAAAGAGGACAGTTTCTTCCTGACATGCCAGATTTCTCCCAAATATATCACATCTCCTCCAAGAAATACCTGATTATTCCCTGGAAATAGGACCTTTTCACCCACAAATACCTCTTTTATCCCCAAAATAGGACAGTTTCTTCCAGAAATGCCAGATTTCTCCCAAATAGATCACATCTTCTCCAAGAAATACCAGGGTTCCCCCTTCAAATAGGACCTTTTCACCCACAAATACCTCTTTTATCCCCAAAAGAGGACAGTTTCTTCCAGAAAGGCCAGATTTCTCCCAAATATAGCACATCTTCTCCAAGAAATATCAGGTTTCCCCCTTCAAATAGGACCTTTTCACCCACAAATACCTCTTTTATCCCTAAAAGAGGACAGTTTCTTCCAGAAATGCCAGATTTCTCCCAAGTATAGAACATCTTCTC
Organism: Lophura swinhoii; assembly: GCA_030408155.1. Taxonomy (NCBI): domain Eukaryota; kingdom Metazoa; phylum Chordata; class Aves; order Galliformes; family Phasianidae; genus Lophura; species Lophura swinhoii. The sequence continues at coordinate 13,183,415 of CM059471.1, forward strand.
CAAGAAATACCAGCTTTCCCCCTTGAAATAGGACCTTTTCACCCACAAATACCTCTTTTATCCCCAAAAGAGGACAGTTTCTTCCAGACATGCCACATTTCTCCCAAATATATCACATCTTCTCCAAGAAATACCAGGATTCCTCCTGTAATAGGACATTTTCACCCACAAATACCAGCCTTCTCCCCTCAAATGAGGACAGTTTCTTCCAGAAATGCCACATTTCTCCCAAATAGATCACATCTTCTCCAAGAAATACAATCTTTCCCCCTTCAAATAGGACCTTTTTACCCACAAATACCTCTTTTATCCCCAAAAGAGGAAAGTTTCTTCCAGACATGCCACATTTCTCCCAAATAGATCACATCTTCTCCAAGAAATACCAGGATTCCTCCTGAAATAGGACCTTCTCACCCACAACTACCAGCCTTGTCCCCCAAAATGGGACATTTTCTTCCAGACATGCCTGATTTCTCCCAAATATACCACATCTTCTCCAAGAAATACCAGGTTTTCCCCTGGAAATAGGACCTCTTCACACACAAATACCTCTTTTATCCCCAAAATAGGACAGTTCCTTCCAGAAATGCCCGATTTCTTCCAAATATATCACATCTTCTCCAAGAAATACCACGTTTCCCCCTTCAAATAGGACCTTTTCTCCTACAAATACCAGCCTTCTCCCCCCAAATTGGACATTTTCTTCAAGAAATGCCACATTTCTCCCAAATAAATCACATCTTCTCCAAGAAATACCAGATTTCCCCCTTCAAATAGGACCTTTTCTCCCACAAATACCTCTTTTATCCCCAAAAGATGACAATTCCTTCCAGACATGCCACATTTCTCCCAAATAGATCACATCTTCTCCAAGAAATACCAGGTTTCCCCCTTCAAATAGGACCTTTTCACCCACAAATACCTCTTTTATCCCCAAAAGAGGACAGTTTCTTCCAGAAATGCCACATTTCTCCCAAATATAGCACATCTTCTCCAAGAAATACCAGGGTTCCCCCTTCAAATAGGACCTTTTCACCCACAAATACCTCTTTTATCCCCAAATGAGGACAGTTTCTTCCTGACATGCCAGATTTCTCCCAAATATATCACATCTTCTCCAAGAAATACCAGGCTTCCCCCTGGAAATAGGACCTTTTCACCCACAAATACCTCTTTTATCCCCAAATGAGGACAGTTTCTGCCAGAAATGCCACATTTCTCCCAAATATATCACATCTCCTCCAAGAAATACCAGCTTTCCCCCTTCAAATAGGACCTTTTCTCTCACTGATCCCTGTTTTATCCCCAAAATAGGACAGCTTCTGCCAGAAATGCCACATTTCTCCCAAATAGATCACATCTTCTCCAAGAAATACCAGCTTTCCCCCTTCAAATAGTAACTTTTCACCCACAAATACCTCTTTTATCCCCAAAAGAGGACAGTTTCTTCCAGACATGCCACATTTCTCCCAAATAGATCGCATCTTCTCCAAGAAATTCCAGCTTTCCCCCTTCAAATAGGACCTTTTCACCCACAAATACCTCTTTTATCCCCAGAAGAGGACAGTTTCTTCCAGACATGCCACATTTCTCCCAAATATATCACATCTTCTCCAAGAAATACCAGCTTTCCCCCTTCAAATAGGACCTATTCTCCCACAAATACCTGTCTGATCCCAAAAGAGGACAGTTTCTTCCAGAAATGCCAAATTTCTCCCAAATATATCACATCTTCTCCAAGAAATACCAGGATTCCCCCTTCAAATAGGAACTTTTCACCCACAAATACCTCTTTTATCCCCAAATAGGACAGTTTCTGCCAGAAATGCCACATTTCTCCCAAATATATCACATCTTCTCCAAGAAATACCAGGGTTCCCATTGGAAACAGCACCTTTTCACCCACAAAGACCTGTTCTATCCCCAGAAGAGGACAGTTTCTGACATAAAGGCCAGATTTCTCCCAAATATATCACATCTCCTCCAAGAAATAACAGGTTTCCCCCTTCAAATAGGACCTTTTCACCCACAAATACCTGTCTGATCCCCAAAAGAGGACAGTTTCTTACAGAAATGCCACATTTCTCCCAAATATATCACATCTTCTCCAAGAAATACCAGGTTTCCCCCTTCAAATAGGACCTTTTCACCCACAAATACCTCTTTTATCCCCAAAAGAGGACAGTTTCTTCCTGACATGCCACATTTCTCCCAAATATATCACATCTTCTCCAAGAAATACCAGGATTCCCCCTTCAAATAGGACCTGTTCACCCACAAATACCTCTTTTATCCCCAAAATAGGACAGTTTCTTCCAGACATGCCATATTTCTCCCAAACACATCACATCTTCTCCAAGAAATACCAGGTTCCCCCCTTGAAATAGGACCTTTTCACCCTGTAATACCTCTTTTATCCCCAAAAGAGAACAGTTTCTTCCAGAAATGCCACATTTCTCCCAAATATATCACAACTTCTCCAAGAAATACCACGTTTCCCCCTTCAAATAGGACCTTTTCACCCACAAATACCTGTTTTATCCCCAAAATATGACAGTTTCTTCCAGAAATGCCAGATTTCTCCCAAATATATCACATCTCCTCCAAGAAATACCTGATTTTCCCCTGGAAATAGGACCGTTTCACCCTCAAATACCTCTTTCATCCCCAAAAGAGGACTGTTTCGGCCAGAAATGCCACATTTCTCCCAAATATATCACATCTTCTCCAAGAAATAACAGGTTTCCCCCTTCAAATACGACCTTTTCTCTTATAGATCCCTCTTTTATCCCCAAAAGAGGACAGTTTCTTCCAGAAATGCCACATTTCTCCCAAATATATCACATCTTCTCCAAGAAATACCAGGGTTCCCCCTTCAAATAGGACCTTTTCACCCACAAATACCTGTTTGATCCCCAAAATAGGACAGTTTCTTCCAGAAAGGCCAGATTTCTCCCAAATATATCACATCTTCTCCAAGAAATAACAGGTTTCCCCCTTCAAATAGGACCTTTTCACCCACAAATACCTCTTTTATCCCGAAAAGAGGACAGTTTCTTCCAGACATGCCACATTTCTCCCAAATAGATCACATCTTCTCCAAGAAATACCAGGTTTCCCCCTTCAAATAGGACCTTTTCACCAACAAATACCTGTTTGATCCCCAAAATTGGACAGTTTCTTCCAGAAATGCCACATTTCTCCCAAATATATCACATCTTCTCCAAGAAATAACAGGTTCCCCCTTCAAATAGGACCTTTTCACCCACACATACCTCTTTTATCCGCAAAAGAGGACAGTTTCTTCCAGACATGCCAGATTTCTCCCAAATAGATCACATCTTCTCCAAGAAATACCAGGATTCCTCCTGAAAGAGGACCTTCTCACCCACAACTACCAGCCTTCTCCTCCCAAATTGGACATTTTCTTCCAGACATGCCAGATTTCTCCCAAATATACCACATCTTCTCCAAGAAATACCAGGTTTCCCCCTTGAAATAGGACCTTTTCACCCACAAATACCTCTTTTATCCCCAAAATAGGACAGTTCCTTCCAGAAATGCCTCATTTCTTCCAAATATATCACATCATCTCCAAGAAATACCAGCATTCCCCCTTCAAATAGGACCTTTTCTCCCACAAATGCCAGCCTTCTCCCCCCAAATTGGACATTTTCTTCCAGACATGCCAGATTTCTCCCAAATATATCACATCTTCTCCAAGAAATACCAGGTTTCCCCCTTCAAATAGGACCTTTTCACCCACAAATACCTGTTTTATTCCCAAAAGAGGACAGTTTCTTCCAGAAATGCCACATTTCTCCCAAATATAGCACATCTTCTCCAAGAAATACCAGTTTTCCCCCTTGAAATAGGACCTTTTCACACACAAATACCTGTTTTATCCCTCAAATTGGACATTTTCTTCCAGACATGCCAGATTTCTCCCAAATATATCACATCTTCTCCAAGAAATACCAGTTTTCCCCCTTCAAATAGGACCTTTTCACCTACAAATACCTCTATTATCCCCAAAAGAGGACAGTTTCTTCCATAAATGCCACATTTCTCCCAAATATATCACATCTTCTCCAAGAAATACCAGCTTTCCCCCTTCAAATAGGACCTTTTCACCCACAAATACCTCTTTTATCTCCAAAATAGGACATTTTCTTCCAGAAATGCCAGATTTCTCCCAAATATATCACATCTCCTCCAAAAAATACCTGATTATTCCCTGGAAATAGGACCGTTTCACCCACAAATACCTCTTTTATCCCCAAAAGGGGACAGTTTCTTCCAGAAATGCCAGATTTCTCCCAAATAGATCACATCTTCTCCAAGAAATACCAGGGTTCCCCCTTCAAATAGGACCTTTTCACCCACAAATACCTCTTTTATCCCCAAAAGAGGACAGTTCCTTCCAGAAAGGCCAGATTTCTCCCAAATAGATCACATCTTCTCCAAGAAATATCAGGTTTCCCCCTTCAAATAGGACCTTTTCACCCACAAATACCTCTTTTATCCCCAAAAGAGGACAGTTTCTTCCAGAAATACCAGATTTCTCCCAAGTATAGAACATCTTCTCCAAGAAATACCAGCTTTCCCCCTTCAAATAGGACCTTTTCACCCACAAATACCTGTTTTATCCCCAAAAGAGGACAGTTTCTTCCAGACATGCCACATTTCTCCCAAATATATCACATCTTCTCCAAGAAATACCAGGTTTCCCCCTTCAAATAGGACCTTTTCTCCAACAAATACCTGTTTGATCCCCAAAAGAGGACAGTTTCTTCCAGACATGCCACATTTCTCCCAAATATATCACATCTTCACCAAGAAATAACAGGTTCCCCCTTCAAATAGGACCATTTCACCCACACATACCTCTTTTATCCTCAAAAGAGGACAGTTTCTTCCAGACATGCCAGATTTCTCCCAAATAGATCACATCTTCTCCAAGAAATGCCAGGATTCCTCCTGAAATAGGACCTTCTCACCCACAACTACCAGCCTTGTCCCCCCAAATTGGACATTTTCTTCCAGACATGCCAGATTTCTCCCAAATATATCACATCTTCTACAAGAAATAACAGGATTCCTCCTGAAATAGGACCTTTTCACCCACAAATACCAGCCTTCTCCCCTCAAATGAGGACAGTTTCTTCCAGAAATGCCACATTTCTCCCAAATAGATCACATCTTCTCCAAGAAATACCAGCTTTCCCCCTTCAAATAGGACCTTTTCACCCACAAATACCTCTTTTATCCCCAAAAGAGGACAGTTTCTTCCAGACATGCCACATTTCTCTCAAATAGATCACATCTTCTCCAAGAAATACCAGGATTCCTCCTGAAATAGGACCTTCTCACCCACAACTACCAGCCTTGTCCCCCCAAATTGCACATTTTCTTCCAGACATGCCAGATTTCTCCCAAATATACCACATCTTCTCCAAGAAATACCAGGTTTTCCCCTGGAAATAGGACCTTTTCACCCACAAATACCTCTTTTATCCCCAAAAGAGGACAGTTCCTACCAGAAATGCCCGATTTCTTCCAAATATATCACATCTTCTCCAAGAAATACCAGATTTCCCCCTTCAAATAGGACCTTTTCACCCACAAATACCTCTTTTATCCCCAAAAGAGGACAGTTCCTTCCAGAAATGCCCGATTTCTTCCAAATATATCACATCTTCTCCAAGAAATACCAGATTTCCCCCTTCAAATAGGACCTTTTCTCCCACAAATACCTCTTTTATCCCCAAAAGAGGACATTTTCTTCCAGAAATGCCACATTTCTCCCAAATAGATCACATCTTCTCCAAGAAATACCAGCTTTCCCCCTTCAAATAGGACCTTTTCACCCACAAATACCTCTTTGATCCCCAAAAGAGGACAGTTTCTTCCAGAAATGCCACATTTCTCCCAAATATATCACATCTTCTCCAAGAAATACCAGGTTTCCCCCTTGAAATAGCACCTTTTCACCCACAAATACCTCTTTTATCCACAAAAGAGGATATTTTCTTCCAGAAAGGCCCGATTTCTCCCAAATATATCACATCTTCTCCAAGAAATACCAGGGTTCCCCCTTCAAATAGGACCTTATCTCCCACAAATACCTCTTTTATCCCCAAAATAGGACAGTTTCTTCCAGAAATGCCAGATTTCTCCCAAATATATCACATCTTCTCCAAGAAATACCAGGTTTCCCCCTTCAAATAGGACCTTTTCTCCCACAAATACCTCTTTTATCCCCAAAAGAGGACAGTTTCTTCCAGAAATGCCACATTTCTCCCAAATGTATCACACCTTCTCCATGAAATACCAGATTTCTCCCTTCAAATAGGACCTTTTCACCCACAAATACCTGTTTTATCCCCAAAATACGACAGTTTCTTCAAGACATGCCACATTTCTCCCAAATATATCACAGCTTCTCCAAGAAATACCAGGGTTGCCCCTTCAAATAGGACCTTTTCACCCACAAATACCTTTTTAATGCCCAAAATAGGACAGTTTCTTCCTGACATGCAAGATTTCTCCCAAATAGATCACATCTTCTCCAAGAAATACCAGCTTTCCCCCTTGAAATAGGAACTTTTCTCCCACAAATACCTCTTTTATCAACAAAATAGGACAGTTCCTTCCAGAAATGCCACATTTCTCCCAAATATATCACATCTTCTCCAAGAAATACCAGGTTTCCCCCTTCAAATAGGACCTTTTCACCCACAAATACCAGCCTTCTCCCCCCAGATAGGACAGTTTCTGTCAGAAATGCCAGATTTCTCCCAAATATAGCACATCTTCTCCAAGAAATACCAGGTTTCCCCCTTCAAATACGACCTTTTCACCCACAAATACCTCTTTTATCCCCAAAAGAGGACAGTTTCTTCCAGAAAGGACAGATTTCTCCCAAATGTATCACATCTTCTTTAAGAAATACCAGCTTTCCCCCTTCAAATAGGACCATTTCACCCACAAATACCTGTTTTATCCCCAAAAGAGGACAGTTTCTTCCAGACATGCCACATTTCTCCCAAATATATCACATCTTCTCCAAGAAATACCAGGGTTCCCCCTTCAAATAGGACCTTTTCTCCCACAAATACCTCTTTTATCCCCAAAATAGGACAGTTTCTTCCAGACATGCCACATTTCTCCCAAATATATCACATCTTCTCCAAGAAATACCAGGATTACTCCTGAAATAGGACCTTTTCTCCCACAAATACCAGCCTTCTCCCCCCAAATAGGTCATTTTCTTCCAGACATGCCACATTTCTCCCAAATATATCACATCTTCTCCAAGAAATACCAGGTTTCCCCCTGGAAATAGGACCATTTCACCCACAAATACCTCTTTTATCCCCAAAATTGGACAGTTTCTTCCAGGCATGCCACATTTCTCCCAAATATATCACATCTTCTCCAAGAAATACCAGGGTTCCCCCTTCAAATAGGACCTTTTCACCCACAGATACCTCTTTTATCCCCAAAATAGAACAGTTTCTTCCAGAAATGCCACATTTCTCCCAAATATAGCACATCACCTTCAAGAAATAACAGGTTTCCCCCCCATCAAATAGGACCTTTTCACCCACAAATACCTCTTTCATCCCCAAAATAGGACAGTTTCTTCCAGACATGCCACATTTCTCCCAAATATAGCACATCTTCTCCAAGAAATACCAGCTTTCCCCCTTGAAAGAGGACCTTTTCACCCACAAATACCTCTTTTATCCCCAAAACAGGACAGTTTCTTCCAGAAATGCCACATTTCTCCCAAATATATCACATCTTCTCCAAGAAATACCAGGGTTCCCCCTTCAAATAGGACCTTTTCACCCACAAATACCTCTTTTATCCCCAAAAGAGGACAGTTTCTTCCAGACATGCCTGATTTCTCCCAAATATAGCACATCTTCTCCAAGAAATACCAGGTTTCCCCCTTCAAATAGGACCTTTTCACCCACAAGTACCTGTTTTTATCCCCAAAAGAGGACAGTTTCTTCCAGACATGCCACATTTCTCCTAAATAGATCATATCTTCTCCAAGAAAATACCAGCTTTCCCCCTTGAAATAGGACCTTTTCACCCACAAATACCTCTTTTATCCCAAAATAGAACAGTTTCTTCCAGAAATGCCACATTTCTCCCAAATATAGCACATCTTCTCCAAGAAATACCAGGTTTCCCCCTTCAAATAGGACCTTTTCTCCCTCAAATACCTCTTTATCCCCAAAATAGGACAGTTTCTTCCAGAAATGCCACATTTCTCCCAAATAGATCACATCTTCTCCAAGAAATACCAGCTTTCTCCCTTCAAATAGGACCTTTTCACCCACAAATACCTCTTTCATCCCCAAAAGAGGACAGTTTCTTCCAGAAATGCCAGATTTCTCTGACACATGTCACATCTTCTCCAAGAAATACCAGGTTTCCCCCTTCAAATAGGACCTTTTCACCCACAAATACCTCTTTTATCCCCAAAAGAGGACAGTTTCTTCCAGAAAGGACAGATTTCTCCCAAATGTATCACATCTTCTCCAAGAAATACAGTGTTCCCCCTTCAAATAGGACCTTTTCACCCACAAATACTGTTTTATCCCCAAAAGAGGACAGTTTCTTCCAGACATGCCACATTTCTCCCAAATATATCACATCTTCTCCAAGAAATACCAGGGTTCCCCCTTCAAATAGGACCTTTTCTCCCACAAATACCTCTTTTATCCCCAAAATAGGACAGTTTCTTCCAGACATGCCACATTTCTCCCAAATATATCACATCTTCTCCAAGAAATACCAGGATTACTCCTGAAATAGGACCTTTTCTCCCACAAATACCAGCCTTCTCCCCCCAAATAGGTCATTTTCTTCCAGACATGCCACATTTCTCCCAAATATATCACATCTTCTCCAAGAAATACCAGGTTTCCCCCCTGGAAATAGGACCATTTCACCCACAAATACCTCTTTTATCCCCAAAATTGGACAGTTTCTTCCAGGCATGCCACATTTCTCCCAAATATATCACATCTTCTCCAAGAAATACCAGGGTTCCCCCTTCAAATAGGACCTTTTCACCCACAGATACCTCTTTTATCCCCAAAATAGAACAGTTTCTTCCAGAAATGCCACATTTCTCCCAAATAGATCACATCACCTTCAAGAAATACCAGGTTTCCCACTTCAAATAGGACCTTTTCACCCACAAATACCTCTTTCATCCCCAAAATAGGACAGTTTCTCCAGACATGCACATTTCTCCCAAATATAGCACATCTTCTCCAAGAAATACCAGCTTTCCCCCTTGAAAGAGGACCTTTTCACCCACAAATACCTCTTTTATCCCCAAAAGAGGACAGTTTCTTCCAGAAATGCCACATTTCTCCCAAATATATCACATCTTCTCCAAGAAATACCAGGGTTCCCCCTTCAAATAGGACCTTTTCACCCACAAATACCTCTTTTATCCCCAAAAGAGGACAGTTTCTTCCAGACATGCCTGATTTCTCCCAAATATAGCACATCTTCTCCAAGAAATACCAGGTTTCCCCCTTCAAATAGGACCTTTTCACCCACAAATACCTGTTTTATCCCCAAAAGAGGACAGTTTCTTCCAGACATGCCACATTTCTCCTAAATAGATCATATCTTCTCCAAGAAATACCAGGTTTCCCCCTTGAAATAGGACCTTTTCACCCACAAATACCTCTTTTATCCCAAAATAGAACAGTTTCTTCCAGAAATGCCACATTTCTCCCAAATAGATCACATCTTCTCCAAGAAATACCAGGTTCCCCCTTCAAATAGGACCTTTTCTCCTCAAATACCTCTTTTATCCCCCAAATAGGACAGTTTCTTCCAGAAATGCCACATTTCTCCCAAATAGATCACATCTTCTCCAAGAAATACCAGCTTTCTCCCTTCAAATAGGACCTTTTCACCCACAAATACCTCTTTCATCCCCAAAAGAGGACAGTTTCTTCCAGAAATGCCAGATTTCTCTGACACATGTCACATCTTCTCCAAGAAATACCAGGTTTCCCCCTTCAAATAGGACCTTTTCACCCACAAATACCTCTTTTATCCCCAAAAGAGGACAGTTTCTTCCTGACATGCCACATTTCTCCCAAATAGGTCACATCTTCTCCAAGAAATACCACGTTTCCCCCTTGAAATAGGAACTTTTCTCCCACAAATACCTCTTTTATCCCAAAAATAGGACAGTTTCTGCCATAAAGGCCACATTTCTCCCAAATAGATCACATCTCCTCCAAGAAATACCAGGTTTCCCCCTTCAAATAGGACCTTTTCACCCACAATTACCTCTTTTATCCCCAAAAGAGGACAGTTTCTTCCAGAAATGCCACATTTCTCCCAAATATATCACATCTTCTCCATTAAATACCAGGATTCCTCCTGACATAGGACCTTTTCTCCCACAAATTCCAGCCTTCTCCCCCCAAGTTGGATATCTTCTCTAAGAAATACCAGGTTTCCTCCTGATATAGGACCTTGTCACCCACAAATACCTCTTTTAGCCCCAAAATAGGTCAGTTTCTTCCAGAAATGCCTGATTTCTCCCAAATATATCACATCTTCTCCAAGAAATACCAGGTTTCCCCCTTCAAATAGGTCCTTGTCACCCACAGATACCTGTTTTATCCCTTTGTTCTGAGCGACTTTTCGTTTTTGAGTGTTTATCCGCTGCTACACTTCAGCATTCTGTGACGAATAGAGTAGAAGTGGAATCCGCACTAAGAAGGCAGCTAGAAGCTCCAGGAGCCACACACGTTGTGCTTTCAGGGAGGACGTTCCAGTAAGTCGAGAGTTGTGGCCTCTTTCCTGCGGAGGAATAAACCCCTGTTTTCAGGCAATGCAGTTGGCTGAATTCGCACGTTCTCTGCATAGGAATACCGCTCCTTCGCCCTCGTGGCTCGAAAGCGGCACTCGCGCTGAACCGCTCCGGAGAGTCTGCAGTTGCTGGCCGGTCCATCGCGGTTCTGCCCGAGTGCCGCTTGCAGCCTTCAGCAGCGCTCTCGTTTCTCTCGGATGCCGGGAAAGAGCGACTTCAGCCGGATGCTTTGCTCCGACAAGTGAGCGGCTTCTTCTGCGCACATCTCAATGGAGCGCTTCTGACTTCTCCTTCTGTCCATGCAGAATGCACTACGCTTCTCTCTCATTCTTATCCCTTTCTTCCGAGCGACATTTCGTTTCTGAGTGTTTATCCGATGCTACACTTCAGCATTCTGTGATGAATAGAGTAGAAGAGAAAAGCCCCACTAATAAGGCAGCTAGCAGTTCGAGGAGCGACACACGTTGTGCTTTCAGGGAGGACGTTCCAGAAAGTCGAGAGTTGTGGCTTCTTTCCTGCGGAGAAAAAACCCCCTGTTTTCAGGCAATGCAGTAGGCTGAATTCGCACGTTCTCGGCATAGGAATACCGCACCTCCGCTCTCGTGGCTCGAAAGCGGAATTTGCGGTGAACCACACCGGAGAGTCTGCAGTTGCAGACTACTGCATTGCCTGAAAACAGGGGGTTTTTTCTCCGCAGGAAAGAGGCCACAACTCTCGTCTTTCTGGAACGTCCTCCCTGAAAGCACTAAGTGTGTCGCTCCTGGAGCATCTAGCTGCCTTATTAGTTCGGTTTCCACTTCTACTCTATTCGTCACAGAATGCTGAAGTGTAGCATCGGATAAACACTCCAAAACGAAATGTCGCTCGGAAGAAAGGGATAAGAATGAGAGAGAAGCGTAGTGCATTCTGCATGGACACATGGAGAAGTCAGAAGCGCTCCTTTGCGATGTGCACAGAAGAAGTCGCTCACTGGTCGGAGCAAAGCATCCGGCTGAAGTCGCTCTTTCCCGGCATCCGAGAGAAACGAGAGCGCTGCTGAAGGCTGCAAGCGGCACTCGGGCAGAACCGCGATGGACCGGCCAGCAACTGCAGACTCTCCGGAGCGGTTCAGCGCGAGTACCGCTTTCGAGCCACGAGAGCGAAGGAGCGCTATTCCTATGCCGAGAACGTGCAAATTCAGCGTCCTGCAATGCCTGAAAACAGGGTTTTTTTTCTCCGCAGGAAAGAAGCCACAACACTCGACTTTCTGGAACGTCCTCCCCGAAAGCACTACGTGTGTCGCTCCTGGAGCTTCTAGCTGCCTTCTCAGTGCGGATTCCACTTCTACTCTATTCGTCACAGAATGCTGAAGTGTAGCATCGGATAAACACTCAAAAACGAAAAGCAGCTCGGAACAAAGGGATAAAACAGGTATCTGTGGCTGACAAGGTCCTATTTCAGGAGGAAACCTGGTATTTCTTGGAGAAGATGTCCAACTTGGGGGGAGAAGGCTGGTATTTGAAGGGGAGAAAAGGTCCTATTTCAGGAGGAATCCTGGTATTTCTTGGAGAAGATGTGATATATTTGGGAGAAATGTGGCATTTCTGGAAGAAACTGTCCTCTTTTGGGGATAAAAGAGGTATTTTTGGTGAAAAGGTCCTATTTGAAGGGGGAAACCTGGTATTTCTTGGAGAAGATGTGATATATTTGGGAGAAATGTGGCCTATCTGGAAGAAAATGTCCTCTTTTGGGGATAAAAGAGGAATTTGTGGGTGAAAAGGTCCTATTTGAAGGGGGAAACCTGGTATTTCCTGGAGAAGATGTGATATATTTGGGAGAAATGTGGCATGTCTGGAAAAAAATTTCCTATTTTGGGGATAAAACAGGGATCTGTGAGAGAAAAGGTCCTATTTCTAGGGGGAAACCCGGTATTTCTTGGAGAAGATGTGATATATTTGGGAGAAATGTGGCATTTCTGGCAGAAACTGTCCTCTTTTGGGGGTAAAAGATGTATATGTGGGTGAAAAGGTCCTATATGAAGGGGGAAACCTGGTATTTCTTGGAGAAGATGTGATACATTTGGGAGAAATCTGGCCTTTCTGGCAGAAAATGTCCAATTTTGGGGATAAAAGAGGTATTTGTGGGAGAAAAGTTCCTATTTGAAGGGGGAAACCTGGTATCTCTTGGAGAAGATGTGATATATTTGGGAGAAATCTGGCCATTCTGGCAGAAACTGTCCTATTTTGGGGATAAAAGAGGTATTTGTGGGTGAAAAGGTCCTATTTGAAGGGGGAAAGCTGGTATTTCTTGGAGAAGATGTGATATATTTGGGAGAAATCTGGCCTTTCTGGCAAAAAATATCCAATTTTGGGGATAAAAGAGGTATTTGTGGGAGAAAAGTTCCTATTTGAAGTGGGAAACCTGGTATTTGTTGGAGAAGATGTCATATATTTGGGAGAAATGTGGCATTTCTGGAAGAAACTGTCCTATTTTGTTGATAAAAGAGGTATTTGTGGGTGAAAAGGTCCTATTTGAAGGGGGAAACCTGGTATTTCTTGGAGAAGATGTGATATATTTGGGAGAAATGTGGCATTTCTGGCATAAAATGTCCTCTTTTGGGATCAGACAGGTATTTGTGGGTGAAAAGGTCCTATTTGAACGGGGAACCTGTTATTTCTTGGAGAAGATGTGATATATTTGGGAGAAATGTGGCATGTCTGGAAGAAACTATTCTATTTTGGGGATAAAAGAGGTATATGTGGGGGAAAATGTCCTATTTGAAGGGGGAAACCTGTTATTTCTTGGAGAAGATGTGATATATTTAGGAGAAATCTGGCATGTCTGGAAGAAACTGTCCTATTTTGGGGATAAAACAGGTATTTGTGGGTGAAAAGGCCGTATTTGAATGGGGAACCCTGGTATTTCTTGGAGAAGATGTGGTATATTTGAGAGAAATGTGGCATGTCTGGAAGAATCTGTCGTATTTTGGGGATAAAACAGATATTTGTGGGTGCAAAGGTCCTATTTCCAGGGAGAAACCTGCTATTTCTTGGAGAAGATGTGCTATTTTTGGGAGAAATCTGGCCATTCTGGCAGAAACTGTCCTCTTTTGGGGTTATAAGAGGTATATGTGGGTGAAAAGGTCCTATTTGAAGGGGGAACCCTGGTATTTCTTGGAGAAGATGTGATACATTTGGGAGAAATCAGGCCTTTCTGGCAAAAAATGTCCTATTTTGGGGATAAAAGAGGTATTTGTGGGAGAAAAGTTCCTATTTGAAGGGGGAAACCTGGTATTTCTTGGAGAAGATGTGATATATTTGGGAGAAATGTGGCATTTCTGGAAGAAACTGTCCTATTTTGTTGATAAAAGAGGTATTTGTGGGTGAAAAGGTCCTCTTTCAAGGGGGAAACCTGGTATTTCTTGGAGAAGATGTGATATATTTGGGAGAAATCGGGCATTTCTGGAAGAAAATGTCCTATTTTGGGGATAAAACAGGTATTTGTGGGTGAAAAGGTCCTATTTGAACGGGGAACCTGGTATTTCTTGGAGAAGATGTGATATATTTGGGAGAAATGTGGCCTGTCTGGAAGAAACTGTCCTCTTTTGGGGATAAAAGAGGTATTTGTGGGTGAAAAGGTCCTATTTGAAGGGGGAAACCTGGTATTTCTTGGAGAAGATGTGATATATTTGAGAGAAATCTGGCCATTCTGGCAGAAACTGTCCTATTTTGGGGATAAAAGAGGTATTTGTGGGAGAAAAGTTCCTATTTGAAGGGGGAAAGCTGGTATTTCTTGGAGAAGATGTGATATATTTGGGAGAATTGTGGCCTTTCTGGCAGAAACTGTCCTCCTTTGGGGATCAAAGAGGTATTTGTGGGTGAAAAGGTCCTATTTGAAGGGGGAAAGCTGGAATTTCTTGGAGAAGATGCGATATATTTGGGAGAAATGTGGCATGTCTGGAAGAAACTGTCCTCTTTTGGGGATAAAAGAGGTATATGTGGGTGAAAAGTTACTATTTGAAGGGGGAAAGCTGGTATTTCTTGGAGAAGATGTGATATATTTGGGAGAAATGTGGCATTTGTGGCAGAAACTGTCCTATTTTGGGGATAAAACAGGGATCAGTGAGAGAAAAGGTCCTATTTGAAGGGGGAAACCTGGTATTTCTTGGAGGAGATGTGATCTATTTGGGAGAAATCTGGCCTTTCTGGCAGAAACTGTCCTCTTTTGGGGATAAAAGAGGTATTTGAGGGAGAAAAGTTCCTATTTCAAGGGGGAAAGGTGTTATTTCTTGGAGAAGATGTGATAATTTTGGGAGAAATGTGGCATTTCTGGAAGAAACTGTCCTATTTGAGGGATAAAACAGGTATTACAGGGTGAAAAGGTCCTATTTCAGGTGGAATCCTGGTATTTCTTGGAGAAGATGTGCTATATTTGGGAGAAATGTGGCATGTCCGGAAGAAACTGTCCTATTTTGGGGATAAAAGAGGTATTCGTGGGTTAGAAGTTCCTATTTCCAGGTGGAAAACGGGTATTTCTTGGAGAAGATGTGATATATTTGGGTGAAATCTGGCATGTCTGGAAGAAAATGTCCTAACTGGGGGGAGAATGGTGGTATTTGTGGGAGAAAAGGTCCAATTTCAGGAAGAATCCTGGTATTTCTTGGAGAAGATGTGATCTATTTGGGAGAAATCTGGCATGTCTGGAAGAAACTGTCCTATTTTGGGGATAAAAGAGGTATTTGTGGGTGAAAAGGTCCTATTTGAAGGGGGAAACCTGGTATTTCTTGGAAAAGATGTGATATATTTGGGAGCAATGTGGCATGTCTGGAAGAAAAAGTAAAAAAAAAAAGGGGAAGAAAATAGGAAACTTTCTCCCACAAATACCTCTTTTATCCCCAAAAGAGGACAGTTTCTTCCAGAAATGCCACATTTCTCCCAAATATATCACATCTTCTCCAAGAAATACCAGGTTTCCCCCTTCAAATAGGACCTTTTCACCCACAAATACCTGTTTTATCCCCAAAATAGGACAGTTTCTTCCAGACATGCCACATTTCTCCCAAATATATCGCATCTTCTCCATGAAATACCAGGTTTCCCCCTTCAAATAGGACCTTTTCTCCCACAAATACCTGTCTGACCCCCAAAAGAGGACAGTTTCTTCCAGACATGCCACATTTCTCCCAAATAGATCACATCTTCTCCAAGAAATACCAGGTTTCCCCCTTCAAATAGGACCTTGTCACACACAAATACCTGTTTGATCCCCAAAATAGGACAGTTTCTTCCAGAAATGCCACATTTCTCCCAAATAGATCACATCTTCTCCAAGAAATACCAGGATTCCTCCTGAAATAGGACCTTTTCTCCCACAAATACCTCTTTTATCCCCAAAAGAGGACAGTTTCTTCCACAAATGCCACATTTCTCCCAAATATATCACATCTTCTCCAAGAAATACCAGGATTCTTCCTGAACTAGGACCTTTTCGCCCAAAAATACCACCATTCTCCTCCCAGTTAGGACATTTTCTTCCAGACATGCCAGATTTCTCCAAAATATATCACGTCTTCTCCAAGAAATACCAGCTTTCCCCCTTCAAATAGGACCTTTTCTCCCACAAATACCTCTTTTATCCCCAAAATAGGACAGTTTCTTCCAGACATGCCACATTTCTCCCAAATATATCGCATCTTCTCCAAGAAATACCAGCTTTCCCCCTTCAAATAGGATCTTCTCACCCACAAATACCTCTTTTTATCCCCAAAAGAGGACAGTTTCTCCCAGAAATGCCACATTTCTCCCAAATATATCACATCTTCTCCAAGAAATACCAGGATTCATCCTGAAATTGGACCTTCTCACCCACAACTACCAGCCTTCACCCCCCAAATTGGACAGTTTCTTCCAGACATGCCACATTTCTCCCAAATATATCACATCTACTCCAAGAAATACCAGGTTTCCCCCTTCAAATAGGACCTTTTCACCCACATATACCTCTTTTATCCCCAAAAGAGGACAGTTTCTTCCAGAAATGCCACATTTCTCCCAAATATATCACATCTTCTCCAAGAAATACCAGCTTTCCCCCTTCAAATAGGAACTTCTCACCCACATATACCTGCTTTATCCCCAAAATAGGACAGTTTCTTCCGGACATGCCACATTTCTCCCAAATATAGCACATCTTCTCCAAGAAATAACAGGATTCCACCTGAAATAGGACCTTTTCACCCACAAATACCTGTTTTATCCCTCAAATACGACAGTTTCTTCCAGAAATGCCAGATTTCTCCCAAATGTATCACATCTTCTCCAAGAAATACCAGGGTTCCCCCTTCAAATAGGAACTTTTCACCCACAAATACCTCTTTTATCCCCAAAAGAGGTCAGTTTCTTCCAGACATGCCACATTTCTCCCTAATATATCACATCTTCTCCAAGAAATACCAGGATTCTTCCTGAACTAGGACCTTTTCACCCACAAATACCACCATTCTCCTCCCAGTTAGGACATTTTCTTCCAGACATTCCAGATTTCTCCCAAATATATTACGTCTTCTCCAAGAATTACCACGTTTCCCCCTTCAAATAGGACCTTTTCTCCCACAAATACCTCTTTTATCCCCAAAAGAGGACAGTTTCCTCCTGAAAGGCCACATTTCTTCCGAATATATCACATCTTCTCCAAGAAATACCAGCTTTCCCCCTTGAAATAGGAACTTTTCACACACAAATACCTCTTTTTCTCCCCAAAAGAGGACAGTTTCTCCCAGACATGCCACATTTCTCCCAAATATATCACATCTTCTCCAAGAAATACCAGGATTCATCCTGAAATAGGACCTTCTCACCCACAACTACCAGACTTCACCCCCCAAATTGGACATTTTCTTCCAGACATGCCAGATTTCTCCCAAATATATCACATCTTCTCCAAGAAATACCAGGTTTCCCCCTTCTAATAGGTCCTTTTCACCCACATATACCTCTTTTATCCGCAAAAGAGGACAGTTTCGGCCAGAAATGCCACATTTCTCCCAAATATATCACATCTTCTCCAAGAAATAACAGTTTTCCCCCTTCAAATAGGACCTTTTCTCCCACAAGTACCTCTTTTATCCCCAAAAGAGGACGTTTTCTTCCAGAAATGCCAGATTTCTTCCAAATATATCACATTTTCTCCAAGAAAGACCACGTTTCCCCCTTCAAATTGGAACTTTTCTCCCTCAAATACCTGCTTTATCCCCAAAATAGGACAGTTTCTTCCGGACATGCCACATTTCTCCCAAATATAGCACATCTTCTCCAAGAAATAACAGGATTCCACCTGAAATAGGAACTTTTCACCCACAAATACCTGTTTTATCCCTCAAACACGACAGTTTCTTCCAGAAATGCCACATTTCTCCCAAATAGATCACATCTTCTCCAAGAAATACCAGCTTTCCCCCTTCAATTAGGAACTTTTCTCCCACAAATACCTCTTTTATCCCCAAAATAGGACTTTTTCTGCCAGAAAGTTCACATTTCTCCCAAATATATCAAATCTTCTCCAAGAAATACCAGGTTTCCCCCTTCAAATAGGACCTTTTCTCCCACAAATACCTCTTTTATCCCCAAAACAGGACAGTTGCTTCCAGAAATGCCACATTTCTCCCAAATATATCACATCTTCTCCAAGAAATACCAGGATTCCCCCTTCAAATAGGACCTTTTCTCCAACAAATACCAGCCTTCTCCCCCAAAAGAGGACATCTTCTAGCAGAAAGGCCAGATTTCTAAGAAACATATCACATCTTTCCCTAGACATAACAGGTTTCCCCCTTGAAATAGGACCTTTTCACCCACAAATACCTCTTTTATCCCCAAAAGAGGACAGTTTCTTCCAGAAATGCCACATTTCTCCTAAATATATCACATCTTCTCCAGGAAATACCAGGTTTCCCCCTTCAAATAGGATTTTTTCACCCACAAATACCTCTTTTATCCCCAAAATAGGACATTTTCTTCCAGAAAGGCCACATTTCTCCCAAATAGATCACATCTTCTCCAAGAAATACCAGCTTTCCCCCTTCAAATAGGACCTTTTCTCCCACAAATACCTGTTTTATCCCCAAAAGAGGACAGTTTCTTCCAGACATGCCACATTTCTCCCAAATATATCACATCTTCTCCAAGAAATACCAGCTTTCCCCCTTCAAATAGGACCTTTTCACCCACAAATACCTGTTGTGTCCCCAAAAGAAGACAGTTTCTTCCAGAAATGCCAGATTTCTCCGAAACAAGTCACATCTTCTCCAAGAAATACCACGTTTCCCCCTTCAAATAGGATCTTTTCACCAACAAATACCACTTTTATCCCCAAAAGAGGACAGTTTCTACCAGAAATGCCAGATATCTCCCAAATATATCACATCTTCTCCAAGAAATACCAGGTTTCCCCTTTGAAATAGGACCTTCTCACCCACAAATACCTCTTTTATCCCCAAAATAGGACAGTTTCTTCCAGACATGCTACATTTCTCCCAAATATATCACATCTTCTCCAAGAAATACCAGGATTCCTCCCTGAAATAGGACCATTTCTCCCACAAATACCACCGTTCTCCCCCCAAAGTAGGAAATTTTCTTCCGGACATTCCACATTTCTCCCAAATAGATCACATCTTCTCCAAGAAATACCAGGTTTCCCCCTTCAAATAGGACCTTTTCACCCACAAATACCTCTTTGATCCCCAAAAGAGGACAGTTTTTGCCAGAAAGGCCACATTTCTCCCAAATATATCTCATCTTCTTCAAGAAATACCAGGTTTCCACCTTCAAATAGGACCTTTTCTCCCACTGATCCCTGTTTTATCCCCAAAAGAGGACAGTTTCTTCCAGAAATGCCACATTTCTCCCAAATATATCACATCTTCTCCAAGAAATACCAGGATTCCTCCTTGAAATAGGACCTTCTCACCCACAAATACCAGCCTTCTCCCCCCACAAAGGACATTTTCCTCCAGACATGCCAGATTTCTTCCAAACATATCACATCTTCTCCAAGAAATACCAGGGTTCCCCCTTCAAATAGGACCTATTCACCCATAAATACCTCTTTTATCCCCAAAATAGGACAGTTTCTTCCTGACATGCCACATTTCTCCTAAATATATGACATCTTCTCCATGAAATACCAGGTTTCCCCCTTCAAATAGGACCTTTTCACCCACAAATACCTCTTTTATCCCAAAAAGAGGACAGTTTCTTCCTGACATGCCACATTTCTCCCAAATATATCACATCTTCTCCAAGAAATACCAGGTTTCCCCCTTCAAATAGGACCTTTTCTCCCACAAATACCTCTTTTATCCCCAAAAGAGGACAGTTTCTTCCAGACATGCCAGATTTCTTCCAAATATATCACATCTCCTCCAAGAAATACCAGGTTTTCCCCTGGAAATAGGACCTTTTCACCCTGTAATACCTGTTTTATCCCCAAAATAGGACAGTTTCTTCCAGACATGCCAGATTTCTCCCAAATATACCACATATTCCCCAAGAAATACCAGGTTTCCCCCTTCAAATAGGACCTTTTCACCCACAAATACCTCTTTTATCCCCAAAAGAGGACAGTTTCTTCCAGAAAGGCCACATTTCTCCCAAATACATCACATCTTCTCCAAGAAATACCAGGGTTCCCCCTTCAAATAGGACCTTTTTTCCCACAAATACCTCTTTTATCCCCGAAAGAGGACATTTTCTGCCAGAAAGGCCAGATTTCTCCCAAATGTATCACATCTTCTCCAAGAAACACCAGGTTTCCCCCTTCATATAGGACCTTTTCACCCACATATACCTCTTTTATCCCCAAAATAGGACAGTTTCTTCCAGAAATGCCACATTTCTCCCAAATATATCACATCTTCTCCAAGAAATACCAGGTTTCCCCCTTCAAATAGGACCTTTTCACCCACAAATACCTCTTTTATTCCCAAATGAGGACAGTTTCTTCAAGAAAGGCCACATTTCTCCCAAATATATCACATCTTCTCCAAGAAATACCAGGGTTCCCCCTTCAGATAGGATCTTTTCTTTCACAAATAACTCTTTTATCCCCAAAAGAGGACAGTTTCTGCCAGATTGGCCAGAATTCTCCCAAACATATCACATCTTCTCCAAGAAATTCCAGGTTTCCACTTCAAATAGGACCTTTTCACCCACAAATACCTCTTTTATCCCCAAAAGAGGACAGTTTATTCCAGAAAGGCCAGATTTCTCCCAAATATATCACATCTTCTCCAAGAAATACCAGGATTCCTCCTGAAATAGGACCTTTTCTCCCACAAATACCACCATTCCCCCCCCAGTTAGGACATTTTCTTCCAGAAATGCCACATTTCTCCCAAATATATCACATCTTCTCCAAGAAATACCAGGTTTCCCCCTTCAAATTGGACCTTTTCACCCACAAATACCTCTTTTATCCCCAAAAGAGGACAGTTTCTTCCTGAAATGCCACATTTCTCCCAAATATATCACATCTTCTTCAAGAAATACCAGGTTTCCCCCTCCAAATAGGAACTTTTCACCTTGTAATACCTCTTTTATCCCCAAAAGAGGCCAGTTTCTTCCAGACATGCCTGTTTCTCCCAAATAGATCATATCTTCTCCAAGAAATACCAGCTTTCCCCCTTCAAATAGGACCTTTTCACCCACAAATACCTCTTTTATCCCCAAAGTAGGACAGATTCATCAAGAAATGCCAGATTTCTCCCAAATATATCAAATCTTCTCCAAGAAATACCAGGTTTCCCCCTTCAAATAGGAACTTTTCTCCCACAAATACCTATTTTATCCCCAAAATAGGACATTTTCTTCCAGAAAGGCCACATTTCTCCCAAATAGATCACATCTTCCCCAAGAAATACCACGTTTCCCCCTTCATTTAGGACCTTTTCACCCACAAATACCTGTTTTATCCCCAAAATTGGTCAGTTTCTTTCAGAAATGACACTTTTCTCCCAAATATATCACATCTTCTCCAAGAAATACCACGGTTCCACATGAAATAGGACCTTTTCTCCCACAAATACCACAATTCTCCCCCCAGTTAGGACATTTTCTTGCAGAAATGCCAGATTTCTCCCAAATATGTCACGTCTTCTCCAAGAAATACCAGGTTTCCCCCTTCAAATAGGACCTTTTCACCCACCAATACCTCTTTTATCCCCAAAAGAGGACAGTTTCTTCCGGTCATGCCACATTTCTCCCAAATATATCACATCTTCTCCAAGAAATACCAGGGTTCCACCAGAAATAGGACCTTTTCTCCCACAAACACCACCATTCTCCCCCCAAGGTAGGACATTTTCTTCCGGACATTCCAGATTTCTCCCAAATAGATCACATCTTCTCCAAGAAATACCAGCTTTCCCCCTTCAAATAGGACCTTTTCACCAAAAAATACCTGTTTAATCCCCAAAAGAGGACAGTTTCTGCCAGATAGGCCACATTTCTTCCAAATATATCACATCTTCTCCAAGAAATACCAGGTTTCCCCCTTGAAATAGGACCTTTTCACCCACAAATACCTCTTTTATCCCCAAAGTAGGACAGATTCATCAAGAAATGCCACATTTCTCCCAAATATATCAAATCTTCTCCAAGAAATACCAGGGTTCCCCCTTCAAATAGGAACTTTTCTCCCTCAAATACCTATTTTATCCCCAAAATAGGACATTTTCTTCCAGAAATGCCACATTTCTCCCAAATATATCACATCTTCTCCAAGAAATACCAGGATTCCTCCTTGAAATAGGACCTTCTCACCCACAAATACCAGCCTTCTCCCCCCATATAGCACATTTTCCTCCAGAAATGCCAGATTTCTCCCAAACATATCACATCTTCTCCAAGAAATACCAGGTTTCCCCCTTCAAATAGGACCTATTCACCCACAAATACCTCTTTTATCCCCAAAAGAGGACAGTTTCTTCCTGACATGCCACATTTCTCCTAAATATATCACATCTTCTCCAAGAAATACCAGGTTTCCCCCTTCAAATAGGACCTTTTCACCCACAAATACCTCTTTTATCCCCAAAAGAGGACAGTTTCTTCCAGAAATGCCACATTTCTCCCAAATATATCACATCTTCTCCAAGAAATACCAGGTTTCCCCCTTCAAATAGGACCTATTCACCCACAAATACCGGTTTGATCCCCAAAAGAGGACAGTTTCTTCCAGACATGCCACATTTCTCCCAAATATATCACATCTCCTCCAAGAAATACCAGGTTTTCCCCTGGAAATAGGACCTTTTCACCCACAAATACCTGTTTTATCCCCAAAATAGGACATTTTCTTCCAGAAATGCCACATTTCTCCCAAATATATCACATCTTCTCCAAGAAATACCAGGATTCCTCCTTGAAATAGGACCTTCTCACTAACAAATACCTGTTTTATCCCCAAAATAGGACAGTTTCTTCCAGGCATGCCAGTTTTCTCCCAAATATATCACATCTTCTCCAAGAAATACCAGGTTTTCCCCTGGAAATAGGACCTTTTCACCCACAAATACCTCTTTTATCCCCAAAAGAGGACAGATTCTTCCAGAAAGGCCACATTTCTCCCAAATAGATCACATCTTCTCCAAGAAATACCAGGTTTCCCCTTCAAATAGGAACTTTTCTCCCACAAATACCTGTTTTATCCCCAAAAGAGGACAGTTTCTTCCAGAAATGCCACATTTCTCCCAAATAGATCACATCTTCTCCAAGAAATACCAGGATTCCTCCTGAAATAGGACCTTTTCTCCCACAAATACCAGCCTTCTCCCCCCCCGTAGGACATTTTCCTCCAGACATGCCAGATTTCTCCCAAACATATCACATCTTCTCCAAGAAATACCAGGTTTCCCCCTTCAAATAGGACCTTTTCACCCACAAATACCTCTTTGATCCCCAAAGGAGGACAGTTTCTGCCAGAAAGGCCACAATTCTCCCAAATATATCACATCTTCTCCAAGAAATACCAGCTTTCCCCCTTCAAATAGGTCCTTTTCTCCCACTGATCCCTGTTTTATCCCCAAAAGAGGACAGTTTCTTCCAGAAATGCCACATTTCTTCCAAACATATCACATCTTCTCCAAGAAATACCAGGATTCGTCCTTGAAATTGGACCTTCTCACCCACAAATACCTCTTTTATCCCCAAAAGAGGACAGTTTCTTCCTGACATGCCACATTTCTCCTAAATATATCACATCTTCTCCATGAAATACCAGGTTTCCCCCTTCAAATAGGACCTATTCACCCACAAATACCTCTTTTATCCCCAAAAGAGGACAGTTTCTTCCTGACATGCCACATTTCTCCTAAATATATCACATCATCTCCAAGAAATACCAGGTTTCCCCCTTCAAATAGGACCTTTTCACCCACAAATACCTCTTTTATCCCCAAAGAGGACAGTTTCTGCCATAAAGGCCACATTTCTCCCAAATATATCACATCTTCTCCAAGAAATACCAGGGTTCCCCCTTCAAATAGGACCTTTTCTCCCACAAATACCTCTTTTATCCCCAAAAGAGGACAGTTTCTTCCAGAAATGCCACATTTTTCCCAAATAGATCACATCTCCTCCAAGAAATACCAGGTTTTCCCCATCAAATAGGACCTTTTCACCCACAAATACCTGTTTTATCCCCAAAAGAGGACAGTTTCTTCCAGAAATGCCACATTTCTCCCAAATATATCACATCTTCTCCAAGAAATACCAGGTTTACCCCTTCAAATAGGACCTTTTCACCCTCAAATACCTGATTGATCCCCAAAATAGGACAGTTTATTCCAGACATGCCAGTTTTCTCCCAAATATATCACATCTTCTCCAAGAAATACCAGGGTTCCCATTGGAAACAGCACCTTTTCATCCACAAATACCTCTTCTATCCCCAAAAGAGGACAGTTTCTGACATAAAGGCAACATTTCTCCCAAATATATCACATCTTCTCCAAGAAATACCAGCTTTCCCCTTCAAATAGGAACTTTTCACCCACAAATACCTCTTTTATCCCCAAAATAGGACAGTTTCTTCCAGAAATGCCACTTTTCTCACAAATATACCACATCTTCTCCAAGAAATTCCACGTTTCCCCCTTCAAATAGGACGTTTTCACCCAGAAATACCTGTTTAATCCCCAAAATAGGACATTTTCTTCCTGACATGCCACATTTCTCCCAAATAGATCACATCTTCTCCAAGAAATACCACGTTTCCAACTTCAAATAGGACCTTTTCACCCACAAATACCTGTTTTATCCCCAAAATAGGACATTTTCTTCCAGACATGCCAGATTTCTCCCAAATATATCACATCTTCTCCAAGAATTACCAGCTTTCCCCCTTCAAATAGGACCTTTTCTCCCACAAATACCTGTTTTATCCCCAAAAGAGGACAGTTTCTTCCAGACATGCCACATTTCTCCCAAATATATCACATCTTCTCCAAGAAATACCAGGTTTCCCCCTTCAAATAGGACCTTTTCACCCACCAATACCTCTTTTATCCCCAAAATAGGACAGTTTCTTCCAGAAATGCCACATTTCTCCAAAATATATCACATCTTCTCAAAGAAATACCAGGATTCCTCCTGAAATAGGATCTTTTCTCCCACAAATACCAGCCTTCTCCCCCGAAAATAGGACAGTTTCTTTCAGAAATGCCACATTTCTCCCAAATATATCACATCTTCTCCAAGAAATACCAGGTTTCCCCCTTCAAATAGGACCTTTTCACCCACAAATACCTCTTTTATCCCCAAAAGAGGACAGTTTCTTCCAGAAATGCCACATTTCTCCCAAATATATCACATCTTCTCCAAGAAACATCACGTTTCCCCCTTCAAATAGGACCTTTTCACCCACAAATACCTCTTTTATCCGCAAAATAGGACAGTTTTTTCCAGAAATGCCACATTTCTCCCAAATGTACCACATCTTCTCCAACAAATTCCAGGATTCCTCCGGAAATAGGAACATTTCACCCACAAATACCTCTTTTATACCCAAAATACGACAGTTTCTTCCAGAAATGCCACAGTTCTCCCAAATAGATCACATCTTCTCCAAGAAATACCAGGTTCCCCCTTGAAATAGGACCTTTTCACCCACAAATACCTCTTTTATCCCCAAAATAGGACAGTTTCTTCCTGACATGCCAGATTTCTCCCTAATGTACCACATCTTCTCCAAGAAATACCAAGATTCCCCCTGAAATAGGAAATTTTCTCCCACAAGTACCAGCCTTCTCCCCCCAAATTTGACTTTTTCTTCCAGAAATGCCAGATTTCTCCCAAATATAACACATCTTCTCCAAGAAATACCAGGTTTCCCCCTTCAAATAGGACCTTTTCACCCACAAATACCTCTTTTATGCCCAAAATACGACAGTTTCATCCAGACATGCCGCATTTCTCCCAAATATATCACATCTTCTCCAAGAAATACCAGCTTTCCCCCTTCAAATAAGAACTTTTCACCCACAAATACCTGTTTTATCCCCAAAAGAGGACAGTTTCTTCCAGAAATGCCAGATTTCTCCCAAGTATTTCACATCTTCTTCCAGAAATACCACGTTTCCTTCTTCAAATAGGACCTTTATACACACAAATACCTCTTGTATCCCCAAAATAGGACATTTTCTTCCAGAAATGCCACATTTCTCCCAAATAGATCACATCTTCTCCAAGAAATACCAGGTTTCCCCCTTCAAATAGGACCTTTTCACCCACAAATACCTCTTTTATTCCCAAAATAGGACAGTTTCGTCCAGAAATGCCACATTTCTCCCAAATGTACCACATCTTCTCCAAGAAATACCAGGATTCCAACTTCAAATAGGACCTTTTCTCCCACAAATACCTCTTTTATCCCCGAAAGAGGACAGTTTCTTCCAGAAATGCCACATTTCTCACAAATAGATCACATCTTCTCCAAGGAATTCCTGGATTCCTCCTGAAATAGGACCTTTTCTCCCACAAATGCCAGCCTTTTCCCCCCAAAGGAGGAAATTTTCTTCCAGAAATGCCATTTTTCTCCCAAATAGATCACATCTTCTCCAAGAAATACCAGCTTTCCCCCTTCAAATAGGACCTTTTCACCCAAAAATACCTGTTTGATCCCCAAAATAGGACAGTTTCTTCCAGAAATGCCACATTTCTCCCAAATATATCACATCTTCTCCAAGAAATACCAGGTTTCCCCCTTCAAATAGGACCTTTTCACCCACAAATACCAGCATTCTCCCTTCAAATTGGACAGTTTCTTCCAGAAATGCCACATTTCTCCCAAATTTATCACATCTTCTCCAAGAAATACCACGTTTCCGCCCGAAAATAGGAGCTGTTCTCCCACAAATACCTCTTTATCCCCAAAAGAGGACAGTTTCTTCCAGACATGCCACATTTCTCCCAAATAGAGCACATCTTCTCCAAGAAATACCAGCTTTCCCCCTTCAAATGGGACATTTTCACCCACAAATACCTGTTTTATCCCCAAAATACGACAGTTTCGTCCAGACATGCCACATTTCTCCCAAATATATCACATCTTCTCCAAGAAATACCAGGTTTCCCCCTTCAAATAGGACCTTTTAACCCACAAATACCTGTTTTATCCTCAAAATAGGACATTTTCTTCCAGAAATGCCACATTTCTCCCAAATATATCACATCTTCTCGAAGAAATACCAGCTTTCCCCCTTCAAATAGGACCTTTTCTCCCACAATTACCAGCCTTCTCCCCCCAAAATAGGACAGTTTCTTCCAGACATGCCACATTTCTCCCAAATATATCACATCTTCTCCAAGAAATACCAGGGTTCCCCCTTCAAATAGGACCTTTTCACCCACAAATACCTGTTTTATCCCCAAAAGAGGACAGTTTCTTCCAGAAATGCCACATTTCTCCCAAATGTACCACATCTTCTCCAAGAAATACCAGGATTCCTCCTGAAGTAGGACCTATTCACCCACAAATACCTATTTGATCCCCAAAAGAGAACAGTTTCTTCCAGAAATGCCACATTTCTCCCAAATAGATCACATCTTCTCCAAGAAATACCAGGTTTCCCCCTTCAAATAGGACCTTTTCACCCACAAATACCTCTTTTATCCCCAAAATAGAACAGTTTCTGCCAGAAATGCCACATTTCTCCAAAATATATCACATCTTCTCCAAGAAATACCAGGGTTCCCCCTTCAAATAGGACCTTTTCACCCACAAATACCTCTTTTATCCCCAAAATAGGAGAGTTTTTCCAGAAATGCCATATTTCTCCCAAATATATCACATCTTGTACAAGAAATACCAGGTTTCCCCCTGGAAATAGGACCTTTTCACCCTCAAATACCTCTTTTATCCCCAAAATTGGACAGTTTCTTCCAGAAATGCCATATTTCTCCCAAATATATCACATCTTCTCCAAGAAATACCAGGTTTCCCCTTGAAATAGGACCTTTTCACCCACAAATACCTCTTTTATCCCCAAAATAGGACAGTTTCTTCCTGACATGCCAGATTTCTCCCAAATGTTCCACATCTTCTCCAAGAAATACCAAGATTCCCCCTGAAATAAGAAATTTTCACCCACAAGTACCAGCCTTCTCCCCCCAAATTTGACTTTTTCTTCCAGAAATGCCATTTTTCTCCCAAATAGATCACATCTTCTCCAAGAAATACCAGGTTTCCCCCTTCAAATAGGACATTTTCACACACAAATACCTCTTTTATCCCCAAAATAGAACAGTTGCTTCCAGAAATGCCACATTTCTCCCAAATATATCACATCTTCTCCAAGAAATACCAGGTTTCCCCCTTCTAATAGGACATTTTCACCCACAAATACCAGCATTCTCCCTTCAAATTGGACAGTTTCTTCCAGAAATGCCACATTTCTCCTAAATATATCACATCTTCTCCAAGAAATACCAGCTTTCCGCCCGAAATAGGAGCAGTTCTCCCACAAATACCTCTTTATCCCCAAAAGAGGACAGTTTCTTCCAGAAATGCCACATTTCTCCCAAATATATCACATCTTC
This sequence comes from Lophura swinhoii, assembly GCA_030408155.1. NCBI lineage: Eukaryota > Metazoa > Chordata > Aves > Galliformes > Phasianidae > Lophura > Lophura swinhoii. The sequence continues at coordinate 13,212,359 of CM059471.1, forward strand.
TCCAAGAAATACCAGGTTTCCCCCTTGAAATAGGACATTTTCACCCTCAAATACCTGTTTTATCCCCAAAATACGACAGTTTCTTCCAGACATGCCACATTTCTCCCAAATAGATCACATCTTCTCCAAGAAATACCAGCTTTCCCCCTTCAAATAGGACCTTTTAACACACAAATACCTGTTTTATCCCCAAAATAGGACATTTTCTTCCGGAAATGCCACATTTCTCCCAAATATATCACATCTTCTCCAAGAAATACCAGCTTTCCCCCTTGAAATAGGACCTTTTCTCCCACAATTACCAGCCTTCTCCCCCCAAAATATGACATTCTCTTCCAGAAATGCCACATTTCTCCCAAATAGATCACATCTTCTCCAAGAAATACCAGGGTTCCCCCTTCAAATAGGACCTTTTCACCCACCAATACCTGTTTTATCCCCAAAAGAGGACAGTTTTTCCAGAAATGCCACATTTTTCCCAAATGTACCACATCTTCTCCAGGAAATACCAGGATTCCTCCTGAAATAGGACCTTTTCTCCCACAAATACCAGTCTTCTCCCCCCAAAATAGGACTTTTTCGTCCAGAAATGCCACATTTCTCCTAAATATATCACATCTTCTCCAAGAAATACCAGGTTTTCCCCTTCGAATAAGACCTTTTCACCCAGAAATACCTGTTTTATCCCCAAAAGAGGACAGTTTCTTCCAGAAATGCCACATTTCTCCCAAATAGATCACATCTTCTCCAAGAAATACCAGCTTTCCCCCTTCAAATAGGACCTTTTCACCCACAAATACCTATTTTATCCCCAAAATAGAACAGTTTCTGCAAGAAATGTCACATTTCTCCCAAATATAGCACATCTTCTCCAAGAAATAACAGGTTTCCCCCTTCAAATAGGACCTTTTCAGCCACAAATACCTCTCTAATCCCCAAAATAAGACAGTTTTTCCAGAAATGCCATATTTCTCCCAAATATATCACATCTTTTACAAGAAATACCACGTTTCCCCATGGAAATAGGACCTTTTCACCCTGTAATACCACTTTTATCTCCAAAATAGGACATTTTCTTCCAGAAATGCCACATTTCTCCCAAATAGATCACATCTTCTCAAAGAAATACCAGGGTTCCCCCTTCAACTAGGACCTTTTCACCCACAAATACCTCTTTTATCCCCAAAATAGGAGAGTTTCTTCCTGACATGCCAGATTTCTCCCAAATGTACCACATCTTCTCCAAGAAATAGCAAGATTCCCCCTGAAATAGGAAATTTTCTCCCACAAGTACCAGCCTTCTCCCCCCAAATTTGACTTTTTCTTCCAGAAATGCCAGATTTCTCCCAAATATATCACATCTTCTCCAAGAAATACCAGCTTTCCCCCTTCAAATAGGACCTTTTCACCCACAAATACCTGTTTTATCCCCAAAATACGACAGTTTCATCCAGACATGCCGCATTTCTCCCAAATATATCACATCTTCTCCAAGAAATACCGCGTTTCCCCCTTCAAATAAGAACTTTTCAACCACAAATACCTCTTTTATCCCCCAAATAGGACAGTTTCTTCCAGATATGCCAGATTTCTCCCAAGTATTTCACATCTTCTTCCAGAAATACCACGTTTCCTTCTTCAAATAGGACCTTTTCACCCACAAGTACCTCTTGTATCCCCAAAATAGGACATGTTCTTCCTGACATGCCACATTTCTCCCAAATATATCACATCTTCTCCAAGAAATACCAGGTTTCCCCCTTCAAATAGGACCTTTTCACCCACAAATACCTCTTTTTTCCCGAAAATAGGGCAGTTTCGTCCAGAAATGCCACATTTCTTCCAAATGTACCACATCTTCTACTAGAAATACCAGGGTTCCCCCTTCAAATAGGACCTTTTCACCCACAAATACGTCTTTTATCCCCAAAATAGGACAGTTTTTCCAGAAATGCCATATTTCTCCCAAATATATCACATCTTGTACAAGAAATACCACGTTTCCCCCTGGAAATAGGACCTTTTCACCCACAAATACCTGTTTCACCCCAAAATAGGACATTTTCTTCCAGAAATGCCACATTTCTCCCAAATGTACCACATCTTCTCCAAGAAATACCAGGATTCCTCCTGAAATAGGACCTTTACTCCCACAAATACCAGCCTTCTCCCCCCAAATTGGACTTTTTCTTCCAGAAATGCCAGATTTCTCACAAATAGATCACATCTTCTCCAAGAAATACCAGGTTCCCCCTTGAAATAGGACCTTTTCACCCACCAATACCTCTTTTATCCCCAAAATAGGACAGTTTCTTCCAGAAATGCCACATTTCTCCCAAATATATCACATCTTCAACAAGAAATACCAGGTTTTCCCCTTCAAATACGACCTTTTCACCCACAAATACCTTTTTTAACCCCAAAAGAGAACAGTTTCTTCCAGAAATGCCAGATTTCTCCCAAATATATCACATCTTCTCCAAGAAATACCAGCTTTCCCCCTTCAAATAGGACCTTTTCACCCTCAAATACATGTCTTATCCCCAGAAGAGGACAGTTTCTTCCAGAAATGCCACATTTCTCCCAAATATATCACATATTCTCCAAGAAATACCAGGTTTCCCCCTTCAAATAGGACCTTTTCACCCACAAATACCTCTCTTATCCCCAAAAGAGGACAGTTTCTTCCTGACATGCCAGATTTCTCCCAAATATATCACATCTTCTCCAAGAAATACCAGGTTTCCCCCTTCAAATAGGACCTTTTCACCCTGTAATACCACTTTTATCTCCAAAATAGGACATTTTCTTCCAGACATGCGACATTTCTCCAAAATATATCACATCTTCTCCATGAAATACCAGGTTTCCCCTTGAAATAGGACCTTTTCACCCACAAATACCTCTTTTATCCCCAAAATAGGACATTTTCTTCCAGACATGCCAGATTTCTCCCAAATGTACCACAACTTCTCCAAGAAATACCAAGATTCCGCCTGAAATAGGAAATTTTCTCCCACAAATACCTGCCTTCTCCCCCCAAATTTGACTTTTTCTTCCAGAAATGCCAGATTTCTCCCAAATATATCACATATTCTCATAGAATTACCAACTTTCCCCCTTCAAATATAAACTTTTCACCCACAAATACCTGTTTTATCCCCAAAAGAGGACAGATTCTGCCAGAAATGCCACATTTCTCCCAAATATATCACATCTTCTCCAAGAAATACCAGGTTCCCCCTTGAAATAGGACCTTTTCACCCACAAATACCTCTTTAATCCCAAAAATAGGACAGTTTCTTCCAGAAATGCCACATTTCTCCCAAATATATCACATCTTCAACAAGAAATACCTGCTTTCCCCCTTCAAATAGGACCTTTTCACCCACCAATACCTCTTTTATCCCCAAAATTGGACAGTTTCTTCCAGAAATGCCACATTTCTCCCAAATATATCACATCTTCTCCAAGAAATACCAGCTTTCCCCCTTCAAATAGGACCTTTTCACCCACCAGAACCTCTTTTATCCCCAACATAGGACAGTTTCTTCCTGAAATGCCACATTTCTCCCAAACATATTACATCTTCTCCAAGAAATACCAGGATTCCTCCTGATATAGGACCTTTTCTCCCACAAATACCAGCCTTCTGCCCCCAAGATATGACATTTTCTTCCAGAAATGCCACATTTCTCCCAAATATATCACATCATCTCCAAGAAATACCAGGTTCCCCCTTCAAATAGGAACTTTTCACCCACAAATACCTGTTTTATCCCCAAAATACGACAGTTTCTTCCAGACATGCCACATTTCTCCCAAATAGATCACATCTTCTCCAAGAAATACCAGGGTTCCCCCTTCAAATAGGACCTTTTCACCCACAAATACCTGTTTGATCCCCAAAAGAGGACAGTTTCTTCCAGAAATGCCACATTTCTCCCAAATAGATCACATCTTCTCCAAGAAATACCAGGTTTCCCCCTTCAAATAGGACCTTTTCACCCACAAAAACCTCTTTTATCCCCAAAATAGGACAGTTTCTTCCTGAAATGCCACATTTCTCCCAAACATATCACATCTTCTCCAAGAAATACCAGGATTCCTCCTGAAATAGGACCTTTTCTCCCACAAATACCTGCCTTCTCCCCCCAAAATAGGACTTTTTCTTCCTGAAATGCCACATTTCTCCCAAATATATCACATCTTCAACAAGAAATACCAGGTTTTCCCCTTCAAATACGACCTTTTCACCCACAAATACCTGTTTTATCCCCAAAAGAGAACAGTTTCTTCCAGAAATGCCACATTTCTCCCAAATATATCACATCTTCTCCAAGAAATACCAACTTTCCCCCTTCAAATAGGACCTTTTCACCCTGCAAATACGTGTTTTATCTCCAAAATAGGACATTTTCTTCCAGAAATGCCACATTTATCCCAAATAGATCACATCTTCTCCAAGAAATACCAGGTTTTCCCCTTCAAATACGACCTTTTCACCCACAAATACCTGTTTTATCCCCAAAATAGGACAGTTTCTACCAGAAATGCCACATTTCTCCAAAATATATCACATCTTCTCCATGAAATACCAGGTTTCCCTCTTCAAATAGGACCTTTTCACCCACTAATACGTCTTTTATCCCCAAAATAGGACAGTTTCTTCCTGAAATGCCACATTTCTCCCAAATATATCACATCTTCTCATAGAAATACCAACTTTCCCCCTTCAAATAGGACCTTTTCACCCACAAATACCTCTTTTATCCCCAAAATAGAACAGTTTCTTCCAGACATGCCACATTTCTCCCAAATATATCACATCTTCTTCAAGAAATACCAGGATTCCCCTTGGAAATAGGACATTTTCTCCGACAAATACCAGCCTTCTACCCCCAAATTGTACTTTTTCTACCAGAAATGCCACATTTCTACCAAATATATCACATCTTCTCCAAGAAATACCAGGTTTTCCCCTTCAAATAGGACATTTTCACCCACAAATACCTGTTTTATCCCCAAAAGAGGACAGTTTCTTCCAGAAATGCCTCATTTCTCCCAAACATATCACATCTTCTCCAAGAAATACCAGGATTCCTCCTGAAATAGGACCTTTTCACCCACAAATACCAGCCTTCTCCCCCCAAAATAGTTCTTCTTCTTCCAGACATGCCAAATTTCTCCCAAATATATCACATCTTCAACAGGAAATACCAGGTTTTCCCCTTCAAATACGACCTTTTCACCCACAAATACCGGTTTTATCCCCAAAAGAGAACTGTTTCTTCCAGAAATGCCACATTTCTCCCAAATAGATCACATCTTCTCCAAGAAATACCAGGTTTCCCCCTTCAAATAGGAACTTTTCACCCACAAATACCTCTTTTATCCCCAAAAGAGGACAGTTTCTTTCTGACATGCCACTTTTCTTCCAAATAGATCACATCTTCTCCAAGAAATACCAGGTTTCCCCCTTCAAATAGGACCTTTTCTCCCACAAATACCTGTTTTATCCACAAAATAGGGCAGTTTTTCCAGAAATGCCATAGTTCTCCCAAATATATCACATCTTCTCCAAGAAATACCAGCTTTCCCCCTTCAAATAGGACCTTTTCACCCACAAATACCTGTTTTATCTCCAAAATAGGACATTTTCTTCCAGAAATGCCACATTTCTCCCAAATAGATCACATCTTCTCCAAGAAATACCAGGTTCCCCCTTGAAATAGGACCTTTTCACCCACAAATACCACTTTTATCCCCAAAATAGGACATTTTCTTCCAGACATGCCAGATTTCTCCCAAATGTACCACATCTTCTCCAAGAAATACCAAGATTCCTCCTGAAATAGGAAATTTTCTCCCACAAATACCAGCCTTCTCACCCCAAATTTGACTTTTTCTTCCAGAAATGCCACATTTCTCCCAAATATATCACATCTTCTCCAAGAAATACCAGGTTTCCCCCTTCAAATAGGAACTTTTCACCCACAAATACCTGTTTTATCCCCAAAAGAGGACAGATTCTGCCAGAAATGCCACATTTCTCCCAAATATATCACATCTTCTCCAAGAAATACCAGGTTCCCCCTTGAAATAGGACCTTTTCACCCACCAATACCTCTTTAATCCCAAAAATAGGACAGTTTCTTCCAGAAATGCCACATTTCTCCCAAATATATCACATCTTCAACAAGAAATACCTGCTTTCCCCCTTCAAATAGGACCTTTTCACCCACCAATACCTGTTTTTTCCCCAAAAGAGGACAGTTTCTTCCTGAAATGCCACATTTCTCCCAAATATATCACATCTTCTCCAAGAAATACCAGCTTTCCCCCTTCAAATAGGTCCTTTTCACCCACCAGTACCTCTTTTATCCCCAAAATAGGACAGTTTCTTCCTGAAATGCCACATTTCTCCCAAACATATTACATCTTCTCCAAGAAATACCAGGATTCCTCCTGATATAGGACCTTTTCTCCCACAAATACCAGCCTTCTGCCCCCAAAATATGACATTTTCTTCCAGAAATGCCACATTTCTCCCAAATATATCACATCATCTCCAAGAAATACCAGGTTCCCCCTTCAAATAGGAACTTTTCACCCACAAATACCTGTTTTATCCCCAAAATACGACAGTTTCTTCCAGACATGCCACATTTCTCCCAAATAGATCACATCTTCTCCAAGAAATACCAGGGTTCCCCCTTCAAATAGGACCTTTTCTCCCACAAATACCTGTTTGATCCCCAAAATACGACAGTTTCTTCCAGAAATGCCACATTTCTCCCAAATATATCACATCTTCTTCAAGAAATACCAGGATTCCCCCTGGAAATAGGACCTTTTCTCCCACAAATACCTGTTTTATCCCCAAAATAGGACAGTTTCTTCCTGAAATGCCACATTTCTCCCAAACATATCACATCTTCTCCAAGAAATACCAGGTTTCCCCCTTGAAATAGGACCTTTTCTCCCACAAATACCAGCCTTCTCCCCCCAAAATAGGACTTTTTCTTCCTGAAATGCCACATTTCTCCCAAATATATCACATCTTCAACAAGAAATACCAGGTTTTCCCCTTCAAATACGACCTTTTCACGCACAAATACCTGTTTTATCCCCAAAAGAGAACAGTTTCTTCCAGAAATGCCACATTTCTCCCAAATATATCACATCTTCTCCAAGAAATACCAACTTTCCCCCTTCAAATAGGACCTTTTCACCCTGCAAATACGTGTTTTATCTCCAAAAAAAGGACATTTTCTTCCAGAAATGCCACATTTATCCCAAATATATCACATCTTCTCCAAGAAATACCAGGTTTCCCCCTTCAAATAGGACCTTTTCACCGACCAATACCTGTTTTATCCCCAAAATAGGACAGTTTCTACCAGAAATGCCACATTTCTCCCAAATATATCACATCTTCTCCATGAAATACCAGGTTTCCCTCTTCAAATAGGACCTTTTCACCCACTAATACGTCTTTTATCCCCAAAATAGGACAGTTTCTTCCTGAAATGCCACATTTCTCCCAAATATATCACATCTTCTCATAGAAATACCAACTTTCCCCCTTCAAATAGGACCTTTTCACCCACAAATACCTCTTTTATCCCCAAAATAGAACAGTTTCTTCCAGACATGCCACATTTCTCCCAAATATATCACATCTTCTTCAAGAAATACCAGGATTCCCCTTGGAAATAGGACATTTTCTCCGACAAATACCAGCCTTCTACCCCCAAATTGTACTTTTTCTACCAGAAATGCCACATTTCTACCAAATATATCACATCTTCTCCAAGAAATACCAGGTTTTCCCCTTCAAATAGGACATTTTCACCCACAAATACCTGTTTTATCCCCAAAAGAGGACAGTTTCTTCCAGAAATGCCTCATTTCTCCCAAACATATCACATCTTCTCCAAGAAATACCAGGATTCCTCCTGAAATAGGACCTTTTCACCCACAAATACCAGCCTTCTCCCCCCAAAATAGTTCTTCTTCTTCCAGACATGCCAAATTTCTCCCAAATATATCACATCTTCAACAGGAAATACCAGGTTTTCCCCTTCAAATACGACCTTTTCACCCACAAATACCTGTTTTATCCCCAAAAGAGAACTGTTTCTTCCAGAAATGCCACATTTCTCCCAAATAGATCACATCTTCTCCAAGAAATACCAGGTTTCCCCCTTCAAATAGGAACTTTTCACCCACAAATACCTCTTTTATCCCCAAAAGAGGACAGTTTCTTTCTGACATGCCACTTTTCTTCCAAATAGATCACATCTTCTCCAAGAAATACCAGGTTTCCCCCTTCAAATAGGACCTTTTCTCCCACAAATACCTGTTTTATCCCCAAAATAGGGCAGTTTTTCCAGAAATGCCATAGTTCTCCCAAATATATCACATCTTCTCCAAGAAATACCAGCTTTCCCCCTTCAAATAGGACCTTTTCTCCCACAAATACCTGTTTTATCTCCAAAATAGGACATTTTCTTCCAGAAATGCCACATTTCTCCCAAATATATCACATCTTCTCCAAGAAATACCAGGTTCCCCCTTGAAATAGGACCTTTTCACCCACAAATACCACTTTTATCCCCAAAATAGGACATTTTCTTCCAGACATGCCAGATTTCTCCCAAATGTACCACATCTTCTCCAAGAAATACCAAGATTCCTACTGAAATAGGAAATTTTCTCCCACAAATACCAGCCTTCTCACCCCAAATTTGACTTTTTCTTCCAGAAATGCCACATTTCTCCCAAATATATCACATCTTCTCCAAGAAATACCAGGTTTCCCCCTTCAAATAGGAACTTTTCACCCACAAATACCTGTTTTATCCCCAAAAGAGGACAGATTCTGCCAGAAATGCCACATTTCTCCCAAATATATCACATCTTCTCCAAGAAATACCAGGTTCCCCCTTGAAATAGGACCTTTTCACCCACCAATACCTCTTTAATCCCAAAAATAGGACAGTTTCTTCCAGAAATGCCACATTTCTCCCAAATATATCACATCTTCAACAAGAAATACCTGCTTTCCCCCTTCAAATAGGACCTTTTCACCCACCAATACCTCTTTTATCCCCAAAATAGGACAGTTTCTTCCAGAAATGCCACATTTCTCCCAAATATATCACATCTTCTCCAAGAAATACCAGGTTTCCCCCTTCAAATAGGACCTTTTCACCGACCAATACCTGTTTTATCCCCAAAATAGGACAGTTTCTACCAGAAATGCCACTTTTCTCCAAAATATATCACATCTTCTCCATGAAATACCAGGTTTCCCTCTTCAAATAGGACCTTTTCACCCACTAATACGTCTTTTATCCCCAAAATAGGACAGTTTCTTCCTGAAATGCCAGATTTCTCCCAAATAGATCACATCTTCTCCAAGAAATACCAGGTTTCCCCCTTCAAATAGGACCTTTTCACCCACAAATACCTCTTTTATCCCCAAAATAGAACAGTTTCTTCCAGACATGCCACATTTCTCCCAAATATATCACATCTTCTTCAAGAAATACCAGGATTCCCCTTGGAAATAGGACATTTTCTCCGACAAATACCAGCCTTCTACCCCCAAATTGTACTTTTTCTTCCAGAAATGCCACATTTCTCCCAAATATATCACATCTTCTCCAAGAAATACCAGGTTTTCCCCTTCAAATAGGACATTTTCACCCACAAATACCTGTTTTATCCCCAAAAGAGGACAGTTTCTTCCAGAAATGCCTCATTTCTCCCAAACATATCACATCTTCTCCAAGAAATACCAGGATTCCTCCTGAAATAGGACCTTTTCACCCACAAATACCAGCCTTCTCCCCCCAAAATAGTTCTTCTTCTTCCAGACATGCCAAATTTCTCCCAAATATATCACATCTTCAACAGGAAATACCAGGTTTTCCCCTTCAAATACGACCTTTTCACCCACAAATACCTGTTTTATCCCCAAAAGAGAACTGTTTCTTCCAGAAATGCCACATTTCTCCCAAATAGATCACATCTTCTCCAAGAAATACCAGGTTTCCCCCTTCAAATAGGAACTTTTCACCCACAAATACCTCTTTTATCCCCAAAAGAGGACAGTTTCTTTCTGACATGCCACTTTTCTTCCAAATAGATCACATCTTCTCCAAGAAATACCAGGTTTCCCCCTTCAAATAGGACCTTTTCTCCCACAAATACCTGTTTTATCCCCAAAATAGGGCAGTTTTTCCAGAAATGCCATAGTTCTCCCAAATATATCACATCTTCTCCAAGAAATACCAGCTTTCCCCCTTCAAATAGGACCTTTTCTCCCACAAATACCTGTTTTATCTCCAAAATAGGACATTTTCTTCCAGAAATGCCACATTTCTCCCAAATATATCACATCTTCTCCAAGAAATACCAGGTTCCCCCTTGAAATAGGACCTTTTCACCCACAAATACCACTTTTATCCCCAAAATAGGACATTTTCTTCCAGACATGCCAGATTTCTCCCAAATGTACCACATCTTCTCCAAGAAATACCAAGATTCCTCCTGAAATAGGAAATTTTCTCCCACAAATACCAGCCTTCTCACCCCAAATTTGACTTTTTCTTCCAGAAATGCCACATTTCTCCCAAATATATCACATCTTCTCCAAGAAATACCAGGTTTCCCCCTTCAAATAGGAACTTTTCACCCACAAATACCTGTTTTATCCCCAAAATAGGACAGTTTCTTCCTGAAATGCCACATTTCTCCCAAACATATCACATCTTCTCCAAGAAATACCAGGATTCCTCCTGAAATAGGACCTTTTCTCCCACAAATACCAGCCTTCTCCCCCCAAAATAGGACAGTTTCTTCCAGAAATGCCACATTTCTCCCAAATATATCACATCTTCTCCAAGGAATTTTAGGATTACCCCTGAAATAGGACCTTTTCTCCCACAAATACCTATTTTATCCCCAAAAGAGGACAGTTTCTACCAGAAATGCCACATTTCTCCCAAATATATCACATCTTCTCCAAGAAATACCAGGATTCCCCCTGGAAATACGACCTTTTCACCCACAAATACCTGTTTTATCCCCAAAAGAGGACAGTTTCTTCCAGAAATGCCACATTTCTCCCAAATTTATCACATCTTCTCCAAGAAATACCAGCTTTCCCCCTTCAAATAGGACCTTTTCACCCACCAATACCTGTTTTATCCCCAAAATAGGACAGTTTCTACCAGAAATGCCACATTTCTCCATAATATATCACATCTTCTCCATGAAATACCAGGTTTCCCCCTCAAATAGGTCCTTTTCACCCACAAATAACTGTTTTATCCCCAAAAGAGGACAGATTCTGCCAGAAATGCCACATTTCTCCCAAATATATCACATCTTCTTCAAGAAATACCAGGATTCCCCCTGGAAATAGGACCTTTTCTCCCACAAATACCTGTTTTATCTCCAAAATAGGACATTTTCTTCCAGAAATGCCACATTTCTCCCAAATATATCACATCTTCTCCAAGAAATACCAGGTTTCCCCCTTCAAATAGGACCTTTTCACCCACAAATACCTGTTTTTTCCCCAAAAGAGGACAGTTTCTTCCTGAAATGCCACATTTCTCCCAAACATATCACATCTTCTCCAAGAAATACCAGGATTCCTCCTGAAATAGGACCTTTTCACCCGCAAATACCAGCCTTCTCCCCCCAAAATAGGTCTTCTTCTTCCAGACATGCCAAATTTCTCCCAAATATATCACATCTTCAACAGGAAATACCAGGTTTTCCCCTTCAAATACGACCTTTTCACCCACAAATACCTGTTTTATCCCCAAAAGAGAACAGTTTCTTCCAGAAATGCCACATTTCTCAAAAATATATCACATCTTCTCCAAGAAATACCAGCTTTCTCCCTTCAAATAGGACCTTTTCACCCACAAATACCTCTTTTATCCCCAAAAGAGGACAGTTTCTTACTGACATGCCACTTTTCTTCCAAATAGATCACATCTTCTCCAAGAAATACCAGGTTTCCCCCTTCAAATAGGACCTTTTCACCCACAAATACCTGTTTTATCCCCAAAATACGACAGTTTTTCCAGAAATGCCACATTTCTCCCAAATATATCACATCTTCTCCAAGAAATACCAGCTTTCCCCCTTCAAATAGGACCTTTTCACCCACAAATACCTGTTTTATCTCCAAAATAGGACATTTTCTTCCTGAAATGCCACATTTCTCCCAAATAGATCACATCTTCTCCAAGAAATACCAGGTTCCCCCTTGAAATAGGACCTTTTCACCCACAAATACCACTTTTATCCCCAAAATAGGACATTTTCTTCCAGACATGCCAGATTTCTCCCAAATGTACCACATCTTCTCCAAGAAATACCAAGATTCCTCCTGAAATAGGAAATTTTCTCCCACAAATACCAGCCTTCTCACCCCAAATTTGACTTTTTCTTCCAGAAATGCCACATTTCTCCCAAATATATCACATCTTCTCCAAGAAATACCAGGTTTCCCCCTTCAAATAGGACCTTTTCACCCACAAATACCTGTTTTATCCCCAAAATAGGACAGTTTCTTCCTGAAATGCCACATTTCTCCCAAACATATCACATCTTCTCCAAGAAATACCAGGATTCCTCCTGAAATAGGACCTTTTCTCCCACAAATACCAGCCTTCTCCCCCCAAAATAGGACTTTTTCTTCCAGAAATGCCACATTTCTCCCAAATAGATCACATCTTCAACAGGAAATACCAGGTTTCCCCCTTGAAATAGGACCTTTTCACCCACAAATACCTATTTGATCCCCATAAGAGAACAGTTTCTTCCTGAAATGCCACATTTCTCCCAAATAGATCACATCTTCTCCAAGAAATACCAGGTTTCCCCCTTCAAATAGGACCTTTTCACCCACAAATACCTGTTAGATCCCCAAAATAGGACAGTTTCTACCAGAAATGCCACATTTCTCCAAAATATATCACATCTTCTCCAAGAAATACCAGGATTCCCCCTGGAAATAGGTCCTTTTCTCCCACAAATACCAGCCTTCTCCCCCCAAATTGGACTATTTCTTCAGGAAATGCCACATTTCTCCCAAATATATCACATCTTCTCCAAGAAATACCAGGTTTCCCCCTTCAAATATGAACTTTTCACCCACAAATACCTGTTAGATCCCCAAAATAGGACAGTTTCTTCCAGAAATGCCACATTTCTCCCAAATATATCACATCTTCTCCAAGGAATTTTAGGATTACACCTGAAATAGGACCTTTTCTCCCACAAATACCTGTTTTATCCCCAAAAGAGGACAGTTTCTACCAGAAATGCCAGATTTCTCCCAAATATATCACATCTTCTCCAAGAAATACCAGGTTTCCCCCTGGAAATACGACCTTTTCACCCACAAATACCTGTTTGATCCCGAAAATAGGACAGTTTCTTCCAGAAATGCCACATTTCTCCCAAATTTATCACATCTTCTCCAAGAAATACCAGGTTTCCCCCCGGAAATAGGACCTTTTCACCCACCAATACCTGTTTTATCCCCAAAATAGGACAGTTTCTACCAGAACTGCCACATTTCTCCCAAATATATCACATCTTCTCCAAGAAATACCAGCTTTCCCCCTTCAAATAGGACCTTTTCACCCACAAATACCTGTTTGATCCCCAAAAGAGGACAGTTTCTTCCAGACATGCCACATTTCTCCCAAATATATCACATCTTCTCCAAGAAATACCAGGTTTCCCCCTTCAAATAGGACCTTTTCTCCAACAAATACCTGTTTGATCCCCAAAAGAGGACAGTTTCTTCCAGAAATGCCACATTTCTCCCAAATATATCACATCTTCACCAAGAAATAACAGGTTCCCCCTTCAAATAGGACCATTTCACCCACACATACCTCTTTTATCCTCAAAAGAGGACAGTTTCTTCCAGACATGCCAGATTTCTCCCAAATAGATCACATCTTCTCCAAGAAATGCCAGGATTCCTCCTGAAATAGGACCTTCTCACCCACAAGTACCAGCCTTCTCCCCCCAAATTTGACTTTTTCTTCCAGAAATGCCATTTTTCTCCCAAATAGATCACGTCTTCTCCAAGAAATACCAGGTTTCCCCCTTCAAATAGGACCTTTTCACCCACAAATACTTGTTTTATCCCCAAAAGAGGACAGTTTCTTCCAGAAATGCCACATTTCTCCCAAATAGATCACATCTTCTCCAAGAAATACCAGCTTTCCCCCTTCAAATAGGACCTTTTCACCCACAAATACCTCTTTTATCCCCAAAAGAGGACAGTTTCTTCCAGACATGCCACATTTCTCTCAAATAGATCACATCTTCTCCAAGAAATACCAGGATTCCTCCTGAAATAGGACCTTCTCACCCACAACTACCAGCCTTGTCCCCCCAAATTGGACATTTTCTTCCAGACATGCCAGATTTCTCCCAAATATACCACATCTTCTCCAAGAAATACCAGGTTTTCCCCTGGAAATAGGACCTTTTCACCCACAAATACCTCTTTTATCCCCAAAAGAGGACAGTTCCTTCCAGAAATGCCCGATTTCTTCCAAATATATCACATCTTCTCCAAGAAATACCAGATTTCCCCCTTCAAATAGGACCTTTTCTCCCACAAATACCTCTTTTATCCCCAAAAGAGGACAATTCCTTCCAGACATGCCACATTTCTCCCAAATAGATCACATCTTCTCCAAGAAATACCAGCTTTCCCCCTTCAAATAGGACCTTTTCACCCACAAATACCTCTTTGATCCCCAAAATAGGACAGTTTCTTCCAGACATGCCACATTTCTCCCAAATATATCACATCTTCTCCAAGAAATACCAGGTTTCCCCCTTGAAATAGCACCTTTTCACCCACAAATACCTCTTTTATCCCCAAAAGAGGATATTTTCTTCCAGAAAGGCCCGATTTCTCCCAAATATATCACATCTTCTCCAAGAAATACCAGGGTTCCCCCTTCAAATAGGAACTTTTCAACCACAAATACCTCTTTTATCCCCAAAATAGGACAGTTTCTTCCAGAAATGCCTGATTTCTCCCAAATATATCACATCTTCTCCAAGAAATACCAGGTTTCCCCCTTCAAATAGGACCTTTTCACCCACAAATACCTCTTTTATCCCCAAAAGAGGACAGTTTCTTCCAGAAATGCCACATTTCTCCCAAATGTATCACACCTTCTCCATGAAATACCAGATTTCTCCCTTCAAATAGGACCTTTTCACCCACATATACCTGTTTTATCCCCAAAATACGACAGTTTCTTCAAGACATGCCACATTTCTCCCAAATATATCACAGCTTCTCCAAGAAATACCAGGTTTCCCCCTTCAAATAGGACCTTTTCACCCACAAATACCTCTTTAATGCCCAAAATAGGACAGTTTCTTCCTGACATGCAAGATTTCTCCCAAATAGATCACATCTTCTCCAAGAAATACCAGCTTTCCCCCTTGAAATAGGAACTTTTCTCCCACAAATACCTCTTTTATCAACAAAATAGGACAGTTCCTTCCAGAAATGCCACATTTCTCCCAAATATATCACATCTTCTCCAAGAAATAACAGGTTTCCCCCTTCAAATAGGACCTTTTCACCCACAAATACCAGCCTTCTCCCCCCAGATAGGACAGTTTCTGTCAGAAATGCCACATTTCTCCCAAATATAGCACATCTTCTCCAAGAAATACCAGGTTTCCCCCTTCAAATACGACCTTTTCACCCACAAATACCTCTTTTATCCCCAAAAGAGGACAGTTTCTTCCAGAAAGGACAGATTTCTCCCAAATGTATCACATCTTCTCCAAGAAATACCAGTGTTCCCCCTTCAAATAGGACCTTTTCACCCACAAATACCTGTTTTATCCCCAAAAGAGGACAGTTTCTTCCAGACATGCCACATTTCTCCCAAATATATCACATCTTCAACAAGAAATACCAGGGTTCCCCCTTCAAATAGGACCTTTTCTCCCACAAATACCTCTTTTATCCCCAAAATAGGACAGTTTCTTCCAGACATGCCACATTTCTCCCAAATATATCACATCTTCTCCAAGAAATACCAGGATTACTCCTGAAATAGGACCTTTTCTCCCACAAATACCAGCCTTCTCCCCCCCAAATAGGTTATTTTCTTCCAGACATGCCACATTTCTCCCAAATATAGCACATCTTCTCCAAGAAATACCAGGTTTCCCCCTGGAAATAGGACCATTTCACCCACAAATACCTCTTTTATCCCCAAAATTGGACAGTTTCTTCCAGGCATGCCACATTTCTCCAAAATATATCACATCTTCTCCAAGAAATACCAGGGTTCCCCCTTCAAATAGGATCTTTTCACCCACAGATACCTCTTTTATCCCCAAAATAGAACAGTTTCTTCCAGAAATGCCACATTTCTCCCAAATATAGCACATCACCTTCAAGAAATAACAGGTTTCCCCCATCAAATAGGACCTTTTCACCCACAAATACCTCTTTCATCCCCAAAATAGGACAGTTTCTTCCAGACATGCCACATTTCTCCCAAATATAGCACATCTTCTCCAAGAAATACCAGGGTTCCCCCTTCAAATAGGACCTTTTCACCCACAAATACCTCTTTTATCCCCAAAAGAGGACAGTTTCTTCCAGAAATGCCACATTTCTCCCAAATATATCACATCTTCTCCAAGAAATACCAGGGTTCCCCCTTCAAATAGGACCTTTTCACCCACAAATACCTCTTTTATCCCCAAAAGAGGACAGTTTCTTCCAGACATGCCTGATTTCTCCCAAATATAGCACATCTTCTCCAAGAAATACCAGGTTTCCCCCTTCAAATAGGACCTTTTCACCCACAAATACCTGTTTTATCCCCAAAAGAGGACAGTTTCTTCCAGACATGCCACATTTCTCCTAAATAGATCATATCTTCTCCAAGAAATACCAGGTTTCCCCCTTGAAATAGGACCTTTTCACCCACAAATACCTCTTTTATCCCAAAATAGAACAGTTTCTTCCAGAAATGCCACATTTCTCCCAAATAGATCACATCTTCTCCAAGAAATACCAGGTTTCCCCCTTCAAATAGGAACTTTTCTCCCTCAAATACCTCTTTTATCCCCAAAATAGGACAGTTTCTTCCAGAAATGCCACATTTCTCCCAAATAGATCACATCTTCTCCAAGAAATACCAGCTTTCTCCCTTCAAATAGGACCTTTTCACCCACAAATACCTCTTTCATCCCCAAAAGAGGACAGTTTCTTCCAGAAATGCCAGATTTCTCTGACACATGTCACATCTTCTCCAAGAAATACCAGGTTTCCCCCTTCAAATAGGACCTTTTCACCCACAAATACCTCTTTTATCCCCAAAAGAGGACAGTTTCTTCCTGACATGCCACATTTCTCCCAAATAGGTCACATCTTCTCCAAGAAATACCACGTTTCCCCCTTGAAATAGGAACTTTTCTCCCACAAATACCTCTTTTATCCCAAAAATAGGACAGTTTCTGCCATAAAGGCCACATTTCTCCCAAATAGATCACATCTCCTCCAAGAAATACCAGGTTTCCCCCTTCAAATAGGACCTTTTCACCCACAATTACCTCTTTTATCCCCAAAAGAGGACAGTTTCTTCCAGAAATGCCACATTTCTCCCAAATATATCACATCTTCTCCATTAAATACCAGGATTCCTCCTGACATAGGACCTTTTCTCCCACAAATTCCAGCCTTCTCCCCCCAAGTTGGATATCTTCTCTAAGAAATACCAGGTTTCCTCCTGATATAGGACCTTGTCACCCACAAATACCTCTTTTAGCCCCAAAATAGGTCAGTTTCTTCCAGAAATGCCTGATTTCTCCCAAATATATCACATCTTCTCCAAGAAATACCAGGTTTCCCCCTTCAAATAGGTCCTTGTCACCCACAGATACCTGTTTTATCCCTTTGTTCTGAGCGACTTTTCGTTTTTGAGTGTTTATCCGCTGCTACACTTCAGCATTCTGTGACGAATAGAGTAGAAGTGGAATCCGCACTAAGAAGGCAGCTAGAAGCTCCAGGAGCCACACACGTTGTGCTTTCAGGGAGGACGTTCCAGTAAGTCGAGAGTTGTGGCCTCTTTCCTGCGGAGGAATAAACCCCTGTTTTCAGGCAATGCAGTTGGCTGAATTCGCACGTTCTCTGCATAGGAATACCGCTCCTTCGCCCTCGTGGCTCGAAAGCGGCACTCGCGCTGAACCGCTCCGGAGAGTCTGCAGTTGCTGGCCGGTCCATCGCGGTTCTGCCCGAGTGCCGCTTGCAGCCTTCAGCAGCGCTCTCGTTTCTCTCGGATGCCGGGAAAGAGCGACTTCAGCCGGATGCTTTGCTCCGACAAGTGAGCGGCTTCTTCTGCGCACATCTCAATGGAGCGCTTCTGACTTCTCCTTCTGTCCATGCAGAATGCACTACGCTTCTCTCTCATTCTTATCCCTTTCTTCCGAGCGACATTTCGTTTCTGAGTGTTTATCCGATGCTACACTTCAGCATTCTGTGATGAATAGAGTAGAAGAGAAAAGCCCCACTAATAAGGCAGCTAGCAGTTCGAGGAGCGACACACGTTGTGCTTTCAGGGAGGACGTTCCAGAAAGTCGAGAGTTGTGGCTTCTTTCCTGCGGAGAAAAAACCCCCTGTTTTCAGGCAATGCAGTAGGCTGAATTCGCACGTTCTCGGCATAGGAATACCGCACCTCCGCTCTCGTGGCTCGAAAGCGGAATTTGCGGTGAACCACACCGGAGAGTCTGCAGTTGCAGACTACTGCATTGCCTGAAAACAGGGGGTTTTTTCTCCGCAGGAAAGAGGCCACAACTCTCGTCTTTCTGGAACGTCCTCCCTGAAAGCACTAAGTGTGTCGCTCCTGGAGCATCTAGCTGCCTTATTAGTTCGGTTTCCACTTCTACTCTATTCGTCACAGAATGCTGAAGTGTAGCATCGGATAAACACTCCAAAACGAAATGTCGCTCGGAAGAAAGGGATAAGAATGAGAGAGAAGCGTAGTGCATTCTGCATGGACACATGGAGAAGTCAGAAGCGCTCCTTTGCGATGTGCACAGAAGAAGTCGCTCACTGGTCGGAGCAAAGCATCCGGCTGAAGTCGCTCTTTCCCGGCATCCGAGAGAAACGAGAGCGCTGCTGAAGGCTGCAAGCGGCACTCGGGCAGAACCGCGATGGACCGGCCAGCAACTGCAGACTCTCCGGAGCGGTTCAGCGCGAGTACCGCTTTCGAGCCACGAGAGCGAAGGAGCGCTATTCCTATGCCGAGAACGTGCAAATTCAGCGTCCTGCAATGCCTGAAAACAGGGTTTTTTTTCTCCGCAGGAAAGAAGCCACAACACTCGACTTTCTGGAACGTCCTCCCCGAAAGCACTACGTGTGTCGCTCCTGGAGCTTCTAGCTGCCTTCTCAGTGCGGATTCCACTTCTACTCTATTCGTCACAGAATGCTGAAGTGTAGCATCGGATAAACACTCAAAAACGAAAAGTAGCTCGGAACAAAGGGATAAAACAGGTATCTGTGGCTGACAAGGTCATATTTCCAGGGGGAAACCCGGTATTTCTTGGAGAAGATGTGATATATTTGGGAGAAATGTGGCATGTCTGGAAGAAACTGTCCTATTTTGGGGATAAAACGGGTATCTGTGGGTGACAAGGTCCTATTTCAGGAGGAAACCTGGTATTTCTTGGAGAAGATGTCCAACTTGGGGGGAGAAGGCTGGTATTTGAAGGGGAGAAAAGGTCCTATTTCAGGAGGAATCCTGGTATTTCTTGGAGAAGATGTGATATATTTGGGAGAAATGTGGCATTTCTGGAAGAAACTGTCCTCTTTTGGGGATAAAAGAGGTATTTTTGGTGAAAAGGTCCTATTTGAAGGGGGAAACCTGGTATTTCTTGGAGAAGATGTGATATATTTGGGAGAAATGTGGCCTATCTGGAAGAAAATGTCCTCTTTTGGGGATAAAAGAGGAATTTGTGGGTGAAAAGGTCCTATTTGAAGGGGGAAACCTGGTATTTCCTGGAGAATATGTGATATATTTGGGAGAAATGTGGCATGTCTGGAAAAAAATTTCCTATTTTGGGGATAAAACAGGGATCTGTGAGAGAAAAGGTCCTATTTCTAGGGGGAAACCCGGTATTTCTTGGAGAAGATGTGATATATTTGGGAGAAATGTGGCATTTCTGGCAGAAACTGTCCTCTTTTGGGGGTAAAAGATGTATATGTGGGTGAAAAGGTCCTATATGAAGGGGGAAACCTGGTATTTCTTGGAGAAGATGTGATACATTTGGGAGAAATCTGGCCTTTCTGGAAGAAACTGTCCTATTTTGTTGATAAAAGAGGTATTTGTGGGTGAAAAGGTCCTCTTTCAAGGGGGAAACCTGGTATTTCTTGGAGAAGATGTGATATATTTGGGAGAAATCGGGCATTTCTGGAAGAAAATGTCCTATTTTGGGGATAAAACAGGTATTTGTGGGTGAAAAGGTCCTATTTGAACGGGGAACCTGGTATTTCTTGGAGAAGATGTGATATATTTGGGAGAAATGTGGCCTGTCTGGAAGAAACTGTCCTATTTTGGGGATAAAAGAGGTATTTGTGGGAGAAAAGGTCCTATTTGAAGGGGGAAACCTGGTATTTCTTGGAGAAGATGTGATATATTTGGGAGAAATCTGGCCATTCTGGCAGAAACTGTCCTATTTTGGGGATAAAAGAGGTATTTGTGGGAGAAAAGTTCCTATTTGAAGGGGGAAAGCTGGTATTTCTTGGAGAAGATGTGATATATTTGGGAGAATTGTGGCCTTTCTGGCAGAAACTGTCCTCTTTTGGGGATCAAAGAGGTATTTGTGGGTGAAAAGGTCCTATTTGAAGGGGGAAAGCTGGAATTTCTTGGAGAAGATGCGATATATTTGGGAGAAATGTGGCATGTCTGGAAGAAACTGTCCTCTTTTGGGGATAAAAGAGGTATTTGTGGGTGAAAAGTTACTATTTGAAGGGGGAAAGCTGGTATTTCTTGGAGAAGATGTGATATATTTGGGAGAAATGTGGCATTTGTGGCAGAAACTGTCCTATTTTGGGGATAAAACAGGGATCAGTGAGAGAAAAGGTCCTATTTGAAGGGGGAAACCTGGTATTTCTTGGAGGAGATGTGATCTATTTGGGAGAAATCTGGCCTTTCTGGCAGAAACTGTCCTCTTTTGGGGATAAAAGAGGTATTTGAGGGAGAAAAGTTCCTATTTCAAGGGGGAAAGGTGTTATTTCTTGGAGAAGATGTGATAATTTTGGGAGAAATGTGGCATTTCTGGAAGAAACTGTCCTATTTGAGGGATAAAACAGGTATTACAGGGTGAAAAGGTCCTATTTCAGGTGGAATCCTGGTATTTCTTGGAGAAGATGTGCTATATTTGGGAGAAATGTGGCATGTCCGGAAGAAACTGTCCTATTTTGGGGATAAAAGAGGTATTCGTGGGTTAGAAGTTCCTATTTCCAGGTGGAAAACGGGTATTTCTTGGAGAAGATGTGATATATTTGGGTGAAATCTGGCATGTCTGGAAGAAAATGTCCTAACTGGGGGGAGAATGGTGGTATTTGTGGGAGAAAAGGTCCAATTTCAGGAAGAATCCTGGTATTTCTTGGAGAAGATGTGATCTATTTGGGAGAAATCTGGCATGTCTGGAAGAAACTGTCCTATTTTGGGGATAAAAGAGGTATTTGTGGGTGAAAAGGTCCTATTTGAAGGGGGAAACCTGGTATTTCTTGGAAAAGATGTGATATATTTGGGAGCAATGTGGCATGTCTGGAAGAAAAAGTAAAAAAAAAAAGGGGAAGAAAATAGGAAACTTTCTCCCACAAATACCTCTTTTATCCCCAAAAGAGGACAGTTTCTTCCAGAAATGCCACATTTCTCCCAAATATATCACATCTTCTCCAAGAAATACCAGGTTTCCCCCTTCAAATAGGACCTTTTCACCCACAAATACCTGTTTTATCCCCAAAATAGGACAGTTTCTTCCAGACATGCCACATTTCTCCCAAATATATCGCATCTTCTCCATGAAATACCAGGTTTCCCCCTTCAAATAGGACCTTTTCTCCCACAAATACCTGTCTGACCCCCAAAAGAGGACAGTTTCTTCCAGACATGCCACATTTCTCCCAAATAGATCACATCTTCTCCAAGAAATACCAGGTTTCCCCCTTCAAATAGGACCTTGTCACACACAAATACCTGTTTGATCCCCAAAATAGGACAGTTTCTTCCAGAAATGCCACATTTCTCCCAAATAGATCACATCTTCTCCAAGAAATACCAGGATTCCTCCTGAAATAGGACCTTTTCTCCCACAAATACCTCTTTTATCCCCAAAAGAGGACAGTTTCTTCCACAAATGCCACATTTCTCCCAAATATATCACATCTTCTCCAAGAAATACCAGGATTCTTCCTGAACTAGGACCTTTTCGCCCAAAAATACCACCATTCTCCTCCCAGTTAGGACATTTTCTTCCAGACATGCCAGATTTCTCCAAAATATATCACGTCTTCTCCAAGAAATACCAGCTTTCCCCCTTCAAATAGGACCTTTTCTCCCACAAATACCTCTTTTATCCCCAAAATAGGACAGTTTCTTCCAGACATGCCACATTTCTCCCAAATATATCGCATCTTCTCCAAGAAATACCAGCTTTCCCCCTTCAAATAGGATCTTCTCACCCACAAATACCTCTTTTTATCCCCAAAAGAGGACAGTTTCTCCCAGAAATGCCACATTTCTCCCAAATATATCACATCTTCTCCAAGAAATACCAGGATTCATCCTGAAATTGGACCTTCTCACCCACAACTACCAGCCTTCACCCCCCAAATTGGACAGTTTCTTCCAGACATGCCACATTTCTCCCAAATATATCACATCTACTCCAAGAAATACCAGGTTTCCCCCTTCAAATAGGACCTTTTCACCCACATATACCTCTTTTATCCCCAAAAGAGGACAGTTTCTTCCAGAAATGCCACATTTCTCCCAAATATATCACATCTTCTCCAAGAAATACCAGCTTTCCCCCTTCAAATAGGAACTTCTCACCCACATATACCTGCTTTATCCCCAAAATAGGACAGTTTCTTCCGGACATGCCACATTTCTCCCAAATATAGCACATCTTCTCCAAGAAATAACAGGATTCCACCTGAAATAGGACCTTTTCACCCACAAATACCTGTTTTATCCCTCAAATACGACAGTTTCTTCCAGAAATGCCAGATTTCTCCCAAATGTATCACATCTTCTCCAAGAAATACCAGGGTTCCCCCTTCAAATAGGAACTTTTCACCCACAAATACCTCTTTTATCCCCAAAAGAGGTCAGTTTCTTCCAGACATGCCACATTTCTCCCTAATATATCACATCTTCTCCAAGAAATACCAGGATTCTTCCTGAACTAGGACCTTTTCACCCACAAATACCACCATTCTCCTCCCAGTTAGGACATTTTCTTCCAGACATTCCAGATTTCTCCCAAATATATTACGTCTTCTCCAAGAATTACCACGTTTCCCCCTTCAAATAGGACCTTTTCTCCCACAAATACCTCTTTTATCCCCAAAAGAGGACAGTTTCCTCCTGAAAGGCCACATTTCTTCCGAATATATCACATCTTCTCCAAGAAATACCAGCTTTCCCCCTTGAAATAGGAACTTTTCACACACAAATACCTCTTTTTCTCCCCAAAAGAGGACAGTTTCTCCCAGACATGCCACATTTCTCCCAAATATATCACATCTTCTCCAAGAAATACCAGGATTCATCCTGAAATAGGACCTTCTCACCCACAACTACCAGACTTCACCCCCCAAATTGGACATTTTCTTCCAGACATGCCAGATTTCTCCCAAATATATCACATCTTCTCCAAGAAATACCAGGTTTCCCCCTTCTAATAGGTCCTTTTCACCCACATATACCTCTTTTATCCGCAAAAGAGGACAGTTTCGGCCAGAAATGCCACATTTCTCCCAAATATATCACATCTTCTCCAAGAAATAACAGTTTTCCCCCTTCAAATAGGACCTTTTCTCCCACAAGTACCTCTTTTATCCCCAAAAGAGGACGTTTTCTTCCAGAAATGCCAGATTTCTTCCAAATATATCACATTTTCTCCAAGAAAGACCACGTTTCCCCCTTCAAATTGGAACTTTTCTCCCTCAAATACCTGCTTTATCCCCAAAATAGGACAGTTTCTTCCGGACATGCCACATTTCTCCCAAATATAGCACATCTTCTCCAAGAAATAACAGGATTCCACCTGAAATAGGAACTTTTCACCCACAAATACCTGTTTTATCCCTCAAACACGACAGTTTCTTCCAGAAATGCCACATTTCTCCCAAATAGATCACATCTTCTCCAAGAAATACCAGCTTTCCCCCTTCAATTAGGAACTTTTCTCCCACAAATACCTCTTTTATCCCCAAAATAGGACTTTTTCTGCCAGAAAGTTCACATTTCTCCCAAATATATCAAATCTTCTCCAAGAAATACCAGGTTTCCCCCTTCAAATAGGACCTTTTCTCCCACAAATACCTCTTTTATCCCCAAAACAGGACAGTTGCTTCCAGAAATGCCACATTTCTCCCAAATATATCACATCTTCTCCAAGAAATACCAGGATTCCCCCTTCAAATAGGACCTTTTCTCCAACAAATACCAGCCTTCTCCCCCAAAAGAGGACATCTTCTAGCAGAAAGGCCAGATTTCTAAGAAACATATCACATCTTTCCCTAGACATAACAGGTTTCCCCCTTGAAATAGGACCTTTTCACCCACAAATACCTCTTTTATCCCCAAAAGAGGACAGTTTCTTCCAGAAATGCCACATTTCTCCTAAATATATCACATCTTCTCCAGGAAATACCAGGTTTCCCCCTTCAAATAGGATTTTTTCACCCACAAATACCTCTTTTATCCCCAAAATAGGACATTTTCTTCCAGAAAGGCCACATTTCTCCCAAATAGATCACATCTTCTCCAAGAAATACCAGCTTTCCCCCTTCAAATAGGACCTTTTCTCCCACAAATACCTGTTTTATCCCCAAAAGAGGACAGTTTCTTCCAGACATGCCACATTTCTCCCAAATATATCACATCTTCTCCAAGAAATACCAGCTTTCCCCCTTCAAATAGGACCTTTTCACCCACAAATACCTGTTGTGTCCCCAAAAGAAGACAGTTTCTTCCAGAAATGCCAGATTTCTCCGAAACAAGTCACATCTTCTCCAAGAAATACCACGTTTCCCCCTTCAAATAGGATCTTTTCACCAACAAATACCACTTTTATCCCCAAAAGAGGACAGTTTCTACCAGAAATGCCAGATATCTCCCAAATATATCACATCTTCTCCAAGAAATACCAGGTTTCCCCTTTGAAATAGGACCTTCTCACCCACAAATACCTCTTTGATCCCCAAAAGAGGACAGTTTTTGCCAGAAAGGCCACATTTCTCCCAAATATATCTCATCTTCTTCAAGAAATACCAGGTTTCCACCTTCAAATAGGACCTTTTCTCCCACTGATCCCTGTTTTATCCCCAAAAGAGGACAGTTTCTTCCAGAAATGCCACATTTCTCCCAAATATATCACATCTTCTCCAAGAAATACCAGGATTCCTCCTTGAAATAGGACCTTCTCACCCACAAATACCAGCCTTCTCCCCCCACAAAGGACATTTTCCTCCAGACATGCCAGATTTCTTCCAAACATATCACATCTTCTCCAAGAAATACCAGGGTTCCCCCTTCAAATAGGACCTATTCACCCATAAATACCTCTTTTATCCCCAAAATAGGACAGTTTCTTCCTGACATGCCACATTTCTCCTAAATATATGACATCTTCTCCATGAAATACCAGGTTTCCCCCTTCAAATAGGACCTTTTCACCCACAAATACCTCTTTTATCCCAAAAAGAGGACAGTTTCTTCCTGACATGCCACATTTCTCCCAAATATATCACATCTTCTCCAAGAAATACCAGGTTTCCCCCTTCAAATAGGACCTTTTCTCCCACAAATACCTCTTTTATCCCCAAAAGAGGACAGTTTCTTCCAGACATGCCAGATTTCTTCCAAATATATCACATCTCCTCCAAGAAATACCAGGTTTTCCCCTGGAAATAGGACCTTTTCACCCTGTAATACCTGTTTTATCCCCAAAATAGGACAGTTTCTTCCAGACATGCCAGATTTCTCCCAAATATACCACATATTCCCCAAGAAATACCAGGTTTCCCCCTTCAAATAGGACCTTTTCACCCACAAATACCTCTTTTATCCCCAAAAGAGGACAGTTTCTTCCAGAAAGGCCACATTTCTCCCAAATACATCACATCTTCTCCAAGAAATACCAGGGTTCCCCCTTCAAATAGGACCTTTTTTCCCACAAATACCTCTTTTATCCCCGAAAGAGGACATTTTCTGCCAGAAAGGCCAGATTTCTCCCAAATGTATCACATCTTCTCCAAGAAACACCAGGTTTCCCCCTTCATATAGGACCTTTTCACCCACATATACCTCTTTTATCCCCAAAATAGGACAGTTTCTTCCAGAAATGCCACATTTCTCCCAAATATATCACATCTTCTCCAAGAAATACCAGGTTTCCCCCTTCAAATAGGACCTTTTCACCCACAAATACCTCTTTTATTCCCAAATGAGGACAGTTTCTTCAAGAAAGGCCACATTTCTCCCAAATATATCACATCTTCTCCAAGAAATACCAGGGTTCCCCCTTCAGATAGGATCTTTTCTTTCACAAATAACTCTTTTATCCCCAAAAGAGGACAGTTTCTGCCAGATTGGCCAGAATTCTCCCAAACATATCACATCTTCTCCAAGAAATTCCAGGTTTCCACTTCAAATAGGACCTTTTCACCCACAAATACCTCTTTTATCCCCAAAAGAGGACAGTTTATTCCAGAAAGGCCAGATTTCTCCCAAATATATCACATCTTCTCCAAGAAATACCAGGATTCCTCCTGAAATAGGACCTTTTCTCCCACAAATACCACCATTCCCCCCCCAGTTAGGACATTTTCTTCCAGAAATGCCACATTTCTCCCAAATATATCACATCTTCTCCAAGAAATACCAGGTTTCCCCCTTCAAATTGGACCTTTTCACCCACAAATACCTCTTTTATCCCCAAAAGAGGACAGTTTCTTCCTGAAATGCCACATTCCTCCCAAATATATCACATCTTCTTCAAGAAATACCAGGTTTCCCCCTCCAAATAGGAACTTTTCACCTTGTAATACCTCTTTTATCCCCAAAAGAGGCCAGTTTCTTCCAGACATGCCTGTTTCTCCCAAATAGATCATATCTTCTCCAAGAAATACCAGCTTTCCCCCTTCAAATAGGACCTTTTCACCCACAAATACCTCTTTTATCCCCAAAGTAGGACAGATTCATCAAGAAATGCCAGATTTCTCCCAAATATATCAAATCTTCTCCAAGAAATACCAGGTTTCCCCCTTCAAATAGGAACTTTTCTCCCACAAATACCTATTTTATCCCCAAAATAGGACATTTTCTTCCAGAAAGGCCACATTTCTCCCAAATAGATCACATCTTCCCCAAGAAATACCACGTTTCCCCCTTCATTTAGGACCTTTTCACCCACAAATACCTGTTTTATCCCCAAAATTGGTCAGTTTCTTTCAGAAATGACACTTTTCTCCCAAATATATCACATCTTCTCCAAGAAATACCACGGTTCCACATGAAATAGGACCTTTTCTCCCACAAATACCACAATTCTCCCCCCAGTTAGGACATTTTCTTGCAGAAATGCCAGATTTCTCCCAAATATGTCACGTCTTCTCCAAGAAATACCAGGTTTCCCCCTTCAAATAGGACCTTTTCACCCACCAATACCTCTTTTATCCCCAAAAGAGGACAGTTTCTTCCGGTCATGCCACATTTCTCCCAAATATATCACATCTTCTCCAAGAAATACCAGGGTTCCACCAGAAATAGGACCTTTTCTCCCACAAACACCACCATTCTCCCCCCAAGGTAGGACATTTTCTTCCGGACATTCCAGATTTCTCCCAAATAGATCACATCTTCTCCAAGAAATACCAGCTTTCCCCCTTCAAATAGGACCTTTTCACCAAAAAATACCTGTTTAATCCCCAAAAGAGGACAGTTTCTGCCAGATAGGCCACATTTCTTCCAAATATATCACATCTTCTCCAAGAAATACCAGGTTTCCCCCTTGAAATAGGACCTTTTCACCCACAAATACCTCTTTTATCCCCAAAGTAGGACAGATTCATCAAGAAATGCCACATTTCTCCCAAATATATCAAATCTTCTCCAAGAAATACCAGGGTTCCCCCTTCAAATAGGAACTTTTCTCCCTCAAATACCTATTTTATCCCCAAAATAGGACATTTTCTTCCAGAAATGCCACATTTCTCCCAAATATATCACATCTTCTCCAAGAAATACCAGGATTCCTCCTTGAAATAGGACCTTCTCACCCACAAATACCAGCCTTCTCCCCCCATATAGCACATTTTCCTCCAGAAATGCCAGATTTCTCCCAAACATATCACATCTTCTCCAAGAAATACCAGGTTTCCCCCTTCAAATAGGACCTATTCACCCACAAATACCTCTTTTATCCCCAAAAGAGGACAGTTTCTTCCTGACATGCCACATTTCTCCTAAATATATCACATCTTCTCCAAGAAATACCAGGTTTCCCCCTTCAAATAGGACCTTTTCACCCACAAATACCTCTTTTATCCCCAAAAGAGGACAGTTTCTTCCAGAAATGCCACATTTCTCCCAAATATATCACATCTTCTCCAAGAAATACCAGGTTTCCCCCTTCAAATAGGACCTATTCACCCACAAATACCGGTTTGATCCCCAAAAGAGGACAGTTTCTTCCAGACATGCCACATTTCTCCCAAATATATCACATCTCCTCCAAGAAATACCAGGTTTTCCCCTGGAAATAGGACCTTTTCACCCACAAATACCTGTTTTATCCCCAAAATAGGACATTTTCTTCCAGAAATGCCACATTTCTCCCAAATATATCACATCTTCTCCAAGAAATACCAGGATTCCTCCTTGAAATAGGACCTTCTCACTAACAAATACCTGTTTTATCCCCAAAATAGGACAGTTTCTTCCAGGCATGCCAGTTTTCTCCCAAATATATCACATCTTCTCCAAGAAATACCAGGTTTTCCCCTGGAAATAGGACCTTTTCACCCACAAATACCTCTTTTATCCCCAAAAGAGGACAGATTCTTCCAGAAAGGCCACATTTCTCCCAAATAGATCACATCTTCTCCAAGAAATACCAGGTTTCCCCTTCAAATAGGAACTTTTCTCCCACAAATACCTGTTTTATCCCCAAAAGAGGACAGTTTCTTCCAGAAATGCCACATTTCTCCCAAATAGATCACATCTTCTCCAAGAAATACCAGGATTCCTCCTGAAATAGGACCTTTTCTCCCACAAATACCAGCCTTCTCCCCCCCCGTAGGACATTTTCCTCCAGACATGCCAGATTTCTCCCAAACATATCACATCTTCTCCAAGAAATACCAGGTTTCCCCCTTCAAATAGGACCTTTTCACCCACAAATACCTCTTTGATCCCCAAAGGAGGACAGTTTCTGCCAGAAAGGCCACAATTCTCCCAAATATATCACATCTTCTCCAAGAAATACCAGCTTTCCCCCTTCAAATAGGTCCTTTTCTCCCACTGATCCCTGTTTTATCCCCAAAAGAGGACAGTTTCTTCCAGAAATGCCACATTTCTTCCAAACATATCACATCTTCTCCAAGAAATACCAGGATTCGTCCTTGAAATTGGACCTTCTCACCCACAAATACCTCTTTTATCCCCAAAAGAGGACAGTTTCTTCCTGACATGCCACATTTCTCCTAAATATATCACATCTTCTCCATGAAATACCAGGTTTCCCCCTTCAAATAGGACCTATTCACCCACAAATACCTCTTTTATCCCCAAAAGAGGACAGTTTCTTCCTGACATGCCACATTTCTCCTAAATATATCACATCATCTCCAAGAAATACCAGGTTTCCCCCTTCAAATAGGACCTTTTCACCCACAAATACCTCTTTTATCCCCAAAGAGGACAGTTTCTGCCATAAAGGCCACATTTCTCCCAAATATATCACATCTTCTCCAAGAAATACCAGGGTTCCCCCTTCAAATAGGACCTTTTCTCCCACAAATACCTCTTTTATCCCCAAAAGAGGACAGTTTCTTCCAGAAATGCCACATTTTTCCCAAATAGATCACATCTCCTCCAAGAAATACCAGGTTTTCCCCATCAAATAGGACCTTTTCACCCACAAATACCTGTTTTATCCCCAAAAGAGGACAGTTTCTTCCAGAAATGCCACATTTCTCCCAAATATATCACATCTTCTCCAAGAAATACCAGGTTTACGCCTTCAAATAGGACCTTTTCACCCTCAAATACCTGATTGATCCCCAAAATAGGACAGTTTATTCCAGACATGCCAGTTTTCTCCCAAATATATCACATCTTCTCCAAGAAATACCAGGGTTCCCATTGGAAACAGCACCTTTTCATCCACAAATACCTCTTCTATCCCCAAAAGAGGACAGTTTCTGACATAAAGGCAACATTTCTCCCAAATATATCACATCTTCTCCAAGAAATACCAGCTTTCCCCTTCAAATAGGAACTTTTCACCCACAAATACCTCTTTTATCCCCAAAATAGGACAGTTTCTTCCAGAAATGCCACTTTTCTCACAAATATACCACATCTTCTCCAAGAAATTCCACGTTTCCCCCTTCAAATAGGACGTTTTCACCCAGAAATACCTGTTTAATCCCCAAAATAGGACATTTTCTTCCTGACATGCCACATTTCTCCCAAATAGATCACATCTTCTCCAAGAAATACCACGTTTCCAACTTCAAATAGGACCTTTTCACCCACAAATACCTGTTTTATCCCCAAAATAGGACATTTTCTTCCAGACATGCCAGATTTCTCCCAAATATATCACATCTTCTCCAAGAATTACCAGCTTTCCCCCTTCAAATAGGACCTTTTCTCCCACAAATACCTCTTTTATCCCCAAAAGAGGACAGTTTCTTCCAGACATGCCACATTTCTCCCAAATATATCACATCTTCTCCAAGAAATACCAGGTTTCCCCCTTCAAATAGGACCTTTTCACCCACCAATACCTCTTTTATCCCCAAAATAGGACAGTTTCTTCCAGAAATGCCACATTTCTCCAAAATATATCACATCTTCTCAAAGAAATACCAGGATTCCTCCTGAAATAGGATCTTTTCTCCCACAAATACCAGCCTTCTCCCCCGAAAATAGGACAGTTTCTTTCAGAAATGCCACATTTCTCCCAAATATATCACATCTTCTCCAAGAAATACCAGGTTTCCCCCTTCAAATAGGACCTTTTCACCCACAAATACCTCTTTTATCCCCAAAAGAGGACAGTTTCTTCCAGAAATGCCACATTTCTCCCAAATATATCACATCTTCTCCAAGAAACATCACGTTTCCCCCTTCAAATAGGACCTTTTCACCCACAAATACCTCTTTTATCCGCAAAATAGGACAGTTTTTTCCAGAAATGCCACATTTCTCCCAAATGTACCACATCTTCTCCAACAAATTCCAGGATTCCTCCGGAAATAGGAACATTTCACCCACAAATACCTCTTTTATACCCAAAATACGACAGTTTCTTCCAGAAATGCCACAGTTCACCCAAATAGATCACATCTTCTCCAAGAAATACCAGGTTCCCCCTTGAAATAGGACCTTTTCACCCACAAATACCTCTTTTATCCCCAAAATAGGACAGTTTCTTCCTGACATGCCAGATTTCTCCCTAATGTACCACATCTTCTCCAAGAAATACCAAGATTCCCCCTGAAATAGGAAATTTTCTCCCACAAGTACCAGCCTTCTCCCCCCAAATTTGACTTTTTCTTCCAGAAATGCCAGATTTCTCCCAAATATAACACATCTTCTCCAAGAAATACCAGGTTTCCCCCTTCAAATAGGACCTTTTCACCCACAAATACCTCTTTTATGCCCAAAATACGACAGTTTCATCCAGACATGCCGCATTTCTCCCAAATATATCACATCTTCTCCAAGAAATACCAGCTTTCCCCCTTCAAATAAGAACTTTTCACCCACAAATACCTGTTTTATCCCCAAAAGAGGACAGTTTCTTCCAGAAATGCCAGATTTCTCCCAAGTATTTCACATCTTCTTCCAGAAATACCACGTTTCCTTCTTCAAATAGGACCTTTATACACACAAATACCTCTTGTATCCCCAAAATAGGACATTTTCTTCCAGAAATGCCACATTTCTCCCAAATAGATCACATCTTCTCCAAGAAATACCAGGTTTCCCCCTTCAAATAGGACCTTTTCACCCACAAATACCTCTTTTATTCCCAAAATAGGACAGTTTCGTCCAGAAATGCCACATTTCTCCCAAATGTACCACATCTTCTCCAAGAAATACCAGGATTCCAACTTCAAATAGGACCTTTTCTCCCACAAATACCTCTTTTATCCCCGAAAGAGGACAGTTTCTTCCAGAAATGCCACATTTCTCACAAATAGATCACATCTTCTCCAAGGAATTCCTGGATTCCTCCTGAAATAGGACCTTTTCTCCCACAAATGCCAGCCTTTTCCCCCCAAAGGAGGAAATTTTCTTCCAGAAATGCCATTTTTCTCCCAAATAGATCACATCTTCTCCAAGAAATACCAGCTTTCCCCCTTCAAATAGGACCTTTTCACCCAAAAATACCTGTTTGATCCCCAAAATAGGACAGTTTCTTCCAGAAATGCCACATTTCTCCCAAATATATCACATCTTCTCCAAGAAATACCAGGTTTCCCCCTTCAAATAGGACCTTTTCACCCACAAATACCAGCATTCTCCCTTCAAATTGGACAGTTTCTTCCAGAAATGCCACATTTCTCCCAAATTTATCACATCTTCTCCAAGAAATACCACGTTTCCGCCCGAAAATAGGAGCTGTTCTCCCACAAATACCTCTTTATCCCCAAAAGAGGACAGTTTCTTCCAGACATGCCACATTTCTCCCAAATAGAGCACATCTTCTCCAAGAAATACCAGCTTTCCCCCTTCAAATGGGACATTTTCACCCACAAATACCTGTTTTATCCCCAAAATACGACAGTTTCGTCCAGACATGCCACATTTCTCCCAAATATATCACATCTTCTCCAAGAAATACCAGGTTTCCCCCTTCAAATAGGACCTTTTAACCCACAAATACCTGTTTTATCCTCAAAATAGGACATTTTCTTCCAGAAATGCCACATTTCTCCCAAATATATCACATCTTCTCGAAGAAATACCAGCTTTCCCCCTTCAAATAGGACCTTTTCTCCCACAATTACCAGCCTTCTCCCCCCAAAATAGGACAGTTTCTTCCAGACATGCCACATTTCTCCCAAATATATCACATCTTCTCCAAGAAATACCAGGGTTCCCCCTTCAAATAGGACCTTTTCACCCACAAATACCTGTTTTATCCCCAAAAGAGGACAGTTTCTTCCAGAAATGCCACATTTCTCCCAAATGTACCACATCTTCTCCAAGAAATACCAGGATTCCTCCTGAAGTAGGACCTATTCACCCACAAATACCTATTTGATCCCCAAAAGAGAACAGTTTCTTCCAGAAATGCCACATTTCTCCCAAATAGATCACATCTTCTCCAAGAAATACCAGGTTTCCCCCTTCAAATAGGACCTTTTCACCCACAAATACCTCTTTTATCCCCAAAATAGAACAGTTTCTGCCAGAAATGCCACATTTCTCCAAAATATATCACATCTTCTCCAAGAAATACCAGGGTTCCCCCTTCAAATAGGACCTTTTCACCCACAAATACCTCTTTTATCCCCAAAATAGGAGAGTTTTTCCAGAAATGCCATATTTCTCCCAAATATATCACATCTTGTACAAGAAATACCAGGTTTCCCCCTGGAAATAGGACCTTTTCACCCTCAAATACCTCTTTTATCCCCAAAATTGGACAGTTTCTTCCAGAAATGCCATATTTCTCCCAAATATATCACATCTTCTCCAAGAAATACCAGGTTTCCCCTTGAAATAGGACCTTTTCACCCACAAATACCTCTTTTATCCCCAAAATAGGACAGTTTCTTCCTGACATGCCAGATTTCTCCCAAATGTTCCACATCTTCTCCAAGAAATACCAAGATTCCCCCTGAAATAAGAAATTTTCACCCACAAGTACCAGCCTTCTCCCCCCAAATTTGACTTTTTCTTCCAGAAATGCCATTTTTCTCCCAAATAGATCACATCTTCTCCAAGAAATACCAGGTTTCCCCCTTCAAATAGGACATTTTCACACACAAATACCTCTTTTATCCCCAAAATAGAACAGTTGCTTCCAGAAATGCCACATTTCTCCCAAA
Source organism: Lophura swinhoii (assembly GCA_030408155.1). Classification (NCBI taxonomy): domain Eukaryota; kingdom Metazoa; phylum Chordata; class Aves; order Galliformes; family Phasianidae; genus Lophura; species Lophura swinhoii. The sequence continues at coordinate 13,246,998 of CM059471.1, forward strand.
TATATCACATCTTCTCCAAGAAATACCAGGTTTCCCCCTTCTAATAGGACATTTTCACCCACAAATACCAGCATTCTCCCTTCAAATTGAACAGTTTCTTCCAGAAATGCCACATTTCTCCTAAATATATCACATCTTCTCCAAGAAATACCAGCTTTCCGCCCGAAATAGGAGCAGTTCTCCCACAAATACCTCTTTATCCCCAAAAGAGGACAGTTTCTTCCAGAAATGCCACATTTCTCCCAAATATATCACATCTTCTCCAAGAAATACCAGGTTTCCCCCTTGAAATAGGACATTTTCACCCTCAAATACCTGTTTTATCCCCAAAATACGACAGTTTCTTCCAGACATGCCACATTTCTCCCAAATAGATCACATCTTCTCCAAGAAATACCAGCTTTCCCCCTTCAAATAGGACCTTTTAACACACAAATACCTGTTTTATCCCCAAAATAGGACATTTTCTTCCGGAAATGCCACATTTCTCCCAAATATATCACATCTTCTCCAAGAAATACCAGCTTTCCCCCTTGAAATAGGACCTTTTCTCCCACAATTACCAGCCTTCTCCCCCCAAAATATGACATTCTCTTCCAGAAATGCCACATTTCTCCCAAATAGATCACATCTTCTCCAAGAAATACCAGGGTTCCCCCTTCAAATAGGACCTTTTCACCCACCAATACCTGTTTTATCCCCAAAAGAGGACAGTTTTTCCAGAAATGCCACATTTTTCCCAAATGTACCACATCTTCTCCAGGAAATACCAGGATTCCTCCTGAAATAGGACCTTTTCTCCCACAAATACCAGTCTTCTCCCCCCAAAATAGGACTTTTTCGTCCAGAAATGCCACATTTCTCCTAAATATATCACATCTTCTCCAAGAAATACCAGGTTTTCCCCTTCGAATAAGACCTTTTCACCCAGAAATACCTGTTTTATCCCCAAAAGAGGACAGTTTCTTCCAGAAATGCCACATTTCTCCCAAATAGATCACATCTTCTCCAAGAAATACCAGCTTTCCCCCTTCAAATAGGACCTTTTCACCCACAAATACCTATTTTATCCCCAAAATAGAACAGTTTCTGCAAGAAATGTCACATTTCTCCCAAATATAGCACATCTTCTCCAAGAAATAACAGGTTTCCCCCTTCAAATAGGACCTTTTCAGCCACAAATACCTCTCTAATCCCCAAAATAAGACAGTTTTTCCAGAAATGCCATATTTCTCCCAAATATATCACATCTTTTACAAGAAATACCACGTTTCCCCATGGAAATAGGACCTTTTCACCCTGTAATACCACTTTTATCTCCAAAATAGGACATTTTCTTCCAGAAATGCCACATTTCTCCCAAATAGATCACATCTTCTCAAAGAAATACCAGGGTTCCCCCTTCAACTAGGACCTTTTCACCCACAAATACCTCTTTTATCCCCAAAATAGGAGAGTTTCTTCCTGACATGCCAGATTTCTCCCAAATGTACCACATCTTCTCCAAGAAATAGCAAGATTCCCCCTGAAATAGGAAATTTTCTCCCACAAGTACCAGCCTTCTCCCCCCAAATTTGACTTTTTCTTCCAGAAATGCCAGATTTCTCCCAAATATATCACATCTTCTCCAAGAAATACCAGCTTTCCCCCTTCAAATAGGACCTTTTCACCCACAAATACCTGTTTTATCCCCAAAATACGACAGTTTCATCCAGACATGCCGCATTTCTCCCAAATATATCACATCTTCTCCAAGAAATACCGCGTTTCCCCCTTCAAATAAGAACTTTTCAACCACAAATACCTCTTTTATCCCCCAAATAGGACAGTTTCTTCCAGATATGCCAGATTTCTCCCAAGTATTTCACATCTTCTTCCAGAAATACCACGTTTCCTTCTTCAAATAGGACCTTTTCACCCACAAGTACCTCTTGTATCCCCAAAATAGGACATGTTCTTCCTGACATGCCACATTTCTCCCAAATATATCACATCTTCTCCAAGAAATACCAGGTTTCCCCCTTCAAATAGGACCTTTTCACCCACAAATACCTCTTTTTTCCCGAAAATAGGGCAGTTTCGTCCAGAAATGCCACATTTCTTCCAAATGTACCACATCTTCTACTAGAAATACCAGGGTTCCCCCTTCAAATAGGACCTTTTCACCCACAAATACGTCTTTTATCCCCAAAATAGGACAGTTTTTCCAGAAATGCCATATTTCTCCCAAATATATCACATCTTGTACAAGAAATACCACGTTTCCCCCTGGAAATAGGACCTTTTCACCCACAAATACCTGTTTCACCCCAAAATAGGACATTTTCTTCCAGAAATGCCACATTTCTCCCAAATGTACCACATCTTCTCCAAGAAATACCAGGATTCCTCCTGAAATAGGACCTTTACTCCCACAAATACCAGCCTTCTCCCCCCAAATTGGACTTTTTCTTCCAGAAATGCCAGATTTCTCACAAATAGATCACATCTTCTCCAAGAAATACCAGGTTCCCCCTTGAAATAGGACCTTTTCACCCACCAATACCTCTTTTATCCCCAAAATAGGACAGTTTCTTCCAGAAATGCCACATTTCTCCCAAATATATCACATCTTCAACAAGAAATACCAGGTTTTCCCCTTCAAATACGACCTTTTCACCCACAAATACCTTTTTTAACCCCAAAAGAGAACAGTTTCTTCCAGAAATGCCAGATTTCTCCCAAATATATCACATCTTCTCCAAGAAATACCAGCTTTCCCCCTTCAAATAGGACCTTTTCACCCTCAAATACATGTCTTATCCCCAGAAGAGGACAGTTTCTTCCAGAAATGCCACATTTCTCCCAAATATATCACATATTCTCCAAGAAATACCAGGTTTCCCCCTTCAAATAGGACCTTTTCACCCACAAATACCTCTCTTATCCCCAAAAGAGGACAGTTTCTTCCTGACATGCCAGATTTCTCCCAAATATATCACATCTTCTCCAAGAAATACCAGGTTTCCCCCTTCAAATAGGACCTTTTCACCCTGTAATACCACTTTTATCTCCAAAATAGGACATTTTCTTCCAGACATGCGACATTTCTCCAAAATATATCACATCTTCTCCATGAAATACCAGGTTTCCCCTTGAAATAGGACCTTTTCACCCACAAATACCTCTTTTATCCCCAAAATAGGACATTTTCTTCCAGACATGCCAGATTTCTCCCAAATGTACCACAACTTCTCCAAGAAATACCAAGATTCCGCCTGAAATAGGAAATTTTCTCCCACAAATACCTGCCTTCTCCCCCCAAATTTGACTTTTTCTTCCAGAAATGCCAGATTTCTCCCAAATATATCACATATTCTCATAGAATTACCAACTTTCCCCCTTCAAATATAAACTTTTCACCCACAAATACCTGTTTTATCCCCAAAAGAGGACAGATTCTGCCAGAAATGCCACATTTCTCCCAAATATATCACATCTTCTCCAAGAAATACCAGGTTCCCCCTTGAAATAGGACCTTTTCACCCACAAATACCTCTTTAATCCCAAAAATAGGACAGTTTCTTCCAGAAATGCCACATTTCTCCCAAATATATCACATCTTCAACAAGAAATACCTGCTTTCCCCCTTCAAATAGGACCTTTTCACCCACCAATACCTCTTTTATCCCCAAAATTGGACAGTTTCTTCCAGAAATGCCACATTTCTCCCAAATATATCACATCTTCTCCAAGAAATACCAGCTTTCCCCCTTCAAATAGGACCTTTTCACCCACCAGAACCTCTTTTATCCCCAACATAGGACAGTTTCTTCCTGAAATGCCACATTTCTCCCAAACATATTACATCTTCTCCAAGAAATACCAGGATTCCTCCTGATATAGGACCTTTTCTCCCACAAATACCAGCCTTCTGCCCCCAAGATATGACATTTTCTTCCAGAAATGCCACATTTCTCCCAAATATATCACATCATCTCCAAGAAATACCAGGTTCCCCCTTCAAATAGGAACTTTTCACCCACAAATACCTGTTTTATCCCCAAAATACGACAGTTTCTTCCAGACATGCCACATTTCTCCCAAATAGATCACATCTTCTCCAAGAAATACCAGGGTTCCCCCTTCAAATAGGACCTTTTCACCCACAAATACCTGTTTGATCCCCAAAAGAGGACAGTTTCTTCCAGAAATGCCACATTTCTCCCAAATAGATCACATCTTCTCCAAGAAATACCAGGTTTCCCCCTTCAAATAGGACCTTTTCACCCACAAAAACCTCTTTTATCCCCAAAATAGGACAGTTTCTTCCTGAAATGCCACATTTCTCCCAAACATATCACATCTTCTCCAAGAAATACCAGGATTCCTCCTGAAATAGGACCTTTTCTCCCACAAATACCAGCCTTCTCCCCCCAAAATAGGACTTTTTCTTCCTGAAATGCCACATTTCTCCCAAATATATCACATCTTCAACAAGAAATACCAGGTTTTCCCCTTCAAATACGACCTTTTCACCCACAAATACCTGTTTTATCCCCAAAAGAGAACAGTTTCTTCCAGAAATGCCACATTTCTCCCAAATATATCACATCTTCTCCAAGAAATACCAACTTTCCCCCTTCAAATAGGACCTTTTCACCCTGCAAATACGTGTTTTATCTCCAAAATAGGACATTTTCTTCCAGAAATGCCACATTTATCCCAAATAGATCACATCTTCTCCAAGAAATACCAGGTTTTCCCCTTCAAATACGACCTTTTCACCCACAAATACCTGTTTTATCCCCAAAATAGGACAGTTTCTACCAGAAATGCCACATTTCTCCAAAATATATCACATCTTCTCCATGAAATACCAGGTTTCCCTCTTCAAATAGGACCTTTTCACCCACTAATACGTCTTTTATCCCCAAAATAGGACAGTTTCTTCCTGAAATGCCACATTTCTCCCAAATATATCACATCTTCTCATAGAAATACCAACTTTCCCCCTTCAAATAGGACCTTTTCACCCACAAATACCTCTTTTATCCCCAAAATAGAACAGTTTCTTCCAGACATGCCACATTTCTCCCAAATATATCACATCTTCTTCAAGAAATACCAGGATTCCCCTTGGAAATAGGACATTTTCTCCGACAAATACCAGCCTTCTACCCCCAAATTGTACTTTTTCATCCAGAAATGCCACATTTCTCCCAAATATATCACATCTTCTCCAAGAAATACCAGGTTTTCCCCTTCAAATAGGACATTTTCACCCACAAATACCTGTTTTATCCCCAAAAGAGGACAGTTTCTTCCAGAAATGCCTCATTTCTCCCAAACATATCACATCTTCTCCAAGAAATACCAGGATTCCTCCTGAAATAGGACCTTTTCACCCACAAATACCAGCCTTCTCCCCCCAAAATAGTTCTTCTTCTTCCAGACATGCCAAATTTCTCCCAAATATATCACATCTTCAACAGGAAATACCAGGTTTTCCCCTTCAAATACGACCTTTTCACCCACAAATACCGGTTTTATCCCCAAAAGAGAACTGTTTCTTCCAGAAATGCCACATTTCTCCCAAATAGATCACATCTTCTCCAAGAAATACCAGGTTTCCCCCTTCAAATAGGAACTTTTCACCCACAAATACCTCTTTTATCCCCAAAAGAGGACAGTTTCTTTCTGACATGCCACTTTTCTTCCAAATAGATCACATCTTCTCCAAGAAATACCAGGTTTCCCCCTTCAAATAGGACCTTTTCTCCCACAAATACCTGTTTTATCCACAAAATAGGGCAGTTTTTCCAGAAATGCCATAGTTCTCCCAAATATATCACATCTTCTCCAAGAAATACCAGCTTTCCCCCTTCAAATAGGACCTTTTCACCCACAAATACCTGTTTTATCTCCAAAATAGGACATTTTCTTCCAGAAATGCCACATTTCTCCCAAATATATCACATCTTCTCCAAGAAATACCAGGTTCCCCCTTGAAATAGGACCTTTTCACCCACAAATACCACTTTTATCCCCAAAATAGGACATTTTCTTCCAGACATGCCAGATTTCTCCCAAATGTACCACATCTTCTCCAAGAAATACCAAGATTCCTCCTGAAATAGGAAATTTTCTCCCACAAATACCAGCCTTCTCACCCCAAATTTGACTTTTTCTTCCAGAAATGCCACATTTCTCCCAAATATATCACATCTTCTCCAAGAAATACCAGGTTTCCCCCTTCAAATAGGAACTTTTCACCCACAAATACCTGTTTTATCCCCAAAAGAGGACAGATTCTGCCAGAAATGCCACATTTCTCCCAAATATATCACATCTTCTCCAAGAAATACCAGGTTCCCCCTTGAAATAGGACCTTTTCACCCACCAATACCTCTTTAATCCCAAAAATAGGACAGTTTCTTCCAGAAATGCCACATTTCTCCCAAATATATCACATCTTCAACAAGAAATACCTGCTTTCCCCCTTCAAATAGGACCTTTTCACCCACCAATACCTGTTTTTTCCCCAAAAGAGGACAGTTTCTTCCTGAAATGCCACATTTCTCCCAAATATATCACATCTTCTCCAAGAAATACCAGCTTTCCCCCTTCAAATAGGTCCTTTTCACCCACCAGTACCTCTTTTATCCCCAAAATAGGACAGTTTCTTCCTGAAATGCCACATTTCTCCCAAACATATTACATCTTCTCCAAGAAATACCAGGATTCCTCCTGATATAGGACCTTTTCTCCCACAAATACCAGCCTTCTGCCCCCAAAATATGACATTTTCTTCCAGAAATGCCACATTTCTCCCAAATATATCACATCATCTCCAAGAAATACCAGGTTCCCCCTTCAAATAGGAACTTTTCACCCACAAATACCTGTTTTATCCCCAAAATACGACAGTTTCTTCCAGACATGCCACATTTCTCCCAAATAGATCACATCTTCTCCAAGAAATACCAGGGTTCCCCCTTCAAATAGGACCTTTTCTCCCACAAATACCTGTTTGATCCCCAAAATACGACAGTTTCTTCCAGAAATGCCACATTTCTCCCAAATATATCACATCTTCTTCAAGAAATACCAGGATTCCCCCTGGAAATAGGACCTTTTCTCCCACAAATACCTGTTTTATCCCCAAAATAGGACAGTTTCTTCCTGAAATGCCACATTTCTCCCAAACATATCACATCTTCTCCAAGAAATACCAGGTTTCCCCCTTGAAATAGGACCTTTTCTCCCACAAATACCAGCCTTCTCCCCCCAAAATAGGACTTTTTCTTCCTGAAATGCCACATTTCTCCCAAATATATCACATCTTCAACAAGAAATACCAGGTTTTCCCCTTCAAATACGACCTTTTCACGCACAAATACCTGTTTTATCCCCAAAAGAGAACAGTTTCTTCCAGAAATGCCACATTTCTCCCAAATATATCACATCTTCTCCAAGAAATACCAACTTTCCCCCTTCAAATAGGACCTTTTCACCCTGCAAATACGTGTTTTATCTCCAAAAAAAGGACATTTTCTTCCAGAAATGCCACATTTATCCCAAATATATCACATCTTCTCCAAGAAATACCAGGTTTCCCCCTTCAAATAGGACCTTTTCACCGACCAATACCTGTTTTATCCCCAAAATAGGACAGTTTCTACCAGAAATGCCACATTTCTCCCAAATATATCACATCTTCTCCATGAAATACCAGGTTTCCCTCTTCAAATAGGACCTTTTCACCCACTAATACGTCTTTTATCCCCAAAATAGGACAGTTTCTTCCTGAAATGCCACATTTCTCCCAAATATATCACATCTTCTCATAGAAATACCAACTTTCCCCCTTCAAATAGGACCTTTTCACCCACAAATACCTCTTTTATCCCCAAAATAGAACAGTTTCTTCCAGACATGCCACATTTCTCCCAAATATATCACATCTTCTTCAAGAAATACCAGGATTCCCCTTGGAAATAGGACATTTTCTCCGACAAATACCAGCCTTCTACCCCCAAATTGTACTTTTTCTACCAGAAATGCCACATTTCTACCAAATATATCACATCTTCTCCAAGAAATACCAGGTTTTCCCCTTCAAATAGGACATTTTCACCCACAAATACCTGTTTTATCCCCAAAAGAGGACAGTTTCTTCCAGAAATGCCTCATTTCTCCCAAACATATCACATCTTCTCCAAGAAATACCAGGATTCCTCCTGAAATAGGACCTTTTCACCCACAAATACCAGCCTTCTCCCCCCAAAATAGTTCTTCTTCTTCCAGACATGCCAAATTTCTCCCAAATATATCACATCTTCAACAGGAAATACCAGGTTTTCCCCTTCAAATACGACCTTTTCACCCACAAATACCTGTTTTATCCCCAAAAGAGAACTGTTTCTTCCAGAAATGCCACATTTCTCCCAAATAGATCACATCTTCTCCAAGAAATACCAGGTTTCCCCCTTCAAATAGGAACTTTTCACCCACAAATACCTCTTTTATCCCCAAAAGAGGACAGTTTCTTTCTGACATGCCACTTTTCTTCCAAATAGATCACATCTTCTCCAAGAAATACCAGGTTTCCCCCTTCAAATAGGACCTTTTCTCCCACAAATACCTGTTTTATCCCCAAAATAGGGCAGTTTTTCCAGAAATGCCATAGTTCTCCCAAATATATCACATCTTCTCCAAGAAATACCAGCTTTCCCCCTTCAAATAGGACCTTTTCTCCCACAAATACCTGTTTTATCTCCAAAATAGGACATTTTCTTCCAGAAATGCCACATTTCTCCCAAATATATCACATCTTCTCCAAGAAATACCAGGTTCCCCCTTGAAATAGGACCTTTTCACCCACAAATACCACTTTTATACCCAAAATAGGACATTTTCTTCCAGACATGCCAGATTTCTCCCAAATGTACCACATCTTCTCCAAGAAATACCAAGATTCCTACTGAAATAGGAAATTTTCTCCCACAAATACCAGCCTTCTCACCCCAAATTTGACTTTTTCTTCCAGAAATGCCACATTTCTCCCAAATATATCACATCTTCTCCAAGAAATACCAGGTTTCCCCCTTCAAATAGGAACTTTTCACCCACAAATACCTGTTTTATCCCCAAAAGAGGACAGATTCTGCCAGAAATGCCACATTTCTCCCAAATATATCACATCTTCTCCAAGAAATACCAGGTTCCCCCTTGAAATAGGACCTTTTCACCCACCAATACCTCTTTAATCCCAAAAATAGGACAGTTTCTTCCAGAAATGCCACATTTCTCCCAAATATATCACATCTTCAACAAGAAATACCTGCTTTCCCCCTTCAAATAGGACCTTTTCACCCACCAATACCTCTTTTATCCCCAAAATAGGACAGTTTCTTCCAGAAATGCCACATTTCTCCCAAATATATCACATCTTCTCCAAGAAATACCAGGTTTCCCCCTTCAAATAGGACCTTTTCACCGACCAATACCTGTTTTATCCCCAAAATAGGACAGTTTCTACCAGAAATGCCACTTTTCTCCAAAATATATCACATCTTCTCCATGAAATACCAGGTTTCCCTCTTCAAATAGGACCTTTTCACCCACTAATACGTCTTTTATCCCCAAAATAGGACAGTTTCTTCCTGAAATGCCAGATTTCTCCCAAATAGATCACATCTTCTCCAAGAAATACCAGGTTTCCCCCTTCAAATAGGACCTTTTCACCCACAAATACCTCTTTTATCCCCAAAATAGAACAGTTTCTTCCAGACATGCCACATTTCTCCCAAATATATCACATCTTCTTCAAGAAATACCAGGATTCCCCTTGGAAATAGGACATTTTCTCCGACAAATACCAGCCTTCTACCCCCAAATTGTACTTTTTCTTCCAGAAATGCCACATTTCTCCCAAATATATCACATCTTCTCCAAGAAATACCAGGTTTTCCCCTTCAAATAGGACATTTTCACCCACAAATACCTGTTTTATCCCCAAAAGAGGACAGTTTCTTCCAGAAATGCCTCATTTCTCCCAAACATATCACATCTTCTCCAAGAAATACCAGGATTCCTCCTGAAATAGGACCTTTTCACCCACAAATACCAGCCTTCTCCCCCCAAAATAGTTCTTCTTCTTCCAGACATGCCAAATTTCTCCCAAATATATCACATCTTCAACAGGAAATACCAGGTTTTCCCCTTCAAATACGACCTTTTCACCCACAAATACCTGTTTTATCCCCAAAAGAGAACTGTTTCTTCCAGAAATGCCACATTTCTCCCAAATAGATCACATCTTCTCCAAGAAATACCAGGTTTCCCCCTTCAAATAGGAACTTTTCACCCACAAATACCTCTTTTATCCCCAAAAGAGGACAGTTTCTTTCTGACATGCCACTTTTCTTCCAAATAGATCACATCTTCTCCAAGAAATACCAGGTTTCCCCCTTCAAATAGGACCTTTTCTCCCACAAATACCTGTTTTATCCCCAAAATAGGGCAGTTTTTCCAGAAATGCCATAGTTCTCCCAAATATATCACATCTTCTCCAAGAAATACCAGCTTTCCCCCTTCAAATAGGACCTTTTCTCCCACAAATACCTGTTTTATCTCCAAAATAGGACATTTTCTTCCAGAAATGCCACATTTCTCCCAAATATATCACATCTTCTCCAAGAAATACCAGGTTCCCCCTTGAAATAGGACCTTTTCACCCACAAATACCACTTTTATCCCCAAAATAGGACATTTTCTTCCAGACATGCCAGATTTCTCCCAAATGTACCACATCTTCTCCAAGAAATACCAAGATTCCTCCTGAAATAGGAAATTTTCTCCCACAAATACCAGCCTTCTCACCCCAAATTTGACTTTTTCTTCCAGAAATGCCACATTTCTCCCAAATATATCACATCTTCTCCAAGAAATACCAGGTTTCCCCCTTCAAATAGGAACTTTTCACCCACAAATACCTGTTTTATCCCCAAAATAGGACAGTTTCTTCCTGAAATGCCACATTTCTCCCAAACATATCACATCTTCTCCAAGAAATACCAGGATTCCTCCTGAAATAGGACCTTTTCTCCCACAAATACCAGCCTTCTCCCCCCAAAATAGGACAGTTTCTTCCAGAAATGCCACATTTCTCCCAAATATATCACATCTTCTCCAAGGAATTTTAGGATTACCCCTGAAATAGGACCTTTTCTCCCACAAATACCTATTTTATCCCCAAAAGAGGACAGTTTCTACCAGAAATGCCACATTTCTCCCAAATATATCACATCTTCTCCAAGAAATACCAGGATTCCCCCTGGAAATACGACCTTTTCACCCACAAATACCTGTTTTATCCCCAAAAGAGGACAGTTTCTTCCAGAAATGCCACATTTCTCCCAAATTTATCACATCTTCTCCAAGAAATACCAGGTTTCCCCCCGGAAATAGGACCTTTTCACCCACCAATACCTGTTTTATCCCCAAAATAGGACAGTTTCTACCAGAAATGCCACATTTCTCCATAATATATCACATCTTCTCCATGAAATACCAGGTTTCCCCCTCAAATAGGTCCTTTTCACCCACAAATAACTGTTTTATCCCCAAAAGAGGACAGATTCTGCCAGAAATGCCACATTTCTCCCAAATATATCACATCTTCTTCAAGAAATACCAGGATTCCCCCTGGAAATAGGACCTTTTCTCCCACAAATACCTGTTTTATCTCCAAAATAGGACATTTTCTTCCAGAAATGCCACATTTCTCCCAAATATATCACATCTTCTCCAAGAAATACCAGGTTTCCCCCTTCAAATAGGACCTTTTCACCCACAAATACCTGTTTTTTCCCCAAAAGAGGACAGTTTCTTCCTGAAATGCCACATTTCTCCCAAACATATCACATCTTCTCCAAGAAATACCAGGATTCCTCCTGAAATAGGACCTTTTCACCCGCAAATACCAGCCTTCTCCCCCCAAAATAGGTCTTCTTCTTCCAGACATGCCAAATTTCTCCCAAATATATCACATCTTCAACAGGAAATACCAGGTTTTCCCCTTCAAATACGACCTTTTCACCCACAAATACCTGTTTTATCCCCAAAAGAGAACAGTTTCTTCCAGAAATGCCACATTTCTCAAAAATATATCACATCTTCTCCAAGAAATACCAGCTTTCTCCCTTCAAATAGGACCTTTTCACCCACAAATACCTCTTTTATCCCCAAAAGAGGACAGTTTCTTACTGACATGCCACTTTTCTTCCAAATAGATCACATCTTCTCCAAGAAATACCAGGTTTCCCCCTTCAAATAGGACCTTTTCACCCACAAATACCTGTTTTATCCCCAAAATACGACAGTTTTTCCAGAAATGCCACATTTCTCCCAAATATATCACATCTTCTCCAAGAAATACCAGCTTTCCCCCTTCAAATAGGACCTTTTCACCCACAAATACCTGTTTTATCTCCAAAATAGGACATTTTCTTCCTGAAATGCCACATTTCTCCCAAATAGATCACATCTTCTCCAAGAAATACCAGGTTCCCCCTTGAAATAGGACCTTTTCACCCACAAATACCACTTTTATCCCCAAAATAGGACATTTTCTTCCAGACATGCCAGATTTCTCCCAAATGTACCACATCTTCTCCAAGAAATACCAAGATTCCTCCTGAAATAGGAAATTTTCTCCCACAAATACCAGCCTTCTCACCCCAAATTTGACTTTTTCTTCCAGAAATGCCACATTTCTCCCAAATATATCACATCTTCTCCAAGAAATACCAGGTTTCCCCCTTCAAATAGGACCTTTTCACCCACAAATACCTGTTTTATCCCCAAAATAGGACAGTTTCTTCCTGAAATGCCACATTTCTCCCAAACATATCACATCTTCTCCAAGAAATACCAGGATTCCTCCTGAAATAGGACCTTTTCTCCCACAAATACCAGCCTTCTCCCCCCAAAATAGGACTTTTTCTTCCAGAAATGCCACATTTCTCCCAAATAGATCACATCTTCAACAGGAAATACCAGGTTTCCCCCTTGAAATAGGACCTTTTCACCCACAAATACCTATTTGATCCCCATAAGAGAACAGTTTCTTCCTGAAATGCCACATTTCTCCCAAATAGATCACATCTTCTCCAAGAAATACCAGGTTTCCCCCTTCAAATAGGACCTTTTCACCCACAAATACCTGTTAGATCCCCAAAATAGGACAGTTTCTACCAGAAATGCCACATTTCTCCAAAATATATCACATCTTCTCCAAGAAATACCAGGATTCCCCCTGGAAATAGGTCCTTTTCTCCCACAAATACCAGCCTTCTCCCCCCAAATTGGACTATTTCTTCAGGAAATGCCACATTTCTCCCAAATATATCACATCTTCTCCAAGAAATACCAGGTTTCCCCCTTCAAATAGGAACTTTTCACCCACAAATACCTGTTAGATCCCCAAAATAGGACAGTTTCTTCCAGAAATGCCACATTTCTCCCAAATATATCACATCTTCTCCAAGGAATTTTAGGATTACACCTGAAATAGGACCTTTTCTCCCACAAATACCTGTTTTATCCCCAAAAGAGGACAGTTTCTACCAGAAATGCCAGATTTCTCCCAAATATATCACATCTTCTCCAAGAAATACCAGGTTTCCCCCTGGAAATACGACCTTTTCACCCACAAATACCTGTTTGATCCCGAAAATAGGACAGTTTCTTCCAGAAATGCCACATTTCTCCCAAATTTATCACATCTTCTCCAAGAAATACCAGGTTTCCCCCCGGAAATAGGACCTTTTCACCCACCAATACCTGTTTTATCCCCAAAATAGGACAGTTTCTACCAGAACTGCCACATTTCTCCCAAATATATCACATCTTCTCCAAGAAATACCAGCTTTCCCCCTTCAAATAGGACCTTTTCACCCACAAATACCTGTTTGATCCCCAAAAGAGGACAGTTTCTTCCAGACATGCCACATTTCTCCCAAATATATCACATCTTCTCCAAGAAATACCAGGTTTCCCCCTTCAAATAGGACCTTTTCTCCAACAAATACCTGTTTGATCCCCAAAAGAGGACAGTTTCTTCCAGAAATGCCACATTTCTCCCAAATATATCACATCTTCACCAAGAAATAACAGGTTCCCCCTTCAAATAGGACCATTTCACCCACACATACCTCTTTTATCCTCAAAAGAGGACAGTTTCTTCCAGACATGCCAGATTTCTCCCAAATAGATCACATCTTCTCCAAGAAATGCCAGGATTCCTCCTGAAATAGGACCTTCTCACCCACAAGTACCAGCCTTCTCCCCCCAAATTTGACTTTTTCTTCCAGAAATGCCATTTTTCTCCCAAATAGATCACGTCTTCTCCAAGAAATACCAGGTTTCCCCCTTCAAATAGGACCTTTTCACCCACAAATACTTGTTTTATCCCCAAAAGAGGACAGTTTCTTCCAGAAATGCCACATTTCTCCCAAATAGATCACATCTTCTCCAAGAAATACCAGCTTTCCCCCTTCAAATAGGACCTTTTCACCCACAAATACCTCTTTTATCCCCAAAAGAGGACAGTTTCTTCCAGACATGCCACATTTCTCTCAAATAGATCACATCTTCTCCAAGAAATACCAGGATTCCTCCTGAAATAGGACCTTCTCACCCACAACTACCAGCCTTGTCCCCCCAAATTGGACATTTTCTTCCAGACATGCCAGATTTCTCCCAAATATACCACATCTTCTCCAAGAAATACCAGGTTTTCCCCTGGAAATAGGACCTTTTCACCCACAAATACCTCTTTTATCCCCAAAAGAGGACAGTTCCTTCCAGAAATGCCCGATTTCTTCCAAATATATCACATCTTCTCCAAGAAATACCAGATTTCCCCCTTCAAATAGGACCTTTTCTCCCACAAATACCTCTTTTATCCCCAAAAGAGGACAATTCCTTCCAGACATGCCACATTTCTCCCAAATAGATCACATCTTCTCCAAGAAATACCAGCTTTCCCCCTTCAAATAGGACCTTTTCACCCACAAATACCTCTTTGATCCCCAAAATAGGACAGTTTCTTCCAGACATGCCACATTTCTCCCAAATATATCACATCTTCTCCAAGAAATACCAGGTTTCCCCCTTGAAATAGCACCTTTTCACCCACAAATACCTCTTTTATCCCCAAAAGAGGATATTTTCTTCCAGAAAGGCCCGATTTCTCCCAAATATATCACATCTTCTCCAAGAAATACCAGGGTTCCCCCTTCAAATAGGAACTTTTCAACCACAAATACCTCTTTTATCCCCAAAATAGGACAGTTTCTTCCAGAAATGCCTGATTTCTCCCAAATATATCACATCTTCTCCAAGAAATACCAGGTTTCCCCCTTCAAATAGGACCTTTTCACCCACAAATACCTCTTTTATCCCCAAAAGAGGACAGTTTCTTCCAGAAATGCCACATTTCTCCCAAATGTATCACACCTTCTCCATGAAATACCAGATTTCTCCCTTCAAATAGGACCTTTTCACCCACATATACCTGTTTTATCCCCAAAATACGACAGTTTCTTCAAGACATGCCACATTTCTCCCAAATATATCACAGCTTCTCCAAGAAATACCAGGTTTCCCCCTTCAAATAGGACCTTTTCACCCACAAATACCTCTTTAATGCCCAAAATAGGACAGTTTCTTCCTGACATGCAAGATTTCTCCCAAATAGATCACATCTTCTCCAAGAAATACCAGCTTTCCCCCTTGAAATAGGAACTTTTCTCCCACAAATACCTCTTTTATCAACAAAATAGGACAGTTCCTTCCAGAAATGCCACATTTCTCCCAAATATATCACATCTTCTCCAAGAAATAACAGGTTTCCCCCTTCAAATAGGACCTTTTCACCCACAAATACCAGCCTTCTCCCCCCAGATAGGACAGTTTCTGTCAGAAATGCCACATTTCTCCCAAATATAGCACATCTTCTCCAAGAAATACCAGGTTTCCCCCTTCAAATACGACCTTTTCACCCACAAATACCTCTTTTATCCCCAAAAGAGGACAGTTTCTTCCAGAAAGGACAGATTTCTCCCAAATGTATCACATCTTCTCCAAGAAATACCAGTGTTCCCCCTTCAAATAGGACCTTTTCACCCACAAATACCTGTTTTATCCCCAAAAGAGGACAGTTTCTTCCAGACATGCCACATTTCTCCCAAATATATCACATCTTCAACAAGAAATACCAGGGTTCCCCCTTCAAATAGGACCTTTTCTCCCACAAATACCTCTTTTATCCCCAAAATAGGACAGTTTCTTCCAGACATGCCACATTTCTCCCAAATATATCACATCTTCTCCAAGAAATACCAGGATTACTCCTGAAATAGGACCTTTTCTCCCACAAATACCAGCCTTCTCCCCCCCAAATAGGTTATTTTCTTCCAGACATGCCACATTTCTCCCAAATATAGCACATCTTCTCCAAGAAATACCAGGTTTCCCCCTGGAAATAGGACCATTTCACCCACAAATACCTCTTTTATCCCCAAAATTGGACAGTTTCTTCCAGGCATGCCACATTTCTCCAAAATATATCACATCTTCTCCAAGAAATACCAGGGTTCCCCCTTCAAATAGGATCTTTTCACCCACAGATACCTCTTTTATCCCCAAAATAGAACAGTTTCTTCCAGAAATGCCACATTTCTCCCAAATATAGCACATCACCTTCAAGAAATAACAGGTTTCCCCCATCAAATAGGACCTTTTCACCCACAAATACCTCTTTCATCCCCAAAATAGGACAGTTTCTTCCAGACATGCCACATTTCTCCCAAATATAGCACATCTTCTCCAAGAAATACCAGGGTTCCCCCTTCAAATAGGACCTTTTCACCCACAAATACCTCTTTTATCCCCAAAAGAGGACAGTTTCTTCCAGAAATGCCACATTTCTCCCAAATATATCACATCTTCTCCAAGAAATACCAGGGTTCCCCCTTCAAATAGGACCTTTTCACCCACAAATACCTCTTTTATCCCCAAAAGAGGACAGTTTCTTCCAGACATGCCTGATTTCTCCCAAATATAGCACATCTTCTCCAAGAAATACCAGGTTTCCCCCTTCAAATAGGACCTTTTCACCCACAAATACCTGTTTTATCCCCAAAAGAGGACAGTTTCTTCCAGACATGCCACATTTCTCCTAAATAGATCATATCTTCTCCAAGAAATACCAGGTTTCCCCCTTGAAATAGGACCTTTTCACCCACAAATACCTCTTTTATCCCAAAATAGAACAGTTTCTTCCAGAAATGCCACATTTCTCCCAAATAGATCACATCTTCTCCAAGAAATACCAGGTTTCCCCCTTCAAATAGGAACTTTTCTCCCTCAAATACCTCTTTTATCCCCAAAATAGGACAGTTTCTTCCAGAAATGCCACATTTCTCCCAAATAGATCACATCTTCTCCAAGAAATACCAGCTTTCTCCCTTCAAATAGGACCTTTTCACCCACAAATACCTCTTTCATCCCCAAAAGAGGACAGTTTCTTCCAGAAATGCCAGATTTCTCTGACACATGTCACATCTTCTCCAAGAAATACCAGGTTTCCCCCTTCAAATAGGACCTTTTCACCCACAAATACCTCTTTTATCCCCAAAAGAGGGCAGTTTCTTCCTGACATGCCACATTTCTCCCAAATAGGTCACATCTTCTCCAAGAAATACCACGTTTCCCCCTTGAAATAGGAACTTTTCTCCCACAAATACCTCTTTTATCCCAAAAATAGGACAGTTTCTGCCATAAAGGCCACATTTCTCCCAAATAGATCACATCTCCTCCAAGAAATACCAGGTTTCCCCCTTCAAATAGGACCTTTTCACCCACAATTACCTCTTTTATCCCCAAAAGAGGACAGTTTCTTCCAGAAATGCCACATTTCTCCCAAATATATCACATCTTCTCCATTAAATACCAGGATTCCTCCTGACATAGGACCTTTTCTCCCACAAATTCCAGCCTTCTCCCCCCAAGTTGGATATCTTCTCTAAGAAATACCAGGTTTCCTCCTGATATAGGACCTTGTCACCCACAAATACCTCTTTTAGCCCCAAAATAGGTCAGTTTCTTCCAGAAATGCCTGATTTCTCCCAAATATATCACATCTTCTCCAAGAAATACCAGGTTTCCCCCTTCAAATAGGTCCTTGTCACCCACAGATACCTGTTTTATCCCTTTGTTCTGAGCGACTTTTCGTTTTTGAGTGTTTATCCGCTGCTACACTTCAGCATTCTGTGACGAATAGAGTAGAAGTGGAATCCGCACTAAGAAGGCAGCTAGAAGCTCCAGGAGCCACACACGTTGTGCTTTCAGGGAGGACGTTCCAGTAAGTCGAGAGTTGTGGCCTCTTTCCTGCGGAGGAATAAACCCCTGTTTTCAGGCAATGCAGTTGGCTGAATTCGCACGTTCTCTGCATAGGAATACCGCTCCTTCGCCCTCGTGGCTCGAAAGCGGCACTCGCGCTGAACCGCTCCGGAGAGTCTGCAGTTGCTGGCCGGTCCATCGCGGTTCTGCCCGAGTGCCGCTTGCAGCCTTCAGCAGCGCTCTCGTTTCTCTCGGATGCCGGGAAAGAGCGACTTCAGCCGGATGCTTTGCTCCGACAAGTGAGCGGCTTCTTCTGCGCACATCTCAATGGAGCGCTTCTGACTTCTCCTTCTGTCCATGCAGAATGCACTACGCTTCTCTCTCATTCTTATCCCTTTCTTCCGAGCGACATTTCGTTTCTGAGTGTTTATCCGATGCTACACTTCAGCATTCTGTGATGAATAGAGTAGAAGAGAAAAGCCCCACTAATAAGGCAGCTAGCAGTTCGAGGAGCGACACACGTTGTGCTTTCAGGGAGGACGTTCCAGAAAGTCGAGAGTTGTGGCTTCTTTCCTGCGGAGAAAAAACCCCCTGTTTTCAGGCAATGCAGTAGGCTGAATTCGCACGTTCTCGGCATAGGAATACCGCACCTCCGCTCTCGTGGCTCGAAAGCGGAATTTGCGGTGAACCACACCGGAGAGTCTGCAGTTGCAGACTACTGCATTGCCTGAAAACAGGGGGTTTTTTCTCCGCAGGAAAGAGGCCACAACTCTCGTCTTTCTGGAACGTCCTCCCTGAAAGCACTAAGTGTGTCGCTCCTGGAGCATCTAGCTGCCTTATTAGTTCGGTTTCCACTTCTACTCTATTCGTCACAGAATGCTGAAGTGTAGCATCGGATAAACACTCCAAAACGAAATGTCGCTCGGAAGAAAGGGATAAGAATGAGAGAGAAGCGTAGTGCATTCTGCATGGACACATGGAGAAGTCAGAAGCGCTCCTTTGCGATGTGCACAGAAGAAGTCGCTCACTGGTCGGAGCAAAGCATCCGGCTGAAGTCGCTCTTTCCCGGCATCCGAGAGAAACGAGAGCGCTGCTGAAGGCTGCAAGCGGCACTCGGGCAGAACCGCGATGGACCGGCCAGCAACTGCAGACTCTCCGGAGCGGTTCAGCGCGAGTACCGCTTTCGAGCCACGAGAGCGAAGGAGCGCTATTCCTATGCCGAGAACGTGCAAATTCAGCGTCCTGCAATGCCTGAAAACAGGGTTTTTTTTCTCCGCAGGAAAGAAGCCACAACACTCGACTTTCTGGAACGTCCTCCCCGAAAGCACTACGTGTGTCGCTCCTGGAGCTTCTAGCTGCCTTCTCAGTGCGGATTCCACTTCTACTCTATTCGTCACAGAATGCTGAAGTGTAGCATCGGATAAACACTCAAAAACGAAAAGTAGCTCGGAACAAAGGGATAAAACAGGTATCTGTGGCTGACAAGGTCATATTTCCAGGGGGAAACCCGGTATTTCTTGGAGAAGATGTGATATATTTGGGAGAAATGTGGCATGTCTGGAAGAAACTGTCCTATTTTGGGGATAAAACGGGTATCTGTGGGTGACAAGGTCCTATTTCAGGAGGAAACCTGGTATTTCTTGGAGAAGATGTCCAACTTGGGGGGAGAAGGCTGGTATTTGAAGGGGAGAAAAGGTCCTATTTCAGGAGGAATCCTGGTATTTCTTGGAGAAGATGTGATATATTTGGGAGAAATGTGGCATTTCTGGAAGAAACTGTCCTCTTTTGGGGATAAAAGAGGTATTTTTGGTGAAAAGGTCCTATTTGAAGGGGGAAACCTGGTATTTCTTGGAGAAGATGTGATATATTTGGGAGAAATGTGGCCTATCTGGAAGAAAATGTCCTCTTTTGGGGATAAAAGAGGAATTTGTGGGTGAAAAGGTCCTATTTGAAGGGGGAAACCTGGTATTTCCTGGAGAATATGTGATATATTTGGGAGAAATGTGGCATGTCTGGAAAAAAATTTCCTATTTTGGGGATAAAACAGGGATCTGTGAGAGAAAAGGTCCTATTTCTAGGGGGAAACCCGGTATTTCTTGGAGAAGATGTGATATATTTGGGAGAAATGTGGCATTTCTGGCAGAAACTGTCCTCTTTTGGGGGTAAAAGATGTATATGTGGGTGAAAAGGTCCTATATGAAGGGGGAAACCTGGTATTTCTTGGAGAAGATGTGATACATTTGGGAGAAATCTGGCCTTTCTGGAAGAAACTGTCCTATTTTGTTGATAAAAGAGGTATTTGTGGGTGAAAAGGTCCTCTTTCAAGGGGGAAACCTGGTATTTCTTGGAGAAGATGTGATATATTTGGGAGAAATCGGGCATTTCTGGAAGAAAATGTCCTATTTTGGGGATAAAACAGGTATTTGTGGGTGAAAAGGTCCTATTTGAACGGGGAACCTGGTATTTCTTGGAGAAGATGTGATATATTTGGGAGAAATGTGGCCTGTCTGGAAGAAACTGTCCTATTTTGGGGATAAAAGAGGTATTTGTGGGAGAAAAGGTCCTATTTGAAGGGGGAAACCTGGTATTTCTTGGAGAAGATGTGATATATTTGGGAGAAATCTGGCCATTCTGGCAGAAACTGTCCTATTTTGGGGATAAAAGAGGTATTTGTGGGAGAAAAGTTCCTATTTGAAGGGGGAAAGCTGGTATTTCTTGGAGAAGATGTGATATATTTGGGAGAATTGTGGCCTTTCTGGCAGAAACTGTCCTCTTTTGGGGATCAAAGAGGTATTTGTGGGTGAAAAGGTCCTATTTGAAGGGGGAAAGCTGGAATTTCTTGGAGAAGATGCGATATATTTGGGAGAAATGTGGCATGTCTGGAAGAAACTGTCCTCTTTTGGGGATAAAAGAGGTATTTGTGGGTGAAAAGTTACTATTTGAAGGGGGAAAGCTGGTATTTCTTGGAGAAGATGTGATATATTTGGGAGAAATGTGGCATTTCTGGCAGAAACTGTCCTATTTTGGGGATTAAACTGGGATCAGTGAGAGAAAAGGTCCTATTTGAAGGGGGAAACCTGGTATTTCTTGGAGGAGATGTGATCTATTTGGGAGAAATCTGGCCTTTCTGGCAGAAACTGTCCTCTTTTGGGGATAAAAGAGGTATTTGAGGGAGAAAAGTTCCTATTTCAAGGGGGAAAGGTGTTATTTCTTGGAGAAGATGTGATAATTTTGGGAGAAATGTGGCATTTCTGGAAGAAACTGTCCTATTTGAGGGATAAAACAGGTATTACAGGGTGAAAAGGTCCTATTTCAGGTGGAATCCTGGTATTTCTTGGAGAAGATGTGCTATATTTGGGAGAAATGTGGCATGTCCGGAAGAAACTGTCCTATTTTGGGGATAAAAGAGGTATTCGTGGGTTAGAAGTTCCTATTTCCAGGTGGAAAACGGGTATTTCTTGGAGAAGATGTGATATATTTGGGTGAAATCTGGCATGTCTGGAAGAAAATGTCCTAACTGGGGGGAGAATGGTGGTATTTGTGGGAGAAAAGGTCCAATTTCAGGAAGAATCCTGGTATTTCTTGGAGAAGATGTGATCTATTTGGGAGAAATCTGGCATGTCTGGAAGAAACTGTCCTATTTTGGGGATAAAAGAGGTATTTGTGGGTGAAAAGGTCCTATTTGAAGGGGGAAACCTGGTATTTCTTGGAAAAGATGTGATATATTTGGGAGCAATGTGGCATGTCTGGAAGAAAAAGTAAAAAAAAAAAGGAGAAGAAAATAGGAAACTTTCTCCCACAAATACCTCTTTTATCCCCAAAAGAGGACAGTTTCTTCCAGAAATGCCACATTTCTCAAAAATATAGCACATCTTCTCCAAGAAATACCAGGTTTCCCCCTTCAAATAGGACCTTTTCACCCACAAATACCTGTTTTATCCCCAAAATAGGACAGTTTCTTCCAGACATGCCACATTTCTCCCAAATATATCGCATCTTCTCCAAGAAATACCAGGTTTCCCCCTTCAAATAGGACCTTTTCTCCCACAAATACCTGTCTGATCCCCAAAAGAGGACAGTTTCTTCCAGAAAGGCCAGATTTCTCCCAAATAGATCACATCTTCTCCAAGAAATACCAGGTTTCCCCCTTCAAATAGGACCTTGTCACACACAAATACCTGTTTGATCCCCAAAATAGGACAGTTTCTTCCAGAAATGCCACATTTCTCCCAAATAGATCACATCTTCTCCAAGAAATACCAGGATTCCTCCTGAAATAGGACCTTTTCTCCCACAAATACCTCTTTTATCCCCAAAAGAGGACAGTTTCTTCCACAAATGCCACATTTCTCCCAAATATATCACATCTTCTCCAAGAAATACCAGGATTCTTCCTGAACTAGGACCTTTTCGCCCAAAAATACCACCATTCTCCTCCCAGTTAGGACATTTTCTTCCAGACATGCCAGATTTCTCCAAAATATATCACGTCTTCTCCAAGAAATACCAGGATTCTTCCTGAACTAGGACCTTTTCGCCCAAAAATACCACCATTCTCCTCCCAGTTAGGACATTTTCTTCCAGACATGCCACATTTCTCCCAAATATATCACATCTTCTCCAAGAAATACCAGCTTTCCCCCTTCAAATAGGACCTTTTCACCCACAAATACCTCTTTTATCCCCAAAATAGGACAGTTTCTTCCAGACATGCCACATTTCTCCCAAATATATCGCATCTTCTCCAAGAAATACCAGCTTTCCCCCTTCAAATAGGATCTTCTCACCCACAAATACCTCTTTTTATCCCCAAAAGAGGACAGTTTCTCCCAGACATGCCACATTTCTCCCAAATATATCACATCTTCTCCAAAAAATACCAGGATTCATCCTGAAATAGGACCTTCTCACCCACAACTACCAGCCTTCACCCCCCAAATTGGACAGTTTCTTCCAGACATGCCACATTTCTCCCAAATAGATCACATCTACTCCAAGAAATACCAGGTTTCCCCCTTCAAATAGGACCTTTTCACCCACATATACCTCTTTTATCCCCAAAAGAGGACAGTTTCTTCCAGAAATGCCACATTTCTCCCAAATATATCACATCTTCTCCAAGAAATACCAGCTTTCCCCCTTCAAATAGGAACTTCTCACCCACATATACCTGCTTTATCCCCAAAATAGGACAGTTTCTTCCGGACATGCCACATTTCTCCCAAATATAGCACATCTTCTCCAAGAAATAATAGGATTCCACCTGAAATAGGACCTTTTCACCCACAAATACCTGTTTTATCCCTCAAATACGACAGTTTCTTCCAGAAATGCCAGATTTCTCCCAAATGTATCACATCTTCTCCAAGAAATACCAGGGTTCCCCCTTCAAATAGGAACTTTTCACCCACAAATACCTCTTTTATCCCCAAAAGAGGTCAGTTTCTTCCAGACATGCCACATTTCTCCCTAATATATCACATCTTCTCCAAGAAATACCAGGATTCTTCCTGAACTAGGACCTTTTCACCCACAAATACCACCATTCTCCTCCCAGTTAGGACATTTTCTTCCAGACATTCCAGATTTCTCCCAAATATATTACGTCTTCTCCAAGAATTACCACGTTTCCCCCTTCAAATAGGACCTTTTCACCCACAAATACCTGTTTTATCCCCAAAAGAGGACAGTTTCTTCCAGACATGCCACATTTCTCCCAAATATATCACATCTTCTCCAAGAAATACCAGGATTCATCCTGAAATAGGACCTTCTCACCCACAACTACCAGACTTCACCCCCCAAATTGGACATTTTCTTCCAGACATGCCAGATTTCTCCCAAATATATCACATCTTCTCCAAGAAATACCAGCTTTCCCCCTTGAAATAGGAACTTTTCACACACAAATACCTCTTTTTCTCCCCAAAAGAGGACAGTTTCTCCCAGACATGCCACATTTCTCCCAAATATATCACATCTTCTCCAAGAAATACCAGGATTCATCCTGAAATAGGACCTTCTCACCCACAACTACCAGACTTCACCCCCCAAATTGGACATTTTCTTCCAGACATGCCAGATTTCTCCCAAATATATCACATCTTCTCCAAGAAATACCAGGTTTCCCCCTTCTAATAGGTCCTTTTCACCCACATATACCTCTTTTATCCGCAAAAGAGGACAGTTTCGGCCAGAAATGCCACATTTCTCCCAAATAGATCACATCTTCTCCAAGAAATAACAGTTTTCCCCCTTCAAATAGGACCTTTTCTCCCACAAGTACCTCTTTTATCCCCAAAAGAGGACATTTTCTTCCAGAAATGCCAGATTTCTTCCAAATATATCACATTTTCTCCAAGAAAGACCACGTTTCCCCCTTCAAATTGGAACTTTTCTCCCTCAAATACCTGCTTTATCCCCAAAATAGGACAGTTTCTTCCGGACATGCCACATTTCTCCCAAATATAGCACATCTTCTCCAAGAAATAACAGGATTCCACCTGAAATAGGAACTTTTCACCCACAAATACCTGTTTTATCCCTCAAACACGACAGTTTCTTCCAGAAATGCCACATTTCTCCCAAATAGATCACATCTTCTCCAAGAAATACCAGCTTTCCCCCTTCAATTAGGAACTTTTCTCCCACAAATACCTCTTTTATCCCCAAAATAGGACTTTTTCTGCCAGAAAGTTCACATTTCTCCCAAATGTATCAAATCTTCTCCAAGAAATACCAGGTTTCCCCCTTCAAATAGGACCTTTTCACCCACCAATACCTGTTGTATCCCCAAAAGAGGACAGTTTCTTCCAGAAATGCCAGATTTCTCCGAAACATGTCACATCTTCTCCAAGAAATACCAGCTTTCCCCCTTCAAATAGGAACTTCTCACCCACATATACCTGCTTTATCCCCAAAATAGGACAGTTTCTTCCGGACATGCCACATTTCTCCCAAATATAGCACATCTTCTCCAAGAAATAACAGGATTCCACCTGAAATAGGACCTTTTCACCCACAAATACCTGTTTTATCCCTCAAATACGACAGTTTCTTCCAGAAATGCCAGATTTCTCCCAAATGTATCACATCTTCTCCAAGAAATACCAGGGTTCCCCCTTCAAATAGGAACTTTTCACCCACAAATACCTCTTTTATCCCCAAAAGAGGTCAGTTTCTTCCAGACATGCCACATTTCTCCCTAATATATCACATCTTCTCCAAGAAATACCAGGATTCTTCCTGAACTAGGACCTTTTCACCCACAAATACCACCATTCTCCTCCCAGTTAGGACATTTTCTTCCAGACATTCCAGATTTCTCCCAAATATATTACGTCTTCTCCAAGAATTACCACGTTTCCCCCTTCAAATAGGACCTTTTCACCCACAAATACCTGTTTTATCCCCAAAAGAGGACAGTTTCTTCCAGACATGCCACATTTCTCCCAAATATATCACATCTTCTCCAAGAAATACCAGGATTCATCCTGAAATAGGACCTTCTCACCCACAACTACCAGACTTCACCCCCCAAATTGGACATTTTCTTCCAGACATGCCAGATTTCTCCCAAATATATCACATCTTCTCCAAGAAATACCAGCTTTCCCCCTTGAAATAGGAACTTTTCACACACAAATACCTCTTTTTCTCCCCAAAAGAGGACAGTTTCTCCCAGACATGCCACATTTCTCCCAAATATATCACATCTTCTCCAAGAAATACCAGGATTCATCCTGAAATAGGACCTTCTCACCCACAACTACCAGACTTCACCCCCCAAATTGGACATTTTCTTCCAGACATGCCAGATTTCTCCCAAATATATCACATCTTCTCCAAGAAATACCAGGTTTCCCCCTTCTAATAGGTCCTTTTCACCCACATATACCTCTTTTATCCGCAAAAGAGGACAGTTTCGGCCAGAAATGCCACATTTCTCCCAAATAGATCACATCTTCTCCAAGAAATAACAGTTTTCCCCCTTCAAATAGGACCTTTTCTCCCACAAGTACCTCTTTTATCCCCAAAAGAGGACATTTTCTTCCAGAAATGCCAGATTTCTTCCAAATATATCACATTTTCTCCAAGAAAGACCACGTTTCCCCCTTCAAATTGGAACTTTTCTCCCTCAAATACCTGCTTTATCCCCAAAATAGGACAGTTTCTTCCGGACATGCCACATTTCTCCCAAATATAGCACATCTTCTCCAAGAAATAACAGGATTCCACCTGAAATAGGAACTTTTCACCCACAAATACCTGTTTTATCCCTCAAACACGACAGTTTCTTCCAGAAATGCCACATTTCTCCCAAATAGATCACATCTTCTCCAAGAAATACCAGCTTTCCCCCTTCAATTAGGAACTTTTCTCCCACAAATACCTCTTTTATCCCCAAAATAGGACTTTTTCTGCCAGAAAGTTCACATTTCTCCCAAATGTATCAAATCTTCTCCAAGAAATACCAGGTTTCCCCCTTCAAATAGGACCTTTTCACCCACCAATACCTGTTGTATCCCCAAAAGAGGACAGTTTCTTCCAGAAATGCCAGATTTCTCCGAAACATGTCACATCTTCTCCAAGAAATACCAGGTTTCCCCCTTCAAATAGGATCTTTTCACCCACAAATACCACTTTTATCCCCAAAAGAGGACTGTTTCTACCAGAAATGCCAGATATCTCCCAAATATATCACATCTTCTCCAAGAAATACCAGGTTTCCCCTTTGAAATAGGACCTTCTCACCCACAAATACCTCTTTTATCCCCAAAATAGGACAGTTTCTTCCAGACATGCTACATTTCTCCCAAATATATCACATCTTCTCCAAGAAATACCAGGATTCCTCCCTGAAATAGGACCATTTCTCCCACAAATACCACCGTTCTCCCCCCAAAGTAGGAAATTTTCTTCCGGACATTCCACATTTCTCCCAAATAGATCACATCTTCTCCAAGAAATACCAGGTTTCCCCCTTCAAATAGGACCTTTTCACCCACAAATACCTATTTGATCCCCAAAAGAGAACAGTTTTTGCCAGAAAGGCCACATTTCTCCCAAATATATCTCATCTTCTTCAAGAAATACCAGGTTTCCACCTTCAAATAGGACCTTTTCTCCCACTGATCCCTGTTTTATCCCCAAAAGAGGACAGTTTCTTCCAGAAATGCCACATTTCTCCCAAATATATCACATCTTCTCCAAGAAATACCAGGATTCCTCCTTGAAATAGGACCTTCTCACCCACAAATACCAGCCTTCTCCCCCCACATAGGACATTTTCCTCCAGACATGCCAGATTTCTTCCAAACATATCACATCTTCTCCAAGAAATACCAGGTTTCCCCCTTCAAATAGGACCTATTCACCCATAAATACCTCTTTTATCCCCAAAATAGGACAGTTTCTTCCTGACATGCCACATTTCTCCTAAATATATGACATCTTCTCCATGAAATACCAGGTTTCCCCCTTCAAATAGGACCTTTTCACCCACAAATACCTCTTTTATCCCAAAAAGAGGACAGTTTCTTCCTGACATGCCACATTTCTCCCAAATATATCACATCTTCTCCAAGAAATACCAGGTTTCCCCCTTCAAATAGGACCTTTTCTCCCACAAATACCTCTTTTATCCCCAAAAGAGGACAGTTTCTTCCAGACATGCCAGATTTCTTCCAAATATATCACATCTCCTCCAAGAAATACCAGGTTTTCCCCTGGAAATAGGACCTTTTCACCCTGTAATACCTGTTTTATCCCCAAAATAGGACAGTTTCTTCCAGACATGCCACATTTCTCCCAAATATATCACATCTTCTCCAAGAAATACCAGGTTTCCCCCTTCAAATAGGACCTTTTCACCCACAAATACCTCTTTTATCCCCAAAAGAGGACAGTTTCTTCCAGAAAGACCACATTTCTCCCAAATACATCACATCTTCTCCAAGAAATACCAGGGTTCCCCCTTCAAATAGGACCTTTTTTCCCACAAATACCTCTTTTATCCCCAAAAGAGGACATTTTCTGCCAGAAAGGCCAGATTTCTCCCAAATGTATCACATCTTCTCCAAGAAACACCAGGTTTCCCCCTTCATATAGGACCTTTTCACCCACATATACCTCTTTTATCCCCAAAATAGGACAGTTTCTTCCAGAAATGCCACATTTCTCCCAAATATATCACATCTTCTCCAAGAAATACCAGGTTTCCCCCTTCAAATAGGACCTTTTCACCCACAAATACCTCTTTTATTCCCAAATGAGGACAGTTTCTTCCAGAAAGGCCACATTTCTCCCAAATATATCACATCTTCTCCAGGAAATACCAGGGTTCCCCCTTCAGATAGGATCTTTTCTTTCACAAATAACTCTTTTATCCCCAAAAGAGGACAGTTTCTGCTAGATTGGCCAGATTTCTCCCAAACATATCACATCTTCTCCAAGAAATTCCAGGTTTCCCCTTCAAATAGGACCTTTTCACCCACAAATACCACCATTCCCCCCCCAGTTAGGACATTTTCTTCCAGAAATGCCACATTTCTCCCAAATATATCACATCTTCTCCAAGAAATACCAGGGTTCCCCCTTCAAATTGGACCTTTTCACCCACAAATACCTCTTTTATCCCCAAAAGAGGACAGTTTCTTCCTGAAATGCCACATTTCTCCCAAATATATCACATCTTCTTCAAGAAATACCAGGTTTCCCCCTCCAAATAGGAACTTTTCACCTTGTAATACCTCTTTTATCCCCAAAAGAGGCCAGTTTCTTCCAGACATGCCTGTTTCTCCCAAATAGATCATATCTTCTCCAAGAAATACCAGCTTTCCCCCTTCAAATAGGACCTTTTCACCCACAAATACCTCTTTTATCCCCAAAGTAGGACAGATTCATCAAGAAATGCCAGATTTCTCCCAAATATATCAAATCTTCTCCAAGAAATACCAGGTTTCCCCCTTCAAATAGGAACTTTTCTCCCACAAATACCTATTTTATCCCCAAAATAGGACATTTTCTTCCAGAAAGGCCACATTTCTCCCAAATAGATCACATCTTCCCCAAGAAATACCACGTTTCCCCCTTCATTTAGGACCTTTTCACCCAGAAATACCTGTTTTATCCCCAAAATTGGTCAGTTTCTTTCAGAAATGCCACTTTTCTCCCAAATATAACACATCTTCTCCAAGAAATACCACGGTTCCACATGAAATAGGACCTTTTCTCCCACAAATACCACAATTCTCCCCCCAGTTAGGACATTTTCTTGCAGAAATGCCAGATTTCTCCCAAATATGTCACGTCTTCTCCAAGAAATACCAGGTTTCCCCCTTCAAATAGGACCTTTTCACCCACAAATACCTCTTTTATCCCCAAAGAGGACAGTTTCTTCCGGTCATGCCACATTTCTCCCAAATATATCACATCTTCTCCAAGAAATACCAGGGTTCCACCAGAAATAGGACCTTTTCTCCCACAAACACCACCATTCTCCCCCCAAGGTAGGACATTTTCTTCCGGACATTCCAGATTTCTCCCAAATAGATCACATCTTCTCCAAGAAATACCAGGTTTCCCCCTTCAAATAGGACCTTTTCTCCCACAAGTACCTCTTTTATCCCCAAAAGAGGACATTTTCTTCCAGAAATGCCAGATTTCTTCCAAATATATCACATTTTCTCCAAGAAAGACCACGTTTCCCCCTTCAAATTGGAACTTTTCTCCCTCAAATACCTGCTTTATCCCCAAAATAGGACAGTTTCTTCCGGACATGCCACATTTCTCCCAAATATAGCACATCTTCTCCAAGAAATAACAGGATTCCACCTGAAATAGGAACTTTTCACCCACAAATACCTGTTTTATCCCTCAAACACGACAGTTTCTTCCAGAAATGCCACATTTCTCCCAAATAGATCACATCTTCTCCAAGAAATACCAGCTTTCCCCCTTCAATTAGGAACTTTTCTCCCACAAATACCTCTTTTATCCCCAAAATAGGACTTTTTCTGCCAGAAAGTTCACATTTCTCCCAAATGTATCAAATCTTCTCCAAGAAATACCAGGTTTCCCCCTTCAAATAGGACCTTTTCACCCACCAATACCTGTTGTATCCCCAAAAGAGGACAGTTTCTTCCAGAAATGCCAGATTTCTCCGAAACATGTCACATCTTCTCCAAGAAATACCAGGTTTCCCCCTTCAAATAGGATCTTTTCACCCACAAATACCACTTTTATCCCCAAAAGAGGACAGTTTCTACCAGAAATGCCAGATATCTCCCAAATATATCACATCTTCTCCAAGAAATACCAGGTTTCCCCTTTGAAATAGGACCTTCTCACCCACAAATACCTCTTTTATCCCCAAAATAGGACAGTTTCTTCCAGACATGCTACATTTCTCCCAAATATATCACATCTTCTCCAAGAAATACCAGGATTCCTCCCTGAAATAGGACCATTTCTCCCACAAATACCACCGTTCTCCCCCCAAAGTAGGAAATTTTCTTCCGGACATTCCACATTTCTCCCAAATAGATCACATCTTCTCCAAGAAATACCAGGTTTCCCCCTTCAAATAGGACCTTTTCACCCACAAATACCTCTTTGATCCCCAAAAGAGGACAGTTTTTGCCAGAAAGGCCACATTTCTCCCAAATATATCTCATCTTCTTCAAGAAATACCAGGTTTCCACCTTCAAATAGGACCTTTTCTCCCACTGATCCCTGTTTTATCCCCAAAAGAGGACAGTTTCTTCCAGAAATGCCACATTTCTCCCAAATATATCACATCTTCTCCAAGAAATACCAGGATTCCTCCTTGAAATAGGACCTTCTCACCCACAAATACCAGCCTTCTCCCCCCACATAGGACATTTTCCTCCAGACATGCCAGATTTCTTCCAAACATATCACATCTTCTCCAAGAAATACCAGGTTTCCCCCTTCAAATAGGACCTATTCACCCATAAATACCTCTTTTATCCCCAAAATAGGACAGTTTCTTCCTGACATGCCACATTTCTCCTAAATATATGACATCTTCTCCATGAAATACCAGGTTTCCCCCTTCAAATAGGACCTTTTCACCCACAAATACCTCTTTTATCCCAAAAAGAGGACAGTTTCTTCCTGACATGCCACATTTCTCCCAAATATATCACATCTTCTCCAAGAAATACCAGGTTTCCCCCTTCAAATAGGACCTTTTCTCCCACAAATACCTCTTTTATCCCCAAAAGAGGACAGTTTCTTCCAGACATGCCAGATTTCTTCCAAATATATCACATCTCCTCCAAGAAATACCAGGTTTTCCCCTGGAAATAGGACCTTTTCACCCTGTAATACCTGTTTTATCCCCAAAATAGGACAGTTTCTTCCAGACATGCCACATTTCTCCCAAATATATCACATCTTCTCCAAGAAATACCAGGTTTCCCCCTTCAAATAGGACCTTTTCACCCACAAATACCTCTTTTATCCCCAAAATAGGACAGTTTCTTCCAGAAAGGCCACATTTCTCCCAAATACATCACATCTTCTCCAAGAAATACCAGGGTTCCCCCTTCAAATAGGACCTTTTTTCCCACAAATACCTCTTTTATCCCCAAAAGAGGACATTTTCTGCCAGAAAGGCCAGATTTCTCCCAAATGTATCACATCTTCTCCAAGAAACACCAGGTTTCCCCCTTCATATAGGACCTTTTCACCCACATATACCTCTTTTATCCCCAAAATAGGACAGTTTCTTCCAGAAATGCCACATTTCTCCCAAATATATCACATCTTCTCCAAGAAATACCAGGTTTCCCCCTTCAAATAGGACCTTTTCACCCACAAATACCTCTTTTATTCCCAAATGAGGACAGTTTCTTCCAGAAAGGCCACATTTCTCCCAAATATATCACATCTTCTCCAGGAAATACCAGGGTTCCCCCTTCAGATAGGATCTTTTCTTTCACAAATAACTCTTTTATCCCCAAAAGAGGACAGTTTCTGCTAGATTGGCCAGATTTCTCCCAAACATATCACATCTTCTCCAAGAAATTCCAGGTTTCCCCTTCAAATAGGACCTTTTCACCCACAAATACCACCATTCCCCCCCCAGTTAGGACATTTTCTTCCAGAAATGCCACATTTCTCCCAAATATATCACATCTTCTCCAAGAAATACCAGGGTTCCCCCTTCAAATTGGACCTTTTCACCCACAAATACCTCTTTTATCCCCAAAAGAGGACAGTTTCTTCCTGAAATGCCACATTTCTCCCAAATATATCACATCTTCTTCAAGAAATACCAGGTTTCCCCCTCCAAATAGGAACTTTTCACCTTGTAATACCTCTTTTATCCCCAAAAGAGGCCAGTTTCTTCCAGACATGCCTGTTTCTCCCAAATAGATCATATCTTCTCCAAGAAATACCAGCTTTCCCCCTTCAAATAGGACCTTTTCACCCACAAATACCTCTTTTATCCCCAAAGTAGGACAGATTCATCAAGAAATGCCAGATTTCTCCCAAATATATCAAATCTTCTCCAAGAAATACCAGGTTTCCCCCTTCAAATAGGAACTTTTCTCCCACAAATACCTATTTTATCCCCAAAATAGGACATTTTCTTCCAGAAAGGCCACATTTCTCCCAAATAGATCACATCTTCCCCAAGAAATACCACGTTTCCCCCTTCATTTAGGACCTTTTCACCCACAAATACCTGTTTTATCCCCAAAATTGGTCAGTTTCTTTCAGAAATGCCACTTTTCTCCCAAATATAACACATCTTCTCCAAGAAATACCACGGTTCCACATGAAATAGGACCTTTTCTCCCACAAATACCACAATTCTCCCCCCAGTTAGGACATTTTCTTGCAGAAATGCCAGATTTCTCCCAAATATGTCACGTCTTCTCCAAGAAATACCAGGTTTCCCCCTTCAAATAGGACCTTTTCACCCACAAATACCTCTTTTATCCCCAAAAGAGGACAGTTTCTTCCGGTCATGCCACATTTCTCCCAAATATATCACATCTTCTCCAAGAAATACCAGGGTTCCACCAGAAATAGGACCTTTTCTCCCACAAACACCACCATTCTCCCCCCAAGGTAGGACATTTTCTTCCGGACATTCCAGATTTCTCCCAAATAGATCACATCTTCTCCAAGAAATACCAGGTTTCCCCCTTCAAATAGGAACTTTTCACCAAAAAATACCTGTTTAATCCCCAAAAGAGGACAGTTTCTGCCAGATAGGCCACATTTCTTCCAAATATATCACATCTTCTCCAAGAAAAACCAGGTTTCCCCCTTGAAATAGGACCTTTTCACCCACAAATACCTCTTTTATCCCCAAAGTAGGACAGATTCATCAAGAAATGCCACATTTCTCCCAAATATATCAAATCTTCTCCAAGAAATACCAGGGTTCCCCCTTCAAATAGGAACTTTTCTCCCTCAAATACCTATTTTATCCCCAAAATAGGACATTTTCTTCCAGAAATGCCACATTTCTCCCAAATATATCACATCTTCTCCAAGAAATACCAGGATTCCTCCTTGAAATAGGACCTTCTCACCCACAAATACCAGCCTTCTCCCCCCATATAGCACATTTTCCTCCAGAAATGCCAGATTTCTCCCAAACATATCATATCTTCTCCAAGAAATACCAGGTTTCCCCCTTCAAATAGGACCTATTCACCCACAAATACCTCTTTTATCCCCAAAAGAGGACAGTTTCTTCCTGACATGCCACATTTCTCCTAAATATATCACATCTTCTCCAAGAAATACCAGGTTTCCCCCTTCAAATAGGACCTTTTCACCCACAAATACCTCTTTTGTCCCCAAAAGAGGACAGTTTCTTCCAGAAATGCCACATTTCTCCCAAATATATCACATCTTCTCCAAGAAATACCAGGTTTCCCCCTTCAAATAGGACCTATTCACCCACAAATACCGGTTTGATCCCCAAAAGAGGACAGTTTCTTCCAGACATGCCACATTTCTCCCAAATATATCACATCTCCTCCAAGAAATACCAGGTTTTCCCCTGGAAATAGGACCTTTTCACCCACAAATACCTGTTTTATCCCCAAAATAGGACATTTTCTTCCAGAAATGCCACATTTCTCCCAAATATATCACATCTTCTCCAAGAAATACCAGGATTCCTCCTTGAAATAGGACCTTCTCACCAACAAATACCTGTTTTATCCCCAAAATAGGACAGTTTCTTCCAGACATGCCAGTTTTCTCCCAAATATATCACATCTTCTCCAAGAAATACCAGGTTTTCCCCTGGAAATAGGACCTTTTCACCCACAAATACCTCTTTTATCCCCAAAAGAGGACAGATTCTTCCAGAAAGGCCACATTTCTCCCAAATAGATCACATCTTCTCCAAGAAATACCAGGTTTCCCCTTCAAATAGGAACTTTTCTCCCACAAATACCTGTTTTATCCCCAAAAGAGGACAGTTTCTTCCAGAAATGCCACATTTCTCCCAAATAGATCACATCCTCTCCAAGAAATACCAGGATTCCTCCTGAAATAGGACCTTTTCTCCCACAACTACCAGACTTCTCCCCCCCCGTAGGACATTTTCCTCCAGACATGCCAGATTTCTCCCAAACATATCACATCTTCTCCAAGAAATACCAGGTTTCCCCCTTCAAATAGGACCTTTTCACCCACAAATACCTCTTTGATCCCCAAAGGAGGACAGTTTCTGCCAGAAAGGCCACAATTCTCCCAAATATATCACATCTTCTCCAAGAAATACCAGCTTTCCCCCTTCAAATAGGACCTTCTCTCCCACTGATCCCTGTTTTATCCCCAAAAGAGGACAGTTTCTTCCAGAAATGCCACATTTCTTCCAAACATATCACATCTTCTCCAAGAAATACCAGGATTCGTCCTTGAAATTGGACCTTCTCACCCACAAATACCTCTTTTATCCCCAAAAGAGGACAGTTTCTTCCTGACATGCCACATTTCTCCTAAATATATCACATCTTCTCCATGAAATACCAGGTTTCCCCCTTCAAATAGGACCTATTCACCCACAAATACCTCTTTTAACCCCAAAAGAGGACAGTTTCTTCCTGACATGCCACATTTCTCCTAAATATATCACATCATCTCCAAGAAATACCAGGTTTCCCCCTTCAAATAGGACCTTTTCACCCACAAATACCTCTTTTATCCCCAAAGAGGACAGTTTCTTCCAGAAATGCCACATTTCTCCCAAATATATCACATCTTCTCCAAGAAATAGCAGGGTTCCCCCTTCAAATAGGACCTTTTCTCCCACAAATACCTGTTTGATCGCCAAAAGAGGGCAGTTTCTTCCAGACATGCCACATTTCTCCCAAATATATCACATCTCCTCCAAGAAATACCAGGTTTTCCCCATCAAATAGGACCTTTTCACCCACAAATACCTGTTTTATCCCCAAAAGAGGACAGTTTCTACCAGAAATGCCACATTTCTCCCAAATATATCACATCTTCTCCAAGAAATACCAGGTTTACCCCTTCAAATAGGACCTTTTCACCCTCAAATACCTGATTGATCCCCAAAATAGGACAGTTTATTCCAGACATGCCAGTTTTCTCCCAAATATATCACATCTTCTCCAAGAAATACCAGGGTTCCCATTGGAAACAGCACCTTTTCATCCACAAATACCTGTTCTATCCCCAAAAGAGGACAGTTTCTGACATAAAGGCAACATTTCTCCCAAATATATCACATCTTCTCCAAGAAATACCAGCTTTCCCCTTCAAATAGGAACTTTTCACCCACAAATACCTCTTTTATCCCCAAAATAGGACAGTTTCTTCCAGAAATGCCACTTTTCTCACAAATATACCACATCTTCTCCAAGAAATTCCACGTTTCCCCCTTCAAATAGGACGTTTTCACCCACAAATACCTGTTTAATCCCCAAAATAGGACATTTTCTTCCTGACATGCCACATTTCTCCCAAATAGATCACATCTTCTCCAAGAAATACCACGTTTCCAACTTCAAATAGGACCTTTTCACCCACAAATACCTGTTTTATCCCCAAAATAGGACAGTTTCTTCCAGACATGCCAGATTTCTCCCAAATATATCACATCTTCTCCAAGAATTACCAGCTTTCCCCCTTCAAATAGGACCTTTTCTCCCACAAATACCTGTTTTATCCCCAAAAGAGGACAGTTTCTTCCAGACATGCCACATTTCTCCCAAATATATCACATCTTCTCCAAGAAATACCAGGTTTCCCCCTTCAAATAGGACCTTTTCACCCACCAATACCTCTTTTATCCCCAAAATAGGACAGTTTCTTCCAGAAATGCCACATTTCTCCAAAATATATCACATCTTCTCAAAGAAATACCAGGATTCCTCCTGAAATAGGATCTTTTCTCCCACAAATACCAGCCTTCTCCCCCGAAAATAGGACAGTTTCTTTCAGAAATGCCACATTTCTCCCAAATATATCACATCTTCTCCAAGAAATACCAGGTTTCCCCCTTCAAATAGGACCTTTTCACCCACAAATACCTCTTGTATCCCCAAAAGAGGACAGTTTCTTCCAGAAATGCCACATTTCTCCCAAATATATCACATCTTCTCCAAGAAACATCACGTTTCCCCCTTCAAATAGGACCTTTTCACCCACAAATACCTCTTTTATCCGCAAAATAGGACAGTTTTTTCCAGAAATGCCACATTTCTCCCAAATGTACCACATCTTCTCCAACAAATTCCAGGATTCCTCCTGAAATAGGAACATTTCACCAACAAATACCTCTTTTATACCCAAAATACGACAGTTTCTTCCAGAAATGCCACAGTTCTCCCAAATAGATCACATCTTCTCCAAGAAATACCAGGTTTCCCCCTTGAAATAGGACCTTTTCACCCACAAATACCTCTTTTATCCCCAAAAGAGGACAGTTTCTTCCTGACATGCCAGATTTCTCCCTAATGTACCACATCTTCTCCAAGAAATACCAAGATTCCCCCTGAAATAGGAAATTTTCTCCCACAAGTACCAGCCTTCTCCCCCCAAATTTGACTTTTTCTTCCAGAAATGCCAGATTTCTCCCAAATATATCACATCTTCTCCAAGAAATACCAGGTTTCCCCCTTCAAATAGGACCTTTTCACCCACAAATACCTCTTTTATGCCCAAAATACGACAGTTTCATCCAGACATGCCGCATTTCTCCCAAATGTATCACATCTTCTCCAAGAAATACCAGCTTTCCCCCTTCAAATAAGAACTTTTCACCCACAAATACCTGTTTTATCCCCAAAATAGGACAGTTTCTTCCAGAAATGCCAGATTTCTCCCAAGTATTTCACATCTTCTTCCAGAAATACCACGTTTCCTTCTTCAAATAGGACCTTTTCACCCACAAATACCTCTTGTATCCCCAAAATAGGACATTTTCTTCCTGACATGCCACATTTCTCCCAAATAGATCACATCTTCTCCAAGAAATACCAGGTTTCCCCCTTCAAATAGGACCTTTTCACCCACAAATACCTCTTTTATTCCCAAAAGAGGACAGTTTCGTCCAGAAATGCCACATTTCTCCCAAATGTACCACATCTTCTCCAAGAAATACCAGGATTCCAACTTCAAATAGGACCTTTTCTCCCACAAATACCTCTTTTATCCCCGAAAGAGGACAGTTTCTTCCAGAAATGCCACATTTCTCACAAATAGATCACATCTTCTCCAAGGAATTCCTGGATTCCTCCTGAAATAGGACCTTTTCTCCCACAAATGCCAGCCTTTTCCCCCCAAAGGAGGAAATTTTCTTCCAGAAATGCCATTTTTCTCCCAAATAGATCACATCTTCTCCAAGAAATACCAGCTTTCCCCCTTCAAATAGGACCTTTTCACCCAAAAATACCTGTTTGATCCCCAAAATAGGACAGTTTCTTCCAGAAATGCCACATTTCTCCCAAATATATCACATCTTCTCCAAGAAATACCAGGTTTCCCCCTTCAAATAGGACCTTTTCACCCACAAATACCAGCATTCTCCCTTCAAATTGGACAGTTTCTTCCAGAAATGCCACATTTCTCCCAAATTTATCACATCTTCTCCAAGAAATACCACGTTTCCGCCCGAAATAGGAGCTGTTCTCCCACAGATACCTCTTTATCCCCAAAATAGGACAGTTTCTTCCAGACATGCCACATTTCTCCCAAATAGAGCACATCTTCTCCAAGAAATACCAGCTTTCCCCCTTCAAATAGGACATTTTCACCCACAAATACCTGTTTTATCCCCAAAATACGACTGTTTCGTCCAGACATGCCACATTTCTCCCAAATATATCACATCTTCTCCAAGAAATACCAGGTTTCCCCCTTCAAATAGGACCTTTTAACCCACAAATACCTGTTTTATCCCCAAAATAGGACATTTTCTTCCAGAAATGCCACATTTCTCCCAAATATATCACATCTTCTCCAAGAAATACCAGCTTTCCCCCTTCAAATAGGACCTTTTCTCCCACAATTACCAGCCTTCTCCCCCCAAAATAGGACAGTTTCTTCCAGACATGCCACATTTCTCCCAAATATATCACATCTTCTCCAAGAAATACCAGGGTTCCCCCTTCAAATAGGACCTTTTCACCCACAAATACCTCTTTGATCCCCAAAAGAGGACAGTTTCTTCCAGAAATGCCACATTTCTCCCAAATGTACCACATCTTCTCCAAGAAATACCAGGATTCCTCCTGAAATAGGACATTTTCACCCACAAATACCAGCCTTCTCCCCCCAAAATAGGACTTTTTCGTCCAGAAATGCCACATTTCTCCCAAATAGATCACATCTTCTCCAAGAAATACCAGGTTTTCCCCTTCAAATAAGACCTTTTCACCCAGAAATACCTGTTTTATCCCCAAAAGAGAACAGTTTTTCCAGAAATGCCACATTTCTCCCAAATAGATCACATCTTCTCCAAGAAATACCAGGTTTCCCCCTTCAAATAGGACCTTTTCACCCACAAATACCTCTTTTATCCCCAAAATAGAACAGTTTCTGCCAGAAATGCCACATTTCTCCAAAATATATCACATCTTGTACAAGAAATACCAGGTTTCCCCCTGGAAATAGGACCTTTTCACCCTCAAATACCTCTTTTATCCCCAAAATTGGACAGTTTCTTCCAGAAATGCCATATTTCTCCCAAATATATCACATCTTCTCCAAGAAATACCAGGTTTCCCCTTGAAATAGGACCTTTACACCCACAAATACCTCTTTTATCCCCAAAATAGGACAGTTTCTTCCTGACATGCCAGATTTCTCCCAAATGTTCCACATCTTCTCCAAGAAATACCTAGATTCCCCCTGAAATAGGAAATTTTCACCCACAAGTACCAGCCTTCTCCCCCCAAATTTGACTTTTTCTTCCAGAAATGCCATTTTTCTCCCAAATAGATCACATCTTCTCCAAGAAATACCAGGTTTCCCCCTTCAAATAGGACATTTTCACACACAAATACCTCTTTTATCCCCAAAATAGAACAGTTGCTTCCAGAAATGCCACATTTCTCCCAAATATATCACATCTTCTCCAAGAAATACCAGGTTTCCCCCTTCAAATAGGACCTTTTCACCCACAAATACCAGCATTCTCCCTTCAAATTGGACAGTTTCTTCCAGAAATGCCACATTTCTCCCAAATATATCACATCTTCTCCAAGAAATACCAGCTTTCCGCCCGAAATAGGAGCTGTTCTCCCACAAATACCTCTTTATCCCCAAAAGAGGACAGTTTCTTCCAGAAATGCCACATTTCTCCCAAATATATCACATCTTCTCCAAGAAATACCAGGTTTCCCCCTTGAAATAGGACATTTTCACCCTCAAATACCTGTTTTATCCCCAAAATACGACAGTTTCTTCCAGACATGCCACATTTCTCCCAAATAGATCACATCTTCTCCAAGAAATACCAGCTTTCCCCCTTCAAATAGGACCTTTTAACACACAAATACCTCTTTTATCCCCAAAAGAGGACATTTTCTTCCGGAAATGCCACATTTCTCCCAAATATATCACATCTTCTCCAAGAAATACCAGCTATCCCCCTTGAAATAGGACCTTTTCTCCCACAATTACCAGCCATCTCCCCCCAAAATATGACATTCTCTTCCAGAAATGCCACATTTCTCCCAAATAGATCACATCTTCTCCAAGAAATACCAGGGTTCCCCCTTCAAATAGGACCTTTTTTCCCACCAATACCTGTTTTATCCCCAAAAGAGGACAGTTTTTCCAGAAATGCCACATTTCTCCCAAATGTACCACATCTTCTCCAAGAAATACCAGGATTCCTCCTGAAATAGGACCTTTTCTCCCACAAATACCAGTCTTCTCCCCCCAAAATAGGACTTTTTCGTCCAGAAATGCCACATTTCTCCCACATATATCACATCTTCAACAAGAAATACCAGGTTTTTCCCTTCGAATAAGACCTTTTCACCCAGAAATACCTGTTTTATCCCCAAAAGAGGACAGTTTCTTCCAGAAATGCCACATTTCTCCCAAATAGATCACATCTTCTCCAAGAAATACCAGGTTTCCCCCTTCAAATAGGACCTTTTCACCCACAAATACCTCTTTTATCCCCAAAATAGAACAGTTTCTGCCAGAAATGTCACATTTCTCCCAAATATAGCACATCTTCTCCAAGAAATAACAGGTTTCCCCCTTCAAATAGGACCTTTTCAGCCACAAATACCTCTTTAATCCCCAAAATAAGACAGTTTTTCCAGAAATGCCATATTTCTCCCAAATATATCACATCTTGTACAAGAAATACCACGTTTCCCCCTGGAAATAGGACCTTTTCACCCTGTAATACCACTTTTATCTCCAAAATAGGACATTTTCTTCCAGACATGCCACATTTCTCCCAAATATATCACATCTTCTCCAAGAAATACCAGGTTTCCAACTTCAAATAGGACCTTTTCACCCACAAATACCTCTTTTATCCCCAAAATAGGAGAGTTTCTTCCTGACATGCCAGATTTCTCCCAAATGTACCACATCTTCTCCAAGAAATAGCAAGATTCCCCCTGAAATAGGAAATTTTCTCCCACAAGTACCAGCCTTCTCCCCCCAAATTTGAATTTTTCTTCCAGAAATGCCAGATTTCTCCCAAATATATCACATCTTCTCCAAGAAATACCAGCTTTCCCCCTTCAAATAGGTCCTTTTCACCCACAAATACCTGTTTTATCCCCAAAATACGACAGTTTCATCCAGACATGCCGCATTTCTCCCAAATATATCACATCTTCTCCAAGAAATACCGCGTTTCCCCCTTCAAATAAGAACTTTTCAACCACAAATACCTCTTTTATCCCCCAAATAGGACAGTTTCTTCCAGATATGCCAGATTTCTCCCAAGTATTACACATCTTCTTCCAGAAATACCACGTTTCCTTCTTCAAATAGGACCTTTTCACCCACAAATACCTCTTGTATCCCCAAAATAGGACATGTTCTTCCTGACATGCCACATTTCTCCCAAATATATCACATCTTCTCCAAGAAATACCACGTTTCCTTCTTCAAATAGGACCTTTTCACCCACAA
Organism: Lophura swinhoii; assembly: GCA_030408155.1. NCBI lineage: Eukaryota > Metazoa > Chordata > Aves > Galliformes > Phasianidae > Lophura > Lophura swinhoii. Next base: position 13,289,034 of record CM059471.1, read on the forward strand.
ATACCTCTTTTTTCCCGAAAATAGGGCAGTTTCGTCCAGAAATGCCACATTTCTTCCAAATGTACCACATCTTCTACTAGAAATACCAGGGTTCCCCTTCAAATAGGACCTTTTCACCCACAAATACCTCTTTTATCCCCAAAATAGGACAGTTTTTCCAGAAATGCCATATTTCTCCCAAATATATCACATCTTGTACAAGAAATACCACGTTTCCCCCTGGAAATAGGACCTTTTCACCCACAAATACCTGTTTCACCCCAAAATAGGACAGTTTCTTCCAGAAATGCCACATTTCTCCCAAATGTACCACATCTTCTCCAAGAAATACCAGGATTCCTCCTGAAATAGGACCTTTACTCCCACAAATACCAGCCTTCTCCCCCCAAATTGGACTTTTTCTTCCAGAAATGCCAGATTTCTCACAAATAGATCACATCTTCTCCAAGAAATACCAGGTTCCCCCTTGAAATAGGACCTTTTCACCCACCAATACCTCTTTTATCCCCAAAATAGGACAGTTTCTTCCAGAAATGCCACATTTCTCCCAAATATATCACATCTTCAACAAGAAATACCAGGTTTTCCCCTTCAAATACGACCTTTTCACCCACAAATACCTTTTTTAACCCCAAAAGAGAACAGTTTCTTCCAGAAATGCCAGATTTCTCCCAAATATATCACATCTTCTCCAAGAAATACCAGCTTTCCCCCTTCAAATAGGACCTTTTCACCCTCAAATACATGTCTTATCCCCAGAAGAGGACAGTTTCTTCCAGAAATGCCACATTTCTCCCAAATATATCACATCTTCTCCAAGAAATACCAGGTTTCCCCCTTCAAATACGACCTTTTCACCCACAAATACATGTTTGATCCCCAAAATAGGACAGTTTTTCCAGAAATGCCACATTTCTCCCTAATATAGCACATCTTGTACAAGAAATACCAGGTTTCCCCCTTCAAATAGGACCTTTTCACCCTGTAATACCACTTTTATCTCCAAAATAGGACATTTTCTTCCAGACATGCCACATTTCTCCCAAATATATCACATCTTCTCCATGAAATACCAGGTTTCCCCTTGAAATAGGACCTTTTCACCCACAAATACCACTTTTATCCCCAAAATAGGACATTTTCTTCCAGACATGCCAGATTTCTCCCAAATGTACCACAACTTCTCCAAGAAATACCAAGATTCCGCCTGAAATAGGAAATTTTCTCCCACAAATACCTGCCTTCTCCCCCCAAATTTGACTTTTTCTTCCAGAAATGCCAGATTTCTCCCAAATATATCACATATTCTCATAGAATTACCAACTTTCCCCCTTCAAATATAAACTTTTCACCCACAAATACCTGTTTTATCCCCAAAAGAGGACAGATTCTGCCAGAAATGCCACATTTCTCCCAAATATATCACATCTTCTCCAAGAAATACCAGGTTCCCCCTTGAAATAGGACCTTTTCACCCACCAATACCTCTTTAATCCCAAAAATAGGACAGTTTCTTCCAGAAATGCCACATTTCTCCCAAATATATCACATCTTCAACAAGAAATACCTGCTTTCCCCCTTCAAATAGGACCTTTTCACCCACCAATACCTCTTTTATCCCCAAAATAGGACAGTTTCTTCCAGAAATGCCACATTTCTCCCAAATATATCACATCTTCTCCAAGAAATACCAGCTTTCCCCCTTCAAATAGGACCTTTTCACCCACCAGTACCTCTTTTATCCCCAAAATAGGACAGTTTCTTCCTGAAATGCCACATTTCTCCCAAACATATTACATCTTCTCCAAGAAATACCAGGATTCCTCCTGATATAGGACCTTTTCTCCCACAAATACCAGCCTTCTGCCCCCAAAATATGACATTTTCTTCCAGAAATGCCACATTTCTCCCAAATATATCACATCATCTCCAAGAAATACCAGGTTCCCCCTTCAAATAGGAACTTTTCACCCACAAATACCTGTTTTATCCCCAAAATACGACAGTTTCTTCCAGACATGCCACATTTCTCCCAAATAGATCACATCTTCTCCAAGAAATACCAGGGTTCCCCCTTCAAATAGGACCTTTTCACCCACAAATACCTGTTTGATCCCCAAAATACGACAGTTTCTTCCAGAAATGCCACATTTCTTCCAAATAGATCACATCTTCTCCAAGAAATACCAGGTTTCCCCCTTCAAATAGGACCTTTTCACCCACAAAAACCTCTTTTATCCCCAAAATAGGACAGTTTCTTCCTGAAATGCCACATTTCTCCCAAACATATCACATCTTCTCCAAGAAATACCAGGATTCCTCCTGAAATAGGACCTTTTCTCCCACAAATACCAGCCTTCTCCCCCCAAAATAGGAATTTTTCTTCCTGAAATGCCACATTTCTCCCAAATATATCACATCTTCAACAAGAAATACCAGGTTTTCCCCTTCAAATACGACCTTTTCACGCACAAATACCTGTTTTATCCCCAAAAGAGAACAGTTTCTTCCAGAAATGCCACATTTCTCCCAAATATATCACATCTTCTCCAAGAAATACCAACTTCCCCCTTCAAATAGGACCTTTTCACCCTGCAAATACGTGTTTTATCTCCAAAATAGGACATTTTCTTCCAGAAATGCCACATTTATCCCAAATATATCACATCTTCTCCAAGAAATACCAGGTTTCCCCCTTCAAATAGGACCTTTTCACCCACCAATACCTGTTTTATCCCCAAAATAGGACAGTTTCTACCAGAAATGCCACATTTCTCCCAAATAGATCACATCTTCTCCATGAAATACCAGGTTTCCCCCTTCAAATAGGACCTTTTCACCCACTAATACGTCTTTTATCCCCAAAATAGGACAGTTTCTTCCTGAAATGCCACATTTCTCCCAAATATATCACATCTTCTCATAGAAATACCAACTTTCCCCCTTCAAATAGGACCTTTTCACCCACAAATACCTCTTTTATCCCCAAAATAGAACAGTTTCTTCCAGACATGCCACATTTCTCCCAAATATATCACATCTTCTTCAAGAAATACCAGGATTCCCCTTGGAAATAGGACATTTTCTCCCACAAATACCAGCCTTCTACCCCCAAATTGTACTTTTTCTTCCAGAAATGCCACATTTCTCCCAAATATATCACATCTTCTCCAAGAAATACCAGGTTTTCCCCTTCAAATAGGACATTTTCACCCACAAATACCTGTTTTATCCCCATAAGAGGACAGTTTCTTCCAGAAATGCCTCATTTCTCCCAAACATATCACATCTTCTCCAAGAAATACCAGGATTCCTCCTGAAATAGGACATTTTCACCCACAAATACCAGCCTTCTCCCCCCAAAATAGTTCTTCTTCTTCCAGACATGCCAAATTTCTCCCAAATATATCACATCTTCAACAGGAAATACCAGGTTTTCCCCTTCAAATACGACCTTTTCACCCACAAATACCTGTTTTATCCCCAAAAGAGAACAGTTTCTTCCAGAAATGCCACATTTCTCCCAAATAGATCACATCTTCTCCAAGAAATACCAGGTTTCCCCCTTCAAATAGGAACTTTTCACCCACAAATACCTCTTTTATCCCCAAAAGAGGACAGTTTCTTTCTGACATGCCACTTTTCTTCCAAATAGATCACATCTTCTCCAAGAAATACCAGGTTTCCCCCTTCAAATAGGACCTTTTCACCCACAAATACCTCTTTTATCCCCAAAATAGGGCAGTTTTTCCAGAAATGCCATAGTTCTCCCAAATATATCACATCTTCTCCAAGAAATACCAGCTTTCCCCCTTCAAATAGGACCTTTTCTCCCACAAATACCTGTTTTATCTCCAAAATAGGACATTTTCTTCCAGAAATGCCACATTTCTCCCAAATATATCACATCTTCTCCAAGAAATACCAGGTTCCCCCTTGAAATAGGACCTTTTCACCCACAAATACCACTTTTATCCCCAAAATAGGACATTTTCTTCCAGACATGCCAGATTTCTCCCAAATGTACCACATCTTCTCCAAGAAATACCAAGATTCCTCCTGAAATAGGAAATTTTCTCCCACAAATACCAGCCTTCTCACCCCAAATTTGACTTTTTCTTCCAGAAATGCCACATTTCTCCCAAATATATCACATCTTCTCCAAGAAATACCAGGTTTCCCCCTTCAAATAGGAACTTTTCACCCACAAATACCTGTTTTATCCCCAAAATAGGACAGTTTCTTCCTGAAATGCCACATTTCTCCCAAACATATCACATCTTCTCCAAGAAATACCAGGATTCCTCCTGAAATAGGACCTTTTCTCCCTCAAATACCAGCCTTCTCCCCCCAAAATAGGACTTTTTCTTCCAGAAATGCCACATTTCTCCCAAATATAGCACATCTTCAACAAGAAATACCAGGTTTCCCCCTTGAAATAGGACCTTTTCACCCACAAATACCTGTTAGATCCCCAAAATAGGACAGTTTCTTCCAGAAATGCCACATTTCTCCCAAATATATCACATCTTCTCCAAGGAATTTTAGGATTACCCCTGAAATAGGACCTTTTCTCCCACAAATACCTGTTTTATCCCCAAAAGAGGACAGTTTCTACCAGAAATGCCACATTTCTCCCAAATATATCACATCTTCTCCAAGAAATACCAGGATTCCCCCTGGAAATACGACCTTTTCACCCACAAATACCTGTTTTATCCCCAAAATAGGACAGTTTCTTCCAGAAATGCCACATTTCTCCCAAATTTATCACATCTTCTCCAAGAAATACCAGGTTTCCCCCCGGAAATAGGACCTTTTCACCCACCAATACCTGTTTTATCCCCAAAATAGGACAGTTTCTACCAGAAATGCCACATTTCTCCATAATATATCACATCTTCTCCATGAAATACCAGGTTTCCCCCTTCAAATAGGAACTTTTCACCCACAAATACCTCTTTTATCCCCAAAAGAGGACAGTTTCTTCCAGAAATGCCACATTTCTCCCAAATATATCACATCTTCTCATAGAAATACCAACTTTCCCCCTTCAAATAGGACCTTTTCACCCACAAATACCTGTTTTATCCCCAAAAGAGGACAGATTCTGCCAGAAATGCCACATTTCTCCCAAATATATCACATCTTCTTCAAGAAATACCAGGATTCCCCCTTGGAAATAGGACCTTTTCTCCCACAAATACCTGTTTTATCCCCAAAATAGGACAGTTTCTTCCTGAAATGCCACATTTCTCCCAAACATATCACATCTTCTCCAAGAAATACCAGGATTCCTCCTGAAATAGGACCTTTTCTCCCACAAATACCAGCCTTCTCCCCCCAAAATAGGACTTTTTCTTCCAGAAATGCCACATTTCTCCCAAATATATCACATCTTCAACAAGAAATACCAGGTTTCCCCCTTGAAATAGGACCTTTTCACCCACAAATACCTATTTGATCCCCAAAAGAGAACAGTTTCTTCCAGAAATGCCACATTTCTCCCAAATAGATCACATCTTCTCCAAGAAATACCAGGTTTCCACCTTCAAATAGGAACTTTTCACCCACAAATACCTGTTAGATCCCCAAAATAGGACAGTTTCTACCAGAAATGCCACATTTCTCCCAAATAGATCACATCTTCTCCAAGAAATACCAGGTTTCCCCCTGGAAATAGGAGCTGTTCTCCCACAAATACCTCTTTATCCCCAAAAGAGGACAGTTTCTTCCACAAAGGCCACATTTCTCCCAAATATATCACATCTTCTCCAAGAAATACCAGGTTCCCCCTTCAAATAGGACATTTTCACCCACTAATACCTGTTTTATCCCCTAAATAGGACAGTTTATTCCAGACATGCCACATTTCTCCCAAATACATCACATCTTCTCCAAGAAATACCAGGTTCCCCCTTGAAATAGGACATTTTCACCCACAAATACCTCTTTTATCCCCAAAAGAGGACAGTTTCTTCCAGAAATGCCACATTTCTCAAAAATATATCACATCTTCTCCAAGAAATACCAGGTTTCCCCCTTCAAATAGGAACTTTTAACACACAAATACCTCTTTTATCCCCAAAATAGGACAGTTTCTTCCAGAAAGGCCACATTTCTCCCTAGTAGACCACATCTTCTCCAAGAAATACCAGCTTTCCCCCTTCAAATAGGACCTTTTCACCCACAAATACCTCTTTTATCCCCAAAAGAGGACAGTTTCTTACTGACATGCCAATTTTCTCCCAAATATATCACATCTTCTCCAAGAAATACCAGGTTTCCCCCTTGAAATAGGACCTTTTCACCCACAAATACCTCTTTTATCCCCATAAGAGAACAGTTTCTTCCAGAAATGCCACATTTCTCCCAAATAGATCACATCTTCTCCAAGAAATACCAGGTTTCCCCCTTCAAATAGGAACTTTTCACCCACAAATACCTGTTAGATCCCCAAAATAGGACAGTTTCTACCAGAAATGCCACATTTCTCCCAAATATATCACATCTTCTCCAAGAAATACCAGGATTCCCCCTTCAAATAGGACCTTTTCACCCACAAATACCAGCCTTCTCCCCCCAAATTGGACTTTTTCTTCCAGAAATGCCACATTTCTCCCAAATATATCACATCTTCAACAAGAAATACCAGGTTTCCCCCTTCAAATAGGACCTTTTCACCCACAAATACCTGTTTGATCCCCAAAATAGGACAGTTTCTTCCAGAAATGCCACATTTCTTCAAAATATATCACATCTTCTCCAAGGAATTCCAGGATTACCCCTGAAATAGGACCTTTTCTCCCACAAATACCTGTTTTATCCCCAAAAGAGGACAGTTTCTACCAGAAATGCCACATTTCTCCCAAATATATCACATCTTCTCCAAGAAATACCAGGTTTCCCCCTGGAAATACGACCTTTTCACCCACCAATACCTGTTTGATCCCGAAAATAGGACAGTTTCTTCCAGAAATGCCACATTTCTCCCAAATATATCACATCTTCTCCAAGAAATACCAGGTTTCCCCCCGGAAATAGGACCTTTTCACCCACCAATACCTGTTTTATCCCCAAAATAGGACAGTTTCTACCAGAAATGCCACATTTCTCCAAAATATATCACATCTTCTCCAAGAAATACCAGGTTTCCCCCTTCAAATAGGAACTTTTCACCCACAAATACCTCTTTTATCCCCAAAATAGGACAGTTTCTTCCAGAAATGCCACATTTCTCCCAAATATATCACATCTTCTCATAGAAATACCAACTTTCCCCCTTCAAATAGGACCTTTTCACCCACAAATACCTGTTTTATCCCCAAAAGAGGACAGATTCTGCCAGAAATGCCACATTTCTCCCAAATATATCACATCTTCTTCAAGAAATACCAGGATTCCCCCTGGAAATAGGACCTTTTCTCCCACAAATACCAGCCTTCTACCCCCAAATTGTACTTTTTCTTCCAGAAATGCCACATTTCTCCCAAATATATCACATCTTCTCCAAGAAATACCAGGTTTCCCCCTTCAAATAGGACCTTTTCACCCACAAATACTTGTTTTTTCCCCAAAAGAGGACAGTTTCTTCCTGAAATGCCACATTTCTCCCATACATATCACATCTTCTCCAAGAAATACCAGGATTCCTCCTGAAATAGGACCTTTTCACCCGCAAATACCAGCCTTCTCCCCCCAAAATAGGTCTTCTTCTTCCAGACATGCCAAATTTCTCCCAAATATATCACATCTTCAACAGGAAATACCAGGTTTTCCCCTTCAAATACGACCTTTTCACCCACAAATACCTGTTTTATCCCCAAAAGAGAACAGTTTCTTCCAGAAATGCCACATTTCTCCCAAATACATCACATCTTCTCCAAGAAATACCAGCTTTCTCCCTTCAAATAGGACCTTTTCACCCACAAATACCTCTTTTATCCCCAAAAGAGGACAGTTTCTTACTGACATGCCACTTTTCTTCCAAATAGATCACATCTTCTCCAAGAAATACCAGGTTTCCCCCTTCAAATAGGACCTTTTCACCCACAAATACCTCTTTTATCCCCAAAATACGACAGTTTTTCCAGAAATGCCACATTTCTCCCAAAATTATCACATCTTCTCCAAGAAATAACACCTTTCCCCCTTGAAATAGGAACTTTTCTCCCTCAAATACCTCTTTTATCCCCAAAAGAGGACAGTTTCTGCCAGAAAGGCCAGATTTCTCCCAAATAGATCACATCTCCTCCAAGAAATACCAGGTTTCCCCCTTCAAATAGGACCTTTTCTCTCACTGATCCCTGTTTTATCCCCAAAATAGGACAGTTTCTGCCACAAATGCCACATTTCTCCCAAATATATCACATCTTCTCCAAGAAATACCAGCTTTCCCCCTTCAAATAGTAACTTTTCACCCACAAATACCTCTTTTATCCCCAAAAGAGAACAGTTTCTACCAGAAATGCCACATTTCTCCAAAATATATCACATCTTCTCCAAGAAATACCAGGATTCCCCCTGGAAATAGGTCCTTTTCTCCCACAAATACCAGCCTTCTCCCCCCAAATTGGACTTTTTCTTCAGGAAATGCCACATTTCTCCCAAATATATCACATCTTCTCCAAGAAATACCAGGTTTCCCCCTTCAAATAGGAACTTTTCTCCCACAAATACCTGTTAGATCCCCAAAATAGGACAGTTTCTTCCAGAAATGCCACATTTCTCCCAAATATATCACATCTTCTCCAAGGAATTTTAGGATTACCCCGGAAATAGGACCTTTTCGCCCACAAATACCTCTTTTATCCCCAAAAGAGGACAGTTTCTACCAGAAATGCCAGATTTCTCCCAAATATATCACATCTTCTCCAAGAAATACCAGGTTTCCCCCTGGAAATACGACCTTTTCACCCACAAATACCTGTTTGATCCCGAAAATAGGACAGTTTCTTCCAGAAATGCCACATTTCTCCCAAATTTATCACATCTTCTCCAAGAAATACCAGGTTTCCCCCCGGAAATAGGACCTTTTCACCCACCAATACCTGTTTTATCCCCAAAATAGGACAGTTTCTACCAGAACTGCCACATTTCTCCCAAATATATCAAATCTTCTCCATGAAATACCAGCTTTCCCCCTTCAAATAGGACCTTTTCACCCACAAATACCTCTTTTATCCCCAAAAGAGGACAGTTTCTTCCAGAAATGCCACATTTCTCCCAAATATATCACATCTTCTCCAAGAAATACCAACTTTCCCCCTTCAAATAGGACCTTTTCACCCACAAATACCTGTTTTATCCCCAAAAGAGGACAGATTCTGCCAGAAATGCCACATTTCTCCCAAATATATCACATCTTCTTCAAGAAATACCAGGATTCCCCCTGGAAATAGGACCTTTTCTCCCACAAATACCAGCCTTCTACCCCCAAATTGTACTTTTTCTTCCAGAAATGCCACATTTCTCCCAAATATATCACATCTTCTCCAAGAAATACCAGGTTTCCCCCTTCAAATAGGACCTTTTCACCCACAAATACTTGTTTTTTCCCCAAAAGAGGACAGTTTCTTCCTGAAATGCCACATTTCTCCCAAACATATCACATCTTCTCCAAGAAATACCAGGATTCCTCCTGAAATAGGACCTTTTCACCCGCAAATACCAGCCTTCTCCCCCCAAAATAGGTCTTCTTCTTCCAGACATGCCAAATTTCTCCCAAATATATCACATCTTCAACAGGAAATACCAGGTTTTCCCCTTCAAATACGACCTTTTCACCCACAAATACCTGTTTTATCCCCAAAAGAGAACAGTTTCTTCCAGAAATGCCACATTTCTCAAAAATATATCACATCTTCTCCAAGAAATACCAGCTTTCTCCCTTCAAATAGGACCTTTTCACCCACAAATACCTCTTTTATCCCCAAAAGAGGACAGTTTCTTACTGACATGCCACTTTTCTTCCAAATAGATCACATCTTCTCCAAGAAATACCAGGTTTCCCCCTTCAAATAGGACCTTTTCACCCACAAATACCTCTTTTATCCCCAAAATACGACAGTTTTTCCAGAAATGCCACATTTCTCCCAAATAGATCACATCTTCTCCAAGAAATACCAGCTTTCCCCCTTCAAATAGGACCTTTTCACCCACAAATACCTGTTTTATCTCCAAAATAGGACATTTTCTTCCAGAAATGCCACATTTCTCCCAAATATATCACATCTTCAACAGGAAATGCCAGGTTTCCCCCTTGAAATAGGACCTTTTCACCCACAAATACCTATTTGATCCCCATAAGAGAACAGTTTCTTCCTGAAATGCCACATTTCTCCCAAATATATCACATCTTCTCCAAGAAATACCAGGTTTCCCCCTTCAAATAGGACCTTTTCACCCACAAATACCTCTTTTATCCCCAAAAGAGAACAGTTTCTACCAGAAATGCCACATTTCTCCAAAATATATCACATCTTCTCCAAGAAATACCAGGATTCCCCCTGGAAATAGGTCCTTTTCTCCCACAAATACCAGCCTTCTCCCCCCAAATTGGACTTTTTCTTCAGGAAATGCCACATTTCTCCCAAATATATCACATCTTCTCCAAGAAATACCAGCTTTCCCCCTTCAAATAGGAACTTTTCTCCCACAAATACCTGTTAGATCCCCAAAATAGGACAGTTTCTTCCAGAAATGCCACATTTCTCCCAAATATATCACATCTTCTCCAAGGAATTTTAGGATTACCCCTGAAATAGGACCTTTTCTCCCACAAATACCTCTTTTATCCCCAAAAGAGGACAGTTTCTACCAGAAATGCCAGATTTCTCCCAAATATATCACATCTTCTCCAAGAAATACCAGGTTTCCCCCTGGAAATACGACCTTTTCACCCACAAATACCTGTTTGATCCCGAAAATAGGACAGTTTCTTCCAGAAATGCCACATTTCTCCCAAATTTATCACATCTTCTCCAAGAAATACCAGGTTTCCCCCCGGAAATAGGACCTTTTCACCCACCAATACCTGTTTTATCCCCAAAATAGGACAGTTTCTACCAGAACTGCCACATTTCTCCCAAATATATCACATCTTCTCCATGAAATACCAGCTTTCCCCCTTCAAATAGGACCTTTTCACCCACAAATACCTCTTTTATCCCCAAAAGAGGACAGTTTCTTCCAGAAATGCCACATTTCTCCCAAATATATCACATCTTCTCCAAGAAATACCAGCTTTCCCCCTTCAAATAGGACCTTTTCACCCACAAATACCTGTTTTATCCCCAAAAGAGGACAGATTCTGCCAGAAATGCCACATTTCTCCCAAATATATCACATCTTCTTCAAGAAATACCAGGATTCCCCCTGGAAATAGGACCGTTTCTCCCACGAATACCAGCCTTCTACCCCCAAATTGTACTTTTTCTTCCAGAAATGCCACATTTCTCCCAAATATATCACATCTTCTCCAAGAAATACCAGGTTTCCCCCTTCAAATAGGACCTTTTCACCCACAAATACCTCTTTTATCCCCAAAAGAGGACAGTTTCTTCCAGAAATGCCAGATTTCTCCCAAATAGATCACATCTTCTCCTAGAAATATCAGGTTTACCCCTTCAAATAGGACCTTTTCACCCACAAATACCTGTTTTATCCCCAAAATAGGACAGTTTCTTCCTGAAATGCCACATTTCTCCCAAACATATCACATCTTCTCCAAGAAATACCAGGATTCCTCCTGAAATAGGACCTTTTCACCCACAAATACCAGCCTTCTCCCCCCAAAATAGGTCTTCTTCTTCCAGACATGCCAAATTTCTCCCAAATATATCACATCTTCAACAGGAAATACCAGGTTTTCCCCTTCAAATAAGAACTTTTCACCCACAAATACCTGTTTTATCCCCAAAAGAGAACAGTTTCTTCCAGAAATGCCACATTTCTCCCAAATAGATCACATATTCTCCAAGAAATACCAGGTTTCCCCCTTCAAATAGGACCTTTTCACCCACAAATACCTGTTTTATCCCCAAAAGAGGACAGTTTCTTCCAGACATGCCACTTTTCTCCCAAATAGATCACATCTTCTCCAAGAAATACCAGGTTTCCCCCTTCAAATAGGACCTTTTCACCCTCAAATACCTGTTTTATCCCCAAAATAGGACAGTTTCTTCCAGAAATGCCACATTTCTCCCAAATATATCACATCTTCTCCAAGAAATACCAGCTTTCCCCCTTCAAATAGGACCTTTTCACCCACAAATACCTGTTTTATCTCCAAAATAGGACATTTTCTTCCAGAAATGCCACATTTCTCCCAAATAGATCACATCTTCTCCAAGAAATACCAGGTTCCCCCTTGAAATAGGACCTTTTCACCCACAAATACCACTTTTATCCCCAAAATAGGACATTTTCTTCCAGACATGCCAGATTTCTCCCAAATGTACCACATCTTCTCCAAGAAATACCAAGATTCCTCTTGAAATAGGAAATTTTCTCCCACAAATACCAGCCTTCTCACCCCAAATTGGACTTTTTCTTCCAGAAATGCCACATTTCTCCCAAATAGATCACATCTTCTCCAAGAAATACCAGGTTTCCCCCTTCAAATAGGAACTTTTCACCCACAAATACCACTTTTATCCCCAAAATAGGACAGTTTCTTCCTGAAATGCCACATTTCTCCCAAACATATCACATCTTCTCCAAGAAATACCAGGATTCCTCCTGAAATAGGACCTTTTCTCCCACAAATACCAGCCTTCTCCCCCCAAAATAGGACTTTTTCTTCCAGAAATGCCACATTTCTCCTAAATATATCACATCTTCAACAAGAAATACCAGGTTTCCCCCTTGAAATAGGACCTTTTCACCCACAAATACCTATTTGATCCCCAAAAGAGAACAGTTTCTGCCAGAAATGCCACATTTCTCCCAAATAGATCACATCTTCTCCAAGAAATACCAGGTTTCCCCTTTCAAATAGGAACTTTTCACCCACAAATACCTGTTAGTTCCCCAAAATAGGACAGTTTCTACCAGAAATGCCACATTTCTCCCAAATAGATCACATCTTCTCCAAGAAATACCAGGTTTCCCCCTGGAAATACGAGCTGTTCTCCCACAAATACCTCTTTAACCCCAGAAGAGGACAGTTTCTTCCAGAAAGGCCACATTTCTCCCAAATAGATCACATCTTCAACAAGAAATACCAGGTTCCCCCTTCAAATAGGACATTTTCACCCACTAATACCTGTTTTATCCCCAAAAGAGGACAGTTTCTTCCAGACATGCCACATTTCTCCCAAATTTATCACCTCTTCTCCAAGAAATACCAGGTTCCCCCTTCAAATAGGACATTTTCACCCACAAATACCTCTTTTATCCCCAAAAGAGGACAGTTTCTTCCAGAAATGCCACATTTCTCAAAAATATATCACATCTTCACCAAGAAATACCAGGTTTCCCCCTTCAAATAGGAACTTTTAACACACAAATACCTCTTTTATCCCCAAAATAGGACAGTTTCTTCCAGAAAGGCCACATTTCTCCCTAGTAGACCACATCTTCTCCAAGAAATACCAGCTTTCCCCCTTCAAATAGGACCTTTTCACCCACAAATTCCTCTTTTATCCCCAAAAGAGGACAGTTTCTTACTGACATGCCACTTTTCTCCCAAATATATCACATATTCAACAAGAAATACCAGGTTTCCCCCTTGAAATAGGACCTTTTCACCCACAAATACCTATTTGATCCCCAAAAGAGAACAGTTTCTTCCAGAAATGCCACATTTCTCCCAAATAGATCACATCTTCTCCAAGAAATACCAGGTTTCCCCCTTCAAATAGGAACTTTTCACCCACAAATACCTGTTAGATCCCCAAAATAGGACAGTTTCTACCAGAAATGCCACATTTCTCCCAAATATATCACATCTTCTCCAAGAAATACCAGGATTCCCCCTGGAAATAGGACCTTTTCTCCACAAATACCAGCCTTCTCCCCCCAAATTGGACTTTTTCTTCCAGAAATGCCACATTTCTCCCAAATATATCACATCTTCTCCAAGAAATACCACGTTTCCCCCTTCAAATAGGACCTTTTCACCCACAAATACCTGTTAGATCCCCAAAATAGGACAGTTTCTTCCAGAAATGCCACATTTCTCCAAAATATATCACATCTTCTCCAAGAAATACCAGGATTCCTCCTGAAATAGGACCTTTTCTCCCGCAAATACCAGCCTTCTCCCCCAAAAATAGGACTTTTTCTTCCAGAAATGCCACATTTCTCCCAAATATATCACATCTTCAACAAGAAATACCAGGTTTCCCCCTTGAAATAGGACCTTTTCACCCACAAATACCTATTTGATCCCCAAAAGAGAACAGTTTCTTCCAGAAATGCCACATTTCTCCCAAATAGATCACATCTTCTCCAAGAAATACCAGGTTTCCCCCTTCAAATAGGAACTTTTCACCCACAAATACCTGTTAGATCCCCAAAATAGGACAGTTTCTACCAGAAATGCCACATTTCTCCCAAATAGATCACATCTTCTCCATGAAATACCAGGTTTCCCCCTTCAAATAGGACCTTTTCACCCACAAATACCTCTTTTATCCCCAAAATAGGACAGTTTCTTCCAGAAATGCCACATTTCTCCCAAATATATCACATCTTCTCATAGGAATACCAACTTTCCCCCTTCAAATAGGACCTTTTCACCCACAAATACCTCTTTTATCCCGAAAAGAGGACAGATTCTGCCAGAAATGCCACATTTCTCCCAAATACATCACATCTTCTCCAAGAAATACCGGGATTCCCCCTGGAAATAGGACCTTTTCTCCCACAAATACCAGCCTTCTACGCCCAAATTGGTCTTTTTCTTCCAGAAATGCCACATTTCTCCCAAATATATCACATCTTCTCCAGGAAATACCAGGTTTCCCCCTTCAAATAGGACCTTTTCACCCACAAATACCTCTTTTATCCCCAAAAGAGGCCAGTTTCTTACTGACATGCCACTTTTCTCCCAAATAGATCACATCTTCTCCAAGAAATACCAGGTTTCCCCCTTCTAATAGGACCTTTTCACCCACAAATACCTCTTTTATCCCCAAAATAGGACAGTTTCTTCCAGAAATGCCACATTTCTCCCAAATATATCACATCTTCTCCAAGAAATACCAGCTTTCCCCCTTCAAATAGGACCTTTTCACCCACAAATACCTGTTTTATCTCCAAAATAGGACATTTTCTTCCAGAAATGCCACATTTCTCCCAAATATATCACATCTTCTCCAAGAATTACCACGTTTCCCCCTTCAAATAGGACCTTTTCACCCACGAATACCACTTTTATCCCCAAAATAGGACATTTTCTTCCAGACATGCCAGATTTCTCCCAAATGTACCACATCTTCTCCAAGAAATACCAAGATTCCTCCTGAAATAGGAAATTTTCTCCCACAAATACCAGCCTTCTCACCGCAAATTGGAATTTTCTTCCAGAAATGCCACATTTCTCCCAAATAGATCACATCTTCTCCAAGAAATACCAGGTTTCCCCCTTCAAATAGGAACTTTTCACCCACTAATACCTGTTTTATCCCCAAAATAGGACAGTTTCTTCCAGAAATGCCTCATTTCTCCCAAACATATCACATCTTCTCCAAGAAATAGCAGGATTCCTCCTGAAATAGGACCTTTTCTCCCACAAATACCAGCCTTCTCCCCCCAAAATAGGACATTTTCTTCCAGAAATGCCACATTTCTCCCAAATATATCACATCTTCAACAAGAAATACCAGGTTTCCCCCTTGAAATAGGACCTTTTCACCCACAAATACCTATTTGATCCCCAAAAGAGAACAGTTTCTTCCAGAAATGCCACATTTCTCCCAAATAGATCACATCTTCTCCAAGAAATACCAGGTTTCCCCCTTCAAATAGGAACTTTTCACCCACAAATACCTGTTAGATCCCCAAAATAGGACAGTTTCTACCAGAAATGCCACATTTCTCCAAAATATATCACATCTTCTCCATGAAATACCAGGTTTCCCCCTTCAAATAGGAACTTTTCACCCACAAATACCTCTTTTATCCCCAAAATAGGACTGTTTCTTCCAGAAATGCCACATTTCTCCCAAATATATCACATCTTCTCATAGAAATACCAACTTTCCCCCTTCAAATAGGACCTTTTCACCCACAAATACCTCTTTTATCCCGAAAAGAGGACAGATTCTGCCAGAAATGCCACATTTCTCCCAAATATATCACATCTTCTCCAAGAATTACCAGGATTCCCCCTGGAAATAGGACCTTTTCTCCCACAAATACCAGCCTTCTCCCCCCAAATTGGACTTTTTCTTCCAGAAATGCCACATTTCTCCCAAATACATCACATCTTCTCCAAGAAATACCAGGTTTCCCCCTTCAAATAGGAACTTTTCACCCACAAATACGTGTTAGATCCCCAAAAGAGGACAGTTTCTTCCAGAAATGCCACATTTCTCCCAAATATATCACATCTTCTCCAAGGAATTCCAGGATTCCTTCTGAAATAGGACCTTTTCTCCCACAAATACCTGTTTTATCCCCAAAAGAGGACAGTTTCTACCAGAAATGCCAGATTTCTCCCAAATAGATCACATCTTCTCCAAGAAATAACAGGTTTCCCCCTGGAAATACGACCTTTTCACCCACAAATACCTGTTTGATCCCGAAAATAGGACAGTTTCTTCCAGAAATGCCACATTTCTCCCAAATTTATCACATCTTCTCCAAGAAATACCAGGTTTCCCCTTGAAATAGGACCTTTTCACCCACAAATACCTGTTTGATCCCCGAAATAGGACATTTTCTTCCAGAAATGCCACATTTCTCCCAAATATATCACATCTTCTCGAAGAAATACCAGGTTTCCCCCTTCAAATAGGACCTTTTCACCCACAAATACCTCTTTTATCCCCAAAAGAGGACAGTTTCTTACTGACATGCCACTTTTCTCCCAAATAGATCACATCTTCTCCAAGAAATACCAGGTTTCCCCCTTCAAATAGGACCTTTTCACCCACAAATACCTCTTTTATCCCCAAAATAGGGCAGTTTTTCCAGAAATGCCATAGTTCTCCCAAATATATCACATCTTCTCCAAGAAATACCAGGTTTCCCCCTTCAAATAGGACCTTTTCACCCACCAGTACCTCTTTTATCCCCAAAATAGGACATTTTCCTCCAGAAATGCCAAATTTCTCCCAAATATATCACATCTTCTCCAAGAAATACCAGGTTCCCCCTTGAAATAGGACCTTTTCACCCACAAATACCACTTTTATCCCCAAAATAGGACATTTTCTTCCTGACATGCCACATTTCTCCCAAATGTACCACATCTTCTCCAAGAAATACCAAGATTCCTCCTGAAATAGGAAATTTTCTCCCACAAATACAAGCCTTCTCACCCCAAATTGGACTTTTTCTTCCAGAAATGCCACATTTCTCCCAAATAGATCACATCTTCTCCAAGAAATACCAGGTTTCCCCCTTCAAATAGGACCTTTTCACCCACAAATACCTCTTTAATCCCCAAAATAGGACAGTTTCTTCCTGAAATGCCACATTTCTCCCAAACATATCACATCTTCTCCAAGAAATACCAGGATTCCTCCTGAAATAGGACCTTTTCTCCCACAAATACCAGCCTTCTCCCCCCAAAGTAGGACTTTTTCTTCCAGAAATGCCACATTTCTCCCAAATATATCACATCTTCTCCAAGAAATACCAGGTTTCCCCCTTCAAATATGACCTTTTCACCCACAAATACCTATTTGATCCCCAAAAGAGAACAGTTTCTTCCAGAAATGCCACATTTCTCCCAAATAGATCACATCTTCTCCAAGAAATACCAGGGTTCCCCCTGGAAATACGACCTTTTCACCCACAAATACCTGTTAGATCCCCAAAATAGGACAGTTTCTACCAGAAATGCCACATTTCTCCAAAATATATCACATCTTCTCCAAGAAATACCAGGATTCCTCCTGAAATAGGACCTTTTCTCCCACAAATACCAGCCTTCTCCCCCCAAAGTAGGACTTTTTCTTCCAGAAATGCCACATTTCTCCCAAATATATCACATCTTCTCCAAGAAATACCAGGTTTCCCCCTTCAAATAGGACCTTTTCACCCACAAATACCTCTTTTATCCCCAAAAGAAGACAGTTTCTTTTAGACATGCCACATTTCTCCCAAATAGATCACATCTTCTCCAAGAAATACCAGGTTTCCCCCTTCAAATAGGAACTTTTCACCCACAAATACCTGTTAGATCCCCAAAATAGGACAGTTTCTACCAGAAATGCCACATTTCTCCAAAATATATCACATCTTCTCCATGAAATACCAGGTTTCCCCCTTCAAATAGGACCTTTTCACCCACAAATACCTCTTTTATCCCGAAAATAGGACAGTTTCTTCCAGAAATGCCACATTTCTCCCATATATATCACATCTTCTCATAGAAATACCAACTTTCCCCCTTCAAATAGGATCTTTTCACCCACAAATACCTGTTTTATCCCCAAAAGAGGACAGATTCTGCCAGAAATGCCACATTTCTCCCAAATATATCACATCTTCTCCAAGAAATACCAGCTTTCCCCCTTCAAATAGGACCTTTTCTCCCACAAATACCAACCTTCTCCCCCCAAATTGGACTTTTTCTTCAGGAAATGACACATTTCTCCCAAATATATCACATCTTCTACAAGAAATACCAGGTTTCCCCCTTCAAATAGGAACTTTTCACCCACAAATACCTGTTAGATCCCCAATATAGGACAGTTTCTTCCAGAAATGCCACATTTCTCCAAAATATATCACATCTTCTCCAAGGAATTCCAGGATTACCCCTGAAATAGGAGCTTTTCTCCCACAAATACCTGTTTTATCCCCAAAAGAGGACAGTTTCTACCAGAAATGCCAGATTTCTCCCAAATATATCACATCTTCTCCAAGAAATACCAGGTTTCCCCCTGGAAATACGACCTTTTCACCCACGAATACCTGTTTAATCCCGAAAATAGGACAGTTTCTTCCAGAAATGCCACATTTCTCCCAAATTTATCACATCTTCTCCAAGAAATACCAGGTTTCCCCCTTCAAATAGGACCTTTTCACCCACCAATACCTGTTTTATCCCCAAAATAGGACAGTTTCTACCAGAAATGCCACATTTCTCCAAAATATATCACATCTTCTCCATGAAATACCAGGTTTCCCCCTTCAAATAAGACCTTTTCACCCACAAATACCTCTTTTATCCCCAAAATAGGACAGTTTCTTCCAGAAATGCCACATTTCTCCCAAATAGATCACATCTTCTCCAAGAAATACCAACTTTCCCCCTTCAAATAGGACCTTTTCACCCACAAATACCTGTTTTATCCCCAAAAGAGGACAGATTCTGCCAGAAATGCCACATTTCTCCCAAATATATCACATCTTCTCCAAGAAATACCAGGATTCCCCCTGGAAATAGGACCTTTTCTCCCACAAATACCAGCCTTCTACCCCCAAATTGTACTTTTTCTTCCTGAAATGCCACATTTCTCCCAAATATATCACATCTTCTCCAAGAAATACCAGGTTTCCCCCTTCAAATAGGACCTTTTCACCCACAAATACCTGTTTTATCCCCAAAAGAGAACAGTTTCTTCCAGAAATGCCACATTTCTCCCAAATAGATCACATCTTCTCCAAGAAATACCAGGTTTCCCCCTTCAAATAGGACCTTTTCACCCACAAATACCTGTTTTATCCCCAAAATAGGACAGTTTCTTCCAGAAATGCCACATTTCTCCCAAACATATCACATCTTCTCCATGAAATACCAGGATTCCTCCTGAAATAGGACCTTTTCTCCCACAAATACCAGCCTTCTCCCCCAAAAATAGGACTTTTTCTTCCAGAAATGCCACATTTCTCCCAAATATATCACATCTTCTCCAAGAAATACCAGCTTTCCCCCTTCAAATAGGACCTTTTCACCCACAAATACCTATTTGATCCCCAAAAGAGAACAGTTTCTTCCAGACATGCCACATTTCTCCCAAATAGATCACATCTTCTCCAAGAAATACCAGGTTTCCCCCTTCAAATAGGAACTTTTCACCCACAAATACCTGTTAGATCCCCAAAAGAGGACAGTTTCTACCAGAAATGCCACATTTCTCCAAAATATATCACATCTTCTCCAAGAAATACCAGGTTTCCCCCTTCAAATAGGAGCTTTTCACCCACAAATACCTCTTTTATCCCGAAAATAGGACAGTTTCTTCCAGAAATGCCACATTTCTCCCAAATATATCACATCTTCTCATAGAAATACCAACCTTCCCCCTTCAGATAGGATCTTTTCACCCACAAATACCTGTTTTATCCCCAAAAGAGGACAGATTCTGCCAGAAATGCCACATTTCTCCCAAATATATCACATCTTCTCCAAGAAATACCAGGATTCCCCCTGGAAATAGGACCTTTTCTCCCACAAATACCAGCCTTCTCCCCCCAAATTGGACAGTTTCTTCCAGAAATGCCACATTTCTCCCAAATATATCACATCTTCTCCAAGAAATATCACGTTCCCCCATGAAATAGGAACTTTTCACCCACAAATGCCTCTTTAATCCCTAAAATAGGACAGTTTCTTCCTGAAATGCCACATTTCTCCCAAGTAGATCACATCTTCTCCAAGAAATACCAGATTTCACCCTTCAAATAGGACCTTTTCACCCACCAGTACTTCTTTTATCCCCAAAATAGGACAGTTTCTTCCTGAAATGCCACATTTCTCCCAAATATTTCACATCTTCTCTAAGAAATACCAGGTTTCTTCCTTCATATAGGACCTTTTCTCCCACAAATACCAGCCTTCTCCCCCCAAAATATGAGATTTTCTTCCTGAAATGCCACATTTCTCCCAAATAGATCACATCTTCTCCAAGAAATACCAGGTTCCCCCTTCAAATAGGACCTTTTCACCCACAAATACCTGTTTGATACCGAAAATAGGACAGTTTCTTCCAGAAATGCCACATTTCTCCCAAATAGATCACATCTTCTCCAAGAAATACCAGGTTTCCCCCTTCAAATAGGACCTTTTCACACACAAATACCTGTTTTATCCCCAAAATAGGACAGTTTCTACCAGAAATGCCATATTTCTCCCAAACATATCACATCTTCTCCAAGAAATACCAGGTTTCCCCCTTCAAATAGGACCTTTTCTCCCACAAATACCAGCCTTCTCCCCCCAAAATAGGACTTTTTCTTCCAGAAATGCCACATTTCTCCCAAATTTATCACATCTTCAACAAGAAATACCAGGTTTTCCCCTTCAAATACGACCTTTTCACCCACAAATACCTGTTTTATCCCCAAAAGAGAACAGTATCTTCCAGAAATGACACATTTCTCCCAAATAGATCACATCTTCTCCAAGAAATACCAGGATTCCCCCTTCAAATAGGAC
The DNA here is from genome assembly GCA_030408155.1 of Lophura swinhoii. Classification (NCBI taxonomy): domain Eukaryota; kingdom Metazoa; phylum Chordata; class Aves; order Galliformes; family Phasianidae; genus Lophura; species Lophura swinhoii. Next base: position 13,310,596 of record CM059471.1, read on the forward strand.
CTTTTCACCCACAAATACCTCTTTTATCCCCAAAAGAGGACAGTTTCTTCCAGAAATGCGACATTTCTCCCAAATATATCACATCTTCTCCAAGAAATACCAGGTTTCCCCCTTCAAATAGGACCTTTTCACACACAAATACCTCAATTATCCCCAAAATACGACAGTTTCTTCCAGACATGCCACATTTCTCCCTAGTAGACCACATCTTCTCCAAGAAATACCAGGATTCCCCCTTCAAATACGACATTTTCACCCACAAATACCTCTTTTATCCCCCAAATAGGACAGTTTCTTACTGACATGCCACTTTTCTCCCTAATATATCACATCTTCTCCAAGAAATACCAGGGTTCCCCCTTCAAATAGGACCTTTTCACCCACAAATACCTCTTTTATCCCCCAAATTGGACATTTTCTTACTGACATGCCACATTTCTCCCAAATCTATCACATCTTCTCCAAGAAATACCAGCTTTCCCCCTTCAAATAGGACCTTTTCACCCACAAATACCTCTTTTATCCCCAAAATTGGACAGTTTCGTCCAGAAATGCCACATTTCTCCCAAATGTACCACATCTTCTCCAAGAAATACCAGGATTCCTCCTGAAATAGGACCTTTTCTCCCACAAATACCTCTTTTATCCCCAAAAGAGGACAGTTTCTTCCAAAAATGCCTCATTTCTCACAAATAGATCACATCTTCTCCAAGGAAGTCCTGGATTCCTCCTGAAATAGGACATTTTCTCCCACAAATGCCAGCCTTTTCCCCCCAAAGGTGGACATTTTCTTCCAGACATGCCACATTTCTCCCAAATAGATCACATCTTCTCCAAGAAATACCAGGTTTCCCCCTTCAAATAGGACCTTTTCACCCACAAATACCTCTTTTATCCCCAAAATAGAACAGTTTCTTCCAGAAATGCCACATTTCTCCCAAATATATCACATCTTCTCCAAGAAATACCAGGTTTCCCCCTTCAAATAGGACCTTTTCACCCACAAATACCAGCATTCTCCCTTCAAATTGGACAGTTTCTTCCAGACATGCCACATTTCTCCCAAATTTGTCACCTCTTCTCCAAGAAATACCAGGTTCCCCCTTGAAATAGGACATTTTCACCCACAAATACCTATTTTATCCCCAAAAGAGGACATTTTCTTCCAGAAATGCCACATTTCTCAAAAATATATCACATCTTCTCCAAGAAATACCAGGTTTCCCCCTTCAAATAGGAACTTTTAACACACAAATACCTCTTTTATCCCCAAAATAGGACAGTTTCTTCCAGAAAGGCCACATTTCTCCCAAATATATCACATCTTCTCCAAGAAATACCAGCTTTCCCCCTTCAAATAGGACCTTTTCACACACAAATACCTGTTTTATCCCCAAAAGAGGACAGTCTCTTCCAGACATGCCACATTTCTCCCAAATAGATCACATCTTCTCCAAGAAATACCACGTTTCCCCCTTCAATTAGGACCTCTTCACCCACAAATACCTCTTTTATCCCCAAAAGAGGACAGTTTCTTCCAGAAATGCCACATTTCTCCCAAATGTACCACATCTTCTCCAAGAAATACCAGGATTCCTCCTGAAATAGGAAATTTTCTCCCACAAATACCAGCCTTCTCCCCCCAAATCTGACTTTTTCTTCCAGACATGCCAGATTTCTCCCCAATATATCACATCTTCTCCAAGAAATACCAGGTTTCCCCCTTCAAATAGGGACTTTTCAAGCTGTAATACCTGTTAGACCCCCAGAATAGGACAGTTTCTACCAGAAATGCCACATTTCTCCAAAATATATCACATCTTCTCCAAGAAATACCAGGTTTCCCCCTTCAAATAGGAACTTTTCACCCACAAATACCTGTTAGATCCCGAAAATAGGACAGTTTTTACCAGAAATGCCACATTTCTCCAAAATATATCACATCTTCTCCATGAAACACCAGGTTTCCCCCTTCAGATAGGACCTTTTCACCCACAAATACCTGTTTTATCCCCAAAAGAGGACAGATTCTGCCAGAAATGCCACATTTCTCCCAAATATATCACATCTTCTCCAAGAAATACCAGGATTCCCCCTGGAAATAGGACATTTTCTCCCACAAATACCAGCCTTCTCCCCCCAAATTGGACTTTTTCTTCAGGAAATGCCACATTTCTCCCAAATATATCACATCTTCTCCAAGAAATACCAGGTTTCCCCCTTCAAATAGGAACTTTTCACCCACAAATACCTGTTAGATCCCCAAAATAGGACAGGTTCTTCCAGAAATGCCACATTTCTCCAAAATATATCACATCTTCTCCAAGGAATTCCAGGATTACCCCTGAAATAGGAGCTTTTCTCCAACAAATACCTGTTTTATCCCCAAAAGAGGACAGTTTCTACCAGAAATGCCAGATTTCTCCCAAATATATCACATCTTCTCCAAGAAATACCAGGGTTCCCCCTTCAAATAGGACCTTTTCACCCACCAGTACCTCTTTTATCCCCAAAATAGGACAGTTTCTTCCTGAAATGCCACATTTCTCCCAAACATATCACATCTTCTCTAAGAAATACCACGGTTCCCCCTTCAAATAGGACCTTTTCTCCCACAAATACCAGCCTTCTCCCCCCAAAATATGAGATTTTCTTCCAGAAATGCCGCATTTCTCCCAAATATATCACATCTTCTCATAAAATTACCAACTTTCCCCCTTCAAATAGGACCTTTTCACCCACAAATACCTGTTTTATCCCCAGAAGAGGACAGATTCTTCCAGAAATGCCACATTTCTCCCAAATAGATCACATCTTCTCCAAGAAATACCAGGATTCCCCCTGGAAATAGGACCTTTTCTCCCACAAATACCAGCCTTCTCCCCACAAATTGGACTTTTTCTTCCAGAAATGCCACATTTCTCCCAAATATATCACATCTTCTCCAAGAAATATCACGTTCCCCCATGAAATAGGACCTTTTCACCCACAAATGCCTCTTTAATCCCTAAAATAGGACAGTTTCTTCCAGAAATGCCACATTTCTCCCAAATATATCACATCTTCTCCAAGAAATACCAGGTTTCCCCCTTCAAATAGGACCTTTTCACCCACCAGTACCTCTTTTATCCCCAAAATAGGACAGTTTCTTCCTGAAATGCCACATTTCCCCAAACATATCACATCTTCTCCAAGAAATACCAGGTTTCCCCCTTCATATAGGACCTTTTCTCCCACAAATACCAGCCTTCTCCCCCGAAAATATGAGATTTTCTTCCAGAAATGCCACATTTCTCCTAAATAGATCACATCTTCTCTAAGAAATACCAAGTTCCCCCTTCAAATAGGACCTTTTCACCCACAAATACCTCTTTTATCCCCAAAAGAGGACAGTTTCTTCCAGAAATGCCACATTTCTCCCAAATAGATCACATCTTCTCCAAGAAATACCAGGTTTCCCCCTTCAAATAGGACCTTTTCACACACAAATACCTGTTTTATCCCCAAAATAGGACAGTTTCTTCCTGAAATGCCATATTTCTCCCAAACATATCACATCTTCTCCAAGAAATACCAGCTTTTCCCCTTCAAATAGGACCTTTTCTCCCACAAATACCAGCCTTCTCCCCCCAAAATAGGACTTTTTCTTCCAGAAATGCCACATTTCTCCCAAATTTATCACATCTTCAACAAGAAATACCAGGTTTTCCCCTTCAAATACGACCTTTTCACCCACAAATACCTCTTTTATCCCCAAAAGAGAACTGTATCTTCCAGAAATGCCACATTTCTCCCAAATAGATCACATCTTCTCCAAGAAATACCAGGTTTCCCCCTTCAAATAGGACCTTTTCACCCACAAATACCTCTTTTATCCCCAAAAGAGGACAGTTTCTTCCAGAAATGCCACATTTCTCCCAAATAGATCACATCTTCTCCAAGAAATACCAGGTTTCCCCCTTCAAATAGGACCTTTTCACACACAAATACCTCTATTATCCCCAAAATACGACAGTTTCTTCCAGAAATGCCACATTTCTCCCTAGTAGACCACATCTTCTCCAAGAAATACCAGGATTCCCCCTTCAAATAGGACCTTTTCACCCACAAATACCTCTTTTATCCCCAAAAGAGGACAGTTTCTTCCAAAAATGCCTCATTTCTCACAAATAGATCACATCTTCTCCAAGGAATTCCTGGATTTCTCCTGAAATAGGACCTTTTCTCCCACAAATACCTCTTTTATCCCCAAAAGAGGACAGTTTCTTCCAGAAATGCCACATTTCTCCCAAATATATCACATCTTCTCCAAGAAATACCAGGTTTCCCCTTTCAAATAGGACCTATTCACCCACAAATACCTGTTTTATCCCCCAAATAGGACAGTTTCTACCAGAAATGCCACATTTCTCCCAAATATATCACATCTTCTCCAAGAAATACCAGGTTTCCCCCTGGAAATACGACCTTTTCACCCACCAATACCACTTTTATCCCCAAAATAGATCAGTTCCTTCCAGAAATGCCACATTTCTCCCAAATATATCACATCTTCTCCAAGAAATACCAGGTTCCCCCTTCAAATAGAACATTTTCACCCACTAATACCTGTTTTATCCCCAAAAGAGGACAGTTTCTTCCAGACATGCCACATTTCTCCCAAATATATCACATCTTCTCCAAAAAATACCAGCTTTCCCCCTTCAAATAGGATCTTTTCACCCACAAATACCTGTTTTATCCCCAAAAGAGGACAGTTTCTTCCAGAAAGGCCACATTTCTCCCAAATATATCACATCTTCTCCAAGAAATACCAGCTTTCCCCCTTCAAATAGGACCTTTTCACCCACAAATACCTCTTTTATCCCCAAAATAGGACAGTTTCTGCCAGAAATGCCACATTTCTCCCAAATATATCACATCTTCTCCAAGAAATACCAGGTTTCCCCCTTCAAATAGGACCTTTTCAACCCACAAATTCCAGTTAGATCCCCAAAATAGGACAGTTTCTTTCAGAAATGCCACATTTCTCCCAAATATATCACATCTTCTCCAAGGAATTTCAGGATTACCCCTGAAATAGGACCTTTTCTCCCACAAATGCATGTTTTATCCCCAAAATAGGACAGTTTCTGCCAGAAATGCCAGATTTCTCCCAAATAGATCACATCTTCACCAAGAAATACCAGCTTTCCACCTTCAAATAGGACCTTTTCACACACAAATACCTGTTTTATCCCCAAAATAGGACAGTTTTTCCAGAAATGCCATAGTTCTCCCAAATATATCACATCTTCTCCAAGAAATACCAGCTTTCCCCCTTCAAATAGGACCTTTTCACCCACAAATACCTGTTTTATCTCCAAAATAGGACATTTTCTTCCAGAAATGCCACATTTCTCCCAAATATATCACATATTCACCAAGAAATATCACGTTCCTCCATGAAATAGGATTTTTTCACCCAAAAATGCCTCTTTAATCCCTAAAATAGGACACTTTCTGCCAGAAATGCCACATTTCTCCCAAATATATCACATCTTCTCCAAGAAATACCAGCTTTCCCCCTTCAAATAGGACCTTTTCACCCACCAGTACCACTTTTATCCCCAAAATAGGACAGTTTCTTCCTGAAATGCCACATTTCCCCAAACATATCACATCTTCTCCAAGAAATACCAGGTTTCCCCCTTCAAATAGGACCTTTTCTCCCACAAATACCAGCCTTCTCCCCCCAAAATATGAGATTTTCTTCCAGAAATGCCAGATTTCTCCCAAATATATCACATCTTCTCCAAGAAATACCAGGGTTCCCCCTTCAAATAGGACCTTTTCACCCACAAATACCTGTTTTATCCCCAAAATACGACAGTTTCTTCCAGAAATGCCACATTTCTCCCAAATATATCACATCTTCTCAAAGAAATACCAGGGTTCCCCCTTCAAATAGGACCTTTTCACCCACAAATACCTGTTTGATACCGAAAATAGGACAGTTTCTTCCAGAAATGCCACATTTCTCCCAAATAGATCACATCTTCTCCAAGAAATACCAGGTTTCCCCCTTCAAATAGGACCTTTTCACCCACAAATACCTCTTTTATCCCCAAAAGAGGACAGTTTCTTCCTGAAATGCCATATTTCTCCCGAACATATCACATCTTCTCCAAGAAATACAAGCTTTCCCCCTTCAAATTGGACCTTTTCTCCCACAAATACCAGCCTTCTCCCCCCAAAAGAGGACAGTTTCTTCCAGAAATGCCACATTTCTCCCAAATATATCACATCTTCAACAAGAAATACCAGGTTTTCCCCTTCAAATACGACCTTTTCACCCACAAATACCTCTTTTATCCCCAAAAGAGAACAGTTTCTTCCAAAAATGCCACATTTCTCCCAAATAGATCACATCTTCTCCAAGAAATACCAGGTTTCCCCCTTCAAATAGGACCTTTTCACCCACAAATACCTCTTTTATCCCCAAAAGAGGACAGTTGCTTCCAGAAATGCCACATTTCTCCCAAACATATCACATCTTCTCCAAGAAATACCAGGTTTCCCCCTTCAAATAGGACCTTTTCACACACAAATACCTCTATTATCCCCAAAATACGACAGTTTCTTCCAGACATGCCACATTTCTCCCTAGTAGACCACATCTTCTCCAAGAAATACCTGGATTCCCCCTTCAAATAGGAACTTTTCACCCACAAATACCTCTTTTATCCCCAAAAGAGGACAGTTTCTTACTGACATGCCAGTTTTCTCCCAAATAGATCACATCTTCTCCAAGAAATACCAGGTTTCCCCCTTCAAATAGGACCTTTTCACCCACAAATACCTCTTTTTTCCCGAAAATAGGGCAGTTTCGTCCAGAAATGCCACATTTCTCCCAAATGTACCACATCTTCTCCAAGAAATACCAGGATTCCTCCTGAAATAGGACCTTTTCTCCCACAAATACCTCTTTTATCCCCAAAAGAGGACAGTTTCTTCCAGAAATGCCACATTTCTCACAAATAGATCACATCTTCTCCAAGGAATTCCTGGATTCTTCCTGAAATAGGACCTTTTCTCCCACAAATGCCAGCCTTTTCCCCCCAAAGGTGGACATTTTCTTCCAGACATGCCACATTTCTCCCAAATAGATCACATCTTCTCCAAGAAATACCAGGGTACCCCCTTCAAATTGGACCTTTTCACCCACAAATACCTCTTTTATCCCCAAAATAGAACAGTTTCTTCCAGAAATGCCACATTTCTCCCAAATATATCACATCTTCTCCAAGAAATACCAGGTTTCCCCCTTCAAATAGGACCTTTTCACCCACAAATACCAGCATTCTCCCTTCAAATTGGACAGTTTCTTCCAGACATGCCACATTTCTCCCAAATTTATCACCTCTTCTCCAAGAAATACCACGTTTCCGCCCGAAATAGGAGCTGTTCTCCCACAAATACCTCTTTATCCACCAAAAGAGGACAGTTTCTTCCAGATAGGCCACATTTCTCCCAAATAGATCACATCTTCTCCAAGAAATACCAGGTTCCCCCTTCAAATAGGGCATTTTCACCCACAAATACCTGTTATATCCGCAAAATAGGACAGTTTCTTCCAGACATGCCAGATTTCTCAAAAATATATCACATCTTCTCCAAGAAATACCAGGTTTCCCCCTTCAAATAGGACCTTTTCACCCACATATACCTCTTTTATCCCCAAAAGAGGACAGTTTCTTCCAGAAATGCCACATTTCTCCCAAATATATCACATCTTCTCCAAGAAATACCAGCTTTCCCCCTTCAAATAGGACCTTTTCACCCACAAATACCTGTTTTATCCCCAAAAGAGGACAGTCTCTTCCAGACATGCCACATTTCTCCCAAATAGATCACATCTTCTCCAAGAAATACCACGTTTCCCCCTTCAAATAGGAGCTCTTCACCCACAAATACCTGTTTTATCCCCAAAAGAGGACAGTTTCTTCCAGAAATGCCAAATTTGTCCCAAATATATCACAGCTTCTCCAAGAAATACCAGGTTTCCCCCTTCAAATAGGACCTTTTCACCCACAAATACCTGTTTTATCCCCAAAAGAGAACAGTTTCTTCCAGAAATGCCACATTTCTCCCAAATATATCACATCTTCTCCAAGAAATACCAGGTTTCCCCCTGGAAATAGGACCTTTTCACCCACAAATACCTCTGTTATCCCCAAAAGAGAACAGTTTCTGTCAGAAATGCCACATTTCTCCCAAATATATCACATCTTCTCCAAGAAATACAAGGTTCCCCCTTCAAATAGGACCTTTTCACACACAAATACCTCAATTATCCCCAAAATACGACAGTTTCTTCCAGACATGCCACATTTCTCCCAAATATATCACATCTTCAACAAGAAATACCAGGTTTCCCCCTTCAAATAGGACCTTTGCACCCACAAATACCTCTGTTATCCCCAAAAGAGAACAGTTTCTGTCAGAAATGCCATAGTTCTCCCAAATATATCACATCTTCTCCAAGAAATACCAGCTTTCCCCCTTCAAATAGGACCATTTCACCCTGCAAATACCTGTTTTATCCCCAAAATAGGACATTTTCTTCCAGACATGCCACATTTCTCCCAAATATATCACATCTTCTCCAAGAAATACCAGGTTCCCCCTTGAAATAGGACCTTTTCACCCACAAATACGACTTTTATCCCCAAAATAGGAGAGTTGCTTCCTGACATGCCAGATTTCTCCCAAATGTACCTCATCTTCTCCAAGAAATACCAGGATTCCTCCTGAAATAGTATATTTTCTCCCACAAAAACCAGCCTTCTCACCCCAAATTAGACTTTTTCGTCCAGAAATGCCACACTTCTCCCAAATATATCACATCTTCTCCAAGAAATACCACGTTTCCCCCTTCAAATAGGAACTTTTCACCCACAAATACCTCTTTTATCCCCAAAAGAGGACAGATTCTACCAGAAATGCCACATTTCTCCCAAATATATCACATCTTCTCCAAGAAATACCAGGTTTCCCCCTTCAAATAGGACCTTTTCACACAGAAATACCTGTTAGATCCCCAAAATAGGACAGTTTCTACCAGAAATGCCACATTTCTCCCAAATATATCACATCTTCTCCAAGAAATACCAGGTTTCCCCCTTGAAATAGGACCTTTTCACCCACAAATACCTCTTTCATCCCCAAAACAGGACAGTTTCGTCCAGAAATGCCACATTTCTCCCAAATATATCACATCTTCTCCAAGAAATGCCAGCTTTCCCCCATCAAATAGGACCTTTTCATCCACAAATACCTATTGTATCCCAGAAATAGGACTGTTTCTTCCAGAATTTCCAGATTTCTCCCAAATATATCACATCTTCTCCAAGAAATATCACGTTTCCCCCTTCAAATAGGACCTTTTCACTCACAAATACCTCTTTTATCCCCAAAATACGACAGTTTTTACCAGAAATGCCACATTTCTCCCAAATGTACCACATCTTCTCCAAGAAATACCAGGTTTCCCCCTTCAAATAGGACCTTTTCACCCACAAATACCTGTCTGATCCGCAAAATAGGACAGGTTCTTCCAGAAATGCCACATTTCTCCAAAATATATCACATCTTCTCCGAGAAATACCACGTTTCCCCCTTGAAGTAGGACCTTTTCACACACGAATACCTGTTTGATCCCCAAAATTGGACAGTTTCTTCCAGACATGTCACATTTCTCCCAAATATATGACATCTTCTCCAAGAAATACCTTGTTTCGCCCGTGAAATAGAATCTTGTCACGCACAAATACCTGTTTTATCCCCAAAATAGGACAGTTTCTTCCAGACATGCCACATTTCTCCCAAATATATCACATCTTCTATAAGAAATACCACTTTTTCCCCTTCAAATAGGACCTTTTCACCCACAAATACCTCTTTTATCCCCAAAAGAGGACTGTTTCTGCGAGAAATGCCACATTTCTCCCAAATATAGAACATCTTCTCCAAGAAATACCAGGTTTCCCCCTTCAAATAGGAACGTTTCACCCACAAATTCCTGTTTTATCCCCAAAATAGGACAGTTTCTTCCAGAAATGCCACATTTCTCCCAAATATATCACATCTTCTCCAAGAAATACCAGGTTTCCCCCTTCAAATAGGACCTTTTCAGCCACAAATACCTGTTTGATCCCCAAAAGAGGACAGTTTCGTCCAGAAATGCCACATTTCACCCAAATGTACCACATCTTCTCCAAGAAATGCCAGGATTCCTCCTGAAATAGGACCTTTTCTCCCACAAATACCAGCCTTCTCCCCCCAAATTGGACTTTTTCTTCCAGAAATGCCAGATTTCTCCCAAATAGATCACATCTTCTCCAAGAAATACCAGGTTCCCCCTTCAAATAGGAACTTTTCACCCACAAATACCTCTTTTATCCCCAAAAGAGGACAGTTTCTTCCAGAAATGCCACATTTCTCCCAAATAGATCACATCTTCTCCAAGAAATACCAGGTTTCCCCCTTCAAATAGGAACTTTTCACCCACAAATACCTCTTTTATCCCCAAAAGAGGACAGATTCTACCAGAAATGCCACATTTCTCCCAAATATATCACATCTTCTCCATGAAATACCAGGTTTCCCCCTTGAAATATGACCTTTTCACCCACAAATACCTCTTTTATCCCCCAAAAAGGACAGTTTCTTCCAGAAATGCCACATTTCTCCCAAATAGATCACATCTTCTCCAAAAAATACCAGGTTTCCCCCTTCAAATAGGACCTTTTCACCCACAAATACCTCTTTTATCCCCAAAATAGGACAGTTTCTTCCTGAAATGCCACATTTCTCCCGAACACATCACATCTTCTCCTTGAAATACCAGGATTCCCCCTCGAAATAGGACCTTTTCTCCCACAAATACCTCTTTTATCCCCAAAATAGGACAGTTTCTTCCAGAAATGCCACATTTCTCCCAAATAGATCACATCTTCAACAAGAAATACCAGGTTTCCCCCTTCAAATAGGACCTTTTCACCCACAAATACCTCTTTTATCCCCAAAAGAAGACAGTTTCTTCCAGAAATGCCACATTTCTCCCAAATATATCACATCTTCTCCAAGAAATACAAGCTTTCCCCCTTCAAATAGGACCTTTCCACCCACAAATACCAGCATTCTCCCTTCAAATTAGATAGTTTCTTCCAGACATGAAACATTTCTCCCAAATATATTACATCTTCTCCAAGAAATACCAGGTTTCCCCCTTCAAATAGGAACTTTTCACCCACAAATACCTCTTTTATCCCCAAAATAGGACAGTTTCTTCCAGACATGCCACATTTCTCCCAAATAGACCACATCTTCTCCAAGAAATACCAGGATTCCTCCTGAAATAGGAAATTTTCTCCCACAAATACCAGCCTTCTCCCCCCAAATCTGACTTTTTCTTCCAGACATGCCAGATTTCTCCCCAATATATCACATCTTCTCCAAGAAATACCAGGTTTCCCCCTTCAAATAGGGACTTTTCAAGCTGTAATACCTGTTAGATCCCCAGAATAGGACAGTTTCTACCAGAAATGCCACATTTCTCCAAAATATATCACATCTTCTCCAAGAAATATCACGTTTCCCCCTTCAAATAGGGACTTTTCACCCTGTAATACCTGTTAGATCCCCAAAATAGGACAGTTTCTTCCTGAAATGCCATATTTCTCCCAAACATATCACATCTTCTCCAAGAAATACCAGCTTTCCCCCTTCAAATTGGACCTTTTCTCCCACAAATACCTCTTTTATCCCCAAAAGAGGACAGTTTCTTCCAGAAATGCCACATTTCTCCCAAATAGATCACATCTTCTCCAACAAATACCAGCTTTCCCCATTCAAATAGGACCTTTTCACCCACAAATACCTCTTTTATCCCCAAAATAGAACAGTTTCTTCCAGAAATGCCACATTTCTCCCAAATATATCACATCTTCTCCAAGAAATACCACGTTTCCCCCTTCAAATAGGACCTTTTCACCCACAAATACCAGCATTCTCCCTTCAAATTAGACAGTTTCTTCCAGACATGAAATATTTCTCCCAAATATATTACATCTTCTCCAAGAAATACCAGGTTTCCCCCTTCAAATAGGAACTTTTCACCCACAGTTACCTCTTTTATCCCCAAAATACGACAGTTTCTTCCAGACATGCCACATTTCTCCCAAATAGACCACATATTCTCCAAGAAATACCAGGGTTCCCCCTTCAAATAGGACCTTTTCACCCACAAATACCTGTTTGATCCCGAAAATAGGACTGTTTCTTCCAGACATGCCACATTTCTCCCAAATATATCACATCTTCTCCAAGAAATACCAGGTTTTCCCCTTCAAATAGGACCTTTTCACCCACAAATACCTGTTTTATCCCCAAAAGAGAACAGTTTCTTCCAGAAATGCCACATTTCTCCAAAATATATCACATCTTCTCCAAGAAATACCAGGTTTCCCCCTTCAAATAGGACCTTTTCACCCACAAATACCGCTTTTATAATCAAAATAGAACAGTTTCATCCAGACATGCCACATTTCTCCAATATATATCACATCTTCTCCAAGAAATACCAGGTTTCCCCCTTCAAATAGGACCTTTTCACCCACAAATACCTGTTTTATCCCCAAAATAGGACAGTTTCTTCCAGAAATGCCATATTTCTCCCAAATATACCATATCTTCTCCAAGAAATACCACGTTTCCCCCTGGAAATAGGACCTTTTCACCCTGTAATACCTGTTTTATCCCCAAAATAGGACATTTTCTTCCAGACATGCCACATTTCTCCCAAATATATCACATCTTCTCCAAGAAATACCAGGTTCCCCCTTGAAATAGGACCTTTTCAACCACAAATACCACTTTTATCCCCAAAAGAGGACAGTTTCTTCCTGACATGCCACATTTCTCCCAAATGTACCACATCTTCTCCAAGAAATACCAGGATTCCTCCTGAAATAGGAAATTTTCTCCCACAAATACCAGCCTTCTCCCCCCAAATTTGACTTTTTCTTCCAGAAATGCCACATTTCTCCCAAATAGATCACATCTTCTCCAAGAAATACCAGGATTCCCCCTTCAAATAGGACCTTTTCACCCACAAATACCTGTTTTATACCCAAAAGAGGACAGTTTCTTCCAGAAATGCCACATCTCTCCCAAATATATCACATCTTCTCCAAGAAATACCAGGTTTCCCCCTTCAAATAGGACCTTTTCTCCCTCAAATACCAGTCTTCTCCCCCCAAAGGAGGACATTTTCTTCCAGAAATGCCACATTTCTCCCAAATAGATCACATCTTCTCCAACAAATACAAGGTTTCCCCATTCAAATAGGACCTTTTCACCCACAAATACCTCTTTTATCCCCAAAATAGAACAGTTTCTTCCAGAAATGCCACATTTCTCCCAAATAGATCACATCTTCTCCAAGAAATACCAGCTTTCCCCCTTCAAATAGGACCTTTTCACCCACAAATACCAGCATTCTCCCTTCAAATTAGACAGTTTCTTCCAGACATGTAACATTTCTCCCAAATTTATCACATCTTCTCCAAGAAATACCACGTTTCCCCCTTGAAATAGGAGCTGTTCTCCCACAAATACCTCTTTTATCCCCAAAATTGGACAGTTTCTTCCAGAAATGCCACATTTCTCCCAAATATATCACATCTTCTCCAAGAAATACCAGCATTCCCCCTTGAAATAGGACCTTTTCACCCACAAATACCTGTTTTATCCCTTTCTTCCCAGCGACATTTCGATTTGGAGTGTTTATCCGATGCTACACTTCAGAATTCTGTGACGAATAGAGCAGAAGAGAAAAGCACCTCTAATGAGGCAGCTAGAAGTTCGAGGATCGACACACGTTGTGCTTTCAGGGAGGACGTTCCAGAAAGTCGAGAGTTGTGGCTTCTTTCCTGCGGAGAAAAAAGCCCCTGTTTTCAGGCAATGCAGGACGCTGAATTCGCACCTTCTCGGCATAGGAATGCCGCTCCTTCGCTCTCGTGGCTCGAAAGCGGCACTCGCGCTGAAGCGCTCCGGAGAGTCTGCAGTTGCTAGCCTGTCCATCGCGGTTCTGCCCGAGTGCCGCTTGCAGCTTTCAGCAGCGGTCTCGTTTCTCTCGGATGCCGGGAAAGAGCGACTTCAGCAGGATGCTTTGCTCCGACGAGTGTGCGGCTTCTTCTGCGCACATCGCAAAGGAGCGGTTCTGACTTCTCCTTCTGTCCATGCACAATGCACTACGCTTCTCTCTCATTCTTATCCCTTCCTTCCGAGCGACATTTCGTTTCTGAGTGTTTATCCGATGCTACACTTCCGCATTCTGTGACGAATAGAGTAGAAGAGAAAAGCACCGCTAATGAGACAGCTAGAAGTTCGAGGAGCCACACACGTTGTGCTTTCAGGGAGGACGTTTCAGAAAGTCGAGAGTTGTGGCTTCTTTCCTGCGGAGAAAAAAGGCCCTGTTTTCAGGCAATGGAGGACGCTGAATTCGCACGTTCTCAGCATAGGAATGCCGCTCCTTCGCTCTCGTGGCTCGAAAGCGGCACTCGCACTGAACCGTTCCGGAGAGACTGCATCTGTAGACTACTGCTAGCTGCCTTATTAGTGGGGCTTTTCTCTTCTGCTCTATTCGTCACAGAATGCGGAAGTGTAGCATCGGATAAACACTCAAAAAAAATTGTCGCTCGGAAGAAAGGGATAAGAATGAGAGAGAAGCGTAGTGCATTCTGCATGGACACATGGAGAAGTCAGAACCGCTCCATTGCGATGTGCGCAGAAGAAGACGCTCACTTGTCGGAGAAAAGCATCCGGCTGAAGTCGCTCTTTCCCGGCATCCGAGAGAAACGAGAGCGCTGCTGAAGGCTGCAAGCGGCACTCGGGCAGAACCGCGATGGACCGGGTAGCAACTGCAGACTCTCCGGAGCGGTTCAGCGCGAGTGCCGCTTTCGAGCCACGAGAGCGAAGGAGCGGCATTCCTATGCCGAGAAGGTGCGAATTCAGCGTCCTGCATTGACTGAAAACAGGGTTTTATTTTCCGCAGGAAAGAAGCCACAACTCTCGGCTTTCTGTAACATCCTCCCAGAAAGCACAACGTGTGTCGCTCCTGGAGCTTCTAGCTGCCTTATTAGTGTGGTTTCCACTTCTACTCTATTCGTCAGAGAAAAATGAAGTGTAGCATCGGATAAACACGCCAAAACGAAATGTCGTTCGGAAGAAAGAGATAAAACAGGTATTTGTGGGTGACAGGGTCATATTTCAAGGGGAAAGCTGGTATTTCTTGGAGAAGATGTGATATATTTGGGAGAAATGTGCCATTTCTGGAAGAAACTGTCGTATTTTGGGGATAAAAGAGGTATTTGTGGGTGAAAAGGTCCTATTTGAAGGGGGAAAGCTGGTATTTCTTGGAGAAGATGTGATATATTTGGGAGAAATGTGGCAATTCTGGAAGAAACTGTTCTATTTTGGGGATAAAAGAGATATTTGTGGGTGAAAAGAACCTATTTTCAGGTGGGAAACCTGGTATTTCTTGGAGAAGATGCGATCTATTTGGGAGAAATGTGGCATTTCTGGAAGAAACTGTCCTGTTTTGGGGATAAAACAGGTATTTGTGGGTGAAAAGGTCCTATTTGAAGGGGAAAACGTGGTATTTCTTGGAGAAGATGTGGTATATTTGGGAGAACTATGGCATTTCTGGAAAAACTGTCCTATTTTGGGGATAATAGAGGTATTTGTTGGTGAAAAGGTCGTATTTGATGGGGGAAAGCTGGTATTTCTTGGAGAAGATGTGACACATTTGGGAGAAATGTGGCATTTCTGGAAGAAACTGTCCTCTTTTGGGGATAAAAGAGGTATTTGTGGGTGAAAAGGTCGTATTTGAAGGGGGAAACGTGGTATTTCTTGGAGAAGATGTGATATATTTGGTGAAATGTGGCCTTTCTGGAAGAAACTGTCGTATTTTGGGGATAAAAGAGGTATTTGTGGGTGAAAAGGTCCTATTTCAAGGGGGAAACGTGGTATTTCTTGGAGAAGATGTGATATATTTGGGAGAAATCTGGCATGTCTGGAATAAACTGTCCTCTTTTGGGGATAAAAGAGGTATTTGTGGGTGAAAAGGTCCTATTTCAAGGGGGAAACTTAGTATTTCTTGGAGAAGATGTGATATGTTTGGGAGAAATGTGGCATTTATGGAAGAAACTGTCCTATTTTTGGGATAAAAGAGGTATTTGTGTTTGAAAAGGTCCTATTTGAAGGGGGAAAGCTGGTATTTCTTGGAGAAGATGTGATATATTTGGGAGAAATGTGGCCTTTCTGGAAGAAACTGTCCTATTTTGGGGATAAAACAGGTATTTGTGGGAGAAAAGGTCCTATTTGAAGGGGAAACGTGGTATTTCTTGGAGAAGATGTGATATATTTGGGAGAAATGTGGCATTTCTGGAAGAAACTGTCCTCTTTTGGGGATAAAAGAGGTATTTGTGGGTGAAAAGGTCCTATTTGAAGGGGGAAAGCTGGTATTTCTTGGAGAAGATGTGATCTATTTGGGAGAAATGTGGCATTTCTGGACGAAAAAGTCCTATTTGGGGGAAGAAGGCTGGTATTTGCTGGAGAAAAGTTCCTATTTCCATAGGGGAATCCTGGTATTTCTTGGAGAAGATGTGAAATATTTGGGAGAATTGTGGCATGTCTGGAAGAAACTGTCCTATTTTCGGGATCAAACAGGTATTTGTGGGTGAAAAGGTCCTATTTGAAGGGGGAACCCTGGTATTTCTTGGAGAAGATGTGGTCTATTTGGGAGAAATGTGGCATTTCTGGAAGAAACTGTCCTATTTTGGGGATAAAATAGGTATTTGTGGGTGAAAAGGTCCTATTTGAAGGGGGAACCCTGGTATTTCTTGGAGAAGATGTGATATATTTGGGAGAAAAGTGGCATTTCTGGAAGAAAATGTCCTATTTTGGGGATAAAAGAGGTATTTGTGGGTGAAAAGGTCCTATTTGAAGGGGGAACCCTGGAATTTCTTGGAGAAGATGTGATATACTTGGGAGAAATGTGGCATTTCTGGAAGAAACTGTCCTCTTTTGGGGATAAAACAGGTATTTGTGGGTGAAAAGTTCCTATTTGAAGGGGGAAAGCTGGTATTTCTTGGAGAAGATGTGATATATTGGGGAGAAATGTGGCATTTCTGGAAGATAATGTCCTATTTTGGGGATAAAACAGGTATTTGTGGGTGAAAAGTTCCTACTTCAAGGGGGAAACCAGGTATTTCTTGGAGAAGATGTGGTATATTTGGGAGAAATCTGGCATTTCTGGAAGAAACTGTCCTATTTTGGGGATAAAACAGGTATTTGTGGGAGAAAAGGTCCTATTTGAAGGGGGAACCTGGTATTTCTTGGAGAAGATGTGATCTATTTGGGATAAATCTGGCATTTCTGAAAAAAAAAGTCCGATTTGCGGGGAGAAGGCTGGTATATGTGGGAGAAAAGTTCCTATTTCAAGGGGGAATCCTGGTATTTCATGGAGAAGATGTGATATATTTGGGAGAAATGTGGCATTTCTGGAAGAAACTGTCCTATTTTGGGGATAAAAGAGGTATTTGTGGGTGACAAGGTCCTATTTGCAGGGGGAAACCAGGTATTTCATGGAGAAGATGTGATATATTTGGGAGAAATGTGGCATTTCTGGAAGAAAATGTCCTATTTTGGGGATAAAAGAGGTACTTGAGGGTGAAAAGGTCCTATTTGAAGGGGGAAAGCTGGTATTTCTTGGAGAAGATGTGATATATTTGGGAGAAATGTGGCATTTCTGGAAGAAACTGTTCTCTTTTCGGGATAAAAGAGGTATTTGTGGGTGAAAAGTTCCTATTAGAAGGGGGAAACCTGGTATTTCTTGGAGAAGATGTGATATATTTGGGAGAAATGTGGCATTACCGGAAGAAAATGTCCTCTTTAGGGGATAAAAGAGGTATTTGTGGTTGAAAAGGTCCTATTTGAATGGGGAAAGCTGGTAATTCTATGAGAAGATGTGATCTATTTGGGAGAAATGTGGCATTTCTGGAAGAAACTGTCCTATTTTGGGGATAAAAGAGGTATTCGTGGGTGAAAAGGCCCTATTTCGAGGGGGAACCTGGTATTTCTTGGAGAAGATGTGATATATTTGGGAGAAATATGGCATTTCTGGCAGAAACTGTCCTGTTTTGGGGATAAAACAGGTATTACAGGGTGAAAAGGTCCAATTTGAAGGGGGAAACCTGGCATTTCTTGGAGAAGATGTGATCTATTTGGGAGAAATGTGGCCTTTCTGGAAGAAAATGTCCTATTTTGGGGGTAAAAGAGGTATTTGGTGGTGAAAAGGTCCAATTTGAAGGGGGAAAGCTGGTATTTCTTGGAGAAGATGTGATATATTTGGGAGAAATGTGGCATGTCAGGAAGAAAATGTCCTATTTTGGGGATAAAACAGGTATTTGTGGGTGAAAAGGTCCTATTTGAAGTGGGAAACCTGGTATTTCTTGGAGAAGATATTCCAAATTTGGGAGAAATGTGGCATTTCTGGCAGAAACTGTCAAATTTTGGGAATAATAGAGGTATTTGTGGGTGAAAAGGTCAGATTTGAAGGGGGAAACGTCGTATTTCTTGGAGAAGATGTGATATATTTGGGAGAAATCTGGCATTTCTAGAAGAAAATGTCCTATTTTGGTAATGAAACAGGTAATTGTGGGTTAAAAGGTCCTACTTCAAGGGGAAAACGTGGTATATCTTGGAGAAGATGTGATATATTTGGGAGAAATGTGGCATTTCTGGAAGAAACTGTCCTCTTTTGGGGATAAAAGAGGTATTTGTGGTTGAAAAGGTCCTATTTGAAGGGGGAAAGCTGGTATTTCTTGGAGAAGATGTGATCTATTTGGGAGAAATGTGGCATTTCTGGAAGAAAATGTCCTATTTTGGGGATCAAACAGGTATTTGTGGGTGAAAAGGTCCTATTTGAAGGGGGAAACGTGGTATTTCTTGGAGAAGATGTGATATGTTTGGGAGAAATGTGGCCTTTCTGGAAGAAACTGTCCTCTTTTGGGGTTAAAATGGTATTTGTGGGTGAAAAGGTCCTATTTGAAGGGGGAAACCTGGTATTTCTTGGAGAAGATGTGATCTATTTGGGAGAAATGTGGCATTTCTGGAAGAAAATGTCCAATTTCGGGGATAAAAGAGGTATTTGTGGGTGAAAAGGTCCTATTTGAAGGGGGAAACGTGATATTTCTTGGAGAAGATGTGATATATTTGGGAGAAATGTGGCATTTATGGAAGAAACTGTCCTCTTTTGGGGATAAAAGAGGTATTTGAGGGTGAAAAGGTCCTATTTCCAGGGGGAATCCTGGTATTTGTTGGAGAAGATGTGATCTATTTGGGAGAAATGTGGCATTTCTAGCAGAAAATGTCCTCTTTTGGGGATAAAAGAGGTATTTGTGGGTGAAAAGGTCCCACTTCAAGGGGGAATCCTGGTATTTCTTGGAGATGATGTGATCTATTTGGGAGAAAGCTGGCATTTCTGGAAGATACTGTCCTCTTTTGGGGATAAAAGAGGTATTTGTGGGTGAAAAGTTCCTATTTGAAGTGGGAAACCTGGTATTTCTTGGAGAAGATGTGATCTATTTGGGAGAAATGTGGCATTTCTGGAAGAAAATGTCCTATTTTGGGGATCAAACAGGTATTTGTGGGTGAAAAGGTCCAATTTGAAGGGGGAAACGTGGTACTTCTTGGAGAAGATGTGATATGTTTGGGAGAAATGTGGCATTTCTGGAAGAAAATGTCCTCTTTTGGGGATAAAAGAGGTATTTGTGGGTGAAAAGGTCCTATTTGAAGGGGGAAAGCTGGTATTTCTTGGAGAAGATGTGATCTATTTGGGAGAAATGTGGCATTTCTGGACGAAAAAGTCCTATTTGGGGGAAGAAGGCTGGTATTTGCTGGAGAAAAGTTCCTATTTCCATAGGGGAATCCTGGTATTTCTTGGAGAAGATGTGAAATATTTGGGAGAATTGTGGCATGTCTGGAAGAAACTGTCCTATTTTCGGGATCAAACAGGTATTTGTGGGTGAAAAGGTCCTATTTGAAGGGGGAACCCTGGTATTTCTTGGAGAAGATGTGGTCTATTTGGGAGAAATGTGGCATTTCTGGAAGAAACTGTCCTATTTTGGGGATAAAATAGGTATTTGTGGGTGAAAATGTCCTATTTGAAGGGGGTAAGCTGTTATTTCT
Source organism: Lophura swinhoii (assembly GCA_030408155.1). Taxonomy (NCBI): domain Eukaryota; kingdom Metazoa; phylum Chordata; class Aves; order Galliformes; family Phasianidae; genus Lophura; species Lophura swinhoii. The sequence continues at coordinate 13,330,894 of CM059471.1, forward strand.
AGGAGAAGATGTGATATATTTGGGAGAAAAGTGGCATTTCTGGAAGAAAATGTCCTATTTTGGGGATAAAAGAGGTATTTGTGGGTGAAAAGGTCCTATTTGAAGGGGGAACCCTGGAATTTCTTGGAGAAGATGTGATATACTTGGGAGAAATGTGGCATTTCTGGAAGAAACTGTCCTGTTTTGGGGATAAAACAGGTATTTGTGGGTGAAAAGTTCCTATTTGAAGGGGGAAAGCTGGTATTTCTTGGAGAAGATGTGATATATTGGGGAGAAATGTGGCATTTCTGGAAGATAATGTCCTATTTTGGGGATAAAACAGGTATTTGTGGGTGAAAAGTTCCTACTTCAAGGGGGAAACCAGGTATTTCTTGGAGAAGATGTGGTATATTTGGGAGAAATCTGGCATTTCTGGAAGAAACTGTCCTATTTTGGGGATAAAACAGGTATTTGTGGGAGAAAAGGTCCTATTTGAAGGGGGAACCTGGTATTTCTTGGAGAAGATGTGATCTATTTGGGATAAATCTGGCATTTCTGAAAGAAAAAGTCCGATTTGCGGGGAGAAGGCTGGTATATGTGGGAGAAAAGTTCCTATTTCAAGGGGGAATCCTGGTATTTCATGGAGAAGATGTGATATATTTGGGAGAAATGTGGCATTTCTGGAAGAAACTGTTCTATTTTGGGGATAAAAGAGGTATTTGTGGGTGACAAGGTCCTATTTGCAGGGGGAAACCAGGTATTTCATGGAGAAGATGTGATATATTTGGGAGAAATCTGGCATTTCTGGAAGAAAATGTCCTCTTTTGGGGATAAAAGAGGTACTTGAGGGTGAAAAGGTCCTATTTGAAGGGGGAAAGCTGGTATTTCTTGGAGAAGATGTGATATATTTGGGAGAAATGTGGCATTTCTGGAAGAAACTGTTCTCTTTTCGGGATAAAAGAGGTATTTGTGGGTGAAAAGTTCCTATTAGAAGGGGGAAACCTGGTATTTCTTGGAGAAGATGTGATCTATTTGGGAGAAATGTGGCATTTCTGGAAGAAAATGTCCTATTTTGGGGATCAAACAGGTATTTGTGGGTGAAAAGGTCCTATTTGAAGGGGGAAACGTGGTATTTCTTGGAGAAGATGTGATATGTTTGGGAGAAATGTGGCCTTTCTGGAAGAAACTGTCCTCTTTTGGGGTTAAAATGGTATTTGTGGGTGAAAAGGTCCTATTTGAAGGGGGAAACCTGGTATTTCTTGGAGAAGATGTGATCTATTTGGGAGAAATGTGGCATTTCTGGAAGAAAATGTCCAATTTCGGGGATAAAAGAGGTATTTGTGGGTGAAAAGGTCCTATTTGAAGGGGGAAAGCTGGTATTTCTTGGAGAAGATGTGATATATTTGGGAGAAATGTGGCATTTATGGAAGAAACTGTCCTCTTTTGGGGATAAAAGAGGTATTTGAGGGTGAAAAGGTCCTATTTCAAGGGGGAAACCTGGTATTTGTTGGAGAAGATGTGATCTATTTGGGAGAAATGTGGCATTTCTAGCAGAAAATGTCCTCTTTTGGGGATAAAAGAGGTATTTGTGGGTGAAAAGGTCCCACTTCAAGGGGGAATCCTGGTATTTCTTGGAGATGATGTGATCTATTTGGGAGAAAGCTGGCATTTCTGGAAGATACTGTCCTCTTTTGGGGATAAAAGAGGTATTTGTGGGTGAAAAGTTCCTATTTGAAGTGGGAAACCTGGTATTTCTTGGAGAAGATGTGATCTATTTGGGAGAAATGTGGCATTTCTGGAAGAAAATGTCCTATTTTGGGGATCAAACAGGTATTTGTGGGTGAAAAGGTCCTATTTGAAGGGGGAAACGTGGTACTTCTTGGAGAAGATGTGATATGTTTGGGAGAAATGTGGCCTTTCTGGATGAAACTGTTCTATTTTGGGGATAAAAGAGGTATTTGTGGGTGAAAAGGTCTTATTTGAAGGGGGAAACCTGGTATTTCTTGGAGAAGATGTGATATATTTGGGAGAAATGTGGCATTTCTGGAAGAAACTGTCCAATTTCGGGGATAAAAGAGGTATTTGTGGGTGAAAAGGTCCTATTTGAAGGGGGAAACGTGGTATTTCTTGGAGAAGATGTGATATATTTGGGAGAAATGTGGCATTTATGGAAGAAACTGTCCTATTTTGGGGATCAAACAGGTATTTGTGGGAGAAAAGGTCCTATTTGAAGGGGGAAACCTGGTATTTCTTGGAGAAGATGTGATATATTAGGGAGAAATGTGGCATTTCTGGAAGAAACTGTCCTATTTCGGGGATAAAAGAGGTATTTGTGGGTGAAAAGGTCCTATTTGAAGGTGAAAACGTGGTATTTCTTGGAGAACATGTGATATATTTGGAGAAAATTGGCATGTCAGTAAGAAACTGTCCAATTTTGGGGATAAAAGAGGTATTTGTGGGTGAAAAGGTCCTATTTGAAGGGGGAATCCTGGTATTTCTTGGAGAAGATATGGTCTATTAGGGAGAAATGTGGCATGTCTGGAAGAAACTGTTGTATTTTGGGGATAATAGAGGTATTTGTGGGTGAAAAGGTCCTATTTGAAGGGGGAAAGCTGGTATTTCTTGGAGAAGATGTGATCTATTTGGGAGAAATGTGGCATGTCTGGAAGAAACTGTCCTCTTTTGGGGATAAAAGAGGTATTTGTGGGTGAAATGGTCCTATTTCGAGGGGGAATCCTGGTATTTCTTGGAGAAGATGTGATATATTTGGGAGAAATGTGGCATTTCTGGCAGAAACTGTCCTCTTTTGGGGATAAAACAGGTATTACAGGGTGAAAAGGTCCTATTTCGAGGGGGAAACCTGGCATTTCTGGGAGAAGATGTGATATATTTGGGAGAAATGTGGCATTTCTGGTGGAAACTGTCCTATTTTGGGGATAAAAGAGGTATTCGTGGGTGAAAAGGCCCTATTTCGAGGGGGAACCTGGTATTTCTTGGAGAAGATGTGATATATTTGGGAGAAATGTGGCATTTCTGGAAGAAACTGTCCTCTTTTGGGGATAAAGGAGGTATTTGTGGGTGAAAAGGTCCTATTTGAAGGGGGAAACCTGGTATTTCTTGGAGAAGATGTGATCTATTTGGGAGAAATGTGGCCTTTCTGGAAGAAAATGTCCTATTTTGGGGGTAAAAGAGGTATTTGTGGGTGAAAAGGTACTATTTGAAGGGGGAAAGCTGGTATTTCTTGGAGAAGATGTGATCTATTTGGGAGAAATGTGGCATGTCAGGAAGAAAATGTCCTATTTTGGGGATAATACAGGTATTTGTGGGTGAAAAGGTCCTATTTGAAGTGGGAAACCAGGTATTTCTTGGAGAAGATATTCCAAATTTGGGAGAAATGTGGCATTTCTGGCAGAAACTGTCCAATTTTGGGAATAATAGAGGTATTTGTCGGTGAAAATGTCCTATTTGAAGGGGGAAACGTGGTATTTCTCGGAGAAGATGTGATATATTTGGGAGAAATCTGGCATGTCTGGAAGAAACTGTCCTCTTTTGGGGATAAAAGAGGTATTAGTGGGTGAAAAGATCCTATTTGAAGGGGGAAACCTGGTATTTCTTGGAGAAGATGTGATATATTTGGGAGAAATGAGGCATTTTTGGAAGAAACTGTTCTCTTTTGGGGATAAAAGAGGTATTTGTGGGTGAAAAGTTCCTATTTGAAGGGGGAATCCTGGTATTTCTTGGAGAAGATGTGATCTATTTGGGAGAAATGTGGCATTTCTGGAAGAAACTGTCCTCTTTTGGGGATAAAAGAGGTATTTGTGGGTGAAAAGTTCCTATTTGAAGGGGGAAACCTGGTATTTCTTGGAGAAGATGTGATCTATTTGGGAGAAATATGGCATTTCTGGAAGAAAATGTCCTATTTTGGGGATCAAACAGGTATATGTGGGTGAAAAGGTCCTATTTGAAGGGGGAAACGTGGTATTTCTTGGAGAAGATGTGATATGTTTGGGAGAAATGTGGCCTTTCTTTAAGAAACTGTCCTCTTTTGGGGATAAAAGAGGTATTTGTGGGTGAAAAGGTCCTATTTGAAGGGGGAAACCTGGTATTTCTTGGAGAAGATGTGATCTATTTGGGAGAAATGTGGCATTTCAGGAAGAAACTGTCCAATTTCGGGGATAAAAGAGGTATTTGTGGGTGAAAAGGTCCTATTTGAAGCGGGAAAGCTGGTATTTCTTGGAGAAGATGTGATATATTTGGGAGAAATGTGGCATTTATGGAAGAAACTGTCGTATTTTGGGGATCAAACAGGTATTTGTGGGTGAAAAGGTCCTATTTCCAGGGGGAAACCTGGTATTTGTTGGAGAAGATGTGATATATTTGGGAGAAATGTGGCATTTCTAGCAGAAAATGTCCTCTTTTGGGGATAAAAGAGGTATTTGTGGGTGAAAAGGTCCCACTTCAAGGGGGAATCCTGGTATTTCTTGGAGAAGATGTGATCTATTTGGGAGAAATCTGGCATTTCTGGAAGATACTGTCCTCTTTTGGGGATAAAAGAGGTATTTGTGGGTGAAAAGTTCCTATTTGAAGTGGGAAACCTGGTATTTCTTGGAGAAGATGTGATCTATTTGGGAGAAATGTGGCATTTCTGGAAGAAAATGTCCTATTTTGGGGATCAAACAGGTATTTGTGGGTGAAAAGGTCCTATTTGAAGGGGGAAACGTGGTATTTCTTGGAGAAGATGTGATATGTTTGGGAGAAATGTGGCCTTTCTGGAAGAAACTGTTCTATTTTGGGGAAAAAAGAGGTATTTGTGGGTGAAAAGTTCCTATTTGAAGGGGGAAAGCTGGTATTTCTTGGAGAAGATGTGATATATTTGGGAGAAATGTGGCATTTCTGGAAGAAACTGTCCAATTTCGGGGATAAAAGAGGTATTTGTGGGTGAAAAGGTCCTATTTGACGGGGGAAACGTGGTATTTCTTGGAGAAGATGTGATATATTTGGGAGAAATGTGGCATTTATGGAAGAAACTGTCCTATTTTGGGGATCAAACAGGTATTTGTGGGAGAAAAGGTCCTATTTCAAGGGGAAAACCTGGTATTTCTTGGAGAAGATGTGATATATTTGGGAGAAATGTGGCATTACCGGAAGAAAATGTCCTCTTTAGGGGATAAAAGAGGTATTTGTGGTTGAAAAGGTCCTATTTGAATGGGGAAAGCTGGTAATTCTATGAGAAGATGTGATCTATTTGGGAGAAATGTGGCATTTCTGGAAGAAACTGTCCTATTTTGGGGATAAAAGAGGTATTCGTGGGTGAAAAGGCCCTATTTCGAGGGGGAACCTGGTATTTCTTGGAGAAGATGTGATATATTTGGGAGAAATATGGCATTTCTGGCAGAAACTGTCCTGTTTTGGGGATAAAACAGGTATTACAGGGTGAAAAGGTCCAATTTGAAGGGGGAAACCTGGCATTTCTTGGAGAAGATGTGATCTATTTGGGAGAAATGTGGCCTTTCTGGAAGAAAATGTCCTATTTTGGGGGTAAAAGAGGTATTTGGTGGTGAAAAGGTCCAATTTGAAGGGGGAAAGCTGGTATTTCTTGGAGAAGATGTGATATATTTGGGAGAAATGTGGCATGTCAGGAAGAAAATGTCCTATTTTGGGGATAAAACAGGTATTTGTGGGTGAAAAGGTCCTATTTGAAGTGGGAAACCTGGTATTTCTTGGAGAAGATATTCCAAATTTGGGAGAAATGTGGCATTTCTGGCAGAAACTGTCAAATTTTGGGAATAATAGAGGTATTTGTGGGTGAAAAGGTCAGATTTGAAGGGGGAAACGTCGTATTTCTTGGAGAAGATGTGATATATTTGGGAGAAATCTGGCATTTCTAGAAGAAAATGTCCTATTTTGGTAATGAAACAGGTAATTGTGGGTTAAAAGGTCCTACTTCAAGGGGGAAAACGTGGTATATCTTGGGGAAGATGTGATATATTTGGGAGAAATGTGGCATTTCTGGAAGAAACTGTCCTCTTTTGGGGATAAAAGAGGTATTTGTGGGTGAAAAGTTCCTATTTGAAGGGGGAAACCTGGTATTTCTTGGAGAAGATGTGATCTATTTTGGAGAAATGTGGCATTTCTGGAAGAAAATGTCCTATTTTGGGGATCAAACAGGTATTTGTGGGTGAAAAGGTCCTATTTGAAGGGGGAAACGTGGTATTTCTTGGAGAAGATGTGATATGTTTGGGAGAAATGTGGCCTTTCTGGAAGAAACTGTCCTCTTTTGGGGTTAAAATGGTATTTGTGGGTGAAAAGGTCCTATTTGAAGGGGGAAACCTGGTATTTCTTGGAGAAGATGTGATCTATTTGGGAGAAATGTGGCATTTCTGGAAGAAAATGTCCAATTTCGGGGATAAAAGAGGTATTTGTGGGTGAAAAGGTCCTATTTGAAGCGGGAAAGCTGGTATTTCTTGGAGAAGATGTGATATATTTGGGAGAAATGTGGCATTTATGGAAGAAACTGTCCTCTTTTGGGGATAAAAGAGGTATTTGAGGGTGAAAAGGTCCTATTTCAAGGGGGAAACCTGGTATTTGTTGGAGAAGATGTGATCTATTTGGGAGAAATGTGGCATTTCTAGCAGAAAATGTCCTCTTTTGGGGATAAAAGAGGTATTTGTGGGTGAAAAGGTCCCACTTCAAGGGGGAATCCTGGTATTTCTTGGAGATGATGTGATCTATTTGGGAGAAAGCTGGCATTTCTGGAAGATACTGTCCTCTTTTGGGGATAAAAGAGGTATTTGTGGGTGAAAAGTTCCTATTTGAAGTGGGAAACCTGGTATTTCTTGGAGAAGATGTGATCTATTTGGGAGAAATGTGGCATTTCTGGAAGAAAATGTCCTATTTTGGGGATCAAACAGGTATTTGTGGGTGAAAAGGTCCTATTTGAAGGGGGAAACGTGGTACTTCTTGGAGAAGATGTGATATGTTTGGGAGAAATGTGGCATTTCTGGAAGAAACTGTCCTCTTTTGGGGATAAAGGATGTATTTGTGGGTGAAAAGGTCCTATTTGAAGGGGGAAAGCTGGTATTTCTTGGAGAAGATGTGATCTATTTGGGAGAAATGTGGCATTTCTGGACGAAAAAGTCCTCTTTTGGGGAAGAAGGCTGGTATTTGCTGGAGAAAAGTTCCTATTTCCATAGGGGAATCCTGGTATTTCTTGGAGAAGATGTGAAATATTTGGGAGAATTGTGGCATGTCTGGAAGAAACTGTCCTATTTTCGGGATCAAACAGGTATTTGTGGGTGAAAAGGTCCTATTTGAAGGGGGAAAGCTGGTATTTCTTGGAGAAGATGTGATATATTTGGGAGAAATGTGGCATTTCTGGAAGAAACTGTCCTATTTTGGGGATAAAATAGGTATTTGTGGGTGAAAATGTCCTATTTGAAGGGGGTAAGCTGTTATTTCTAGGAGAAGATGTGATATATTTGGGAGAAAAGTGGCATTTCTGGAAGAAAATGTCCTATTTTGGGGATAAAAGAGGTATTTGTGGGTGAAAAGGTCCTATTTGAAGGGGGAACCCTGGAATTTCTTGGAGAAGATGTGATATACTTGGGAGAAATGTGGCATTTCTGGAAGAAACTGTCCTGTTTTGGGGATAAAACAGGTATTTGTGGGTGAAAAGTTCCTATTTGAAGGGGGAAAGCTGGTATTTCTTGGAGAAGATGTGATATATTTGGGAGAAATGTGGCATTTCTGGAAGATAATGTCCTATTTTGGGGATAAAACAGGTATTTGTGGGTGAAAAGTTCCTTCTTCAAGGGGGAAACCAGGTATTTCTTGGAGAAGAAGTGGTATATTTGGGAGAAATCTGGCATTTCTGGAAGAAACTGTCCTATTTTGGGGATAAAACAGGTATTTGTGGGAGAAAAGGTCCTATTTGAAGGGGGAACCTGGTATTTCTTGGAGAAGATGTGATCTATTTGGGATAAATCTGGCATTTCTGAAAGAAAAAGTCCGATTTGCGGGGAGAAGGCTGGTATATGTGGGAGAAAAGTTCCTATTTCAAGGGGGAATCCTGGTATTTCATGGAGAAGATGTGATATATTTGGGAGAAATGTGGCATTTCTGGAAGAAACTGTCCTATTTTGGGGATAAAAGAGGTATTTGTGGGTGAAAATGTCCTATTTGCAGGGGGAAACCAGGTATTTCATGGAGAAGATGTGATATATTAGGGAGAAATGTGGCATTTCTGGAAGAAAATGTCCTATTTTGGGGATAAAAGAGGTACTTGAGGGTGAAAAGGTCCTATTTGAAGGGGGAAAGCTGGTATTTCTTGGAGAAGATGTGATCTATTTGGGAGAAATGTGGCATTTCTGGAAGAAACTGTTCTCTTTTCGGGATAAAAGAGGTATTTGTGGGTGAAAAGTTCCTATTAGAAGGGGGAAACCTGGTATTTCTTGGAGAAGATGTGATATATTTGGGAGAAATGTGGCATTACCGGAAGAAAATGTCCTCTTTAGGTGATAAAAGAGGTATTTGTGGTTGAAAAGGTCCTATTTGAATGGGGAAAGCTCGTAATTCTATGAGAAGATGTGATCTATTTGGGAGAAATGTGGCATTTCTGGAAGAAACTGTCCTATTTTGGGGATAAAAGAGGTATTCGTGGGTGAAAAGGCCCTATTTCGAGGGGGAACCTGGTATTTCTTGGAGAAGATGTGATATATTTGGGAGAAATATGGCATTTCTGGCAGAAACTGTCCTGTTTTGGGGATAAAACAGGTATTACAGGGTGAAAAGGTCCAATTTGAAGGGGGAAACCTGGCATTTCTTGGAGAAGATGTGATCTATTTGGGAGAAATGTGGCCTTTCTGGAAGAAAATGTCCTATTTTGGGGGTAAAAGAGGTATTTGGTGGTGAAAAGGTCCAATTTGAAGGGGGAAAGCTGGTATTTCTTGGAGAAGATGTGATATATTTGGGAGAAATGTGGCATGTCAGGAAGAAAATGTCCTATTTTGGGGATAAAACAGGTATTTGTGGGTGAAAAGGTCCTATTTGAAGTGGGAAACCTGGTATTTCTTGGAGGAGATATTCCAAATTTGGGAGAAATGTGGCATTTCTGGAAGAAACTGTCCAATTTTGGGAATAATAGAGGTATTTGTGGGTGAAAAGGTCAGATTTGAAGGGGGAAACGTCGTATTTCTTGGAGAAGATGTGATATATTTGGGAGAAATCTGGCATTTCTAGAAGAAAATGTCCTATTTTGGTAATGAAACAGGTAATTGTGGGTTAAAAGGTCCTACTTCAAGGGGAAAACGTGGTATATCTTGGAGAAGATGTGATATATTTGGGAGAAATGTGGCATTTCTGGAAGAAACTGTCCTCTTTTGGGGATAAAAGAGGTATTTGTGGGTGAAAAGTTCCTATTTGAAGGGGGAAACCTGGTATTTCTTGGAGAAGATGTGATCTATTTGGGAGAAATGTGGCATTTCTGGAAGAAAATGTCCTATTTTGGGGATCAAACAGGTATTTGTGGGTGAAAAGGTCCTATTTGAAGGGGGAAACGTGGTATTTCTTGGAGAAGATGTGATATGTTTGGGAGAAATGTGGCCTTTCTGGAAGAAACTGTCCTCTTTTGGGGTTAAAATGGTATTTGTGGGTGAAAAGGTCCTATTTGAAGGGGGAAACCTGGTATTTCTTGGAGAAGATGTGATATATTTGGGAGAAATGTGGCATTTCTGGAAGAAAATGTCCAATTTCGGGGATAAAAGAGGTATTTGTGGGTGAAAAGGTCCTATTTGAAGCGGGAAAGCTGGTATTTCTTGGAGAAGATGTGATATATTTGGGAGAAATGTGGCATTTATGGAAGAAACTGTCCTCTTTTGGGGATAAAAGAGGTATTTGAGGGTGAAAAGGTCCTATTTCAAGGGGGAAACCTGGTATTTGTTGGAGAAGATGTGATCTATTTGGGAGAAATGTGGCATTTCTAGCAGAAAATGTCCTCTTTTGGGGATAAAAGAGGTATTTGTGGGTGAAAAGGTCCCACTTCAAGGGGGAATCCTGGTATTTCTTGGAGATGATGTGATCTATTTGGGAGAAATCTGGCATTTCTGGAAGATACTGTCCTCTTTTGGGGATAAAAGAGGTATTTGTGGGTGAAAAGTTCCTATTTGAAGTGGGAAACCTGGTATTTCTTGGAGAAGATGTGATATATTTGGGAGAAATGTGGCATTTCTGGAAGAAAATGTCCTATTTTGGGGATCAAACAGGTATTTGTGGGTGAAAAGGTCCTATTTGAAGGGGGAAACGTGGTACTTCTTGGAGAAGATGTGATATGTTTGGGAGAAATGTGGCCTTTCTGGAAGAAACTGTTCTATTTTGGGGATAAAAGAGGTATTTGTGGGTGAAAAGGTCTTATTTGAAGGGGGAAACCTGGTATTTCTTGGAGAAGATGTGATATATTTGGGAGAAATGTGGCATTTCTGGAAGAAACTGTCCAATTTCGGGGATAAAAGAGGTATTTGTGGGTGAAAAGGTCCTATTTGAAGGGGGAAACGTGGTATTTCTTGGAGAAGATGTGATCTATTTGGGAGAAATGTGGCATTTATGGAAGAAACTGTCCTATTTTGGGGATCAAACAGGTATTTGTGGGAGAAAAGGTCCTATTTGAAGGGGGAAACCTGGTATTTCTTGGAGAAGATGTGATATATTAGGGAGAAATGTGGCATTTCTGGAAGAAACTGTCCTATTTCGGGGATAAAAGAGGTATTTGTGGGTGAAAAGGTCCTATTTGAAGGTGAAAACGTGGTATTTCTTGGAGAAGATGTGATCTATTTGGGAGAAATGTGGCATTTCAGGAAGAAACTGTCCTATTTTGGGGATAAAAGAGGTATTTGTGGGTGAAAAGGTCCTATTTGAAGCGGGAAAGCTGGTATTTCTTGGAGAAGATGTGATATATTTGGGAGAAATGTGGCATGTCTGGAAGAAACTGTTGTATTTTGGGGATAATAGAGGTATTTGTGGGTGAAAAGGTCCTATTTGAAGGGGGAAAGCTGGTATTTCTTGGAGAAGATGTGATCTATTTGGGAGAAATGTGGCATGTCTGGAAGAAACTGTCCTCTTTTGGGGATAAAAGAGGTATTTGTGGGTGAAATGGTCCTATTTCGAGGGGGAATCCTGGTATTTCTTGGAGAAGATGTGATATATTTGGGAGAAATGTGGCATTTCTTGCAGAAACTGTCCTCTTTTGGGGATAAAACAGGTATTACAGGGTGAAAAGGTCCTATTTCGAGGGGGAAACCTGGCATTTCTGGGAGAAGATGTGATCTATTTGGGAGAAATGTGGCATGTCTGGAAGAAACTGTCCTATTTTGGGGATAAAACAGGTATTTGTTGGAGAAAAGGTCCTATTTGAAGGGGGAAACGTGGTATTTCTTGGAGAAGATGTGATATATTTGGGAGAAATGTGGCATTTCTGGTGGAAACTGTCCTATTTTGGGGATAAAAGAGGTATTCGTGGGTGAAAAGGCCCTATTTCGAGGGGGAACCTGGTATTTCTTGGAGAAGATGTGATATATTTGGGAGAAATGTGGCATTTCTGGAAGAAACTGTCCTCTTTTGGGGATAAAGGAGGTATTTGTGGGTGAAAAGGTCCTATTTGAAGGGGGAAACCTGGTATTTCTTGGAGAAGATGTGATCTATTTGGGAGAAATGTGGCCTTTCTGGAAGAAAATGTCCTATTTTGGGGGTAAAAGAGGTATTTGTGGGTGAAATGGTCCTATTTCGAGGGGGAATCCTGGTATTTCTTGGAGAAGATGTGGTCTATTTGGGAGAAATGTGGCATTTCTGGCAGAAACTGTCCTCTTTTGGGGATAAAACAGGTATTACAGGGTGAAAAGGTCCTATTTCGAGGGGGAAACCTGGCATTTCTTGGAGAAGATGTGATCTATTTGGGAGAAATGTGGCATGTCTAGAAGAAACTGTCCTATTTTAGGGATAAAAGAGGTATTTCTGGGTGAAAAGGTCCTATTTGAAGGGGGAAACGTGCTATTTCTTGGAGAAGATGTGATATATTTGGGAGAAATGTGGCATTTCTGGAAGAAACTGTCCTATTTTGGGGATAAAAGAGGTATTTGTGGGTGAAAAAGGTCATATTTGAAGGGGGAAACCTGGTATTTCTTGGAGAAGATGTGGTCTGTTTGGGAGAAATGTGGCATTTCTGGCAGAAACTGTCCTGTTTTGGGGATAAAACAGGTATTAAAGGTGAATAAATCCTATTTGAAGGGGGAAACCTGGCATTTCTTGGAGAAGATGTGATCTATTTGTGAGAAATGTGGCATGTCTGGAAGAAACTGTCCTATTTTGGGGATAAAACAGGTATTTGTTGGTGAAAAGGTCCTATTTGAAGGGGGAAACGTGCTACTTCTTGGAGAATATGTGATATATTTGGGAGAAATGTGGCATGTCTGGAAGAAACTGTCCTCTTTTGGGGATAAAAGAGGTATTTGTGGGTGAAAAGGTCCTATTTGAAGGGGGAAACCTGGTATTTCTTGGAGAAGATGTGATATATTTGGGAGAAATGTGGCATTTCTGGAAGAAACTGTCCTCTTTTGGGGATAAAAGAGGTATTTGTGGGTGAAAAGGTCCTATTTGAAGGGGGAAACGTGGTATTTCTTGGAGAAGATGTGATATATTTGGGAGAAATGTGGCATTTCTGGAAGAAACTGTCCTCTTTTGGGGATAAAAGAGGTATTTGTGGGTGATAAGTTCCTATTTGAAGGGGGAAACCTGGTATTTCTTGGAGAAGATGTGATCTATTTGGGAGAAATATGGCATTTCTGGAAGAAAATGTCCTATTTTGGGGATCAAACAGGTATTTGTGGGTGAAAAGGTCCTATTTGAAGGGGGAAACGTGGTATTTCTTGGAGAAGATGTGATATGTTTGGGAGAAATGTGGCCTTTCTGGAAGAAACTGTCCTCTTTTGGGGATAAAAGAGGTATTTGTGGGTGAAAAGGTCCTATTTGAAGGGGGAAACCTGGTATTTCTTGGAGAAGATGTGATCTATTTGGGAGAAATGTGGCATTTCAGGAAGAAACTGTCCAATTTCGGGGATAAAAGAGGTATTTGTGGGTGAAAAGGTCCTATTTGAAGCGGGAAAGCTGGTATTTCTTGGAGAAGATGTGATATATTTGGGAGAAATGTGGCATTTATGGAAGAAACTGTCGTATTTTGGGGATCAAACAGGTATTTGTGGGTGAAAAGGTCCTATTTCCAGGGGGAAACGTGGTATTTGTTGGAGAAGATGTGATCTATTTGGGAGAAATGTGGCATTTCTAGCAGAAAATGTCCTCTTTTGGGGATAAAAGAGGTATTTGTGGGTGAAAAGGTCCCACTTCAAGGGGGAATCCTGGTATTTCTTGGAGAAGATGTGATCTATTTGGGAGAAATCTGGCATTTCTGGAAGAAAATGTCCTATTTTGGGGATCAAACAGGTATTTGTGGGTGAAAAGGTCCTATTTGACGGGGGAAACGTGGTATTTCTTGGAGAAGATGTGATATATTTGGGAGAAATGTGGCATTTATGGAAGAAACTGTCCTATTTTGGGGATCAAACAGGTATTTGTGGGAGAAAAGGTCCTATTTCAAGGGGAAAACCTGGTATTTCTTGGAGAAGATGTGATCTATTTGGGAGAAATGTGGCATGTCTGGAAGAAACTGTCCTCTTTTGGGGATAAAAGAGGTATTTGTGGGTGAAATGGTCCTATTTCGAGGGGGAATCCTGGTATTTCTTGGAGAAGATGTGGTCTATTTGGGAGAAATGTGGCATTTCTGGCAGAAACTGTCCTCTTTTGGGGATAAAACAGGTATTACAGGGTGAAAAGGTCCTATTTCGAGGGGGAAACCTGGCATTTCTTGGAGAAGATGTGATCTATTTGGGAGAAATGTGGCATGTCTGGAAGAAACTGTCCTATTTTAGGGATAAAAGAGGTATTTCTGGGTGAAAAGGTCCTATTTGAAGGGGGAAACGTGCTATTTCTTGGAGAAGATGTGATATATTTGGGAGAAATGTGGCATTTCTGGAAGAAACTGTCCTATTTTGGGGATAAAAGAGGTATTTGTGGGTGAAAAAGGTCATATTTGAAGGGGGAAACCTGGTATTTCTTGGAGAAGATGTGGTCTGTTTGGGAGAAATGTGGCGTTTCTGGCAGAAACTGTCCTGTTTTGGGGATAAAACAGGTATTACAGGGTGAATAAATCCTATTTGAAGGGGGAAACCTGGCATTTCTTGGAGAAGATGTGATCTATTTGTGAGAAATGTGGCATGTCTGGAAGAAACTGTCCTATTTTGGGGATAAAACAGGTATTTGTTGGTGAAAAGGTCCTATTTGAAGGGGGAAACGTGCTATTTCTTGGAGAATATGTGATATATTTGGGAGAAATGTGGCATGTCTGGAAGAAACTGTCCTCTTTTGGGGATAGAAGAGGTATTTGTGGGTGAAAAGGTCCTATTTGAAGGGGGAAACCTGGTATTTCTTGGAGAAGATGTGATATATTTGGGAGAAATGTGGCATTTCTGGAAGAAACTGTCCTCTTTTGGGGATAAAAGAGGTATTTGTGGGTGAAAAGGTCCTATTTGAAGGGGGAAACGTGGTATTTCTTGGAGAAGATGTGATATATTTGGGAGAAATGTGGCATTTCTGGAAGAAAATTTCGTATTTTGGAGATAAAAGAGGTATTTGTGGGTGAAAAGGTCCTATTTGAAGGGGGAAAGCTGGTTTTTCTTGGAGAAGATGGGATATATTTGGGAGAAATGTGGCATTTCTGGAAGAAACTGTCCTGTTTTGGGGATAAAAGAGGTATTTGTGGGTGAAAAGGTCCTATTTGAAGGGGGAAAGCTGGTATTTCTTGGAGAAGATGAGATATGTTTGGGAGAAATGTGGCATTTCTGGAAGAAACTGTTCTATTTTGGGGATAAAAGAGGTATTTGTGGGTGAAAAGGTTCTATTTCGGGGGGGAACCTGGTATTTCTTGGAGAAGATGTGATATATTTGGGAGAAATGTGGCATTTCTGGAAGAAACTGTCCTATTTTGGGGATATAACAGGTATTTGTGGGTGAAAAGGTCCTATTTGAAGGGGGAAAGTTGGTATTTCTTGGAGAAGATGTGATCTATTTGGGAGAAATGTGGCATTTCTGGAAGAAAATGTCCTATTTTGGGGATCAAACAGGTATTTGTGGGTGAAAAGGTCCTATTTGAAGGGGGAAACGTGGTATTTCTTGGAGAAGATGTGATATGTTTGGGAGAAATGTGGCCTTTCTGGAAGAAACTGTTCTGTTTTGGGGATAAAAGAGGTATTTGTGGGTGAAAAGGTCTTATTTGAAGGGGGAAACCTGGTATTTCTTGGAGAAGATGTGATATATTTGGGAGAAATGTGGCATTTCTGGAAGAAACTGTCCAATTTCGGGGATAAAAGAGGTATTTGTGGGTGAGAAGGTCCTATTTGAAGGAGGAAACATGGTATTTCTTGGAGAAGATGTGATATATTTGGGAGAAATGTGGCATTTATGGAAGAAACTGTCCTCTTTTGGGGATCAAACAGGTATTTGTGGGAGAAAAGGTCCTATTTGAAGGGGGAAACCTGGTATTTCTTGGAGAAGATGTGATCTATTTGGGAGAAATGTGGCATGTCTGGAAGAAACTGTCCTCTTTTGGGGATAAAAGAGGTATTTGTGGGTGAAATGGTCCTATTTCGAGGGGGAATCCTGGTATTTCTTGGAGAAGATGTGGTCTATTTGGGAGAAATGTGGCATTTCTGGCAGAAA
Source organism: Lophura swinhoii (assembly GCA_030408155.1). Lineage (NCBI taxonomy): Eukaryota > Metazoa > Chordata > Aves > Galliformes > Phasianidae > Lophura > Lophura swinhoii. The sequence continues at coordinate 13,346,686 of CM059471.1, forward strand.
CTGTCCTCTTTTGGGGATAAAACAGGTATTACAGGGTGAAAAGGTCCTATTTCGAGGGGGAAACCTGGCATTTCATGGAGAAGATGTGATCTATTTGGGAGAAATGTGGCATGTCTGGAAGAAACTGTCCTATTTTGGGGATAAAACAGGTATTTGTTGGAGAAAAGGTCCTATTTGAAGGGGGAAACGTGATATTTCTTGGAGAAGATGTGATATATTTGGGAGAAATGTGGCATTTCTGGAAGAAACTGTCCTCTTTTGGGGATAAAAGAGGTATTTGTGGGTGAAAAGGTCCTATTTGAAGGGGGAAACCTGGTATTTCTTGGAGAAGATGTGGTCTGTTTGGGAGAAATGTGGCGTTTCTGGCAGAAACTGTCCTGTTTTGGGGATAAAACAGGTATTACAGGGTGAATAAATCCTATTTGAAGGGGGAAACCTGGCATTTCTTGGAGAAGATGTGATCTATTTGTGAGAAATGTGGCATGTCTGGAAGAAACTGTCCTATTTTGGGGATAAAACAGGTATTTGTTGGTGAAAAGGTCCTATTTGAAGGGGGAAACGTGCTATTTCTTGGAGAATATGTGATATATTTGGGAGAAATGTGGCATGTCTGGAAGAAACTGTCCTCTTTTGGGGATAGAAGAGGTATTTGTGGGTGAAAAGGTCCTATTTGAAGGGGGAAACCTGGTATTTCTTGGAGAAGATGTGATATATTTGGGAGAAATGTGGCATTTCTGGAAGAAACTGTCCTCTTTTGGGGATAAAAGAGGTATTTGTGGGTGAAAAGGTCCTATTTGAAGGGGGAAACGTGGTATTTCTTGGAGAAGATGTGATATATTTGGGAGAAATGTGGCATTTCTGGAAGAAAATTTCGTATTTTGGAGATAAAAGAGGTATTTGTGGGTGAAAAGGTCCTATTTGAAGGGGGAAAGCTGGTTTTTCTTGGAGAAGATGGGATATATTTGGGAGAAATGTGGCATTTCTGGAAGAAACTGTCCTGTTTTGGGGATAAAAGAGGTATTTGTGGGTGAAAAGGTCCTATTTGAAGGGGGAAAGCTGGTATTTCTTGGAGAAGATGAGATATGTTTGGGAGAAATGTGGCATTTCTGGCAGAAACTGTTCTATTTCGGGGATAAAAGAGGTATTTGTGGGTGAAAAGGTTCTATTTCCGGGGGGGAACCTGGTATTTCTTGGAGGAGATGTGATATATTTGGGAGAAATGTGGCATTTCTGGAAGAAACTGTCCTATTTTTGGGATATAACAGCTATTTGTGGCTGAAACGTTCCTATTTGAAGGGGGAAAGCTGGTATTTCTTGGAGAAGATGTGATATATTTGGGAGAAATGTGGCATTTCTGGAAGAAACTGTCCTATTTTGGGGATAAAAGAGGTATTTGTGGGTGACAAGGTCCTATTTGAAGGGGGAAACCTGGTATTTCTTGGAGAAGATGTGATATATTTGGGAGAAATGTGGCATTTCTGGAAGAAACTGTCCTATTTTGGGGATAAAAGAGGTATTTGTGGGTGAAAAGGTCCTATTTGAAGGGGGAAACCTGGCATTTCTTGGAGAAGATGTGATCTATTTGGGAGAAATGTGGCCTTTCTGGAAGAAACTGTCCTCTTTTGGGGATAAAAGAGTTTTTTTGGGGGAAAAGGTCCTATTTGAAGGCGGAAACTGGAATTTCTTGGAGAAGATGTGATCTATTTGGGAGAAATGTGGCATGTCTGGAAGAAACTGTCCTCTTTTGGGGATAAAAGAGGTATTTGTGGGTGAAAAGGTCCTATTTGAAGGGGGAAACCTGGTATTTCTTCGAGAAGATGTGATATATTTGGGAGAAATGTGGCATTTCTGGAAGAAACTGTCATATTTTGGGGATAAAAGAGGTGTTTGTGGGTGACAAGGTCCTATTTCCAGGGGGAAACCTGGTATTTCTTGGAGAAGATGTGATATGTTTGGGAGAAATGTGGCATTTCTGGAAGAAAATGTCCTCTTTTGGGGATAAAAGAGGTATTTGTGGGTGAAAAGGTCCTATTTGAAGGGGGAAACCTGGTAGTTCTTGGAGAAGATGTGATATATTATGGAGAAATGTGGCATTTCTGGTAGAAACTGTCCTATTTTGGGGATAAAACAGGTATTTGTGGGTGAAGAGGTCCTATTTGAAGGGGGAAAGCTGGTATTTCTTGAAGAAGATGTGATATATTTGGGAGAAATGTGGCATTTCTGGAAGAAACTGTCCTCTTTTGGGGATAAAAGAGGTATTTGTGGGTGAAAAGGTCCTATTTCGAGGGGGAACCTGGTATTTCTTGGAGAAGATGTGATCTATTTTGGAGAAATGTGGCATTTCTGGAAGAAACTGTCCTCTTTTGGGGATAAAGGAGGTATTTGTGGGTGAAAAGGTCCTATTTGAAGGGGGAAACCTGGTATTTCTTGGAGAAGATGTGATGTATTTGGGAGAAATGTGGCCTTTCTGGGAGAAACTGTTCTATTTTATGGATAAAAGAGGTATTTGTGGGTGAAAAGGTCCTATATGAAGGGGGTAAGCTGTTATTTCTTGGAGAAGATGTGATATGTTTGGGAGAAATGTGGCCTTTCTGGAAGAAACTGTTCTATTTTGGGGATAAAAGAGGTATTTGTGGGTGAAAAGGTCCTATTTGAAGGGGGAATCCTGGTATTTCTTGTTGAAGATGTGCTATATTTGGGAGAAATGTGGCATTTCTGGAAGAAACTGTCGTATTTTAGGGATAAAAGAGGTATTTGTGGGTGAAAAGGTCCTATTTGAAGGGGTAAACGTGGTATTTCTTGGAGAACATCTGGTGAATTTGGGAGAAATGTGGCATTTCTGGAAGAAACTGTTCTATTTTGGGGATAAAAGAGGTATTTGTGGGTGAAAAGGTCCTATTTGAAGGGGGAAACCTGGTATTTCTTGGAGAAGATGTGATCTATTTGGGAGATATCTGGCATGTCAGGAAGAAAATGTCCTATTTTGGGGATGAAACAGGTATTTGTGGGTGAAAAGGACCCACTTCAAGGGGGAAACGTGGTATTTCTTGGAGAAGATGTGGTATATTTGGGAGAAATGTGGCATTTCTGGAAGAAACTGTCCTATTTTGGGGATAAGACAGGTATTTGTGGGTGAAAAGTTCCTATTTGAAGGGGGAATGCTGGTATTTCTTGGAGAAGATGTGATATATTGTGGAGAAATGTGGCAATTCTGGAAGAAACTGTCGTATTTTGGGGATAATAGAGGTATTTGTGTTTGAAAAGGTCCTATTTGAAGGGGGAAACCTGGTATTTCCTCGAGAAGATGTGATATATTTGGGAGAAATGTGGCATGTCAGTAAGAAACTGTCCTATTTTGGGGATCAAACAGGTATTTGTGGGTGAAAAGGTCCTATTTGAAGGGGGAAACCTGGTATTTCTTGGAGAAGATGTGATATATTATGGAGAAATGTGGCATTTCTGGTAGAAACTGTCCTATTTTGGGGATAAAACAGGTATTTGTGGGTGAAAAGGTCCTATTTGAAGGGGGAAACCTGGTAATTCTATGAGAACATGTGATCTATTTGGGAGAAATGTGGCATTTCTGGAAGAAACTGTCCTCTTTTGGGGATAAAAGAGGTATTTGTGGGTGAAAAGGTCCTATTTCTAGGGGGAACCTGGTATTTCTTGGAGAAGATGTGATCTATTTTGGTGAAATGTGGCATTTCTGGAAGAAACTGTCCTCTTTTGGGGATAAAGGATGTATTTGTGGGTGAAAAGGTCCTATTTCGAGGGGGAAACCTGGTATTTCTTGGAGAAGATGTGATGTATTTGGGAGAAATGTGGCCTTTCTGGGAGAAACTGTTCTATTTTATGGATAAAAGAGGTATTTGTGGGTGAAAAGGTCCTATTTGAAGGGGGAAAGCCTGTATTTCTTGGAGAAGATGTGATATGTTTGGGAGAAATGTGGCCTTTCTGGAAGAAACTGTTCTATTTCGGGGATAAAACAGGTATTACAGGGTGAAAAGGTCCTATTTCGAGGGGGAAACCTGGTATTTCTTGGAGAAGATGCGATCTATTTGGGAGAAATGTGGCATGTCTGGAAGAAACTGTCCTATTTTGGGGATAAAACAGGTATTTGTTGGTGAAAAGGTCCTATTTGAAGGGGGAAACGTGATATTTCTTGGAGAAGATGTGATCTATTTGGGAGAAATGTGGCATTTCTGGAAGAAACTGTCCTATTTTGGGGATAAAAGAGGTATTTGTGTTTGAAAAGGTCCTATTTGAAGGGGGAAACCTGGTATTTCTTGGAGAAGATGTGGTCTGTTTGGGAGAAATGTGGCATTTCTGGCAGAAACTGTCCTATTTAGGGGATAAAACAGGTATTACAGGGTGAATAAATCCTATTTGAAGGGGGAAACCTGGCATTTCTTGGAGAAGATGTGATATATTTGGGAGAAATGTGGCATGTCTGGAAGAAACTGTCCTATTTTGGGGATAAAACAGGTATTTGTTGGTGAAAAGGTCCTATTTGAAGGGGGATACGTGCTATTTCTTGGAGAATATGTGATATATTTGGGAGAAATGTGGCATGTCTGGAAGAAACTGTCCTCTTTTGGGGATAAAAGAGGTATTTGTGGGTGAAAAGGTCCTATTTGAAGGGGGAAACCTGGTATTTCTTGGAGAAGATGTGATATATTTGGGAGAAATGTGGCATTTCTGGAAGAAACTGTCCTCTTTTGGGGATAAAAGAGGTATTTGTGGGTGAAAAGGTCCTATTTGAAGGGGGAAACCTGGTATTTCTTGGAGAAGATGTGATATATTTGGGAGAAATGTGGCATTTCTGGAAGAAAATTTCGTATTTTGGAGATAAAAGAGGTATTTGTGGGTGAAAAGGTCCTATTTGAAGGGGGAAAGCTGGTATTTCTTGGAGAAGATGTGATCTATTTGGGAGAAATCTGGCATTTCTGGAAGAAACTGTCCTGTTTTGGGGATAAAACAGGTATTTGTGGGTGAAAAGGTCCTATTTGAAGGGGGAAAGCTGGTATTTCTTGGAGAAGATGAGATATGTTTGGGAGAAATGTGGCATTTCTGGAAGAAACTGTTCTATTTCGGGGATAAAAGAGGTATTTGTGGGTGAAAAGGTTCTATTTCGGGGGGGAACCTGGTATTTCTTGGAGAAGATGTGATATATTTGGGAGAAATGTGGCATTTCTGGAAGAAACTGTCCTATTTTGGGGATATAACAGGTATTTGTGGGTGAAAAGGTCCTATTTGAAGGGGGAAAGTTGTTATTTCTTGGAGAAGATGTGATCTATTTGGGAGAAATGTGGCATTTCTGGAAGAAAATGTCCTATTTTGGGGATCAAACAGGTATTTGTGGGTGAAAAGGTCCTATTTGAAGGGGGAAACGTGGTATTTCTTGGAGAAGATGTGATATGTTTGGGAGAAATGTGGCATTTCTGGAAGAAACTGTTCTGTTTTGGGGATTAAAGAGGTATTTGTGGGTGAAAAGGTCTTATTTGAAGGGGGAAACCTGGTATTTCTTGGAGAAGATGTGATATATTTGGGAGAAATGTGGCATTTCTGGAAGAAACTGTCCAATTTCGGGGATAAAAGAGGTATTTGTGGGTGAAAAGGTCCTATTTGAAGGAGGAAACATGGTATTTCTTGGAGAAGATGTGATATATTTGGGAGAAATGTGGCATTTCTGGAAGAAACTGTCCTATTTTGGGGATCAAACAGGTATTTGTGGGAGAAAAGGTCCTATTTGAAGGGGGAAACCTGGTATTTCTTGGAGAAGATGTGATCTATTTGGGAGAAATGTGGCATGTCTGGAAGAAACTGTCCTCTTTTGGGGATAAAAGAGGTATTTGTGGGTGAAATGGTCCTATTTCGAGGGGGAATCCTGGTATTTCTTGGAGAAGATGTGGTCTATTTGGGAGAAATGTGGCATTTCTGGCAGAAACTGTCCTCTTTTGGGGATAAAACAGGTATTTGTGGGTGAAAAGGTCCTATTTCGAGGGGGAAACCTGGCATTTCTTGGAGAAGATGTGATCTATTTGGGAGAAATGTGGCATTTCTGGAAGAAACTGTCCTATTTTGGGGATAAAACAGGTATTTGTTGGAGAAAAGGTCCTATTTGAAGGGGGAAACGTGATATTTCTTGGAGAAGATGTGATATATTTGGGAGAAATGTGGCATTTCTGGAAGAAACTGTCGTCTTTTGGGGATAAAAGAGGTATTTGTGGGTGAAAAGGTCCTATTTGAAGGGGGAAACCTGGTATTTCTTGGAGAAGATGTGGTCTGTTTGGGAGAAATGTGGCATTTCTGGCAGAAACTGTCCTGTTTTGGGGATAAAACAGGTATTACAGGGTGAATAAATCCTATTTGAAGGGGGAAACCTGGCATTTCTTGGAGAAGATGTGATCTATTTGTGGGAAATGTGGCATGTCTGGAAGAAACTGTCCTATTTTGGGGATAAAACAGGTATTTGTGGGTGAAAAGGTCCTATTTGAAGGGGGAAACGTGCTATTTCTTGGAGAATATGTGATATATTTGGGAGAAATGTGGCATGTCTGGAAGAAACTGTCCTCTTTTGGGGATAGAAGAGGTATTTGTGGGTGAAAAGGTCCTATTTGAAGGGGGAAACCTGGTATTTCTTGTTGAAGATGTGATATATTTGGGAGAAATGTGGCATTTCTGGAAGAAACTGTCCTATTTTCGGGATAAAAGAGGTATTTGTGGGTGAAAAGGTCCTATTTCGAGGGGGAAACCTGGTATTTCTTGGAGAAGATGTGATATATTTGGGAGAAATGTGGCATTTCTGGAAGAAAATTTCGTATTTTGGAGATAAAAGAGGTATTTGTGGGTGAAAAGGTCCTATTTGAAGGGGGAAAGCTGGTTTTTCTTGGAGAAGATGGGATATATTTGGGAGAAATGTGGCATTTCTGGAAGAAACTGTCCTGTTTTGGGGATAAAAGAGGTATTTGTGGGTGAAAAGGTCCTATTTGAAGGGGGAAACCTGGTATTTCTTGGAGAAGATGAGATATGTTTGGGAGAAATGTGGCATTTCTGGAAGAAACTGTTCTATTTCGGGGATAAAAGAGGTATTTGTGGGTGAAAAGGTTCTATTTCGGGGGGGAACCTGGTATTTCTTGGAGAAGATGTGATATATTTGGGAGAAATGTGGCATTTCTGGAAGAAACTGTCCTATTTTGGGGATATAACAGGTATTTGTGTCTGAAACGTTCCTATTTGAAGGGGGAAAGCTGGTATTTCTTGGAGAAGATGTGATATATTTGGGAGAAATGTGGCATTTCTGGAAGAAACTGTCCTATTTTGGGGATAAAAGAGGTATTTGTGGGTGAAAAGGTCCTATTTGAAGGGGGAAACCTGGTATTTCTTGGAGAAGATGTGATATATTTGGGAGAAATGTGGCATTTCTGGAAGAAACTGTCCTCTTTTGGGGATAAAAGAGTTTTTTTGGGGAAAAGGTCCTATTTGAAGGCGGAACCTGGAATTTCTTGGAGAAGATGTGATCTATTTGGGAGAAATGTGGCATGTCTGGAAGAAACTGTCCTCTTTTGGGGATAAAAGAGGTATTTGTGGGTGAAAAGGTCCTATTTGAAGGGGGGAAACCTGGTATTTCTTGGAGAAGATGTGATATATTTGGGAGAAATGTGGCATTTCTGGAAGAAACTGTCCTATTTTGGGGATAAAAGAGGTGTTTGTGGGTGACAAGGTCCTATTTCCAGGGGGAAACCTGGTATTTCTTGGAGAAGATGTGATATGTTTGGGAGAAATGTGGCATTTCTGGAAGAAAATGTCCTCTTTTGGGGATAAAAGAGGTATTTGTGGGTGAAAAGGTCCTATTTGAAGGGGGAAACCTGGTATTTCATGGAGAAGATGTGATATATTATGGAGAAATGTGGCATTTCTGGTAGAAACTGTCCTATTTTTGGGATAAAACAGGTATTTGTGGGTGAAAAGGTCCTATTTCGAGGGGGAAAGCTGGTAATTCTATGAGAACATGTGATCTATTTGGGAGAAATGTGGCATTTCTGGAAGAAACTGTCCTCTTTTGGGGATAAATAGGTATTTGTGGGTGAAAAGGTCCTATTTCGAGGGGGAACCTGGTATTTCTTGGAGAAGATGTGATCTATTTTGGAGAAATGTGGCATTTCTGGAAGAAACTGTCCTCTTTTGGGGATAAAGGAGGTATTTGTGGGTGAAAAGGTCCTATTTCGAGGGGGAAACCTGGTATTTCTTGGAGAAGATGTGATGTATTTGGGAGAAATGTGGCCTTTCTGGGAGAAACTGTTCTATTTTATGGATAAAAGAGGTATTTGTGGGTGAAAAGGTCCTATTTGAAGGGGGAAAGCCTGTATTTCTTGGAGAAGATGTGATATGTTTGGGAGAAATGTGGCCTTTCTGGAAGAAACTGTTCTATTTCGGGGATAAAAGAGGTATTTGTGGGTGAAAATGTCCTATTTGAAGGGGGTAAGCTGTTATTTCTTGGAGAAGATGTGATATATTTGGGAGAAATGTGGCATTTCTGGAAGAAAATTTCGTATTTTGGAGATAAAAGAGGTATTTGTGGGTGAAAAGGTCCTATTTGAAGGGGGAAACGTGGTATTTCTTGGAGGAGATGTGATCTATTTGTGAGAAATGTGGCATTTCTGGAAGAAACTGTCCTATTTTGGGGATAAAAGAGGTATTTGTGTTTGAAAAGGTCCTATTTGAAGGGGGAAAGCTGGTATTTCTTGGAGAAGATGTGATATATTTGGGAGAAATGTGGCATTTCTGGAAGAAACTGTTCTATTTTGGGGATAAAAGAGGTATTTGTGGGTGAAAAGGTCCTATTTGAAGGGGGAATCCTGGTATTTCTTGTTGAAGATGTGCTATATTTGGGAGAAATGTGGCATTTCTGGAAGAAACTGTCGTATTTTAGGGATAAAAGAGGTATTTGTGGGTGAAAAGGTCCTATTTGAAGGGGTAAACGTGGTATTTCTTGGAGAACATCTGGTGAATTTGGGAGAAATGTGGCATTTCTGGAAGAAACTGTTCTATTTTGGGGATAAAAGAGGTATTTGTGGGTGAAAAGGTCCTATTTGAAGGGGGAAACCTGGTATTTCTTGGAGAAGATGTGATCTATTTGGGAGAAATCCGGCATGTCAGGAAGAAAATGTACTATTATGGGGATGAAACAGGTATTTGTGGGTGAAAAGGACCCACTTCAAGGGGGAAACGTGGTATTTCTTGGAGAAGATGTGGTATATTTGGGAGAAATGAGGCATTTTTGGAAGAAACTGTCCTATTTTGGGGATAAGACAGGTATTACAGGGTGAAAAGGTCCTATTTGAAGGCGGAAAGCTGGTATTTCTTGGAGAAGATGTGATATATTGTGGAGAAATGTGGCAATTCTGGAAGAAACTGTCGTATTTTGGGGATAATAGAGGTATTTGTGTTTGAAAAGGTCCTATTTGAAGGGGGAAACCTGGTATTTCTTCGAGAAGAAGTGATATATTTGGGAGAAATGTGGCATGTCAGTAAGAAACTGTCCTCTTTTGGGGATAAAACAGGTATTTGTGGGTGAAAAGGTCCTATTTCGAGGGGGAACCTGGTATTTCTTGGAGAAGATGTGATCTATTTTGGTGAAATGTGGCATTTCTGGAAGAAACTGTCCTCTTTTGGGGATAAAGGATGTATTTGTGTTTGAAAAGGTCCTATTTGAAGGGGGAAACCTGGTATTTCTTCGAGAAGAAGTGATATATTTGGGAGAAATGTGGCATGTCAGTAAGAAACTGTCCTCTTTTGGGGATAAAACAGGTATTTGTGGGTGAAAAGGTCCTATTTGAAGGGGGAAACCTGGTATTTCTTGGAGAAGATGTGATATATTATGGAGAAATGTGGCATTTCTGGTAGAAACTGTTCTATTTTGGGGATAAAAGTGGTATTTGTGGGTGAAAAGGTCCTATTTGAAGGGGGAAACCTGGTAATTCTATGAGAACATGTGATCTATTTGGGAGAAATGTGGCATTTCTGGAAGAAACTGTCCTCTTTTGGGGATAAAAGAGGTATTTGTGGGTGAAAAGGTCCTATTTCGAGGGGGAACCTGGTATTTCTTGGAGAAGATGTGATCTATTTTGGTGAAATGTGGCATTTCTGGAAGAAACTGTCCTCTTTTGGGGATAAAGGATGTATTTGTGGGTGAAAAGGTCCTATTTCGAGGGGGAAACCTGGTATTTCTTGGAGAAGATGTGATGTATTTGGGAGAAATGTGGCCTTTCTGGGAGAAACTGTTCTATTTTATGGATAAAAGAGGTATTTGTGGGTGAAAAGGTCCTATTTGAAGGGGGAAAGCCTGTATTTCTTGGAGAAGATGTGATATGTTTGGGAGAAATGTGGCCTTTCTGGAAGAAACTGTTCTATTTCGGGGATAAAAGAGGTATTTGTGGGTGAAAATGTCCTATTTGAAGGGGGTAAGCTGTTATTTCTTGGAGAAGATGTGATATATTTGGGAGAAATGTGGCATTACTGGAAGAAACTGTCCTATTTTGGGGATAAAACAGGTATTAGTGGGTGAAAAGGTCCTATTTGAAGGGGGAAACGTGGTATTTCTTGGAGGAGATGTGATCTATTTGTGAGAAATGTGGCATTTCTGGAAGAAACTGTCCTATTTTGGGGATAAAAGAGGTATTTGTGTTTGAAAAGGTCCTATTTGAAGGGGGAAAGCTGGTATTTCTTGGAGAAGATGTGATCTATTTGGGAGAAATGTGGCATTTCTGGAAGAAACTGTTCTATTTTGGGGATAAAAGAGGTATTTGTGGGTGAAAAGGTCCTATTTGAAGGGGGAAACCTGGTATTTCTTGGAGAAGATGTGATGTATTTGGGAGAAATCTGGCATTTCTGGACCAAAAATTCCTATTTGGGGGAAGAAGGCTGGTATTTGTGGGTGAAAAGTTCCTATTTGAAGGGGGAATCCTGGTATTTCTTGGAGAAGATGTGAAATATTTGGGAGAAATGTGGCATGTCTGGAAGAAACTGTCCAATTTTGAGGATAAAAGAGGTATTTGTGGGTGAAAAGGTCCTATTTGAAGGGGGAAACCTGGCATTTCTTGGAGAACATGTGGTGAATTTGGGAGAAATGTGGCATTTCTGGTGGAAACTGTCCTCTTTTGGGGATAAAGCAGGTATATGTGGGTGAAAAGGTCCTATTTGAAGGGGGAAACCTGGTATTTCTTGGAGAAGATGTGATATATTTGGGAGAAATGTGGCATTTCTGGAAGAAAATGTCCTCTTCTGGGGATCAAACAGGTATTTGTGGGTGAAAAGGTCCTATTTGAAGGGGGAAAACTCGTATTTCTTGGAGAGGATGTGCAATATTTGGCAGAAATCTGGCATGTCAGGAAGAAACTGTTCTATTTCGGGGATAAAAGAGGTATTTGTTTGTGAAAAGGTCCTATTTGAATGGGGAAACCTGGTATTTCTTGGAGAAGATGTGATATATTTGGGAGAAATGTGGCATTTCTGGAAGAAAATTTCGTATTTTGGAGATAAAAGTGGTATTAGTGGGTGAAAAGGTCCTATTTGAAGGGGGAAAGCTGGTATTTCTTGGAGAAGATGTGAAATAATTGGTTGAAATCTGGCATGTCAGTAAGAAACTGTCCTCCTTTGGGGATAAAAGAGGTATTTGTGGTTGAAAAGGTCCTATTTGAAGGGGGAAACGTGGTATTTCTTCTAGAAGATGTGGTATATTTGGGAGAAATGTGGCATTTCTGGAAGAAACTGTCGTATTTTGGGGATAAAAGAGGTATTTGTGGGAGAAAAGGTCCTATTTCAGGAGTAATCCTGGTATTTCTTGGAGAAGATGTGATATATATGGGAGAAATGTGGCGTTTCTGGAAGAAACTGTCCTCTTTTGGGGATCAAAGAGGTATTTGTGTTTGAAAAGGTCCTATTTGAAGGGGGAAAGCTGGTATTTCTTGGAGAAGATGTGATATATTTGGGAGAAATGTGGCATTTCTGGAAGATACTGTCCTATCTGGGGGGATAAAAGAGGTATTTGTGGGTGAAAAGGTCCTATTTGAAGGGGGAACCCTGGTATTTCTTGGAGAAGATGTGATATATTTGGGAGAAATGTGGCATTTCTGGAAGAAACTGTCCTCTTTTGGGGATAAAAGAGGTATTTGTGTGTGACAAGGTCGTATTTGAAGGGGGAAACCTGGTATTTCTTGGAGAAGATGTGATATATTTGGGAGAAATGTGGCATTTCTGGAAGAAACTGTTCTATTTTGGGGATAAAAGAGGTATTTGTGGGTGAAAAGGTCCTATTTGAAGGGGGAAACCTGGTATTTCTTGGAGAAGATGTTCTATATTTGGGAGAAATCTGGAATTTCTGGATGAAAATTTCCAATTTGAGGGATAAAAGAGGTACTTGTGGGTGAAAAGGTCCTATTTGAAGGGGGAATCCTGGTATTTCTTGGAGAAGATGTGATCTATTTGGGAGAAATCTGGCATGTCAGGAAGAAACTGTCCAATTTTGGAGATCAAAGAGGTATTTGTGGGTGAAAAGGTCCTATTTGAAGGGGGAAACCTGGTATTTCTTGAAGAAGATGTGATATATTTGGGAGAAATGTGGCCTTTCGGGAAGAAACTGTCCTATTTTGGGGAAAAAAGAGGTATTTGTGGGTGAAAAGTTCCTATTTGAAGGGGGAAACCTGGCATTTCTTGGAGAAGATGTGCTATATTTGGGTGAAATCTGGCATTTCTGGAAGAAACTGTTCTCTTTTGGGGATAAAACAGGTATTTGTGGGTGAAAAGGTCCTATTTGAAGGGGGAAACGTGGTATTTCTTGGAGAAGATGTGATATATTTGGGAGAAATGTGGCATTTCTGGAAGAAACTGACCTCCTTTGGGGATAAAAGAGGTATTTGTGGGTGAAAAGGTCCTATTTCCAGGGGGAAAGCTGGTATTTCTTGGAGAAGATGTGATCTATTTGGGAGAAATTTGGCATTTCTGGAAGAAACTGTTCTATTTTGGGGATAAAAGAGGTATTTGTGGTTGAAAAGGTCCTATTTGAAGGGGGAACCCTGGCATTTCTTGGAGAAGATGTGATATGTTTGGGAGAAATGTGGCATTTATGGAAGAAACTGTCCTATTTTGGGGATCAAACAGGTATTTGTGGGTGAAAAGGTCCTATTTGAAGGGGGAAAGTTGGTATTTCTTGAGAAGATGTGATATATTTGGGAGAAATCTGGCATTTCTGGAAGAAACTGTTCTATTTTGGGGATAAAAGAGGTATTTGTGTTTGAAAAGGTCCTATTTGAAGGGGGAAACGTGGTATTATTTGGAGAAGATGTGATATATTTGGGAGAAATGTGGCATTTCTGGAAGAAACTGTTCTATTTTGGGGATAAAAGAGGTATTAGTGGGTGAAAATGTCCTATTTGAAGGCGGAACCTGGTATTTCTTGGAGAAGATGTGATCTATTTGGGAGAAATGTGGCATTTCTGGAAGAAACCATCGTATTTTAGGGATAAAAGAGGTATTTGTGGGTGAAAAGGTCCTATTTGAAGGGGGAAAACTCGTATTTCTTGGAGAGGATGTGCAATATTTGGCAGAAATCTGGCATGTCAGGAAGAAACTGTCCTCTTTTGGGGATAAGAGAGGTATTTGTGGGTGAAAATGTCCTATTTGAATGGGGAAACCTGGTATTTCTTGGAGAAGATGTGGTCTGTTTGGGAGAAATGTGGCATTTCTGGAAGAAAATTTCGTATTTTGGAGATAAAAGTGGTATTTGTGGGTGAAAAGGTCCTATTTGAAGGGGGAAAGCTGGTATTTCTTGGAGAAGATGTGAAATAATTGGTTGAAATCTGGCATGTCAGTAAGAAACTGTCCTCTTTTGGGGATAAAAGAGGTATTTGTGGTTGAAAAGGTCCTATTTGAAGGGGGAAACGTGGTATTTCTTCTAGAAGATGTGGTATATTTGGGAGAAATGTGGCATTTCTGGAAGAAACTGTCGTATTTTGGGGATAAAAGAGGTATTTGTGGGAGAAAAGGTCCTATTTCAGGAGTAATCCTGGTATTTCTTGGAGAAGATGTGATATATTTGGGAGAAATGTGGCGTTTCTGGAAGAAACTGTCCTCTTTTGGGGATCAAAGAGGTATTTGTGTTTGAAAAGGTCCTATTTGAAGGGGGAAAGCTGGTATTTCTTGGAGAAGATGTGATATATTTGGGAGAAATGTGGCATTTCTGGAAGATACTGTCCTATCTGGGGGGATAAAAGAGGTATTTGTGGGTGAAAAGGTCCTATTTCGAGGGGGAATCCTGGTATTTCTTGGAGAAGATGTGAAATATTTGGGAGAAATGTGGCATTTCTGGAAGAAACTGTCCTATTTTGGGGATAAATGAAGTATTAGTGGGTGAAAAGGTCCTATTTGAAGGGGGAACCCTGGAATTTCTTGGAGAAGATGTGATATATTTGGGAGAAATGTGGCATTTCTGGAAGAAACTGTCCTCTTTTGGGGATAGAAGAGGTATTTGTGTGTGACAAGGTCGTATTTGAAGGGGGAAACCTGGTATTTCTTGGAGAAGATGTGCTATATTTGGGAGAAATGTGGCATTTCTGGAAGAAACTGTTCTATTTTGGGGATAAAAGAGGTATTTGTGGGTGAAAAGGTCCTATTTGAAGGGGGAAACCTGGTATTTCTTGGAGAAGATGTTCTATATTTGGGAGAAATCTGGAATTTCTGGATGAAAATTTCCAATTTGAGGGATAAAAGAGGTATTTGTGGGTGAAAAGGTCCTATTTGAAGGGGGAATCCTGGTATTTCTTGGAGAAGATGTGATCTATTTGGGAGAAATCTGGCATGTCAGGAAGAAACTGTCCAATTTTGGAGATCAAAGAGGTATTTGTGGGTGAAAAGGTCCTATTTGAAGGGGGAAACCTGGTATTTCTTGAAGAAGATGTGATCTATTTGGGAGAAATGTGGCCTTTCGGGAAGAAACTGTCCTATTTTGGGGAAAAAAGAGGTATTTGTGGGTGAAAAGTTCCTATTTGAAGGGGGAAACCTGGCATTTCTTGGAGAAGATGTGCTATATTTGGGAGAAATCTGGCATTTCTGGAATAAACTGTTCTCTTTTGGGATAAAAGAGGTATTTGTGGGTGAAAAGGTCCTATTTGAAGGGGGAAAGCTGGTATTTCTTGGAGAAGATGTGATATGTTTGGGAGAAATGTGGCATTTATGGAAGAAACTGTCCTATTTTGGGGATCAAACAGGTATTTGTGGGTGAAAAGGTCCTATTTGAAGGGGGAAAGTTGGTATTTCTTGAGAAGATGTGATATATTTGGGAGAAATGTGGCATTTCTGGAAGAAACTGTTCTATTTTGGGGATAAAAGAGGTATTTGTGGGTGAAAAGGTCCTATTTGAAGGGGGAAACCTGGTATTTCTTGGAGAAGATGTGATATATTTGGGAGAAATGTGGCATTTCTGGAAGAAACTGTTCTATTTTGGGGATAAAAGAGGTATTTGTGGGTGAAAAGGTCCTATTTGAGGGCGGAACCTGGTATTTCTTGGAGAAGATGTGATATATTTGGGAGAAATGTGGCATTTCTGGAAGAAACTATCGTATTTTAGGGATAAAACAGGTATTTGTGGGTGAAAAGTTCCTATTTGAAGGGGGAAACGTGGTATTTCTTGGAGAAAATGTGGTGAATTTGGGAGAAATGTGGCATTTCTGGAAGAAACTGTTCTATTTTGGGGATAAAAGAGGTATTTGTGGGTGAAAAGTTCATATTTGAAGGGGGAAACATGGTATTTCTTGGAGAAGATGTGATATGTTTGGGAGAAATGTGGCATTTCTGGAAGAAACTGTCCTATTTTGGGGATAAAAGAGGTATTTGTGGCTGAAAAGGTCCTATTTGAAGGGGGAAACCTGGTATTTCTTGGAGAAGATGTGATATGTTTCGGAGAAATGTGGCATTTCTGGAAGAAACTGTCCTCTTTTGGGGATAAAAGAGGTATTTGTGGGTGATAAGGTCCTATTTGAAGGGGGAAAGCTGGTATTTCTTGGAGAAGATGTGATATATTTGGGAGAAATCTGGCAATTCTGGAAGAAACTGTCGTATTTTGGGGATAATAGAGGTATTTGTGGGTGAAAAGGTCCTATTTGAAGGGGGAAACCTGGTATTTCTTGGAGAAGATGTGATATATTTGGGAGAAATGTGGCATTTCTGGAAGAAACTGTCCTCTTTTGGGGATAAAAGAGGTATTTGTGGGTGAAAAGGTCCTATTTGAAGGTGGAATCCTGGTATTTCTTGGAGAAGATGTGGTATATTTCGGAGAAATGTGGCATTTCTGGAAGAAACTGTCCTGTTTTGGGGATAAAACAGGTATTACAGGGTGAAAAGTTCCTATTTGAAGGGGGAAACCTGGCATTTCTTGGAGAAGATGTGATCTATTTGGGAGAAATGTGGCATGTCTGGAAGAAACTGTCCTCTTTTGGGGATAAAACAGGTATTTGTGTTTGAAAAGGTCCTATTAGAAGGGGGAAAGCTGGTATTTCTTGGAGAAGATGTGATATATTTGGTAGAAATGTGGCATTTCTGGAAGAAACTGTCCTATTTTGGGGATAAAAGAGGTATTTGTGGGTGAAAAGGTCCTATTTGAAGGGGGAAACCTGGTATTTCTTGGAGAAGATGTGATATATTTGGGAGAAATGTGGCATTTCTGGACGAAAAAGTCCTATTTGGGGGAAGAAGGCTGGTATTTGTGGGAGAAAAGTTCCTATTTGAAGGGGGAATCCTGGTATTTCTTGGAGAAGATGTGGTATATCTGGGAGAAATGTGGCATGTCTGGAAGAAAAAGTCCAATTTTGAGGATAAAAGAGGTATTTGTGGGTGAAAAGGTCCTATTTGAAGGGGGAAACGTGGTATTTCTTGGAGAACATGTGATCTATTTGGGAGAAATGTTGCATTTATGGAAGAAACTGTCCTCTTTTGGGGATAAAGCAGGTATATGTGGGTGAAAAGGTCCTATTTGAAGGGGGAAACCTGGTATTTCTTGGAGAAGATGTGATATATTTGGGAGAAATGTGGCATTTCTGGAAGAAAATGTCCTATTTTGGGGATCAAACAGGTATTTGTGGGTGAAAAGGTCCTATTTGAAGGGGGAAAGCTCGTATTTCTTGGAGAGGATGTGCAAAATTTTGGAGAAATCTGTCATGTCAGGAAGAAACTGTTCTATTTCGGGGATAAAAGAGGTATTTGTGGGTGAAAAGGTCCTATCTGAATGGGGAAACCTGGTATTTCTTGGAGAAGATGTGATATATTTGGGAGAAATGTGGCATTTCTGGAAGAAAATTTCGTATTTTGGAGATAAAAGTGGTATTTGTGGGTGAAAAGGTCCTATTTGAAGGGGGAAAGCTGGTATTTCTTGGAGAAGATGTGAAATAATTGGTTGAAATCTGGCATGTCAGTAAGAAACTGTCCTCTTTTGGGGATCAAAGAGGTATTTGTGGGTGAAAAGGTCCTATTTGAAGGGGGAAACCTGGTATTTCTTGCAGAAGAAGTGGTATATTTGGGAGAAATGTGGCATTTCTGGAAGAAACTGTCCTCTTTTGGGGATAAAACAGGTATTTGTGGGAGAAAAGGTCCTATTTCAGGAGTTATCCTGGTATTTCTTGGAGAAGATGTGATATATTTGGGAGAAATGTGGCACTTCTGGAAGAAACTGTCGTATTTTGGGGATACAAGAGGTATTTGTTGGTGAAAAGGTCCTATTTGAAGGGGGAAACGTGGTATTTCTTGGAGAACATGTGGTGAATTTGGGAGAAATGTGGCATTTCTGGAAGAAACTGTTCTATTTTGGTTATAAAAGAGGTATTTGTGGGTGAAAAGTTCATATTTGAAGGGGGAAACGCGGTATTTCTTGGAGAAGATGTGATATGTTTGGGAGAAATGTGGCATTTCTGGAAGAAACTGTCCTATTTTGGGGATAAAAGAGGTATTTGTGGCTGAAGAGAACCTATTTGAAGGGGGAAACCTGGTATTTCTTGGAGAAGATGTGATATGTTTCGGAGAAATGTGGCATTTCTGGAAGCAACTGTCCTCTTTTGGGGATAAAAGAGGTATTTGTGGGTGAAAAGGTCCTATTTGAAGGGGGAAACCTGGTATTTCTTGGAGAAGATGTGATATATTTGGGAGAAATCTGGCAATTCTGGAAGAAACTGTCGTATTTTGGGGATAATAGAGGTATTTGTGGGTGAAAAGGTCCTATTTGAAGGGGGAAACCTGGTATTTCTTGGAGAAGATGTGATATATTTGGGAGAAAAGTGGCATTTCTGGAAGAAACTGTCCTATTTTGGGGATCAAAGAGGTATTTGTGGGTGAAAAGGTCCTATTTGAAGGTGGAATCCTGGTATTTCTTGGAGAAGATGTGATATATTAGGGAGAAATGTGGCATTTCTGGAAGAAACTGTCCTGTTTTGGGGATAAAACAGGTATTACAGGGTGAAAAGGTCCTATTTGAAGGGGGAAACCTGGCATTTCTTGGAGAAGATGTGATCTATTTGGGAGAAATGTGGCATGTCTGGAAGAAACTGTCCTATTTTGGGGATAAAAGAGGTATTTGTGGGTGAAAAGGTCCTATTTGAAGGGGGAAACGTGCTATTTCTTGGAGAAGATGTGATATATTTGGGAGAAATCTGGCATTTCTGGAAGAAACTGTCCTATTTTGGGGATAAAAGAGGTATTTGTGGGTGAAAAGGTCCTATTTGAAGGGGGAAACCTGGTATTTCTTGGAGAAGATGTGATATATTTGGGAGAAATGTGGCATTTCTGGACGAAAAAGTCCTATTTGGGGGAAGAAGGCTGGTATTTGTGGGAGAAAAGTTCCTATTTGAAGGGGGAATCCTGGTAGTTCTTGGAGAAGATGTGGTATATCTGGGAGAAATGTGGCATGTCTGGAAGAAAATGTCCAATTTTGAGGATAAAAGAGGTATTTGTGAGTGAAAAGGTCCTATTTGAAGGGGGAAACGTGGTATTTCTTGGAGAACATGTGATCTATTTGGGAGAAATGTGGCATTTCTGGAAGAAACTGTCCTCTTTTGGGGATAAAGCAGGTATATGTGGGTGAAAAGTTCCTATTTGAAGGGGGAAACCTGGTATTTCTTGGAGAAGATGTGATCTATTTGGGAGAAATGTGGCATTTCTGGAAGAAAATTTCGTATTTTGGAGATAAAAGTGGTATTTGTGGGTGAAAAGGTCCTATTTGAAGGGGGAAACGTGGTATTTCTTGGAGAACATGTGATATATTTGGGAGAAATGTGGCATTTCTGGAAGAAACTGTCCTCTTTTGGGGATAAAAGAGGTATTTGTGGGTGAAAAGGTCCTATTTGAATGGGGAAACCTGGTATTTCTTGGAGAAGATGTGATATATTTGGGAGAAATGTGGCATGTCAGGAAGAAAATTTCGTATTTTGGAGATAAAAGTGGTATTTGTGGGTGAAAAGGTCCTATTTGAAGGGGGAAAGCTGGTATTTCTTGGAGAAGATGTGAAATAATTGGTTGAAATCTGGCATGTCAGTAAGAAACTGTCCTCTTTTGGGGATAAAAGAGGTATTTGTGGTTGAAAAGGTCATATTTGAAGGGGGAAACCTGGTATTTCTTGTAGAAGATGTGGTATATTTGGGAGAAATGTGGCATTTCTGGAAGAAACTGTCCTATTTTGGGGATCAAACAGGTATTTGTGGGAGAAAAGGTCCTATTTCAGGAGTAATCCTGGTATTTCTTGGAGAAGATGTGATCTATTTGGGAGAAATGTGGCGTTTCTGGAAGAAACTGTCCTATTTTGGGGATAAAAGACGTATTTGTGTTTGAAAAGGTCCTATTTGAAGGGGGAAACCTGGTATTTCTTGGAGAAGATGTGATCTATTTGGGAGAAATGTGGCATTTCTGGAAGATACTGTCCTATCTGGGGGGATAAAAGAGGTATTTTTGGGTGAAAAGGTCCTATTTCGAGGGGGAATCCTGGTATTTCTTGGAGAAGATGTGAAATATTTGGGAGAAATATGGCATTTCTGGAAGAAACTGTCCTCTTTTGGGATAAAAGAGGTATTTGTGGGTGAAAAGGTCCTATTTGAAGGGGGAACCCTGGTATTTCTTGGAGAAGATGTGATATATTTGGGAGAAATGTGGCATTTCAGGAAGAAACTGTCCTCTTTTGGGGATAGAAGAGGTATTTGTGTGCGACAAGGTCGTATTTGAAGGGGGAAACGTGGTATTTCTTGGAGAAGATGTGATATATTTGGGAGAAATGTGGCATTTCTGGAAGAAACTGTCCTCTTTTGGGGATAAAGCAGTTATATGTGGGTGAAAAGGTCCTATTTGAAGGGGGAAACCTGGTATTTCTTGGAGAAGATGTGATATATTTGGGAGAAATGTGGCATTTCAGGAAGAAAATGTCCTCTTCTGGGGATCAAACAGGTATTTGTGGGTGAAAAGGTACTATTTGAAGGGGGAAAGCTCGTATTTCTTGGAGAGGATGTGCAATATTTGGGAGAAATCTGGCATGTCAGGAAGAAACTGTTCTATTTTGGGGATAAATGAGGTATTTGTGGGTGAAAAGGTCCTATTTGAATGGGGAAACCTGGTATTTCTTGGTGAAGATGTGATATATTTGGGAGAAATGAGGCATTTATGGAAGAAAATTTCGTATTTTGGAGATAAAAGTGGTATTTGTGGGTGAAAAGGTCCTATTTGAATGGGGAAACCTGGTATTTCTTGGTGAAGATGTGATATATTTTTGGAGAAATGAGGCATTTATGGAAGAAAATTTCGTATTTTGGAGATAAAAGTGGTATTTGTGGGTGAAAAGGTCCTATTTGAAGGGGGAAAGCTGGTATTTCTTGGAGAAGATGTGAAATAATTGGTTGAAATCTGGCATGTCAGGAAGAAACTGTCCTCTTTTGGGGATAAAGAGGTATTTGTGGTTGAAAAGGTCCTATTTGAAGGAGGAAACCTGGTATTTCTTGGAGAACATGTGATATATTTGGGAGAAATGTGGCATTTCTGGAAGAAACTGTCCTATTTTGGGGATAAAGCAGGTATATGTGGGTGAAAAGGTCCTATTTGAAGGGGGAAACCTGGTATTTCTTGGAGAAGATGTGATCTATTTGGGAGAAATGTGGCATTTCTGGAAGAAAATGTCCTCTTCTGGGGATCAAACAGGTATTTGTTGGTGAAAAGGTCCTATTTGAAGGAGGAAAGCTCGTATTTCTTGGAGAGGATGTGCAATATTTGGGAGAAATCTGGCATGTCCGGAAGAATCTGTTCTATTTCGGGGATAAAAGAGGTATTTGTGGGTGAAATGGTCCTAATTCGAGGGGGAACCCTGGTATTTCTTGGAGAAGATGTGATATATTTGGGAGAAATGTGGCATTTCTGGAAGAAACTGTCCTATTTTGGGGATATGACAGGTATTTGTGGGTGAAAAGGTCCTATTTGAAGGCGGAAAGCTGGTATTTCTTGGAGAAGATGTGAAATAATTGGTTGAAATCTGGCATGTCAGTAAGAAACTGTCCTCTTTTGGGGATAAAAGAGGTATTTGTGGTTGAAAAGGTCCTATTTGAATGGGGAAACCTGGTATTTCTTGGAGAAGATGTGATGTATTTGGGAGAAATGTGGCATTTCTGGAAGAAACTGTCCTATTTTGGGGATAAAAGAGGTATTTGTGGGTGAAAAGGTCCTATTTGAAGGGGGAATCCTGGTATTTCTTGGAGAAGATGTGATCTATTTGGGAGAAATCTGGCATGTCAGGAAGAAACTGTCCAATTTTGGAGATCAAAGAGGTATTTGTGGGTGAAAAGGTCCTATTTGAAGGGGGAAACCTGGTATTTCTTGAAGAAGATGTGATATATTTGGGAGAAATGTGGCATTTCTGGAATAAACTGTTCTCGTTTGGGGATAAAACAGGTATTTGTGGGTGAAAATGTCCTATTTGAAGGGGGAAACCTGGTATTTCTTGGAGAAGATGTGATATATTTGAGAGAAATGTGGCATTTCTGAAAGAAACTGACCTCCTTTGGGGATAAAAGAGGTATTTGTGTGTGAAAAGGTCCTATTTCAAGGGGGAAACCAGGTATTTCTTGGAGAAGATGTGATCTATTTGGGAGAAATGTGGCATTTCTGGAAGAAACTGTTCTATTTTGGGGATAAAACAGGTATTTGTGGGTGAAAAGGTCCTATTTGAAGGGGGAAACCTGGCATTTCTTGGAGAAGATGTGATATGTTTGGGAGAAATGTGGCATTTATGGAAGAAACTGTCCTATTTTGGGGATCAAACAGGTATTTGTGGGTGAAAAGGTCCTATTTGAAGGGGGAAAGTTGGTATTTCTTGAGAAGATGTGATCTATTTGGGAGAAATGTGGCATTTCTGGAAGAAACTGTTCTATTTTGGGGATAAAAGAGGTATTTGTGGGTGAAAAGGTCCTATTTGAAGGGGGAAACCTGGTATTTCTTGGAGAAGATGTGATATATTTGGGAGAAATGTGGCATTTCAGGAAGAAAATGTCCTCTTCTGGGGATCAAACAGGTATTTGTGGGTGAAAAGGTCCTATTTGAAGGGGGAAAGCTCGTATTTCTTGGAGAGGATGTGCAATATTTGGGAGAAATCTGGCATGTCAGGAAGAAACTGTTCTATTTCGGGGATAAAAGAGGTATTTGTGGGTGAAAAAGTCCTATTTGAAGGGGGAAACGTGGTATTTCTTGGAGAACATGTGGTGAATTTGGGAGAAATGTGGCATTTCTGGAAGAAACTGTTCTATTTTGGGGATAAAAGAGGTATTTGTGGGTGAAAAGTTCCTATTTGAAGGGGGAAACCTGGTATTTCTTGGAGAAGATGTGATTTATTTGGGAGAAATCTGGCATGTCAGGAAGAAAATGTCCTATTTTGGGGATGAAACAGGTATTTGTGGGTGAATAGGTCCCACTTCAAGGGGGAAAAGTGGTATTTCTTGGAGAAGATGTGGTATATTTGGGAGAAATGTGGCATTTCTGGAAGAAACTGTCCTATTTTGGGGATAAGACAGGTATTTGTGGGTGAAAAGGTCCTATTTGAAGGCGGAAAGCTGGTATTTCTTGGAGAAGATGTGATATATTGTGGAGAAATCTGGCAATTCTGGAAGAAACTGTCGTATTTTGGGGATAATAGAGGTATTTGTGGGTGAAAAGGTCCTATTTGAAGGGGGAAACCTGGTATTTCTTGGAGAAGATGTGATATATTTGGGAGAAATGTGGCATTTCTGGAAGAAACTGTCCTCTTTTGGGGATAAAAGAGGTATTTGTGGGTGAAAAGGTCCTATTTGAAGGTGGAATCCTGGTATTTCTTGGAGAAGATGTGGTCTATTTGGGAGAAATGTGGCATTTCTGGAAGAAACTGTCCTCTTTTGGGGATCAATGAGGTATTTGTGTTTGAAAAGGTCCTATTTGAAGGGGGAAACCTGGTATTTCTTGGAGAAGATGTGGTATATTTGGGAGAAATGTGGCATTTCTGGAAGATACTGTCCTATCTGGGGGGATAAAAGAGGTATTTGAGGGAGAAAAGGTCCTATTTCGAGGGGGAATCCTGGTATTTCTTGGAGAAGATGTGAAATATTTGGGAGATATCTGGCATTTCTGGAAGAAACTGTCCTATTTTGGGGATCAAAGAGGTATTTGTGGGTGAGAAGGTCCTATTTGAAGGGGGAAACCTGGTATTTCTTGGAGAAGATGTGATCTATTTGGGAGAAATGTGGCATTTCTGGAAGAAACTGTCCTCTTTTGAGGATAGAAGAGGTATTTGTGTGTGACAAGGTCGTATTTGAAGGGGGAAACGTGGTATTTCTTGGAGAAGATGTGATATATTTGGGAGAAATGTGGCATTTCTGGAAGAAACTGTCCTCTTTTGGGGATAAAGCAGGTATATGTGGGTGAAAAGGTCCTATTTGAAGGGGGAAACCAGGTATTTCTTGGAGAAGATGTGATATGTTTGGGAGAAATGTGGCATTTAGGGAAGAAACTGTCCTCTTTTGGGGATAAAAGAGGTATTTGTGGGTGAAAAGGTCCTATTTGAAGGGGGAAAGTTGGTATTTCTTGAGAAGATGTGATATATTTGGGAGAAATGT
Organism: Lophura swinhoii; assembly: GCA_030408155.1. Classification (NCBI taxonomy): domain Eukaryota; kingdom Metazoa; phylum Chordata; class Aves; order Galliformes; family Phasianidae; genus Lophura; species Lophura swinhoii. The sequence goes on from CM059471.1 coordinate 13,370,832, forward strand.
GGCATTTCTGGAAGAAACTGTCCTATTTTGGGGATAAAACAGGTATTTGTTGGTGAAAAGGTCCTATTTGATGGGGGAAACGTGCTATTTCTTGGAGAAGATGTGATATATTTGGGAGAAATGTGGCATTTCTGGAAGAAACTGTCTTCTTTTGGGGATAAAAGAGGTATTTGTGGGTGAAAAGGTCCTATTTGAAGGGGGAACCCTGGTATTTCTTGGAGAAGATGTGATATATTTGGGAGAAATCTGGCATTTCTGGACGAAAAAGTCCTATTTGGGGGAAGAAGGCTGATATTTGTGGGAGAAAAGTTCCTATTTGAAGGGGGAATCCTGGTATTTCTTGGAGAAGATGTGATCTATTTGGGAGAAATGTGGCATGTCTGGATGAAAATGTCCAATTTTGAGGATAAAAGAGGTATTTGTGGGTGAAAAGGTCCTATTTGAAGGGGGAAACGTGGTATTTCTTGGAGAACATGTGATATATTTGGGAGAAATGTGGCATTTCTGGAAGAAACTGTCCTCTTTTGGGGATAAAGCAGGTATATGTGGGTGAAAAGGTCCTATTTGAAGGGGGAAACCTGGTATTTCTTGGAGAAGATGTGATCTATTTGGGAGAAATGTGGCATTTCTGGAAGAAACTGTCTTCTTTTGGGGATAAAAGAGGTATTTGTGGGTGAAAAGGTCCTATTTGAAGGGGGAAACCTGGTATTTCTTGGAGAAGATGTGATATATTTGGGAGAAATCTGGCATTTCTGGACGAAAAAGTCCTATTTGGGGGAAGAAGGCTGGTATTTGTGGGAGAAAAGTTCCTATTTGAAGGGGGAATCCTGGTATTTCTTGGAGAAGATGTGAAATATTTGGGAGAAATGTGGCATGTCTGGAAGAAAATGTCCTATTTTGAGGATAAAAGAGGTATTTGTGGGTGAAAAGGTCCTATTTGAAGGGGGAAACGTGGTATTTCTTGGAGAACATGTGATCTATTTGGGAGAAATGTGGCATTTCTGGAAGAAACTGTCCTCTTTTGGGGATAAAGCAGGTATATGTGGGTGAAAAGTTCCTATTTGAAGGGGGAAACCTGGTATTTCTTGGAGAAGATGTGATCTATTTGGGAGAAATGTGGCATTTCTGGAAGAAAATGTCCTCTTCTGGGGATCAAACAGGTATTTGTGGGTGAAAAGGTCCTATTTGAAGGGGGAAAGCTGGTATTTCTTGGAGAGGATGTGCAATATTTGGGAGAAATCTGGCATGTCCGGAAGAAACTGTTCTATTTCGGGGATAAAAGCGGTATTTTTGGGTGAAAAGGTCCTATTTGAAGGGGGAAACCTGGTATTTCTTGGAGAAGATGTGCTATATTTGGGAGAAATGTGGCATTTCTGGAAGAAAATTTCGTATTTCGGAGATAAAAGTGGTATTTGTGGGTGAAAAGGTCCTATTTGAAGGGGGAAAGCTGGTATTTCTTGGAGAAGATGTGAAATAATTGGTTGAACTCTGGCATGTCAGTAAGAAACTGTCCTCTTTTGGGGATAAAAGAGGTATTTGTGGTTGAAAAGGTCCTATTTGAAGGGGGAAAGCTGGTATTTCTTGGAGAAGATGTGGTATATTTGGGAGAAATGTGGCATTTCTGGAAGAAACTGTCCTATTTTGGGGATCAAACAGGTATTTGTGGGAGAAAAGGTCCTATATCAGGAGTAATCCTGGTATTTCTTGGAGAAGATGTGATATATTTGGGAGAAATGTGGCGTTTCTGGAAGAAACTGTCCTCTTTTGGGGATCAAAGAGGTATTTGTGTTTGAAAAGGTCCTATTTGAAGGGGGAAAGCTGGTATTTCTTGGAGAAGATGTGATATATTTGGGAGAAATGTGGCATTTCAGGAAGAAACTGTCCTATCTGGGGGGATAAAAGAGGTATTTGTGGGTGAAAAGGTCCTATTTCGAGGGGGAATCCTGGTATTTCTTGTAGAAGATATGAAATATTTGGGAGAAACGTGGCATTTCTGGAAGAAACTGTCCTCTTTTGGGGATAAAAGAGGTATTTGTGGGTGAAAAGGTCCTATTTGAAGGGGGAAACCTGGTATTTCTTGGAGAAGATGTGATATATTTGGGAGAAATGTGGCATTTCAGGAAGAAACTGTCCTCTTTTTGGGATAGAAGAGGTATTTGTGTGTGACAAGGTCGTATTTGAAGGGGGAAACGTGGTATTTCTTGGAGAAGATGTGATATATTTTTGAGAAATGTGGCATTTCTGGAACAAACTGTCCTCTTTTGGGGATAAAGCAGGTATATGTGGGTGAAAAGGTCCTATTTGAAGGGGGAAACCAGGTATTTCTTGGAGAAGATGTGATATGTTTGGGAGAAATGTGGCATTTAGGGAAGAAACTGTCCTCTTTTGGGGATAAAAGAGGTATTTGTGGGTGAAAAGGTCCTATTTGAAGGGGGAAAGTTGGTATTTCTTGAGAAGATGTGATATATTTGGGAGAAATGTGGCATTTCTGGAAGAAACTGTCCTATTTTGGGGATAAAACAGGTATTTGTTGGTGAAAAGGTCCTATTTGATGGGGGAAACGTGCTATTTCTTGGAGAAGATGTGATCTATTTGGGAGAAATGTGGCATTTCTGGAAGAAACTGTCTTCTTTTGGGGATAAAAGAGGTATTTGTGGGTGAAAAGGTCCTATTTGAAGGGGGAACCCTGGTATTTCTTGGAGAAGATGTGATATATTTGGGAGAAATCTGGCATTTCTGGACGAAAAAGTCCTATTTGGGGGAAGAAGGCTGGTATTTGTGGGAGAAAAGTTCCTATTTGAAGGGGGAATCCTGGTATTTCTTGGAGAAGATGTGATCTATTTGGGAGAAATGTGGCATGTCTGGATGAAAATGTCCAATTTTGAGGATAAAAGAGGTATTTGTGGGTGAAAAGGTCCTATTTGAAGGGGGAAACGTGGTATTTCTTGGAGAACATGTGATATATTTGGGAGAAATGTGGCATTTCTGGAAGAAACTGTCCTCTTTTGGGGATAAAGCAGGTATATGTGGGTGAAAAGGTCCTATTTGAAGGGGGAAACCTGGTATTTCTTGGAGAAGATGTGATCTATATGGGAGAAATGTGGCATTTCTGGAAGAAAATGTCCTCTTCTGGGGATCAAACAGGTATTTGTGGGTGAAAAGGTCCTATTTGAAGGGGGAAAGCTGGTATTTCTTGGAGAGGATGTGCAATATTTGGGAGAAATCTGGCATGTCCGGAAGAAACTGTTCTATTTCGGGGATAAAAGCGGTATTTGTGGGTGAAAAGGTCCTATTTGAATGGGGAAACCTGGTATTTCTTGGAGAAGATGTGCTATATTTGGGAGAAATGTGGCATTTCTGGAAGAAAATTTCGTATTTCGGAGATAAAAGTGGTATTTGTGGGTGAAAAGGTCCTATTTGAAGGGGGAAAGCTGGTATTTCTTGGAGAAGATGTGAAATAATTGGTTGAACTCTGGCATGTCAGTAAGAAACTGTCCTCTTTTGGGGATAAAAGAGGTATTTGTGGTTGAAAAGGTCCTATTTGAAGGGGGAAAGCTGGTATTTCTTGGAGAAGATGTGGTATATTTGGGAGAAATGTGGCATTTCTGGAAGAAACTGTCCTATTTTGGGGATCAAACAGGTATTTGTGGGAGAAAAGGTCCTATTTCAGGAGTAATCCTGGTATTTCTTGGAGAAGATGTGATATATTTGGGAGAAATGTGGCGTTTCTGGAAGAAACTGTCCTCTTTTGGGGATCAAAGAGGTATTTGTGTTTGAAAAGGTCCTATTTGAAGGGGGAAAGCTGGTATTTCTTGGAGAAGATGTGATATATTTGGGAGAAATGTGGCATTTCAGGAAGAAACTGTCCTATCTGGGGGGATAAAAGAGGTATTTGTGGGTGAAAAGGTCCTATTTCGAGGGGGAATCCTGGTATTTCTTGTAGAAGATATGAAATATTTGGGAGAAATGTGGCATTTCTGGAAGAAACTGTCCTCTTTTGGGGATAAAAGAGGTATTTGTGGGTGAAAAGGTCCTATTTGAAGGGGGAAACCTGGTATTTCTTGGAGAAGATGTGATATATTTGGGAGAAATGTGGCATTTCAGGAAGAAACTGTCCTCTTTTGGGGATAGAAGAGGTATTTGTGTGTGACAAGGTCGTATTTGAAGGGGGAAACGTGGTATTTCTTGGAGAAGATGTGATATATTTTTGAGAAATGTGGCATTTCTGGAAGAAACTGTCCTCTTTTGGGGATAAAGCAGGTATATGTGGGTGAAAAGGTCCTATTTGAAGGGGGAAACCAGGTATTTCTTGGAGAAGATGTGATATGTTTGGGAGAAATGTGGCATTTAGGGAAGAAACTGTCCTCTTTTGGGGATAAAAGAGGTATTTGTGGGTGAAAAGGTCCTATTTGAAGGGGGAAAGTTGGTATTTCTTGAGAAGATGTGATATATTTGGGAGAAATGTGGCATTTCTGGAAGAAACTGTCCTATTTTGGGGATAAAACAGGTATTTGTTGGTGAAAAGGTCCTATTTGATGGGGGAAACGTGCTATTTCTTGGAGAAGATGTGATCTATTTGGGAGAAATGTGGCATTTCTGGAAGAAACTGTCTTCTTTTGGGGATAAAAGAGGTATTTGTGGGTGAAAAGGTCCTATTTGAAGGGGGAACCCTGGTATTTCTTGGAGAAGATGTGATATATTTGGGAGAAATCTGGCATTTCTGGACGAAAAAGTCCTATTTGGGGGAAGAAGGCTGATATTTGTGGGAGAAAAGTTCCTATTTGAAGGGGGAATCCTGGTATTTCTTGGAGAAGATGTGATCTATTTGGGAGAAATGTGGCATGTCTGGATGAAAATGTCCAATTTTGAGGATAAAAGAGGTATTTGTGGGTGAAAAGGTCCTATTTGAAGGGGGAAACGTGGTATTTCTTGGAGAACATGTGATATATTTGGGAGAAATGTGGCATTTCTGGAAGAAACTGTCCTCTTTTGGGGATAAAGCAGGTATATGTGGGTGAAAAGGTCCTATTTGAAGGGGGAAACCTGGTATTTCTTGGAGAAGATGTGATCTATTTGGGAGAAATGTGGCATTTCTGGAAGAAACTGTCTTCTTTTGGGGATAAAAGAGGTATTTGTGGGTGAAAAGGTCCTATTTGAAGGGGGAAACCTGGTATTTCTTGGAGAAGATGTGATATATTTGGGAGAAATCTGGCATTTCTGGACGAAAAAGTCCTATTTGGGGGAAGAAGGCTGGTATTTGTGGGAGAAAAGTTCCTATTTGAAGGGGGAATCCTGGTATTTCTTGGAGAAGATGTGAAATATTTGGGAGAAATGTGGCATGTCTGGAAGAAAATGTCCTATTTTGAGGATAAAAGAGGTATTTGTGGGTGAAAAGGTCCTATTTGAAGGGGGAAACGTGGTATTTCTTGGAGAACATGTGATCTATTTGGGAGAAATGTGGCATTTCTGGAAGAAACTGTCCTCTTTTGGGGATAAAGCAGGTATATGTGGGTGAAAAGTTCCTATTTGAAGGGGGAAACCTGGTATTTCTTGGAGAAGATGTGATCTATTTGGGAGAAATGTGGCATTTCTGGAAGAAAATGTCCTCTTCTGGGGATCAAACAGGTATTTGTGGGTGAAAAGGTCCTATTTGAAGGGGGAAAGCTGGTATTTCTTGGAGAGGATGTGCAATATTTGGGAGAAATCTGGCATGTCCGGAAGAAACTGTTCTATTTCGGGGATAAAAGCGGTATTTTTGGGTGAAAAGGTCCTATTTGAAGGGGGAAACCTGGTATTTCTTGGAGAAGATGTGCTATATTTGGGAGAAATGTGGCATTTCTGGAAGAAAATTTCGTATTTCGGAGATAAAAGTGGTATTTGTGGGTGAAAAGGTCCTATTTGAAGGGGGAAAGCTGGTATTTCTTGGAGAAGATGTGAAATAATTGGTTGAAATCTGGCATGTCAGTAAGAAACTGTCCTCTTTTGGGGATAAAAGAGGTATTTGTGGTTGAAAAGGTCCTATTTGAAGGGGGAAAGCTGGTATTTCTTGGAGAAGATGTGGTATATTTGGGAGAAATGTGGCATTTCTGGAAGAAACTGTCCTATTTTGGGGATCAAACAGGTATTTGTGGGAGAAAAGGTCCTATTTCAGGAGTAATCCTGGTATTTCTTGGAGAAGATGTGATATATTTGGGAGAAATGTGGCGTTTCTGGAAGAAACTGTCCTCTTTTGGGGATCAAAGAGGTATTTGTGTTTGAAAAGGTCCTATTTGAAGGGGGAAAGCTGGTATTTCTTGGAGAAGATGTGATATATTTGGGAGAAATGTGGCATTTCAGGAAGAAACTGTCCTATCTGGGGGGATAAAAGAGGTATTTGTGGGTGAAAAGGTCCTATTTCGAGGGGGAATCCTGGTATTTCTTGTAGAAGATATGAAATATTTGGGAGAAATGTGGCATTTCAGGAAGAAACTGTCCTCTTTTGGGGATAAAAGAGGTATTTGTGGGTGAAAAGGTCCTATTTGAAGGGGGAAACCTGGTATTTCTTGGAGAAGATGTGATATATTTGGGAGAAATGTGGCATTTCAGGAAGAAACTGTCCTCTTTTTGGGATAGAAGAGGTATTTGTGTGTGACAAGGTCGTATTTGAAGGGGGAAACGTGGTATTTCTTGGAGAAGATGTGATATATTTTTGAGAAATGTGGCATTTCTGGAAGAAACTGTCCTCTTTTGGGGATAAAGCAGGTATATGTGGGTGAAAAGGTCCTATTTGAAGGGGGAAACCAGGTATTTCTTGGAGAAGATGTGATATGTTTGGGAGAAATGTGGCATTTCTGGAAGAAACTGTCGTATTTTAGGGATAAAAGAGGTATTTGTGGGTGAAAAGGTCCTATTTGAAGGGGGAAAGTTGGTATTTCTTGAGAAGATGTGATATATTTGGGAGAAATGTGGCATTTCTGGAAGAAACTGTCCTATTTTGGGGATAAAACAGGTATTTGTTGGTGAAAAGGTCCTATTTGATGGGGGAAACGTGCTATTTCTTGGAGAAGATGTGATCTTTTTGGGAGAAATGTGGCATTTCTGGAAGAAACTGTCTTCTTTTGGGGATAAAAGAGGTATTTGTGGGTGAAAAGGTCCTATTTGAAGGGGGAACCCTGGTATTTCTTGGAGAAGATGTGATATATTTGGGAGAAATCTGGCATTTCTGGACGAAAAAGTCCTATTTGGGGGAAGAAGGCTGGTATTTGTGGGAGAAAAGTTCCTATTTGAAGGGGGAATCCTGGTATTTCTTGGAGAAGATGTGATCTATTTGGGAGAAATGTGGCATGTCTGGATGAAAATGTCCAATTTTGAGGATAAAAGAGGTATTTGTGGGTGAAAAGGTCCTATTTGAAGGGGGAAACGTGGTATTTCTTGGAGAACATGTGATATATTTGGGAGAAATGTGGCATTTCTGGAAGAAACTGTCCTCTTTTGGGGATAAAGCAGGTATATGTGGGTGAAAAGGTCCTATTTGAAGGGGGAAACCTGGTATTTCTTGGAGAAGATGTGATCTATTTGGGAGAAATGTGGCATTTCTGGAAGAAAATGTCCTCTTCTGGGGATCAAACAGGTATTTGTGGGTGAAAAGGTCCTATTTGAAGGGGGAAAGCTGGTATTTCTTGGAGAGGATGTGCAATATTTGGGAGAAATCTGGCATGTCCGGAAGAAACTGTTCTATTTCGGGGATAAAAGCGGTATTTGTGGGTGAAAAGGTCCTATTTGAATGGGGAAACCTGGTATTTCTTGGAGAAGATGTGCTATATTTGGGAGAAATGTGGCATTTCTGGAAGAAAATTTCGTATTTTGGAGATAAAAGTGGTATTAGTGGGTGAAAAGGTCCTATTTGAAGGGGGAAAGCTGGTATTTCTTGGAGAAGATGTGAAATAATTGGTTGAAATCTGGCATGTCAGTAAGAAACTGTCCTCTTTTGGGGATAAAAGAGGTATTTGTGGTTGAAAAGGTCCTATTTGAAGGGGGAAAGCTGGTATTTCTTGGAGAAGATGTGGTATATTTGGGAGAAATGTGGCATTTCTGGAAGAAACTGTCCTATTTTGGGGATCAAACAGGTATTTGTGGGAGAAAAGGTCCTATTTCAGGAGTAATCCTGGTATTTCTTGGAGAAGATGTGATATATTTGGGAGAAATGTGGCGTTTCTGGAAGAAACTGTCCTCTTTTGGGGATCAAAGAGGTATTTGTGTTTGAAAAGGTCCTATTTGAAGGGGGAAAGCTGGTATTTCTTGGAGAAGATGTGATATATTTGGGAGAAATGTGGCATTTCTGGAAGATACTGTCCTATCAGGGGGGATAAAAGAGGTATTTGTGGGTGAAAAGGTCCTATTTCGAGGGGGAATCCTGGTATTTCTTGTAGAAGATGTGAAATATTTGGGAGAAATGTGGCATTTCTGGAAGAAACTGTCCTCTTTTGGGGATAAAAGAGGTATTTGTGGGTGAAAAGGTCCTATTTGAAGGGGGAAACCTGGTATTTCTTGGAGAAGATGTGATATATTTGGGAGAAATGTGGCATTTCAGGAAGAAACTGTCCTCTTTTGGGGATAGAAGAGGTATTTGTGTGTGACAAGGTCGTATTTGAAGGGGGAAACCTGGTATTTCTTGGAGAAGATGTGATATATTTGGGAGAAATGTGGCATTTCTGGAAGAAACTGTCCTCTTTTGGGGATAAAGCAGGTATATGTGGGTGAAAAGGTCCTATTTGAAGGGGGAAACCTGGTATTTCTTGGAGAAGATGTGATATGTTTGGGAGAAATGTGGCATTTAGGGAAGAAACTGTCCTCTTTTGGGGATCAAACAGGTATTTGTGGGTGAAAAGGTCCTATTTGAAGGGGGAAAGTTGGTATTTCTTGAGAAGATGTGATATATTTGGGAGAAATATGGCATTTCTGGAAGAAACTGTCCTATTTTGGGGATAAAAGAGGTATTTGTGGGTGAAAAGGTCCTATTTGAAGGGGGAAACCTGGTATTTCTTGGAGAAGATGTGATAATTTTGGGAGAAATGTGGCATTTATGGAAGAAACTGTTCTATTTTGGGGATAAAAGAGGTATTTGTGGGTGAAAAGGTCCTATTTGAAGGCGGAACCTGGTATTTCTTGGAGAAGATGTGATATATTTGGGAGAAATGTGGCATTTCTGGAAGAAACTGTCGTATTTTAGGGATAAAAGAGGTATTTGTGGGTGAAAAGGTCCTATTTGAAGGGGGAAACGTGGTATTTCTTGGAGAACATGTGGTGAATTTGGGAGAAATGTGGCATTTCTGGAAGAAACTGTTCTATTTTGGGGATAAAAGAGGTATTTGTGGGTGAAAAGGTCCTATTTGAAGGGCGAAACCTGGTATTTCTTGGAGAAGATGTGATTTATTTGGGAGAAATCTGGCATTTCTGGAAGAAAATGTCCTCTTTTGGGGATGAAACAGGTATTTGTGGGTGAAAAGGTCTCACTTCAAGGGGGAAACGTGGTATTTCTTGGAGAAGATGTGGTATATTTGGGAGAAATGTGGCATGTCTGGAAGAAACTGTCCTATTTTGGGGATAAGACAGGTATTTGTGGGTGAAAAGGTCCTATTTGAAGGGGGAAACCTGGTATTTCTTGGAGAAGATGTGATGTATTGTGGAGAAATGTGGCATGTCTGGAAGAAACTGTCGTATTTTGGGGATAATAGAGGTATTTGTGGGTGAAAAGGTCCTATTTGAAGGGGGAAACGTGGTATTTCTTCAAGAAGATGTAATATATTTGGGAGAAATGTGGCATGTCAGGAAGAAACTGTCCTATTTTGGGGATCAAACAGGTATTTGTGGGTGAAAAGGTCCTATTTGAAGGTGGAATCCTGGTATTTCTTGGAGAAGATGTGGTATATTTCGGAGAAATGTGGCATTTCTGGAAGAAACTGTCCTGTTTTGGGGATAAAACAGGTATTACAGGTTGAAAAGTTCCTATTTGAAAGGGGAAACCTGGCATTTCTTGGAGAAGATGTGATCTATTTGGGAGAAATGTGGCATGTCTGGAAGAAACTGTCCTATTTTGGGGATAAAACAGGTATTTGTTGGTGAAAAGGTCCTATTTGAAGGGGGAAACGTGGTATTTCTTGGAGAAGATGTGATCTATTTGGGAGAAATGTGGCATTTCTGGAAGAAACTGTCCTCTTTTGGAGATAATAGAGGTATTTGTGGGTGAAAAGGTCCTATTTGAAGGGGGAAACCTGGTATTTCTTGGAGAAGATGTGATATATTTGGGAGAAATCTGGCATTTCTGGACGAAAAAGTCCTATTTGGGGGAAGAAGGCTGGTATTTGTGGGAGAAAAGTTCCTATTTGAAGGGGGAATCCTGGTATTTCTTGGAGAAGATGTGATCTATTTGGGAGAAATGTGGCATGTCTGGAAGAAAATGTCCAATTTTGAGGATAAAAGAGGTATTTGTGGGTGAAAAGGTCCTATTTGAAGGGGGAAACCTGGTATTTCTTGGAGAAGATGTGATATATTTGGGAGAAATGTGGCATTTCTGGAAGAAACTGTCCTATTTTGGGGATAAAGCCGGTATATGTGGGTGAAAAGGTCCTATTTGAAGGGGGAAACCTGGTATTTCTTGGAGAAGATGTGATCTATTTGGGAGAAATGTGGCATTTCTGGAAGAAAATGTCCTCTTCTGGGGATCAAACAGGTATTTGTGTGTGAAAAGGTCCTATTTGAAGGAGGAAAGCTCGTATTTGTTGGAGAGGATGTGATATATTTGGGAGAAATCTGGCATGTCAGGAAGAAACTGTTCTATTTCGGGGATAAAAGAGGTATTTGTGGGTGAAAAGGTCCTATTTGAAGGGGGAAAGTTGGTATTTCTTGGAGAAGATGTGATATATTCGGGAGAAATGTGGCATTTCTGGAAGAAAATTTCGTATTTTGGAGATAAAAGTGGTATTTGTGGGTGAAAAGGTCCTATTTGAAGGGGGAAAGCTGGTATTTCTTGGAGAAGATGTGTAAAAATTGGTTGAAATCTGGCATGTCAGTAAGAAACTGTCCTCTTTTGGGGATAAAAGAGGTATTTGTGGGTGAAAAGGTCCTATTTGAAGGGGGAAACCTGGTATTTCTTGGAGAAGATGTGGTATATTTGGGAGAAATGTTTCATTTCTGGAAGAAACTGTCCTATTTTGGGGATCAAACAGGTATTTGTGGGAGAAAAGGTCCTATTTGAAGGGGGAATCCTGGTATTTCTTGGAGAAGATGTGATATATTTGGGAGAAATGTGGCGTTTCTGGAAGAAACTGTCCTCTTTTGGGGATCAAAGAGGTATTTGTGTTTGAAAAGGTCCTATTTGAAGGGGGAAAGCTGTTATTTCTTGGAGAAGATGTGATATATTTTGAGAAATGTGGCATTTCTGGAAGATACTGTCCTATTTGGGGATAAAAGAGGTATTTGTGGGTGAAAAGGTCCTATTTCGAGGGGGAATCCTGGTATTTCTTGGAGAAGATGTGAAATATTTGGGAGAAATGTGGCATTTCAGGAAGAAACTGTCCTCTTTTGGGGATAGAAGAGTTATTTGTTTGTGACAAGGTCGTATTTGAAGGGGGAAACGTGGTATTTCTTGGAGAAGATGTGATCTATTTGGGAGAAATGTGGCATTTCTGGAAGAAACTGTCCTATTTTGGGGATCAAACAGGTATTTGTGGGTGAAAAGGTCCTATTTGAAGGTGGAATCCTGGTATTTCTTGGAGAAGATGTTCTATATTTGGGAGAAATCTGGAATTTCTGGATGAAAATTTCCAATTTGAGGGATAAAAGAGGTATTTGTGGGTGAAAAGGTCCTATTTGAAGGGGGAATCCTGGTATTTCTTGGAGAAGATGTGATCTATTTGGGAGAAATGTGGCATGTCAGTAAGAAACTGTCCTCTTTTGGGGATAAAAGAGGTATTTGTGGGTGAAAAGGTCCTATTTCGAGGGGGAAACCTGGTATTTCTTGAAGAAGATGTGATATATTTGGGAGAAATGTGGCCTTTCTGGAAGAAACTGTCCTATTTTGGGGAAAAAAGAGGTATTTGTGGGTGAAAAGTTCCTATTTGAAGGGGGAAACCTGGCATTTCTTGGAGAAGATGTGCTATATTTGGGTGAAATCTGGCATTTCTGGAATAAACTGTTCTCTTTTGGGGATAAAACAGGTATTTGTGGGTGAAAATGTCCTTTTTGAAGGGGGAAACCTGGTATTTCTTGGAGAAGATGTGATGTATTTGGGAGAAATGTGGCATTTCTGGAAGAAACTGACCTCCTTTGGCGATAAAAGAGGTATTTGTGGGTGAAAAGGTCCTATTTCCACGGGGAAAGCTGGTATTTCTTGGAGAAGATGTGATATATTTGGGAGAAATGTGGCATGTCTGGAAGAAACTGTCTTCTTTTGGGGATAAAAGAGGTATTTGTGGGTGAAAAGGTCCTATTTGAAGGGGGAAACCTGGCATTTCTTGGAGAAGATGTGATATGTTTGGGAGAAATGTGGCATTTATGGAAGAAACTGTCTTCTTTTGGGGATCAAACAGGTATTTGTGGGTGAAAAGGTCCTATTTGAAGGGGGAAAGTTGGTATTTCTTGAGAAGATGTGATATATTTGGGAGAAATGTGGCATTTCTGGAAGAAACTGTTCTATTTTGGGGATAAAAGAGTTATTTGTGGGTGAAAATGTCCTATTTGAAGGGGGAAACCTGGTATTTCTTGGAGAAGATGTGATGTATTTGGGAGAAATGTGGCATTTCTGGAAGAAACTGTCCTCTTTTGGGGATAAAAGAGGTATTTGTGGGTGAAAAGGTCCTATTTGAAGGGGGTAACCTGGTATTTCTTGGAGAAGATGTGATATATTTGGGAGAAATGTGGCATTTCTGGAAGAAACTGTCCTCTTTTGGGGATAAAAGAGGTATTTGTGGGTGAAAAGGTCCTATCTGAAGGGGGAATCCTGGTATTTCGTGGAGAAGATGTGATATATTTGGGAGAAATGTGGCATGTCTGGAAGAAACTGTCCTCTTTTGGGGATAAAAGAGGTATTTGTGGGTGAAAAGGTCCTATTTGAAAAGGGCAAGCTGGTATTTCTTGGAGAAGATGTGATCTATTTGGTCGAAATGTGGCATTTCTGGCAGAAACTGTCCTATTTTGGGGATAAGAGAGGTATTTCTGGGTGAAAAGGTCCTATTTCCAGGGGGAAAGCTGGCATTTCTTGGAGAAGATGTGGTATATTTGGGAGAAATCTGGCATGTCAGTAAGAAACTGTCCTATTTGGGGGATAAAAGAGGTATTTGTGGGTGAAAAGTTCCTATTTGAAGGGGGAAAGCTGGTATTTCTTGGAGAAGATGTGAAATATTTGGGAGAAATGTGGCATGTCTGGAAGAAAATGTCCAATTTTGAGGATAAAAGAGGTATTTGTGGGTGAAAAGGTCCTATTTGAAGGGGGAAACCTGGTATTTCTTGGAGAACATGTGATATATTTGGGAGAAATGTGGCATTTCTGGAAGAAACTGTCCTCTTTTGGGGATAAAGCAGGTATATGTGGGTGAAAAGGTCCTATTTGAAGGGGGAAACCTGGTATTTCTTGGAGAAGATGTGATCTATTTGGGAGAAATGTGGCATTTCTGGAAGAAAATGTCCTCTTCTGGGGATCAAACAGGTATTTGTGGGTGAAAAGGTCCTATTTGAAGGGGGAAAGCTGGTATTTCTTGGAGAGGATGTGCAATATTTGGGAGAAATCTGGCATGTCCGGAAGAAACTGTTCTATTTCGGGGATAAAAGCGGTATTTGTGGGTGAAAAGGTCCTATTTGAATGGGGAAACCTGGTATTTCTTGGAGAAGATGTGCTATATTTGGGAGAAATGTGGCATTTCTGGAAGAAAATTTCGTATTTTGGAGATAAAAGTGGTATTTGTGGGTGAAAAGGTCCTATTTGAAGGGGGAAAGCTGGTATTTCTTGGAGAAGATGTGAAATAATTGGTTGAAATCTGGCATGTCAGTAAGAAACTGTCCTCTTTTGGGGATAAAACAGGTATTTGTGGGTGAAAAGGTCCTATTTCGAGGGGAATCCTGGTATTTCTTGGAGAAGATGTGAAATATTTGGGAGAAATGTGGCATTTCTGGAAGAAACTGTTCTATTTTGGGGATAAAAGAGGTATTTGTGGGTGATAAGGTCCTATTTGAAGGGGGAAACCTGGTATTTCTTGGAGAAGATGTGATATATTTGGGAGAAATGTGGCATTTCAGGAAGAAACTGTCCTCTTTTGGGGATAGAAGAGGTATTTGTGTGTGACAAGGTCGTATTTGAAGGGGGAAACCTGGTATTTCTTGGAGAAGATGTGATATGTTAGGGAGAAATGTGGCATTTCTGGAAGAAACTGTCGTATTTTGGGGATAAAGCAGGAATATGTGGGTGAAAAGGTCCACTTTGAAGGGGGAAACCTGGTATTTCTTGGAGAAGATGTGATATGTTTGGGAGAAATGTGGCATTTAGGGAAGAAACTGTCCTCTTTTGGGGATCAAACAGGTATTTGTGTGTGAAAAGGTCCTATTTGAAGGGGGAAAGTTGGTATTTCTTGAGAAGATGTGCTATATTTGGGAGAAATGTGGCATTTCTGGAAGAAACTGTCCTCTTTTGGGGATAAAAGAGGTATTTGTGGGTGAAAAGGTCGTATTTGAAGGGGGAAACCTGGTATTTCTTGGAGAAGATGTGATATGTTTGGGAGAAATGTGGCATTTATGGAAGAAACTGTTATATTTTGGGGATAAAAGAGGTATTTGTGGGTGAAAAGGTCCTATTTGAAGGCGGAACCTGGTATTTCTTGGAGAAGATGTGATATATTTGGGAGAAATGTGGCATGTCTGGAAGAAACTGTCGTATTTGAGGGATAAAAGAGGTATTTGTGGGTGAAAAGGTCCTATTTGAAGGGGGAATCCTGGTATTTCTTGGAGAAGATGTGATCTATTTGGGAGAAATGTGGCATGTCAGTAAGAAACTGTCCTCTTTTGGGGATAAAAGAGGTATTTGTGGGTGAAAAGGTCCTATTTCGAGGGGGAAACCTGGTATTTCTTGAAGAAGATGTGATATATTTGGGAGAAATGTGGCCTTTCTGGAAGAAACTGTCCTATTTTGGGGAAAAAAGAGGTATTTGTGGGTGAAAAGTTCCTATTTGAAGGGGGAAACCTGGCATTTCTTGGAGAAGATGTGCTATATTTGGGTGAAATCTGGCATTTCTGGAATAAACTGTTCTCTTTTGGGGATAAAACAGGTATTTGTGGGTGAAAATGTCCTTTTTGAAGGGGGAAACCTGGTATTTCTTGGAGAAGATGTGATGTATTTGGGAGAAATGTGGCATTTCTGGAAGAAACTGACCTCCTTTGGCGATAAAAGAGGTATTTGTGGGTGAAAAGGTCCTATTTCCACGGGGAAAGCTGGTATTTCTTGGAGAAGATGTGATATATTTGGGAGAAATGTGGCATGTCAGGAAGAAACTGTCCTATTTTGGGGATCAAACAGGTATTTGTGGGTGAAAAGGTCCTATTTGAAGGTGGAATCCTGGTATTTCTTGGAGAAGATGTGGTATATTTCGGAGAAATGTGGCATTTCTGGAAGAAACTGTCCTGTTTTGGGGATAAAACAGGTATTACAGGTTGAAAAGTTCCTATTTGAAAGGGGAAACCTGGCATTTCTTGGAGAAGATGTGATCTATTTGGGAGAAATGTGGCATGTCAGGAAGAAACTGTCCTATTTTGGGGATAAAACAGGTATTTGTTGGTGAAAAGGTCCTATTTGAAGGGGGAAACGTGGTATTTCTTGGAGAAGATGTGATCTATTTGGGAGAAATGTGGCATTTCTGGAAGAAACTGTCCTCTTTTGGAGATAATAGAGGTATTTGTGGGTGAAAAGGTCCTATTTGAAGGGGGAAACCTGGTATTTCTTGGAGAAGATGTGATATATTTGGGAGAAATCTGGCATTTCTGGACGAAAAAGTCCTATTTGGGGGAAGAAGGCTGGTATTTGTGGGAGAAAAGTTCCTATTTGAAGGGGGAATCCTGGTATTTCTTGGAGAAGATGTGATCTATTTGGGAGAAATGTGGCATGTCTGGAAGAAAATGTCCAATTTTGAGGATAAAAGAGGTATTTGTGGGTGAAAAGGTCCTATTTGAAGGGGGAAACCTGGTATTTCTTGGAGAACATGTGATATATTTGGGAGAAATGTGGCATGTCTGGAAGAAACTGTCCTATTTTGGGGATAAAGCAGGTATATGTGGGTGAAAAGGTCCTATTTGAAGGGGGAAACCTGGTATTTCTTGGAGAAGATGTGATCTATTTGGGAGAAATGTGGCATTTCTGGAAGAAAATGTCCTCTTCTGGGGATCAAACAGGTATTTGTGTGTGAAAAGGTCCTATTTGAAGGAGGAAAGCTCGTATTTGTTGGAGAGGATGTGATATATTTGGGAGAAATCTGGCATGTCAGGAAGAAACTGTTCTATTTCGGGGATAAAAGAGGTATTTGTGGGTGAAAAGGTCCTATTTGAAGGGGGAAAGTTGGTATTTCTTGGAGAAGATGTGATATATTCGGGAGAAATGTGGCATTTCTGGAAGAAAATTTCGTATTTTGGAGATAAAAGTGGTATTTGTGGGTGAAAAGGTCCTATTTGAAGGGGGAAAGCTGGTATTTCTTGGAGAAGATGTGTAAAAATTGGTTGAAATCTGGCATGTCAGTAAGAAACTGTCCTCTTTTGGGGATAAAAGAGGTATTTGTGGGTGAAAAGGTCCTATTTGAAGGGGGAAACCTGGTATTTCTTGGAGAAGATGTGGTATATTTGGGAGAAATGTTTCATTTCTGGAAGAAACTGTCCTATTTTGGGGATCAAACAGGTATTTGTGGGAGAAAAGGTCCTATTTGAAGGGGGAATCCTGGTATTTCTTGGAGAAGATGTGATATATTTGGGAGAAATGTGGCGTTTCTGGAAGAAACTGTCCTCTTTTGGGGATCAAAGAGGTATTTGTGTTTGAAAAGGTCCTATTTGAAGGGGGAAAGCTGTTATTTCTTGGAGAAGATGTGATATATTTTGAGAAATGTGGCATTTCTGGAAGATACTGTCCTATTTGGGGATAAAAGAGGTATTTGTGGGTGAAAAGGTCCTATTTCGAGGGGGAATCCTGGTATTTCTTGGAGAAGATGTGAAATATTTGGGAGAAATGTGGCATTTCAGGAAGAAACTGTCCTCTTTTGGGGATAGAAGAGTTATTTGTTTGTGACAAGGTCGTATTTGAAGGGGGAAACGTGGTATTTCTTGGAGAAGATGTGATCTATTTGGGAGAAATGTGGCATTTCTGGAAGAAACTGTCCTATTTTGGGGATCAAACAGGTATTTGTGGGTGAAAAGGTCCTATTTGAAGGTGGAATCCTGGTATTTCTTGGAGAAGATGTTCTATATTTGGGAGAAATCTGGAATTTCTGGATGAAAATTTCCAATTTGAGGGATAAAAGAGGTATTTGTGGGTGAAAAGGTCCTATTTGAAGGGGGAATCCTGGTATTTCTTGGAGAAGATGTGATCTATTTGGGAGAAATGTGGCATGTCAGTAAGAAACTGTCCTCTTTTGGGGATAAAAGAGGTATTTGTGGGTGAAAAGGTCCTATTTCGAGGGGGAAACCTGGTATTTCTTGAAGAAGATGTGATATATTTGGGAGAAATGTGGCCTTTCTGGAAGAAACTGTCCTATTTTGGGGAAAAAAGAGGTATTTGTGGGTGAAAAGTTCCTATTTGAAGGGGGAAACCTGGCATTTCTTGGAGAAGATGTGCTATATTTGGGTGAAATCTGGCATTTCTGGAATAAACTGTTCTCTTTTGGGGATAAAACAGGTATTTGTGGGTGAAAATGTCCTTTTTGAAGGGGGAAACCTGGTATTTCTTGGAGAAGATGTGATGTATTTGGGAGAAATGTGGCATTTCTGGAAGAAACTGACCTCCTTTGGCGATAAAAGAGGTATTTGTGGGTGAAAAGGTCCTATTTCCACGGGGAAAGCTGGTATTTCTTGGAGAAGATGTGATATATTTGGGAGAAATGTGGCATGTCTGGAAGAAACTGTCTTCTTTTGGGGATAAAAGAGGTATTTGTGGGTGAAAAGGTCCTATTTGAAGGGGGAAACCTGGCATTTCTTGGAGAAGATGTGATATGTTTGGGAGAAATGTGGCATTTATGGAAGAAACTGTCTTCTTTTGGGGATCAGACAGGTATTTGTGGGTGAAAAGGTCCTATTTGAAGGGGGAAAGTTGGTATTTCTTGAGAAGATGTGATATATTTGGGAGAAATGTGGCATTTCTGGAAGAAACTGTTCTATTTTGGGGATAAAAGAGGTATTTGTGGGTGAAAATGTCCTATTTGAAGGGGAAACCTGGTATTTCTTGGAGAAGATGTGATGTATTTGGGAGAAATGTGGCATTTCTGGAAGAAACTGTCCTCTTTTGGGGATAAAAGAGGTATTTGTGGGTGAAAAGGTCCTATTTGAAGGGGGAAACCAGGTATTTCTTGGAGAAGATGTGATATATTTGGGAGAAATGTGGCATTTCTGGAAGAAACTGTCCTCTTTTGGGGATAAAAGAGGTATTTGTGGGTGAAAAGGTCCTATCTGAAGGGGGAATCCTGGTATTTCGTGGAGAAGATGTGATATATTTGGGAGAAATGTGGCATGTCTGGAAGAAACTGTCCTCTTTTGGGGATAAAAGAGGTATTTGTGGGTGAAAAGGTCCTATTTGAAAAGGGCAAGCTGGTATTTCTTGGAGAAGATGTGATCTATTTGGTCGAAATGTGGCATTTCTGGCAGAAACTGTCCTATTTTGGGGATAAGAGAGGTATTTCTGGGTGAAAAGGTCCTATTTCCAGGGGGAAAGCTGGCATTTCTTGGAGAAGATGTGGTATATTTGGGAGAAATCTGGCATGTCAGTAAGAAACTGTCCTATTTGGGGGATAAAAGAGGTATTTGTGGGTGAAAAGGTCCTATTTGAAGGGGGAAAGCTGGTATTTCTTGGAGAAGATGTGAAATATTTGGGAGAAATGTGGCATGTCTGGAAGAAAATGTCCAATTTTGAGGATAAAAGAGGTATTTGTGGGTGAAAAGGTCCTATTTGAAGGGGGAATCCTGGTATTTCTTGGAGAAGATGTGATATATTTGGGAGAAATGTGGCGTTTCTGGAAGAAACTGTCCTCTTTTGGGGATCAAAGAGGTATTTGTGTTTGAAAAGGTCCTATTTGAAGGGGGAAAGCTGTTATTTCTTGGAGAAGATGTGATATATTTTGAGAAATGTGGCATTTCTGGAAGATACTGTCCTATTTGGGGATAAAAGAGGTATTTGTGGGTGAAAAGGTCCTATTTCGAGGGGGAATCCTGGTATTTCTTGGAGAAGATGTGAAATATTTGGGAGAAATGTGGCATTTCAGGAAGAAACTGTCCTCTTTTGGGGATAGAAGAGTTATTTGTTTGTGACAAGGTCGTATTTGAAGGGGGAAACGTGGTATTTCTTGGAGAAGATGTGATCTATTTGGGAGAAATGTGGCATTTCTGGAAGAAACTGTCCTATTTTGGGGATCAAACAGGTATTTGTGGGTGAAAAGGTCCTATTTGAAGGTGGAATCCTGGTATTTCTTGGAGAAGATGTTCTATATTTGGGAGAAATCTGGAATTTCTGGATGAAAATTTCCAATTTGAGGGATAAAAGAGGTATTTGTGGGTGAAAAGGTCCTATTTGAAGGGGGAATCCTGGTATTTCTTGGAGAAGATGTGATCTATTTGGGAGAAATGTGGCATGTCAGTAAGAAACTGTCCTCTTTTGGGGATAAAAGAGGTATTTGTGGGTGAAAAGGTCCTATTTCGAGGGGGAAACCTGGTATTTCTTGAAGAAGATGTGATATATTTGGGAGAAATGTGGCCTTTCTGGAAGAAACTGTCCTATTTTGGGGAAAAAAGAGGTATTTGTGGGTGAAAAGTTCCTATTTGAAGGGGGAAACCTGGCATTTCTTGGAGAAGATGTGCTATATTTGGGTGAAATCTGGCATTTCTGGAATAAACTGTTCTCTTTTGGGGATAAAACAGGTATTTGTGGGTGAAAATGTCCTTTTTGAAGGGGGAAACCTGGTATTTCTTGGAGAAGATGTGATGTATTTGGGAGAAATGTGGCATTTCTGGAAGAAACTGACCTCCTTTGGCGATAAAAGAGGTATTTGTGGGTGAAAAGGTCCTATTTCCACGGGGAAAGCTGGTATTTCTTGGAGAAGATGTGATATATTTGGGAGAAATGTGGCATGTCTGGAAGAAACTGTCTTCTTTTGGGGATAAAAGAGGTATTTGTGGGTGAAAAGGTCCTATTTGAAGGGGGAAACCTGGCATTTCTTGGAGAAGATGTGATATGTTTGGGAGAAATGTGGCATTTATGGAAGAAACTGTCTTCTTTTGGGGATCAAACAGGTATTTGTGGGTGAAAAGGTCCTATTTGAAGGGGGAAAGTTGGTATTTCTTGAGAAGATGTGATATATTTGGGAGAAATGTGGCATTTCTGGAAGAAACTGTTCTATTTTGGGGATAAAAGAGGTATTTGTGGGTGAAAATGTCCTATTTGAAGGGGGAAACCTGGTATTTCTTGGAGAAGATGTGATGTATTTGGGAGAAATGTGGCATTTCTGGAAGAAACTGTCCTCTTTTGGGGATAAAAGAGGTATTTGTGGGTGAAAAGGTCCTATTTGAAGGGGGAATCCTGGTATTTCTTGGAGAAGATGTGATATATTTGGGAGAAATGTGGCATTTCTGGAAGAAACTGTCCTCTTTTGGGGATAAAAGAGGTATTTGTGGGTGAAAAGGTCCTATCTGAAGGGGGAATCCTGGTATTTCGTGGAGAAGATGTGATATATTTGGGAGAAATGTGGCATGTCTGGAAGAAACTGTCCTCTTTTGGGGATAAAAGAGGTATTTGTGGGTGAAAAGGTCCTATTTGAAAAGGGCAAGCTGGTATTTCTTGGAGAAGATGTGATCTATTTGGTCGAAATGTGGCATTTCTGGCAGAAACTGTCCTATTTTGGGGATAAGAGAGGTATTTCTGGGTGAAAAGGTCCTATTTCCAGGGGGAAAGCTGGCATTTCTTGGAGAAGATGTGGTATATTTGGGAGAAATCTGGCATGTCAGTAAGAAACTGTCCTATTTGGGGGATAAAAGAGGTATTTGTGGGTGAAAAGTTCCTATTTGAAGGGGGAAAGCTGGTATTTCTTGGAGAAGATGTGAAATATTTGGGAGAAATGTGGCATGTCTGGAAGAAAATGTCCAATTTTGAGGATAAAAGAGGTATTTGTGGGTGAAAAGGTCCTATTTGAAGGGGGAAACCTGGTATTTCTTGGAGAACATGTGATATATTTGGGAGAAATGTGGCATTTCTGGAAGAAACTGTCCTCTTTTGGGGATAAAGCAGGTATATGTGGGTGAAAAAGTCCTATTTGAAGGGGGAAACCTGGTATTTCTTGGAGAAGATGTGATCTATTTGGGAGAAATGTGGCATTTCTGGAAGAAAATGTCCTCTTCTGGGGATCAAACAGGTATTTGTGGGTGAAAAGGTCCTATTTGAAGGCGGAAAGCTGGTATTTCTTGGAGAGGATGTGCAATATTTGGGAGAAATCTGGCATGTCCGGAAGAAACTGTTCTATTTCGGGGATAAAAGCGGTATTTGTGGGTGAAAAGGTCCTATTTGAATGGGGAAACCTGGTATTTCTTGGAGAAGATGTGCTATATTTGGGAGAAATGTGGCATTTCTGGAAGAAAATTTCGTATTTCGGAGATAAAAGTGGTATTTGTGGGTGAAAAGGTCCTATTTGAAGGGGGAAAGCTGGTATTTCTTGGAGAAGATGTGAAATAATTGGTTGAAATCTGGCATGTCAGTAAGAAACTGTCCTCTTTTGGGGATAAAAGAGGTATTTGTGGGTGAAAAGGTCCTATTTCGAGGGGGAATCCTGGTATTTCTTGGAGAAGATGTGAAATATTTGGGAGAAATGTGGCATTTCTGGAAGAAACTGTTCTATTTTGGGGATAAAAGAGGTATTTGTGGGTGATAAGGTCCTATTTGAAGGGGGAAACCTGGTATTTCTTGGAGAAGATGTGATATATTTGGGAGAAATCTGGCATGTCAGGAAGAAACTGTCCAATTTTGGAGATCAAAGAGGTATTTGTGGGTGAAAAGGTCCTATTTGAAGGGGGAAACGTGGTATTTCTTGGAGAAGATGTGATATATTTGGGAGAAATGTGGCATGTCTGGAAGAAACTGTCGTATTTTAGGGATAAAAGAGGTATTTGTGGGTGAAAAGGTCCTATTTGAAGGGGGAAACGTGGTATTTCTTGGAGAACATGTGGTGAATTTGGGAGAAATGTGGCATTTCTGGAAGAAACTGTTCTATTTTGGGGATAAAAGAGGTATTTGTGGGTGAAAAGGTCCTATTTGAAGGGCGAAACCTGGTATTTCTTGGAGAAGATGTGATTTATTTGGGAGAAATCTGGCATTTCTGGAAGAAAATGTCCTCTTTTGGGGATGAAACAGGTATTTGTGGGTGAATAGGTCTCACTTCAAGGGGGAAACGTGGTATTTCTTGGAGAAGATGTGGTATATTTGGGAGAAATGTGGCATTTCTGGAAGAAACTGTCCTATTTTGGGGATAAGACAGGTATTTGTGGGTGAAAAGGTCCTATTTGAAGGCGGAAAGCTGGTATTTCTTGGAGAAGATGTGATGTATTGTGGAGAAATGTGGCATGTCTGGAAGAAACTGTCGTATTTTGGGGATAATAGAGGTATTTGTGGGTGAAAAGGTCCTATTTGAAGGGGGAAACGTGGTATTTCTTCGAGAAGATGTGATATATTTGGGAGAAATGTGGCATTTCTGGAAGAAACTGTCCTCTTTTGGGGATCAAAGAGGTATTTGTGGGTGAAAAGGTCCTATTTGAAGGTGGAATCCTGGTATTTCTTGGAGAAGATGTGGTATATTTGGGAGAAATGTGGCATTTCTGGAAGAAACTGTCCTGTTTTGGGGATAAAACAGGTATTACAGGGTGAAAAGTTCCTATTTGAAAGGGGAAACCTGGCATTTCTTGGAGAAGATGTGATCTATTTGGGAGAAATGTGGCATGTCTGGAAGAAACTGTCCTCTTTTGGGGATAAAACAGGTATTTGTTGGTGAAAAGGTCCTATTTGAAGGGGGAAACGTGGTATTTCTTGGAGAAGATGTGATCTATTTGGGAGAAATGTGGCCTTTCTGGAAGAAACTGTCCTCTTTTGGGGATAAAAGAGGTATTTGTGGGTGAAAAGGTCATATTTGAAGGGGGAATCCTGGTATTTCTTGGAGAAGATGTGAAATATTTGGGAGAAATGTGGCATGTCTGGAAGAAAATGTCCAATTTTGAGGATAAAAGAGGTATTTGTTGGTGAAAAGGTCCTATTTGAAGGGGGAAACGTGGTATTTCTTGGAGAACATGTGATATATTTTGGAGAAATGTGGCATGTCTGGAAGAAACTGTCCTATTTTGGGGATAATAGAGGTATATGTGGGTGAAAAGGTCCTATTTGAAGGGGGAAACCTGGTATTTCTTGGAGAAGATGTGATATGTTTGGGAGAAATGTGGCATTTCTGGAAGAAAATGTCCTCTTCTGGGGATCAAACAGGTATTTGTGTGTGAAAAGGTCCTATTTGAAGGAGGAAAGCTCGTATTTCTTGGAGAGGATGTGCAATATTTGGGAGAAATCTGGCATGTCAGGAAGAAACTGTTCTATTTCGGGGATAAAAGAGGTATTTGTGGGTGAAAAGGTCCTATTTGAAGGGGGAAAGTTGGTATTTCTTGGAGAAGATGTGATATATTCGGGAGAAATGTGGCATTTCTGGAAGAAAATTTCGTATTTTGGAGATAAAAGTGGTATTTGTGGGTGAAAAGGTCCTATTTGAAGGGGGAATGCTGGTATTTCTTTGAGAAGATGTGTAAAAATTGGTTGAAATCTGGCATGTCAGTAAGAAACTGTCCTCTTTTGGGGATAAAAGAGGTATTTGTGGTTGAAAAGGTCCTATTTGAAGGGGGAAACCTGGTATTTCTTGTAGAAGATGTGGTATATTTGGGAGAAATGTGGCATTTCTGGAAGAAACTGTCCTATTTTGGGGATCAAACAGGTATTTGTGGGAGAAAAGGTCCTATTTCAGGAGTAATCCTGGTATTTCTTGGAGAAGATGTGATATATTTGGGAGAAATGTGGCGTTTCTGGAAGAAACTGTCCTCTTTTGGGGATCAAAGAGGTATTTGTGTTTGAAAAGGTCCTATTTGAAGGGGGAAAGCCGGTATTTCTTGGAGAAGATGTGATATATTTGGGAGAAATGTGGCATTTCTGGAAGATACTGTCCTATCTGGGGGGATAAAAGAGGTATTTGTGGGTGAAAAGGTCCTATTTCGAGGGGGAATCCTGGTATTTCTTGGAGAAGATGTGAAATATTTGGGAGAAATGTGGCATTTCAGGAAGAAACTGTCCTCTTTTGGGGATAGAAGAGTTATTTGTTTGTGACAAGGTCGTATTTGAAGGGGGAAACGTGGTATTTCTTGGAGAAGATGTGATATATTTGGGAGAAATGTGGCATTTCTGGAAGAAACTGTCCTATTTTGGGGATCAAACAGGTATTTGTGGGTGAAAAGGTCCTATTTGAAGGGGGAAACCTGGTATTTCTTGGAGAAGATGTTCTATATTTGGGAGAAATCTGGAATTTCTGGATGAAAATTTCCAATTTGAGGGATAAAAGAGGTATTTGTGGGTGAAAAGGTCCTATTTGAAGGGGGAATCCTGGTATTTCTTGGAGAAGATGTGATCTATTTGGGAGAAATGTGGCATGTCAGTAAGAAACTGTCCTCTTTTGGGGATAAAAGAGGTATTTGTGGGTGAAAAGGTTCTATTTGAAGGGGGAAAACTGGTATTTCTTGAAGAAGATGTGATATATTTGGGAGAAATGTGGCCTTTCTGGAAGAAACTGTCCTATTTTGGGGATAAAACAGGTATTTGTGGGTGAAAAGTTCCTATTTGAAGGGGGAAACCTGGCATTTCTTGGAGAAGATGTGCTATATTTGGGTGAAATCTGGCATTTCTGGAATAAACTGTTCTCTTTTGGGGATAAAACAGGTATTTGTGGGTGAAAATGTCCTTTTTGAAGGGGGAAACCTGGTATTTCTTGGAGAAGATGTGATGTATTTGGGAGAAATGTGGCATTTCTGGAAGAAACTGACCTCCTTTGGCGATAAAAGAGGTATTTGTGGGTGAAAAGGTCCTATTTCCAGGGGGAAAGCTGGTATTTCTTGGAGAAGATGTGATATATTTGGGAGAAATGTGGCATGTCTGGAAGAAACTGTCTTCTTTTGGGGATAAAAGAGGTATTTGTGGGTGAAAAGGTCCTATTTGAAGGGGGAAAGTTGGTATTTCTTGGAGAAGATGTGATATATTTGGGAGAAATGTGGCATTTCTGGAAGAAACTGTTCTATTTTGGGGATAAAAGAGGTATTTGTGGGTGAAAATGTCCTATTTGAAGGGGGAAACCTGGTATTTCTTGGAGAAGATGTGATGTATTTGGGAGAAATGTGGCATTTCTGGAAGAAACTGTCCTATTTTGGGGATAAAAGAGGTATTTGTGGGTGAAAAGGTCCTATTTGAAGGGGGAAAGCTGGTATTTCTTGGAGAAGATGTGATATATTTGGGAGAAATGTGGCATTTCTGGAAGAAAAAGTCCACTTTTGGGGATAAAAGAGGTATTTGTGGGTGAAAAGGTCCTATCTGAAGGGGGAATCCTGGTATTTCGTGGAGAAGATGTGATCTATTTGGGAGAAATGTGGCATGTCTGGAAGAAACTGTCCTCTTTTGGGGATAATAGAGGTATTTGTGGGTGAAAAGGTCCTATTTGAAAAGGGCAAGCTGGTATTTCTTGGAGAAAATGTGATCTATTTGGTCGAAATGTGGCATTTCTGGAAGAAACTGTCCTCTTTTAGGGATAAAAGAGGTATTTGTGTGTGACAAGGTCCTATTTGAAGGGGGAATCCTGGTATTTCTTGGAGAAGATGTGATATATTTGGGAGAAATGTGGCATTTCTGGAAGAAACTGTCCTCTTTTGGGGATCAAACAGGTATTTGTGGGTGAAAAGGTCCTATTTCGAGGGGGAAACCTGGTACTTCTTGGAGAAGATGTGATATATTTGGGAGATATCTGGCATTTCTGGAAGAAAAAGTCCAATTTGGGGGGAGAAGGCTGGTATTTGTGGGAGAAAAGGTCCTATTTCAGGAGGAATCATGGTATTTCTTGGAGAAGATGTGATATATTTGGGAGAAATGTGGCATTTCTGGCAGAAACTGTCCTATTTTGGGGATAAGAGAGGTATTTCTGGGTGAAAAGGTCCTATTTGAAGGGGGAAACCTGGCATTTCTTGGAGAAGATGTGGTATATTTGGGAGAAATCTGGCATGTCAGTAAGAAACTGTCCTATTTGGGGGATAAAAGAGGTATTTGTGGGTGAAAAGCTCCTATTTGAAGGGGGAAAGCTGGTATTTCTTGGAGAAGATGTGATATATTTGGGAGAAATGTGGCATTTCTGGAAGAAACTGTCCTCTTTTGGGGATAAAAGAGTTTTTTTGGGGGAAAAGGTCCTATTTGAAGGGGGAACCTGGTATTTCTTGGAGAAGATGTGATCTATTTGGGAGAAATGTGGCATGTCAGTAAGAAACTGTCCTCTTTTGGGGATAAAAGAGGTATTTGTGGGTGAAAAGGTCCTATTTGAAGGGGGAAACCTGGTATTTCTTGGAGAAGATGTGATATATTTGGGAGAAATGTGGCATTTCTGGAAGAAACTGTCCTATTTTGGGGATAAAAGAGGTGTTTGTGGGTGAAAAGGTCCTATTTGAAGGGGGAAACCTGGTATTTCTTCGAGAAGATGTGATATATTTGGGAGAAATGTGGCATTTCTGGAAGAAAATGTCCTCTTTTGGGGATAAAACAGGTACTTGAGGGTGAAAAGGTCCTATTTGAAGTGGGAAACCTGGTATTTCTTGGAGAAGATGTGATATGTTAGGGAGAAATGTGGCATTTCTGGAAGAAACTGTCGTATTTTGGGGATAATAGAGGTATTTGTTGGTGAAATGGTCCACTTTGAAGGGGGGAACGTGCTATTTGTTGGAGAAGATGTGATATATTTGGGAGAAATGTGGCCTTTCTGGAAGAAACTGTCCTCTTTTGGGGATAAAAGAGGTATTTGTGGGTGAAAAGGTCCTATTTGAAGGGGGAAACCTGGTATTTCTTGGAGAACATGTGATCTATTAGGGAGAAATGTGGCATTTCTGGAAGAAACTGTCCTCTTTTGGGGATAAAAGAGGTATTTGTGGGTGAAAAGGTCCTATTTCGAGGGGGAACCTGGTATTTCTTGGAGAAGATGTGATCTATTTGGGAGAAATGTGGCATGTCTGGCAGAAACTGTCCTATTTTGGGGATTAAAGAGGTATTTGTGAGTGAAAAGGTCTTATTTCCAGGGGGAAAGCTGGTATTTCTTGGAGAATATGTTCTATATTTGGGAGAAATGTGGCATTTCTGGAAGAAACTGACCTCCTTTGGGGATAAAAGAGGTATTTGAGGGTGAAAAGGTCCTATTTGAAGGGGGAAACCTGTTATTTCTGGGAGAAGATGTGATCTATTTGGGAGAAATCTGGCATGTCAGGAAGAAAATGTCCTTTTTTTGGTAATGAAACAGGTATTTGTGGGTGAAAAGGTCCTACGTCAAGGGGGAAACGTGGTATTTCATGGAGAAGATGTGGTATATTTTGGAGAAATGTGGCATTTCTGGAAGAAACTGTCCTCTTTTGGGGATAAAAGAGGTATTTGTGGGTGAAAAGGTCCTATTTGAAGGGGGAAACCTGGTATTTCTTGGAGAAGATGTGATCTATTTGGTAGAAATGTGGCCTTTATGGAAGAAAATGTCCTCTTTTGGGGATAAAAGAGGTATTTGTGTTTGAAAAGGTCCTATTTGAAGGGGGAACCCTGGTATTTCCTGGAGAAGATGTGATATATTTCGGAGAAATCTGGCATGTCTGGAATAAACTGTC
The DNA here is from genome assembly GCA_030408155.1 of Lophura swinhoii. Taxonomy (NCBI): domain Eukaryota; kingdom Metazoa; phylum Chordata; class Aves; order Galliformes; family Phasianidae; genus Lophura; species Lophura swinhoii. The sequence goes on from CM059471.1 coordinate 13,398,990, forward strand.
CTCTTTTGGGGATAAAAGTAGTATTTGTGGGTGAAAAGGTCCTATTTGAAGGGGGAAACCTGGCATTTCTTGGAGAAGATGTGATCTATTTGGGAGAAATCTGGCATGTCAGTAAGAAACTGTCCTATTTGAGGGATAAAAGAGGTATTTGTGGGTGAAAAGTTCCTATTTGAAGGGGGAAAGCTGGTATTTCTTGGAGAAGATGTGATATATTAGGGAGAAATGTGGCCTTTATGTCAGAAACTGTCCTCTTTTGGGGATAGAACAGGTATTTGTGGATGAAAAGGTGCTGTTTCCAATGGGAACCCTGGTATTTCTTGGAGAAGATGTGATCTATTTGGGAGAAATGTGGCATGTCAGGAAGAAACTGTCCTATTTTGGGGATAAAAGAGGTATTTGTGGGTGAAAAGTTCCTATTTGAAGGGGGAAACCTGGTATTACTTGGAGAAGATGTGATCTATTTGGGAGAAATGTGGCATTTCTGGAAGAAAATGTCCTCTTCTGGGGATCAAACAGGTATTTGTGGGTGAAAAGGTCCTATTTGAAGGGGGAAAGCTCGTATTTCTTGGAGAGGATGTGCAATATTTGGGAGAAATCTGGCATGTCAGGAAGAAACTGTTCTATTTCGGGGATAAAAGAGGTATTTGTGGGTGAAAAGGTCCTATTTGAAGGGGGAAACCTGGTATTTCTTGTAGAAGATGTGATATATTTGGGAGAAAACTGGCATTTCTGGACGAAAATGTCCTATTTCGGGGATGAAGGCTGGTATTTGTGGGAGAAAAGTTCCTATTTGAAGGGGGAATCCTGGTATTTCTTGGAGAAGATGTGAAATATTTGGGAGAAATGTGGCATGTCTGGAAGAAAATGTCCAATTTGGAGGATAAAAGAGGTATTTGTGGGTGAAAAGGTCCTATTTGAAGGGGGAAACGTGGTATTTCTTGGAGAAGATGTGATATATTTGGGAGAAATGTGGCATTTCTGGAAGAAACTGTCCTATTTTGGGGATAAAGCAGGTATATGTGGGTGAAAAGGTCCTATTTGAAGGTGGGAAAGCTGGTATTTCTTGGAGAAGATGTGATATGTTTGTGAGAAATGTGGCATTTCTGGAAGAAAATGTCCTCTTCTGGGGATCAAACAGGTATTTGTGGGTGAAAAGGTCCTATTTGAAGGGGGAAAGCTCGTATTTGTTGGAGAGGATGTGCAATATTTGGGAGAAATCTGGCATGTCAGGAAGAAACTGTTCTATTTCGGGGATAAAAGAGTTATTAGTGGTTGAAAAGGTCCTATTTGAAGGGGGAAACCTGGTATTTCTTGGAGAAGATGTGATGTATTTGGGAGAAATGTGGCATTTCTGGAAGAAAAAGTCCACTTTTGGGGATAAAAGAGGTATTTGTGGGTGAAAAGGTCCTATCTGAAGGGGGAATCCTGGTATTTCGTGGAGAAGATGTGATATATTTGAGAGAAATGTGGCATGTCTGGAAGAAACTGTCCTCTTTTGGGGATAAAAGAGGTATTTGTGGGTGAAAAGGTCCTATTTCGAGGGGGAAACCTGGTACTTCTTGGAGAAGATGTGATATATTTGGGAGATATCTGGCATTTCTGGAAGAAAAAGTCCAATTTGGGGGGAGAAGGCTGGTATTTGTGGGAGAAAAGGTCCTATTTCAGGAGGAATCCTGGTATTTCTTGGAGAAGATGTGATATATTTGGGAGAAATGTGGCATTTCTGGCAGAAACTGTCCTATTTTGGGGATAAGAGAGGTATTTCTGGGTGAAAAGGTCCTATTTGAAGGGGGAAACCTGGCATTTCTTGGAGAAGATGTGGTATATTTGGGAGAAATCTGGCATGTCAGTAAGAAACTGTCCTATTTGAGGGATAAAAGAGGTATTTGTGGGTGAAAAGTTCCTATTTGAAGGGGGAAAGCTGGTATTTCTTGGAGAAGATGTGATATATTTGGGAGAAATGTGGCATTTCTGGAAGAAAATGTCCTCTTTTGGGGATAAAAGAGTTTTTTTGGGGGAAAAGGTCCTATTTGAAGGGGGAACCTGGTATTTCTTGGAGAAGATGTGATCTATTTGGGAGAAATGTGGCATGTCAGTAAGAAACTGTCCTCTTTTGGGGATAAAAGAGGTATTTGTGGGTGAAAAGGTCCTATTTGAAGGGGGAAACCTGGTATTTCTTGGAGAAGATGTGATATATTTGGGAGAAATGTGGCATTTCTGGAAGAAACTGTCCTATTTTGGGGATAAAAGAGGTGTTTGTGGGTGACAAGGTCCTATTTCCAGGGGGAAACCTGGTATTTCATGGAGAAGATGTGATCTATTTGGGAGAAATGTGGCATTTCTGGAAGAAAATGTCCTCTTTTGGGGATAAAACAGGTACTTGAGGGTGAAAAGGTCCTATTTGATGTGGGAAACCTGGTATTTCTTGGAGAAGATGTGATATGTTAGGGAGAAATGTGGCCTTTCTGGAAGAAACTGTCGTATTTTGGGGATAATAGAGGTATTTGTTGGTGAAAAGGTCCACTTTGAAGGGGGAAACCTGGTATTTCTTGGAGAAGATGTGATCTATTTGGGAGAAATGTGGCCTTTCTGGAAGAAACTGTCCTCTTTTGGGGATAAAAGAGGTATTTGTGGGTGAAAAGGTCCTATTTGAAGGGGGAAACCTGGTAATTCTGTGAGAACATGTGATCTATTTGGGAGAAATGTGGCATTTCTGGAAGAAACTGTCCTCTTTTGGGGATAAAAGAGGTATTTGTGGGTGAAAAGTTCCTATTTCGAGGGGGAACCTGGTATTTCTTGGAGAAGATGTGATCTATTTGGGAGAAATGTGGCATGTCTGGCAGAAACTGTCCTCTTTTGGGGATAAAAGAGGTATTTGTGGGTGAAAAGTTCCTATTTGAAGGGGGAAACCTGGTATTTCTTGGAGAAGTTGTGATGTATTTGGGAGAAATGTGGCCTTTCTGGGAGAAAATGTCCTATTTTGGGGATTAAAGAGCTATTTGTGGGTGAAAAGGTCCTATTTCAAGGGGGAAAGCTGGTATTTCTTGGAGAAGATGTGATATATTTGGGAGAAATGTGGCATTTCTGGAAGAAACTGACCTATTTTGGGGATCAAACAGGTATTTGTGAGTGAAAAGGTCTTATTTCCAGGGGGAATCCTGGTATTTCTTGGAGAATATGTTCTATATTTGGGAGAAATGTGGCATTTCTGGAAGCAACTGTCCTGTTTTGGGGATAAAAGAGGTATTTCAGGGTGAAAAGGTCCTATTTGAAGGGGGAAACCTGGTATTTCTGGGAGAAGATGTGATCTATTTGGGAGAAATCTGGCATGTCAGGAAGAAAATGTCCTTTTTTGGTAATGAAACAGGTATTTGTGGGTGAAAAGGTCCTACTTCAAGGGGGAAACGTGGTATTTCATGGAGAAGATGTGGTATATTTTGGAGAAATGTGGCATTTCTGGAAGAAACTGTCCTCTTTTGGGGATAAAAGAGGTATTTGTGGGTGAAAAGGTCCTATTTGAAGGGGAAACCTGTTATTTCTTGGAGAAGATGTGATATATTAGGGAGAAATGTGGCCTTTATGTCAGAAACTGTCCTCTTTTGGGGATAGAACAGGTATTTGTGGATGAAAAGGTGCTGTTTCCAATGGGAACCCTGGTATTTCTTGGAGAAGATGTGATCTATTTGGGAGAAATGTGGCATGTCAGGAAGAAACTGTCCTATTTTGGGGATAAAAGAGGTATTTGTGGGTGAAAAGGTCCTATTTGAAGGGGGAAAGCCTGTATTTCTTGGAGAAGATGTGATATCTTTGGGAGAAATGTGGCCTTTCTGGAAGAAACTGTTCTATTTCGGGGATAAAAGAGGTATTTGTGGGAGAAAAGTTCCTATTTGAAGGGGGAATCCTGGTATTTCTTGGAGAAGATGAGATCTATTTGGGAGAAATGTGGCATTTCTGGAAGTAACTGTCCTATTTTGGCGATAAAACAGGTATTTGTGGGTGAAAAGGTCCTATTTCCAGGGGGAAAGCTGGTATTACTTGGAGAAGATGTGATATATTTGGGAGAAATGTGGCATTTCTGGAAGAAACTGTTCTCTTTTGGGGATAAAAGAGGTATTTGTGGGTGAAAATGTCCTATTTGAAGGGGGAAAGCTGGTATTTCTTGGAGAAGATGTGATATGTTTGGGAGAAATGTGGCATTTATGGAAGAAACTGTCCTATTTTGGGGATCAAACAGGTATTTGTGGGTGAAAAGGTCCTATTTGAAGGTGGAAAGTTGGTATTTCTTGAGAAGATGTGATATATTTGGGAGAAATGTGGCATTTCTGGAAGAAACTGTCCTCTTTTGGGGATAAAAGAGGTATTTGTGGGTGAAAAGGTCCTATTTCGAGGGGAAACCTGGTATTTCTTGGAGAAGATGTGATCTATTTGGGAGAAATGTGGCATTTCTGGAAGAAACTGTCCTCTTTTGGGGATAAAAGAGGTATTTGTGGGTGACAAGGTCCTATTTGAAGGCGGAACCTGGTATTTCTTGGAGAAGATGTGATATATTTGGGAGAAATGTGGCATTTCTGGAAGAAACTGTCGTATTTTGGGGATAAAAGAGGTATTTGTGGGTGAAAAGGTCCTATTTGAAGGGGGAAACCTGGTATTTCTTGGAGAAGATGTGATTTATTTGGGAGAAATCTGGCATGTCAGGAAGAAAATGTCCTATTTTGGGGATGAAACTGGTATTTGCGGGTGAAAAGGTCGCACTTCAAGGGGGAATCCTGGTATTTCTTGGAGAAGATGTGGTATATTTGGGAGAAATGTGGCATTTCAGGAAGAAACTGTCCTATTTTGGGGATAAAAGAGGTATTTGTGGGTGAAAAGGTCCTATTTGAAGGGGGAAACCTGGTATTTCTTCGAGAAGATGTGATATATTTGGGAGAAATGTGGCATTTCTGGAAGAAACTGTCCTATGTTGGGGATAAAAGAGGTATTTGTGGGTGAAAAGGTCCTTTTTGAAGGTGGAATCCTGGTATTTCTTGGAGAAGATGTGGTCTATTTGGGAGAAATGTGGCATTTCTGGCAGAAACTGTCCTGTTTTGGGGATAAAAGAGGTATTACAGGGTGAAAAGGTCCAATTTGAAGGGGGAAACCTGGCATTTCTTGGAGAAGATGTGATCTATTTGGGAGAAATGTGGCATTTCTGGAAGAAACTGTCCTATTTTGGGGATAAAACAGGTATTTGTTGGTGAAAAGGTCCTATTTGAAGGGGGAAACGTGCTATTTCTTGGAGAAGATGTGATATATTTGGGAGAAATGTGGCAATTCTGGAAGAAACTGTCCTATTTTGGGGATAAAAGAGGTATTTGTGGGTGAAAAGGTCCTATTTGAAGGGGGAAACCTGGTATTTCTTGGAGAAGATGTGATGTATTTGGGAGAAATGTGGCCTTTCTGGAAGAAAATGTCCTATTTTGGGGATCAAACAGGTATTTGTGGGTGAAAAGGTCCTATTTGAAGGGGGAAAGCTCGTATTTCTTGGAGAGGATGTGCAATATTTGGGAGAAATCTGGCATGTCAGGAAGAAACTGTTCTATTTCGGGGATAAAAGAGGTATTTGTGGGTGAAAAGGTCCTATTTGAATGGGGAAACCTGGTATTTCTTGGAGAAGATGTGATATATTTGGGAGAAATCTGGCATTTCTGGACGAAAATGCCCTAATTCGGGGATGAAGGCTGGTATTTGTGGGAGAAAAGTTCCTATTTGAAGGGGGAATCCTGGTATTTCTTGGAGAAGATGTGAAATATTTGGGAGAAATGTGGCATGTCTGGAAGAAAATGTCCAATTTTGAGGATAAAAGAGGTATTTGTGGGTGAAAAGGTCCTATTTGAAGGGGGAAACGTGGTATTTCTTGGAGAAGATGTGATATATTTGGGAGAAATGTGGCATTTCTGGAAGAAACTGTCCTATTTTGGGGATAAAGCAGGTATATGTGGGTGAAAATGTCCTATTTGAAGGTGGGAAAGCTGGTATTTCTTGGAGAAGATGTGATATGTTTGTGAGAAATGTGGCATTTCTGGAAGAAAATGTCCTCCTTTGGGGATCAAACAGGTATTTGTGGGTGAAAAGGTCCTATTTGAAGGGGGAAAGCTCGTATTTGTTGGAGAGGATGTGCAATATTTGGGAGAAATCTGGCATGTCAGGAAGAAACTGTTCTATTTCGGGGATAAAAGAGGTATTTGTGGGTGAAAAGGTCCTATCTGAAGGGGGAATCCTGGTATTTCGTGGAGAAGATGTGATATATTTGGGAGAAATGTGTCATGTCTGGAAGAAACTGTCCTCTTTTGGGGATAAAAGAGGTATTTGTGGGTGAAAAGGTCCTATTTGAAAAGGGCAAGCTGGTATTTCTTGGAGAAGATGTGATCTATTTGGTCGAAATGTGGCATTTCTGGAAGAAACTGTCCTCTTTTAGGGATAAAAGAGGTATTTGTGTGTGACAAGGTCCTATTTGAAGGGGTAAACCTGGTATTTCTTGGAGAAGATGTGATATATTTGGGAGAAATGTGGCATTTCTGGAAGAAACTGTCCTCTTTTGGGGATAAAAGAGGTATTTGTGGGTGAAAAGGTCCTATTTCGAGGGGGAAACCTGGTACTTCTTGGAGAAGATGTGATATATTTGGGAGATATCTGGCATTTCTGGAAGAAAAAGTCCAATTTGGGGGGAGAAGGCTGGTATTTGTGGGAGAAAAGGTCCTATTTCAGGAGGAATCCTGGTATTTCTTGGAGAAGATGTGATATATTTGGGAGAAATGTGGCATTTCTGGCAGAAACTGTCCTATTTTGGGGATAAGAGAGGTATTTCTGGGTGAAAAGGTCCTATATGAAGGGGGAAACCTGGCATTTCTTGGAGAAGATGTGGTATATTTGGGAGAAATCTGGCATGTCAGTAAGAAACTGTCCTATTTGGGGGATAAAAGAGGTATTTGTGGGTGAAAAGGTCCTATTTGAAGGGGGAAAGCTGGCATTTCTTGGAGAAGATGTGATATATTTGGGAGAAATGTGGCATTTCTGGAAGAAACTGTCCTCTTTTGGGGATAAAAGAGTTTTTTTGGGGGAAAAGGTCCTATTTGAAGGGGGAAACGTGGTATTTCTTGGAGAAGATGTGATCTATTTGGGAGAAATGTGGCATGTCAGTAAGAAACTGTCCTCTTTTGGGGATAAAAGAGGTATTTGTGGGTGAAAAGGTCCTATTTGAAGGGGGAAACCTGGTATTTCTTGGAGAAGATGTGATATATTTGGGAGAAATGTGGCATTTCTGGAAGAAACTGTCCTATTTTGGGGATAAAAGAGGTGTTTGTGGGTGACAAGGTCCTATTTCCAGGGGGAAACCTGGTATTTCATGGAGAAGATGTGATCTATTTGGGAGAAATGTGGCATTTCTGGAAGAAAATGTCCTCTTTTGGGGATAAAACAGGTACTTGAGGGTGAAAAGGTCCTATTTGAAGTGGGAAACCTGGTATTTCTTGGAGAAGATGTGATATGTTAGGGAGAAATGTGGCATTTCTGGAAGAAACTGTCGTATTTTGGGGATAATAGAGGTATTTGTTGGTGAAAAGGTCCACTTTGAAGGGGGAAACCTGGTATTTCTTGGAGAAGATGTGATATATTTGGGAGAAATGTGGACTTTCTGGAAGAAACTGTCCTCTTTTGGGGATAAAAGAGGTATTTGTGGGTGAAAAGGTCCTATTTGAAGGGGGAAACGTGGTATTTCTTGGAGAAGATGTGATCTATTTGGGAGAAATGTGGCATTTCTGGAAGAAACTGTCCTCTTTTGGGGATAAAAGAGGTATTTGTGGGTGAAAAGGTCCTATTTCGAGGGGGAACCTGGTATTTCTTGGAGAAGATGTGATCTATTTGGGAGAAATGTGGCATGTCTGGCAGAAACTGTCCTCTTTTGGGGATAAAAGAGGTATTTGTGGGTGAAAAGTTCCTATTTGAAGGGGGAAACCTGGTATTTCTTGGAGAAGATGTGATGTATTTGGGAGAAATGTGGCCTTTCTGGGAGAAAATGTCCTATTTTGGGGATTAAAAAGGTATTTGTGGGTGAAAAGGTCCTATTTCAAGGGGGAAAGCTGGTATTTCTTGGAGAAGATGTGATATAATTGGGAGAAATGTGGCATTTCTGGAAGAAACTGACATATTTTGGGGATAAAACAGGTATTTGTGAGTGAAAAGGTCTTATTTCCAGGGGGAATCCTGGTATTTCTTGGAGAATATGTTCTATATTTGGGAGAAATGTGGCATTTCTGGAAGAAACTGACCTCCTTTGGGGATAAAAGAGGTATTTGAGGGTGAAAAGGTCCTATTTGAAGGGGGAAACCTGGTATTTCTGGGAGAAGATGTGATCTATTTGGGAGAAATCTGGCATGTCAGGAAGAAAATGTCCTTTTTTGGTAATGAAACAGGTATTTGTGGGTGAAAAGGTCCTACTTCAAGGGGGAAACGTGGTATTTCATGGAGAAGATGTGGTATATTTTGGAGAAATGTGGCATTTCTGGAAGAAACTGTCCTCTTTTGGGGATAAAAGAGGTATTTGTGGGTGAAAAGGTCCTATTTGAAGGGGGAAACCTGGTATTTCTTGGAGAAGATGTGATCTATTTGGTAGAAATGTGGCCTTTATGGAAGAAAATGTCCTCTTTTGGGGATAAAAGAGGTATTTGTGTTTGAAAAGGACCTATTTGAAGGGGGAACCCTGGTATTTCTTGGAGAAGATGTGATATATTTGGGAGAAATCTGGCATGTCTGGAATAAACTGTCCTCTTTTGGGGATAAAAGAGGTATTTGTGGGTGAAAAGGTCGTATTTGAAGGGGGAACCCTGGTATTTCTTGGAGAAGATGTGATCTATTTGGGAGAAATGTGGCATTTCTGGAAGTAACTGTCCTCTTTTGGGGATAAAAGAGGTATTTGTGGGTGAAAAGGTCCTATTTGAAGGGGAAACCTGTTATTTCTTGGAGAAGATGTGATATATTTGGGAGAAATGTGGCCTTTATGTCAGAAACTGTCCTCTTTTGGGGATAGAACAGGTATTTGTGGATGAAAAGGTGCTGTTTCCAGTGGGAACCCTGGTATTTCTTGGAGAAGATGTGATATATTTGGGAGAAATCTGGCAGTTCTGGAAGAAACTGTCCTATTTTGGGGATAAAAGAGGTATTTGTGGGTGAAAAGGTCCTATTTGAAGGGGGAAAGCCTGTATTTCTTGGAGAAGATGTGATATGTTTGGGAGAAATGTGGCCTTTCTGGAAGAAACTGTCCTATTTTGGGGATAAAAGAGGTATTTGTGGGTGACAAGGTCCTATTTGAAGCGGAACCTGGTATTTCTTGGAGAAGATGTGATATATTTGGGAGAAATGTGGCATTTCTGGAAGAAACTGTCGTATTTTAGGGATAAAAGAGGTATTTGTGGGTGAAAAGGTCCTATTTGAAGGGGGAAACGTGGTATTTCTTGGAGAACATGTGGTGAATTTGGGAGAAACGTGGCATTTCTGGAAGACACTGTTCTATTTTGGGGATAAAAGAGGTATTTGTGGGTGAAAAGGTCCTATTTGAAGGGGGAAACCTGGTATTTCTTGGAGAAGATGTGATTTATTTGGGAGAAATCTGGCATGTCAGGAAGAAAATGTCCTATTTTGGGGATGAAACAGGAATTTGTGGGTGAAAAGGTCGCACTTCAAGGGGGAATCCTGGTATTTCTAGGAGAAGATGTGGTATATTTGGGAGAAATGTGGCATTTCAGGAAGAAACTGTCCTATTTTGGGGATAAGACAGGTATTTGTGGGTGAAAAGGTCCTATTTGAAGGGGGAAACCTGGTATTTCTTCGAGAAGATGTGATATATTTGGGAGAAATTGGGCATTTCTGGAAGAAACTGTCCTCTTTTGGGGATAAAAGAGGTATTTGTGGGTGAAAAGGTCCTTTTTGAAGGTGGAATCCTGGTATTTCTTGGAGAAGATGTGGTCTATTTGGGAGAAATGTGGCATTTCTGGCAGAAACTGTCCTGTTTTGGGGATAAAACAGGTATTACAGGTTGAAAAGGTCCAATTTGAAGGGGGAAACCTGGCATTTCTTGGAGAAGATGTGATGTATTTGGGAGAAATGTGGCATTTCTGGAAGAAACTGTCCTATTTTGGGGATAAAACAGGTATTTGTGGGTGAAAAGGTCCTATTTGAAGGGGGAAACGTGCTATTTCTTGGAGAAGATGTGATATATTTGGGAGAAATGTGGCAATTCTGGAAGAAACTGTCCTAGTTTGGGGATAAAAGAGGTATTTGTGGGTGAAAAGGTCCTATTTGAAGGGGGAAAGCAGGTATTTCTTGGAGAAGATGTGATATATTTGGGAGAAATCTGGCATTTCTGGACGACAACGTCCTATTTGGGGGAGGAAGGCTGGTATTTGTGGGAGAAAAGTTCCTATTTGAAGGGGGAATCCTGGTATTTCTTGGAGAAGATGTGAAATATTTGGGAGAAATGTGGCATGTCTGGAAGAAAGTGTCCAATTTTGAGGATAAATAGGTATTTGTGGGTGAAAAGGTCCTATTTGAAGGGGGAAACGTGGTATTTCTTGGAGAACATGTGATCTATTTGGGAGAAATGTGGCATTTCTGGAAGAAACTGTCCTCTTTTGGGGATAAAGCAGGTATATGTGGGTGAAAAGGTCCTATTTGATGGGGGAAACCTGGTATTTCTTGGAGAAGATGTGATATATTTGGGAGAAATGTGGCATTTCTGGAAGAAAATGTCCTCTTCTGGGGATCAAACAGGTATTTGTGGGTGAAAAGGTCCTATTTGAAGGGGGAAAGCTCGTATTTCTTGGAGAGGATGTGCAATATTTGGGAGAAATCTGGCATGTCAGGAAGAAACTGTTCTATTTCGGGGATAAAAGAGGTATTTGTGGGTGAAAAGGTCCTATTTGAATGGGGAAACCTGGTATTTCTTGTTGAAGATGTGATATATTTGGGAGAAATGTGGCATTTCTGGAAGAAAATTTCGTATTTTGGAGATAAAAGTGGTATTTGTGGGTGAAAAGGTCCTATTTGAAGGGGGAAAGCTGGTATTTCTTGGAGAAGATGTGAAATAATTGGTTGAAATCTGGGATGTCAGTAAGAAACTGTCCTCTTTTGGGGATAAAAGAGGTATTTGTGGGTGAAAAGGTCCTATTTGAAGGGGGAAACCTGGTATTTCTTGTAGAAGATGTGGTATATTTGGGAGAAATGTGGCATTTCTGGAAGAAACTGTCCTATTTTGGGGATCAAACAGGTATTTGTGGGTGAAAAGGTCCTATTTCAGGAGTAATCCTGGTATTTCTTGGAGAAGATGTGATATATTTGGGAGAAATGTGGCGTTTCTGGAAGAAACTGTCCTCTTTTGGGGATCAAAGAGGTATTTGTGGGAGAAAAGGTCCTATTTGAATGGGGAAAGCTGGTATTTCTTGGAGAAGATGTGATCTATTTGGGAGAAATGTGGCATTTCAGGAAGATACTGTCCTATCTGGGGGGATAAAAGAGGTATTTGTGGGTGAAAAGGTCCTATTTCGAGGGGGAATCCTGGTATTTCTTGAAGAAGATATGAAATATTTGGGAGAAATGTGGCATTTCTGGAAGAAACTGTCCTCTTTTGGGGATAAAAGAGGTATTTGTGGGTGAAAAGGTCCTATTTGAAGGGGGAACCCTGGTATTTCTTGGAGAAGATGTGATATATTTGGGAGAAATGTGGCATTTCAGGAAGAAACTGTCCTCTTTTGGGGATAGAAGAGTTATTTTTGTGTGACAAGGTCGTATTTGAAGGGGGATACGTGGTATTTCTTGGAGAAGATGTGATATATTGTGGAGAAATGTGGCATTTCTGGAAGAAACTGTCCTATTTTGAGAATCAAACAGGTATTTGTGGGTGACAAGGTCCTATTTGAAGGGGGAAACCTGGTATTTCTTGGAGAAGATGTTCTATATTTGGGAGAAATCTGGGATTTCTGGATGAATATTTCCAGTTTGAGGGATAAAAGAGGTATTTGTGGGTGAAAAGGTCCTATTTGAAGGGGGAATCCTGGTATTTCTTGGAGAAGATGTGATATATTTGGGAGAAATGTGGCATTTCTGGAAGAAACTGTCCTCTTTTGGGGATAAAAGAGGTATTTGTGGGTGAAAAGGTCCTATCTGAAGGGGGAAACCTGGTATTTCTTGAAGAAGATGTGATATATTTGGGAGAAATGTGGCCTTTCTGGAAGAAACTGTCCTCTTTTGGGGATAAAAGAGGTATTTGTGGGTGAAAAGTTCCTATTTGAAGGGGGAAACCTGGCATTTCTTGGAGAAGATGTGCTATATTTGGGTGAAATCTGGCATTTCTGGAGTAAACTGTTCTCTTTTGGGGATTAAACAGGTATTTGTGGGTGAAAATGTCCTATTTGAAGGGGGAAACGTGGTATTTCATGGAGAAGATGTGATGTATTTGGGAGAAATGTGGCATTTCTGGAAGAAACTGACCTCCTTTGGGGATAAAAGAGGTATTTGTGGGTGAAAAGGTCCTATTTGAAGGGGGAACGTTGGTATTTCTTGAGAAGATGTGATATATTTGGGAGAAATGTGGCATGTCTGGAAGAAACTGTCCAATTTCGGGGATAAAAGAGGTATTTGTGGGTGAAAAGGTCCTATTTGAAGGGGGAAACCTGGCATTTCTTGGAGAAGATGTGATATGTTTGGGAGAAATGTGGCATTTCTGGCAGAAACTGTCCTCTTTTGGGGATCAAACAGGTATTTGTGGGTGAAAAGGTCCTATTTGAAGGGGGAAAGTTGGTATTTCTTGGAGAAGATGTGATATATTTGGGAGAAATGTGGCATTTCTGGAAGAAACTGTCCTATTTTGGGGATAAAAGAGGTATTTGTGGGTGAAAAGGTCCTATTTGAAGGGGGAAACCTGGTATTTCTTGGAGAAGATGTGATCTATTTGGGAGAAATGTGGCATTTCTGGAAGAAACTGTTCTATTTTGGGGATAAAAGAGGTATTTGTGGGTGAAAAGGTCCTATTTGAAGGCGGAACCTGGTATTTCTTGGAGAAGATGTGATCTATTTGGGAGAAATTTGGCATTTCTGGAAGAAACTGTCGTATTTCGGGGATAAAAGAGGTATTTGTGGGTGAAAAGCTCCTATTTGAAGGGGGAAACGTGGTATTTCTTGGAGAAGATGTGATATATTTGGGAGAAATGTGGCATTTCTGGAAGAAACTGTTCTATTTTGGGGATAAAAGAGGTATTTGTGGGTGAAAAGGTCCTATTTGAAGGGGGAAAGCTGGTATTTCTTGGAGAAGATGTGATATATTGTGGAGAAATGTGGCATGTCTGGAAGAAACTTTCGTATTTTGGGGATAATAGAGGTATTTCTGGGTGAAAAGGTCCTATTTGAAGGGGGAAACGTGGTATATCTTCGAGAAGATGTGATATATTTGGGAGAAATGTGGCATTTCTGGAAGATAATGTCCTATCTGGGGGGATAAAAGAGGTATTTGTGGGTGAAAAGTTCCTATTTCGAGGGGGAATCCTGGTATTTCTTGGAGAAGATGTGAAATACTTGGGAGAAATGTGGCATTTCTGGAAGAAAATGTCCTATTTGGGGGGAGAAGGCTGGTACTTGTAGGAGAAAAGGTCCTATTTCAGGAGGAATCCTGGTATTTCTTGGAGGAGATGTGATATGTTTGGGAGAAATGTGGCCTTTCTGGAAGAAACTGTCCTCTTTTGGGGATAAAAGAGGTATTTGTGGGTGAAAAGGTCCTATTTGAAGGGGGAACCCTGGTATTTCTTGGAGAAGATGTGATATATTTGGGAGAAGTCTGGCATTTCTGGAAGAAACTGTTCTCTTCCTGGGATAAAACAGGCATTTGTGGGTGAAAAGGTCCAATTTGATGGGGGAATCCTGGTATTTCTTGGAGAAGATGTGATATATTTGGGAGAAATGTGGCATTTTTGGAAGAAAAAGTCCAATTTGGGGGGAGAAGGCTTGTATTTGTTGGAGAAAAGTTCCTATTTGAAGGGGGAAACCTGGTATTTCTTGGAGAAGATGTGATATATTTGGGAGAAATGTGGCATTTCTGGAAGAGAAAGTCCAATTTGGGGGAAGAAGGCAGGTATTTGTGGGAGAAAAGTTCCTATTTCAGGAGGAATCCTGGTATTTCTTGGAGAAGATGTGGTATATTTGGGAGAAATGTGGCATTTCTGGAAGAAACTGTCCTCTTTTGGGAATAAAAAGGTATTTGTGGGTGAAAAGGTCCTATTTCGAGGGGGAACGTTGGTATTTCTTGGAGAAGATGTGATATATTTGGGAGAAATGTGGCATTTCTGGAAGAAACTGTCCTGTTTTGGGGATAAAACAGGTATTTGTGGGAGAAAAGTTCCTGTTTCAAGGGGGAAAGCTGGTATTTCTTGGAGAAGATGTGATATATTTGGGAGAAATGTGGCATTTCTGGAAGAAACTGTCGTATTTTAGGGATAAAAGAGGTATTTGTGGGTGAAAAGGTCCTATTTGAAGGGGGAAACGTGGTATTTCTTGGAGAACATGTGGTGAATTTGGGAGAAATGTGGCATTTCTGGAAGAAACTGTTCTATTTTGGGGATAAAAGAGGTATTTGTGGGTGAAAAGGTCCTATTTGAAGGGGGAAACGTGGTATTTCTTGGAGAAGATGTGATTTATTTGGGAGAAATGTGGCATTTCTGGAAGAAACTGTCCTATTTTGGGGATAAGACAGGTATTTGTGGGTGAAAAGGTCCTATTTGAAGGCGGAAAGCTGGTATTTCTTGGAGAAGATGTGATATATTGTGGAGAAATGTGGCAATTCTGGAAGAAACTGTCGTATTTTGGGGATAATAGAGGTATTTGTGGGTGAAAAGGTCCTATTTGAAGGGGGAAACGTGGTATTTCTTCGAGAACACGTGATATATTTGGGAGAAATGTGGCATTTCTGGAAGAAACTGTCCTCTTTTGGGGATAAAAGAGGTATTTGTGGGTGAAAAGGTCCTATTTGAAGGTGGAATCCTGGTATTTCTTGGAGAAGATGTGGTCTATTTGGGAGAAATGTGGCATTTCTGGAAGAAACTGTCCTCTTTTGGGAATAAAACAGGTATTACAGGGTGAAAAGGTCCTATTTGAAGGGGGAAACCTGGCATTTCTTGGAGAAGATGAGATCTATTTGGGAGAAATGTGACATGTCTGGAAGAAACTGTCCTCTTTTGGGGATAAAACAGGTATTTGTGGGTGAAAAGGACCTATTTGAAGGGGGAAACGTGCTATTTCTTGGAGAAGATGTGATATATTTGGGAGAAATCTGGCATTTCTGGACGAAAATGTCCTATTTGGGGGATGAAGGCTGGTATTTGTGGGAGAAAAGTTCCTATTTGAAGGGGGAATCCTGGTATTTCTTGGAGAAGATGTGAAATATTTGGGAGAAATGTGGCATGTCTGGAAGAAAATGTCCAATTTTGAGGATAAAAGAGGTATTTGTGGGTGAAAAGGTCCTATTTGAAGGGGGAAACGTGGTATTTCTTGGAGAAGATGTTCTATATTTGGGAGAAATGTGGCATTTCTGGAAGAAACTGTCCTATTTTGGGGATAAAGCAGGTATATGTGGGTGAAAAGGTCCAAATTTGAAGGTGGGAAAGCTGGTATTTCTTGGAGAAGATGTGATATGTTTGTGAGAAATGTGGCATTTCTGGAAGAAAATGTCCTCTTCTGGGGATCAAACAGGTATTTGTGGGTGAAAAGGTCCTATTTGAAGGGGGAAAGCTCGTATTTGTTGGAGAGGATGTGCAATATTTGGGAGAAATCTGGCATGTCAGGAAGAAACTGTTCTATTTCGGGGATAAAAGAGGTATTTGTGGTTGAAAAGGTCCTATTTGAAGGGGGAAACCTGGTATTTCTTGTAGAAGATGTGGTATATTTGGGAGAAATGTGGCATTTCTGGAAGAAACTGTCCTATTTTGGGGATAAAACAGGTATTTGTGGGAGAAAAGGTCCTATTTCAGGAGTAATCCTGGTATTTCTTGGAGAAGATGTGATATATTTGGGAGAAATGTGGCATTTCAGGAAGAAACTGTCCTCTTTTGGGGATAGAAGAGGTATTTGTGTGTGACAAGGTCGTATTTGAAGGGGGAAACGTGGTATTTCTTGGAGAAGATGTGATATATTTGGGAGAAATGTGGCATTTCTGGAAGAAAATTTCGTATTTTGGAGATAAAAGTGGTATTTGTGGGTGAAAAGGTCCTATTTGAAGGGGGAAAGCTGGTATTTCTTGGAGAAGATGTGAAATAATTGGTTGAAATCTGGCATGTCAGTAAGAAACTGTCCTCTTTTGGGGATAAAAGAGGTATTTGTGGTTGAAAAGGTCCTATTTGAAGGGGGAAACCTGGTATTTCTTGTAGAAGATGTGGTATATTTGGGAGAAATGTGGCATTTCTGGAAGAAACTGTCCTATTTTGGGGATAAAACAGGTATTTGTGGGAGAAAAGGTCCTATTTCAGGAGTAATCCTGGTATTTCTTGGAGAAGATGTGATATATTTGGGAGAAATGTGGCATTTCAGGAAGAAACTGTCCTCTTTTGGGGATAGAAGAGGTATTTGTGTGTGACAAGGTCGTATTTGAAGGGGGAAACGTGGTATTTCTTGGAGAAGATGTGATCTATTTGGGAGAAATGTGGCATTTCTGGAAGAAACTGTCCAATTTTGGGGATCAAACAGGTATTTGTGGGTGAAAAGGTCCTATTTGAAGGGGGAACCCTGTTATTTCTTGGAGAAGATGTTCTATATTTGGGAGAAATCTGGAATTTCTGGATGAAAATTTCCAATTTGAGGGTTAAAAGAGGTATTTGTGGGTGAAAAGGTCCTATTTGAAGGGGGAAAGCTGGTATTTCTTGGAGAAGATGTGATCTATTTGGGAGAAATGTGGCATGTCAGTAAGAAACTGTCCTCTTTTGGGGATAAAAGAGGTATTTGTGGGTGAAAAGGTCCTATTTGAAGGGGGAAACCTGGTATTTCTTGGAGAAGATGTGATATATTTGGGAGAAATGTGGCATGTCTGGAAGAAACTGTCCTATTTTGGGGATAAAAGAGGTATTTGTGGGTGAAAAGGTCCTATGTGAAGGGGGAAACGTGGTATTTCTTGGAGAAGATGTGCTATATTTGTGTGAAATGTGGCCTTTTTGGAAGAAACTGTCCTCTTTTGGGGATAAAAGAGGTATTTGTGGGTGAAAAGGTCCTATTTGAAGGGGGAAACCTGGTATTTCTTGGAGAAGATGTGATGTATTTGGGAGAAATGTGGCATTTCTGGAAGAAACTGACTTCCTTTGGGGATAAAAGAGGTATTTGTGGGTGAAAAGGTCCTATTTCCAAGGGAAAGCTGGTATTTCTTGGAGAAGATGTGATATATTTGGGAGAAATGTGGCATGTCTGGAAGAAACTGTATTCTTTTAGGGATAAAAGAGGTATTTGTGGGTGAAAAGGTCCTATTTGAAGGGGGAAACCTGGCATTTCTTGGAGAAGATGTGATATGTTTGGGAGAAATGTGGCATTTCTGGAAGAAACTGTCCTCTTTTGGGGATCAAACAGGTATTTGTGGGTGAAAAGGTCCTATTTGAAGGGGGAAAGTTGGTATTTCTTGAGAAGATGTGATATATTTGGGAGAAATGTGGCATTTCTGGAAGAAACTGTTCTATTTTGGTAATAAAAGAGGTATTTGTGGGTGAAAAGGTCCTATTTGAAGGGGGAAACCTGGTATTTCTTGGAGAAGATGTGATGTATTTGGTCGAAATGTGGCATTTCTGGAAGAAACTGTCCTATTTTGGGGATAAAAGAGGTATTTGTGGCTGAAAAGATCCTATTTGAAGGGGGAAACCTGGTATTTCTTGGAGAAGATGTGATATATTTGGGAGAAATGTGGCCTTTCTGGAAGAAACTGTCCTATTTTGGGGATAAAAGAGGTATTTCTGGGTGAAAAGGTCCTATTTGAAGGGGGAATCCTGGTATTTCGTGGAGAAGATGTGATATATTTGGGAGAAATGTGGCATTTCTGGAAGAAACTGTCCTATTTTGGGGATAAAAGAGGTATTTGTGGGTGAAAAGGTCCTATTTGAAGGGGGAAACCTGGTATTTCTTGGAGAAGATGTGATCTATTTGGGAGAAATGTGGCATTTCTGGAAGAAACTGTCGTATTTTGGGGATAAAAGAGGTATTTGTGTGTGACAAGGTCCTATTTGAAGGGGGAAACGTGGTATTTCTTGGAGAAGATGTGATATATTTGGGAGAAATGTGGCATGTCAGGAAGAAACTGTCCTCTTTTGGGGATCAAACAGGTATTTGTGGGTGAAAAGGTCCTATTTCGAGGGGGAAACCTGGTATTTCTTGGAGAAGATGTGATATATTTGGGAGATATCTGGCATTTCTGGAAGAAAAAGTCCAATTTGGGGGGAGAAGGCTGGTATTTGTGGGAGAAAAGGTCCTATTTCAGGAGGAATCCTGGTATTTCTTGGAGAAGATGTGATATATTTGGGAGAAATGTGGCATTTCTGGCAGAAACTGTCCTATTTTGGGGATAAGAGAGGTATTTGTGGGTGAAAAGGTCCTATTTGAAGGGGGAAAGCTGGTATTTCTTGGAGAAGATGTGATATATGTGGGAGAAATGTGGCGTTTCTGTAAGAAACTGTCCTATTTGGGGGATAAAAGAGGTATTTGTGGGTGAAAAGGTCCTATTTCGAGGGGGAATCCTGGTATTTCTTGGAGAAGATGTGATATATTTGGGAGAAATGTGGCATTTCTGGAAGAAACTGTCCTCTTTTGGGGATAAAAGTGGTATTTGTGGGTGAAAAGGTCCTATTTGAAGGGGGAAAGCTGGTATTTCTTGGAGAAGATGTGATATATTTGGGAGAAATGTGGCATTTCTGGAAGAAACTGTCCCCTTTTGGGGATAAAAGTGGTATTTGTGGGTGAAAAGGTCGTATTTGAAGGGGGAAACCTGGTATTTCTTGGAGAAGATGTGATCTATTTGGGAGAAATCTGGAATTTCTAGAAGAAACTGTCCTATTTTGTGGATAAAAGAGGTATTTGTGGGTGAAAAGTTCCTATTTGAAGGGGGAAACCTGGTATTTCTTGGAGAAGATGTGATATATTGGGGAGAAATGTGGCATTTCTGGAAGAAACTGTCCTCTTTTGGGGATAAAACAGGTATTTGTGTTTGAAAAGGTCCTATTTGAAGGGGGAATCCTGGTATTTCTTGGAGAAGATGTGATATATTTGGGAGAAATGTGGCATTTCTGGAAGAAACTGTCCTCTTTTGGGGATAAAAGAGGTATTTGTGGGTGAAAAGTTCCTTTTTCCAGGGGGAAACCTGGTATTTCCTGGAGAAGATGTGATCTATTTGGGAGAAATCTGGCCTTTCTGGAAGAAACTGTCCTATTTCGGGGATAAAACAGGTATTTGTGGGAGAAAAGGTCCTATTTTAGGAAGAATCCAGGAATTCCTGGAGAAGATGTGATATATTTGGGGGAAATGTGGCATTTCTGGAAGAAACTGTCCTGTTTTGGGGATAAAAGAGGTATTTGTGGGTGAAAAGGTCCTATTTCAAGGGGGAAACCTGGAATTTTTTGGAGAAGATGTGATCTATTTGGGAGAAATGTGGCATTTCTGGAAGAAAAAGTCCAGAAATGCCACATTTCTCCCAAATAGATCACATCTTCTCCAAGAAATACCAGGTTTCCCCCTGAAATAGGACCTTTTCTCCCTCAAATACCTGTTTTATCCCCAAAATAGGATATTTTCTCCCACACAAAACAGGTTTCCCCCATGAAATTGGACCTTTTCTCCCACAAATACTAGCTTTCTCCCCCCAAATTGGACTTTTTCTTCCAGAAATGCCAGTTTTCTCCAAAATATATGACAACTTCTCCCACAAATACCACCTTACTCCTTCAAAATAGGACCTGTTCTCCCACGAATACCAGCTTTCTCCCCTGAAATAGTACCCATTCACCCACAAATACCTGTTTTATCCCAAAATAGAACATCTTCTCCCACAACTACCTGTTTTCTCCCCATATCAGGACATTTTCACCCTGAAATGCAAGTTTGTTTCCCAAACGTAGGGCATTTTCTACCAGAAATACCACTTTTCTCCCCCAAAATATGTCATTCTCTTCAAGGAATACCCGATTTCAACTCAAACATGGGACATTTTCTCCCACACATACCAGGTTTCCCCCATGAAATAGAACCTCTTCTCCCACAAATTCCATCTTTCTCCCCCCAAATTGGACTTGTTCTTCCAGAAATGCCACTTTTCTCCCAAGTATATCACATCTTCTCCAAGAAATACCAGGTTTCCCACCTGAAATACGACATTTTCTCCCACAAATACTTGTTTTATCCGCAAAATGGACATTTTCTCCCACACATACCAGGTTTCCCCCATGAAATAGGACCTTTTCTCTCAGAAATACCTGTTTATCACCAAATAGGACATTTTCTTCCACACATACCTGGATTCCCCCAAGAAATAAAACCTTTTCTCCCACAAATACCAGCTGTCTCCCCCCAAATTGGACTTGTTCTTCCAGAAATGCCAGTTTTCTCCCAAATATATCACATCTTCTCTCACAAATACCAGGCTTCCCCCCTGAAATACGACATTTTCTCCCAGAAATACATGATTTATCCCCAAAATGGCACATTTTCTTCCACAAATACCTGTTTTATCCCCCAGAACTGGACATCTTCTCTCAGAAATACCACATTTCTCCAAACAAATGGCATTATTCCCCGGAAATACAGCCTGGCGCCAAATCGATGATATTTTGCACTAGAAGTGTCCCGTTTCCCCCAAATACGGAATATTTTCTCCCCTGAGAAGGAGATTTCATTTATTCATGAAAAACCATGATTCTCCCAAAGCCATGACATTTTCTACTTGAAATACAGGTTTCCGTAAAAGGGCGTCCTGGTTTCTGGGTGGCTCTCCGTTTCTACAATTCGGAAGCCTGTGACGAAAATGACGCTCCTCTCACGATCTCGTCACTGGAAAGCGGCACTCGCGCTGAACCGCTACGAAGAGTTCGCAGTTGCTAGCCGGTACAACGCCTTTCTCCCCGAATGCCGCTTTCAGCCTTCAGCAGCGGTCTCGTTTCTCTCGGATGCCGAGAACGGGCGACTTCAGCCGGATGCTTTTCTCCGACGAGTGAGCGGCTTCTTCTGCGCACATGGCAAAGGAGCGGTTCTGACTTCTCCTTCCGTCCATGCAGAATGCACTACTCTTCCCTCTCATTGCTCTCTATTTCCCATTATTCCTATTTTTGAGAGCTTTTTCGTTGCTAATACACGTCAGCATTCTGTGACGAATAGAGTAGAAGGGAAAAGCCCCTGAAATGAGGCAGCTAGAAGTTCGAGGAGCCACACACGTTGTGCTTTCAGGGAGGACGTTCCAGAAAGTCGAGAGTTGTGGCTTCTTTCCTGCGGAGAAAAAAGCCCCTGTTTTCAGGCAATGCAGTAGGCTGAAGTCGCACGTTCTCGGCATAGGAATACCGCTCCTTCGCTCTCGTGGCTTGAAAGCGGCAATCGCGCTGAAGCGCTCCGGAGAGTCTGCAGTTGCTGGCCGGTCCATCGCGGTTCTGCCCGAGTGCCGCTTGCAGCCTTCAGCAGCGGTCTCGTTTCTCTCGGATGCCGGGAAAGAGCGACTTCAGCCGGATGCTTTTCTCCGACGAGTGAGCGGCTTCTTCTGCGCACATTGCAATGGAGCGCTTCTGACTTCTCCATGTGTCCATGCAGAATGCACTACGCTTCTCTCTCATTCCTATCCCTTTCTTCCGAGCGACATTTAGTTTTGGAGTGTTTATCCGATGCTACACTTCAGCTTTCTGTGACAAATAGAGTAGAAGAGAAAAGCCCCACTAATAAGGCAGCTAGAAGTTCGAGGAGCGACAAACGTTGTGCTTTCAGGGAGGACGTTACAGCAAGTCGAGAGTCGTGGCTTCTTTCCTGCGGAGAAAAATACCCCTGTTCTCAGGCAATGCAGTGGGCTGAATTCGCACGTTCTCGGCATAGGAATACCGCTCCCTCTTTCTCGAGGCTCGAAAGAGGCACTCGCTCTGAACCGTTCCGGAGAGTGTGCAGCTGCAGACTACTGCTTTGCCTGAAAACAGGGGCTTTTTTCTCCGCAGGAAAGAAGCCACAACTCTCGACTTTCTGCAACGTCCTCCCTGAAAGCACAACGTGTGTGGCTCCTCGAACTTCTAGCTGCCTTATTAGTGGGGCTTTTCTCTTCTACTCTATTCGTCACAGAATGCTGCATCGGATAAACACTCAGAAACGAAATGTCGCTCGGAAGAAAGGGATAAGAATGAGAGAGAAGCGTAGTGCATTCTGCATGGACACATGGAGAAGTCAGAACCGCTCCATTGCGATGTGCGCAGAAGAAGACGCTCACTTGTCGGAGAAAAGCATCCGGCTGAAGTCGCTCTTTCCCGGCATCCGAGAGAAACGAGAGCGCTGCTGAAGGCTGCAAGCGGCACTCGGGCAGAACCGCGATGGACCGGCCAGCAACTGCAGACTCTCCGGAGCGCTTCAGCGCGAGTGCCGCTTTCGAGCCACGAGAGCGAAGGAGCGGCATTCCTATGCCGAGAACGTGCGAATTCAGCGTCCTGCATTGCCTGAAAACAGGGGCTTTTTTCTCCGCAGGAAAGAAGCCACAACTCTCGACTTTCTGGAACGTCCTCCCTGAAAGCACAACGTGTGTCGCTCTTCGAACTTCTAGCTGCCTTATTAGAGGGGCTTTTCACTTCTACTCTATTCGTCACAGAAAGCTGAAGTGTAGCATCGCATAAACACTCCAAAACGAAATGCCGCTCGGAAGAAAGGGATAAAAAAGGTATTTGTGGGTGAAAAGTTCCTATTTCCAGGGAGAAACGTGGTATTTCTTGGAGAAGATGTGGTATATTTGGGAGAAATCTGGCATTTCAGGAAGAAACTGTCCTATTTTGGGGATAAAACAGGTATTTGTGGGTGAAAAGGTCCTATTTGAAGGGGGAAACCTGGTATTTCTTGGAGAAGATGTGATCTATTTGGGAGAAATCTGGCCTTTCTGGCAGAAACTGTCCTATTTTGGGGATAAAAGAGGTATTTGTGGGTGAAAAGGTCCTATTTGAAGGGGGAAACCTGGTATTTCTTGGAGAAGATGTGATCTATTTGGGAGAAATCTGGCCTTTCTGGCAGAAACTGTCCTATTTTGGGGATAAAAGAGGTATTTGTGGGTGAAAAGGTCCTATTTGAAGGGGGAAACCTGGTATTTCTTGGAGAAGATGTGATCTATTTGGGAGAAATCTGGCCTTTCTGGCAGAAACTGTCCTATTTTGGGGATAAAAGAGGTATTTGTGGGTGAAAAGGTCCTATTTGAAGGGGGAAACCTGGTATTTCTTGGAGAAGATGTGATCTATTTGGGAGAAATGTGGCATTTCTGGAAGAAAAAGTCCAATTTGGGGGGAGAAGGCTGGTATTTGTGGGAGAAAAGGTCCTATTTCAGGAGGAATCCTGGTATTTCTTGGAGGAGATGCGATCTATTTTGGAGAAATCTGGCATTTCTGGCAGAGACTGTCGTATTTGAAGGATAAAAGAGGTATTTGTGGGTGAAAAGGTCCTATTTGAAGGAGGAAAGCTGGTATATCTTGGAGAGGATGTGGTATATTTGGAGAAATGTGGCATTTCTGGAAGAAACTGTCCTCTTTTGGGGATAAAAGAGGTATTTGTGGGTGAAAAGGTCCTATTTGAAGGGGGAAAGCTGGTATTTCTTGGAGAAGATGTGATCTATTTGGGAGAAATGTGGCATTTCTGGTAGAAAATGTCCTATCTGGGGGGAGAAAAGAGGTATTTGTGGGTGAAAAGGTCCTATTTGAAGGGGGAAACCTGGTATTTCTTGGAGAAGATGTGATATATTTGGGAGAAATGAGGCATTTCTGGAAGAAAATGTCCTCTTTTGGGGCTAAAAGAGGTATTTGTGGGTGAAAAGGTCCTATTTGAAGGGGGAAACCTGGTATTTCTTGGAGAAGATGAGATATATTTGGGAGAAATGTGGCACTTCTGGACGAAACTGTCCTATTTTCGGGAAAAAAGAGGTATTTGTGGGTGAAAAGGTCCTATTTCGAGGGGGAATCCTGGTGTTTCTTGGAGAAGATGTGATCTATATGGGAGAAATCTGGCCTTTCTGGAAGAAACTGTCCTATTTTGGGGATAAAAGAGGTATTTGTGGGTGAAAAGGTCCTATTTGAAGGGGGAAACCTGGTATTTCTTGGAGAAGATGTGCTATATTTGGGAGAAATGTGGCATTTCTGGAAGAAACTGTCCTCTTTTGGGAATAAAAGAGGTATTTGTGGGTGAAAAGGTCCTATTTGAAGGGGGAAACCTGGTATTTGTTGGAGAAGATGTGATATATTTGGGAGAAATCTGGAATTTCTGGAAGAAACTGTCCTATTTTGGGGATAAAACAGGTATTTTTGGTTGAAAAGGTTCTATTTGAAGGGGGAAACCTGGTATTTCTTGGAGAAGAAGTGATATATTGGGGAGAAATGTGGCATGTCAGGAAGAAACTGTCCTATTTTGGGGATAAAACAGGTATTTGTGGTTGAAAAGTTCCTATTTCCAGGGGGAATCCTGGTATTTCTTGGAGAAGATGTGATCTATTTGGGAGAAATGTGGCACGTCTGGAAGAAACTGTCCTCTTTTGGGGGGAGAAAAGAGGTATTTGTGGGTGAGAAGGTCCTATTTGAAGTGGGAAACCTTGTATTTCTTGGAGAAGATGTGATATATTTGGGAGAAATGTGGCCTTTCTGGAAGAAACTGTCCTCTTTTGGGGATAAAAGAGGTATTTGTGGGTGAAGAGGTTCTATTTGAAGGGGGAAAGCTGGTATTTCTTGGAGAAGATGTGATATATTTGGGAGAAATGTGGCATTTCTGGAAGAAACTGTCCTCTTTTGGGGATAAAAGAGGTATTTGTGGGTGAAAAGGTCCTATTTGAAGGGGGAAACCTGGTAGTTCTTGGAGAAGATGTGATCTATTTGGGAGAAATGTGGCATTTCTGGCAGAAACTGTCCTCTTTTGGGGATAAAAGAGGTATTTGTGGGTGAAAAGGTCCTATTTGAAGGGGGAAACCTGGTATTTCTTGGAGAAGATGAGATATATTTGGGAGAAATGTGGCACTTCTGGACGAAACTGTCCTATTTTCGGGAAAAAAGAGGCATTTGTGGGTGAAAAGGTCCTATTTCGAGGGGGAATCCTGGTATTTCAAGGAGAAGATGTGATCTATATGGGAGAAATCTGGCCTTTCTGGAAGAAACTGTCCTATTTTGGGGATAAAAGAGGTATTTGTGGGTGAAAAGGTCCTATTTGAAGGGGGGAACCTGGTATTTCTTGGAGAAGATGTGCTATATTTGGGAGAAATGTGGCATTTCTGGAAGAAACTGTCCTCTTTTGGGAATAAAAGAGGTATTTGTGGGTGAAAAGGTCCTATTTGAAGGGGGAAACCTGGTATTTGTTGGAGAAGATGTGATATATTTGGGAGAAATCTGGAATTTCTGGAAGAAACTGTCCTATTTTGGGGATAAAACAGGAATTTTTGGTTGAAAAGGTTCTATTTGAAGGGGGAAACCTGGTATTTCTTGGAGAAGAAGTGATATATTGGGGAGAAATGTGGCATGTCAGGAAGAAACTGTCGTATTTTGGGGATAAAACAGGTATTTGTGGTTGAAAAGTTCCTATTTCCAGGGGGAATCCTGGTATTTCTTGGAGAAGATGTGATCTATTTGGGAGAAATGTGGCACGTCTGGAAGAAACTGTCCTCTTTTGGGGGGGGGAAAGAGGTATTTGTGGGTGAGAAGGTCCTATTTGAAGTGGGAAACCTTGTATTTCTTGGAGAAGATGTGATATATTTGGGAGAAATGTGGCCTTTCTGGAAGAAACTGTCCTCTTTTGGGGATAAAAGAGGTATTTGTGGGTGAAAAGGTCCTATTTGAAGGGGGAAACCTGGTAGTTCTTGGAGAAGATGTGATCTATTTGGGAGAAATGTGGCATTTCTGGAAGAAACTGTCCTCTTCTGGGGATAAAAGAGGTATTTGTGGGTGAAAAGGTCCTATTTGAAGGGGGAAACCTGGTATTTCTTGGAGAAGATGTGATATGTTTAGGAGAAATGTGGCATGTCTGGAAGTAACTGTCCTCTTCTGGGGATAAAAGAGGTATTTGTGGGTGAAAAGGTCCTATTTGAAGGGGGAAAGCTGGTATTTCTTGGAGAAGATGTGATATATTTGGGAGAAATGAGGCATGTCTGGGAGAAACTGTCCTCTTTTGGGGATAAAACAGGTATTTGTGGGTGAAGAGGTCCAATTTCCAGGGGGAAAGCTGGTATTTCTTGGAGAAGATGTGATATATTTGGGAGAAATGTGGCCTTTCTGGAAGAAACTGTCCTATTTTGGGGATAAAAGAGGTATTTGTGGGGGAAGAGGTCCTATTTCCAGGGGGAAACGTGGTATTTCTTGGAGAAGATGTGATCTATTTGGGAGAAATGTGGCATGTCAGGAAGAAAATGTCCTATTTTGGGGATGAAACAGGTATTTGTGGGTGAAAAGTTCCTATTTCCAGGGGGAAACCTGGTATTTCTTGGAGAAGATGTGATATATTTGGGAGAAATGTGGCCTTTCTGGAAGAAACTGTCCTCTTTTGGGGATAAAAGAGGTATTTGTGGGGGAAGAGGTCTTATTTCCAGGGGGAAACGTGGTATTTCTTGGAGAAGATGCGATATATTTGGGAGAAATGTGGCATATCTGGAAGAAACTGTCCTATTTTGGGGATCAAACAGGTATTTGTGGGTGAAAATGTCCTATTTGAAGGGGGAACCCTGGTATTTCTTGGAGAAGATGTGATATATTTGGGAGAAATGTGGCATGTCTGGAAGAAACTGTCCTCTTCTGGGGATAAAACAGGCATTTGTGGGTGAAAAGGTCGTATTTGAAGGGGGAAACCTGGTATTTCTTGGAGAAGATGTGATATATTTGGGAGAAATGTGGCATTTCAGGATGAAACTGTCCTATTTTGTGGATAAAAGAGGTATTTGTGTGTGAAAAGGTCCTATTTCGAGGGGGAATCCTGGTATTTCAAGGAGAAGATGTGATATATTTGGGAGAAATGTGGCATTTGTGGAAGAAACTGTCCTATTTCGGCGATAAAAGAGGTATTTGTGCTTGAAAAGGTCCTATGTGAAGGGGGAAACCTGGTATTTCTTGGAGAAGATGTGCTATATTTGGGAGAAATGTGGCATTTCTGGAAGAAACTGTCCTCTTTTGGGGATCAAAGAGGTATTTGTGGGAGAAAAGGTCCTATTTCAAGGGGGAAACCTGGTATTTCTTGGAGAAGATGTGATATATTTGGGAGAAATCTTGAATTTCTGGAAGAAACTGTCCTATTTTGGGGATAAAACAGTTATTTTTGGTTGAAAAGGTCCTATTTGAAGGGGGAAACGTGGTATTTCTTGTAGAAGATGTGATCTATTTGGGAGAAATGTGGCATGTCTGGAAGAAACTGTCCTCTTCTGGGGATAAAAGAGGTATTTGTGCGTGAAAAGGTCCTATTTCGAGGGGGAAAGCTGGTATTTCTTGGAGAAGATGTGATCTATTTGGGAGAAATGTGGCATGTCTGGAAGAAACTGTCCTCTTTTGGGGATAAAAGAGGTATTTGTGGGTGAAGAGGTCCTATTTGAAGGGGGAAAGCTGGTATTTCTTGGAGAAGATGTGATATATTTGGGAGAAATGTGGCATTTCTGGAAGAAACTGTCCTCTTTTGGGGATAAAAGAGGTATTTGTGGGGGAAGAGGTCTTATTTCCAGGGGGAAACGTGGTATTTCTTGGAGAAGATGTGATCTATTTGGGAGAAATGTGGCATTTCTGGAAGAAACTGTACTATTTTGGAGATAAAAGAGGTATTTGTGGGTGAAAAGGTCCAATTTGAAGGGGGAACCCTGGTATATCTTGGAGAAGATGTGATCTATTTGGGAGAAATGTGGCATGTCTGGAAGAAACTGTTCTATTTTGTGGATCAAACAGGTATTTGTGGGTGAAATAATCCTATTTGAAGGGGGAAACGTGGTATTTCTTGGAGAAGATGTGATATATTTGGGAGAAATGTGGCATTTCTGGAAGAAACTGTCCTATTTTGGGGATAAAAGAGGTATTTGTGGGTGAAAAGGTCCAATTTGAAGGGGGAACCCTGGTATATCTTGGAGAAGATGTGATATATTTGGGAGAAATGTGGCCTTTCTGGAAGAAACTGTCCTCTTTTGGGGATAAAACAGGTATTTGTGTTTGAAAAGGTCCTATTTGAAGGGGGAAAACTGGTATTTCTTAGAGAAGATGTGATATATTTGGGAGAAATGTGGCATTTCTGGAAGAAACTGTCCTATTTTGGGGATAAAAGAGGTATTTGTGGGTGAAAAGGTCCTATTTGAAGGGGGAAAGCTGGTATTTCTTGGAGAAGATGTGATCTATTTGGGAGAAATGTGGCATTTCTGGAAGAAACTGTCCTCTTCTGGGGATAAAACAGGCATTAGTGGGAGAAAAGGTCCTATTTCAGGAGGAATTCTGGAATCTCTTGGAGAAGATGTGATCTATTTGGGAGAAATGTGGCATTTCTGGAAGAAACTGTTCTCTTTTGGGGATAAAAGAGGTATTTGTGGGTGTAAAGGTCCTATTTCCAGGAGGAAACGTGGTATTTCTTGGAGAAGATGTGATATATTTAGGAGAAATGTGGCATTTCTGGAAGAAGAAGTCAAATTTGGGGGGAGAAGGCTGGTATTTGTGGGAGAAAATGTCCTATTTCAGGAAGAATACAGGAATCTCTTGGAGATGATGTGATCTATTTGCGAGAAATGTGGCCTTTCTGGAAGAAACTGTCCAATTTGAGGGATCAAACAGGTATTTGTAGGTGAAAAGGTCCTATTTGAAGGGGGAAAGCTGGTATTTCTTGGAGAAGATGTGATATATTTGGGAGAAATGTGGCATTTCTGGAAGAAACTGTCCTCTTTTGGGGATAAAAGAGGTATTTGTGGGTGAAAAGGTCCTGTTTCAAGGGGGAAAGCTGGTACTTGTTCGAGAAGATGTGATATATTTGGGAGAAATGTGGCATGTCAGGAAGAAACTGTTCTATTTTGGGGATCAAAGAGGTATTTGTGGGAGAAAAGGTCCTATTTCCAGGGGGAAAGCTGGTATTTCTTGGAGAAGATGTGATCTATTTGGGAGAAATGTGGCATTTCTGGAAGAAAATGTCCTATTTTGTGGATAAAAGTGGTATTTGTGTGTGAAAAGGTCCTATTTGAAGGGGGAAAGCTGGTATTTCTTGCAGAAGATGTGATGTATTTGGGAGAAATCTGTCATTTCTGGAAGAATCTGTCCTACTTTGGGGATAAAAGAGGTATTTGTGGGTGAAAAGGTCCTATTTGAAGGGGGAAAGCTGGTATTTCTTGGAGAAGATGTGATATGTTAGGGAGAAATGTGGCATTTCTGGAAGAAACTGTCCAATTTGAGGGATCAAACAGGTATTTGTAGGTGAAAAGGTCCTATTTGAAGGGGGAAAGCTGGTATTTCTTGGAGAAGATGTGATATATTTGGGAGAAATGTGGCATTTCTGGAAGAAACTGTCCTCTTTAGGGGATAAAAGAGGTATTTGTGGGTGAAAAGGTCCTGTTTCAAGGGGGAAAGCTGGTATTTGTTCGAGAAGATGTGATATATTTGGGAGAAATGTGGCATTTCTGGAAGAAACTGTCCTATTTTGGGTATAAAACAGGTATTTCTGGGTGAAAAGGTCCTATTTGAGGGGGAAACCAGGTATTTCTCGGAGCAGATGTGATATATTTGGGAGAAATGCGGCATTTCTGGAACTGTCCTATTTGGGGGGAGAAGGCTGGTATTTGTGGGAGAAAAGGTCCTATGTGAAGGGGGGAAAGTGGTATTTCTTGGAGAAGATGCGATATATTTGTGAGAAATCTGGCATTTCTGGATGTAACGGCCCTATTTTGGGGATAAAACAGGAATTTGTGGGTGAAAAGGTCCTGTTTGAAGGGGGAAAGATGGTATTTCTTGGAGAAGATGCGATATATTAGGGAGAAATCTGGCATTTCTGGACGAAAATGTCCAATTTGTGGGGAGAAGGCTGGTATTTGTGGAGAAAAGGTCCTATTTGAAGGGGGAAACGTGGTATTTCTTGGAGAAGACGTGATCTATTTGGGAGAAATGTGGCATTTCTGGAAGAAACTGTCCTCTTTTGGGGATAAAAGAGGTATTTGTGAGAGAAAAGGTCCTATTTCAAGGAGGAAACCTGGTATTTTTGGAGAAGATGTGATATATTTGGGAGAAATCAGGCATGTCTGGAAGAAAATGTCTAATACGGGTGGAGAAGGCTGGTATTTGTGGGTGAAAAGATCCTATTTCCAGGGGGAAACCTAGTATTTCTTGTAGAAGATGTGGTATATTTGGGAGAAATCTGGCATTTCTGGAAGAAAATGTCCTCTTTTGGGGATAAAAAAGGTATTTGTGGGTGTAAAGGTCCTATTTGAAGGGGGAAACCTGGCATTTCTTGGAGAAGATGTGATATATTTGGGAGAAATATGGCATGTCTGGAAGAAAATGTCCTATTTTGGGGTTAAAAGAGGTATTTGTGGGTGAAAAGGTCCTATTTGAAGGGGGAAAGCTGGTATTTCTTGGAGAAGATGTGATCTATTTGGGAGAAATGTGGCATTTCTGGCAGAAACTGTCCTATTTTGGGGATAAAACAGGTATTTCTGGGTGAAAAGGTCCTATTTCGAGTGGGAAACCTGGTATTTCTTGGATAATGATGTTCTATACTTGGGAGAAATGTGGCATTTCTGGAAGAAACTGTCCTCTTTTGGGTATAAAACAGTTATTTTTCGTTGAAAAAGTCCTATTTGAAGGGGGAAAGCTGGTATTTCTTGGAGAAGATGTGCTATATTTGGGAGAAATGTTGCATGTCTGGATGAAACTGTCCTATTTTGGGGATAAAAGAGGTATTTGTGGGTGAAAAGATCCTATTTCCAGGGGGAAAGCTGGTATTTCTTGGAGAAGATGTGATATATTTGGGAGAAATGTGGCATTTCTGGAAGAAACTGTCCTATTTTGGGTAGAAAAGAGGTATTTGTGGGTGAAAAGGTCCTATTTGAAGGGGGAAACCTGGTATTTCTTGGTGAAGATATGGTATATCTGGGAGAAATGTGGCATTTCTGGCAGAAACTGTCCTATTTTGGGGATAAAAGAGGTATTTGTGGGTGAAAAGGTCCTATTTGAAGGGGGAAACCTGGTATTTCTTGGAGAAGATATGGTATATTTGGGAGAAATCTGGCATTTCTGGAAGAAACTGTCCTCTTTTGGGGATAAAAGAGGTATTTGTGGGTGAAAAGGTCGTATTTGAAGGGGGAAACCTTGTATTTCTTGGAGAAGATGTGGTATATTTGGGTGATATGTGGCATGTCAGGACGAAACTGTCCTATTTTGGGGATGAAAGAGGTATTTGTGGGTGAAAACGTCGTATTTGAAAGGGGAAAGCTGGTATTTCTTGGAGAAGATGAGATATATTAGGGAGAAATGTGGCATTTCTGGAAGAAACTGTCCAATTTGAGGGATAAAAGAGGTATTTGTAGGTGAAAAGGTCCTATTTGAAGGGGGAAACCTGGTATTTCTTGGAGAAGATGTGATATATTTGGGAGAAATGTGGCATTTCTGGGTGAAACTGTCCTATTTTGGGGATGAAAGAGGTATTAGTGGGTGAAAAGTTCCTATTTGAAGGGGGAATGCTGGTATTTCTTGGAGAAGATGTGATATATTGGGGAGAAATGTGGCATTTCTGGAAGAAACTGTCCTATTTTGGGGATAAAAGAGGTATTTGTGGGTGAAAAGGTCCTATTTGAAGGGGGAAACCTTGTATTTCTTGGAGAAGATGTGATATATTTGGGAGAAATGTGGCATTTCTGGAAGAAACTGTTCTATTTTGGGGATAAAAGAGGTATTTGTGGGTGAAAAGGTCCTATTTGAAGGGGGAAACCAGGTATTTCTTGGAGAAGATGTGATATATTTGGGAGAAATCTGTCATTTCTGGAAGAAACTGTCCCATTTGGGGGGAGAAGGCTGGTATTTGTAGGAGAAAAGGTCCTATATGAAGGGGGAAATGTGGTATTTCTTCGAGAAGATGTGATATATTTGGGAGAAATCTGGCATTTCTGGATGTAACGGCCCTATTTTGGAGATAAAACAGGAATTTGTGGGTGAAAAGCTCCTATTTGAAGGGGGAAAGATGGTATTTCTTGGAGAAGATGCGATATATTAGGGAGAAATCTGGCATTTCTGGACGAAAATGTCCAATTTGGGGGGAGAAGGCTGGTATTTGTGGGAGAAAAGGTCCTATTCGAAGGGGGAAACGTGGTATTTCTTGGAGAAGATGTGATATATTTGGGAGAAATCTGGCATGTCTGGAAGAAAATGTCTAATACGGGTAGAGAAGGCTGGTATTTGTGGGTGAAAAGATCCTATTTCCAGGGGGAAACCTGGAATTTCTTGAAGAAGACGTGGTATATTTGGGAGAAATCTGGCATTTCTGGAAGAAAATGTCCTCTTTTGGGGATAAAAGAGGTATTTGTGGGTGAAAAGGTCCTATTTGAAGGGGGAAACGTGGTATTTCTTGGAGCAGATGTGATATATTTGGGAGAAATGTGGCATTTCTGGAAGAAACTGTCCTCTTTTGGGGATAAAAGAGGTATTTGTAGGTGAAAAGGTCCTATTTGAAGGGGGAAAGCTGGTATTTCTTGGAGAAGATGTGATATATTTGGGAGAAATGTGGCGTTTCTGTAAGAAACTGTCCTATTTGGGGGATAAAAGAGGTATTTGTGGGTGAAAAGGTCCTATTTGAAGGGGGAAAGCTGGTATTTCTTGGAGAAGATGTGATATATTTGGGAGAAATGTGGCATTTCTTGGAAGAAACTGTCCTCTTTTGGGGATAAAAGAGGTATTTGTGGGTGAAGAGGTCCTATTTCCAGGGGGAAGCGTGGTACTTATTGGAGAAGATGTGATCTATTTGGGAGAAATGTGGCATTTCTGCAAGAAACTGTCCTCTTTTGGGCATAAAAGAGGTATTTGTGGGAGAAAAGGTCCTATTTGAAGGGGGAAACCTGGATGTTCTTGGAGAAGATGTGATGTATTTGGGAGAAATGTGGCATTTCTGCAAGAAACTGTCCTCTTTTGGGGATAAAAGAGGTATTTGTGGGTGAAGACGTCCTATTTCCAGGGGGAAGCGTGGTATTTCTTGGAGAAGATGAGATCTATTTGGGAGAAATGTGGCATTTCTGCAAGAAACTGTCCTCTTTTGGGGATAAAAGAGGTATTTGTGGGTGAAAAGGTCCTCTTTGAAGGGGGAAACCTGGTATTTCTTGGAGAAGATGTGATGTATTCGGTAGATATCTGGCATTTCTGGAAGAAACTGTCCTCTTTTGGGGATAGAAGAGGTATTTGTGGGTGAAAAGTTCCTATTTGAAGGGGGAAAGCTGGTATTTCTTGGAGAAGATGTGATATATTTGTGAGAAATGTGGCATTTCTGGAAGAAACTGTCCAATTTGAGGGATAAAAGAGGTATTTGTGGGTGAAAAGTTTCCATTTCCAGGGGGAAACGTGGTATTTCTTGGAGAAGATGTGATCTATTTGGGAGAAATGTGGCATTTCTGGAAGAAACTGTTCTATTTTGGGGCTAAAACAGGTATTAGTGGGTGAAAAGGTCCTATTTGAAGGGGGAAAGCTGGTATTTCTTGGAGAAGATGTGATATATTTGGGAGAAATGTGGCCTTTCTGGAAGAAACTATACTCTTTTGGGGATAAAGGAGGTATTTGTGGGTGAAAAGGTCCTATTTGAAGGGGGAATGCTGGTATTTCTCGGAGAAGATGTGATCTATTTGGGAGAAATGTGGCATTTCTGGAATAAAAGTCCAATTTGGGGGGAGAAGGCTGGTATATGTGGGAGAAAAGGTCCTATTTAGGAGGAATCCTTGTATATCTTGGAGAAGATGTGATATATTTGGGAGAAATCTGGCATGTCTGGAAGAAACTGTCGTATTTTGGGGATAAAAGAGGTATTTGTGGGTGAAGAGGTCCTATTTCCAGGGGGAAACGTGGTATTTCTTGGAGAAGATGTGATGTATTTGGGAGAAATGTGGCATGTCTGGAAGAAACTGTCCTATTTTGGGGATAAAAGAGGTATTTGTGGGTGAAAAGGTCCTATTTGAAGGGGGAAAGCTGGTATTTCTTGGAGAAGATGTGATCTATTTGGGAGAAATGTGGCATTTCTGGAAGAAACTGTTCTCTTTTGGGGATAAAAGAGGTATTTGTGGGTGAAAAGGTCCTATTTGAAGGGGGAAAGCTGGTATTTCTTGGAGAAGATGTGATCTATTTGGGAGAAATGTGGCATGTCAGGAAGAAACTGTTCTATTTTGGGGATCAAGCAGGTATTTGTGGGTGAAAAGGTCCTATTTGAAGGGGGAAAGCTGGTATTTCTTGGAGAAGATGTGATGTATTTGGGAGAAATGTGGCATGTCAGGAAGAAACTGTCCTATTTTGGGGATAAAAGAGGTATTTGTGGGTGAAAAGGTCCTATTTGAAGGGGGAAACCTGGTATTTCTTGGAGAAGATGTGATCTATTTGGGAGAAATCTGGCATGTCTGGAAGAAACTGTCCTCTTTTGGGGATCAAAGAGGTATTTGTGGGTGAAAAGGTCCTATTTGAAGGGGGAAACCTGGTATTTCTTGGAGAAGATGTGATGTATTTGGGAGAAATCTGTCATTTCTGGAAGAAACTGTCCTATTTTGGGGATAAAAGAGGTATTTGTGGGTGAAAAGGTCCTATTTGAAGGGGGAAACCAGGTATTTCTTGGAGAAGATGAGATATATTTGGGAGAAATGTGGCATTTCTGGAAGAAACTGTCCAATTTGAGGGATAAAAGAGGTATTTGTAGGTGAAAAGGTCCTATTTGAAGGGGGAAACATGGTATTTCTTGGAGAAGATGTGATATATTTGGGAGAAATGTGGCATTTCTGGAAGAAACTGTCCTATTATGGGGATAAAACAGGTATTTGTGGGTGAAAAGGTCCTGTTTCAAGGGGGAAAGCTGGTATTTCTTGGAGAAGATGTGATATATTTGGGAGAAATGTGGCATTTCTGGAAGAAACTGTTCTATTTTGGGGATAAAAGAGGTATTTGTGGGTGAAAAGGTCCTATTTGAAGATGGAAACCTTGTATTTCTTGGAGAAGATGTGATATATTTGGGAGAAATGTGGCATTTATGGAAGAAACTGTCCTATTTTGGGGATAAAACAGGTATTTCTGGGTGAAAAGGTCCTATTTGAGGGGGAAACCAGGTATTTCTCGTAGAAGATGTGATATATTTGGGAGAAATGTGGCATTTCTGGAAGAAACTGTCCTCTTTTGGGGATAAAAGAGGTATTTGTGGGAGAAAAGGTCCTATTTGAAGGAGGAAACCTGGTATTTCTTGGAGAAGATGTGATATATTTTGGAGAAATCAGGCATGTCTGGAAGAAAATGTCCTATTTTGGGGATAAAAGAGGTATTTGTGGGTGAAAAGGTCCTATTTGAAGGGGGAAACCTGGTATTTCTTGGAGAAGATGTGATATATTTGGGAGAAATGTGGCCTTTCTGGAAGAAACTGTCCTATTTGGGGGATAAAATAGGTATTTGTGGGTGAAAAGGTCCTATTTGAAGGGGGAAACCAGGTATTTCTCGGAGAAGATGAGATATATTTGGGAGAAATGTGGCATTTCTGGAAGAAACTGTCCTCTTTTGGGGATAAAAGAGGTATTTGTGGGTGAAATGTTCCTATTTGAAGGGGGAAAGCTGGTATTTCTTGGAGAAGATGTGATCTATTTGGGAGAAATGTGGCATGTCAGGAGGAAACTGTCCTCTTTTGGGGATAAAACAGGTATTTGTGGGTGAAAAGGTCCTATTTGAAGGGGGAAACCTGGTATTTCTTGGAGAAGATGTGGTATATCTGGGAGAAATGTGGCATTTCTGGAAGAAACTGTCCTCTTTTGGGGATCAAAGAGGTATTTGTGTGTGAAAAGGTCATATTTCAAGGGGGAAACCTGGTATTTCTTGGAGAAGATGTGGTATATTTGGGAGAAATGTGGCATTTCTGGAAGAAACTGTCCTATTTTGGGGTTAAAAGAGGTATTTGTGGGTGAAAAGGTCCTATTTGAAGGGGGAAAGCTGGTATTTCTTGGAGAAGATGTGATATATTTGGGAGAAATGTGGCATTTCTGGCAGAAACTGTCCTATTTTGGGGATAAAACAGGTATTTCTGGGTGAAAAGGTCCTATTTCGAGTGGGAAACCTGGTATTTCTTGGATAATGATGTTCTATACTTGGGAGAAATGTGGCATTTCTGGAAGAAACTGTCCTCTTTTGGGGATAAAACAGTTATTTTTGGTTGAAAAAGTCCTATTTGAAGGGGGAAAGCTGGTATTTCTTGGAGAAGATGTGATCTATTTGGGAGAAATCTGGCATGTCTGGAAGAAACTGTCCTATTTTGGGGATAAAAGAGGTATTTGTGGGTGAAAAGATCCTATTTCCAGGGGGAAAGCTGGTATTTCTTGGAGAAGATGTGATATATTTGGGAGAAATGTGGCATTTCTGGAAGAAACTGTCCTATTTTGGGGATAAAACAGGTATTTGTGGGTGAAAAGGTCCTATTTGAAGGGGGAAACCTGGTATTTCTTGGTGAAGATATGGTATATCTGGGAGAAAGGTGGT
Source organism: Lophura swinhoii (assembly GCA_030408155.1). Classification (NCBI taxonomy): domain Eukaryota; kingdom Metazoa; phylum Chordata; class Aves; order Galliformes; family Phasianidae; genus Lophura; species Lophura swinhoii. The sequence continues at coordinate 13,435,886 of CM059471.1, forward strand.
ATTTCTGGCAGAAACTGTCCTATTTTGGGGATAAAAGAGGTATTTGTGGGTGAAAAGGTCCTATTTGAAGGGGGAAACCTGGTATTTCTTGGAGAAGATATGGTATATATGGGAGAAATCTGGCATTTCTGGAAGAAACTGTCCTCTTTTGGGGATAAAAGAGGTATTTGTGGGTGAAAAGGTCGTATTTGAAGGGGGAAACCTTGTATTTCTTGGAGAAGATGTGGTATATTTGGGTGATATGTGGCATGTCAGGACGAAACTGTCCTATTTTGGGGATGAAAGAGGTATTTGTGTGTGAAAAGGTCGTATTTGAAGAAGGAAAGCTGGTATTTCTTGGAGAAGATGTGATGTATTTGGGAGAAATCAGGCATGTCTGGAAGAAAATGTCCTATTTTGGGGATAAAAGAGGTATTTGTGGGTGAAAAGGTCCTATTTGAAGGGGGAAAGCTGGTATTTCTTGGAGGAGATGTGATCTATTTGGGAGAAATGTGGCCTTTTTGGAAGAAACTGTCCTCTTTTGGGGATAAAAGAGGTATTTGTGGGTGAAAAGGTCCTATTTGAAGGGGGAACCCTGGTATTTCTTGGAGAAGATGTGATATATTTGGGAGAAATGTGGCATTTCTGGAAGAAACTGTCCAATTTGAGGGATAAAAGAGGTATTTGTAGGTGAAAAGGTCCTATTTGAAGGGGGAAACCTGGTATTTCTTGGAGAAGATGTGATCTATTTGGGAGAATTGTGGCATTTCTGGAAGAAACTGTCCTATTTTGGGGATAAAACAGGTATTTGTGGGTGAAAAGGTCCTGTTTCAAGGGGGAAAGCTGGTATTTCTTGGAGAAGATGTGATATATTTGGGAGAAATGTGGCATTTCTGGAAGAAACTGTCCTATTTTGGGGATAAAAGAGGTATTTGTGTGTGAAAAGGTCCTATTTGAAGGGGGAAACCTTGTATTTCTTGGAGAAGATGTGATATATTTGGGAGAAATGTGGCATGTCTGGAAGAAACAGTCCTATTTTGGGGATCAAACAGGTATTTGTGGGTGAAAAGGTCCTATTTGAAGGGGGAAACCTGGTAATTCTTGGAGAAGATGTGATATATTTAGGAGAAATCTGTCATTTCTGGACGAAAATGTCCAATTTGGGGGGAGAAGGCTGGTATTTGTGGGAGAAAAGGTCCTGTTTGAAGGGGGAAACCTGGTATTTCTTGGAGAAGATGTGATCTATTTGTGAGAAATCTGGCATTTCTGGATGTAACTGCCCTATTTTGGGGATAAAACAGGAATTTGTGGGTGAAAAGGTCCTATTTGAAGGGGGAAAGGTGGTATTTCTTGGAGAAGATACGATATATTAGGGAGAAATCTGGCATTTCTGGACGAAAATGTCCAATTTGGGGGGAGAAGGCTGGTATTTGTGGGAGAAAAGGTCCTGTTTGAAGGGGGAAACGTGGTATTTCTTGGAGAAGATGTGATCTATTTGGGAGAAATGTGGCATTTCTGGATGAAACTGTCCTCTTTTGGGGATAAAAGAGGTATTTGTGGGAGAAAAGGTCCTATTTGAAGGGGGAAAGCTGGTATTTCTTGGAGAAGATGTGATATATTTGGGAGAAATGTGGCATTTCTGGAAGAAAATGTCTAATACGGGTGGAGAAGGCTGGTATTTGTGGGTGAAAAGATCCTATTTCCAGGGGGAAACCTGGTATTTCTTGGAGAAGATGTGGTATATTTGGGAGAAATGTGGCATTTCTGGAAGAAAATGTCCTCTTTTGGGGATAAAAGAGGTATTGGTGGGTGAAAAGGTCCTATTTGAAGGGGGAAAGCTGGTTTTTCTTGGAGGAGATGTGATATGTTTGGGAGAAATGTGGCATTTCTTGAAGAAACTGTCCTATTTTGGGGATAAAAGAGGTATTTGTGGCTGAAAAGGTCCTATTTGAAGGGGGAAAGCTGGTATTTCTTGGAGAAGATGTGATATATTTGGGAGAAATGTGGCGTTTCTGTAAGAAACTGTCCTCTTTTGGGGATAAAAGAGGTATTTGTGGGTGAAAAGGTCCTATTTGAAGGGGGAAACCTGGTATTTCTTGGAGAAGATGTGATCTATTTGGGAGAAATGTGGCATTTCTGGAAGAAACTGTCCTCTTTTGGGGATAAAAGAGGTATTTGTGGGTGAAAAGTTCCTATTTGAAGGGGGAAACCTGTTATTTCTTGGAGAAGATGTGATCTATTTGGGAGAAATGTGGCATGTCAGGAAGAAACTGTCCTCTTTTGGGGATAAAACAGGTATTTGTGGGTGAAAAGTTCCTATTTGAAGGGGGAATCCTAGTATTTCTTGGAGAAGATGTGGTATATCTGGGAGAAATGTGGCATTTCTGGAAGAAACTGTCCTCTTTTGGGGATCAAAGAGGTATTTGTGGGTGAAAAGGTCCTATTTGAAGGGGGAAACCAGGTATTTCTTGGAGAAGATATGATCTATTTTGGAGAAATGTGGCATTTCTGGAAGAAACTGTCCTAATTTGGGGATAAAAGAGGTATTTGTGGGTGAAAAGGTCCTATTTGAAGGGGGAAACCTGGTATTTCTTGGAGAAGATGTGATCTATTTGGGAGAAATGTGGCATTTCTGGAAGAAACTGTCCTATTTTGGGGATAAAACAGGTATTTGTGGGTGAAAATGTCCTATTTGAAGGGGGATCCCTAGTATTTCTTGGAGAATGATGTTCTATATTTGGGAGAAATGTGGCATTTCTGGAAGAAACTGTCCTGTTTTGGGGATAAAACAGTTATTTTTGGTTGAAAAGGTCCTATTTGAAGGGGGAAAGCTGGTATTTCTTGGAGAAGATGTGCTATATTTGGGAGAAATGTGGCATGTCTGGATGAAACAGTCCTATTTTGGGGATAAAACAGGTATTTCTGGGTGAAAAGGTCCTATATCGAGGGGGAAACCTGGTATTTCTTGGAGAATGATGTTCTATACTTGGAGAAATGTGGCATTTCTGGAAGAAACTGTCCTATTTTGGGGAGAAAAGTGGTATTTGTGGGTGAAAAGGTCCTATTTGAAGGGGGAAACCTGGTATTTCTTGGAGAAGATATGGTATATCTGGGAGAAATGTGGCATTTCTGGACGAAACTGTCCTATTTTGGGGATAAAAGAGGTATTTGTGGGTGACAAGGTCCTATTTCAGGAGGAATCCTGGTATTTCTTGGAGAAGATGTGATCTATTTGGGAGAAATGTGGCATTTCTGGAAGAAACTGTCCTATTTTGGGGATGAAAGAGGTATTTGTGGGTGAAAAGGTCCTATTTGAAGGGGGAAAGCTGGTATTTCTTGGAGAAGATGTGATATATTTGGGAGAAATGTGGCATTTCTGGAAGAAACTGTCCTCTTTTGGGGATAAAAGAGATATTTGTGGGTGAAAAGGTCCTATTTCCAGGGGGAAAGCTGGTATTTCTTGGAGAAGATGTGATCTATTTGGGAGAAATGTGGCATTTCTGGAAGAAACTGTCCTATTTTGGGGATGAAAGAGGTATTTGTGGGTGAAAAGGTCCTATTTGAAGGGGGAAAGCTGGTATTTCTTGGAGAAGATGTGATGTATTTGGGAGAAATGTGGCATTTCTGGAAGAAACTGTCCTATTTTGGGGATAAAAGAGGTATTTGTGGGTGAAAAGGTCCTATTTGAAGGGGGAAAGCTGGTATTTCTTGGAGGAGATGTGATCTATTTGGTAGAAATGTGGCCTTTTTGGAAGAAACTGTACTATTTTGGGGATCAAACAGGTATTTGTGGGTGAAAAGGTCCTATTTGAAGGGGGAAAGCTGGTATTTCTTGGAGAAGATGTGATGTATTTGGGAGAAATGTGGCCATTCTGGAAGAAACTATCCTCTTTTGGGGATAAAGGAGGTATTTGTGGGTGAAAAGGTCCTATTTGAAGGGGGAAACCTGGTATTTCTCGGAGAAGATGTTCTATATTTGGGAGAAATGTGGCATTTATGGAAGAAAAAGTCCAATTTGGGGGGAGAAGGCTGGTATTTGTGGGAGAAAAGCTCCTATTTCAGGAGGAATACTGGTATTTCTAGGAGAAGATGTGATCTATTTGGGAGAAATGTGGCATTTCTGGAAGATAATGTCATCTTTTGGGGATAAAAGAGGTATTTGTGGGTGAAAAGGTCCTATTTGAAGGGGGAAACCTGGTATTTCTTGGAGAAGATGTGATATATTTGGGAGAAATGTGGCATGTCTGGAAGAAACTGTCCTATTTTGGGGATAAAAGAGGTATTTGTGTTTGAAAAGGTCCTATTTGAAGGGGGAAAGCTGGTATTTCTTGGAGAAGATGTGATATATTTGGGAGAAATGTGGCATTTCTGGAAGAAAAAGTCCAATTTGGTGGGAGAAGGCTGGTATTTGTGGGAGAAAAGGTCCTATTTCAGGAGGAATCCTTGTATTTCTTGGAGAAGATGTGATACATTTGGGAGAAATGTGGCATGTCAGGAAGAAACTGTTCTATTTTGGGGATCAAACAGGTATTTGTGGGTGAAAATGTCCTATTTGAAGGGGAAACCCTAGTATTTCTTGGAGAAGATGTGATGTATTTGGGAGAAATGTGGCATGTCAGGAAGAAACTGTCCTATTTTGGGGATAAAACAGGTATTTGTGGGTGAAAAGGTCCTATTTGAAGGGGGAAACCTGGTATTTCTTGGAGAAGATGTGATCTATTTGGGAGAAATGTGGCATTTCTGTAAGAAACTGTCCTCTTTTGGGGATAAAAGAGGTATTTGTGGGTGAAAAGGTCCTATTTGAAGGGGGAAACCTGGTATTTCTTCGAGAAGATGTGATATATTTGGGAGAAATGTGGCATTTCTGGAAGAAACTGTCCAATTTGAGGGATAAAAGAGGTATTTGTAGGTGAAAAGGTCCTATTTGAAGGGGGAAACATGGTATTTCTTGGAGAAGATCTGATATATTTGGGAGAAATGTGGCATTTCTGGAAGAAACTGTCCTATTTTGGGGCTTAAACAGGTATTTGTGGGTGAAAAGGTCCTACTTGAAGGGGGAAAGCTGGTATTTCTTGGAGAAGATGTGATATATTTGGGAGAAATGTGGCATTTCTGGAAGAAACTGTCCTCTTTTGGGGATCAAAGAGATATTTGTGGGTGAAAAGGTCCTATTTGAAGGGGGAAACCTTGTATTTCTTGGAGAAGATGTGATATATTTGGGAGAAATGTGGCATGTCTGGAAGAAACTGTCCTCTTTCGGGGATAAAAGAGGTATTTGTGGGTGAAAAGGTCCTATTTGAAGGGGGAACCCTGGTATTTCTTGGAGAAGATGTGATATATTTTGGAGAAATCTGTCATTTCTGGAAGAAACTGTCCTATTTGGGGGGAGAAGGCTGGTATTTGTAGGAGAAAAGGACCTATGTGAAGGGGGAAATGTGGTATTTCTTCGAGAAGATGTGATATATTTGGGAGAAATCTGGCATTTCTGGATGTAACGGCCCTATTTTGGGGATAAAACAGGAATTTGTGGGTGAAAAGGTCCTATTTGAAGGGGGAAAGGTGGAATTTCTTGGAGAAGATGCGATATATTAGGGAGAAATCTGGCATTTCTGGACGGAAATGTCCAATATGGGGGGAGAAGGCTGGTAGTTGTGGGAGAAAAGGTCCTATTTGAAGGGGGAAACGTGGTATTTCTTGGAGAAGATGATATATATTTGGGAGAAATGTGGCATTTCTGGAAGAAACTGTCCTCTTTTGGGGATCAAAGAGATATTTGTGGGTGAAAAGGTCCTATTTGAAGGGGGAAACCTGGTATTTCTTGGAGAAGATGTGATATATTTGGGAGAAATGTGGCATGTCTGGAAGAAACTGTCCTCTTTCGGGGATAAAAGAGGTATTTGTGGGTGAAAAGGTCCTATTTGAAGGGGGAAAGCTGGTAATTCTATGAGAAGATGTGATATGTTTAGGAGAAATGTGGCATTTCTGGAAGAAACTGTCCTATTTTGGGGATAAAAGAATTTTTTGAGGGTGAAAAGGTCCTATTTGAAGGGGGAAAGCTGGTGATTCTATGAGAAAATGTGATATGTTTGGGAGAAATGTGGCATTTCTGGGAGAAACTGTCCTCTTTTGGGGATAAAACAGGTATTTGTGGGTGAAAAGGTCCTATTTGAAGGGGGAAAGCTGGCATTTCTTGGAGAAGATGTGATATATTTGGGAGAAATGTGGCATGTCTGGAAGAAACTGTCCTCTTTTGGGGATAAAAGAGGTATTTGTGGGTGAAAAGGTCCTATTTGAAGGGGGAAACGTGGCATTTCTTGGAGAAGATGTGATCTATTTGGGAGAAATGTGGCATTTCTGGAAGAAACTGTCCTATTTTGAGGATAAAAGAGGTATTTGTGGGTGAAAAGGTCCTATTTGAAGGGGGAAAGCTGGTATTTCTTGGAGAAGAGGTGATATATTTGGGAGAAATGTGGCATTTCTGGAAGAAACTGTCCTCTTTTGGGGATAAAACAGGTATTTGTGGGTGAAAAGGTCCTATTTGAAGGGGGAAACGTGGCATTTCTTGGAGAAGATGTGATCTATTTGGGAGAAATGTGGCATTTCTGGAAGAAACTGTCCTATTTTGGGGATAAAAGAGGTATTTGCGGGTGAAAAGGTCATATTTGAAGGGGGAAACCTGGTATTTCTTGGAGAAGAGGTGATATATTTGGGAGAAATGTGGCATTTCTGGAAGAAACTGTCCTCTTTTGGGGATAAAACAGGTACTTGTGGGTGAAAAGGTCCTATTTGAAGGGGGAAACCTGGTATTTCTTGGAGAAGATGTGGTATATTTGGGAGAAATGTGGCCTTTCTGGAAGAAACTGTCCTCTTTTGGGGATAAAAGAGGTATTTGTGGGTGAAAACGTTGTATTTGAAGGGGGAAACCTGTTATTTCTTGGAGAAGATGTGATCTATTTTGGAGAAATGTGGCATTTCTTGAAGAAACTGTCCTATTTTGGGGATAAAAGAGGTATTTGTGGGTGAAAAGTTCCTATTTGAAGGCGGAAAGCTGGTATTTCTTGGAGAAGATGTGATCTATTTGGGAGAAATGTGGCATGTCTGGAAGAAACTGTCCTCTTCTGGGGATAAAAGAGGTATTTGTGGGTGATAAGGTCCTATTTGAAGGGGGAAACGTGGTATTTCTTGGAGAAGAGGTGATATACTTGGGAGAAATGTGGCATGTCTGGAAGAAACTCTCCTATTTCGGGGATAAAACAGGTATTTGTGGGAGAAAAGGTCCTATTTGAAGGGGGAAAGCTGGTATTTCTTGGAGAAGATGTGATCTATTTGGGAGAAATGTGGCCTTTCTGGAAGAAAATGTCCAATTTGGGGGGAGAAGGCTGGTAGTTCTGGGTGAGAAGGTCATATTTGAAGGGGGAAAGCTGGTATTTCTTGGAGAAGATGTGATCTATTTGGAAGAAATGTGGCATTTCTGGAAGAAACTGTCCTCTTTTGGGGATAAAAGTGGTATTACTGGTTGAAAAGGTCCTATTTGAAGGGGGAAACCTGGTATTTCTTGGAGAAGATGATATATATTTGGGAGAAATGTGGCCTGTCTGGAAGAAACTGTCCACTTTTGGGGATAAAAGAGGTATTTCATGGAGAAAAGGTCCTAATTCAAGGGGGAAACATGGTATTTCTTGGAGGAGTTGTGATATATTTAGCAGAAATGTGGCATTTCTGGAAGAAACTGTCGTATTTTGGGGATAAAAGAGGTATTTGCGGGAGAAAAGTTCCTATTTGAAGGGGGAACCCTGGTATTTCTTGGAGAAGATGTGATATATTTGGGAGAAATGTGGCATGTCTGGAAAAAACTGTCCTCTTTTGGGGATAAAAGAGGTATTTGTGGGTGAAACGGTCCTATTTGAAGGGGGAAAGCTGGTATTTCTTGGAGAAGATGTGATCTATTTGGGAGAAATGTGGCATTCCTGGAAGAAACTGTCCTCTTTTGGGGATAAAAGAGGTTTTTTTGGGGAAAAGATCCTATTTGAAGGGGGAAACGTGGTCTTTCTTGGAGAAGATATGATATAGTTGGGAGAAATGTGGCATTTCTGGAAGAAACTGTCCTCTTATGGGGATAAAACAGTTATTTGTGGGTGAAAAGGTCCTATTTCCAGGGGAAAACCTGGTATTTCTTGGAGAAGATGTGATATATTTGGGAGAAATGAGGCATGTCTGGAAGAAAATGTCCTATTTGGGGGAGAAGGGTGGTATTTGTGGGAGAAAAGTTCCTATTTCAGTAGGAATCCTGGTTTTTCTTGGAGGAGATGTGATATGTTTGGGAGAAATGTGGCATGTCTGGAAGAAACTGTCCTCTTTTGGGGATAAAACAGGTATTTGTGGGTGAAAAGGTCCTATTTGAAGGGGGAAACCTGGTATTTCTTGGAGAAGATGTGATATGTTTGGGAGAAATATGGCATTTCTGGAAGAAACTGTCCTCTTTTGGGGCTAAAAGAGGTATTTGTGGGAGAAAAGGTCCTATTTGAAGGGGGAAAGCTGGTATTTCTTGGAGAAGATGTGATCTATTTGGGAGAAATGTGGCATGTCTGGAAGAAACTGTCCTATTTTGGGGATAAAAGAGGTATTTGTGGGTGAAAAGGTCCTGTTTGAAGGGGGAAAGCTGGTATTTCTTGGAGAAGATGTGATATATTTGGGAGAAATGTGGCATTTCTGGAAGAAAGTGTCCTGTTTTGGGGATAAAACAGGTATTTGAGGGAGAAAAGGTCCTATTTGAAGGGGGAAAGCTGGTATTTCTTGAAGGAGATGTGATATATTTGGGAGAAATGTGGCATGTCTGGAAGAAACTGTCCTATTTTGGGGATAAAAGAGGTATTTGTGGGTGAAAAGGTCCTATTTGAAGGGGGAAAGCAGGTATTTCTTGGAGAAGATGTGATCTATTTGGGAGAAATGTGGCATTTCTGGAAGAAACTGTCCTATTTGGGGGAGAAGCCTGCTATTAGTGGGTGAAAAGGTCCTATTTGAAGGGGGAAAGCTGGTATTTCTTGGAGAAGATGTGATATATTTGGAGAAATGTTGCAGTTCTGGAAGAAACTTTCCTCTTTTGGGGATAAAACAGGTATTTGTGGGTGAAAAGGTCCTATTTGAAGGGGGAAACGTGGTATTTCTTGGAGAAGATGTGATATGTTTGGGAGAAATGTGGCATTTCAGGAAGAAACTGTCCTATTTGGGGGGAGAAGGCTGGTAGTTTTGGGTGAGAAGGTCCTATTTCAGGAGGAATCCTGGCATTTCTTGGAGAAGATGTGATATATTTGGGAGAAATGTTGCATTTCTGGAAGAAACTGTCCTCTTTTGGGGATAAAAGAGGTATTAGTGGTTGAAAAGGTCCTATTTGAAGGGGAAACCTGGTATTTCTTGGAGAAGATGTGATATATTTGGGAGAAATGTGGCATTTCTGGAAGAAACTGTCCTCTTTTGGGGATAAAAGAGGTATTTGTGGGAGAAAAGGACCTATTTGAGGGGGAACCCTGGTATTTCTTGGAGAAGATGTGATATATTTGGGAGAAATGTGGCATTTCTGGAAGAAACTGTCCTATTTTGGGGATAAAAGAGGTATTTCATGGAGAAAAGTTCCTATTTGAAGGGGGAAACGTGGTATTTCTTGGAGAAGATGTGATATATTTGGGAGAAATATGGCATGTCTGGAAGAAACTGTCCTCTTTTGGGGATAAAAGAGGTATTTGTGGTTGAAAAGGTCCTATTTGAAGGGGGAAACGTGGTATTTCTTGGAGAAGATGTGATCTATTTGGGAGAAATGTGGCATTTCTGGAAGAAACTGTCCTCATTTGGGGATAAAAGAGGTATTTGTGGGTGAAAAGTTCCTATTTGAAGGGGGAAACGTGGTATTTCTTGGAGAAGATGTGATATATTTGGGAGAAATGAGGCATTTCTGGAAGAAAATGTCCAATTTGGGGGGAGAAGGCTTGTAGTTGTGGGAGAGAAGGTCCTATTTCAGGAGGAATCCTGGTATTTCTTGGAGAAGATGTGATATATTTGGGAGAAATGTGGCATTTCTGGAAGAAACTGTCCTCTTTTGGGGATAAAAGAGGTATTTGTGGGTGAAAAGGTCCTGTTTGAAGGGGGAAAGCTGGTATTTCTTGAAGAAGATGTGATATATTTGGGAGAAATGTGGCATTTCTGGAAGAAACTGTCCTCTTTTGGGGATAAAAGAGGTATTTGTTGGTGAAAAGGTCCTATTTGAAGGGGGATACGTGGTATTTCTTGGAGAAGATGTGATCTATTTGGGAGAAATGTGGCATGTCTGGAAGAAACTGTCCTATTTTGGGGAAAAAACAGGTATTTGTGGGAGAAAAGGTCCTATTTGAAGGGGGAACCCTGGTATTTCTTGGAGAAGATGTGATATACTTGGGAGAAATGTGGCATGTCTGGAAGAAACTGTCCTCTTTTGGGGATAAAACAGGTATTTGTGGGTGAAAAGGTCCTATTTGAAGGGGGAAAGCTGGTATTTCTTGGAGAAGATGTGATATATTTGGGAGAAATGTGCCATTTCTGGAAGAAACTGTCCTCTTTTGGGGATAAAACAGGTATTTGTGGGTGAAAAGGTCCTGTTTTAAGGGGGAAAGCTGGTATTTCTTGGAGAAGATGTGATATATTTGGGAGAAATGTGGCATTTCTGGAAGAAACTGTCCTATTGTGGGGATAAAAGAGGTATTTGTGGGTGAAAAGGTCCAATTTGAAGGGGGAAACCTGGTATTTCTTGGAGAAGAGGTGATATATTTGGGAGAAATATGGCATGTCTGGCAGAAACTGTCCTATTTGGGGCATAAAACTGGTATTTGTGGGAGAAAAGGTCCTATTTGAAGGGGGAAACCTGGTATTTCTTGGAGAAGATGTGATATATTTGGGAGAAATGTGGCATTTCTGGAAGAAACTGTCCTATTTTGGGGATAAAACAGGTATTTGTGGGAGAAAAGGTCCTATTTGAAGGGGGAAAGCTGGTATTTCTTGGAGAAGATGTGATATATTTGGGAGAAATGTGGCATTTCTGGAAGAAACTGTCCTATTTGGGGGATAAAACAGGTATTTGTGGGAGAAAAGGTCCTATTTGAAGGGGGAAAGCTGGTATTTCTTGGAGAAGATGTGATCTATTTGGGAGAAATGTGGCATGTCTGGAAGAAAATGTCCAATTTGGGGGGAGAAGGCTGGTAGTTTTCGGTGAGAAGGTCATATTTCAGGAGGAATCCTGGTATTTCTTGGAGAAGATGTGATATATTTGGGTGATATGTGGCATTTCTGTAAGAAAATGTCCAATTTGGGGGGAGAAGGCTGGTAGTTTTGGGTGAGAAGGTCCTATTTCAGGAGGAATCCTGGCATTTCTAGGAGAAGATGTGATATATTTGGGAGAAATGTGGCCTTTCTGGAAGAAACTGTCCTCTTCTGGGGATAAAAGAGGTATTAGTGGTTGAAAAGGTCCTATTTGAAGGGGGAAAGCTGGTATTTGTGGGAGAAGATGTGATATATTTGGGAGAAATGTGGCATTTCTGGAAGAAACTGTCCTCTTTTGGGGATAAAAGAGGTATTTCATGGAGAAAAGGTCCTATTTGAAGGGGGAAACGTGGTATTTCTTGGAGAAGATGTGATATATTTGGGAGAAATTTGGTATGTCTGGAAGAAACTGTCCTATTTTGGGGATAAAACAGGTATTTGTGGGAGAAAAGGTCCTATTTGAAGGGGGAAAACTGGTATTTCTTGGAGAAGATGTGATCTATTTGGGAGAAATGTGGCCTTTCTGGAAGAAACTGTCCTCTTTTGGGGATAAAAGAGGTATTTGTGGGTGAAAAGGTCCTATTTGAAGGGGGAAACCTGGTATTTCTTGGTGAAGATGTGATATATTTCGGAGAAATGAGGCATTTCTGGAAGAAAATGTCCAATTTGGGGGGAGAAGGCTTGTAGCTGTGGGAGAGAAGGTCCTATTTCAGAAGGAATCCTGGTATTTCGTGGAGAAGATGTGATATATTTGGGAGAAATGTGGCATTTCTGGAAGAAACTGTCCTATTTTGGGGATAAAAGAGGTATTTGTGGGTGAAAAGGTCCTGTTTGAAGGGGGAAAGCTGGTATTTCTTGGAGAAGATGTGATATATTTGGGAGAAATCAGGCATTTCTGGAAGAAACTGTCCTCTTTTGGGGATAAAAGAGGTATTTGTGGGTGAAAAGGTCCTATTTGAAGGGGGAAACCTGGTATTTCTTGGAGAAGATGTGATCTATTTGGGAGAAATGTGGCATGTCTGGAAGAAACTGTCCTATTTTGGGGATAAAACAGGTATTTGTGGTTGAAAAGGTCCTATTTGAAGGGGGAAAACTGGTATTTCTTGGAGAAGATGTGATCTATTTGGGAGAAATGTGGCCTTTCTGGAAGAAACTGTCCTCTTTTGGGAATAAAAGAGGTATTTGTGGGTGAAAAGGTCCTATTTGAAGGGGGAAACCTGGTATTTCTTGGTGAAGGTGTGATATATTTCGGAGAAATGAGGCATTTCTGGAAGAAAATGTCCAATTTGGGGGGAGAAGGCTTGTAGCTGTGGGAGAGAAGGTCCTATTTCAGAAGGAATCCTGGTATTTCGTGGAGAAGATGTGATATATTTGGGAGAAATGTGGCATTTCTGGAAGAAACTGTCCTATTTTGGGGATAAAAGAGGTATATGTGGGTGAAAAGGTCCTATTTGAAGGGGGAAAGCTGGTATTTCTTGAAGAAGATGTGATATATTTGGGAGAAATCAGGCATTTCTGGAAGAAACTGTCCTCTTTTGGGGATAAAAGAGGTATTTGTGGGTGAAAAGGTCCTATTTGAAGGGGGAAACCTGGTATTTCTTGGAGAAGATGTGATCTATTTGGGAGAAATGTGGCATGTCTGGAAGAAACTGTCCTATTTTGGGGATCAAACAGGTATTTGTGGGAGAAAAGGTCCTATTTGAAGGGGGAACCCTGGTATTTCTTGGAGAAGATGTGATATACTTGGGAGAAATGTGGCATTTCTGGAAGAAACTGTCCTCTTCTGGGGATAAAAGAGGTATTTGTGGGTGAAAAGGTCCTATTTCAAGGGGGAAAGCTGGTATTTCTTGGAGAAGATGTGATATATTTGGGAGAAATGTGGCATTTCTGGAAGAAACTGTCCTATTTTGGGGATAAAACAGGTATTTGTGGGAGATAAGGTCCTATTTGAAGGGGGAACCCTGGTATTTCTTGGAGAAGATGTGATATATTTGGGAGAAATATGGCATGTCTGGCAGAAACTGTCCTATTTTGGGGATAAAAGAGGTATTTGTGGGTGAAAAGGTCCTATTTGAAGGGGGAAAGCTGGTATTTCTTGGAGAAGATGTGATATATTTGGGAGAAATGTGGCATGTCTGGAAGAAACTGTCCTCTTTTGGGGATAAACGAGGTTTTTTTGGGGAAAAGGTCCTATTTGAATGGGGAAACGTGGTATTTCTTGGAGAAGATGTGATATATTCGGGAGAAATGTGGCATTTCTGGAAGAAACTGTCCTCTTATGGGGATAGAACAGGTATTTGTGGGTGAAAAGGTCCTATTTGTAGGGGGAAACGTGGTATTTCTTGGAGAAGATGTGATATATTTGGGAGAAATGTGGCATGTCTGGAAGAAACTGTCCTATTTGGGGGGAGAAGGGTGGTATTTGTGGGAGAAAAGTTCCTATTTCAGGAGGAATCCTGGTATTTCTTGTAGGAGATGTGATATGTTTGGGAGAAATGTGGCATGTCTGGAAGAAACTGTCCTATTTGGGGGATAAAAGAGGTATTTGTGGGTGAAAAGGTCCTATTTGAAGGGGGAAACCTGGTATTTCTTGGAGAAGATGTGATATGTTTGGGAGAAATGTGGCATGTCTGGAAGAAACTGTCCTCTTTTGGGGATAAAAGAGGTATTTGTGGGTGAAAAGGTCCTATTTGAAGGGGGAAAGCTGGTATTTCTTGGAGAAGATGTGATCTATTTGGGAGAAATGTGGCATGTCTGGAAGAAAATGTCCAATTTGGGGGGAGAAGACTGGTAGTTTTCGGTGAGAAGGTCCTATTTCAGGAGGAATCCTGGCATTTCTTGGACAAGATGTGATATATTTGGGAGAAATGTGGCCTTTCCGGAAGAAACTGTCGTATTTTGGGGATAAAAGAGGTATTAGTGGTTGAAAAGGTCCTATTTGAAGGGGGAAACCTGGTATTTGTGGGAGAAGATGTGATATATTTGGGAGAAATGTGGCATTTCTGGAAGAAACTGTCCTCTTTTGGGGATAAAAGAGGTATTTCATGGAGAAAAGGTCCTATTTGAAGGGGGAAACGTGGTATTTCTTGGAGAAGATGTGATATATTTGGGAGAAATGTGGCATGTCTGGAAGAAACTGTCCTCTTTTGGGGATAAAACAGGTATTTGTGGTTGAAAAGTTCCTATTTGAAGGGGGAAAGCTGGTATTTCTTGGAGAAGATGTGATATATTTGGGAGAAATGTGGCATTTCTGGAAGAAACTGTCCTATTTTGGGGATAAAAGAGGTATTTGTGGGTGAAAAGGTCCTATTTAAAGGGGGAAACCTGGTATTTCTTGGTGAAGATGTGATATATTTCGGAGTAATGAGGCATTTCTGGAAGAAAATGTCCAATTTGGGGGGAGAAGGCTGGTAGTTTTCGTTGAGAAGCTCATATTTCAGGAGGAATCCTGGTATATCTTGGAGAAGATGTGATATATTTGGGTGATATGTGGCATTTCTGTAAGAAAATGTCCAATTTGGGGGGAGAAGACTGGTAGTTTTCGGTGAGAAGGTCCTATTTCAGGAGGAATCCTGGTATTTCTTGGAGAAGATGTGATATGTTTGGGAGAAATGTGGCATTTCTGGAAGAAACTGTCCTCTTTTGGGGATAAAAGAGGTATTTGTGGGTGAAAAGGTCCTGTTTGAAGGGGGAAAGCTGGTATTTCTTGGGGAAGATGTGATATATTTGGGAGAAATGTGGCATTTCTGGAAGAAACTGTCCTCTTTTGGGGATAAAACAGGTATTTGTGGGAGAAAAGGTCCTATTTGAAGGGGGAAACCTGGTATTTCTTGGAAAAGATGTGATATATTTGGGAGAAATGTGGCATTTCTGGAAGAAACTGTCCTCTTTTGGGGATAAAAGAGGTATTTGTGGGTGAAAAGTTCCTATTTGAAGGGGGAAAGCAGGTATTTCTTGGAGAAGATGTGATCTATTTGGGAGAAATGTGGCATTTCTGGAAGAAAATGTCCTATTGTGGGGATCAAACTGGTATTTGTGGGAGAAAAGGTCCTATTTGAAGGGGGAAACCTGGTATTTCTTGGAGAAGAGGTGATATATTTGGGAGAAATATGGCATGTCTGGCAGAAACTGTCCTCTTTTGGGGATAAAAGAGGTATTTGTGGGTGAAAAGGTCCTATTTGAAGGGGGAAACGTGGTATTTCATGGAGAAGATGTGATCTATTTGGGAGAAATGTGGCCTTTCTGGAAGAAAATGTCCAATTTGGGGGGAGAAGGCTGGTAGTTTTCGGTGAGAAGGTCCTATTTCAGGAGGAATCCTGGTATTTCTTGGAGAAGATGTGATATATTTGGGAGAAATGTGGCATTTCTGTAAGAAAATGTCCAATTTGGCGGGAGAATGCTGGTAGTTTTGGGTGAGAAGGTCCTCTTTCAGGAGGAATCCTGGCATTTCTTGGAGAAGATGTGATATATTTTGGAGAAATGTGGCCTTTCTGGAAGAAACTGTCCTCTTTTGGGGATAAAAGAGGTATTTCATGGAGAAAAGGTCCTAATTGAAGGGGGAAACCTGGTATTTCTTGGAGGAGTTGTGATATATTTGGGAGAAATATGGCATTTCTGGAAGAAACTGTCCTCTTTTGGGGATAAAAGAGGTATTTGTGGGAGAAAAGGTCCTATTTGAAGGGGGAACCCTGGTATTTCTTGGAGCAGATGTGATATATTTGGGAGAAATGTGGCATGTCTGGAAAAAACTGTCCTATTTTGGGGATAAAAGAGGCATTTGTGGGTGAAAAGGTCCTATTTGAAGGGGGAAACCTGGTATTTCTTGGAGAAGATGTGATCTATTTGGGAGAAATGTGGCATTTCTGGAAGAAACTGTCCTCTTTTGGGGATGAAAGAGGTATTTGTGGGTGAAAAGGTCGTATTTGAAGGGGGAAACGTGGTATTTCTTGGAGAAGATGTGATCTATTTGGGAGAAATGTGGCATTTCTGGAAGAAACTGTCCTCTTATGGGGATAGAACAGGTATTAGTGGGTGAAAAGGTCCTATTTCCAGGGGAAAACCTGGTATTTCTTGGAGAACATGTGATATATATGGGAGAAATGTGGCATGTCTGGAAGAAAATGTCCTATTTGGGGGGAGAAGGGAGGTATTTGTGGGTGAAAAGTACCTATTTCAGGAGTAATCCTGGTATTTCTTGGAGGAGATGTGATATGTTTGGGAGAAATGTGGCATTTCTGGAAGAAACTGTCCTATTTTGGGGATAAAAGAGGTATTTGTGGGTGAAAAGGTCCTATTTGAAGGGGGAAACGTGGTATTTCTTGGAGAAGATGTGATATATTTGGGAGAAATGTGGCATTTCTGGAAGAAACTGTCCTATTTTGGGGTTAAAACAGGTATTTGTGGTTGAAAAGTTCCTATTTGAAGGGGGAAAGCTGGTATTTCTTGGAGAAGATGTGATCTATTTGGGAGAAATCTGGCATGTCTGGAAGAAACTGTCCTCTTTTCGGGATAAAAGAGGTTTTTTTGGGGAAAAGGTCCTATTTGAAGGGGGAAACGTGGTATTTCTTGGAGAAGATGTGATATATTTGGGAGAAATGTGGCATTTCTGGAAGAAACTGTCCTATTTTGGGGATAAAAGAGGTATTTGTGGGTGAAAAGTTCCTATTTCCAGGGGAAAACCTGGTATTTCTTGGAGAAGATGTGATATATTTGGGAGAAATGTGGCATGTCTGGAAGAATATGTCCTATTTGGGGGGAGAAGAGTGGTATTTGTGGAAGAAAAGTTCCTATTTCAGGAGGAATCCTGGTATTTCTTGTAGGAGATGTGATATGTTTGGGAGAAATCTGGCATTTCTGGAAGAAACTGTCCTCTTTTGGGGATAAAACAGGTATTTGTGGGTGAAAAGGTCCTATTTGAAGGGGGAAAACCTGGTATTTCTTGGAGAAGATGTGATATGTTTGGGAGAAATATGGCATTTCTGGAAGAAACTGTCCTCTTTTGGGGATAAAAGAGGTATTTGTGGGTGAAAAGGTCCTATTTGAAGGGGGAAAGCTGGTATTTCTTGGAGAAGATGTGATATATTTGGGAGAAATGTGGCATGTCTGGAAGAAACTGTCCTCTTTTGGGGATAAAAGAGGTATTTGTGGGTGAAAAGGTCCTATTTGAAGGGGGAAACCTGGTATTTCTTGGAGAAGATGTGATATATTTGGGAGAAATGTGGCATTTCTGGAAGAAACTGTCCTCTTTTGGGGATAAAAGAGGTATTTGTGGGTGAAAAGGTCCTATTTGAAGGGGGAACCCTGGTATTTCTTGGAGAAGATGTGATATATTTGGGAGAAATGTGGCATTTCTGGAAGAAACTGTCCTCTTTTGGGGATAAAAGAGGTATTTGTGGGTGAAAAGTTCCTATTTGAAGGGGGAAAGCTGGTATTTCTTGGAGAAGATGTGATCTATTTGGGAGAAATGTGGCATGTCTGGAAGAAACTGTCCTATTGTGGGGATCAAACAGGTATTTGTGGGTGAAAAGGTCCTATTTGAAGGGGGAAACCTGGTATTTCTTGGAGAAGAGGTGATATATCTGGGAGAAATATGGCATGTCTGGCAGAAACTGTCCTATTTTGGGGATAAAACAGGTATTTGTGGGAGAAAAAGTCCTATTTGAAGGGGGAACCCTGGTATTTCATGGAGAAGATGTGATCTATTTGGGAGAAATGAGGCCTTTCTGGAAGAAAATGTCCAATTTGGGGGGAGAAGGCTGGTAGTTTAGGGTGAGAAGGTCCTTTTTCAGGAGGAATCCAGGCATTTCTTGGAGAAGATGTGATGTATTTGGGAGAAATGTGGCATTTCTGGAAGAAACTGTCCTATTTTGGGGATAAAAGAGGTATTTGTGGGTGAAAAGGTCCTATTTGAAGCGGGAAACCTGGTATTTCTTGGAGAAGATGTGATATATTTGGGAGAAATATGGCATGTCTGGCAAAAACTCTCCTCTTTTGGGGATAAAAGAGGTATTTGTGGGTGAAAAGATCCTATTTGAAGGGGGAAAGCTGGTATTTCGTGGAGAAGATGTGATCTATTTGGGAGAAATGTGGCCTTTCTGGAAGAAAATGTCCAATTTGGCGGCAGAAGGCTGGTAGTTTTGGGTGAGAAGGTCCTCTTTCAGGAGGAATCCTGGCATTTCTTGGAGAAGATGTGATATATTTGGGAGAAATGTGGCATTTCTGGACGAAAATGTCCTCTTTTGGGGATAAAACAGGTATTTCATGGAGAAAAGGTCCTAATTGAAGGGGGAAACCTGGTATTTCTTGGAGGAGTTGTGATATATTTGGGAGAAATATGGCATTTCTGGAAGAAACTGTCCTCTTTTGGGGATAAAAGAGGTATTTGTGGGAGAAAAGGTCCTATTTGAAGGGGGAACCCTGGTATTTCTTGGAGAAGATGTGATATATTTGGGAGAAATGTGGCATGTCTGGAAAAAACTGTCCTATTTTGGGGATAAAAGAGGTATTTGTGGGTGAAAAGGTCCTATTTGAAGGGGGAACCCTGGTATTTCTTGGAGAAGATGTGATATATTTGGGAGAAATGTGGCATTTCTGGAAGAAACTGTCCTCTTTTGGGGATAAAAGAGGTATTTGTGGGAGAAAAGGTCCTATTTGAAGGGGGAAACGTGGTATTTCTTGGAGAAGATGTGATTTATTTGGGAGAAATGTGGCATTTCTGGAAGAAACTGTCCTCTTATGGGAATAGAACAGGTATTTGTGGGTGAAAAGGTCCTATTTCCAGGGGAAAACCTGGTATTTCTTGGAGAAGATGTGATATATTTGGGAGAAAAGTGGCATGTCTGGAAGAAAATGTCCTATTTGGGGGGAGAAGTGTGGTATTTGTGGGAGAAAAGTTCCTATTTCAGGAGGAATCCTGGTATTTCTTGGAGGAGATGTGATCTATTTGGGAGAAATGTGGCATTTCTGGAAGAAACTGTCCTCTTTTGGGGATAAATGAGGTATTTGTGGGTGAAAAGGTCCTATTTGAAGGGGGAAACGTGGTATTTCTTGGAGAAGATGTCATCTATTTGGGAGAAATGTGGCATTTCTGGAAGAAACTGTCCTCTTTTGGGGATAAAAGAGGTATTTGTGGGTGAAAAGGTCCTAATTGAAGGGGGAAAGCTGGTATTTCTTGGAGAAGATGTGATATATTTGGGAGAAATCTGGCATGTCTGGAAGAAACTGTCCTCTTTTGGGGATAAAAGAGGTTTTTTTTGGGGAAAAGGTCCTATTTGAAGGGGGGAAACGTGGTATTTCTTGGAGAAGATGTGATGTATTTGGGAGAAATGTGGCATTTCTGGAAGAAAATGTCCTGTTTTGGGGATCAAACAGGTATTTGTGGGTGAAAAGTTCCTATTTCCAGGGGAAAACCTGGTATTTCTTGGAGAAGATGTGATATATTTGGGAGAAATGTGGCATGTCTGGAAGAAACTGTCCTATTTGGGGGGAGAAGGGTGGTATTTGTGGGAGAAAAGTTCCTATTTCAGGAGTAATCCTGGTATTTCTTGTAGGAGATGTGATATGTTTGGGAGAAATGTGGCATTTCTGGAAGAAACTGTCCTCTTTTGGGGATAAAACAGGTATTTGTGGGTGAAAAGGTCCTGTTTGAAGGGGGAAAGCTGGTATTTCTTGGAGAAGATGTGATATATTTGGGAGAAATGTGGCATTTCTGGAAGAAACTGTCCTATTGTGGGGATAAAAGAGGTATTTGTGGGTGAAAAGGTCCAATTTGAAGGGGGAAACCTGGTATTTCTTGGAGAAGAGGTGATATATTTGGGAGAAATATGGCATGTCTGGCAGAAACTGTCCTATTTGGGGGATAAAACAGGTATTTGTGGGAGAAAAGGTCCTATTTGAAGGGGGAAACGTGGTATTTCTTGGAGAAGATGTGATATATTTGGGAGAAATGTGGCATTTCTGGCAGAAACTGTCCTATTTTGGGGATAAAACAGGTATTTGTGGGAGAAAAGGTCCTATTTGAAGGGGGAAAGCTGGTATTTCTTGGAGAAGATGTGATGTATTTGGGAGAAATGTGGCATTTCTGGAAGAAACTGTCCTATTTGGGGGATAAAACAGGTATTTGTGGGAGAAAAGGTCCTATTTGAAGGGGGAAACGTGGTATTTCTTGGAGAAGATGTGATCTATTTGGGAGAAATGTGGCATGTCTGGAAGAAAATGTCCAATTTGGGGGGAGAAGGCTGGTAGTTTTCGGTGAGAAGGTCATATTTCAGGAGGAATCCTGGTATTTCTTGGTGAAGATGTGATCTATTTGGGTGATATGTGGCATTTCTGTAAGAAAATGTCCAATTTGGGGGGAGAAGGCTGGTAGTTTTGGGTGAGAAGGTCCTATTTCAGGAGGAATCCTGGCATTTCTAGGAGAAGATGTGATATATTTGGGAGAAATGTGGCCTTTCTGGAAGAAACTGTCCTCTTTTGGGGATAAAAGAGGTATTAGTGGTTGAAAAGGTCCTATTTGAAGGGGGAAAGCTGGTATTTGTGGGAGAAGATGTGATATATTTGGGAGAAATGTGGCATTTCTGGAAGAAACTGTCCTCTTTTGGGGATAAAAGAGGTATTTCATGGAGAAAAGGTCCTATTTGAAGGGGGAAACGTGGTATTTCTTGGAGAAGATGTGATATATTTGGGAGAAATTTGGCATGTCTGGAAGAAACTGTCCTATTTTGGGGATAAAACAGGTATTTGTGGTTGAAAAGGTCCTATTTGAAGGGGGAAAACTGGTATTTCTTGGAGAAGATGTGATCTATTTGGGAGAAATGTGGCCTTTCTGGAAGAAACTGTCCTCTTTTGGGGATAAAAGAGGTATTTGTGGGTGAAAAGGTCCTATTTGAAGGGGGAAAGCTGGTATTTCTTGGTGAAGATGTGATATATTTCGGAGAAATGAGGCATTTCTGGAAGAAAATGTCCAATTTGGGGGGAGAAGGCTTGTAGCTGTGGGAGAGAAGGTCCTATTTCAGAAGGAATCCTGGTATTTCGTGGAGAAGATGTGATTTATTTGGGAGAAATGTGGCATTTCTGGAAGAAACTGTCCTATTTTGGGGATAAAAGAGGTATTTGTGGGTGAAAAGGTCCTGTTTGAAGGGGGAAAGCTGGTATTTCTTGAAGAAGACGTGATATATTTGGGAGAAATCAGGCATTTCTGGAAGAAACTGTCCTCTTTTGGGGATAAAAGAGGTATTTGTGGGTGAAAAGGTCCTATTTGAAGGGGGAAACCTGGTATTTCTTGGAGAAGATGTGATCTATTTGGGAGAAATGTGGCATGTCTGGAAGAAACTGTCCTATTTTGGGGATCAAACAGGTATTTGTGGGAGAAAAGGTCCTATTTGAAGGGGGAACCCTGGTATTTCTTGGAGAAGATGTGATATACTTGGGAGAAATGTGGCATTTCTGGAAGAAACTGTCCTCTTTTGGGGATAAAACAGGTATTTGTGGGTGAAAAGGTCCTATTTGAAGGGGGAAAGCTGGTATTTCTTGGAGAAGATGTGATATATTTGGGAGAAATGTGGCATTTCTGGAAGAAACTGTCCTATTGTGGGGATAAAACAGGTATTTGTGGGTTAAAAGTTCCTATTTGAAGGGGGAAAGCTGGTATTTCTTGGAGAAGATGTGATATATTTGGGAGAAATATGGCATGTCTGGCAGAAACTGTCCTATTTTGGGGATAAAAGAGGTATTTGTGGGTGAAAAGGTCCTATTTGAAGGGGGAAAGCTGGTATTTCTTGGAGAAGATGTGATATATTTGGGAGAAATGTGGCATGTCTGGAAGAAACTGTCCTCTTTTGGGGATAAACGAGGTTTTTTTGGGGAAAAGTTCCTATTTCAAGGGGGAAACGTGGTATTTCTTGGAGAAGATGTGATATATTTGGGAGAAATGTGGCATTTCTGGAAGAAACTGTCCTCTTGGGGATAAAACAGGTATTTGTGGGTGAAAAGGTCCTATTTGAAGGGGGAAACGTGGCATTTCTTGGAGAAGATGTGATCTATTTGGGAGAAATGTGGCATTTCTGGAAGAAACTGTCCTATTTTGGGGATAAAAGAGGTATTTGCGGGTGAAAAGGTCATATTTGAAGGGGGAAAGCTGGTATTTCTTGGAGAAGATGTGATATATTTGGGAGAAATGTGGCATTTCTGGAAGAAACTGTCCTCTTTTGGGGATAAAACAGGTACTTGTGGGTGAAAAGGTCCTATTTGAAGGGGGAAACCTGGTATTTCTTGGAGAAGATGTGGTATATTTGGGAGAAATGTGGCCTTTCTGGAAGAAACTGTCCTCTTTTGGGGATAAAAGAGGTATTTGTGGGTGAAAACGTTGTATTTGAATGGGGAAACCTGTTATTTCTTGGAGAAGATGTGATCTATTTTGGAGAAATGTGGCATTTCTTGAAGAAACTGTCCTATTTTGGGGATAAAAGAGGTATTTGTGGGTGAAAAGTTCCTATTTGAAGGCGGAAAGCTGGTATTTCTTGGAGAAGATGTGATCTATTTGGGAGAAATGTGGCATGTCTGGAAGAAACTGTCCTCTTCTGGGGATAAAAGAGGTATTTGTGGGTGATAAGGTCCTATTTGAAGGGGGAAACGTGGTATTTCTTGGAGAAGAGGTGATATACTTGGGAGAAATGTGGCATGTCTGGAAGAAACTCTCCTATTTCGGGGATAAAACAGGTATTTGTGGGAGAAAAGGTCCTATTTGAAGGGGGAAAGCTGGTATTTCTTGGAGAAGATGTGATATATTTGGGAGAAATGTGGCCTTTCTGGAAGAAAATGTCCAATTTGGGGGGAGAAGGCTGGTAGTTCTGGGTGAGAAGGTCATATTTGAAGGGGGAAAGCTGGTATTTCTTGGAGAAGATGTGATCTATTTGGAAGAAATGTGGCATTTCTGGAAGAAACTGTCCTCTTTTGGGGATAAATGTGGTATTACTGGTTGAAAAGGTCCTATTTGAAGGGGGAAACCTGGTATTTCTTGGAGAAGATGATATATATTTGGGAGAAATGTGGCCTGTCTGGAAGAAACTGTCCACTTTTGGGGATAAAAGAGGTATTTCATGGAGAAAAGGTCCTAATTCAAGGGGGAAACATGGTATTTCTTGGAGGAGTTGTGATATATTTAGCAGAAATGTGGCATTTCTGGAAGAAACTGCCGTATTTTGGGGATAAAAGAGGTATTTGCGGGAGAAAAGTTCCTATTTGAAGGGGGAACCCTGGTATTTCTTGGAGAAGATGTGATATATTTGGGAGAAATGTGGCATGTCTGGAAAAAACTGTCCTCTTTTGGGGATAAAAGAGGTATTTGTGGGTGAAACGGTCCTATTTGAAGGGGGAAAGCTGGTATTTCTTGGAGAAGATGTGATCTATTTGGGAGAAATGTGGCATTCCTGGAAGAAACTGTCCTCTTTTGGGGATAAAAGAGGTTTTTTTGGGGAAAAGATCCTATTTGAAGGGGGAAACGTGGTCTTTCTTGGAGAAGATATGATATAGTTGGGAGAAATGTGGCATTTCTGGAAGAAACTGTCCTCTTATGGGGATAAAACAGTTATTTGTGGGTGAAAAGGTCCTATTTCCAGGGGAAAACCTGGTATTTCTTGGAGAAGATGTGATATATTTGGGAGAAATGAGGCATGTCTGGAAGAAAATGTCCTATTTGGGGGAGAAGGGTGGTATTTGTGGGAGAAAAGTTCCTATTTCAGTAGGAATCCTGGTTTTTCTTGGAGGAGATGTGATATGTTTGGGAGAAATGTGGCATGTCTGGAAGAAACTGTCCTCTTTTGGGGATCAAACAGGTATTTGTGGGTGAAAAGGTCCTATTTGAAGGGGGAAAACTGGTATTTCTTGGAGAAGATGTGATATGTTTGGGAGAAATATGGCATTTCTGGAAGAAACTGTCCTCTTTTGGGGCTAAAAGAGGAATTTGTGGGAGAAAAGGTCCTATTTGAAGGGAGAAAGCTGGTATTTCTTGGAGAAGATGTGATCTATTTGGGAGAAATGTGGCATGTCTGGAAGAAACTGTCCTATTTTGGGGATAAAAGAGGTATTTGTGGGTGAAAAGGTCCTGTTTGAAGGGGGAAAGCTGGTATTTCTTGGAGAAGATGTGATATATTTGGGAGAAATGTGGCATTTCTGGAAGAAAGTGTCCTGTTTTGGGGATAAAACAGGTATTTGAGGGAGAAAAGGTCCTATTTGAAGGGGGAAAGCTGGTATTTCTTGAAGGAGATGTGATATATTTGGGAGAAATGTGGCATGTCTGGAAGAAACTGTCCTATTTTGGGGATAAAAGAGGTATTTGTGGGTGAAAAGGTCCTATTTGAAGGGGGAAAGCAGGTATTTCTTGGAGAAGATGTGATCTATTTGGGAGAAATGTGGCATTTCTGGAAGAAACTGTCCTATTTGGGGGAGTAGCCTGCTATTAGTGGGTGAAAAGGTCCTATTTGAAGGGGGAAAGCTGGTATTTCTTGGAGAAGATGTGATATATTTGGAGAAATGTTGCAGTTCTGGAAGAAACTTTCCTCTTTTGGGGATAAAACAGGTATTTGTGGGTGAAAAGGTCCTATTTGAAGGGGGAAACGTGGTATTTCTTGGAGAAGATGTGATATGTTTGGGAGAAATGTGGCATTTCAGGAAGAAACTGTCCTATTTGGGGGGAGAAGGCTGGTAGTTTTGGGTGAGAAGGTCCTATTTCAGGAGGAATCCTGGCATTTCTTGGAGAAGATGTGATATATTTGGGAGAAATGTTGCATTTCTGGAAGAAACTGTCCTCTTTTGGGGATAAAAGAGGTATTAGTGGTTGAAAAGGTCCTATTTGAAGGGGGAAACCTGGTATTTCTTGGAGAAGATGTGATATATTTGGGAGAAATGTGGCATTTCTGGAAGAAACTGTCCTCTTTTGGGGATAAAAGAGGTATTTGTGGGAGAAAAGGACCTATTTGAGGGGGAACCCTGGTATTTCTTGGAGAAGATGTGATATATTTGGGAGAAATGTGGCATTTCTGGAAGAAACTGTCCTCTTTTGGGGATAAAAGAGGTATTTCATGGAGAAAAGTTCCTATTTGAAGGGGGAAACGTGGTATTTCTTGGAGAAGATGTGATATATTTGGGAGAAATATGGCATGTCTGGAAGAAACTGTCCTCTTTTGGGGATAAAAGAGGTATTTGTGGTTGAAAAGGTCCTATTTGAAGGGGGAAACGTGGTATTTCTTGGAGAAGATGTGATCTATTTGGGAGAAATGTGGCATTTCTGGAAGAAACTGTCCTCATTTGGGGATAAAAGAGGTATTTGTGGGTGAAAAGGTCCTATTTGAAGGGGGAAACGTGGTATTTCTTGGAGAAGATGTGATATATTTGGGAGAAATGAGGCATTTCTGGAAGAAAATGTCCAATTTGGGGGGAGAAGGCTTGTAGTTGTGGGAGAGAAGGTCCTATTTCAGGAGGAATCCTGGTATTTCTTGGAGAAGATGTGATATATTTGGGAGAAATGTGGCATTTCTGGAAGAAACTGTCCTCTTTTGGGGATAAAAGAGGTATTTGTGGGTGAAAAGGTCCTGTTTGAAGGGGGAAAGCTGGTATTTCTTGAAGAAGATGTGATATATTTGGGAGAAATGTGGCATTTCTGGAAGAAACTGTCCTCTTTTGGGGATAAAAGAGGTATTTGTTGGTGAAAAGGTCCTATTTGAAGGGGGATACGTGGTATTTCTTGGAGAAGATGTGATCTATTTGGGAGAAATGTGGCATGTCTGGAAGAAACTGTCCTATTTTGGGGAAAAAACAGGTATTTGTGGGAGAAAAGGTCCTATTTGAAGGGGGAACCCTGGTATTTCTTGGAGAAGATGTGATATACTTGGGAGAAATGTGGCATGTCTGGAAGAAACTGTCCTCTTTTGGGGATAAAACAGGTATTTGTGGGTGAAAAGGTCCTATTTGAAGGGGGAAAGCTGGTATTTCTTGGAGAAGATGTGATATATTTGGGAGAAATGTGCCATTTCTGGAAGAAACTGTCCTCTTTTGGGGATAAAACAGGTATTTGTGGGTGAAAAGGTCCTGTTTTAAGGGGGAAAGCTGGTATTTCTTGGAGAAGATGTGATATATTTGGGAGAAATGTGGCATTTCTGGAAGAAACTGTCCTATTGTGGGGATAAAAGAGGTATTTGTGGGTGAAAAGGTCCAATTTGAAGGGGGAAACCTGGTATTTCTTGGAGAAGAGGTGATATATTTGGGAGAAATATGGCATGTCTGGCAGAAACTGTCCTATTTGGGGCATAAAACTGGTATTTGTGGGAGAAAAGGTCCTATTTGAAGGGGGAAACGTGGTATTTCTTGGAGAAGATGTGATATATTTGGGAGAAATGTGGCATTTCTGGAAGAAACTGTCCTATTTTGGGGATAAAACAGGTATTTGTGGGAGAAAAGGTCCTATTTGAAGGGGGAAAGCTGGTATTTCTTGGAGAAGATGTGATATATTTGGGAGAAATGTGGCATTTCTGGAAGAAACTGTCCTATTTGGGGGATAAAACAGGTATTTGTGGGAGAAAAGGTCCTATTTGAAGGGGGAAACCTGGTATTTCTTGGAGAAGATGTGATCTATTTGGGAGAAATGTGGCATGTCTGGAAGAAAATGTCCAATTTGGGGGGAGAAGGCTGGTAGTTTTCGGTGAGAAGGTCATATTTCAGGAGGAATCCTGGTATTTCTTGGAGAAGATGTGATCTATTTGGGTGATATGTGGCATTTCTGTAAGAAAATGTCCAATTTGGGGGGAGAAGGCTGGTAGTTTTGGGTGAGAAGGTCCTATTTCAGGAGGAATCCTGGCATTTCTAGGAGAAGATGTGATATATTTGGGAGAAATGTGGCCTTTCTGGAAGAAACTGTCCTCTTTTGGGGATAAAAGAGGTATTAGTGGTTGAAAAGGTCCTATTTGAAGGGGGAAAGCTGGTATTTGTGGGAGAAGATGTGATATATTTGGGAGAAATGTGGCATTTCTGGAAGAAACTGTCCTCTTTTGGGGATAAAAGAGGTATTTCATGGAGAAAAGGTCCTATTTGAAGGGGGAAACGTGGTATTTCTTGGAGAAGATGTGATATATTTGGGAGAAATTTGGCATGTCTGGAAGAAACTGTCCTATTTTGGGGATAAAACAGGTATTTGTGGGAGAAAAGGTCCTATTTGAAGGGGGAAAACTGGTATTTCTTGGAGAAGATGTGATCTATTTGGGAGAAATGTGGCCTTTCTGGAAGAAACTGTCCTCTTTTGGGGATAAAAGAGGTATTTGTGGGTGAAAAGGTCCTATTTGAAGGGGGAAACCTGGTATTTCTTGGTGAAGATGTGATATATTTCGGAGAAATGAGGCATTTCTGGAAGAAAATGTCCAATTTGGGGGGAGAAGGCTTGTAGCTGTGGGAGAGAAGGTCCTATTTCAGAAGGAATCCTGGTATTTCGTGGAGAAGATGTGATATATTTGGGAGAAATGTGGCATTTCTGGAAGAAACTGTCCTATTTTGGGGATAAAAGAGGTATTTGTGGGTGAAAAGGTCCTGTTTGAAGGGGGAAAGCTGGTATTTCTTGGAGAAGATGTGATATATTTGGGAGAAATCAGGCATTTCTGGAAGAAACTGTCCTCTTTTGGGGATAAAAGAGGTATTTGTGGGTGAAAAGGTCCTATTTGAAGGGGGAAACCTGGTATTTCTTGGAGAAGATGTGATCTATTTGGGAGAAATGTGGCATGTCTGGAAGAAACTGTCCTATTTTGGGGATAAAACAGGTATTTGTGGTTGAAAAGGTCCTATTTGAAGGGGGAAAACTGGTATTTCTTGGAGAAGATGTGATCTATTTGGGAGAAATGTGGCCTTTCTGGAAGAAACTGTCCTCTTTTGGGAATAAAAGAGGTATTTGTGGGTGAAAAGGTCCTATTTGAAGGGGGAAACCTGGTATTTCTTGGTGAAGGTGTGATATATTTCGGAGAAATGAGGCATTTCTGGAAGAAAATGTCCAATTTGGGGGGAGAAGGCTTGTAGCTGTGGGAGAGAAGGTCCTATTTCAGAAGGAATCCTGGTATTTCGTGGAGAAGATGTGATATATTTGGGAGAAATGTGGCATTTCTGGAAGAAACTGTCCTATTTTGGGGATAAAAGAGGTATATGTGGGTGAAAAGGTCCTATTTGAAGGGGGAAAGCTGGTATTTCTTGAAGAAGATGTGATATATTTGGGAGAAATCAGGCATTTCTGGAAGAAACTGTCCTCTTTTGGGGATAAAAGAGGTATTTGTGGGTGAAAAGGTCCTATTTGAAGGGGGAAACCTGGTATTTCTTGGAGAAGATGTGATCTATTTGGGAGAAATGTGGCATGTCTGGAAGAAACTGTCCTATTTTGGGGATCAAACAGGTATTTGTGGGAGAAAAGGTCCTATTTGAAGGGGGAACCCTGGTATTTCTTGGAGAAGATGTGATATACTTGGGAGAAATGTGGCATTTCTGGAAGAAACTGTCCTCTTCTGGGGATAAAAGAGGTATTTGTGGGTGAAAAGGTCCTATTTCAAGGGGGAAAGCTGGTATTTCTTGGAGAAGATGTGATATATTTGGGAGAAATGTGGCATTTCTGGAAGAAACTGTCCTATTTTGGGGATAAAACAGGTATTTGTGGGTGAAAAGGTCCTATTTGAAGGGGGAAAGCTGGTATTTCTTGGAGAAGATGTGATATATTTGGGAGAAATATGGCATGTCTGGCAGAAACTGTCCTATTTTGGGGATAAAAGAGGTATTTGTGGGTGAAAAGGTCCTATTTGAAGGGGGAAAGCTGGTATTTCTTGGAGAAGATGTGATATATTTGGGAGAAATGTGGCATGTCTGGAAGAAACTGTCCTCTTTTGGGGATAAACGAGGTTTTTTTGGGGAAAAGGTCCTATTTGAATGGGGAAACGTGGTATTTCTTGGAGAAGATGTGATATATTCGGGAGAAATGTGGCATTTCTGGAAGAAACTGTCCTCTTATGGGGATAGAACAGGTATTTGTGGGTGAAAAGGTCCTATTTGTAGGGGGAAACGTGGTATTTCTTGGAGAAGATGTGATATATTTGGGAGAAATGTGGCATGTCTGGAAGAAAATGTCCTATTTGGGGGGAGAAGGGTGGTATTTGTGGGAGAAAAGTTCCTATTTCATGAGGAATCCTGGTATTTCTTGTAGGAGATGTGATATGTTTGGGAGAAATGTGGCATGTCTGGAAGAAACTGTCCTATTTGGGGGATAAAAGAGGTATTTGTGGGTGAAAAGGTCCTATTTGAAGGGGGAAACCTGGTATTTCTTGGAGAAGATGTGATATGTTTGGGAGAAATGTGGCATGTCTGGAAGAAACTGTCCTCTTTTGGGGATAAAAGAGGTATTTGTGGGTGAAAAGGTCCTATTTGAAGGGGGAAAGCTGGTATTTCTTGGAGAAGATGTGATCTATTTGGGAGAAATGTGTCATGTCTGGAAGAAAATGTCCAATTTGGGGGGAGAAGACTGGTAGTTTTCGGTGAGAAGGTCCTATTTCAGGAGGAATCCTGGCATTTCTTGGACAAGATGTGATATATTTGGGAGAAATGTGGCCTTTCCGGAAGAAACTGTCGTATTTTGGGGATAAAAGAGGTATTAGTGGTTGAAAAGGTCCTATTTGAAGGGGGAAACCTGGTATTTGTGGGAGAAGATGTGATATATTTGGGAGAAATGTGGCATTTCTGGAAGAAACTGTCCTCTTTTGGGGATAAAAGAGGTATTTCATGGAGAAAAGGTCCTATTTGAAGGGGGAAACGTGGTATTTCTTGGAGAAGATGTGATATATTTGGGAGAAATGTGGCATGTCTGGAAGAAACTGTCCTCTTTTGGGGATAAAACAGGTATTTGTGGTTGAAAAGTTCCTATTTGAAGGGGGAAAGCTGGTATTTCTTGGAGAAGATGTGATATATTTGGGAGAAATGTGGCATTTCTGGAAGAAACTGTCCTATTTTGGGGATAAAAGAGGTATTTGTGGGTGAAAAGGTCCTATTTAAAGGGGGAAACCTGGTATTTCTTGGTGAAGATGTGATATATTTCGGAGTAATGAGGCATTTCTGGAAGAAAATGTCCAATTTGGGGGGAGAAGGCTGGTAGTTTTCGGTGAGAAGCTCATATTTCAGGAGGAATCCTGGTATATCTTGGAGAAGATGTGATATATTTGGGTGATATGTGGCATTTCTGTAAGAAAATGTCCAATTTGGGGGGAGAAGACTGGTAGTTTTCGGTGAGAAGGTCCTATTTCAGGAGGAATCCTGGTATTTCTTGGAGAAGATGTGATATGTTTGGGAGAAATGTGGCATTTCTGGAAGAAACTGTCCTCTTTTGGGGATAAAAGAGGTATTTGTGGGTGAAAAGGTCCTGTTTGAAGGGGGAAAGCTGGTATTTCTTGGGGAAGATGTGATATATTTGGGAGAAATGTGGCATTTCTGGAAGAAACTGTCCTCTTTTGGGGATAAAAGAGGTATTTGTGGGAGAAAAGGTCCTATTTGAAGGGGGAAACCTGGTATTTCTTGGAAAAGATGTGATATATTTGGGAGAAATGTGGCATTTCTGGAAGAAACTGTCCTCTTTTGGGGATAAAAGAGGTATTTGTGGGTGAAAAGTTCCTATTTGAAGGGGGAAAGCAGGTATTTCTTGGAGAAGATGTGATCTATTTGGGAGAAATGTGGCATTTCTGGAAGAAAATGTCCTATTGTGGGGATCAAACTGGTATTTGTGGGAGAAAATGTCCTATTTGAAGGGGAAAACCTGGTATTTCTTGGAGAAGAGGTGATATATTTGGGAGAAATATGGCATGTCTGGCAGAAACTGTCCTCTTTTGGGGATAAAAGAGGTATTTGTGGGTGAAAAGGTCCTATTTGAAGGGGGAAACGTGGTATTTCATGGAGAAGATGTGATCTATTTGGGAGAAATGTGGCCTTTCTGGAAGAAAATGTCCAATTTGGGGGGAGAAGGCTGGTAGTTTTCGGTGAGAAGGTCCTATTTCAGGAGGAATCCTGGTATTTCTTGGAGAAGATGTGATATATTTGGGAGAAATGTGGCATTTCTGTAAGAAAATGTCCAATTTGGCGGGAGAAGGCTGGTAGTTTTGGGTGAGAAGGTCCTCTTTCAGGAGGAATCCTGGCATTTCTTGGAGAAGATGTGATATATTTTGGAGAAATGTGGCCTTTCTGGAAGAAACTGTCCTCTTTTGGGGATAAAAGAGGTATTTCATGGAGAAAAGGTCCTAATTGAAGGGGGAAACCTGGTATTTCTTGGAGGAGTTGTGATATATTTGGGAGAAATATGGCATTTCTGGAAGAAACTGTCCTCTTTTGGGGATAAAAGAGGTATTTGTGGGAGAAAAGGTCCTATTTGAAGGGGGAACCCTGGTATTTCTTGGAGAAGATGTGATATATTTGGGAGAAATGTGGCATGTCTGGAAAAAACTGTCCTATTTTGGGGATAAAAGAGGCATTTGTGGGTGAAAAGGTCCTATT
This sequence comes from Lophura swinhoii, assembly GCA_030408155.1. Lineage (NCBI taxonomy): Eukaryota > Metazoa > Chordata > Aves > Galliformes > Phasianidae > Lophura > Lophura swinhoii. Next base: position 13,467,689 of record CM059471.1, read on the forward strand.
TGAAGGGGGAAACCTGGTATTTCTTGGAGAAGATGTGATATATTTGGGAGAAATGTGGCATTTCTGGAAGAAACTGTCCTCTTTTGGGGATGAAAGAGGTATTTGTGGGTGAAAAGGTCGTATTTGAAGGGGGAAACGTGGTATTTCTTGGAGAAGATGTGATCTATTTGGGAGAAATGTGGCATTTCTGGAAGAAACTGTCCTCTTATGGGGATAGAACAGGTATTAGTGGGTGAAAAGGTCCTATTTCCAGGGGAAAACCTGGTATTTCTTGGAGAAGATGTGATATATATGGGAGAAATGTGGCATGTCTGGAAGAAAATGTCCTATTTGGGGGGAGAAGGGAGGTATTTGTGGGTGAAAAGTTCCTATTTCAGGAGTAATCCTGGTATTTCTTGGAGGAGATGTGATATGTTTGGGAGAAATGTGGCATTTCTGGAAGAAACTGTCCTATTTTGGGGATAAAAGAGGTATTTGTGGGTGAAAAGGTCCTATTTGAAGGGGGAAACGTGGTATTTCTTGGAGAAGATGTGATATATTTGGGAGAAATGTGGCATTTCTGGAAGAAACTGTCCTATTTTGGGGATAAAAGAGGTATTTGTGGGTGAAAAGGTCCTATTTGAAGGGGGAACCCTGGTATTTCTTGGAGAAGATGTGATATATTTGGGAGAAATGTGGCATTTCTGGAAGAAACTGTCCTCTTTTGGGGATAAAAGAGGTATTTGTGGGAGAAAAGGTCCTATTTGAAGGGGGAAACGTGGTATTTCTTGGAGAAGATGTGATTTATTTGGGAGAAATGTGGCATTTCTGGAAGAAACTGTCCTCTTATGGGAATAGAACAGGTATTTGTGGGTGAAAAGGTCCTATTTCCAGGGGAAAACCTGGTATTTCTTGGAGAAGATGTGATATATTTGGGAGAAAAGTGGCATGTCTGGAAGAAAATGTCCTATTTGGGGGGAGAAGTGTGGTATTTGTGGGAGAAAAGTTCCTATTTCAGGAGGAATCCTGGTATTTCTTGGAGGAGATGTGATCTATTTGGGAGAAATGTGGCATTTCTGGAAGAAACTGTCCTCTTTTGGGGATAAAAGAGGTATTTGTGGGTGAAAAGGTCCTATTTGAAGGGGGAAACGTGGTATTTCTTGGAGAAGATGTCATCTATTTGGGAGAAATGTGGCATTTCTGGAAGAAACTGTCCTCTTTTGGGGATAAAAGAGGTATTTGTGGGTGAAAAGGTCCTAATTGAAGGGGGAAAGCTGGTATTTCTTGGAGAAGATGTGATATATTTGGGAGAAATCTGGCATGTCTGGAAGAAACTGTCCTCTTTTGGGGATAAAAGAGGTTTTTTTGGGGAAAAGGTCCTATTTGAAGGGGGAAACGTGGTATTTCTTGGAGAAGATGTGATATATTTGGGAGAAATGTGGCATTTCTGGAAGAAAATGTCCTGTTTTGGGGATCAAACAGGTATTTGTGGGTGAAAAGTTCCTATTTCCAGGGGAAAACCTGGTATTTCTTGGAGAAGATGTGATATATTTGGGAGAAATGTGGCATGTCTGGAAGAATATGTCCTATTTGGGGGGAGAAGGGTGGTATTTGTGGGAGAAAAGTTCCTATTTCAGGAGTAATCCTGGTATTTCTTGTAGGAGATGTGATATGTTTGGGAGAAATGTGGCATTTCTGGAAGAAACTGTCCTATTTGGGGGATAAAACAGGTATTTGTGGGTGAAAAGGTCCTGTTTGAAGGGGGAAAGCTGGTATTTCTTGGAGAAGATGTGATATATTTGGGAGAAATGTGGCATTTCTGGAAGAAACTGTCCTCTTTTGGGGATAAAAGAGGTATTTGTGGGTGAAAAGGTCCAATTTGAAGGGGGAAACCTGGTATTTCTTGGAGAAGAGGTGATATATTTGGGAGAAATATGGCATGTCTGGCAGAAACTGTCCTATTGTGGGGATCAAACAGGTATTTGTGGGTGAAAAGGTCCTATTTGAAGGGGGAAACCTGGTATTTCTTGGAGAAGAGGTGATATATCTGGGAGAAATATGGCATGTCTGGCAGAAACTGTCCTATTTTGGGGATAAAACAGGTATTTGTGGGAGAAAAAGTCCTATTTGAAGGGGGAACCCTGGTATTTCATGGAGAAGATGTGATCTATTTGGGAGAAATGAGGCCTTTCTGGAAGAAAATGTCCAATTTGGGGGGAGAAGGCTGGTAGTTTAGGGAGAGAAGGTCCTTTTTCAGGAGGAATCCAGGCATTTCTTGGAGAAGATGTGATGTATTTGGGAGAAATGTGGCATTTCTGGAAGAAACTGTCCTATTTTGGGGATAAAAGAGGTATTTGTGGGTGAAAAGGTCCTATTTGAAGCGGGAAACCTGGTATTTCTTGGAGAAGATGTGATATATTTGGGAGAAATATGGCATGTCTGGCAAAAACTCTCCTCTTTTGGGGATAAAAGAGGTATTTGTGGGTGAAAAGATCCTATTTGAAGGGGGAAAGCTGGTATTTCGTGGAGAAGATGTGATCTATTTGGGAGAAATGTGGCCTTTCTGGAAGAAAATGTCCAATTTGGCGGGAGAAGGCTGGTAGTTTTGGGTGAGAAGGTCCTCTTTCAGGAGGAATCCTGGCATTTCTTGGAGAAGATGTGATATATTTGGGAGAAATGTGGCATTTCTGGAAGAAAATGTCCTCTTTTGGGGATAAAACAGGTATTTCATGGAGAAAAGGTCCTAATTGAAGGGGGAAACCTGGTATTTCTTGTAGGAGTTGTGATATATTTGGGAGAAATATGGCATTTCTGGAAGAAACTGTCCTCTTTTGGGGATAAAAGAGGTATTTGTGGGAGAAAAGGTCCTATTTGAAGGGGGAACCCTGGTATTTCTTGGAGAAGATGTGATATATTTGGGAGAAATGTGGCATGTCTGGAAAAAACTGTCCTATTTTGGGGATAAAAGAGGTATTTGTGGGTGAAAAGGTCCTATTTGAAGGGGGAACCCTGGTATTTCTTGGAGAAGATGTGATATATTTGGGAGAAATGTGGCATTTCTGGAAGAAACTGTCCTCTTTTGGGGATAAAAGAGGTATTTGTGGGAGAAAAGGTCCTATTTGAAGGGGGAAACGTGGTATTTCTTGGAGAAGATGTGATTTATTTGGGAGAAATGTGGCATTTCTGGAAGAAACTGTCCTCTTATGGGAATAGAACAGGTATTTGTGGGTGAAAAGGTCCTATTTCCAGGGGAAAACCTGGTATTTCTTGGAGAAGATGTGATATATTTGGGAGAAAAGTGGCATGTCTGGAAGAAAATGTCCTATTTGGGGGGAGAAGTGTGGTATTTGTGGGAGAAAAGTTCCTATTTCAGGAGGAATCCTGGTATTTCTTGGAGGAGATGTGATCTATTTGGGAGAAATGTGGCATTTCTGGAAGAAACTGTCCTCTTTTGGGGATAAAAGAGGTATTTGTGGGTGAAAAGGTCCTATTTGAAGGGGGAAACGTGGTATTTCTTGGAGAAGATGTCATCTATTTGGGAGAAATGTGGCATTTCTGGAAGAAACTGTCCTCTTTTGGGGATAAAAGAGGTATTTGTGGGTGAAAAGGTCCTAATTGAAGGGGGAAAGCTGGTATTTCTTGGAGAAGATGTGATATATTTGGGAGAAATCTGGCATGTCTGGAAGAAACTGTCCTCTTTTGGGGATAAAAGAGGTTTTTTTGGGGAAAAGGTCCTATTTGAAGGGGGAAACGTGGTATTTCTTGGAGAAGATGTGATATATTTGGGAGAAATGTGGCATTTCTGGAAGAAAATGTCCTGTTTTGGGGATCAAACAGGTATTTGTGGGTGAAAAGTTCCTATTTCCAGGGGAAAACCTGGTATTTCTTGGAGAAGATGTGATATATTTGGGAGAAATGTGGCATGTCTGGAAGAATATGTCCTATTTGGGGGGAGAAGGGTGGTATTTGTGGGAGAAAAGTTCCTATTTCAGGAGTAATCCTGGTATTTCTTGTAGGAGATGTGATATGTTTGGGAGAAATGTGGCATTTCTGGAAGAAACTGTCCTATGTTGGGGATAAAACAGGTATTTGTGGGTGAAAAGGTCCTGTTTGAAGGGGGAAAGCTGGTATTTCTTGGAGAAGATGTGATATATTTGGGAGAAATGTGGCATTTCTGGAAGAAACTGACCTCTTTTGGGGATGAAAGAGGTATTTGTGGGTGAAAAGGTCCAATTTGAAGGGGGAAACCTGGTATTTCTTGGAGAAGAGGTGATATATTTGGGAGAAATATGGCATGTCTGGCAGAAACTGTCCTATTTGGGGGATAAAACAGGTATTTGTGGGAGAAAAGGTCCTATTTGAAGGGGGAAACGTGGTATTTCTTGGAGAAGATGTGATATATTTGGGAGAAATGTGGCATTTCTGGCAGAAACTGTCCTATTTTGGGGATAAAACAGGTATTTGTGGGAGAAAAGGTCCTATTTGAAGGGGGAAAGCTGGTATTTCTTGGAGAAGATGTGATGTATTTGGGAGAAATGTGGCATTTCTGGAAGAAACTGTCCTATTTGGGGGATAAAACAGGTATTTGTGGGAGAAAAGGTCCTATTTGAAGGGGGAAAGCTGGTATTTCTTGGAGAAGATGTGATCTATTTGGGAGAAATGTGGCATGTCTGGAAGAAAATGTCCAATTTGGGGGGAGAAGGCTGGTAGTTTTCGGTGAGAAGGTCATATTTCAGGAGGAATCCTGGTATTTCTTGGAGAAGATGTGATCTATTTGGGTGATATGTGGCATTTCTGTAAGAAAATGTCCAATTTGGGGGGAGAAGGCTGGTAGTTTTGGGTGAGAAGGTCCTATTTCAGGAGGAATCCTGGCATTTCTAGGAGAAGATGTGATATATTTGGGAGAAATGTGGCCTTTCTGGAAGAAACTGTCCTCTTTTGGGGATAAAAGAGGTATTAGTGGTTGAAAAGGTCCTATTTGAAGGGGGAAAGCTGGTATTTGTGGGAGAAGATGTGATATATTTGGGAGAAATGTGGCATTTCTGGAAGAAACTGTCCTCTTTTGGGGATAAAAGAGGTATTTCATGGAGAAAAGGTCCTATTTGAAGGGGGAAACGTGGTATTTCTTGGAGAAGATGTGATATATTTGGGAGAAATTTGGCATGTCTGGAAGAAACTGTCCTATTTTGGGGATAAAACAGGTATTTGTGGTTGAAAAGGTCCTATTTGAAGGGGGAAAACTGGTATTTCTTGGAGAAGATGTGATCTATTTGGGAGAAATGTGGCCTTTCTGGAAGAAACTGTCCTCTTTTGGGGATAAAAGAGGTATTTGTGGGTGAAAAGGTCCTATTTGAAGGGGGAAACCTGGTATTTCTTGGTGAAGATGTGATATATTTCGGAGAAATGAGGCATTTCTGGAAGAAAATGTCCAATTTGGGGGGAGAAGGCTTGTAGCTGTGGGAGAGAAGGTCCTATTTCAGAAGGAATCCTGGTATTTCGTGGAGAAGATGTGATTTATTTGGGAGAAATGTGGCATTTCTGGAAGAAACTGTCCTATTTTGGGGATAAAAGAGGTATTTGTGGGTGAAAAGGTCCTGTTTGAAGGGGGAAAGCTGGTATTTCTTGAAGAAGACGTGATATATTTGGGAGAAATCAGGCATTTCTGGAAGAAACTGTCCTCTTATGGGGATAGAACAGGTATTAGTGGGTGAAAAGGTCCTATTTGTAGGGGAAAACCTGGTATTTCTTGGAGAAGATGTGATATATTTGGGAGAAATGTGGCCTGTCTGGAAGAAAATGTCCTATTTGGGGGGAGAAGGGAGGTATTTGTGGGTGAAAAGTTCCTATTTCAGGAGGAATCCTGGTATTTCTTGGAGGAGATGTGATATGTTTGGGAGAAATGTGGCATTTCTGGAAGAAACTGTCCTATTTTGGGGATAAAAGAGGTATTTGTGGGTGAAAAGGTCCTATTTGAAGGGGGAAAGCTGGTATTTCTTGGAGAAGATGTCATCTATTTGGGAGAAATGTGGCATTTCTGGAAGAAACTGTCCTCTTTTGGGGATAAAAGAGGTATTTGTGGGTGAAAAGGTCCTATTTGAAGGGGGAAAGCTGGTATTTCTTGGAGAAGATGTGATATATTTGGGAGAAATCTGGCATTCCTGGAAGAAACTGTCCTCTTTTGGGGATAAAAGAGGTTTTTTGGGGAAAAGGTCCTATTTGAAGGGGGAAACGTGGTATTTCTTGGAGAAGATGTGATATATTTGGGAGAAATGTGGCATTTCTGGAAGAAACTGTCCTATTTTGGGGATAAAAGAGGTATTTGTGGGTGAAAAGGTCCTATTTCCAGGGGAAAACCTGGTATTTCTTGGAGAAGATGTGATATATTTGGGAGAAATGTGGCATGTCTGGAAGAATATGTCCTATTTGGGGGGAGAAGAGTGGTATTTGTGGAAGAAAAGTTCCTATTTCAGGAGGAATCCTGGTATTTCTTGTAGGAGATGTGATATGTTTGGGAGAAATGTGGCATTTCTGGAAGAAACTGTCCTCTTTTGGGGATAAAAGAGGTATTTGTGGGTGAAAAGGTCCTATTTGAAGGGGGAAAACCTGGTATTTCTTGGAGAAGATGTGATATGTTTGGGAGAAATATGGCATTTCTGGAAGAAACTGTCCTCTTTTGGGGATAAAACAGGTATTTGTGGGTGAAAAGGTCCTATTTGAAGGGGGAAAGCTGGTATTTCTTGGAGAAGATGTGATATATTTGGGAGAAATGTGGCATGTCTGGAAGAAACTGTCCTCTTTTGGGGATAAAAGTGGTATTTGTGGGTGAAAAGGTCCTATTTGAAGGGGGAAACCTGGTATTTCTTGGAGAAGATGTGATATATTTGGGAGAAATGTGGCATTTCTGGAAGAAACTGTCCTCTTTTGGGGATAAAAGAGGTATTTGTGGGTGAAAAGGTCCTATTTGAAGGGGGAAAGCTGGTATTTCTTGGTGAAGATGTGATATATTTCGGAGAAATGAGGCATTTCTGGAAGAAAATGTCCAATTTGGGGGGAGAAGGCTTGTAGTTGTGGGAGAGAAGGTCATATTTCAGGAGGAATCCTGGTATTTCGTGGAGAAGATGTGATATATTTGGGAGAAATGTGGCATTTCTGGAAGAAACTGTCCTATTTTGGGGATAAAAGAGGTATTAGTGGTTGAAAAGGTCCTGTTTGAAGGGGGAAACGTGGTATTTCTTGGAGAAGATGTGATATATTTGGGAGAAATGTGGCATTTCTTGAAGAAACTGTCCTCTTTTGGGGATAAAAGAGGTATTTGTGGGTGAAAAGGTCCTATTTGAAGGGGGAAACGTGGTATTTCTTGGAGAAGATGTGATCTATTTGGGATAAATGTGGCATGTCTGGAAGAAACTGTCCTCTTTTGGGGCTAAAAGAGGTATTTGTGGGAGAAAAGGTCCTATTTGAAGGGGGAACCCTGGTATTTCATGGAGAAGATGTGATCTATTTGGGAGAAATGTGGCATTTCTGGAAGAAACTGTCCTCTTTTGGGGATAAAATAGGTATTTGTGGGTGAAAAGTTCCTATTTGAAGGGGGAAAGCTGGTATTTCTTGGAGAAGATGTGATATATTTGGGAGAAATGTGGCATGTCTGGAAGAAACTGTCCTATTGTGGGGATCAAACAGGTATTTGTGGGTGAAAAGGTCCTATTTGAAGGGGGAAACCTGGTATTTCTTGGAGAAGAGGTGATATATCTGGGAGAAATATGGCATGTCTGGCAGAAACTGTCCTATTTTGGGGATAAAACAGGTATTTGTGGGAGAAAAAGTCCTATTTGAAGGGGGAACCCTGGTATTTCATGGAGAAGATGTGATCTATTTGGGAGAAATGAGGCCTTTCTGGAAGAAAATGTCCAATTTGGGGGGAGAAGGCTGGTAGTTTAGGGTGAGAAGGTTCTCTTTCAGGAGGAATCCAGGCATTTCTTGGAGAAGATGTGATGCATTTGGGAGAAATGTGGCATTTCTGGAAGAAACTGTCCTATTTTGGGGATAAAAGAGGTATTTGTGGGTGAAAAGGTCCTATTTGAAGCGGGAAACCTGGTATTTCTTGGAGAAGATGTGATATATTTGGGAGAAATATGGCATGTCTGGCAAAAACTCTCCTCTTTTGGGATAAAAGAGGTATTTGTGGGTGAAAAGATCCTATTTGAAGGGGGAAAGCTGGTATTTCCTGGAGAAGATGTGATCTATTTGGGAGAAATATGGCATGTCAGGAAGAAAATGTCCAATTTTGGGGGAGAAGGCTGGTAGTTTTCGGTGAGAAGGTCCTATTTCAGGAGGAATCCTGGTATTTCTTGGAGAAGATGTGATCTATTTGGGAGAAATGTGGCCTTTCTGGAAGAAAATGTCCAATTTGGCGGGAGAAGGCTGGTAGTTTTGGGTGAGAAGGTCCTCTTTCAGGAGGAATCCTGGCATTTCTTGGAGAAGATGTGATATATTTGGGAGAAATGTGGCATTTCTGGAAGAAAATGTCCTCTTTTGGGGATAAAACAGGTATTTCATGGAGAAAAGGTCCTAATTGAAGGGGGAAACCTGGTATTTCTTGGAGGAGTTGTGATATATTTGGGAGAAATATGGCATTTCTGGAAGAAACTGTCCTCTTTTGGGGATAAAAGAGGTATTTGTGGGTGAAAAGGTCCTATTTGAAGGGGGAAACGTGGTATTTCTTGGAGAAGATGTGATATATTTGGGAGAAATGTGGCATGTCTGGAAAAAACTGTCCTATTTTGGGGATAAAAGAGGTATTTCTGGGTGAAAAGGTCCTATTTGAAGGGGGAAACCTGGTATTTCTTGGAGAAGATGTGATATATTTGGGAGAAATGTGGCATTTCTGGAAGAAACTGTCCTGTTTTGGGGATCAAACAGGTATTTGTGGGTGAAAAGTTCCTATTTCCAGGGGAAAACCTGGTATTTCTTGGAGAAGATGTGATATATTTGGGAGAAATGTGGCATGTCTGGAAGAATATGTCCTATTTGGGGGGAGAAGGGTGGTATTTGTGGGAGAAAAGTTCCTATTTCAGGAGGAATCCTGGTATTTCTTGTAGGAGATGTGATATGTTTGGGAGAAATGTGGCATTTCTGGAAGAAACTGTCCTCTTTTGGGGATAAAACAGGTATTTGTGGGTGAAAAGGTCCTATTTGAAGGGGGAAACGTGGTATTTCTTGGAGAAGATGTGATATGTTTGGGAGAAATATGGCATTTCTGGAAGAAACTGTCCTCTTTTGGGGATAAAACAGGTATTTGTGGGTGAAAAGGTCCTATTTGAAGGGGGAAAGCTGGTATTTCTTGGAGAAGATGTGATATATTTGGGAGAAATGTGGCATGTCTGGAAGAAACTGTCCTCTTTTGGGGATAAAACAGGTATTTGTGGTTGAAAAGGTCCTATTTGAAGGGGGAAACCTGGTATTTCTTGGAGAAGATGTGATATATTTGGGAGAAATGTGGCATTTCTGGAAGAAACTGTACTCTTTTGGGGATAAAAGAGGTATTTGTGGGTGAAAAGGTCCTATTTGAAGGGGGAAAGCTGGTATTTCTTGGTGAAGATGTGATATATTTCGGAGAAATGAGGCATTTCTGGAAGAAAATGTCCAATTTGGGGGGAGAAGGCTTGTAGTTGTGGGAGAGAAAGTCCTATTTCAGGAGGAATCCTGGTATTTCTTGGAGAAGATGTGATATATTTGGGAGAAATGTGGCATTTCTGGAAGAAACTGTCCTATTTTGGGGATAAAAGAGGTATTTGTGGGTGAAAAGGTCCTGTTTGAAGGGGGAAAGCTGGTATTTCTTGGAGAAGATGTGATATATTTGGGAGAAATGTGGCATTTCTGGAAGAAACTGTCCTCTTTTGGGGATAAAAGAGGTATTTGTGGGAGAAAAGGTCCTATTTGAAGGGGGAAAGCTGGTATTTCTTGGAGAAGATGTGATCTATTTGGGAGAAATGTGGCATTTCTTGAAGAAACTGTCCTCTTTTGGGGATAAAATAGGTATTTGTGGGTGAAAAGTTCCTATCTGAAGGGGGAAAGCTGGTATTTCTTGGAGAAGATGTGATATGTTTGGGAGAAATGTGGCATTTCTGGAAGAAAATGTCCTCTTTTGGGATAAAACAGGTATTTCATGGAGAAAAGGTCCTAATTGAAGGGGGAAACCTGGTATTTCTTGGAGGAGTTGTGATATATTTGGGAGAAATATGGCATTTCTGGAAGAAACTGTCCTCTTTTGGGGATAAAAGAGGTATTTGTGGGAGAAAAGGTCCTATTTGAAGGGGGAACCCTGGTATTTCTTGGAGAAGATGTGATATATTTGGGAGAAATGTGGCATGTCTGGAAGAAACTGTCCTCTTTTGGGGATAAAAGAGGTTTTTTTGGGGAAAAGGCCGTAATTGAAGGGGGAAACGTGGTATTTCTTGGAGAAGATGTGATCTATTTGGGAGAAATGTGGCATTTCTGGAAGAAACTGTCCTCTTATGGGGATAGAACAGGTATGTGTGGGTGAAAAGGTCCTATTTGAAGGGGGAAACGTGGTATTTCTTGGAGAAGATGTGATATATTTGGGAGAAATGTGGCATGTCCGGAAGAAAATGTCGTATTTGGGGGGAGAAGGGTGGTATTTGTGGGAGAAAAGTTCCTATTTCAGGTGGAATCCTGGTATTTCTTGGAGGAGATGTGATATGTTTGCGAGAAATGTGGCATTTCTGGAAGAAACTGTCCTCTTTTGGGGATAAAAGAGGTATTTGTGGGTGAAAAGGTCCTATTTGAAGGGGGAAACCTGGTATTTCTTGGAGAAGATGTCATCTATTTGGGAGAAATGTGCCATTTCTGGAAGGAACTGTCCTCTTTTGGGGATAAAACAGGTATCTGTGGGTGAAAAGGTCCTATTTGAAGGGGAAATCTGGTATTTCTTGGAGAAGATGTGATATATTTCGGAGAAATCTGGCATGTCTGGAAGAAACTGTCCTCTTTTGGGGATAAAAGAGGTTTTTTTGGGGAAAAGGTCGTATTTGAAGGGGGAAACATGGTATTTCTTGGAGAAGATGTGATCTATTTGGGAGAAATGTGGCATTTCTGGAAGAAACTGTCCTCTTATGGGGATAAAAGAGGTATTTGTGGGTGAAAAGGTCCTATTTCCAGGGGAAAACCTGGTATTTCTTGGAGAAGATGTGATATATTTGGGAGAAATGTGGCATGTCCGGAAGAAAATGTCCTATTTGGGGGGAGAGGGGTGGTATTTGTGGGAGAAAAGTTCCTATTTCAGGAGGAATCCTGGTATTTCTTGGAGGAGATGTGATATGTTTGGGAGAAATGTGGCATTCCTGGAAGAAACTGTCCTCTTTTGGGGATAAAACAGGTATTTGTGGGTGAAAAGGTCCTATTTGAAGGGGGAATCCTGGCATTTCTTGGAGAAGATGTGATATATTTGGGAGAAATGTGGCATGTCTGGAAGAAACTGTGCTCTTTTGGGGATAAAAGAGGTATTTTTGGTGAAAAGGTCCTATTTGAAGGGGGAAAGCTGGTATTTCTTGGAGAAGATGTGATCTATTTGGGAGAAATCAGGCATTTCTGGAAGAAACTGTCCTATCTGGTGGGATTAAAGAATTTTTTGTGGGTGAAAAGGTCCTATTTGAAGGGGGAAACCTGGTATTTCTTGGAGAAGATGTGATATGTTTGGGAGAAATGTGGCATGTCTGGAAGAAACTGTCCTATTTTGGGGATAAAAGTGGTATTTGTGGGTGATAAGGTCCTGTTTGAAGGGGGAAAGCTGGTATTTCTTGGAGAAAATGTGATATATTTGGGAGAAATGTGGCATTTCTGGAAGAAACTGTCGAATATTGGGGATAAAAGAGGTATTAGTGGTTGAAAAGGTCCTATTTGAAGGGGGAAAGCTGGTATTTCTTGGAGAAGATGTGATATATTTGGGAGAAATGTGGCATTTCTGGCAGAAACTGTCCTCTTTTGGGGATAAAAGAGGTATTTGTGGGTGAAAAGGTCCTATTTGAAGGGGGAAACCTGGTATTTCTTGAAGAAGATGTGATCTATTTGGGAGAAATGTGGCATTTCTGGAAGAAACTGTCCTCTTACGGGGATAGAACAGGTATTTGTGGGTGAAAAGGTCCTATTTCCAGGGGAAAACCTGGTATTTCTTGGAGAAGATGTGATATATTTGGGAGAAATGTGGCATGTCTGGAAGAAACTGTCCTATTTTGGGGATAAAAGAGGTATTTGTCGGTGAGAAGGTCCTATTTGAAGGGGGAAACGTGGTATTTCTTGGAGAAGATGTGATTTATTTGGGAGAAATGTGGCATTTCTGGAAGAAACTGTCCTATTTTGGGGATAAAAGAGGTATTTGTGGGTGAAAAGGTCGTATTTGAAGGGGGAAAAGTGGTATTTCTTGGAGAAGATGTCATCTATTTGGGAGAAATGTGGCATTTCTGGAAGAAACTATCCTATTTTGGGGATAAAAGAGGTATTTGTGGGTGAAAAGGTCCTATTTGAAGGGGGAAAGCTGGTATTTCTTGGAGAAGATGTGATATATTTGGGAGAAATGTGGCATGTCTGGAAGAAACTGTCCTCTTTTGGGGATAAAAGAGGTTTTTTTGGGGAAAAGGTCCTATTTGAAAGGGGAAACGTGGTATTTCTTGGAGAAGATGTGATGTATTTGGGAGAAATGTGGCATTTCTGGAAGAAACTGTGCTATTTTGGAGATCAAACAGGTATTTGTGGGTGAAAAGTTCCTATTTGAAGGGGGAAAGCTGGTTTTTCTTGGAGAAGATGTGATATATTTGGGAGAAATCTGGCATTTCTGGAAGAATATGTCCTATTATGGGGATCAAACAGGTATTTGTGGGTGAAAAGGTCCTATTTGAAGGGGGAAAGCTGGTATTTCTTGGAGAAGATGTGATATATTTGGGATAAATATGGCATGTCTGGTAGAAACTGTCCTATTTGGGGGATAAAAGAGGTATTTGTGGGTGAAAAGGTCCTATTTGAAGGGGGAAAGCTGGTATTTCATGGAGAAGATGTGATCTATTTGGGAGAAATGTGGCCTTTCTGGAAGAAAATGTCCAATTTGGGGGGAGAATTCCGGTAGTTTTCGGTGAGAAACTGTCCTATTTCAGGAGGAATCCTGGTATTTCTTGGAGAAGATGTGATATATTTGGGAGAAATGTGGCATTTCTGGAAGAAACTGTCCTTTTTTGGGGATAAATGAGGTTTTAGTGGTTGAAAAGGTCCTATTTGAAGGGGGAAACCTGGTATATCTTGGAGAAGATGTGATCTATTTGGCAGAAATGTGGCATGTCTGGAAGAAACTGTCCTCTTTTGGGGATAAAAGAGGTATGTGTGGGTGAAAAGGTCCTATTTGAAGGGGGAAACCTGGTATTTCTTGGAGAAGATGTGATCTATTTGGGAGAAATGTGGCATTTCTGGCAGAAACTGTCCTCTTTTGGGGATAAAAGAGGTATTTGTGGGTGAAAAGGTCCTATTTGAAGGGGGAAAGCTGGTATATCTTGGTGAAGATGTGATATATTTCGGAGAAATGAGGCATTTCTGGAAGAAAATGTCCAATTTGGGGGGAGAAGGCTTGTAGTTGTGGGTGAAAAGGTCCTATTTGAAGGGGGAAACCTGGTATTTCGTGGAGAAGATGTGATATGTTTGGGAGAAATGTGGCATTTCTGGAAGAAACTGTCCTCTTTTGGGGATAGAAGAGGTATTTGTGGGTGAAAAGGTCCTGTTTGAAGGGGGAAAGCTGGTATTTCTTGGAGAAGAGGTGATATATTTGGGAGAAATGTGGCATTTCTGGAAGAAACTGTCCTCTTTTGGGGATAAAACAGGTATTTGTGGGTGAAAAGTTCCTATTTGAAGGGGGAAAGCTGGTATTTCTTGGAGAAGATGTGATATATTTGGGAGAAATGTGGCATTTCTGGAAGAAACTGTCCTATTGTGGGGATCAAACAGGTATTTGTGGGTGAAAAGGTCCTATTTGAAGGGGGAAACCTGGTATTTCTTGGAGAAGAGGTGATATATTTGGGAGAAATATGGCATGTCTGGCAGAAACTGTCCTATTTTGGGGATAAAACAGGTATTTGTGGGAGAAAAGGTCCTATATGAAGGGGGAAAGCTGGTATTTCCTGGAGAAGATGTGATCTATTTGGGAGAAATGTGGCATGTCAGGAAGAAAATGTCCAATTTGGGGGGAGAAGGCTGGTAGTTTTGGGTGAGAAGGTCCTATTTCAGGAGGAATCCTGGCATTTCTTGGAGAAGATGTGATATATTTGGGAGAAATGTGGCATTTCTGGAAGAAACTGTCCTCTTTTGGGGATAAAAGAGGTATTAGTGGTTGAAAAGGTCCTATTTGAAGGGGGAAACCTGGTATATCTTGGAGAAGATGTGATATATTTGGGAGAAATGTGGCATTTCTGGGAGAAACTGTCCTCTTTTGGGGATAAAACAGGTATTTCATGGAGAAAAGGTCCTAATTGAAGGGGGAAACCTGGTATTTCTTGGAGGAGTTGTGACATATTTGGGAGAAATATGGCATTTCTGCAAGAAACTGTCCTCTTTTGGGGATTAAAGAGGTATTTGTGGGAGAAATGTCCTAATTGAAGGGGGAACCCTGGTATTTCTTGGAGAAGATGTGATATATTTTGGAGAAATGTGGCATGTCTGGAAAAAACTGTCCTATTTTGGGGATAAAAGAGGTATTTGTGGGTGAAAAGGTCCTGTTTGAAGGGGGAAAGCTGGTATTTCTTGGAGAAGATGTGATATATTTGGGAGAAATCTGGCATTCCTGGAAGAAACTGTCCTCTTTTGGGGATAAAAGAGGTTTTATTGGGGAAAAGGTCCTAATTAAAGGGGGAAACGAGGTATTTCTTGGAGAAGATGTGATCTATTTGGGAGAATTGTGGCATTTCTGGAAGAAACTGTCCTCTTATGGGGATAGAACAGGTATTTGTGGGTGAAAAGGTCCTATTTGAAGGGGGAAAACCTGGTATTTCTTGGAGAAGATGTGATATATTTGGGAGAAATGTGGCATGTCTGGAAGAAAATGTCCTATTTGGGGGGAGAAGGTTGGTATTTGTGGGTGAAAAGTTCCTATTTCAGGAGGAATCCTGGTATTTCTTGGAGGAGATGTGATATGTTTGGCAGAAATGTGGCATTCCTGGAAGAAACTGTCCTATTTTGGGGATAAAATAGGTATTTGTGGGTGAAAAGGTCCTATTTGAAGGGGGAAAGCTGGTATTTCTTGGAGAAGATGTCATCTATTTGGGAGAAATGTGGCATTTCTGGAAGAAACTGTCCTCTTTTGGGGATAAAAGAGGTATTTGTGGGTGAAAAGGTCCTATTTGAAGGGGGAAACCTGGTATTTCTTGGAGAAGATGTGATCTATTTGGGAGAAATGTGGCATTTCTGGAAGAAACTGTCCTCTTCTGGGGATAAAAGAGGTATTTGTGGGTGAAAAGTTCCTATTTGAAGGGGGAACCCTGGTATTTCTTGGAGAAGATGTGATATATTTGGGAGAAATGTGGCATTCTTGGAAAAAACTGTCCTATTTTGGGGATAAAAGAGGTATTTGTGGGTGAGAAGGTCCTATTTGAAGGGGGAAACGTGGTATTTCTTGGAGGAGATGTGATCTATTTGGGAGAAATCTGGCATGTCTGGAAGAAACTGTCCTCTTTTGGGGATAAAAGAGGTTTTTTTGGGGAAAAGGTCCTATTTGAAGGGGGAAACGTGGTATTTCTTGGAGAAGATGTGATATATTTGGGAGAAATGTGGCATGTCTGGAAGAAACTGTCCTCTTTTGGGGATCAAACAGGTATTTGTGGGAGAAAAGGTCCTATTTGAAGGGGGAAACGTGGTATTTCTTGGAGAAGATGTGATATGTTTGGGAGAAATATGGCATTTCTGGAAGAAACTGTCCTCTTTTGGGGATAAAACAGGTATTTGTGGGTGAAAAGGTCCTATTTGAAGGGGGAAAGCTGGTATTTCTTGGAGGAGTTGTGATATATTTGGGAGAAATCTGGCATTCCTGGAAGAAACTGTCCTCTTTTGGGGATAAAAGATGTTTTTTTGGGGAAAAGGTCGTAATTGAAGGGGGAAACGTGGTATTTCTTGGAGAAGATGTGATCTATTTGGGAGAAATGTGGCATTTCTGGAAGAAACTGTCCTCTTATGGGGATAGAACAGGTATGTGTGGGTGAAAAGGTCCTATTTGAAGGGGGAAACGTGGTATTTCTTGGAGAAGCTGTGATATATTTGGGAGAAATGTGGCATGTCCGGAAGAAAATGTCGTATTTGGGGGGAGAAGGGTGGTATTTGTGGGAGAAAAGTTCCTATTTCAGGTGGAATCCTGGTATTTCTTGGAGGAGATGTGATATGTTTGCGAGAAATGTGGCATTTCTGGAAGAAACTGTCCTCTTTTGGGGATAAAAGAGGTATTTGTGGGTGAAAAGGTCCTATTTGAAGGGGGAAACCTGGTATTTCTTGGAGAAGATGTCATCTATTTGGGAGAAATGTGGCATTTCTGGAAGAAACTGTCCTCTTTTGGGGATAAAAGAGGTATTTGTGGGTGAAAAGGTCCTATTTGAAGGGGAAATCTGGTATTTCTTGGAGAAGATGTGATATATTTGGGAGAAATGTGGCATGTCTGGAAGAAACTGTCCTCTTTTGGGGATAAAAGAGGTTTTTTTGGGGAAAAGGTCGTATTTGAAGGGGGAAACCTGGTATTTCTTGGAGAAGATGTGATCTATTTGGGAGAAATGTGGCATTTCTGGAAGAAACTGTCCTCTTATGGGGATAAAAGAGGTATTTGTGGGTGAAAAGGTCCTATTTCCAGGGGAAAACCTGGTATTTCTTGGAGAAGATGTGATATATTTGGGAGAAATGTGGCATGTCCGGAAGAAAATGTCCTATTTGGGGGGAGAGGGGTGGTATTTGTGGGAGAAAAGTTCCTATTTCAGGAGGAATCCTGGTATTTCTTGGAGGAGATGTGATATGTTTGGGAGAAATGTGGCATTCCTGGAAGAAACTGTCCTCTTTTGGGGATAAAACAGGTATTTGTGGGTGAAAAGGTCCTATTTGAAGGGGGAATCCTGGCATTTCTTGGAGAAGATGTGATATATTTGGGAGAAATGTGGCATGTCTGGAAGAAACTGTGCTCTTTTGGGGATAAAAGAGGTATTTGTGGGTGAAAAGGTCCTATTTGAAGGGGGAAACCTGGTATTTCTTGGAGAAGATGTGATCTATTTGGGAGAAATCAGGCATTTCTGGAAGAAACTGTCCTATTTTGGGGATAAAAGAATTTTTTGTGGGTGAAAAGGTCCTATTTGAAGGGGGAAAGCTGGTATTTCTTGGAGAAGATGTGATATGTTTGGGAGAAATGTGGCATGTCTGGAAGAAACTGTCCTATTTTGGGGATAAAATTGGTATTTGTGGGTGATAAGGTCCTGTTTGAAGGGGGAAAGCTGGTATTTCTTGGAGAAAATGTGATATATTTGGGAGAAATGTGGCATTTCTGGAAGAAACTGTCGAATATTGGGGATAAAAGAGGTATTAGTGGTTGAAAAGGTCCTATTTGAAGGGGGAAAGCTGGTATTTCTTCGAGAAGATGTGATATATTTGGGAGAAATGTGGCATGTCTGGCAGAAACTGTCCTCTTTTGGGGATAAAAGAGGTATTTGTGGGTGAAAAGGTCCTATTTGAAGGGGGAAACCTGGTATTTCTTGAAGAAGATATGATCTATTTGGGAGAAATGTGGCATTTCTGGAAGAAACTGTCCTCTTACGGGGATAGAACAGGTATTTGTGGGTGAAAAGGTCCTATTTCCAGGGGAAAACCTGGTATTTCTTGGAGAAGATGTGATATATTTGGGAGAAATGTGGCATGTCTGGAAGAAAATGTCCTATTTTGGGGATAAAAGAGGTATTTGTGGGTGAAAAGGTCCTATTTGAAGGGGGAAACGTGGTATTTCTTGGAGAAGATGTGATTTATTTGGGAGAAATGTGGCATTTCTGGAAGAAACTGTCCTCTTTTGGGGATAAAAGAGGTATTTGTGGGTGAAAAGGTCGTATTTGAAGGGGGAAAAGTGGTATTTCTTGGAGAAGATGTCATCTATTTGGGAGAAATGTGGCATTTCTGGAAGAAACTATCCTATTTTGGGGATAAAAGAGGTATTTGTGGGTGAAAAGGTCCTATTTGAAGGGGGAAAGCTGGTATTTCTTGGAGAAGATGTGATATATTTGGGAGAAATGTGGCATGTCTTGAAGAAACTGTCCTCTTTTGGGGATAAAAGAGGTTTTTTTGGGGAAAAGGTCCTATTTGAAAGGGGAAACGTGGTATTTCTTGGAGAAGATGTGATGTATTTGGGAGAAATGTGGCATTTCTGGAAGAAACTGTCCTATTTTGGAGATCAAACAGGTATTTGTGGGTGAAAAGTTCCTATTTGAAGGGGGAAAGCTGGTATTTCTTGGAGAAGATGTGATATATTTGGGAGAAATCTGGCATTTCTGGAAGAGTATGTCCTATTATGGGGATCAAACAGGTATTTGTGGGTGAAAAGGTCCTATTTGAAGGGGGAAAGCTGGTATTTCTTGGAGAAGAGGTGATATATTTGGGATAAATATGGCATGTCTGGTAGAAACTGTCCTATTTGGGGGATAAAAGAGGTATTTGTGGGTGAAAAGGTCCTATTTGAAGGGGGAAAGCTGGTATTTCATGGAGAAGATGTGATCTATTTGGGAGAAATGTGGCCTTTCTGGAAGAAAATGTCCAATTTGGGGGGAGAAGTCTGGTAGTTTTCGGTGAGAAACTGTCCTATTTCAGGAGGAATCCTGGTATTTCTTGGAGAAGATGTGATATATTTGGGAGAAATGTGGCATTTCTGGAAGAAACTGTCCTATTTTGGGGATAAATGAGGTTTTAGTGGTTGAAAAGGTCCTATTTGAAGGGGGAAACCTGGTATTTCTTGGAGAAGATGTGATCTATTTGGCAGAAATGTGGCATGTCTGGAAGAAACTGTCCTCTTTTGGGGATAAAAGAGGTATGTGTGGGTGAAAAGGTCCTATTTGAAGGGGGAAACGTGGTATTTCTTGGAGAAGATGTGATCTATTTGGGATAAATGTGGCATGTCTGGAAAAAACTGTCCTATTTTGGGGATAAAAGAGGTATTTGTGGGTGAAAAGGTCCTATTTGAAGGGGGAAACGTGGTATTTCTTGGAGAAGATGTGATATATTTGGGAGAAATCTGGCATTCTTGGAAAAAACTGTCCTCTTTTGGGGATAAAAGAGGTTTTTTTGGGGAAAAGGTCCTATTTGATGGGGGAAACGTGGTATTTCGTGGAGAAGATGTGATATGTTTGGGAGAAATGTGGCATTTCTGGAAGAAACTGTCCTCTTTTGGGGATAGAAGAGGTATTTGTGGGTGAAAAGGTCCTGTTTGAAGGGGGAAGGCTGGTATTTCTTGGAGAAGAGGTGATATATTTGGGAGAAATGTGGCATTTCTGGAAGAAACGGTCCTCTTTAGGGGATAAAAGAGGTATTTGTGGGTGAAAAGGTCCTATTTGAAGGGGGAAACGTGGTATTTCTTGGAGAAGATGTGATGTATTTGGGAGAAATGTGGCATGTCTGGAAGAAACTGTCCTCTTTTGGGGATAAAACAGGTATTTGTGGGAGAAAAGGTCCTATTTGAAGGGGGAAAGCTGGTATTTCTTGGAGAAGATGTGATATATTTGGGAGAAATGTGGCATTTCTGGAAGAAAATGTCCTCTTTTGGGGATAAAAGAGGTATTTGTGGGTGAAAAGTTCCTATTTGAAGGGGGAAACCTGGTATTTCTTGGAGAAGATGTGATATATTTGGGAGAAATGTGGCATTTCTGGAAGAAACTGTCCTATTGTGGGGATCAAACAGGTATTTGTGGGTGAAAAGGTCCTATTTGAAGGGGGAAACCTGGTATTTCTTGGAGAAGAGGTGATATATTTGGGAGAAATCTGGCATGTCTGGAAGAAACTGTCCTATTTTGGGGATAAAACAGGTATTTGTGGGAGAAAAGGTCCTATTTGAAGGGGGAACCCTGGTATTTCATGGAGAAGATGTGATCTATTTGGGAGAAATGTGGCCTTTCTGGAAGAAAATGTCCAATTTGGGGGGAGAAGGCTGGTAGTTTTGGGTGAGAAGGTCCTCTTTCAGGAGGAATCCTGGCATTTCTTGGAGAAGATGTGATATATTTGGGAGAAATGTGGCATTTCTGGAAGAAACTGTCCTCTTTTGGGGATAAAAGAGGTATTAGTGGTTGAAAAGGTCCTATTTGAAGGGGGAAACCTGGTATATCTTGGAGAAGATGTGATATATTTGGGAGAAATGTGGCATTTCTGGGAGAAACTGTCCTCTTTTGGGGATAAAACAGGTATTTCATGGAGAAAAGGTCCTAATTGAAGGGGGAAACCTGGTATTTCTTGGAGGAGTTGTGACATATTTGGGAGAAATATGGCATTTCTGCAAGAAACTGTCCTCTTTTGGGGATTAAAGAGGTATTTGTGGGAGAAATGTCCTAATTGAAGGGGGAACCCTGGTATTTCTTGGAGAAGATGTGATATATTTTGGAGAAATGTGGCATGTCTGGAAAAAACTGTCCTATTTTGGGGATAAAAGAGGTATTTGTGGGTGAAAAGGTCCTGTTTGAAGGGGGAAAGCTGGTATTTCTTGGAGAAGATGTGATATATTTGGGAGAAATCTGGCATTCCTGGAAGACACTGTCCTCTTTTGGGGATAAAAGAGGTTTTATTGGGGAAAAGGTCCTAATTAAAAGGGGAAACGAGGTATTTCTTGGAGAAGATGTGATCTATTTGGGAGAAATGTGGCATTTCTGGAAGAAACTGTCCTCTTATGGGGATAGAACAGGTATTTGTGGGTGAAAAGGTCCTATTTGAAGGGGGAAAACCTGGTATTTCTTGGAGAAGATGTGATATATTTGGGAGAAATGTGGCATGTCTGGAAGAAAATGTCCTATTTGGGGGGAGAAGGTTGGTATTTGTGGGAGAAAAGTTCCTATTTCAGGAGGAATCCTGGTATTTCTTGGAGGAGATGTGATATGTTTGGCAGAAATGTGGCATTCCTGGAAGAAACTGTCCTATTTTGGGGATAAAATAGGTATTTGTGGGTGAAAAGGTCCAATTTGAAGGGGGAAAGCTGGTATTTCTTGGAGAAGATGTCATCTATTTGGGAGAAATGTGGCATTTCTGGAAGAAACTGTCCTATTTTGGGGATAAAAGAGGTATTTGTGGGTGAAAAGGTCCTATTTGAAGGGGGAAACCTGGTATTTCTTGGAGAAGATGTGATCTATTTGGGAGAAATGTGGCATTTCTGGAAGAAACTGTCCTCTTCTGGGGATAAAAGAGGTATTTGTGGGTGAAAAGTTCCTATTTGAAGGGGGAACCCTGGTATTTCTTGGAGAAGATGTGATATATTTGGGAGAAATGTGGCATTCTTGGAAAAAACTGTCCTATTTTGTGGATAAAAGAGGTATTTGTGGGTGAGAAGGTCCTATTTGAAGGGGGAAACGTGGTATTTCTTGGAGAAGATGTGATCTATTTGGGAGAAATCTGGCATGTCTGGAAGAAACTGTCCTCTTTTGGGGATAAAAGAGGTTTTTTTGGGGAAAAGGTCCTATTTGAAGGGGGAAACGTGGTATTTCTTGGAGAAGATGTGATATATTTGGGAGAAATGTGGCATTTCTGGAAGAAACTGTCCTCTTTTGGGGATCAAACAGGTATTTGTGGGAGAAAAGGTCCTATTTGAAGGGGGAAACGTGGTATTTCTTGGAGAAGATGTGATATGTTTGGGAGAAATATGGCATTTCTGGAAGAAACTGTCCTCTTTTGGGGATAAAACAGGTATTTGTGGGTGAAAAGGTCCTATTTGAAGGGGAAAGCTGGTATTTCTTGGAGAAGATGTGATCTATTTGGGAGAAATGTGGCATTTCTGGAAGAAACTGTCCTATTTTGGGGATAAAAGAGGTATTTGTGGGTGAAAAGGTCCTATGTCAAGGGGGAAAGCTGGTATTTCTTGGTGAAGATGTGATATATTTCGGAGAAATGAGGCATGTCTGGAAGAAAATGTCCTATTTGGGGGATAAGGGTGGTATTTCTTGGAGAAAATGTCCTATTTCAGGAGGAATCCTGGTATTTCTTGGAGAAGATGTGATATATTTGGGAGAAATGTGGCATTTCTGGAAGAAACTGTCCTCTTTTGGGGATAAAAGAGGTATTTGTGGGTGAAAAGGTCCTGTTTGAAGGGGGAAAGCTGGTATTTCTTGGAGAAGAGGTGATATATTTGGGAGAAATGTGGCCTTTCTGGAAGAAACTGTCCTCTTTTGGGGATAAAAGAGGTATTTGTGGGTGGAAAGGTCCTATTTGAAGGGGGAAACGTGGTATTTCTTGGAGAAGATGTGATGTATTTGGGAGAAATGTGGCATTTCTGGAAGAAACTGTCCTATTTTGGGGATAAAAGAGGTATTTGTGGGTGAAAAGGTCCTAAGGTCCTATTTGAAGGGGGAAAGCTGGTATTTCTTGGAGAAGATGTGATCTATTTGGGAGAAATGTGGCATTTCTGGAAGAAACTGTCCTATTGTGGGGATCAAACAGGTATTTGTGGGTGAAAAGGTCCTATTTGAAGGGGGAAACCTGGTATTTCTTGGAGAAGAGATGATATATTTGGGAGAAATATGGCATGTCTGGCAGAAACTGTCCTATTTTGGGGATAAAACAGGTATTTGTGGGAGAAAAGGTCCTATTTGAAGGGGAAAGCTGGTATTTCATGGAGAAGATGTGATCTATTTGGGAGAAATGTGGCCTTTCTGGAAGAAAATGTCCAATTTGGGGGGAGAAGGCTGGTAGTTTTGGGTGAGAAGGTCCTCTTTCAGGAGGAATCCTGGCATTTCTTGGAGAAGATGTGATATATTTGGGAGAAATGTGGCATTTCTGGAAGAAACTGTCCTATTTGGGGGATAAAAGAGGTATTAGTGGTTGTAAAGGTCCTATTTGAAGGGGGAAAGCTGGTATTTCTTGGAGAAGATGTGATATATTTGGGAGAAATGTGGCATTTCTGGAAGAAAATGTCCTCTTTTGGGGATAAAACAGGTATTTCATGGAGAAAAGGTCCTAATTGAAGGGGGAAACCTGGT
Source organism: Lophura swinhoii (assembly GCA_030408155.1). Taxonomy (NCBI): domain Eukaryota; kingdom Metazoa; phylum Chordata; class Aves; order Galliformes; family Phasianidae; genus Lophura; species Lophura swinhoii. Next base: position 13,490,887 of record CM059471.1, read on the forward strand.
ATTTCTTGGAGGAGTTGTGATATATTTGGGAGAAATGTGGCATTTCTGGAAGAAACTGTCCTCTTTTGGGGATAAAAGAGGTATTTGTGGAGAAAAGGTCCTATTTGAAGGGGGAAAGCTGGTATTTCTTGGAGAAGATGTGATATATTTGGGAGAAATGTGGCATGTCTGGAAAAAACTGTCCTATTTTGGGGATAAAAGAGGTATTTGTGGGTGAAAAGGTCCTATTTGAAGGGGGAAAGCTGGTATTTCTTGGAGAAGATGTGATCTATTTGGGAGAAATGTGGCATGTCTGGAAGAAACTGTCCTCTTTTGGGGATAAAAGAGGTTTTTTTTGCGGAAAAGGTCCTAATTGAAGGGGGAAACGTGGTATTTCTTGGAGAAGATGTGATCTATTTGGGAGAAATGTGGCATTTCTGGAAGAAACTGTCCTATTTTGGGGATAAAACAGGTATTTGTGGGTGAAAAGGTCCTATTTGAAGGGGGAAAGCTGGTATTTCTTGGAGAAGATGTCATCTATTTGGGAGAAATGTGGCATTTCTGGAAGAAACTGTCCTCTTATGGGGATAGAACAGGTATTTGTGGGTGAAAAGGTCCTATTTCCAGGGGAAAACCTGGTATTTCTTTGAGAAGATGTGATCTATTTGGGAGAAATGTGGCATGTCTGGAAGAAAATGTCCTATTTGGGGGGAGAAGGTTGGTATTTGTGGGAGAAAAGTTCCTATTTCAGGAGGAATCCTGGTATTTCTTGGAGGAGATGTGATATGTTTGGGAGAAATGTGGCCTTTCTGGCAGAAACTGTCCTATTTTGGGGATAAAACAGGTATTTGTGGGTGAAAAGGTCCTATTTGAAGGGGGAAAGCTGGTATTTCTTGGAGAAGATGTCATCTATTTGGGAGAAATGTGGCATTTCTGGAAGAAAATGTCCTCTTTTGGGGATAAAAGAGGTATTTGTGGGTGAAAAGGTCCTGTTTGAAGGGGGAAAGCTGGTATTTCTTGGAGAAGATGTGATCTATTTGGGAGAAATGTGGCATTTCTGGAAGAAACTGTCCTCTTCTGGGGATAAAAGAGGTATTTGTGGGTGAAAAGTTCCTATTTGAAGGGGGAACCCTGGTATTTCTTGGAGAAGATGTGATATATTTGGGAGAAATGTGGCATGTCTGGAAAAAACTGTCCTATTTTGGGGATAAAACAGGTATTTGTGGGTGAAAAGGTCCTATTTGAAGGGGGAAAGCTGGTATTTCTTGGAGAAGATGTCATCTATTTGGGAGAAATGTGCCATTTCTGGAAGGAACTGTCCTCTTTTGGGGATAAAACAGGTATTTGTGGGTGAAAAGGTCCTATTTCCTGGGGAAAACCTGGTATTTCTTGGAGAAGATGTGATATATTTGGGAGAAATGTGCCATTTCTGGAAGAAACTGTCCTCCTTTGGGGATAAAACAGGTATTTGTGGGTGAAAAGGTCCTATTTCCAGGGGAAAACCAGGTATTTCTTGGAGAAGATGTGATATGTTTGGGAGAAATATGGCATTTCTGGAAGAAACTGTCCTCTTTTGGGGATAAAACAGGTATTTGTGGGTGAAAAGGTCCTATTTGAAGGGGGAAAGCTGTATTTCTTGGAGAAGATGTGATATATTTGGGAGAAATGTGGCATGTCTGGAAGAAACTGACCTCTTTTGGGGATGAAAGAGGTATTTGTGGGTGAAAAGGTCCAATTTGAAGGTTGGAAACCTGGTTGAGAGATGTGATCTATTTGGGAGAAATCAGGCATTTCTGGAAGAAACTGTCCTATTTTGGGATAAAAGAATTTTTTGTGGGTGAAAAGGTCCTATTTGAAGGGGGAAAGCTGGTATTTCTTGGAGAAGATGTGATATATTTGGGAGAAATGTGGCATTTCTGGAAGAAACTGTCCTATTTTGGGGATAAAAGAGGTATTTGTGGGTGAAAAGTTCCTATTTGAAGGGGGAAAGCTGGTATTTCTTGAAGAAGATGTGATATATTTGGGAGAAATGTGGCATTTCTGGAAGAAACTGTCCTATTGTGGGGATCAAACAGGTATTTGTGGGTGAAAAGGTCCTATTTGAAGGGGGAAACCTGGTATTTCTTGGAGAAGATGTGATATATTTGGGAGAAATGTGGCATGTCTGGAAAAAACTGTCCTATTTTGGGGATAAAAGAGGTATTTGTGGGTGAGAAGGTCCCTATTTGAAGGGGGAAACGTGGTATTTCTTGGAGAAGATGTGATTTATTTGGGAGAAATGTGGCATGTCTGGAAGAAACTGTCCTCTTTTGTGGATAAAAGAGGTTTTTTTGGGGAAAAGGTCCTATACGAATGGGGAAAGCTGGTATTTCTTGGAGAAGATGTCATCTATTTGGGAAAAATGTGCCATTTCTGGAAGGAACTGTCCTCTTTTGGGGATAAAACAGGTATTTGTGGGTGAAAAGGTCCTATTACCAGGGGAAAACCTGGTATTTCTTGGAGAAGATGTGATCTATTTGGGAGAAATGTGGCATGTCAGGAAGAAAATGTCCTATTTGGGGGGAGAAGGGTGGTATTTGTGGGAGAAAAGTTCCTATTTCAGGAGGAATCCTGGTATTTCTTGGAGGAGATGTGATATGTTTGGGAGAAATGTGCCATTTCTGGAAGAAACTGTCCTCTTTTGGGGATAAAAGAGGTATTTGTGGGTGAAAAGGTCCTATTTCCAGGGGAAAACCTGGTATTTCTTGGAGAAGATGTGATATGTTTGGGAGAAATATGGCATTTCTGGAAGAAACTGTCCTCTTTTGGGGATAAAACAGGTATTTGTGGGTGAAAAGGTCCTATTTGAAGGGGGAAAGCTGGTATTTCTTGGTGAAGATGTGATATATTTTGGAGAAATCTGGCATGTCTGGAAGAAACTGACCTCTTTTGGGGATGAAAGAGGTATTTGTGGGTGAAAAGGTCCTATTTGAAGGGGGAAACATGGTATTTCTTGGAGAAGATGTGGTATATTTGGGAGAAATGTGGCATTTCTGGAAGAAACTGTCCTCTTTTGGGGATAAAAGAGGTATTTGTGGGTGAAAACGTTGTATTTGAAGGGGGAAACCTGCTATTTCTTTGAGAAGATGTGATATATTTGGGAGAAATGTGGCATTTCTGGAAGAAACTGTCCTCTTATGGGGAAAGAACAGGTATTTGTGGGTGAAAAGGGTCCTATTTCCAGGGAAAACCTGGTATTTCTTGGAGAAGATGTGATATATTTGGGAGAAATGTGGCATGTCTGGAAGAAAATGTCCTGTTTGGGGGGAGAAGGGTGGTATTTCTTGGAGAAAAGTTCCTATTTCAGGAGGAATCCTGGTATTTCTTGGAGGAGATGTGATATGTTTGGGAGATATGTGGCATGTCTGGAATAAACTGTCCTCTTTTGGGGATAAAAGAGGTATTTGTGGGTGAAAAGGTCCTATTTGAAGGGGGAAAGCTGGTATTTCTTGGAGAAGATGTGATATATTTGGGAGAAATGTGGCATTTCTGGAAAAAAAACTGTCCTATTTTGGGGATAAAAGAGGTATTTGTGGGTGAAAAGTTCCTATTTGAAGGGGGAACCCTGGTATTTCTTGGAGAAGATGTGATATATTTGGGAGAAATCTGGCATGTGTGGAAAAAACTGTCCTATTTTGGGGATAAAAGAGGTATTTGTGGGTGAGAAGGTCCTATTTGAAGGGAGAAACGTGGTATTTCTTGGAGAAGATGTGATCTATTTGGGAGAAATGTGGCATTTCTGGAAGAAACTGTCCTCTTTTGGGGATAAAAGAGGTTTTTTTTTGGTAAAGGTCGTATTTGAAGGGGGAAACGTGGTATTTCTTGGAGAAGATGTGATATATTTGGGAGAAATGTGGCATTTCTGGAAGAAACTGTCCTGTTTTGGGGATCAAACAGGAATTTGTGGGTGAAAAGGTCCTATTTCCAGGGGAAAACCTGGTATTTCTTGGAGAAGATGTGATATATTTGGGAGAAATGTGGCATGTCTGGAAGAAAATGTCCTATTTGGGGGGAGAAGGGTGGTATTTGTGGGAGAAAAGTTCCTATTTCAGGAGGAATCCTGGTATTTCTTGGAGAAGATGTGATATGTTTGGGAGAAATGTGCCATTTCTGGAAGAAACTGTCCTCTTTTGGGGATAAAAGAGGTATTTGTGGGTGAACAGGTCCTATTTGAAGGGGAAAGCTGGTATTTCTTGGAGAAGATGTGATATATTGGGAGAAATGTGGCATGTCTGGAAGAAAAGGTCCTCTTTTGGGGGTAAAAGAGGTATTTGTGGGTGAAAAGTTCCTATTTGAAGGGGGAAACCTGGTATTTCTTGGAGAAGATGTGATATATTTGGTAGAAATCAGGAATTTCTGGAAGAAACTGTCCTCTTTTGGGGATAAAAGAGGTATTTGTGGGTGAAAAGGTCCTATTTGAAGGGGGAAGCCTGGTATTTCTTGGTGAAGGTGTGATATATTTCGGAGAAATGAGGCATTTCTGGAAGAAAATGTCCAATTTGGGGGAAGAAGGCTTGTAGTTGAGGGAGAGAAGCTCCTATTTCAGGAGGAATCCTGGTATTTCGTGGAGAAGATGTGATATATTTGGGAGAAATGTGGCATTTCTGGAAGAAACTGTCCTCTTTTGGGGATAAAAGAGGTATTTGTGGGTGAAAAGGTCCTGTTTGAAGGGGGAAAGCTGGTATTTCTTGGAGAAGATGTGATATATTTGGGAGAAATGTGGCATTTCTGGAAGAAACTGTCCTCTTTTGGGGAAAAAAGTGGTATTTGTGGGTGAAAAGTTCCTATTTGAAGGGGGAAAGCTGGTATTTCTTGGAGAAGATGTGATATATTTGGGAGAAATGTGGCATTTCTGGAAGAAACTGTCCTATTGTGGGGATCAAACAGGTATTTGTGGGTGAAAAGGTCCTATTTGAAGGGGGAAACCTGGTATTTCCTGGAGAAGAGGTGATATATTTGGGTGAAATATGGCATGTCTGGCAGAAACTGTCCTATTTGGGGGATAAAACAGGTATTTGTGGGAGAAAAGGTCCTATTTGAAGGGGGAAAGCTGGTATTTCTTGGAGAAGATGTGATCTATTTGGGAGAAATGTGGCATTTCTGGAAGAAACTGTCCTATTTTGGGGATAAAAGAGGTATTTGTGGGTGATAAGGTCCTATTTGAAGGGGGAACCCTGGTATTTCTTGGAGAAGATGTGATCTATTTGGGAGAAATGTGGCATGTCTGGAAGAAACTGTCCTCTTTTGGGGATAAAAGAGGTATTTGTGGGTGAAAAGGTCCTATTTGAAGGGGGGAAACGTGGTATTTCTTGGAGAAGATGTGATCTATTTGGGAGAAATCTGGCATTCTTGGAAAAAACTGTCCTCTTTGGGGATAAAAGAGGTTTTTTTGGGGAAAAGGTCCTATTTGATGGGGGAAACGTGGTATTTCTTGGAGAAGATGTGATATATTTGGGAGAAATGTGGCATTTCTTGAAGAAAGTGTCCTGTTTTGGGGATCAAACAGGTATTTGTGGGTGAAAAGGTCCTATTTCCAGAGGAAAACCTGGTATTTCTTGGAGAAGATGTGATATATTTGGGAGAAATGTGGCATGTCTGGAAGAAAATGTCCTATTTGGGGGGAGAAGTGTGGTATGTGTGGGAGAAAAGTTCCTATTTCAGGAGGAATCCTGGTATTTCTTGGAGGAGATGTGATATGTTTGGGAGAAATGTGCCATTTCTGGAAGAAACTGTCCTCTTTTGGGGATAAAACAGGTATTTGTGGGTGAAAAGGTCCTATTTGAAGGGGGAAAACTGGTATTTCTTGAGAAGATGTGATGTATTTGGAGATATCCGGCATTTCTGGAAGAAACAGTCCTCTTTTGGGGATAAAAGAGGTATTTGTGGGTGAAAAGATCCTATTTGAAGGGGGAAAGCTGGTATTTCTTGGAGAAGATGTGATATGTTTGGGAGAAATGTGGCATTTCTGGCAGAAACTGTCCTCTTTTGGGGATAAAAGTGGTATTTGTGGGTGAAAAGGTCCAATTTCCAGGAGAAAACCTGGTATTTCTTGGAGAAGATGTGATCTATTTGGAGAAATGTGGCATTTCTGGAAGAAACTGTCGAATTTGGGGATAAAAGAGGTATTTGTGGGTGAAAAGGTCCTATTTGAAGGGGGAAAGCTGGTATTTCTTGGAGAAGATGTGCTATATTTGGGAGAAATGTGGCCTTTCTGGAAGAAACTGTCCTATTTTGGGGATAAAAGAATTTTTTGTGGGTGAAAAGGTCCTATTTGAAGGGGGAAAGCTGGTATTTCTTGGAGAAGATGTGATCTATTTGGGAGAAATGTGGCATTTCTGGAAGAAACTGTCCTCTTTTGGGGATAAAAGAGGTATTTGTGGGTGAAAAGGTCCTATTTGAAGGGGGAAACCTGGTATTTCTTGGAGAAGATGTGATATATTTGGGAGAAATGTGGCATGTCAGGAAGAAACTGTCCTCTTTTGGGATAAAAGAGGTATTTGTGGGTGAAAAGGTCCTATTTGAAGGGGGAAAGCTGGTATTTCTTGGAGAAGATGTGGTATATTTGGGAGAAATCTGTCATTTCTGGAAGAAACTGTCCTCTTTTGGGGATAAAAGAGGTATTTATGGGTGAAAACGTTGTATTTGAAGGGGGGAAACCTGTTTATTTCTTGGAGAAGATGTGATATATTTTGGAGAAATGTGGCATTTCTGGAAGAAACTGTCCTCTTTTGGGGATAAAAGAGGTATTTGTGGGTGAAAAGTTCCTATTTGAAGGGGAAAGCTGGTATTTCTTGGAGAAGATGTGATATATTTGGGAGAAATCAGGCATTTCTGGAAGAAACTGTCCTCTTTTGGGGATAAAACAGGTATTTGTGGGTGATAAGGTCCTATTTGAAGGGGGAAACGTGGTATTTCTTGGAGAAGATGTGATATATTTGGGAGAAATGTGGCATTTCTGGAAGAAACTGTCCTCTTTTGGGGATAAAAGAGGTATTTGTGGGTGAAAAGGTTCTATTTGAAGGGGAAAGCTGGTATTTTTTGGAGAAGTGGTGATATATTTGGGAGAAATGTGGCATGTCTGGAAGAAACTGTCCTCTTTTGGGGATAAAACAGGTATTTTTTGTGGGTGATAAGGTCCTATTTGAAGGGGGAAACGTGGTATTTCTTGGAGAAGATGTGATATATTTGGGAGAAATGTGCATTTCTGGAAGAAACTGTCCTCTTATGGGATAGAACAGGTATTTGTGGGTGAAAAGTTCCTATTTCCAGGGGAAAACCTGGTATTTCTTGGAGAAGATGTGATATATTTGGGAGAAATATGGCATGTCTGGAAGAAACTGTCCTATTTGGGGGGAGAAGGGTGGTATTTGCGGGAGAAAAGTTCCTATTTCAGGAGGAATCCTGGTATTTCTTGGAGGAGATGTGATATGTTAGGGAGAAATGTGGCATTTCTGGAAAAAACTGTCCTCTTTTGGGGATAAAAGAGGTATTTGTGGGTGAAAAGGTCCTATTTGAAGGGGGAAACGTGGTATTTCTTGGAGAAGATGTGATATATTTGGGAGAAATGTGGCATTTCTGGAAGAAACTGTCCTCTTTTGGGATAAAAGAGGTATTTGTGGGTGAAAAGGTCCTATTTGAAGGGGGAAACGTGGTATTTCTTGGAGAAGATGTGATGTATTTGGGAGAAATGTGGCATTTCTGGAAGAAACTGTCCTCTTATGGGGATATAACAGGTATTTGTGGGTGAAAAGTTCCTATTTCAGGGGAAAACCTGGTATTTCTTGGAGAAGATGTGATATATTGGGAGAAATGTGGCATGTCTGGAAGAAAATGTCCTGTTTGGGGGGAGAAGGGAGGTATTTGTGGGAGAAAAGTTCCTATTTCAGGAGGAATCCTGGTATTTCTTGGAGGAGATGTGATATGTTTGGGAGAAATGTGGCATGTCTGGAAGAAACTGTCCTCTTTTGGGGATAAAAGATGTATTTGTGGGTGAAAAGTTCCTATTTGAAGGGGGAAACCTGGTATTTCTTGGAGAAGATGTGATGTATTTGGGAGAAATCAGGCATTTCTGGAAGAAACTGTCCTATTTTGGGGATAAAAGAATTTTTTGTGGCTGAAAAGGTCCTATTTGAAGGGGGAAAGCTGGAATTTCTTGGAGAAGATGTGATATGTTTGGGAGAAATGTGGCCCTTCTGGCAGAAACTGTCCTATTTTGGGGATAAAAGTGGTATTTGTGGGTGAAAAGGTCCTATTTGAAGGGGAAAGCTGGTATTTCTTGGAGAAGAAGTGATATGTTTGGGAGAAATGTGGCATTTCTTGGAGAAACTGTCCTCTTTTGGGGATAAAAGAGGTATTTGTGGGTGAAAAGGTCCTATTTGAAGGGGGAAAGCTGGTATTTCTTGGAGAAGATGTGATATATTTGGGAGAAATGTGGCATGTCAGGAAGAAACTGTCCTCTTTTGGGGATAAAAGAGGTATTTGTGGGTGAAAAGTTCCTATTTGAAGGGGGAAACCTGGTATTTCTTGGAGAAGATGTGGTATATTTGGGAGAAATGTGGCATGTCTGGAAGAAACTGTCCTCTTTTGGGGATAAAAGAGGTATTTGTGGGTGAAAAGGTCGTATTTGAAGGGGGAAACCTGGTATTTCTTGGAGAAGATGTGATATATTTGGGAGAAATCTGGCATTTCTGGAAGAAACTGTCCTCTTTTGGGGATAAAACAGGTATTTGTGGGTGAAAAGGTCGTATTTGAAGGGGGAAACCTGGTATTTCTTGGAGAAGATGTGATATATTTGGGAGAAATGTGGCATGTCTGGAAGAAACTGTCCTATTTTGGGGATACAAGAGGTATTTGTGGGTGAAAAGGTCCTATTTGAAGGGGGAAAGCTGGTATTTCTTGGAGAAGATGTGATATATTTGGGAGAAATGTGGCATGTCTGGAAGAAACTGTCCTATTTTGGGGATAAAACAGGTATTTGTGGGAGAAAAGGTCCAATTTGAAGGGGGAAAGCCGGTATTTCTTGGAGAAGATGTGATCTATTTAGGAGAAATGTGGCATTTCTGTGTGAAAATGTCCAATTTGGGGAGAGAAGGCTGGTAGTTTTCGGTGAGAAGGTCCTATTTCAGGATGAATCCTGGTATTTCTTGGAGAAGATGTGATATATTTGGGAGAAATGTGGCCTTTCTGGAAGAAAATGTCCAATTTGGGGGGAGAAGGCTGGTAGTTTTGGGTGAGAAGGTCCTATTTCAGGAGGAATCCTGGTATTTCTTGGAGAAGATGTGATATATTTGGGAGAAATGTGGCATTTCTGGAAGAAAATGTCCTCTTTTGGGGATAAAAGAGGTATTAGTGGTTGAAAAGGTCCTATTTGAAGGGGGAAAGCTGGTATTTCTTGGAGAAGATGATATATATTTGGGAGAAATGTGGCCTTTCTGGAAGAAACTGTCCACATTTGGGGATAAAAGAGGTATTTCATGGAGAAATGGTCCTATTTCCAGGGGGAAACCTGGTATTTCTTGGAGGAGTTGTGATATATTTGGGAGAAATGTGGCATTTCTGGAAGAAACTGTCCTCTTTTGGGGATAAATGAGGTATTTGTGGGAGGAAAGGTCCTATTTGAAGGGGGAACCCTGGTATTTCTTGGAGAAGATGTGATATATTTGGGAGAAATGTGGCATGTCTGGAAAAAACTGTCCTCTTTTGGGGATAAAAGAGGTATTTGTGGGTGAGAAGGTCCTATTTGAAGGGGGAAACGTGGTGTTTCTTGGAGAAGATGTGATATATTTGGGAGAAATGTGGCATTCTTGGAAGAAACTGTCCTCTTTTGGGGATAAAAGAGGTTTTTTTGGGGAACAGGTCCTATTTGAAGGGGGAAAGCTGGTATTTCTTGGAGAAGATGTCATCTATTTGGGAGAAATGTGGCATTTCTGGAAGAAACTGTCCTCTTATGGGGATAGAACAGGTATTTGGGGTGAAAAGGTCCAATTTGAAGGGGGAAAGCTGGTATTTCATGGAGAAGATGTGATCTATTTGGGAGAAATGTGGCCTTTCTGGAAGAAAATGTCCAATTTGGGGGATAAAAGAGGTATTTGTGGGTGAAAAGTTCCTATTTGAAGGGGGAAAGCTGGTATTTCTTGGAGAAGATGTGATATTTTTGGGAGAAATGTGGCATTTCTGGAAGAAAGTGTCCTGTTTTGGGGATAAAACAGGTATTTGTGGGTGAAAAGGTCCTATTTGAAGGGGGAAAGCTGGTATTTCTTGAAGGAGATGTGATATATTAGGGAGAAATGTGGCCTTTCTGGAAGAAACTGTCCTCTTTTGGGGATAAAAGAGGTATTTGTGGGTGATAAGGTCCTATTTGAAGGGGGAAACCTGGTATTTCTTGGAGAAGATGTGATATATTTGGGAGAAATGTGGCATGTCTGGAAGAAACTGTCCTATTTGAGGGATAAAAGAGGTATTTGTGGGTGAAAAGGTCCTATTTGAAGGGGGAAACCTGGTATTTCTTGGAGAAGATGTGATATATTTGGGAGAAATCAGGCATTTCTGGAAGAAACTGTCCTGTTTGGGGATAAAAGAATTTTTTGTGGGTGAAAAGGTCCTATTTGAAGGGGGAAAGCTGGTAATTCTATGAGAAGAAGTGATATGTTTGGGAGAAATGTGGCCTTTCTGGCAGAAACTGTCCTCTTTTGGGGATAAAAGAGGTATTTGTGGGTGAAAAGGTCCAATTTGAAGGGGGAAAGCTGGTAATTCTATGAGAAGATGTGATATATTTGGGAGAAATGTGGCATGTCAGGAAGAAACTGTCCTCTTTTGGGGATAAAAGAGGTATTTGTGGGTGAAAAGGTCCTATTTGAAGGGGGAACCCTGGTATTTCTTGGAGAAGATGTGATATATTTGGGAGAAATGTGGCATTTCTGGAAGAAACTGTCCAATTTTGGGGATAAAAGAGGTATATGTGGGTGAAAAGGTCCTATTTGAAGGGGGAAAGCTGGTATTTCTTGGAGAAGATGTGATCTATTTGGGAGAAATGTGGCATTTCTTGAAGAAACTGTCCTCTTTTGGGGATAAAACAGGTACTTGTGGGTGAAAAGGTCCTATTTGAAGGGGGAAACCTGGTATTTCTTGGTGAAGATGTGGTATATTTGGAAGAAATGTGGCATTTCTGGAAGAAACTGTCCTCTTTTGGGGATAAAAGAGGTATTTGTGGGTGAAAAGTTCCAGTTTGAAGGGGGAAAGCTGGTATTTCTTGGAGAAGATGTGATCTATTTGGGAGAAATATGGCATTTCTGGAAGAAACTGTCCTATTTTGGTGATAATAGAGGTATTTGTGGGTGAAAAGGTCCTATTTGAAGGGGGAAACCTGGTATTTCTTGGAGAAGAGGTGATATATTTGGGAGAAATCTGGCATGTCTGGAAGAAACTGTCCTCTTTTGGGGATCAAACAGGTATTTGTGGTTGAAAAGGTCCTTTTTGAAGGGGGAACCCTGGTATTTCTTGGAGAAGATGTGATATATTTGGGAGAAATGTGGCATTTCTGGAAGAAACTGTCCTCTTTTGGGGATAAAAGAGGCATTTGTGGGTGAAAAGGTCCTATTTGAAGGGGGAAACCTGGTATTTCTTGGAGAACATGTGATCAATTTGGGAGAAATGTGGCATGTCTGGAAGAAACTGTCCTCTTTTGGGGATAAAACAGGTATTTGTGGGAGAAAAGGTCCTATTTGAAGGGGGAAAGCTAGTATTTCTTGGAGAAGATGTGATGTATTTGGGAGAAATGTGGCATTTCTGGAAGAAAATGTCCAATTTGGGGGGAGAAGGCTGGTAGTTTTCGGTGAGACGCTCCTATTTCAGGATGAATCCTGGTATTTCTTGGAGAAGATGTGATATATTTGGGAGAAATCTGGCCTTTCTGGAAGAAAATGTCCAATTTGGGGGAGAAGGCTGGTAGTTTTGGGTGAGAAGGTCCTATTTCAGGAGGAATCCTGGTATTTCTTGGAGAAGATGTGATATATTTGGGAGAAATGTGGCATGTCTGGAAGAAAATGTCCTATTTGGGGGGAGAAGGGTTGTATTTGTGGGAGAAAAGTTCCTTTTTCAGGAGGAATCCTGGTATTTCTTGGAGGAGATGTGATATGTTTGGGAGAAATGTGCCATTCCTGGAAGAAACTGTCCTATTTTGGGGATAAAAGAGGTATTTGTGGGTGATAAGGTCCTATTTGAAGGGGCAAACCTGGTATATCTTGGAGAAGATGTGATATATTTGGGAGAAATCTGGCATTCCTGGAAGAAACTGTCCACTTTTGGGGATAAAAGAGGTATTTGTGGGTGAAAAGGTCCTATTTGAAGGGGGAAACGTGGAATTTCTTGGAGAAGATGTGATATATTTGGGAGAAATGTGGCATTTCTGGAAGAAACTGTCCTCTTAAGGGGATAAAACAAGTATTTGTGGGTGAAAAGGTCCTATTTGAAGGGGGAAAGCTGGTATTTGTGGGAGAAGATGTCATCTATTTGGGAGAAATGTGGCATTTCTGGAAGAAACTGTCCTCTTTTGGGGATAAAAGAGGTATTTGTGGGTGAAAAGGTCCTATTTGAAGGGGGAAACCTGGTATTTCTTGGAGAAGATGTGATATGTTTGGGAGAAATGTGGCCTTTCTGGCAGAAACTGTCCTATTGTGGGGATAAAAGAGGTATTTGTGGGTGAAAAGGTCCTATTTGAAGTGTGAAAGCTGGTATTTCTTGGAGAAGATGTGATCTATTTGGGAGAAATGTGGCATTTCTGGAAGAAACTGTCCTATTTGGGGGAGAAGCCTGCTATTAGTTGGTGAAAAGGTCCTATTTGAAGGGGAAACCTGGTATTTCTTGGAGAAGATGTGATATATTTGGGAGAAATGTGGCATTTCTGGAAGAAACTGTCCTATTTTGGGGATAAAACAGGTATTTGTGGGTGAAAAGGTCATATTTGAAGGGGGAAACCTGGTATTTCTTGGAGAAGATGTGATATGTTTGGGAGAAATGTGGCATTTCTGGAAGAAACTGTCCTATTTGGGGGGAGAAGGCTGGTATTTGTGGGAGAAAAGGTCCTATTTGAAGGGGGAAAGCTGGTATTTCTTGGAGAAGATGTGATCTATTTGGGAGAAATGTGGCATTTCTGGAAGAAACTGTCCTCTTTTGGGGATAAAAGAGGTATTTGTGGGTGAAAAGGTCCTATTTGAAGGGGGAAACCTGTTATTTCATGGAGAAGATGTGATATATTTGGGAGAAATGTGGCATTTCTGGAAGAAACTGTCCTATTTTGGGGATCAAAGAGGTATTTGTGGGTGAAAAGTTCCTATTTGAAGGGGGAAACCTGGTATTTCTTGGAGAAGATGTGATATATTTGGGAGAAATGTGGCATGTCTGGAAGAAAATGTCCTTTTTGGGGGAGAACGGAGGTAATTGTGGGAGAAAAGTTCCTATTTCTCCAGGAATCCTGGTATTTCTTGGAGGAGATGTGATATGTTTGGGAGAAATGTGGCATTTCTGGAAGAAACTGTCCTCTTTTGGGGATAAAAGAGGTATTTGTGGGTGAAAAGGTCCTATTTGAAGGGGGAAACGTGGAATTTCTTGGAAAAGATGTGATATATTTGGGAGAAATATGGCATTTCTGGAACAAACTGTCCTCTTTTGGGGATAAAACAGGTATTTGTGGGTGAAAAGGTCCTATTTGAAGGGGGAAAGCTGGTATTTCTTGGAGAAGATGTGATCTATTTGGGAGAAATGTGGCCTTTCTGGAAGAAACTGTCCTATTTTGGGGATACAAGAGGTATTTGTGTGTGATAAGGTCCTATTTGAAGGGGGAAACCTGGCATTTCTTGGAGAAGATGTGATCTATTTGGGAGAAATCTGGCATTCCTGGAAGAAACTGTCCTCTTTTGGGGATAAAACAGACATTTGTGGGTGAAAAGGTCCTATTTGAAGGGGGAAACGTGGTATTTCTTGGAGAAGATGTGATATATTTGGGAGAAATGTGGCATGTCTGGAAGAAACTGTCCAATTTAGGGGATAAAAGAGGTATTTGTGGGTGAAAAGGTCCTATTTGAAGGGGGAAACGTGGTATTTCTTGGAGAAGATGTGATCTATTTGGGAGAAATGTGGCATATCTGGAAGAAAATGTCCTCTTTTGGGGATAAAAGATGTATTTGTGGGTGAAAAGGTCCTATTTGAAGGGGGAAAGCTGGTAATTCTATGAGAAGATGTGATCTATTTGGGAGAAATGTCGCCTTTCTGGCAGAAACTGTCCTATTTTGGGGATAAAAGTGGTATTTGTGGGTGATAAGGTCCTATACGAAGGGGGAAACCTGGTATTTCTTGGAGAAGATGTGATATATTTGGGAGAAATGTGGCATGTCTGGAAGAAACTGTCCTATTTGGGGGATAAAACAGGTATTTCTTGGAGAAAAGGTCTTATTTGAAGGGGGAAAGCTGGTATTTCTTGGAGAAGATGTGATCTATTTGGGAGAAATGTGGCCTTTCTGGAAGAAAATGTCCAATTTGGGGGGAGAAGGCTGGTAGTTTTCGGCGAGAAGGTCCTATCTGAAGGGGGAAACGTGGTATTTCTTGGAGAAGATGTTCTATATTTGGGAGAAATGTGGCATTTCTGGAAGAAAATGTCCAATTTGGGGGGAGAAGGCTGGCAGTTTTGGGTGAGAAGGTCATAGTTCAGGAGGAATCCTGGCATTTCTTGGAGAAGATGTGATATATTTGGGAGAAATGTGGCATGTCAGGAAGAAACTGTCCTCTTTTGGGGATAAAAGAGGTATTTGTGGGTGAAAAGGTCCTATTTGAAGGGGGAACCCTGGTATTTCTTGGAGAAGATGTGATATATTTGGGAGAAATGTGGCATTTCTGGAAGAAACTGTCCAATTTTGGGGATAAAAGAGGTATATGTGGGTGAAAAGGTCCTATTTGAAGGGGGAAAGCTGGTATTTCTTGGAGAAGATGTGATCTATTTGGGAGAAATGTGGCATTTCTTGAAGAAACTGTCCTCTTTTGGGGATAAAACAGGTACTTGTGGGTGAAAAGGTCCTATTTGAAGGGGGAAACCTGGTATTTCTTGGTGAAGATGTGGTATATTTGGAAGAAATGTGGCATTTCTGGAAGAAACTGTCCTCTTTTGGGGATAAAAGAGGTATTTGTGGGTGAAAAGTTCCAGTTTGAAGGGGGAAAGCTGGTATTTCTTGGAGAAGATGTGATCTATTTGGGAGAAATATGGCATTTCTGGAAGAAACTGTCCTATTTTGGTGATAATAGAGGTATTTGTGGGTGAAAAGGTCCTATTTGAAGGGGGAAACCTGGTATTTCTTGGAGAAGAGGTGATATATTTGGGAGAAATCTGGCATGTCTGGAAGAAACTGTCCTCTTTTGGGGATCAAACAGGTATTTGTGGTTGAAAAGGTCCTTTTTGAAGGGGGAACCCTGGTATTTCTTGGAGAAGATGTGATATATTTGGGAGAAATGTGGCATTTCTGGAAGAAACTGTCCTCTTTTGGGGATAAAAGAGGCATTTGTGGGTGAAAAGGTCCTATTTGAAGGGGGAAAGCTGGTATTTCTTGGAGAACATGTGATCAATTTGGGAGAAATGTGGCATGTCTGGAAGAAACTGTCCTCTTTTGGGGATAAAACAGGTATTTGTGGGAGAAAAGGTCCTATTTGAAGGGGGAAAGCTAGTATTTCTTGGAGAAGATGTGATGTATTTGGGAGAAATGTGGCCTTTCTGGAAGAAAATGTCCAATTTGGGGGGAGAAGGCTGGTAGTTTTCGGTGAGACGCTCCTATTTCAGGATGAATCCTGGTATTTCTTGGAGAAGATGTGATATATTTGGGAGAAATCTGGCCTTTCTGGAAGAAAATGTCCAATTTGGGGGGAGAAGGCTGGTAGTTTTGGGTGAGAAGGTCCTATTTCAGGAGGAATCCTGGTATTTCTTGGAGAAGATGTGATATATTTGGGAGAAATGTGGCATTTCTGGAAGAAACTGTCCTCTTTTGGGGATAAAAGAGGTATTTGTGGGTGAAAAGGTCCTATTTGAAGGGGGAAACCTGGTATTTCTTGGAGAAGATGTGATATATTTGGGAGAAATGTGGCATGTCAGGAAGAAACTGTCCTCTTTTGGGGATAAAAGAGGTATTTGTGGGTGAAAAGGTCCTATTTGAAGGGGGAAAGCTGGTATTTCTTGGAGAAGATGTGGTATATTTGGGAGAAATCTGTCATTTCTGGAAGAAACTGTCCTCTTTTGGGGATAAAAGAGGTATTTATGGGTGAAAACGTTGTATTTGAAGGGGGAAACCTGTTATTTCTTGGAGAAGATGTGATATATTTTGGAGAAATGTGGCATTTCTGGAAGAAACTGTCCTCTTTTGGGGATAAAAGAGGTATTTGTGGGTGAAAAGTTCCTATTTGAAGGGGGAAAGCTGGTATTTCTTGGAGAAGATGTGATATATTTGGGAGAAATCAGGCATTTCTGGAAGAAACTGTCCTCTTTTGGGGATAAAACAGGTATTTGTGGGTGATAAGGTCCTATTTGAAGGGGGAAACGTGGTATTTCTTGGAGAAGATGTGATATATTTGGGAGAAATGTGGCATTTCTGGAAGAAACTGTCCTCTTTTGGGGATAAAAGAGGTATTTGTGGGTGAAAAGGTTCTATTTGAAGGGGGAAAGCTGGTATTTTTTGGAGAAGTGGTGATATATTTGGGAGAAATGTGGCATGTCTGGAAGAAACTGTCCTCTTTTGGGGATAAAACAGGTATTTGTGGGTGATAAGGTCCTATTTGAAGGGGGAAACGTGGTATTTCTTGGAGAAGATGTGATATATTTGGGAGAAATGTGGCATTTCTGGAAGAAACTGTCCTCTTATGGGGATAGAACAGGTATTTGTGGGTGAAAAGTTCCTATTTCCAGGGGAAAACCTGGTATTTCTTGGAGAAGATGTGATATATTTGGGAGAAATATGGCATGTCTGGAAGAAACTGTCCTATTTGGGGGGAGAAGGGTGGTATTTGCGGGAGAAAAGTTCCTATTTCAGGAGGAATCCTGGTATTTCTTGGAGGAGATGTGATATGTTAGGGAGAAATGTGGCATTTCTGGAAAAAACTGTCCTCTTTTGGGGATAAAAGAGGTATTTGTGGGTGAAAAGGTCCTATTTGAAGGGGGAAACGTGGTATTTCTTGGAGAAGATGTGATATATTTGGGAGAAATGTGGCATTTCTGGAAGAAACTGTCCTCTTTTGGGGATAAAAGAGGTATTTGTGGGTGAAAAGGTCCTATTTGAAGGGGGAAACGTGGTATTTCTTGGAGAAGATGTGATATATTTGGGAGAAATGTGGCATTTCTGGAAGAAACTGTCCTCTTTTGGGGATAAAAGAGGTATTTGTGGGTGAAAAGGTTCTATTTGAAGGGGGAAAGCTGGTATTTTTTGGAGAAGTGGTGATATATTTGGGAGAAATGTGGCATGTCTGGAAGAAACTGTCCTCTTTTGGGGATAAAACAGGTATTTGTGGGTGATAAGGTCCTATTTGAAGGGGGAAACGTGGTATTTCTTGGAGAAGATGTGATATATTTGGGAGAAATGTGGCATTTCTGGAAGAAACTGTCCTCTTATGGGGATAGAACAGGTATTTGTGGGTGAAAAGTTCCTATTTCCAGGGGAAAACCTGGTATTTCTTGGAGAAGATGTGATATATTTGGGAGAAATGTGGCATGTCTGGAAGAAAATGTCCTGTTTGGGGGGAGAAGGGAGGTATTTGTGGGAGAAAAGTTCCTATTTCAGGAGGAATCCTGGTATTTCTTCGAGGAGATGTGATATGTTTGGGAGAAATGTGGCATGTCTGGAAGAAACTGTCCTCTTTTGGGGATAAAAGATGTATTTGTGGGTGAAAAGTTCCTATTTGAAGGGGGAAACCTGGTATTTCTTGGAGAAGATGTGATGTATTTGGGAGAAATCAGGCATTTCTGGAAGAAACTGTCCTATTTTGGGGATAAAAGAATTTTTTGTGGCTGAAAAGGTCCTATTTGAAGGGGGAAAGCTGGAATTTCTTGGAGAAGATGTGATATGTTTGGGAGAAATGTGGCCCTTCTGGCAGAAACTGTCCTATTTTGGGGATAAAAGTGGTATTTGTGGGTGAAAAGGTCCTATTTGAAGGGGGAAAGCTGGTATTTCTTGGAGAAGAAGTGATATGTTTGGGAGAAATGTGGCATTTCTTGGAGAAACTGTCCTCTTTTGGGGATAAAAGAGGTATTTGTGGGTGAAAAGGTCCTATTTGAAGGGGGAAAGCTGGTATTTCTTGGAGAAGATGTGATATATTTGGGAGAAATGTGGCATGTCAGGAAGAAACTGTCCTCTTTTGGGGATAAAAGAGGTATTTGTGGGTGAAAAGTTCCTATTTGAAGGGGGAAACCTGGTATTTCTTGGAGAAGATGTGGTATATTTGGGAGAAATGTGGCATGTCTGGAAGAAACTGTCCTCTTTTGGGGATAAAAGAGGTATTTGTGGGTGAAAAGGTCGTATTTGAAGGGGGAAACCTGGTATTTCTTGGAGAAGATGTGATATATTTGGGAGAAATCTGGCATTTCTGGAAGAAACTGTCCTCTTTTGGGGATAAAACAGGTATTTGTGGGTGAAAAGGTCGTATTTGAAGGGGGAAACCTGGTATTTCTTGGAGAAGATGTGATATATTTGGGAGAAATGTGGCATGTCTGGAAGAAACTGTCCTATTTTGGGGATACAAGAGGTATTTGTGGGTGAAAAGGTCCTATTTGAAGGGGGAAAGCTGGTATTTCTTGGAGAAGATGTGATATATTTGGGAGAAATGTGGCATGTCTGGAAGAAACTGTCCTATTTTGGGGATAAAACAGGTATTTGTGGGAGAAAAGGTCCAATTTGAAGGGGGAAAGCCGGTATTTCTTGGAGAAGATGTGATCTATTTAGGAGAAATGTGGCATTTCTGTGTGAAAATGTCCAATTTGGGGAGAGAAGGCTGGTAGTTTTCGGTGAGAAGGTCCTATTTCAGGATGAATCCTGGTATTTCTTGGAGAAGATGTGATATATTTGGGAGAAATGTGGCCTTTCTGGAAGAAAATGTCCAATTTGGGGGGAGAAGGCTGGTAGTTTTGGGTGAGAAGGTCCTATTTCAGGAGGAATCCTGGTATTTCTTGGAGAAGATGTGATATATTTGGGAGAAATGTGGCATTTCTGGAAGAAAATGTCCTCTTTTGGGGATAAAAGAGGTATTAGTGGTTGAAAAGGTCCTATTTGAAGGGGGAAAGCTGGTATTTCTTGGAGAAGATGATATATATTTGGGAGAAATGTGGCCTTTCTGGAAGAAACTGTCCACATTTGGGGATAAAAGAGGTATTTCATGGAGAAATGGTCCTATTTCCAGGGGGAAACCTGGTATTTCTTGGAGGAGTTGTGATATATTTGGGAGAAATGTGGCATTTCTGGAAGAAACTGTCCTCTTTTGGGGATAAATGAGGTATTTGTGGGAGGAAAGGTCCTATTTGAAGGGGGAACCCTGGTATTTCTTGGAGAAGATGTGATATATTTGGGAGAAATGTGGCATGTCTGGAAAAAACTGTCCTCTTTTGGGGATAAAAGAGGTATTTGTGGGTGAGAAGGTCCTATTTGAAGGGGGAAACGTGGTGTTTCTTGGAGAAGATGTGATATATTTGGGAGAAATGTGGCATTCTTGGAAGAAACTGTCCTCTTTTGGGGATAAAAGAGGTTTTTTTGGGGAACAGGTCCTATTTGAAGGGGGAAAGCTGGTATTTCTTGGAGAAGATGTCATCTATTTGGGAGAAATGTGGCATTTCTGGAAGAAACTGTCCTCTTATGGGGATAGAACAGGTATTTGGGGTGAAAAGGTCCAATTTGAAGGGGGAAAGCTGGTATTTCATGGAGAAGATGTGATCTATTTGGGAGAAATGTGGCCTTTCTGGAAGAAAATGTCCAATTTGGGGGATAAAAGAGGTATTTGTGGGTGAAAAGTTCCTATTTGAAGGGGGAAAGCTGGTATTTCTTGGAGAAGATGTGATATTTTTGGAGAAATGTGGCATTTCTGGAAGAAAGTGTCCTGTTTTGGGGATAAAACAGGTATTTGTGGGTGAAAAGGTCCTATTTGAAGGGGGAAAGCTGGTATTTCTTGAAGGAGATGTGATATATTAGGGAGAAATGTGGCCTTTCTGGAAGAAACTGTCCTCTTTTGGGGATAAAAGAGGTATTTGTGGGTGATAAGGTCCTATTTGAAGGGGGAAACCTGGTATTTCTTGGAGAAGATGTGATATATTTGGGAGAAATGTGGCATGTCTGGAAGAAACTGTCCTATTTGAGGGATAAAAGAGGTATTTGTGGGTGAAAAGGTCCTATTTGAAGGGGGAAACCTGGTATTTCTTGGAGAAGATGTGATATATTTGGGAGAAATCAGGCATTTCTGGAAGAAACTGTCCTGTTTGGGGATAAAAGAATTTTTTGTGGGTGAAAAGGTCCTATTTGAAGGGGGAAAGCTGGTAATTCTATGAGAAGAAGTGATATGTTTGGGAGAAATGTGGCCTTTCTGGCAGAAACTGTCCTCTTTTGGGGATAAAAGAGGTATTTGTGGGTGAAAAGGTCCAATTTGAAGGGGGAAAGCTGGTAATTCTATGAGAAGATGTGATATATTTGGGAGAAATGTGGCATGTCAGGAAGAAACTGTCCTCTTTTGGGGATAAAAGAGGTATTTGTGGGTGAAAAGGTCCTATTTGAAGGGGGAACCCTGGTATTTCTTGGAGAAGATGTGATATATTTGGGAGAAATGTGGCATTTCTGGAAGAAACTGTCCAATTTTGGGGATAAAAGAGGTATATGTGGGTGAAAAGGTCCTATTTGAAGGGGGAAAGCTGGTATTTCTTGGAGAAGATGTGATCTATTTGGGAGAAATGTGGCATTTCTTGAAGAAACTGTCCTCTTTTGGGGATAAAACAGGTACTTGTGGGTGAAAAGGTCCTATTTGAAGGGGGAAACCTGGTATTTCTTGGTGAAGATGTGGTATATTTGGAAGAAATGTGGCATTTCTGGAAGAAACTGTCCTCTTTTGGGGATAAAAGAGGTATTTGTGGGTGAAAAGTTCCAGTTTGAAGGGGGAAAGCTGGTATTTCTTGGAGAAGATGTGATCTATTTGGGAGAAATATGGCATTTCTGGAAGAAACTGTCCTATTTTGGTGATAATAGAGGTATTTGTGGGTGAAAAGGTCCTATTTGAAGGGGGAAACCTGGTATTTCTTGGAGAAGAGGTGATATATTTGGGAGAAATCTGGCATGTCTGGAAGAAACTGTCCTCTTTTGGGGATCAAACAGGTATTTGTGGTTGAAAAGGTCCTTTTTGAAGGGGGAACCCTGGTATTTCTTGGAGAAGATGTGATATATTTGGGAGAAATGTGGCATTTCTGGAAGAAACTGTCCTCTTTTGGGGATAAAAGAGGCATTTGTGGGTGAAAAGGTCCTATTTGAAGGGGGAAACCTGGTATTTCTTGGAGAACATGTGATCAATTTGGGAGAAATGTGGCATGTCTGGAAGAAACTGTCCTCTTTTGGGGATAAAACAGGTATTTGTGGGAGAAAAGGTCCTATTTGAAGGGGGAAAGCTAGTATTTCTTGGAGAAGATGTGATGTATTTGGGAGAAATGTGGCCTTTCTGGAAGAAAATGTCCAATTTGGGGGGAGAAGGCTGGTAGTTTTCGGTGAGACGCTCCTATTTCAGGATGAATCCTGGTATTTCTTGGAGAAGATGTGATATATTTGGGAGAAATCTGGCCTTTCTGGAAGAAAATGTCCAATTTGGGGGGAGAAGGCTGGTAGTTTTGGGTGAGAAGGTCCTATTTCAGGAGGAATCCTGGTATTTCTTGGAGAAGATGTGATATATTTGGGAGAAATGTGGCATGTCTGGAAGAAAATGTCCTATTTGGGGGGAGAAGGGTTGTATTTGTGGGAGAAAAGTTCCTTTTTCAGGAGGAATCCTGGTATTTCTTGGAGGAGATGTGATATGTTTGGGAGAAATGTGCCATTCCTGGAAGAAACTGTCCTATTTTGGGGATAAAAGAGGTATTTGTGGGTGATAAGGTCCTATTTGAAGGGGCAAACCTGGTATATCTTGGAGAAGATGTGATATATTTGGGAGAAATCTGGCATTCCTGGAAGAAACTGTCCACTTTTGGGGATAAAAGAGGTATTTGTGGGTGAAAAGGTCCTATTTGAAGGGGGAAACGTGGAATTTCTTGGAGAAGATGTGATATATTTGGGAGAAATGTGGCATTTCTGGAAGAAACTGTCCTCTTATGGGGATAAAACAAGTATTTGTGGGTGAAAAGGTCCTATTTGAAGGGGGAAAGCTGGTATTTGTGGGAGAAGATGTCATCTATTTGGGAGAAATGTGGCATTTCTGGAAGAAACTGTCCTCTTTTGGGGATAAAAGAGGTATTTGTGGGTGAAAAGGTCCTATTTGAAGGGGGAAACCTGGTATTTCTTGGAGAAGATGTGATATGTTTGGGAGAAATGTGGCCTTTCTGGCAGAAACTGTCCTATTGTGGGGATAAAAGAGGTATTTGTGGGTGAAAAGGTCCTATTTGAAGTGTGAAAGCTGGTATTTCTTGGAGAAGATGTGATCTATTTGGGAGAAATGTGGCATTTCTGGAAGAAACTGTCCTATTTGGGGGAGAAGCCTGCTATTAGTTGGTGAAAAGGTCCTATTTGAAGGGGGAAACCTGGTATTTCTTGGAGAAGATGTGATATATTTGGGAGAAATGTGGCATTTCTGGAAGAAACTGTCCTATTTTGGGGATAAAACAGGTATTTGTGGGTGAAAAGGTCCTATTTGAAGGGGGAAACCTGGTATTTCTTGGAGAAGATGTGATATGTTTGGGAGAAATGTGGCATTTCTGGAAGAAACTGTCCTATTTGGGGGGAGAAGGCTGGTATTTGTGGGAGAAAAGGTCCTATTTGAAGGGGGAAAGCTGGTATTTCTTGGAGAAGATGTGATCTATTTGGGAGAAATGTGGCATTTCTGGAAGAAACTGTCCTCTTTTGGGGATAAAAGAGGTATTTGTGGGTGAAAAGGTCCTATTTGAAGGGGGAAACCTGTTATTTCATGGAGAAGATGTGATATATTTGGGAGAAATGTGGCATTTCTGGAAGAAACTGTCCTCTTTTGGGGATCAAAGAGGTATTTGTGGGTGAAAAGTTCCTATTTGAAGGGGGAAACCTGGTATTTCTTGGAGAAGATGTGATATATTTGGGAGAAATGTGGCATGTCTGGAAGAAAATGTCCTTTTTGGGGGAGAACGGAGGTAATTGTGGGAGAAAAGTTCCTATTTCTCCAGGAATCCTGGTATTTCTTGGAGGAGATGTGATATGTTTGGGAGAAATGTGGCATTTCTGGAAGAAACTGTCCTCTTTTGGGGATAAAAGAGGTATTTGTGGGTGAAAAGGTCCTATTTGAAGGGGGAAACGTGGAATTTCTTGGAAAAGATGTGATATATTTGGGAGAAATATGGCATTTCTGGAACAAACTGTCCTCTTTTGGGGATAAAACAGGTATTTGTGGGTGAAAAGGTCCTATTTGAAGGGGGAAAGCTGGTATTTCTTGGAGAAGATGTGATCTATTTGGGAGAAATGTGGCCTTTCTGGAAGAAACTGTCCTATTTTGGGGATACAAGAGGTATTTGTGTGTGATAAGGTCCTATTTGAAGGGGGAAACCTGGCATTTCTTGGAGAAGATGTGATCTATTTGGGAGAAATCTGGCATTCCTGGAAGAAACTGTCCTCTTTTGGGGATAAAACAGACATTTGTGGGTGAAAAGGTCCTATTTGAAGGGGGAAACGTGGTATTTCTTGGAGAAGATGTGATATATTTGGGAGAAATGTGGCATGTCTGGAAGAAACTGTCCAATTTAGGGGATAAAAGAGGTATTTGTGGGTGAAAAGGTCCTATTTGAAGGGGGAAACGTGGTATTTCTTGGAGAAGATGTGATCTATTTGGGAGAAATGTGGCATATCTGGAAGAAAATGTCCTCTTTTGGGGATAAAAGATGTATTTGTGGGTGAAAAGGTCCTATTTGAAGGGGGAAAGCTGGTAATTCTATGAGAAGATGTGATCTATTTGGGAGAAATGTCGCCTTTCTGGCAGAAACTGTCCTATTTTGGGGATAAAAGTGGTATTTGTGGGTGATACGGTCCTATACGAAGGGGGAAACCTGGTATTTCTTGGAGAAGATGTGATATATTTGGGAGAAATGTGGCATGTCTGGAAGAAACTGTCCTATTTGGGGGATAAAACAGGTATTTCTTGGAGAAAAGGTCTTATTTGAAGGGGGAAAGCTGGTATTTCTTGGAGAAGATGTGATCTATTTGGGAGAAATGTGGCCTTTCTGGAAGAAAATGTCCAATTTGGGGGGAGAAGGCTGGTAGTTTTCGGCGAGAAGGTCCTATCTGAAGGGGGAAACGTGGTATTTCTTGGAGAAGATGTTCTATATTTGGGAGAAATGTGGCATTTCTGGAAGAAAATGTCCAATTTGGGGGGAGAAGGCTGGCAGTTTTGGGTGAGAAGGTCATAGTTCAGGAGGAATCCTGGCATTTCTTGGAGAAGATGTGATATATTTGGGAGAAATGTGGCATGTCAGGAAGAAACTGTCCTCTTTTGGGGATAAAAGAGGTATTTGTGGGTGAAAAGGTCCTATTTGAAGGGGGAACCCTGGTATTTCTTGGAGAAGATGTGATATATTTGGGAGAAATGTGGCATTTCTGGAAGAAACTGTCCAATTTTGGGGATAAAAGAGGTATATGTGGGTGAAAAGGTCCTATTTGAAGGGGGAAAGCTGGTATTTCTTGGAGAAGATGTGATCTATTTGGGAGAAATGTGGCATTTCTTGAAGAAACTGTCCTCTTTTGGGGATAAAACAGGTACTTGTGGGTGAAAAGGTCCTATTTGAAGGGGGAAACCTGGTATTTCTTGGTGAAGATGTGGTATATTTGGAAGAAATGTGGCATTTCTGGAAGAAACTGTCCTCTTTTGGGGATAAAAGAGGTATTTGTGGGTGAAAAGTTCCAGTTTGAAGGGGGAAAGCTGGTATTTCTTGGAGAAGATGTGATCTATTTGGGAGAAATATGGCATTTCTGGAAGAAACTGTCCTATTTTGGTGATAATAGAGGTATTTGTGGGTGAAAAGGTCCTATTTGAAGGGGGAAACCTGGTATTTCTTGGAGAAGAGGTGATATATTTGGGAGAAATCTGGCATGTCTGGAAGAAACTGTCCTCTTTTGGGGATCAAACAGGTATTTGTGGTTGAAAAGGTCCTTTTTGAAGGGGGAACCCTGGTATTTCTTGGAGAAGATGTGATATATTTGGGAGAAATGTGGCATTTCTGGAAGAAACTGTCCTCTTTTGGGGATAAAAGAGGCATTTGTGGGTGAAAAGGTCCTATTTGAAGGGGGAAACCTGGTATTTCTTGGAGAACATGTGATCAATTTGGGAGAAATGTGGCATGTCTGGAAGAAACTGTCCTCTTTTGGGGATAAAACAGGTATTTGTGGGAGAAAAGGTCCTATTTGAAGGGGGAAAGCTAGTATTTCTTGGAGAAGATGTGATGTATTTGGGAGAAATGTGGCCTTTCTGGAAGAAAATGTCCAATTTGGGGGGAGAAGGCTGGTAGTTTTCGGTGAGACGCTCCTATTTCAGGATGAATCCTGGTATTTCTTGGAGAAGATGTGATATATTTGGGAGAAATCTGGCCTTTCTGGAAGAAAATGTCCAATTTGGGGGGAGAAGGCTGGTAGTTTTGGGTGAGAAGGTCCTATTTCAGGAGGAATCCTGGTATTTCTTGGAGAAGATGTGATATATTTGGGAGAAATGTGGCATGTCTGGAAGAAAATGTCCTATTTGGGGGGAGAAGGGTTGTATTTGTGGGAGAAAAGTTCCTTTTTCAGGAGGAATCCTGGTATTTCTTGGAGGAGATGTGATATGTTTGGGAGAAATGTGCCATTCCTGGAAGAAACTGTCCTATTTTGGGGATAAAAGAGGTATTTGTGGGTGATAAGGTCCTATTTGAAGGGGCAAACCTGGTATATCTTGGAGAAGATGTGATATATTTGGGAGAAATCTGGCATTCCTGGAAGAAACTGTCCACTTTTGGGGATAAAAGAGGTATTTGTGGGTGAAAAGGTCCTATTTGAAGGGGGAAACGTGGAATTTCTTGGAGAAGATGTGATATATTTGGGAGAAATGTGGCATTTCTGGAAGAAACTGTCCTCTTATGGGGATAAAACAAGTATTTGTGGGTGAAAAGGTCCTATTTGAAGGGGGAAAGCTGGTATTTGTGGGAGAAGATGTCATCTATTTTGGAGAAATGTGGCATTTCTGGAAGAAACTGTCCTCTTTTGGGGATAAAAGAGGTATTTGTGGGTGAAAAGGTCCTATTTGAAGGGGGAAACCTGGTATTTCTTGGAGAAGATGTGATATGTTTGGGAGAAATGTGGCCTTTCTGGCAGAAACTGTCCTATTGTGGGGATAAAAGAGGTATTTGTGGGTGAAAAGGTCCTATTTGAAGTGTGAAAGCTGGTATTTCTTGGAGAAGATGTGATCTATTTGGGAGAAATGTGGCATTTCTGGAAGAAACTGTCCTATTTGGGGGAGAAGCCTGCTATTAGTTGGTGAAAAGGTCCTATTTGAAGGGGGAAACCTGGTATTTCTTGGAGAAGATGTGATATATTTGGGAGAAATGTGGCATTTCTGGAAGAAACTGTCCTATTTTGGGGATAAAACAGGTATTTGTGGGTGAAAAGGTCCTATTTGAAGGGGGAAACCTGGTATTTCTTGGAGAAGATGTGATATGTTTGGGAGAAATGTGGCATTTCTGGAAGAAACTGTCCTATTTGGGGGGAGAAGGCTGGTATTTGTGGGAGAAAAGGTCCTATTTGAAGGGGGAAAGCTGGTATTTCTTGGAGAAGATGTGATCTATTTGGGAGAAATGTGGCATTTCTGGAAGAAACTGTCCTCTTTTGGGGATAAAAGAGGTATTTGTGGGTGAAAAGGTCCTATTTGAAGGGGGAAACCTGTTATTTCATGGAGAAGATGTGATATATTTGGGAGAAATGTGGCATTTCTGGAAGAAACTGTCCTATTTTGGGGATCAAAGAGGTATTTGTGGGTGAAAAGTTCCTATTTGAAGGGGGAAACCTGGTATTTCTTGGAGAAGATGTGATATATTTGGGAGAAATGTGGCATGTCTGGAAGAAAATGTCCTTTTTGGGGGAGAACGGAGGTAATTGTGGGAGAAAAGTTCCTATTTCTCCAGGAATCCTGGTATTTCTTGGAGGAGATGTGATATGTTTGGGAGAAATGTGGCATTTCTGGAAGAAACTGTCCTCTTTTGGGGATAAAAGAGGTATTTGTGGGTGAAAAGGTCCTATTTGAAGGGGGAAACGTGGAATTTCTTGGAAAAGATGTGATATATTTGGGAGAAATATGGCATTTCTGGAACAAACTGTCCTCTTTTGGGGATAAAACAGGTATTTGTGGGTGAAAAGGTCCTATTTGAAGGGGGAAAGCTGGTATTTCTTGGAGAAGATGTGATCTATTTGGGAGAAATGTGGCCTTTCTGGAAGAAACTGTCCTATTTTGGGGATACAAGAGGTATTTGTGTGTGATAAGGTCCTATTTGAAGGGGGAAACCTGGCATTTCTTGGAGAAGATGTGATCTATTTGGGAGAAATCTGGCATTCCTGGAAGAAACTGTCCTCTTTTGGGGATAAAACAGACATTTGTGGGTGAAAAGGTCCTATTTGAAGGGGGAAACGTGGTATTTCTTGGAGAAGATGTGATATATTTGGGAGAAATGTGGCATGTCTGGAAGAAACTGTCCAATTTAGGGGATAAAAGAGGTATTTGTGGGTGAAAAGGTCCTATTTGAAGGGGGAAACGTGGTATTTCTTGGAGAAGATGTGATCTATTTGGGAGAAATGTGGCATATCTGGAAGAAAATGTCCTCTTTTGGGGATAAAAGATGTATTTGTGGGTGAAAAGGTCCTATTTGAAGGGGGAAAGCTGGTAATTCTATGAGAAGATGTGATCTATTTGGGAGAAATGTCGCCTTTCTGGCAGAAACTGTCCTATTTTGGGGATAAAAGTGGTATTTGTGGGTGATAAGGTCCTATACGAAGGGGGAAACCTGGTATTTCTTGGAGAAGATGTGATATATTTGGGAGAAATGTGGCATGTCTGGAAGAAACTGTCCTATTTGGGGGATAAAACAGGTATTTCTTGGAGAAAAGGTCTTATTTGAAGGGGGAAAGCTGGTATTTCTTGGAGAAGATGTGATCTATTTGGGAGAAATGTGGCCTTTCTGGAAGAAAATGTCCAATTTGGGGGGAGAAGGCTGGTAGTTTTCGGCGAGAAGGTCCTATCTGAAGGGGGAAACGTGGTATTTCTTGGAGAAGATGTTCTATATTTGGGAGAAATGTGGCATTTCTGGAAGAAAATGTCCAATTTGGGGGGAGAAGGCTGGCAGTTTTGGGTGAGAAGGTCATAGTTCAGGAGGAATCCTGGCATTTCTTGGAGAAGATGTGATATATTTGGGAGAAATGTGGCATTTCTGGAAGAAACTGTCCTCTTTTGGGGATAAAAGAGGTATTAGTGGTTGAAAAGGTCCTATTTGAAGGGGGAAACCTGGTATTTGAGGGAGAAGATGTGATATATTTGGGAGAAATGTGGCATTTCTGGAAGAAAATGTCCTCTTTTGGGGATAAAAGAGGTATTTCATGGAGAAAAGTTCCTCATTCAACGGGGATACCTGATATATCTTGAAGGAGATGTGATATATTTGGGAGAAATGTGGTATTTCTGGAAGAAACTGTCCTCTTTTGGGGATAAAAGAGGTATTTGTGGGAGAAAGGGTCCTATTTGAAGGGGGAACCCTGGTATTTCTTGGAGAAGATGTGATATATTTGGGAGAAATGTGGCATGTCTGGAAGAAACTGTCCTCTTTTGGGGATAAAACAGGTATTTGTGGGTGAAAAGGTCCTATTTCCAGGGGAAAACCTGGTATTTCTTGGAGAAGATGTGATATATTTGGGAGAAATGTGGCATGTCTGGAAGAAAATGTCCTATCTGGGGGGAGAAGTGTGGTATTTGAGGAAGAAAAGTTCCTATTTCAGGAGGAATCCTGGTATTTCTTGGAGGAGATGTGATATATTTGGGAGAAATGTGGCATTTCTGGAAGAAACTGTTCTATTTTGGGGATAAAATAGGTATTTGCGGGTGAAAAGGTCCTATTTGAAGGGGGAAACCTGGTATTTCTTGGAGAAGATGTGTTATGTTTGGGGGAAATATGGCATTTCTGGGAGAAACTGTCCTATTTTGGGGATAAAAGAGGTATTTGTGGGTGAAAAGGTCCTATTTGAAGGGAGAAAGCTGGTAATTCTATGAGAAGATGTGATATATTTGGGAGAAATGTGGCATGTCTGGATGAAACTGTCCTCTTTTGGGGATAAAAGAGGTATTTGTGGGTGAAAAGGTCCTATTTGAAGGGGGAAAGCTGGTATTTCTTGAAGGAGATGTGATCTATTTGGGAGAAATGTGGCATGTCTGGAAGAAACTGTCCTCTTTTGGGGATAAAAGAGGTATTTGTGGGTGAAAAGGTCCTATTTGAAGGGGGAAACCTGGTATTTCTTGGAGAAGATGTGATATATTTGGGAGAAATCAGGCATTTCTGGCAGAAACTGTCCTCTTTTGGGGATAAAAGAATTTTTTGTGGGTGAAAAGGTCCTATTTGAAGGGGGAAACCTGGTATTTCTTGGAGAAGATGTGATATGTTTGGGAGAAATGTGGCCTTTCTGGCAGAAACTGTCCTCTTTTGGGGATAAAAGTGGTATTTCTGGGTGATAAGGTCCTATACGAAGGGGGAAACCAGGTATTTCTTGGAGAAGATGTGATCTATTTGGGAGAAATGTGGCATTTCTGGACGTAACTGTCCTCTTTTGGGGATAAAAGAGGTATTTGTGGGTGATAAGGTCCTATTTGAAGGGGGAAAGCTGGTATATCTTGGAGAAGATGTGATATATTTGGGAGAAATGTGGCATTTCTGGAAGAAACTGTTCTATTTTGGGGATAAAAGAGGTATTTGTGGGTGAAAAGGTCCTATTTGAAGGGGGAAAGCTGGTATTTCTTGGAGAAGATGTGATATTTTTGGGAGAAACCTGGCATTTATGGAAGAAACTGTCCTATTTTGGGGATAAAAGAGGTATTTGTGGGTGAAAAGGTCCTATTTGAAGGGGGAAAGCTGGTATTTCTTGGAGAAGATGTGATATATTTGGGAGAAATGTGCCATGTCTGGAAGAAACTGTCCTCTTTTGGGGATAAAACAGGTATTTGTGGGTGAAAAGGTCCTATTTGAAGGGGGAAACCTGGTATTTCTTGGAGAAGATGTGATATGTTTGGGAGAAATGTGGCCTTTCTGGCAGAAACTGTCCTCTTTTGGGGATATAACAGGTATTTGTGGGTGAAAAGGTCTTATTTGAAGGGGGATACCTGGTATTTCTTGGAGAAGATATGATATATTTGGGAGAAATGTGGCATTTCTGGAAGAAACAGTTCTATTTTGGGGATAAAACAGGTATTTGTGGGTGAAAATGTCCAATTTCCAGGGGGAAAGCTGGTATTTCTTGGAGAAGATGTGATGTATTTGGGAGAAATCTGGCATTTCTGGAAGAAACTGTCCTCTTTAGGGGATAAAAGAGGTATTTGTGAGAGAAAAGGTCCTATGTCAAGGGGTAAAGCTGGATGTTCTTGCAGGAGATGTGATATATATTGGAGAAATGTGGCATTTCTGGAAGAAACTGTCCTATTTGGGGGATAAAAGAGGTATTTGTGGGTGAAAAAGTCCTATTTGAAGGGGGAAACCTGGTATTTCTTGGAGAAGATGTGATATATTTGGGAGAAATGTGGCCTTTCTGGAAGAAACTGTCCTATTTGAGTGATAAAAGAGGTATTTGTGGGTGAAAAGGTCCTGTTTGAAGGGGGAAAGCTGGTAGTTTTACCTCTTTTATCCCCAAAATAGAACAGTTTCTTCCAGAAAGGCCACATTTCTCAAAAAAGTATCACTTCTTCTCCAAGAAATACCAGCTTTCCCCCTTCAAATAGGACCGTTTCACCCACAAATACCTCTTTTATCCCCAAAATAGTACATTTTCTGCCATACATGCCATATTTCTCCCAAATATATCACATCTTCTCCATGAAATACCAGCTTTCCCCCTTCAAATAGGACCTTTTTAACCAAAAATACCTGTTTCATCCCCAAAAGAGGACAGTTTCTTCCAGGAATGCCACATTTCTCCCAAATATATCTCATCTTCACCAAGAAATACCAGGTTTCCCCCTTCAAATAGGACCTTTTCTCCCACAAATACCTGTATTATCCCTCAAATAGGACATTTTCTTCCAGAAATGCCACACTTCTCACAAATATATCACATCTTCTCCAAGAAATACCAGGTTTCCCCCTTGTAATAGGACCTTTTCACCCACAAATACCTCTTTTATCCCCAAAAGAGGACAGTTTCTTCCAGAAATGCCACATTTCTCCCAAATATATCACATCTTCTCCAAGAAATACCAGGTTTCCCCCTTCAAATAGGGCCTTTTCACCCAGAAATACCAGTTTTATCCCCAAAATAGAACAGTTTCTTCCAGTAAGGCCACATCTCTCTCAAATATATCACATCTTCTCCAAGAAATACCAGGTTTCCCCCTTCAAATAGGACCTTTTCACCCACAAATACCTCTTTTATCCCCAAGAGAGGACAGTTTCTCCCAGAAATGCCACATTTCTCCCAAATATATCACATCTTCTCCAAGAAATACCACGTTTCCCCCTTCAAATAGGACCTTATCACCCACAAATACCACTTTTATCCCCAAAATAGGACAGTTTCTGCCAGAAAGGCCACATTTCTCCCAAACATATCACATCTTCTCCAAGAAATACCAGCTTTCCCCCTTCAAATAGGACCTTTTCACCCACAAATACCTCTTTTATCCCCAAAAGAGGACAGTTTCTTCCAGACATGCCACATTTCTCCCAAATATATCACATCTTCTCCAAGAAATACCAGGATTCCTCCTGAAATAGGACCTTATCTCCCACAAATACCAGCCTTCTCCCCCCAGACAGGACAGTTTCTTCCAGAAATGCCACATTTCTCCCAAAATATATCACATCTTCTCAAAGATATACCAGGTTTCCCCCTTCAAATAGGACCTTTTCACCCACAAATACCTCTTTTATCCCCAAAAGAGGACAGTTTCTTCCAGAAATGCCACATTTCTCCCAAATATATCACATCTCCTCCAAGAAATACCAGGTTTCCCCCTTCAAATAGGACCTTTTCTCCCACAAATACCTGTTTTATCCCCAAAACAGGACACTTTCTTCCAGAAATGCCACATTTCTCCCAAATATATCACGTCTTCTCCAAGAAATACCAGGTTTCCCCCTTCAAATAGGACCTTTTCACCAACGAATACCTCTTTTATCCCCAAAAGAGGACAGTTTCTTCCAGACATGCCACATTTCTCCCAAATAGATCACATCTTCTCCAAGAAATACCAGCTTTCCCCCTTCAAATAGGACCTTTTCACCCACAAATACCTCTTTTATCCCCAAAAGAGGACAGTTTCTCCCAGAAATGCCATATTTCTCCCAAACATAACACATCTTCACCAAGAAATACCAGGTTTCCCCCTTCAAATAGGACCTTTTCACCCACAAATACCTCTTTTATCCCCAAAATAGAACAGTTTCTTCCAGAAATGCCGCATTTCTCCCAAACATATCACATCTCCTCCAAGAAATACCAGGATTCCTCCTGAAATAGGAACTTTTCTTCCTCAAATACCACCCTTCTCCCCCCAAATAGGACATTTTCTTCCAGACATGCCACATTTCTCCCAAATATATCACATCTTCTCCAAGAAATACCAGGTTTCCCCCTGGAAATAGGACCTTTTCACCCACAAATACCTCTTTTATCACTCAAATAGGACAGTTTCTTCCAGAAATGCCACATTTCTCCCAAATATATCACATCTTCTCCAAGAAATGCCAGGATTCCTCCTGAAATATGACCTTCTCACCCACAACTGCCAGCCTTCTCCCCCCAAATTGGACATTTTCTTCCAGAAAGGCCACATTTCTCCCAAATAGATCACATCTTCTCCAAGAAATACCAGGGTTCCCCCTTCAAATAGGAACTTTTCACCCACAAATACCTCTTTTATCCCCAAAAGAGGACAGTTTCTTCCAGAAATGCCACATTTCTCCCAAATATATCACATCTTCTCCAAGAAATACCAGCTTTCCCCCTTCAAATAGGACCTTTTCTCCCACAAATACCTCTTTTATCCCCAAAAGAGGACAGTTTCTTCCAGAAAGGCCACATTTCTCCCAAATATATCACAACTCCTCCAAGAAATACCAGGTTTCCCCCTTGAATTAGGAGCTTTACTCCATGAAATACCTCTTTTATCCCCAAAAGTGGACAGTTTCTTCCAGAAATGCCACATTTCTCCCAAATATATCACATCTTCTCCAAGAAATACCAGGATTCCTCCTGAAATAGGACCTTCTCATCCAAAACTACCAGCCTTCTCCCCACAAATTGGACATTTTCTTCCAGAAAGGCCAGATTTCTCCCAAATATATCACATCTTCTACAAGAAACACCAGGATTCATCCTGAAATTGGAGCTTCTCACCGAAAACTACCAGCCTTCTCCCCCCAAATTGGAGATTTTCTTCCAGAAAGGACATATTTCTCCCAAATAGATCACATCTTCTCCAAGAAATACCAGCTTTCCCCCTTCAAATAGGACCTTTTCACCCACAAATACCTGTTTTATCCCCCAAATAGGACTGTTTCTTCCAGACATGCCACATTTCTCCAAAATATATCACCTCTTCTCCAAGAAATACCAGGTTTCCCCCTTCAAATAGGACCTTTTCACCCACAAATACCTCTTTTATCCCCAAAAGAGGACAGTTTCTTCCAGACATGCCACATTTCTCCCAAATATATCACATCTTCTCCAAGAAATACCAGGGTTCCCCCTTCAATAGGACCTTATCACCCACAAATACCTCTTTTATCCCCAGAAGAGGACATTTTCTTCCAGAAATGCCACATTTCTCCCAAATAGATCACATCTTCTCCAAGAAATACCAGCTTTCCCCCTTCAAATAGGACCTTTTCAACCACTAATACCTCTTTTATCCCAAAAGAGGACAGTTTCTTCCAGAAATGCCTGATTTCTCCCAAATAGATCACATCTTCTCCAAGAAATACCAGGTTTCCCCCTTCAAATGGGACCTTTTCACCCACAAATACCTCTTTTATCCCCAAAAGAGGACAGTTTCTTCCAGACATGCCACATTTCTCCCAAATATATCACATCTTCTCCAAGAAATACCAGCTTTCCCCCTTCAAATAGGACCTTTTCACCCACAAATACCTCTTTTATCCCCAAAAGAGGACAGTTTCTTCCAGAAATGCCTGATTTCTCCCAAATAGATCACATCTTCTCCAAGAAATACCAGGTTTCCCCCTTCAAATGGGACCTTTTCACCCACAAATACCTCTTTTATCCCCAAAAGAGGACAGTTTCTTCCAGACATGCCACATTTCTCCAAAATATATCACATCTTCTCAAAGAAATACCAGAATTCCTCCTGAAAGAGGACCCTTTCTCCCTCATATACCAGCCTTCTCCCCCCAAATAGGACAGTTTCTTCCTGACATGCCACATTTCTCCCAAATATATCGCATCTTCTCCAAGATATACCAGCTTTCCCCCTTCAAATAGGACCTTTTCAACCACTAATTCCACTTTTATCCCCTAAATAGGACAGTTTCTGCCAGAAAGGCCACATTTCTCCCAAACATATCACATCTCCTCCAAGAAATACCAGGATTCCTCCTGAAATAGGAACTTTTCTCCCACAAATACCACCCTTCTCCCCCCAAATAGGACATTTTCTTCCAGACATGCCACATTTCTCCCAAATATATCACATCTTCTCCAAGAAATACCAGGTTTCCCCCTTCAAATAGGACCTTTTCACCCACAAATACCTCTTTTATCCCCAAAATAGGACAGTTTTTTCCAGACATGCCACATTTCTCCCAAATATATCACATCTTCTCCAAGAAATACCAGGGTTCCCGCTTCAATAGGAACTTTTCTCCCACAAATACCTCTTGTATCCCCAAAAGAGGACAGTTTCTTCCAGAAATGCCACATTTCTCCCAAATGTATCACAACTCCTCCAAGAAATACCGGGTTTCCCCCTTCAATTAGGAACTTTTCTCGATGAAATACCTCTTTTATCCCCAAAAGTGGACAGTTTCTTCCAGAAAGGCCACATTTCTCCCAAATATATATCATTTTCTCCAAGAAATACCAGGTTTCCCCCTTCAAATAGGTCCTTTTCAACCACTAATACCTCTTTTATCCCCAAAAGAGGACAGTTTCTTCCAGAAATGCCACATTTCTCCCAAATATATCACATCTTCTCCAAGAAATGCCTGGATTCCTCCTGAAATAG
This sequence comes from Lophura swinhoii, assembly GCA_030408155.1. Classification (NCBI taxonomy): domain Eukaryota; kingdom Metazoa; phylum Chordata; class Aves; order Galliformes; family Phasianidae; genus Lophura; species Lophura swinhoii. Next base: position 13,526,557 of record CM059471.1, read on the forward strand.
GACCTTTTCACCCAAAACTACCAGCCTTCTCCCCCCAAATAGGACATTTTCTTGCAGAAAGGCCACATTTCTCCCAAATATATCACATCTTCTCCAAGAAATACCAGGATTCCTCCTGAAATAGGACCTTCTCACCCAAAACTACCAGCCTTCTCCCCCCAAATTGGACATTTTCTTCCAGAAAGGCCACATTTCTCCCAAATATATCACATCTTCTCCAACAAATACCAGCTTTCCCCCTTCAAATAGGACCTTTTCACCCACAAATACCTCTTTTATCTCCAAAAGAGGACAGTTTCTTCCAGAAATGGCACATTTCTCCCAAATATATCACATCTTCTCCAAGAAATACCAGGTTTCCCTCTTCAAATAGGACATTTCTCCCACAAATACCACTTTTATCCCCAAAATAGGACAGTTTCTTCCAGACATGCCACATTTCTCCCAAATATATCACATCTCCTTCAAGAAATACCAGCTTTCCCCCTTCAAATAGGAACTATTCACCCACAAATACCTCTTTTATCCCCAAAAGAGGACAGTTTCTTCCAGAAATGCCATATTTCTCCCAAATATATCACATCTTCTCCAAGAAATACCAGCTTTCCCCCTTCAAATAGGACCTTTTCACCCACAAATACCCTTTTTAATCCCAAAATAGGACAGTTTCTTCCAGGAATGCCACATTTCTCCCAAATATATCACATCTTCTCCAAGAAATACCAGCTTTCCCCCTTCAAATAGGACCTTTTCACCCACTAATAGCAGGCTTCTCCCCCAAATAGGACAGTTTCTTCCAGAAATGCCACATTTCTCCCAAATATATCACATCTTCTCCAAGAAATACCAGGTTTCCCCCTTCAAATAGGACCTTTTCACCCACAAATACCTCTTTTATCCCCCAAATAAGACAGTTTCTTCCAGAAAGGCCACATTTCTCCCAAATATATCACATCTCCTTCAAGAAATACCAGCTTTCCCCCTTCAAATAGGACCTTTTCTCAAACAAATACCTGTTTTATCCCCAAAACAGGACACTTTCTTCCAGAAATGCCACATTTCTCCCAAATATATCACATCTTCTCCAAGAAATACCAGATTTCCCCCTTCAAATACGACCTTTTCACCCACAAATACCTGTTTTATCCCCAAAATAGAACAGTATCTTCCAGACACGCCACATTTCTCCCAAATATATCACATCTTCTCCAAGAAATACCTGCTTTCCCCCTTAAATAGGACCTTTTCACCAAGTAATAGCAGGCTTCTCCCCCAAATATGATATTTTCTTCCAGAAATGCCTGATTTCTCCCAAATAGATCACATCTTCTCCAAGAAATACCCGGGTTCCGCCTTCAAATAGGACCTTTTCAACCACTAATACCTCTTTTATCCCCAAAAGAGGACAGTTTCTGCCAGAAAGGCCACATTTCTCCCAAACATATCACATCTCCTTCAAGAAATACCAGCTTTCCCCCTTCAAATAGGACCTTTTCTCCCACAAATACCTGTTTTATCCGCAAAACAGGACACATTCTTCCAGAAATGCCACATTTCTCCCAAATATATCACATCTTCTCCAAGAAATACCAGCTTTCCCCCTTCAAATAGGACCTTTTCACCCACAAATACCTGTTTTATCCCCAAAAGAGGACAGTTTCTTCCAGACATGCCACATTTCTCCCAAATAGATCACATCTTCTCCAAGAAATACCAGCTTTCCCCCTTCAAATAGGACCTTTTCACCCACAAATACCTGTTTTATCCCCAAAATACGACAGTTTCTTCCAGAAAGGCCATATTTCTCCCAAATAGATCACATCTCCTCCAAGAAATACCAGGATTCCTCCTGAAATTGGAATTTTTCTCCCACAAATACCACCCTTCTCCCCCCAAATAGGACAGTTTCTTCCAGACATGCCACATTTCTCCCAAATATATCACATCTTCTCCAAGAAATACCAGGTTTTCCCCTTCAAATAGGACCTTTTCACCCACAAATACCTGTTCTATCCCCATAAGAGGACAGTTTCTTCCAGAAATGCCACATTTCTCCCAAATATATCACATCTTCTCCAAGAAATACCACGTTTCCCCCTTCAAATAGGACCTTTTCCCCAAAAAAACCTCTTTTATCCCCAAAAGAGGACAGTTTCTTCCTGACATGCCACATTTCTCCCAAATATATCACATCTTCTCCAAGAAATACCAGCTTTCCCCCTTCAAATAGGACCTTCTCACCCACAAATACCTCTTTTATCCCCAAAATACGACAGTTTTTTCCAGACATGCCACATTTCTCCCAAATATATCACATCTTCTCCAAGAAATACCAGCTTTCCCCCTTCAAATAGGACCTTTTCTACCACAAATACCTCTTTTATCCCCAAAAGAGGACAGTTTCTTCCAGAAAGGCCACATTTCTCCCAAATATATCACAACTCCTCCAAGAAATACCAGGTTTCCCCCTTGAATCAGGACCTTTTCTCCATGAAATACCTCTTTTATCCCCAAAAGTGGACAGTTTCTTCCAGAAAGGCCACATTTCTCCCAAATATATATCATCTTCTCCCACAAATACCAGGTTTCCCCCTTCAAATAGGACCTTTTCAACCACTAATACCTCTTTTATCCCCAAAAGAGGACAGTTTCTTCCAGAAATGCCACATTTCTCCCAAATATATCACATCTTCTCCAAGAAATACCAGGATTCCTCCTGAAATAGGACCTTCTCATCCAAAACTACCAGCCTTCTCCCCACAAATTGGACATTTTCTTCCAGAAAGGCCAGATTTCTCCCAAATATATCACATCTTCTACAAGAAAGACCAGGATTCATCCTGAAATTGGAGCTTCTCACCGAAAACTACCAGCCTTCTCCCCCAAATTGGACATTTTCTTCCAGAAATGGCACATTTCTCCCAAATAGATCACATCTTCTCCAAGAAATACCTGCTTTCCCCCTTCAAATAGGACCTTTTCACCCACAAATACCTGTTTTATCCCCCAAATAGGACTGTTTCTTCCAGACATGCCACATTTCTCCAAAATATATCACCTCTTCTCCAAGAAATACCAGGTTTCCCCCTTCAAATAGGACCTTTTCACCCACAAATACCTCTTTTATCCCCAAAATAGGACAGTTTCTTCCAGAAATGCCACATTTCTCCCAAATATATCACATCTTCTCCAAGAAATACCCGCTTTCCCCCTTCAAATAGGACCTTTTCACCCACAAATACCTGTTTGATCCCCAGAAGAGGACATTTTCTTCCAGAAATGCCACATTTCTCCCAAATAGATCACATCTTCTCCAAGAAATACCAGGTTTCCCCCTTCAAATAGGACCTTCTCACCCACAAATACCTCTTTTATCCCCAAAAGAGGACAGTTTCTTCCAGACATGCCGCATTTCTCCCAAATATATCACATCTTCTCCAAGAAATACCAGCTTTCCCCCTTCAAATAGGACCTTTTCACCCACAAATACCTCTTTTATCCCCAAAAGAGGACAGTTTCTTCCAGAAAGGCCTGATTTCTCCCAAATAGATCACATCTTCTCCAAGAAATACCAGGTTTCCCCCTTCAAATGGGACCTTTTCACCCACAAATACCTCTTTTATCCCCAAAAGAGGACAGTTTCTTCCAGACATGCCACATTTCTCCCAAATATATCACATCTTCTCCAAGAAATACCAGAATTCCTCCTGAAAGAGGACCCTTTCTCCCTCATATACCAGCCTTCTCCCCCCAAATAGGACAGTTTCTTCCTGACATGCCACATTTCTCCCAAATATATCGCATCTTCTCCAAGATATACCAGCTTTCCCCCTTCAAATAGGACCTTATCACCCACAAATTCCACTTTTATCCCCTAAATAGGACAGTTTCTGCCAGAAAGGCCACATTTCTCCCAAATATATCACATATTCTCCAAGAAATACCAGCTTTCCCCCTTCAAATAGGACCTTTTCACCCACAAAAAATTCTTTTATCCCCAAAAGAGGACAGTTTCTTCCAGACATGCCACATTTCTCCCAAATATATCACATCTTCTCCAAGATATACCAGGTTTCCCCCTTCAAATAGGAACTTTTCACCCACTAATACCTGTTTTATCCCCAAAATACGACAGTTTCTTCCAGAAATGCCACATTTCTCCCAAATATATCACATCTTCTCCAAGAAATACCAGCTTTCCCCCTTCAAATAGGACCTTTTCACCCACAAATACCTCTTTTATCCCCAAAAGAGGACAGTTTCTGCCAGAAAGGCCACATTTCTCCCAAGCATATCACATCTTCTCCAAGAAATACCAGGTTTCCCCCTTCAAATAGGACCTTTTCACCCACAAATACCTCTTTTATCCCCAAAAGAGGACAGTTTCTTCCAGAAAGGCCACATTTCTCCCAAACATATCACATCTTCTCCAAGAAATACCAGGATTCCTCCTGAAATAGGAACTTTTCTCCCAGAAATACCACCCTTCTCCCCCCAAATAAAACATTTTCTTCCAGACATGCCACATTTCTCCCAAATAGATCACATCTTCTCCAAGAAATACCAGCTTTTCCCCTTCAAATAGGACCTTTTCCCCAAAAAAACCTCTTTTATCCCCATAAGAGGACAGTTTCTTCCAGAAATGCCACATTTCTCCCAAATAGATCACATCTTCTCCAAGAAATACCACGTTTCCCCCTTCAAATAGGACCTTTTCCCCAAAAAAACCTCTTTTATCCCCAAAAGAGGACAGTTTCTTCAAGACATGCCAGATTTCTCCCAAATATATCACATCTTCTCCAAGAAATACCAGGGTTCCCCCTTCAAATAGGAACTTTTCACCCACAAATACCTCTTTTATCCCCAAAAGAGGACAGTTTCTTCCAGAAATGCCACATTTCTCCCAAATATATCACATCTTCTCCAAGAAATACCAGGTTTCCCCCTTCAAATAGGACCTTTTCACCCACAAATACCTCTTTTATCCCCAAAAGAGGACTGTTTCTTCCAGAAATGCCACATTTCTCCCAAATAGATCACATCTTCTCCAAGAAATACCAGGTTTCCCCCTTCAAATAGGACCTTTTCACCCACAAATACCTCTTTTATCCCCACAATAGGACAGTTTCTTCCAGAAATGGCACATTTCTCCCAAACATATCACATCTCCTCCAAGAAATACCAGGATTCCTCCCGAAATAGGAACTTTTCTCCCACAAATACCACCCTTCTCACCCCAAATAGGACAGTTTCTTCCAGACATGCCACATTTCTCCCAAATATATCACATCTTCTCCAAGAAATACCAGGTTTCCCCCTTCAAATAGGACCTTTTCACCCACAAATACCTGTTCTATCCCCATAAGAGGACAGTTTCTTCCAGAAATGCCACATTTCTCCCAAATATATCACATCTTCTCCAAGAAATACCAGCTTTCCCCCTTCAAATAGTACCATTTTAACCAAAAATACCTCTTTTATCCCCAAAAGAGGACAGTTTCTTCCAGAAAGGCCACATTTCTCCCAAATATATCACATCTTCTCCCAGAAATACCAGGTTTCCCCCTTCAAATAGGACCTTTTCAACCACTATTACCTCTTTTATCCCCAAAAGAGGACAGTTTCTTCCAGAAAGGCCACATTTCTCCCAAATATATCACATCTTCTCCAAGAAATACCAGGATTCCTCCTGAAATAGGACCTTCTCACCCAAAACTACCAGCCTTCTCCCCCAAATTGGACATTTTCTTCCAGAAATGCCACATTTCTCCCAAATAGATCACATCTTCTCCAAGAAATACCACGTTTCCCCCTTCAAATAGGACCTTTTCCCCAAAAAAAACCTCTTTTATCCCCAAAAGAGGACAGTTTCTTCAAGACATGCCAGATTTCTCCCAAATATATCACATCTTCTCCAAGAAATACCAGGGTTCCCCCTTCAAATAGGAACTTTTCACCCACAAATACCTCTTTTATCCCCAAAAGAGGACAGTTTCTTCCAGAAATGCCACATTTCTCCCAAATATATCACATCTTCTCCAAGAAATACCAGGTTTCCCCCTTCAAATAGGACCTTTTCACCCACAAATACCTCTTTTATCCCCAAAAGAGGACTGTTTCTTCCAGAAATGCCACATTTCTCCCAAATAGATCACATCTTCTCCAAGAAATACCAGGTTTCCCCCTTCAAATAGGACCTTTTCACCCACAAATACCTCTTTTATCCCCACAATAGGACAGTTTCTTCCAGAAATGGCACATTTCTCCCAAACATATCACATCTCCTCCAAGAAATACCAGGATTCCTCCCGAAATAGGAACTTTTCTCCCACAAATACCACCCTTCTCACCCCAAATAGGACAGTTTCTTCCAGACATGCCACATTTCTCCCAAATATATCACATCTTCTCCAAGAAATACCAGGTTTCCCCCTTCAAATAGGACCTTTTCACCCACAAATACCTGTTCTATCCCCATAAGAGGACAGTTTCTTCCAGAAATGCCACATTTCTCCCAAATATATCACATCTTCTCCAAGAAATACCAGCTTTCCCCCTTCAAATAGTACCATTTTAACCAAAAATACCTCTTTTATCCCCAAAAGAGGACAGTTTCTTCCAGAAAGGCCACATTTCTCCCAAATATATCACATCTTCTCTCAGAAATACCAGGTTTCCCCCTTCAAATAGGACCTTTTCAACCACTATTACCTCTTTTATCCCCAAAAGAGGACAGTTTCTTCCAGAAAGGCCACATTTCTCCCAAATATATCACATCTTCTCCAAGAAATACCAGGATTCCTCCTGAAATAGGACCTTCTCACCCAAAACTACCAGCCTTCTCCCCCCAAATTGGACATTTTCTTCCAGAAAGGCCACATTTCTCCCAAATAGATCGCATCTTCTCCGAGAAATATCAGGATTCCTCCTGAAATATGACCTTCTCACCGAAAACTACCAGCCTTATCCCCCCAAATAGGACTTTTTCTTCCAGACATGCCACATTTCTCCCAAATATATCACATCTTCTCCAAGAAATACCAGGTTTTCCCCTTCAAATAGGACCTTTTCACCCACAAATACCTGTTCTATCCCCCAAAAGAGGACAGTTTCTTCCAGAAATGCCACATTTCTCCCAAATATATCACATCTTCTCCAAGAAATACCACGTTTCCCCCTTCAAATAGGACCTTTTCCCCAAAAAAACCTCTTTTATCCCCAAAAGAGGACAGTTTCTTCCAGGAATGCCAGATTTCTCCCAAATATATCACATCTTCTCCAAGAAATACCAGCTTTCCCCCTTCAAATAGGACCTTCTCACCCACAAATACCTCTTTTATCCCCAAAATACGACAGTTTTTTCCAGACATGCCACATTTCTCCCAAATATATCACATCTTCTCCAAGAAATACCAGCTTTCCCCCTTCAAATAGGACCTTTTCTCCCACAAATACCTCTTTTATCCCCAAAAGAGGACAGTTTCTTCCAGAAATGCCACATTTCTCCCAAACATATCACAACTCCTCCAAGAAATACCAGGTTTCCCCCTTCAATTAAGACCTTTTCTCCATGAAATACCTCTTTTATCCCCAAAAGTGGACAGTTTCTTCCAGAAAGGCCACATTTCTCCCAAATATGTATCATCTTCTCCCACAAATACCAGGTTTCCCCCTTCAAATAGGACCTTTTCAACCACTAATACCTCTTTTATCCCCAAAAGAGGACAGTTTCTTCCAGAAATGCCACATTTCTCCCAAATATATCACATCTTCTCCAAGAAATACCAGGATTCCTCCTGAAATAGGACCTTCTCATCCAAAACTACCAGCCTTCTCCCCACAAATTGGACATTTTCTTCCAGAAAGGCCAGATTTCTCCCAAATATATCACATCTTCTACAAGAAAGACCAGGATTCATCCTGAAATTGGAGCTTCTCACCGAAAACTACCAGCCTTCTCCCCCCAAATTGGACATTTTCTTCCAGACATGCCACATTTCTCCCAAATAGATCACATCTTCTCCAAGAAATACCAGCTTTCCCCCTTCAAATAGGACCTTTTCACCCACAAATACCTGTTTTATCCACCAAATAGGACTGTTTCTTCCAGACATGCCACATTTCTCCAAAATATATCACATCTTCTCCAAGAAATACCAGGGTTCCCCCTTCAAAAAGGACCTTATCACCCACAAATACCTCTTTTATCCCCAGAAGAGGACATTTTCTTCCAGAAATGCCACATTTCTCCCAAATAGATCACATCTTCTCCAAGAAATACCAGCTTTCCCCCTTCAAATAGGACCTTTTCACCCACAAATACCTCTTTTATCCCCAAAAGAGGACAGTTTCTTCCAGACATGCCACATTTCTCCCAAATATATCACATCTTCTCCAAGAAATACCAGCTTTCCCCCTTCAAATAGGACCTTTTCTCCCACAAATACCTCTTTTATCCCCAAAATAGGACAGTTTCTTCCAGAAATGCCACATTTCTCCCAAATAGATCACATCTTCTCCAAGAAATACCAGCTTTCCCCCTTCAAATGGGACCTTTTCACCCACAAATACCTCTTTTATCCCCAAAAGAGGACAGTTTCTTCCAGACATGCCACATTTCTCCAAAATATATCACATCTTCTCAAAGAAATACCAGAATTCCTCCTGAAAGAGTACCCTTTCCCCTCATATAGCAGCCTTCTCCCCCCAAATAGGACAGTTTCTTCCTGACATGCCACATTTCTCCCAAATATATCGCATCTTCTCCAAGATATACCAGCTTTCCCCCTTCAAATAGGACCTTATCACCCACAAATTCCACTTTTATCCCCTAAATAGGACAGTTTCTGCCAGAAAGGCCACATTTCTCCCAAATATATCACATCTTCTCCAAGAAATACCAGCTTTCCCCCTTCAAATAGGAACATTTCACCCACAAATACCTGTTTTATCCCCAAAAGAGGACAGTTTCTTCCAGACATGCCACATTTCTCCCAAATATATCACATCTTCTCCAAGATATACCAGGTTTCCCCCTTCAAATAGGAACTTTTCACCCACAAATACCTGTTTTATCCCCAAAATACGACAGTTTCTTCCAGACATGCCACATTTCTCCGAAATATATCACATCTTCTCCAAGAAATACCAGCTTTCCCCCTTCAAATAGGACCTTTTCACCCACAAATACCTCTTTTATCCCCAAAAGAGGACAGTTTCTTCCAGAAATGCCACATTTCTCCCAAACATATCACATCTTCTCCAAGAAATACCACGTTTCCCCCTTCAAATAGGACCTTTTCACCCACAAATACCTGTTTTATCCCCAAAATAGGACAGTTTCTTCCAGAAATGGCACATTTCTCCAAATCATATCACATCTTCTCCAAGAAATACCATGTTTCCCCCTTCAAATAGGACCTTTTCACCCACAAATACCTCTTTTATCCCCAAAAGAGGACAGTTTCTTCCAGACATGCCACATTTCTCCCAAATAGATCACATCTTCTCCAAGAAATACCAGCTTTCCCCCTTCAAATAGGACCTTTTCACCCACAAATACCTGTTCTATCCCCATAAGAGGACAGTTTCTTCCAGAAATGCCACATTTCTCCCAAATATATCATATCTTCTCCAAGAAATACCCGGTTTCCCCCTTCAAATAGGACCTTTTCCCCAAAAAAACCTCTTTTATCCCCAAAAGAGGACAGTTTCTTCCAGAAATGCCAGATTTCTCCCAAATATATCACATCTTCTCCAAGAAATACCAGGTTTCCCCCTTCAAATAGGACTTTCTCACCCACAAATACCTCTTTTATCCCCAAAAGAGGACAGTTTTTTCCAGACATGCCACATTTCTCCCAAATATATCACATCTTCTCCAAGAAATACCAGGGTTCCCCCTTCAAATAGGAACTTTTCACCCACAAATACCTCTTTTATCCCCAAAAGAGGACAGTTTCTTCCAGAAATGCCACATTTCTCCCAAATATATCACATCTTCTCCAAGAAATACCAGCTTTCCCCCTTCAAATAGGACCTTTTCACCAACAAATACCTCTTTTATCCCCAAAAGAGGACAGTTTCTTCCAGAAAGGCCACATTTCTCCCAAATAGATCACATCTTCTCCAAGAAATACCAGCTTTCCCCCTTCAAATAGGACCTTTTCACCCACAAATACCTCTTTTATCCCCACAATAGGACAGTTTCTTCAAGAAATGGCACATTTCTCCCAAACATATCACATCTCCTCCAAGAAATACCAGGATTCCTCCTGAAATAGGAACTTTTCTCCCTCAAAAACCACCCTTCTCCCCCCAAATAGGACAGTTTCTTCCAGACATGCCACATTTCTCCCAAATATATCACATCTTCTCCAAGAAATACCAGGTTTCCCCCTTCAAATAGGACCTTTTCACCCACAAATACCTGTTCCATCCCCATAAGAGGACAGTTTCTTCCAGAAATGCCACATTTCTCCCAAATATATCACATCTTCTCCACGAAATACCAGCTTTCCCCCTTCAAATAGGACCTTTTCACCCAAAAAAACCTCTTTTATCCCCAAAAGAGGACAGTTTCTTCCAGGAATGCCAGATTTCTCCCAAATATATCACATCTTCTCCAAGAAATACCAGATTTCCCCCTTCAAATAGGACCTTTTCACCCACAAATACCTTTTTTATCCCCAAAAGAGGACAGTTTTTTCCAGACATGCCACATTTCTCCCAAATATATCACATCTTCTCCAAGAAATACCAGGTTTCCCCCTCAAATAGGACCTTTTCACCCACAAATACCTCTTTTATCCCCAAAAGAGGACAGTTTCTTCCAGATAGGCCACATTTCTCCCAAATATATCACATCTTCTCCCACAAATACCAGGTTTCCCCCTTCAAATAGGACCTTTTCAACCACTAATACCTCTTTTATCCCCAAAAGAGGACAGTTTCTTCCGGAAAGGCCACATTTCTCCCAAATATATCACATCTTCTCCAAGAAATACCAGGTTTCCCCCTTCAAATACGACCTTTTCACCCACAAATACCTGTTTTATCCCTCAAATTGGACATATTCTTCCAGAAATGCCAGATTTCTCCCAAATATATCACATCTTCTCCAAGAAATACCAGGTTTTCCCCTGGAAATAGGACCTTTTCAAACACAAATACCTCTTTGATCCCCACAATACGACAGTTTCTTCCAGAAATGCCACATTTTCCCAAATATATCACATCTTCTCCAAGAAATACCAGGTTTCCCACTTCAAATAGGACCTTTTCACCCACTAATACCCGGCTTCTCCCCCCAAATAGGACATTTTCTTCCAGAAATGCCACATTTCTCCCAAATATATCACATCTTCTCCAAGAAATACCTGCTTTCCCCCTTCAAATAGGAACTTTTCACCCACAAATACTTGTTTGATCCCCATAATAGGACATATTCTTCCAGAAATGCCAGATTTCTCCCAAATATATCACATCTTCTCCAAGAAATACCAGCTTTCCCCCTTCAAATAGGAACTTTTCACCCACAAATACCTCTTTTATCCCCAAAAGAGGACAGTTTCTTCCAGAAATGCCACATTTCTCCCAAATATATCACATCTTCTCCAAGAAATACCACGTTTCCCCCTTCAAATAGGACCTTTTCAACCACTAATACCTGTTTTATACCCAAAAGAGGTCCTATTTGAAGGGGGAAAGCTGGTATTTCTTGGAGAAGATGTGATATATTTGGGAGAAATCTGGCATTTCTGGAAGAATATGTCCTATTATGGGGATCAAACAAGTATTTGTGGGTGAAAAGTTCCTATTTGAAGGGGGAAAGCAGGTATTTCTTGGAGAAGATGTGATATATTTGGGATAAATATGGCATGTCTGGTAGAAACTGTCCTATTTGGGGGATAAAAGAGGTATTTGTGGGTGAAAAGGTCCTATTTGAAGGGGGAAAGCTGGTATTTCATGGAGAAGATGTGATCTATTTGGGAGAAATGTGGCCTTTCTGCAAGAAAATGTCCAATTTGGGGGGAGAAGTCTGGTAGTTTTCAGTGAGAAACTGTCCTATTTCAGGAGGAATCCTGGTATTTCTTGGAGAAGATAAGATATATTTGGGAGAAATGTGGCATTTCTGGAAGAAACTGTCCTTTTTTGGGGATAAATGAGGTCTTAGTGGTTGAAAAGGTCCTATTTGAAGGGGGAAACCTGGTATTTGTGGGAGAAGATGTGATCTATTTGGGAGAAATGTGGCATTTCTGGAAGAAAATGTCCTCTTTTGGGGATAAAACAGGTATTTCATGGAGAAAAGGGCCTAATAGAAGGGGGAAACCTGGTATTTCTTGGAGGAGTTGTGATATATTTGGGAGAAATATGGCATTCCTGGAAGAAACTGTCCTCTTTTGGGGATAAAAGAGGTATTTGTGGGTGAAAAGGTCCTATTTGAAGGGGGAAAGCTGGTATTTCTTGGAGAAGATGTGATCTATTTGGGAGAAATGTGGCATGTCTGGAAAAAACTGTCCTCTTTTGGGGATAAAAGAGGTATTTGTGGGTGAAAAGGTCCTATTTGAAGGGGGAACCCAGATATTTCTTGGAGAAGATGTGATATATTTGGGAGAAATCAGGCATTTCTGGAAGAAACTGTCCTATTTTGGGGATAAAATAGGTATTTGTGGGTGAAAAGGTCCTATTTGAAGGGGGAAACCTGGTATTTCTTGGAGAAGATGTGATCTATTTGGGAGAAATGTGGCCTTTCTGGAAGAAACTGTCCTCTTTTGGGGATAAAAGAGGTATTAGTGGTTGAAAAGGTCCTATTTGAAGTGGGAAACCTGGTATTTCTTGGAGAAGATGTGATATATTTGGGAGAAATTTGGCATGTCTGGAAGAAAATGTCCTATTTGGGGGGAGAAGGGTGGTATTTGTGGGAGAAAAGTTCCTATTTGAAGGGGGAAACGTGGTATTTCTTGGAGAAGATGTGATATATTTGGGAGAAATATGGCATGTCTGGAAAAAGCTGTTCTATTTGGGGGGATAAAAGAGGTATTTGTGGGTGAGAAGGTCCTATTTGAAGGGGGAAACGTGGTATTTCTTGGAGAAGATGTGATATATTTGGGAGAAATCTGGCATTCTTGGAAGAAACTGCCCTCTTTTGGGGATAAAAGAGGTTTTTTTGGGGAAAAGGTCCTATTTGAAGGGGGAAACGTGGTATTTCTTGGAGAAGATGTGATCTATTTGGGAGAAATGTGGCATTTCTGGAAGAAACTGTCCTATTTTGGGGATAAAACAGGTATTTGTGGGTGAAAAGGTCCTATTTCCAGGGGAAAACCTGGTATTTCTTGGAGAAGATGTGATATATTTGGGAGAAATGTGGCATGTCTGGAAGAAAATGTCCTATTTGGGGGGAGAAGGGTGGTATTTGTGGGAGAAAAGGTCCTATTTCAGGAGGAATCCTGGTATTTCTTGGAGGAGATGTGATATGTTTGGGAGAAATGTGGCATACTGTCCTCTTTTGGGGATAAAACAGGTATTTGTGGGTGAAAAGGTCTTATTTTGAAGGGGGAAACGTGGTATTTCTTGGAGAAGATGTGATATGTTTGGGAGAAATACGGGCATTTCTGGAAGAAACTGTCCTATTGTGGGGATCAAACAGGTATTTTGTGGGTGAAAAAGGTCCTATTTGAAGGGGGAAAGCTGGTATTTCTTGGAGAAGATGTGATATATTTGGGAGAAATGTGGCATGTCTGGAAGAAACTGTCCTCTTTCGGGGATAAAAGAGGTATTTGTGGGTGAAAAGGTCCTATTTGAAGGGGGAACCCTGGTATTTCTTGGAGAAGATGTGATCTATTTGGGAGAAATGTGGCATTTCTGGAAGAAACTGTCCTATTGTGGGGATCAAACAGGTATTTGTTGGGGAAAAGTTCCTATTTGAAGGGAGGAAAGCAGGTATTTCTTGGAGAAGATGTGATATATTTGGGAGAAATGTGGCATTTCTGGAAGAAACTGTCCTATTGTGGGGATCAAACAGGTATTTGTGGGTGAAAAGGTCCTATTTGAAGGGGGAAAGCTGGTATTTCTTGGAGAAGAGGTGATATATTTGGGGAGAAATATGGCATTTCTGGCAGAAACTGTCCTATTTTTGGGGATAAAAGAGGTATTTGTGGGTGAAAAAGGTCCTATTTGAAGGGGGAAAGCTGGTATTTCATGGAGAAGATGTGATCTATTTGGGAGAAATGTGGCATTTCTGGAAGAAAATGTCCTATTTGGGGGGAGAAGGCTTGTAGTTTTGGGTGAGAAGGTCCTATTTCAGAGGAATCCTGGCATTTCTTGGAGAAGATGTGATATATTTGGGAGAAATGTGGCATTTCTGGAAGAAACTGTCCTCTTTTTGGGGATAAAAAGAGGTTATTAGTGGTTGAAAAGGTCCTATTTGAAGGGGGAAACCTGGTATTTGTGGGAGAAGATGTGATATATTTGGGAGAAATGTGGCATTTCTGGAAGAAACTGTCCTATTTTGGGGATAAAAGAGGTATTTGTGGGAGAAAAGGTCCTATTTGAAGGGGGAACCCTGGTATTTCTTGGAGAAGATGTGATCTATTTGGGAGAAATGTGGCATTTCTGGAAGAAACTGTCCTCTTTTGGGGATAAAACAGGTATTTCATGGAGAAAAGGTCCTAACTGAAGGGGGGAAACCTGGTATTTCTTGGAGAAGATGTGATATATTTGGGAGAAATGTGGCATTTCTGGAAGAAACTGTCCTATTTTGGGGATAAAAGAGGTATTTGTGGGAGAAAAGGTCCTATTTGAAGGGGGAACCCTGGTATTTCTTGGAGAAGATGTCATATATTTGGGAGAAATGTGGCATTTCTGGAAGAAACTGTCCTATTTTGGGGATCAAACAGGCATTTGTGGGTGAAAAGGTCCTATTTGAAGGGGGAAAGCTGGTATTTCTTGGAGAAGAGGTGATATATTTTGGAGAAATGTGGCATGTCTGGAAGAAACTGTCCTATTTTGGGGATAAAACAGGTATTTGTGGGTGAAAAGGTCCTATTTGAAGGGGGAACCCTGGTATTTCTTGGAGAAGATGTGATCTATTTGGGAGAAATGTGGCATTTCTGGAAGAAACTGTCCTCTTTTGGGGATAGAACAGGTATTTGTGTTTGAAAAGGTCCTATTTCCAGGGGAAAACCTGGTATTTCTTGGAGAATATGTGATCTATTTGGGAGAAATGTGGCATGTCTGGAAGAAAATGTCCTATTTGGGGGGAGAAGGGTGGTATTTGTGGGAGAAAAGTTCCTATTTCAGGAGGAATCCTGGTATTTCTTGGAGGAGATGTGATATGTTTGGGAGTAATGTGGCATTCCTGGAAGAAACTGTCCTCTTTTGGGGATAAAAGAGGTATTTGTGGGTGAAAAGGTCCTATTTGAAGGGGGAAACGTGGTATTTCTTGGAGAAGATGTGATCTATTTGGGAGAAATGTGGCATTTCTGGAAGAAACTGTCCTCTTTTGGGGATAAAAGAGGTATTTGTGGATGAAAAGGTCCTATTTGAAGGGGGAAAGCTGGTATTTCTTGGAGAAGATGTGATATATTTGGGAGAAATGTGGCATGTCAGGAAGAAACTGTCCTCTTTTGGGGATAAAAGAGGTATTTGTGGGTGAAAAGGTCCTATTTGAAGGGGGAACCCTGATATTTCTTGGAGAAGATGTGATATATTTGGGAGAAATGTGGCATGTCTGGAAAAAACTGTCCTATTTTGGGGATAAAAGAGGTATTTGTGGGTGAGAAGGTCCTATTTGAAGGGGGAAACGTGGTATTTCATGGAGAAGATGTGATATATTTGGGAGAAATCTGGCATTCTTGGAAGAAACTGTCCTCTTTTGGGGATAAAAGAGGTTTTTTTTGGGGAAAAGGTCCTATTTGAAGGGGAAAAGCTGGTATTTCTTGGAGAAGATGTGATCTATTTGGGAGAAATGTGGCATGTCTGGAAGAAAATGTTTTATTTGGGGGGAGAAGGGTGGTATTTCTGGGAGAAAAGTTCCTATTTCAGGAGGAATCCTGGTATTTCTTGGAGGAGATGTGATATGTTTGGGAGAAATGTGGCATTTCTGGAAGAAACTGTCCTCTTTTGGGGATAAAACAGGTATTTGTGTGTGAAAAGGTCCTATTTCCAGGGGAAAACCTGGTATTTCTTGGAGAAGATGTGATATATTTGGGAGAAATGTGGCATGTCTGGAAGAAAATGTCCTATTTGGGGGGAGAAGGGTGGTATTTGTGGGAGAAAAGTTCCTATTTCAGGAGGAATCCTGGTATTTCTTGGAGGAGATGTGATACGTTTGGGAGAAATGTGCCATTTCTGGAAGAAACTGTCCTCTTTTGGGGATAAAAGAGGTATTTGTGGGTGAAAAGGTCCTATTTGAAGGGGGAAACGTGGTATTTCTTGGAGAAGATGTGATCTATTTGGGAGAAATGTGGCATTTCTGGAAGAAACTGTCCTATTTTGGGGATCAAACAGGTATTTGTGGGTGAAAAGGTCCTATTTCCAGGGGAAAACCTGGTATTTCTTGGAGAAGATGTGATATATTTGGGAGAAATGTGGCATGTCTGGAAGAAAATGTCCTATTTGGGGGGAGAAGCGGTGGTATTTGTGGGAGAAAAGGTCCTATTTCAGGAGGAATCCTGGTATTTTCTTGGAGGAGATGCGATATGTTTGGGAGAAATGTGGCATTTCTGGAAGAAACTGTCCTCTTTTTGGGGATAAAACAGGTATTTGTGGGTGAAAAGGTCCTATTTGAAGGGGGAAACGTGGTATTTCCTGGAGAAGATGTGATATGTTTGGGAGAAATATGGCATTTCTGGAAGAAACTGTCCTATTGTGGGAGATCAAACAGGTATTTGTGGGTGAAAAGGTCCTATTTTGAAGGGGGGAAAGCTGGTATTTCTTGGAGAAGATGTGATATATTTGGGAGAAATGTGGCATGTCTGGAAGAAACTGTCCTCTTTTGGGGATAAAACGAGGTATTTGTGGGTGAAAAGGTCCTATTTGAAGGGGGAACCCTGGTATTTCTTGCGAGAAGATGTGATCTATTTGGGAGAAATGTGGCATGTCTGGAAGAAACTGTCCTATTGTGGGGATCAAACAGGTATTTGTTGGGGAAAAGTTCCTATTTGAAGGGGGGAAAGCAGGTATTTCTTGGAGAAGATGTGGATATATTTGGGAGAAATGTGGCATTTCTCTGGAAGAAACTGTCCTATTGTGGGGATCAAACAGGTATTTGTGGGTGAAAAGGTCCTATTTGAAGGGGGAAAGCTGGTATTTCTTGGAGAAGAGGTGATATATTTGGGGAGAAATATGGCATCTTCTGGAAGAAACTGTCCTATTTTGGGGATAAAAAGAGGTATTTGTGGGTGAAAAGGTCCTATCTTGAAGGGGGAAAGCTGGGTATTTCATGGAGAAGATGTGATCTATTTGGGAGAAATGTGGCATTTCTGGAAGAAAATGTCCTATTTGGGGGGGAGAAGGCTTGTAGTTTTGGGTGAGAATGTCCTATTTCAGGAGGAATCCTGGCATTTCTTGGAGAAGATGTGATATATTTGGGAGAAAATGTGGCATTTCTGGAAGAAACTGTCCTCTTTTGGGGATAAAACAGGTATTTCATGGAGAAAGGTCCTAACTGAAGGGGGAAACCTGGTATTTCTTGGAGAAGATGTGATATATTTGGGAGAAAATATGGCATTTCTGGAAGAAACTGTCCTATTTTGGGGATAAAAGAGGTATTTGTGGGAGGAAAAGGTCCTATTTGAAGGGGGAAAGCTGGTATTTCTTGGAGAAGATGTGATATATTTGGGAGAAATGTGGCATTTCTGGAAGAAACTGTCCTATTTTGGGGATAAAACAGGTATTTGTGGGTGAAAAGGTCCTATTTGAAGGGGGAAACCTGGTATTTCTTGGAGAGAGAGGTGATATATTTTGGAGAAATGTGGCATGTCTGGAAGAAACTGTCCTATTTTGGGGATAAAACAGGGTATTTGTGGGTGAAAAGGTCCTATTTGAAGGGGGAAAGCTGGTATTTCTTGGGAGAAGATGTGATCTATTTGGGAGAAATGTGGCATTTTCTGGAAGAAACTGTCCTCTTTGGGGATAGAACAGGTATTTGTGTGTTGAAAAGGTCCCTATTTCCAGGGGAAAACCTGGTATTTCTTGGAGAAGATGTGATCTATTTGGGAGAAATGTGGCATGTCTGGAAGAAACTGTCCTATTTGCGGGGGAGAAGGGTGGTATTTGTGGGAGAAAAGTTCCTATTTCAGGAGGAATCCTGGTATTTCTTGGAGGAGATGTGATATGTTTGGGAGTAATGTGCATTCCTGGAAGAAACTGTCCTCTTTTGGGGATAAAAGAGGTATTTGTGGGTGAAAAGGTCCTATTTGAAGGGGGAAAGCTGGTATTTCTCTGGAGAAGATGTGATCTATTTGGGAGAAAATGTGGCATTTCTGGAAGAAACTGTCCTCTTTTGGGGATATAAAAGAGGTATTTGTTGGTGAAAAGGTCCCTATTTGAAGGGGGAAAGCTGGTATTTCTTGGAGAAGATGTGATATATTTGGGAGAAATGTGGCATGTCTGGAAGAAACTGTCCTCTTTTGGGGATAAAAGAGGTATTTGTGGGTGAGAAAATGTCCTATTTTGAAGGGGGAACCCAGATATTTCTTGGAGAAGATGTGATATATATTTGGGAGAAATGTGGCATGTCTGGAAAAAACTGTCCTATTTTGGGGATAAAAGAGGTATTTGTGGGTGAGAAGGCTCCTATTTGAAGGGGGAAACGTGGTTTTTTCTTGGAGAAGATGTGATATATTTGGGAGAAATCTGGCATTCTTGGAAGAAACTGTCCTCTTTTGGGGATAAAAGAGGATTTTTTGGGGAAAAGGTCCTATTTGAAGGGGAAAAGCTGGTATTTCTTGGAGAAGATGTGATCTATTTGGGAGAAATGTGGCATGTCTGGAAGAAAATGTTTTATTTGGGGGGAGAAGGGTGGTATTTCTGGGAGAAAAAGTTCCTATTTCAGGAGGAATCCTGGTATTTCTTGGAGGAGATGTGATATGTTTGGGAGAAATGTGGCATTTCTGGAAGAAAACTGTCCTCTTTTGGGGATATAACAGGTATTTGTGTGTGAAAAGGTCCTATTTCCAGGGGAAAACCTGGTATTTCTTGGAGAAGATGTGATATATTTGGGAGAAATGTGGCATGTCTGGAAGAAAATGTCCTATTTGTTGGGGGAGAAGGGTGGTATTTGTGGGAGAAAAGTTCCTATTTCAGGAGGAATCCTGGTATTTCTTGGAGGAGATGTGATATGTTAGGGAGAAATGTGCCATTTCTGGAAGAAACTGTCCTCTTTTGGGATAAAACAGGTATTTGTGGGTGAAAAGGTCCTATTTGAAGGGGGAAACCTGGTATTTCTTGGAGAAGATGTGATATGTTTGGGAGAAATATGGCATTTCTGGAAGAAACTGTCCTCTTTTGGGGATAAAAGAGGTATTTGTGGGAGAAAAGGTCCTATTTGAAGGGGGAACCCTGGTATTTCTTGGAGAAGATGTGATATATTTGGGAGAAATGTGGCATTTCTGGAAGAAACTGTCCTATTTTGGGGATAAAACAGGTATTTGTGGGTGAAAAGGTCCTATTTGAAGGGGGAAACCTGGTATTTCTTGGAGAAGAGGTGATATATTTTGGAGAAATGTGGCATGTCTGGAAGAAACTGTCCTATTTTGGGATAAAACAGTTATTTGTGGGTGAAAAGGTCCTATTTGAAGGGGGAAAGCTGGTATTTCTTGGAGAAGATGTGATCTATTTGGGAGAAATGTGGCATTTCTGGAAGAAACTGTCCGCTTTTGGGGATAGAACAGGTAATTGTGGTTGAAAAGGTCCTATTTCCAGGGGAAAACCTGGTATTTCTTGGAGAAGATGTGATCTATTTGGGAGAAATGTGGCATGTCTGGAAGAAAATGTCCTATTTGGGGGGAGAAGGGTGGTATTTGTGGGAGAAAAGTTCCTATTTCAGGAGGAATCCTGGTATTTCTTGGAGAAGATGTGATATATTTGGGAGAAATGTGGCTTTTCTGGAAGAAACTGTCCTATTGTGGGGATCAAACAGGTATTTGTGGGTGAAAAGGTCCTATTTGAAGGGGGAAAGCTGGTATTTCTTGGAGAAGAGGTGATATATTTGGGAGAAATATGGCATTTCTGGCAGAAACTGTCCTATTTGGGGGGATAAAAGAGGTATTTGTGGGTGAAAAGGTCCTATTTGAAGGGGGAAAGCTGGTATTTCATGGAGAAGATGTGATCTATTTGGGAGAAATGTGGCATTTCTGGAAGAAAATGTCCTATTTGGGGGGAGAAGGCTTGTAATTTTGGGTGAAAAGGTCCTATTTCAGGAGGAATCCTGGCATTTCTTGGAGAAGATGTGATATATTTGGGAGAAATGTGGCATTTCTGGAAGAAACTGTCCTCTTTTGGGATAAAAGAGTTATTAGTGGTTGAAAAGGTCCTATTTGAAGGGGGAAACCTGGTATTTGAGGGAGAAGATGTGATATATTTGGGAGAAATGTGGCATTTCTGGAAGAAACTGTCCTACTTTGGGGATAAAAGAGGTATTTGTGGGAGAAAAGGTCCTATTTGAAGGGGGAACCCTGGTATTTCTTGGAGAAGATGTGATATATTTGGGAGAAATGTGGCATTTCTGGAAGAAACTGTCCTCTTTTGGGGATAAAACAGGTATTTCATGGAGAAAAGGTCCTAACTGAAGGGGGAAACCTGGTATTTCTTGGAGAAGATGTGATATATTTGGGAGAAATGTGGCATTTCTGGAAGAAACTGTCCTATTTTGGGGATAAAAGAGGTATTTGTGGGAGAAAAGGTCCTATTTGAAGGGGGAACCCTGGTATTTCTTGGAGAAGATGTGATATATTTGGGAGAAATGTGGCCTTTCTGGAAGAAACTGTCCTATTTGGGGATAAAACAGGTATTTGTGGGTGAAAAGGTCCTATTTGAAGGGGGAAACCTGGTATTTCTTGGAGAAGAGGTGATATATTTTGGAGAAATGTGGCATGTCTGGAAGAAACTGTCCTATTTTGGGGATAAAACAGTTATTTGTGGGTGAAAAGGTCCTATTTGAAGGGGAAAGCTGGTATTTCTTGGAGAAGATGTGATCTATTTGGGAGAAATGTGGCATTTCTGGAAGAAACTGTCCTCTTTTGGGGATAGAACAGGTATTTGTGGTTGAAAAGGTCCTATTTCCAGGGGAAAACCTGGTATTTCTTGGAGAAGATGTGATCTATTTGGGAGAAATGTGGCATGTCTGGAAGAAACTGTCCTATTTGGGGGGAGAATGGTGGTATTTGTGGGAGAAAAGTTCCTATTTCAGGAGGAATCCTGGTATTTCTTGGAGAAGATGTGATATATTTGGGAGAAATGTGGCATTTCTGGAAGAAACTGTCCTATTGTGGGGATCAAACAGGTATTTGTGGGTGAAAAGGTCCTATTTGAAGGGGGAAAGCTGGTATTTCTTGGAGAAGAGGTGATATATTTGGGAGAAATATGGCATTTCTGGCAGAAACTGTCCTATTTTGGGGATAAAAGAGGTATTTGTGGGTGAAAAGGTCCTATTTGAAGGGGGAAAGCTGGTATTTCATGGAGAAGATGTGATCTATTTGGGAGAAATGTGGCATTTCTGGAAGAAAATGTCCTATTTGGGGGGAGAAGGCTTGTAGTTTTGGGTGAGAAGGTCCTATTTCAGGAGGAATCCTGGCATTTCTTGGAGAAGATGTGATATATTTGGGAGAAATGTGGCATTTCTGGAAGAAACTGTCCTCTTTTGGGGATAAAAGAGTTATTAGTGGTTGAAAAGGTCCTATTTGAAGGGGGAAACCTGGTATTTGTGGGAGAAGATGTGATATATTTGGGAGAAATGTGGCATTTCTGGAAGAAACTGTCCTACTTTGGGGATAAAAGAGGTATTTGTGGGAGAAAAGGTCCTATTTGAAGGGGGAACCCTGGTATTTCTTGGAGAAGATGTGATATATTTGGGAGAAATGTGGCATTTCTGGAAGAAACTGTCCTCTTTTGGGGATAAAACAGGTATTTCATGGAGAAAAGGTCCTAACTGAAGGGGGAAACCTGGTATTTCTTGGAGAAGATGTGATATATTTGGGAGAAATGTGGCATTTCTGGAAGAAACTGTCCTATTTTGGGGATAAAAGAGGTATTTGTGGGAGAAAAGGTCCTATTTGAAGGGGGAACCCTGGTATTTCTTGGAGAAGATGTGATCTATTTGGGAGAAATGTGGCATTTCTGGAAGAAACTGTCCTCTTTTGGGGATAAAACAGGTATTTGTGGGTGAAAAGGTCCTATTTGAAGGGGGAAACCTGGTATTTCTTGGAGAAGAGGTGATATATTTTGGAGAAATGTGGCATGTCTGGAAGAAACTGTCCTATTTTGGGGATAAAACAGGTATTTGTGGGTGAAAAGGTCCTATTTGAAGGGGAAAGCTGGTATTTCTTGGAGAAGATGTGATCTATTTGGGAGAAATGTGGCATTTCTGGAAGAAACTGTCCTCTTTTGGGGATAGAACAGGTATTTGTGTTTGAAAAGGTCCTATTTCCAGGGGAAAACCTGGTATTTCTTGGAGAAGATGTGATCTATTTGGGAGAAATGTGGCATGTCTGGAAGAAAATGTCCTATTTGGGGGGAGAAGGGTGGTATTTGTGGGAGAAAAGTTCCTATTTCAGGAGGAATCCTGGTATTTCTTGGAGGAGATGTGATATGTTTGGGAGTAATGTGGCATTCCTGGAAGAAACTGTCCTCTTTTGGGGATAAAAGAGGTATTTGTGGGTGAAAAGGTCCTATTTGAAGGGGGAAAGCTGGTATTTCTTGGAGAAGATGTGATCTATTTGGGAGAAATGTGGCATTTCTGGAAGAAACTGTCCTCTTTTGGGGATAAAAGAGGTATTTGTGGGTGAAAAGGTCCTATTTGAAGGGGGAAAGCTGGTATTTCTTGGAGAAGATGTGATATATTTGGGAGAAATGTGGCATGTCTGGAAGAAACTGTCCTCTTTTGGGGATAAAAGAGGTATTTGTGGGTGAAAAGGTCCTATTTGAAGGGGGAACCCAGATATTTCTTGGAGAAGATGTGATATATTTGGGAGAAATGTGGCATGTCTGGAAAAAACTGTCCTATTTTGGGGATAAAAGAGGTATTTGTGGGTGAGAAGGTCCTATTTGAAGGGGGAAACGTGGTATTTCTTGGAGAAGATGTGATATATTTGGGAGAAATCTGGCATTCTTGGAAGAAACTGTCCTCTTTTGGGGATAAAAGAGGTTTTTTTGGGGAAAAGGTCCTATTTGAAGGGGAAAAGCTGGTATTTCTTGGAGAAGATGTGATCTATTTGGGAGAAATGTGGCATGTCTGGAAGAAAATGTTTTATTTGGGGGGAGAAGGGTGGTATTTCTGGAGAAAAGTTCCTATTTCAGGAGGAATCCTGGTATTTCTTGGAGGAGATGTGATATGTTTGGGAGAAATGTGGCATTTCTGGAAGAAACTGTCCTCTTTTGGGGATAAAACAGGTATTTGTGTGTGAAAAGGTCCTATTTCCAGGGGAAAACCTGGTATTTCTTGGAGAAGATGTGATGTATTTGGGAGAAATGTGGCATGTCTGGAAGAAAATGTCCTATTTGGGGGGAGAAGGGTGGTATTTGTGGGAGAAAAGTTCCTATTTCAGGAGGAATCCTGGTATTTCTTGGAGGAGATGTGATATGTTAGGGAGAAATGTGCCATTTCTGGAAGAAACTGTCCTCTTTTGGGGATAAAACAGGTATTTGTGGGTGAAAAGGTCCTATTTGAAGGGGGAAACGTGGTATTTCTTGGAGAAGATGTGATATGTTTGGGAGAAATATGGCATTTCTGGAAGAAACTGTCCTATTTTGGGGATAAAAGAGGTATTTGTGGGAGAAAAGGTCCTATTTGAAGGGGGAACCCTGGTATTTCTTGGAGAAGATGTGATATATTTGGGAGAAATGTGGCATTTCTGGAAGAAACTGTCCTATTTTGGGGATAAAACAGGTATTTGTGGGTGAAAAGGTCCTATTTGAAGGGGGAAACCTGGTATTTCTTGGAGAAGAGGTGATATATTTTGGAGAAATGTGGCATGTCTGGAAGAAACTGTCCTATTTTGGGGATAAAACAGTTATTTGTGGGTGAAAAGGTCCTATTTGAAGGGGGAAAGCTGGTATTTCTTGGAGAAGATGTGATCTATTTGGGAGAAATGTGGCATTTCTGGAAGAAACTGTCCTCTTTTGGGGATAGAACAGGTATTTGTGGTTGAAAAGGTCCTATTTGAAGGGGAAAAGCTGGTATTTCTTGGAGAAGATGTGATCTATTTGGGAGAAATGTGGCATGTCTGGAAGAAAATGTTTTATTTGGGGGGAGAAGGGTGGTATTTGTGGGAGAAAAGTTCCTATTTCAGGAGGAATCCTGGTATTTCTTGTAGGAGATGTGATATGTTTGGGAGAAATGTGGCATGTCTGGAAGAAACTGTCCTCTTTTGGGGATAAAAGAGGTATTTGTGGGTGAAAAGGTCCTATTTGAAGGGGGAAACCTGGTATTTCTTGGAGAAGATGTGCTATATTTGGGAGAAATGTGGCATTTCTGGAAGAAACTGTCCTCTTTTGGGGATAAAAGAGGTATTTGTGGGTGAAAAGGTCCTATTTGAAGGGGGAAAGCTGGTATTTCTTGGAGAAGATGTGATATATTTGGGAGAAATGTGGCATGTCTGGAAGAAACTGTCCTCTTTTGGGATAAAAGAGGTATTTGTGGGTGAAAAGGTCCTATTTGAAGGGGGAACCCTGGTATTTCTTGGAGAAGATGTGATATATTTGGGAGAAATGTGGCATGTCTGGAAAAAACTGTCCTATTTTGGGGATAAAAGAGGTATTTGTGGGTGAGAAGGTTCTATTTGAAGGGGAAACGTGGTATTTCTTGGAGAAGATGTGATATATTTGGGAGAAATCTGGCATTCTTGGAAGAAACTGTCCTCTTTTGGGGATAAAAGAGGTTTTTTTGGGGAAAAGGTCCTATTTGAAGGGGAAAAGCTGGTATTTCTTGGAGAAGATGTGATCTATTTGGGAGAAATGTGGCATGTCTGGAAGAAAATGTTTTATTTGGGGGGAGAAGGGTGGTATTTCTGGGAGAAAAGTTCCTATTTCAGGAGGAATCCTGGTATTTCTTGGAGGAGATGTGATATGTTTGGGAGAAATGTGGCATTTCTGGAAGAAACTGTCCTCTTTTGGGGATAGAACAGGTATTTGTGTGTGAAAAGGTCCTATTTCCAGGGGAAAACCTGGTATTTCTTGGAGAAGATGTGATATATTTGGGAGAAATGTGGCATGTCTGGAAGAAAATGTCCTATTTGGGGGAGAAGGGTGGTATTTGTGGGAGAAAAGTTCCTATTTCAGGAGGAATCCTGGTATTTCTTGGAGGAGATGTGATATGTTTGGGAGAAATGTGCCATTTCTGGAAGAAACTGTCCTCTTTTGGGGATAAAAGAGGTATTTGTGGGTGAAAAGGTCCTATTTGAAGGGGGAAACGTGGTATTTCTTGGAGAAGATGTGATATGTTTGGGAGAAATATGGCATTTCTGGAAGAAACTGTCCTATTTTGGGGATAAAAGAGGTATTTGTGGGAGAAAAGGTCCTATTTGAAGGGGGAACCCTGGTATTTCTTGGAGAAGATGTGATATATTTGGGAGAAATGTGGCATTTCTGGAAGAAACTGTCCTATTTTGGGGATAAAACAGGTATTTGTGGGTGAAAAGGTCCTATTTGAAGGGGGAAACCTGGTATTTCTTGGAGAAGAGGTGACATATTTTGGAGAAATGTGGCATGTCTGGAAGAAACTGTCCTCTTTTGGGGATCAAAGAGGTATTTGTGGGTGAAAAGGTCCTATTTGAAGGGGGAAAGCTGGTATTTCTTGGAGAAGATGTGATCTATTTGGGAGAAATGTGGCATTTCTGGAAGAAACTGTCCTCTTTTGGGGATAGAACAGGTATTTGTGGTTGAAAAGGTCCTATTTCCAGGGGAAAACCTGGTATTTCTTGGAGAAGATGTGATCTATTTGGGAGAAATGTGGCATGTCTGGACGAAAATGTCCTATTTGGGGGGAGAAGGGTGGTATTTGTGGGAGAAAAGTTCCTATTTCAGGAGGAATCCTGGTATTTCTTGTAGGAGATGTGATATGTTTGGGAGAAATGTGGCATGTCTGGAAGAAACTGTCCTCTTTTGGGGATAAAAGAGGTATTTGTGGGTGAAAAGGTCCTATTTGAAGGGGGAAACCTGGTATTTCTTGGAGAAGATGTGATCTATTTGGGAGAAATGTGGCATTTCTGGAAGAAACTGTCCTCTTTTGGGATAAAAGAGGTATTTGTGGGTGAAAAGGTCCTATTTGAAGGGGGAAAGCTGGTATTTCTTGGAGAAGATGTGATATATTTGGGAGAAATGTGGCATGTCTGGAAGAAACTGTCCTCTTTTGGGGATAAAAGAGGTATTTGTGGGTGAAAAGGTCCTATTTGAAGGGGGAACCCTGGTATTTCTTGGAGAAGATGTGATATATTTGGAAGAAATGTGGCATGTCTGGAAAAAACTGTCCTATTTTGGGGATAAAAGAGGTATTTGTGGGTGAGAAGGTCCTATTTGAAGGGGGAAACGTGGTATTTCTTGGAGAAGATGTGATATATTTGGGAGAAATCTGGCATTCTTGGAAGAAACTGTCCTCTTTTGGGGATAAAAGAGGTTTTTTTGGGGAAAAGGTCCTATTTGAAGGGGAAAAGCTGGTATTTCTTGGAGAAGATGTGATCTATTTGGGAGAAATGTGGCATGTCTGGAAGAAAATGTTTTATTTGGGGGGAGAAGGGTGTTATTTCTGGGAGAAAAGTTCCTATTTCAGGAGGAATCCTGGTATTTCTTGGAGGAGATGTGATATGTTTGGGAGAAATGTGGCATTTCTGGAAGAAACTGTCCTCTTTTGGGGATAAAACAGGTATTTGTGTGTGAAAAGGTCCTATTTCCAGGGGAAAACCTGGTACTTCTTGGAGAAGATGTGATATATTTGGGAGAAATGTGGCATGTCTGGAAGAAAATGTCCTATTTGGGGGGAGAAGGTTGGTATTTGTGGGAGAAAAGTTCCTATTTCAGGAGGAATCCTGGTATTTCTTGGAGGAGATGTGATATGTTTGGAGAAATGTGGCATTTCTGGAAGAAACTGTCCTCTTTTGGGGATAAAACAGGTATTTGTGGGTGAAAAGGTCCTATTTGAAGGGGGAAACGTGGTATTTCTTGGAGAAGATGTGATATGTTTGGGAGAAATATGGCATTTCTGGAAGAAACTGTCCTATTGTGGGGATCAAACAGGTATTTGTGGGTGAAAAGGTCCTATTTGAAGGGGGAAAGCTGGTATTTCTTGGAGAAGATGTGATATATTTGGGAGAAATGTGGCATGTCTGGAAGAAACTGTCCTCTTTTGGGGATAAAAGAGGTATTTGTGGGTGAAAAGGTCCTATTTGAAGGGGGAACCCTGGTATTTCTTGGAGAAGATGTGATCTATTTGGGAGAAATGTGGCATTTCTGGAAGAAACTGTCCTATTTTGGGGATCAAACAGGTATTTGTTGGGGAAAAGTTCCTATTTGAAGGGGGAAAGCAGGTATTTCTTGGAGAAGATGTGATATATTTGGGAGAAATGTGGCATTTCTGGAAGAAACTGTCCTATTGTGGGGATCAAACAGGTATTTGTGGGTGAAAAGGTCCTATTTGAAGGGGGAAAGCTGGTATTTCTTGGAGAAGAGGTGATATATTTGGGAGAAATATGGCATTTCTGGCAGAAACTGTCCTATTTTGGGGATAAAAGAGGTATTTGTGGGTGAAAAGTTCCTATTTGAAGGGGGAAAGCTGGTATTTCATGGAGAAGATGTGATCTATTTGGGAGAAATGTGGCATTTCTGGAAGAAAATGTCCTATTTGGGGGGAGAAGGCTTGTAGTTTTGGGTGAGAAGGTCCTATTTCAGGAGGAATCCTGGCATTTCTTGGAGAAGATGTGATATATTTGGGAGAAATGTGGCATTTCTGGAAGAAACTGTCCTCTTTTGGGGATAAAAGAGTTATTAGTGGTTGAAAAGGTCCTATTTGAATGGGGAAACCTGGTATTTGAGGGAGAAGATGTGATATATTTGGGAGAAATGTGGCATTTCTGGAAGAAACTGTCCTATTTTGGGGATAAAAGAGGTATTTGTGGGAGAAAAGGTCCTATTTGAAGGGGGAACCCTGGTATTTCTTGGAGAAGATGTGATATATTTGGGAGAAATGTGGCATTTCTGGAAGAAACTGTCCTCTTTTGGGGATAAAACAGGTATTTCATGGAGAAAAGGTCCTAACTGAAGGGGGAAACCTGGTATTTCTTGGAGAAGATGTGATATATTTGGGAGAAATGTGGCATTTCTGGAAGAAACTGTCCTATTTTGGGGATAAAAGAGGTATTTGTGGGAGAAAAGGTCCTATTTGAAGGGGGAACCCTGGTATTTCTTGGAGAAGATGTGATCTATTTGGGAGAAATGTGGCATTTCTGGAAGAAACTGTCCTCTTTTGGGGATAAAAGAGGTTTTTTTGGGGAAAAGGTCCTATTTGAAGGGGGAAACCTGGTATTTCTTGGAGAAGAGGTGATATATTTTGGAGAAATGTGGCATGTCTGGAAGAAACTGTCCTATTTTGGGGATAAAACAGGTATTTGTGGGTGAAAAGGTCCTATTTGAAGGGGGAAAGCTGGTATTTCTTGGAGAAGATGTGATCTATTTGGGAGAAATGTGGCATTTCTGGAAGAAACTGTCCTCTTTTGGGGATAGAACAGGTATTTGTGTTTGAAAAGGTCCTATTTCCAGGGGAAAACCTGGTATTTCTTGGAGAAGATGTGATCTATTTGGGAGAAATGTGGCATGTCTGGAAGAAAATGTCCTATTTGGGGGGAGAAGGGTGGTATTTGTGGGAGAAAAGTTCCTATTTCAGGAGGAATCCTGGTATTTCTTGGAGGAGATGTGATATGTTTGGGAGTAATGTGGCATTCCTGGAAGAAACTGTCCTCTTTTGGGGATAAAAGAGGTATTTGTGGGTGAAAAGGTCCTATTTGAAGGGGGAAACCTGGTATTTCTTGGAGAAGATGTGATCTATTTGGGAGAAATGTGGCATTTCTGGAAGAAACTGTCCTCTTTTGGGGATAAAAGAGGTATTTGTGGGTGAAAAGGTCCTATTTGAAGGGGGAAAGCTGGTATTTCTTGGAGAAGATGTGATATATTTGGGAGAAATGTGGCATGTCTGGAAGAAACTGTCCTCTTTTGGGGATAAAAGAGGTATTTGTGGGTGAAAAGGTCCTATTTGAAGGGGGAAACGTGGTATTTCTTGGAGAAGATGTGATATATTTGGGAGAAATGTGGCATGTCTGGAAAAAACTGTCCTATTTTGGGGATAAAAGAGGTATTTGTGGGTGAGAAGGTCCTATTTGAAGGGGGAAACGTGGTATTTCTTGGAGAAGATGTGATATATTTGAAAGAAATCTGGCATTCTTGGAAGAAACTGTCCTCTTTTGGGGATAAAAGAGGTTTTTTTGGGGAAAAGGTCCTATTTGAAGGGGAAAAGCTGGTATTTCTTGGAGAAGATGTGATCTATTTGGGAGAAATGTGGCATTTCTGGAAGAAACTGTCCTCTTTTGGGGATAAAAGAGGTATTTGTGGGTGAAAAGTTCCTATTTGAAGGGGGAAAGCTGGTATTTCTTGGAGAAGATGTGATATATTTGGGAGAAATCTGGCATTTCTGGAAGAATATGTCCTATTATGGGGATCAAGCAGGTATTTGTGGGTGAAAAGGTCCTATTTGAATGGGGAAACCTGGTATTTCTTGGAGAAGAGGTGATATATTTGGGATAAATATGGCATGTCTGGTAGAAACTGTCCTATTTGGGGGATAAAAGAGGTATTTGTGGGTGAAAAGGTCCTATTTGAAGGGGGAAAGCTGGTATTTCATGGAGAAGATGTGATCTATTTGGGAGAAATGTGGCCTTTCTGCAAGAAAATGTCCAATTTGGGGGGAGAAGTCTGGTAGTTTTCGGTGAGAAACTGTCCTATTTCAGGAGGAATCCTGGTATTTCTTGGAGAAGATAAGATATATTTGGGAGAAATGTGGCATTTCTGGAAGAAACTGTCCTTTTTTGGGGATAAATGAGGTCTTAGTGGTTGAAAAGGTCCTATTTGAAGGGGGAAACCTGGTATTTGTGGGAGAAGATGTGATCCATTTGGGAGAAATGTGGCATTTCTGGAAGAAAATGTCCTCTTTTGGGGATAAAACAGGTATTTCATGGAGAAAAGGGCCTAATAGAAGGGGGAAACCTGGTATTTCTTGGAGGAGTTGTGATATATTTGGGAGAAATATGGCATTCCTGGAAGAAACTGTCCTCTTTTGGGGATAAAAGAGGTATTTGTGGGTGAAAAGGTCCTATTTGAAGGGGGAAAGCTGGTATTTCTTGGAGAAGATGTGATCTATTTGGGAGAAATGTGGCATGTCTGGAAAAAACTGTCCTATTTTGGGGATAAAAGAGGTATTTGTGGGTGAAAAGGTCCTATTTGAAGGGGGAAAGCTGGTATTTCTTGGAGAAGATGTGATATATTTGGGAGAAATGTGGCATTTCTGGAAGAAACTGTCCTCTTTTGGGGATAAAACAGGTATTTCATGGAGAAAAGGTCCTAACTGAAGGGGGAAACCTGGTATTTCTTGGAGAAGATGTGATATATTTGGGAGAAATGTGGCATTTCTGGAAGAAACTGTCCTATTTTGGGGATAAAAGAGGTATTTGTGGGAGAAAAGGTCCTATTTGAAGGGGGAACCCTGGTATTTCTTGGAGAAGATGTGATATATTTGGGAGAAATGTGGCATTTCTGGAAGAAACTGTCCTATTTTGGGGATAAAACAGGTATTTGTGGGTGAAAAGGTCCTATTTGAAGGGGGAAACCTGGTATTTCTTGGAGAAGAGGTGATATATTTTGGAGAAATGTGGCATGTCTGGAAGAAACTGTCCTATTTTGGGGATAAAACAGGTATTTGTGGGTGAAAAGGTCCTATTTGAAGGGGGAAAGCTGGTATTTCTTGGAGAAGATGTGATCTATTTGGGAGAAATGTGGCATTTCTGGAAGAAACTGTCCTCTTTTGGGGATAGAACAGGTATTTGTGTTTGAAAAGGTCCTATTTCCAGGGGAAAACCTGGTATTTCTTGGAGAAGATGTGATCTATTTGGGAGAAATGTGGCATGTCTGGAAGAAAATGTCCTATTTGGGGGGAGAAGGGTGGTATTTGTGGGAGAAAAGTTCCTATTTCAGGAGGAATCCTGGTATTTCTTGGAGGAGATGTGATCTATTTGGGAGAAATGTGGCATTTCTGGAAGAAACTGTCCTCTTTTGGGGATAAAAGAGGTATTTGTGGGTGAAAAGTTCCTATTTGAAGGGGGAAAGCTGGTATTTCTTGGAGAAGATGTGATATATTTGGGAGAAATCTGGCATTTCTGGAAGAATATGTCCTATTATGGGGATCAAACAGGTATTTGTGGGTGAAAAGGTCCTATTTGAAGGGGGAAACCTGGTATTTCTTGGAGAAGAGGTGATATATTTGGGATAAATATGGCATGTCTGGTAGAAACTGTCCTATTTGGGGGATAAAAGAGGTATTTGTGGGTGAAAAGGTCCTATTTGAAGGGGGAAAGCTGGTATTTCATGGAGAAGATGTGATCTATTTGGGAGAAATGTGGCCTTTCTGCAAGAAAATGTCCAATTTGGGGGGAGAAGTCTGGTAGTTTTCGGTGAGAAACTGTCCTATTTCAGTAGGAATCCTGGTATTTCTTGGAGAAGATAAGATATATTTGGGAGAAATGTGGCATTTCTGGAAGAAACTGTCCTTTTTTGGGGATAAATGAGGTCTTAGTGGTTGGAAAGGTCCTATTTGAAGGGGGAAACCTGGTATTTGTGGGAGAAGATGTGATCTATTTGGGAGAAATGTGGCATTTCTGGAAGAAACTGTCCTCTTTTGGGGATAAAAGAGGTATTTCATGGAGAAAAGGTCCTATTTGAAGGGGGAAAGCTGGTATTTCTTGGAGAAGATGTCATCTATTTGGGAGAAATGTGGCATTTCTGGAAGAAACTGTCCTCTTTTGGGGATAAAAGAGGTATTTGTGGGAGAAAAGGACCTATTTAATGGGGGAAACCTGGTATTTCTTGGAGAAGATGTGATATATTTGGGAGAAATGTGGCATGTCTGGAAAAAACTGTCCTATTTTGGGGATAAAAGAGGTATTTGTGGGTGAAAAGGTCCTATTTGAAGGGGGAAAGCTGGTATTTCTTGGAGAAGATGTGATATATTTGGGAGAAATGTGGCATGTCTGGAAGAAACTGTCCTATTTTGGGGATAAAATAGGTATTTGAGGGTGAAAAGGTCCTATTTGAAGGGGGAAACCTGGTATTTCTTGGAGAAGATGTGATATATTTGGGAGAAATTTGGCATGTCTGGAAGAAAATGTCCTATTTGGGGGGAGAAGGGTGGTATTTGTGGGAGAAAAGTTCCTATTTGAAGGGGGAAACGTGGTATTTCTTGGAGAAGATGTGATATATTTGGGAGAAATATGGCATGTCTGGAAAAAACTGTCCTATTTGGGGGGATAAAAGAGGTATTTGTGGGTGAGAAGGTCCTATTTGAAGGGGGAAACGTGGTATTTCTTGGAGAAGATGTGATATATTTGGGAGAAATCTGGCATTCTTGGAAGAAACTGCCCTCTTTTGGGGATAAAAGAGGTTTTTTTGGGGAAAAGGTCCTATTTGAAGGGGGAAACGTGGTATTTCTTGGAGAAGATGTGATCTATTTGGGAGAAATGTGGCATTTCTGGAAGAAACTGTCCTATTTTGGGGATCAAACAGGTATTTGTGGGTGAAAAGGTCCTATTTCCAGGGGAAAACCTGGTATTTCTTGGAGAAGATGTGATATATTTGGGAGAAATGTGGCATGTCTGGAAGAAAATGTCCTATTTGGGGGGAGAAGGGTGGTATTTGTGGGAGAAAAGGTCCTATTTCAGGAGGAATCCTGGTATTTCTTGGAGGAGATGTGATATGTTTGGGAGAAATGTGGCATTTCTGGAAGAAACTGTCCTCTTTTGGGGATAAAACAGGTATTTGTGGGTGAAAAGGTCCTATTTGAAGGGGGAAACGTGGTATTTCTTGGAGAAGATGTGATATGTTTGGGAGAAATATGGCATTTCTGGAAGAAACTGTCCTATTGTGGGGATCAAACAGGTATTTGTGGGTGAAAAGGTCCTATTTGAAGGGGGAAAGCTGGTATTTCTTGGAGAAGATGTGATATATTTGGGAGAAATGTGGCATGTCTGGAAGAAACTGTCCTCTTTTGGGGATAAAAGAGGTATTTGTGGGTGAAAAGGTCCTATTTGAAGGGGGAACCCTGGTATTTCTTGGAGAAGATGTGATCTATTTGGGAGAAATGTGGCATTTCTGGAAGAAACTGTCCTATTGTGGGGATCAAACAGGTATTTGTTGGGGAAAAGTTCCTATTTGAAGGGGGAAAGCAGGTATTTCTTGGAGAAGATGTGATATATTTGGGAGAAATGTGGCATTTCTGGAAGAAACTGTCCTATTGTGGGGATCAAACAGGTATTTGTGGGTGAAAAGGTCCTATTTGAAGGGGGAAAGCTGGTATTTCTTGGAGAAGAGGTGATATATTTGGGAGAAATATGGCATTTCTGGCAGAAACTGTCCTATTTTGGGGATAAAAGAAGTATTTGTGGGTGAAAAGGTCCTATTTGAAGGGGGAAAGCTGGTATTTCATGGAGAAGATGTGATCTATTTGGGAGAAATGTGGCATTTCTGGAAGAAAATGTCCTATTTGGGGGGAGAAGGCTTGTAGTTTTGGGTGAGAAGGTCCTATTTCAGGAGGAATCCTGGCATTTCTTGGAGAAGATGTGATATATTTGGGAGAAATGTGGCATGTCTGGAAGAAACTGTCCTCTTTTGGGGATAAAAGAGTTATTAGTGGTTGAAAAGGTCCTATTTGAAGGGGGAAACCTGGTATTTGTGGGAGAAGATGTGATATATTTGGGAGAAATGTGGCATTTCTGGAAGAAACTGTCCTATTTGGGGGATAAAAGAGGTATTTGTGGGAGAAAAGGTCCTATTTGAAGGGGGAACCCTGGTATTTCTTGGAGAAGATGTGATATATTTGGGAGAAATGTGGCATTTCTGGAAGAAACTGTCCTCTTTTGGGGATAAAACAGGTATTTCATGGAGAAAAGGTCCTAACTGAAGGGGGAAACCTGGTATTTCTTGGAGAAGATGTGATATATTTGGGAGAAATGTGGCATTTCTGGAAGAAACTGTCCTATTTTGGGGATAAAAGAGGTATTTGTGGGAGAAAAGGTCCTATTTGAAGGGGGAACCCTGGTATTTCTTGGAGAAGATGTGATATATTTGGGAGAAATGTGGCATTTCTGGAAGAAACTGTCCTATTTTGGGGATAAAACAGGTATTTGTGGGTGAAAAGGTCCTATTTGAAGGGGGAAACCTGGTATTTCTTGGAGAAGAGGTGATATATTTTGGAGAAATGTGGCATGTCTGGAAGAAACTGTCCTCTTTTGGGGATAAAAGAGGTATTTGTGGGTGAAAAGGTCCTATTTGAAGGGGGAAAGCTGGTATTTCTTGGAGAAGATGTGATCTATTTGGGAGAAATGTGGCATTTCTGGAAGAAACTGTCCTCTTTTGGGGATAGAACAGGTATTTGTGTTTGAAAAGGTCATATTTCCAGGGGAAAACCTGGTATTTCTTGGAGAAGATGTGATCTATTTGGGAGAAATGTGGCATGTCTGGAAGAAAATGTCCTATTTGGGGGGAGAAGGGTGGTATTTGTGGGAGAAAAGTTCCTATTTCAGGAGGAATCCTGGTATTTCTTGGAGGAGATGTGATATGTTTGGGAGTAATGTGGCATTCCTGGAAGAAACTGTCCTCTTTTGGGGATAAAAGAGGTTTTTTTGGGGAAAAGGTCCTATTTGAAGGGGAAAAGCTGGTATTTCTTGGAGAAGATGTGATCTATTTGGGAGAAATGTGGCATGTCTGGAAGAAAATGTTTTATTTGGGGGGAGAAGGGTGGTATTTGTGGGAGAAAAGTTCCTATTTCAGGAGGAATCCTGGTATGTCTTGGAGGAGATGTGATATGTTTGGGAGAAATGTGGCATTTCTGGAAGAAACTGTCCTCTTTTGGGGATAAAACAGGTATTT
This sequence comes from Lophura swinhoii, assembly GCA_030408155.1. Lineage (NCBI taxonomy): Eukaryota > Metazoa > Chordata > Aves > Galliformes > Phasianidae > Lophura > Lophura swinhoii. The sequence continues at coordinate 13,561,948 of CM059471.1, forward strand.
GTGTGTGAAAAGGTCCTATTTCCAGGGGAAAACCTGGTATTTCTTGGAGAAGATGTGATCTATTTGGGAGAAATGTGGCATGTCTGGAAGAAAATGTCCTATTTGGGGGGAGAAGGGTGGTATTTGTGGGAGAAAAGTTCCTATTTCAGGAGGAATCCTGGTATTTCTTGGAGGAGATGTGATATGTTTGGGAGAAATGTGCCATTTCTGGAAGAAACTGTCCTCTTTTGGGGATAAAACAGGTATTTGTGGGTGAAAAGGTCCTATTTGAAGGGGGAAACCTGGTATTTCTTGGAGAAGATGTGATATATTTGGGAGAAATGTGGCATTTCTGGAAGAAACTGTCCTCTTTTGGGGATAAAAGAGGTATTTGTGGGTGAAAAGGTCCTATTTGAAGGGGGAACCCTGGTATTTCTTGGAGAAGATGTGATCTATTTGGGAGAAATGTGGCATTTCTGGAAGAAACTGTCCTATTGTGGGGATCAAACAGGTATTTGTTGGGGAAAAGTTCCTATTTGAAGGGGGAAAGCAGGTATTTCTTGGAGAAGATGTGATATATTTGGGAGAAATGTGGCATTTCTGGAAGAAACTGTCCTATTGTGGGGATCAAACAGGTATTTGTGGGTGAAAAGGTCCTATTTGAAGGGGGAAAGCTGGTATTTCTTGGAGAAGAGGTGATATATTTGGGAGAAATATGGCATTTCTGGCAGAAACTGTCCTATTTTGGGGATAAAAGAAGTATTTGTGGGTGAAAAGGTCCTATTTGAAGGGGGAAAGCTGGTATTTCATGGAGAAGATGTGATCTATTTGGGAGAAATGTGGCATTTCTGGAAGAAAATGTCCTATTTGGGGGGAGAAGGCTTGTAGTTTTGGGTGAGAAGGTCCTATTTCAGGAGGAATCCTGGCATTTCTTGGAGAAGATGTGATATATTTGGGAGAAATGTGGCATGTCTGGAAGAAACTGTCCTCTTTTGGGGATAAAAGAGTTATTAGTGGTTGAAAAGGTCCTATTTGAAGGGGGAAACCTGGTATTTGTGGGAGAAGATGTGATATATTTGGGAGAAATGTGGCATTTCTGGAAGAAACTGTCCTATTTGGGGGATAAAAGAGGTATTTGTGGGAGAAAAGGTCCTATTTGAAGGGGGAACCCTGGTATTTCTTGGAGAAGATGTGATATATTTGGGAGAAATGTGGCATTTCTGGAAGAAACTGTCCTCTTTTGGGGATAAAACAGGTATTTCATGGAGAAAAGGTCCTAACTGAAGGGGGAAACCTGGTATTTCTTGGAGAAGATGTGATATATTTGGGAGAAATGTGGCATTTCTGGAAGAAACTGTCCTATTTTGGGGATAAAAGAGGTATTTGTGGGAGAAAAGGTCCTATTTGAAGGGGGAACCCTGGTATTTCTTGGAGAAGATGTGATATATTTGGGAGAAATGTGGCATTTCTGGAAGAAACTGTCCTATTTTGGGGATAAAACAGGTATTTGTGGGTGAAAAGGTCCTATTTGAAGGGGGAAACCTGGTATTTCTTGGAGAAGAGGTGATATATTTTGGAGAAATGTGGCATGTCTGGAAGAAACTGTCCTCTTTTGGGGATAAAAGAGGTATTTGTGGGTGAAAAGGTCCTATTTGAAGGGGGAAAGCTGGTATTTCTTGGAGAAGATGTGATCTATTTGGGAGAAATGTGGCATTTCTGGAAGAAACTGTCCTCTTTTGGGGATAGAACAGGTATTTGTGTTTGAAAAGGTCATATTTCCAGGGGAAAACCTGGTATTTCTTGGAGAAGATGTGATCTATTTGGGAGAAATGTGGCATGTCTGGAAGAAAATGTCCTATTTGGGGGGAGAAGGGTGGTATTTGTGGGAGAAAAGTTCCTATTTCAGGAGGAATCCTGGTATTTCTTGGAGGAGATGTGATATGTTTGGGAGTAATGTGGCATTCCTGGAAGAAACTGTCCTCTTTTGGGGATAAAAGAGGTTTTTTTGGGGAAAAGGTCCTATTTGAAGGGGAAAAGCTGGTATTTCTTGGAGAAGATGTGATCTATTTGGGAGAAATGTGGCATGTCTGGAAGAAAATGTTTTATTTGGGGGGAGAAGGGTGGTATTTGTGGGAGAAAAGTTCCTATTTCAGGAGGAATCCTGGTATGTCTTGGAGGAGATGTGATATGTTTGGGAGAAATGTGCCATTTCTGGAAGAAACTGTCCTCTTTTGGGGATAAAAGAGGTATTTGTGGGTGAAAAGGTCCTATTTGAAGGGGGAAACGTGGTATTTCTTGGAGAAGATGTGATCTATTTGGGAGAAATGTGGCATTTCTGGAAGAAACTGTCCTATTTTGGGGATCAAACAGGTATTTGTGGGTGAAAAGGTCCTATTTCCAGGGGAAAACCTGGTATTTCTTGGAGAAGATGTGATATATTTGGGAGAAATGTGGCATGTCTGGAAGAAAATGTCCTATTTGGGGGGAGAAGGGTGGTATTTGTGGGAGAAAAGGTCCTATTTCAGGAGGAATCCTGGTATTTCTTGGAGGAGATGCGATATGTTTGGGAGAAATGTGGCATTTCTGGAAGAAACTGTCCTCTTTTGGGGATAAAACAGGTATTTGTGGGTGAAAAGGTCCTATTTGAAGGGGGAAACGTGGTATTTCTTGGAGAAGATGTGATATGTTTGGGAGAAAAATGGCATTTCTGGAAGAAACTGTCCTATTGTGGGGATCAAACAGGTATTTGTGGGTGAAAAGGTCCTATTTGAAGGGGGAAAGCTGGTATTTCTTGGAGAAGATGTGATATATTTGGGAGAAATGTGGCATGTCTGGAAGAAACTGTCCTCTTTTTGGGATAAAAGAGGTATTTGTGGGTGAAAAGGTCCTATTTGAAGGGGGAACCCTGGTATTTCTTGGAGAAGATGTGATCTATTTGGGAGAAATGTGGCATTTCTGGAAGAAACTGTCCTATTGTGGGGATCAAACAGGTATTTGTTGGGGAAAAGTTCCTATTTGAAGGGGGAAAGCAGGTATTTCTTGGAGAAGAGGTGATATATTTGGGAGAAATATGGCATTTCTGGCAGAAACTGTCCTATTTTGGGGATAAAAGAGGTATTTGTGGGTGAAAAGGTCCTATTTGAAGGGGGAAAGCTGGTATTTCATGGAGAAGATGTGATCTATTTGGGAGAAATGTGGCATTTCTGGAAGAAAATGTCCTATTTGGGGGGAGAAGGCTTGTAGTTTTGGGTGAGAAGGTCCTATTTCAGGAGGAATCCTGGCATTTCTTGGAGAAGATGTGATATATTTGGGAGAAATGTGGCATTTCTGGAAGAAACTGTCCTCTTTTGGGGATAAAAGAGTTATTAGTGGTTGAAAAGGTCCTATTTGAAGGGGGAAACCTGGTATTTGAGGGAGAAGATGTGATATATTTGGGAGAAATGTGGCATTTCTGGAAGAAACTGTCCTATTTTGGGGATAAAAGAGGTATTTGTGGGAGAAAAGGTCCTATTTGAAGGGGGAACCCTGGTATTTCTTGGAGAAGATGTGATATATTTGGGAGAAATGTGGCATTTCTGGAAGAAACTGTCCTCTTTTGGGGATAAAACAGGTATTTCATGGAGAAAAGGTCCTAACTGAAGGGGGAAACCTGGTATTTCTTGGAGAAGATGTGATATATTTGGGAGAAATGTGGCATTTCTGGAAGAAACTGTCCTATTTTGGGGATAAAAGAGGTATTTGTGGGAGAAAAGGTCCTATTTGAAGGGGGAACCCTGGTATTTCTTGGAGAAGATGTGATATATTTGGGAGAAATGTGGCATTTCTGGAAGAAACTGTCCTATTTTGGGGATAAAACAGGTATTTGTGGGTGAAAAGGTCCTATTTGAAGGGGGAAACCTGGTATTTCTTGGAGAAGAGGTGATATATTTTGGAGAAATGTGGCATGTCTGGAAGAAACTGTCCTATTTTGGGGATAAAACAGGTATTTGTGGGTGAAAAGGTCCTATTTGAAGGGGGAAAGCTGGTATTTCTTGGAGAAGATGTGATCTATTTGGGAGAAATGTGGCATTTCTGGAAGAAACTGTCCTCTTTTGGGGATAGAACAGGTATTTGTGTTTGAAAAGGTCCTATTTCCAGGGGAAAACCTGGTATTTCTTGGAGAAGATGTGATCTATTTGGGAGAAATGTGGCATGTCTGGAAGAAAATGTCCTATTTGGGGGGAGAAGGGTGGTATTTGTGGGAGAAAAGTTCCTATTTCAGGAGGAATCCTGGTATTTCTTGGAGGAGATGTGATATGTTTGGGAGTAATGTGGCATTCCTGGAAGAAACTGTCCTCTTTTGGGGATAAAAGAGGTATTTGTGGGTGAAAAGGTCCTATTTGAAGGGGGAAACCTGGTATTTCTTGGAGAAGATGTGATCTATTTGGGAGAAATGTGGCATTTCTGGAAGAAACTGTCCTCTTTTGGGGATAAAAGAGGTATTTGTGGGTGAAAAGGTCCTATTTGAAGGGGGAAAGCTGGTATTTCTTGGAGAAGATGTGATATATTTGGGAGAAATGTGGCATGTCTGGAAGAAACTGTCCTCTTTTGGGGATAAAAGAGGTATTTGTGGGTGAAAAGGTCCTATTTGAAGGGGGAACCCTGATATTTCTTGGAGAAGATGTGATATATTTGGGAGAAATGTGGCATGTCTGGAAAAAACTGTCCTATTTTGGGGATAAAAGAGGTATTTGTGGGTGAGAAGGTCCTATTTGAAGGGGGAAACGTGGTATTTCTTGGAGAAGATGTGATATATTTGGGAGAAATCTGGCATTCTTGGAAGAAACTGTCCTCTTTTGGGGATAAAAGAGGTTTTTTTGGGGAAAAGGTCCTATTTGAAGGGGAAAAGCTGGTATTTCTTGGAGAAGATGTGATCTATTTGGGAGAAATGTGGCATGTCTGGAAGAAAATGTTTTATTTGGGGGGAGAAGGGTGGTATTTCTGGGAGAAAAGTTCCTATTTCAGGAGGAATCCTGGTATTTCTTGGAGGAGATGTGATATGTTTGGGAGAAATGTGGCATTTCTGGAAGAAACTGTCCTCTTTTGGGGATAAAACAGGTATTTGTGTGTGAAAAGGTCCTATTTCCAGGGGAAAACCTGGTATTTCTTGGAGAAGATGTGATATATTTGGGAGAATTGTGGCATGTCTGGAAGAAAATGTCCTATTTGGGGGGAGAAGGGTGGTATTTGTGGGAGAAAAGTTCCTATTTCAGGAGGAATCCTGGTATTTCTTGGAGGAGATGTGATATGTTTGGGAGAAATGTGCCATTTCTGGAAGAAACTGTCCTCTTTTGGGGATAAAAGAGTTATTTGTGGGTGAAAAGGTCCTATTTGAAGGGGGAAACCTGGTATTTCTTGGAGAAGATGTGATCTATTTGGGAGAAATGTGGCATTTCTGGAAGAAACTGTCCTATTTTGGGGATCAAACAGGTATTTGTGGGTGAAAAGGTCCTATTTCCAGGGGAAAACCTGGTATTTCTTGGAGAAGATGTGATATATTTGGGAGAAATGTGGCATGTCTGGAAGAAAATGTCCTATTTGGGGGGAGAAGGGTGGTATTTGTGGGAGAAAAGGTCCTATTTCAGGAGGAATCCTGGTATTTCTTGGAGGAGATGCGATATGTTTGGGAGAAATGTGGCATTTCTGGAAGAAACTGTCCTCTTTTGGGGATAAAACAGGTATTTGTGGGTGAAAAGGTCCTATTTGAAGGGGGAAACGTGGTATTTCTTGGAGAAGATGTGATATGTTTGGGAGAAATATGGCATTTCTGGAAGAAACTGTCCTATTGTGGGGATCAAACAGGTATTTGTGGGTGAAAAGGTCCTATTTGAAGGGGGAAAGCTGGTATTTCTTGGAGAAGATGTGATATATTTGGGAGAAATGTGGCATGTCTGGAAGAAACTGTCCTCTTTTGGGGATAAAAGAGGTATTTGTGGGTGAAAAGGTCCTATTTGAAGGGGGAACCCTGGTATTTCTTGGAGAAGATGTGATCTATTTGGGAGAAATGTGGCATTTCTGGAAGAAACTGTCCTATTGTGGGGATCAAACAGGTATTTGTTGGGGAAAAGTTCCTATTTGAAGGGGGAAAGCAGGTATTTCTTGGAGAAGAGGTGATATATTTGGGAGAAATATGGCATTTCTGGCAGAAACTGTCCTATTTTGGGGATAAAAGAGGTATTTGTGGGTGAAAAGGTCCTATTTGAAGGGGGAAAGCTGGTATTTCATGGAGAAGATGTGATCTATTTGGGAGAAATGTGGCATTTCTGGAAGAAAATGTCCTATTTGGGGGAGAAGGCTTGTAGTTTTGGGTGAGAAGGTCCTATTTCAGGAGGAATCCTGGCATTTCTTGGAGAAGATGTGATATATTTGGGAGAAATGTGGCATTTCTGGAAGAAACTGTCCTCTTTTGGGGATAAAAGAGTTATTAGTGGTTGAAAAGGTCCTATTTGAAGGGGGAAACCTGGTATTTGAGGGAGAAGATGTGATATATTTGGGAGAAATGTGGCATTTCTGGAAGAAACTGTCCTATTTTGGGGATAAAAGAGGTATTTGTGGGAGAAAAGGTCCTATTTGAAGGGGGAACCCTGGTATTTCTTGGAGAAGATGTGATCTATTTGGGAGAAATGTGGCATTTCTGGAAGAAACTGTCCTCTTTTGGGGATAAAACAGGTATTTCATGGAGAAAAGGTCCTAACTGAAGGGGGAAACCTGGTATTTCTTGGAGAAGATGTGATATATTTGGGAGAAATGTGGCATTTCTGGAAGAAACTGTCCTATTTTGGGGATAAAAGAGGTATTTGTGGGAGAAAAGGTCCTATTTGAAGGGGGAACCCTGGTATTTCTTGGAGAAGATGTGATATATTTGGGAGAAATGTGGCATTTCTGGAAGAAACTGTCCTATTTTGGGGATAAAACAGGTATTTGTGGGTGAAAAGGTCCTATTTGAAGGGGGAAACCTGGTATTTCTTGGAGAAGAGGTGATATATTTTGGAGAAATGTGGCATGTCTGGAAGAAACTGTCCTATTTTGGGGATAAAACAGGTATTTGTGGGTGAAAAGGTCCTATTTGAAGGGGGAAAGCTGGTATTTCTTGGAGAAGATGTGATCTATTTGGGAGAAATGTGGCATTTCTGGAAGAAACTGTCCTCTTTTGGGGATAGAACAGGTATTTGTGTTTGAAAAGGTCCTATTTCCAGGGGAAAACCTGGTATTTCTTGGAGAAGATGTGATCTATTTCGGAGAAATGTGGCATGTCTGGAAGAAAATGTCCTATTTGGGGGGAGAAGGGTGGTATTTGTGGGAGAAAAGTTCCTATTTCAGGAGGAATCCTGGTATTTCTTGGAGGAGATGTGATATGTTTGGGAGTAATGTGGCATTCCTGGAAGAAACTGTCCTCTTTTGGGGATAAAAGAGGTATTTGTGGGTGAAAAGGTCCTATTTGAAGGGGGAAACCTGGTATTTCTTGGAGAAGATGTGATATATTTGGGAGAAATGTGGCATTTCTGGAAGAAACTGTCCTATTTTGGGGATAAAACAGGTATTTGTGGGTGAAAAGGTCCTATTTGAAGGGGGAAAGCTGGTATTTCTTGGAGAAGATGTGATATATTTGGGAGAAATGTGGCATGTCTGGAAGAAACTGTCCTCTTTTGGGGATAAAAGAGGTATTTGTGGGTGAAAAGGTCCTATTTGAAGGGGGAACCCTGATATTTCTTGGAGAAGATGTGATATATTTGGGAGAAATGTGGCATGTCTGGAAAAAACTGTCCTATTTTGGGGATAAAAGAGGTATTTGTGGGTGAGAAGGTCCTATTTGAAGGGGGAAACGTGGTTTTTCTTGGAGAAGATGTGATATATTTGGGAGAAATCTGGCATTCTTGGAAGAAACTGTCCTCTTTTGGGGATAAAAGAGGTTTTTTTGGGGAAAAGGTCCTATTTGAAGGGGAAAAGCTTGTATTTCTTGGAGAAGATGTGATCTATTTGGGAGAAATGTGGCATGTCTGGAAGAAAATGTTTTATTTGGGGGGAGAAGGGTGGTATTTCTGGGAGAAAAGTTCCTATTTCAGGAGGAATCCTGGTATTTCTTGGAGGAGATGTGATATGTTTGGGAGAAATGTGGCATTTCTGGAAGAAACTGTCCTCTTTTGGGGATAAAACAGGTATTTGTGTGTGAAAAGGTCCTATTTCCAGGGGAAAACCTGGTATTTCTTGGAGAAGATGTGATATATTTGGGAGAAATGTGGCATGTCTGGAAGAAAATGTCCTATTTGGGGGGAGAAGGGTGGTATTTGTGGGAGAAAAGTTCCTATTTCAGGAGGAATCCTGGTATTTCTTGGAGGAGATGTGATATGTTAGGGAGAAATGTGCCATTTCTGGAAGAAACTGTCCTCTTTTGGGGATAAAACAGGTATTTGTGGGTGAAAAGGTCCTATTTGAAGGGGGAAACCTGGTATTTCTTGGAGAAGATGTGATATGTTTGGGAGAAATATGGCATTTCTGGAAGAAACTGTCCTCTTTTGGGGATAAAAGAGGTATTTGTGGAGAAAAGGTCCTATTTGAAGGGGGAACCCTGGTATTTCTTGGAGAAGATGTGATATATTTGGGAGAAATGTGGCATTTCTGGAAGAAACTGTCCTCTTTTGGGGATAAAAGAGGTATTTGTGGGTGAAAAGGTCCTATTTGAAGGGGGAAACCTGGTATTTCTTGGAGAAGAGGTGATATATTTTGGAGAAATGTGGCATGTCTGGAAGAAACTGTCCTATTTTGGGGATAAAACAGTTATTTGTGGGTGAAAAGGTCCTATTTGAAGGGGAAAGCTGGTATTTCTTGGAGAAGATGTGATCTATTTGGGAGAAATGTGGCATTTCTGGAAGAAACTGTCCTCTTTTGGGGATAGAACAGGTATTTGGGTTGAAAAGGTCCTATTTCCAGGGGAAAACCAGGTATTTCTTGGAGAAGATGTGATCTATTTGGGAGAAATGTGGCATGTCTGGAAGAAAATGTCCTATTTGGGGGGAGAAGGGTGGTATTTGTGGGAGAAAAGTTCCTATTTCAGGAGGAATCCTGGTATTTCTTGGAGAAGATGTGATATATTTGAGAGAAATGTGGCTTTTCTGGAAGAAACTGTCCTATTGTGGGGATCAAACAGGTATTTGTGGGTGAAAAGGTCCTATTTGAAGGGGGAAGCTGGTATTTCTTGGAGAAGAGGTGATATATTTGGGAGAAATATGGCATTTCTGGCAGAAACTGTCCTATTTTGGGGATAAAAGAGGTATTTGTGGGTGAAAAGGTCCTATTTGAAGGGGGAAAGCTGGTATTTCATGGAGAAGATGTGATCTATTTGGGAGAAATGTGGCATTTCTGGAAGAAAATGTCCTATTTGGGGGGAGGAAGGCTTGTAATTTTGGGTGAGAAGGTCCTATTTAAGGAGGAATCCTGGCATTTCTTGGAGAAGATGTGATATATTTGGGAGAAATGTGGCATTTCTGGAAGAAACTGTCCTCTTTTGGGATAAAAGAGTTATTAGTGGTTGAAAAGGTCCTATTTGAAGGGGGAAACCTGGTATTTGAGGGAGAAGATGTGATATATTTGGGAGAAATGTGGCATTTCTGGAAGAAACTGTCCTATTTTGGGGATAAAAGAGGTATTTGTGGGAGAAAAGGTCCTATTTGAAGGGGGAACCCTGGTATTTCTTGGAGAAGATGTGATATATTTGGGAGAATGTGGCATTTCTGGAAGAAACTGTCCTCTTTTGGGGATAAAACATATTTCATGGAGAAAAGGTCCTAACTGAAGGGGGGAAACCTGGTATTTCTTGGAGAAGATGTGATATATTTGGGAGGAAATGTGGCATTTCTGGAAGAAAACTGTCCTATTTGGGGTAAAAGAGGTATTTGTGGGAGAAAAGGTCCTATTGAAGGGGGAACCCTGGTATTTCTTGGAGAAGATGTGATCTATTTGGGAGAAATGTGGCATTTCTGGAAGAAACTGTCCTATTTTGGGATAAAACAGGTATTTGTGGGTGAAAAGGTCCTATTTGAAGGGGGAAACCTGGTATTTCTTGGAGAAGAGGTGATATATTTTGGAGAAATGTGGCATGTCTGGAAGAAACTGTCCTATTTTGGGGATAAAACAGGGTATTTGTGGGTGAAAAGGTCCTATTTGAAGGGGGAAAGCTGGTATTTCTTGGAGAAGATGTGATCTATTTGGGAGAAATGTGGCATTTCTGGAAGAAACTGTCCTCTTTTGGGGATAGAACAGGTATTTGTGTTTGAAAAGGTCCTATTTCCAGGGGAAAACCTGGTATTTCTTGGAGAAGATGTGATCTATTTGGGAGAAATGTGGCATGTCTGGAAGAAAATGTCCCTATTTGGGGGAGAAGGGTGGTATTTGTGGGAGAAAAGTTCCTATTTCAGGAGGAATCCTGGTATTTCTTGGAGGAGATGTGATATGTTTGGGAGTATGTGGCATTCCTGGAAGAAACTGTCCCTCTTTTGGGGATAAAAGAGGTATTTGTGGGTGAAAAGGTCCTATTTGAAGGGGGAAACCTGGTATTCCTTGGAGAAGATGTGATCTATTTGGGAGAAATGTGGCATTTCTGGAAGAAACTGTCCTCTTTGGGGATAAAAGAGGTATTTGTGGGTGAAAAGGTCCTATTTGAAGGGGGAAAGCTGGTATTTCTTGGGAGAAGATGTGATATATTTGGGAGAAATGTGGCATGTCTGGAAGAAACTGTCCTCTTTTTGGGGATAAAAGAGGTATTTGTGGGTGAAAAGGTCCTATTTGAAGGGGGAACCCTGATATTTCTTGGAGAAGATGTGATATATTTGGGAGAAATGTGGCATGTCTGGAAAAAACTGTCCTATTTTGGGATAAAAGAGGTATTTGTGGGTGAGAAGGTCCTATTTGAGAGGGGAAACGTGGTATTTCTTGGAGAAGATGTGATATATTTGGGAGAAATCTGGCATTCTTGGAAGAAACTGTCCTCTTTTGGGGATAAAAGAGGTTTTTTTTGGGGAAAAGGTCCTATATGAAGGGGAAAAGCTGGTATTCTTGGAGAAGATGTGATCTATTTGGGAGAAATGTGGCATGTCTGGAAGAAAATGTTTTATTTGGGGGGAGAAGGGTGGTATTTCTGGGAGAAAAGTTCCTATTTCAGGAGGAATCCTGGTATTTCTTGGAGGAGATGTGATATGTTTGGGAGAAATGTGGCATTCTGGAAGAAAACTGTCCTCTTTTGGGGATAAAACAGGTATTTCGTGTGGTGAAAAGGTCCTATTTCCAGGGAAAACCTGGTATTCTTGGAGAAGATGTGCTATATTTGGGAGAAATGTGGCATGTCTGGAAGAAAATGTCCTATTTGGGGGGAGAAGGGTGGTATTTGTGGGAGAAAAGTTCCTATTTCAGGAGGAATCCTGGTATTTCTTGGAGGAGATGTGATATGTTAGGGAGAAATGTGCCATTTCTGGAAGAAACTGTCCTCTATTGGGGATAAAACAGGTATTTGTGGGTGAAAAAGGTCCTATTTGAAGGGGGAAACCTGGTATTTCTTGGAGAAGATGTGATATGTTTGGGAGAAATATGGCATTTCTGGAAGAAACTGTCCTCTTTTGGGGATAAAAGAGGTATTTGTGGGAGAAAAGGTCCTATTGAAGGGGAACCCTGGTATTCTTGGAGAAGATGTGATATATTTGGGAGAAATGTGGCATTTCTGGAAGAAACTGTCCTATTTTGGGGATAAAACAGGTATTTGTGGGTGAAAAGGTCCTATTTGAAGGGGGAAACCTGGTATTTCTTGGAGAAGAGGTGATATATTTTGGAGGAAATGTGGCATGTCTGGAAGAAACTGTCCTATTTTGGGGATAAAACAGTTATTTGTGGGTGAAAAGGTCCTATTTTGAAGGGGGAAAGCTGGTATTTCTTGGAGAAGATGTGATCCTATTTGGGAGAAATGTGGCATTTCTGGAAGAAACTGTCCTCTTTTGGGGAATAGAACAGGTATTTGTGGTTGAAAAGGTCCTATTTCCAGGGGAAAACCTGGTATTTCTTGGAGAAGATGTGATCTATTTGGGAGAAATGTGGCATGTCTGAAGAAAATGTCCTATTTGGGGGGGAGAATGGTGGTATTTGTGGGAGAAAAGTTCCTATTTCAGAGGAATCCTGGTATTTCTTGGAGAAGATGTGATATATTTGGGAGAAATGTGGCATTTCTGGAAGAAACTGTCCTATTGTGGGGATCAAACAGGTATTTGTGGGTGAAAAGGTCCTATTTGAAGGGGGAAAGCTGGTATTTCTTGGAGAAGAGGTGATATATTTGGTGAGAAATATGGCATTTCTGCAGAAACTGTCCTATTTTGGGGATAAAAGAGGTATTTGTGGGTGAAAAGGTCCTATTTGAGGGGAAAGCTGGTATTTCTTGGAGGAAGATGTGATCTATTGGGAGAAATGTGGCATTTCTGGAAGAAAATGTCCTATTTGGGGGGAGAAGGCTTGTTAGGTTTGGTGAGAAGGGTCCTATTTCAGGAGGAATCCTGGCATTTCTTGGAGAAGATGTGATATTTGGGAGAAATGTGGCATTTCTGGAAGAAACTGTCCTCTTTTGTGGATAAAAGAGTATTAGTGGTTGAAAAGGTCCTATTTGAAGGGGGAAACCTGGTATTTGTGGGAGAAGATGTGATATATTTGGGAGAAATGTGGCATTTCTGGAAGAAACTGTCCTCTTTTGGGGATAAAAGAGGTATTTGTGGGAGAAAAGGTCCTATTTGAAGGGGGAACCCTGGTATTTCTTGGAGAAGATGTGATCTATTTGGGAGAAATGTGGCATTCTGGAAGAAACTGTCCTCTTTTGGGGATAAAACAGGTATTCATGGAGAAAAGGTCCTAACTGAAGGGGGAAACCTGGTATTTCTTGGAGAAGATGTGATATATTTGGGAGAAATGTGGCCTTTCTGGAAGAAGAACTGTCCTATTTTGGGGATAAAAGAGGTATTTGTGGGAGAAAAGGTCCTATTTGAAGGGGGAACCCTGGTATTTCTTGGAGAAGATGTGATCTATTTGGGAGAAATGTGGCATTTCTGGAAGAAACTGTCCTATTTTGGGGATAAAAACAGGTATTTGTGGGTGAAAAGGTCCTATTTGAAGGGGGAAACCTGGTATTTCTTGGAGAAGAGGTGATATATTTTGGAGAAATGTGGCATGTCTGGAAGAAACTGTCCTATTTTTGGGGATAAAACAGGTATTTGTGGGTGAAAAGGTCCTATTTGAAGGGGGAAAGCTGGTATTCTTGGAGAAGATGTGATCTATTTGGGGAGAAATGTGGCATTTCTGGAAGAAACTGTCCTCTTTTGGGGATAGAACAGGTATTTGTGTTTGAAAAGGTCCTATTTCCAGGGAAAACCTGGTATTTCTTGGAGAAGATGTGATCTATTTGGGAGAAATGTGGCATGTCTGGAAGAAAATGTCCTATTTGGGGGGAGAAGGGTGGTATTTGTGGGAGAAAAGTTCCTATTTCAGGAGAATCCTGGTATTTCTTGGAGGAGATGTGATATGTTTGGAGTAATGTGGCATTCCTGGAAGAAACTGTCCTCTTTTGGGATAAAAGAGGTATTTGTGGGTGAAAAGGTCCAATTTGAAGGGGGAAAGCTGGTATTCCTTGGAGAAGATGTGATCTATTTGGGAGAAATGTGGCATTTCTGGAAGAAACTGTCCTCTTTTGGGGATAAAAGAGGTATTTGTGGGTGAAAAGGTCCTATTTGAAGGGGGAAAGCTGGTATTTCTTGGAGAAGATGTGATATATTTGGGAGAAATGTGGCATGTCTGGAAGAAACTGTCCTCTTTTGGGATAAAAGAGGTATTTGTGTTTGAAAAGGTCCTATTTGAAGGGGGAACCCTGATATTTCTTGGAGAAGATGTGATTTATTTTGGGAGAAATGTGGCATGTCTGGAAAAAACTGTCCTATTTTGGGGATAAAAGAGGTATTTGTGGGTGAGAAGGTCCTATTTGAAGGGGGAAACGTGGTATTTCTTGGAGAAGATGTGATATATTTGGGAGAAATCTGGCATTCTTGGAAGAAACTGTCCTCTTTTGGGGATAAAAGAGGTTTTTTTGGGGAAAAGGTCCTATTGAAGGGGAAAAGCTGGTATTTCTTGGAGAAGATGTGATCTATTTGGGAGAAATGTGGCATGTCTGGAAGAAAATGTTTTATTTTGGGGGGAGAAGGGGTGTATTTCTGGGAGAAAAGTTCCTATTTCAGGAGGAATCCTGGTATTTCTTGGAGGAGATGTGATATGGTTGGGAGAAATGTGGCATTTCTGGAAGAAACTGTCCTCTTTTGGGGATAAAAACAGGTATTTGTGTGTGAAAAGGTCCTATTTCCAGGGGAAAACCTGGGTATTTCTTGGAGAAGATGTGATATATTTGGGAGAAATGTGGCATGTCCTGGAAGAAAATGTCCTATTTGGGGGGAGAAGGGTGGTATTGTGGGAGAAAAGTTCCTATTTCAGGAGGAATCCTGGTATTTCTTGGAGGAGATGTGATATGTTTTGGGAGAAATGTGCCATTTCTGGAAGAAAACTGTCCTCTTTTGGGGATAAAACAGGTATTTGTGGGTGAAAAGATCCTATTTGAAGGGGGAAACGTGGTATTTCTTGGAGAAGATGTGATATGTTTGGAGAAATATGGCATTTCTGGCAGAAACTGTCCTATTTTGGGATAAAAGAGGTATTTGTGGGAGAAAAGGTCCTATTTGAAGGGGGAACCCTGGTATTTCTTGGAGAAGATGTGATATATTTGGGAGAAATGTGGCATTTCTGGAAGAAACTGTCCTATTTTGGGGATAAAACAGGTATTTGTGGGTGAAAAGGTCCTATTTGAAGGGGGAAACCTGGTATTTCTTGGAGAAGAGGTGATATATTTTGGAGAAATGTGGCATGTCTGGAAGAAACTGTCCTATTTTGGGGATAAAACAGTTATTTGTGGTGAAAAGGTCCTATTTGAAGGGGGAAAGCTGGTATTTCTTGGAGAAGATGTGATCTATTTGGGAGAAATGTGGCATTTCTGGAAGAAACTGTCCTCTTTTGGGATAGAACAGGTATTTGTGGGTGAAAAGGTCCTATTTCCAGGGGAAAACCCTGGTATTTCTTGGAGAAGATGTGATCTATTTGGGAGAAATGTGGCATGTCTGGAAGAAAATGTCCTATTTGGGGGGAGAAGGGTGGTATTTGTGGGAGAAAGTTCCTATTTCAGGAGGAATCCTGGTATTTCTTGTAGGAGATGTGATATGTTTGGGAGAAATGTGACATGTCTGGAAGAAACTGTCCTCTTTTGGGGATAAAAGAGGTATTTGTGGGTGAAAAGGTCCTATTTGAAGGGGGAAACCTGGTATTTCTTGGAGAAGATGTGATCTATTTGGGAGAAATGTGGCATTTCTGGAAGAAAAACTGTCCTCTTTTGGGATAAAAGAGGTATTTGTGGGTGAAAAGGTCCTATTGAAGGGGGAAAGCTGGTATTTCTTGGAGAAGATGTGATATATTTGGGAGAAATGTGGCATGTCTGGAAGAAACTGTCCTCTTTTGGGGATAAAAGAGGTATTTGTGGGTGAAAAGGTCCTATTTGAAGGGGGAACCCTGGTATTTCTTGGAGAAGATGTGATATATTTGGAAGAAATGTGGCATGTCTGGAAAAAACTGTCCTCTTTTGGGGATAAAAGAGGTATTTGTGGGTGAGAAGGTCCTATTTGAAGGGGGAAACCTGGTATTTCTTGGAGAAGATGTGATATATTTGGGAGAAATGTGGCATTCTTGGAAGAAACTGTCCTCTTTTGGGGATAAAAGAGGTTTTTTTGGGGAAAAGGTCCTATTTGAAGGGGAAAAGCTGGTATTTCTTGGAGGGATAAAAGAGGTTTTTTTGGGGAAAAGGTCCTATTGAAGGGGAAAGCTGGTATTTCTTGGAGAAGATGTGATCTATTTGGGAGAAATGTGGCATGTCTGGAAGAAAATGTTTTATTTGGGGGGAGAAGGGTGTTATTTCTGGGAGAAAAGTTCCTATTCAGGAGGATCCTGGTATTTCTTGGAGAGATTGTGATATGTTTGGGAGAAATGTGGCATTTCTGGAAGAAACTGTCTCTTTTGGGGATAAAACAGGTATTTGTGTGTGAAAAGGTCCTATTTCCAGGGGAAAACCTGGTACTTCTTGGAGAAGATGTGATATATTTGGGAGAAATGTGGCATGTCTGGAAGAAAATGTCCTATTTGGGGGGAGAAGGTTGGTATTTGTGGGAGAAAAGTTCCTATTTCAGGAGGAATCCTGGTAATTCTTGAGGAGATGTGATATGTTTGGGAGAAATGTGGCATTTCTGGAAGAAACTGTCCTCTTTTGGGGATAAAAGAGGTATTTGTGGGTGAAAAGGTCCTATTTGAAGGGGGAAACGTGGTATTTCTTGGAGAAGATGTGATATGTTTGGGAGAAATATGGCATTTCTGGAAGAAACTGTCCTATTGTGGGGATCAAACAGGTATTTGTGGGTGAAAAGGTCCTATTTGAAGGGGGGAAAGCTGGTATTCTTGAGAAGATGTGATATATTTGGGAGAAATGTGGCATGTCTGGAAGAAACTGTCCTCTTTTGGGATAAAAGAGGTATTTGTGGGTGAAAAGGTCCTATTTGAAGGGGAACCCTGGTATTCTTGGAGAAGATGTGATCTATTTGGGAGAAAAGTGGCATTTCTGGAAGAAACAGTCCTATTGTGGGGATCAAACAGGTATTTGTTGGGGAAAAGTCCTATTTGAAGGGGGAAAGCAGGTATTTCTTGGAGAAGATGAGATATTTGGGAGAAATGTGGCATTTCTGGAAGAAACCTGTCTATTGTGGGGATCAAACAGGTATTTGTGGGTGAAAAGGTCCTATTTGAAGGGGGAAAGCTGGTATTTCTTGGAGAAGAGGTGATATATTTGGGAGAAATATGGCATTTCTGGCAGAAACTGTCCTATTTTGGGGATAAAAGAGGTATTTGTGGGTGAAAAGTTCCTATTTGAAGGGGGAAAGCTGGTATTTCATGGAGAAGATGTGATCTATTGGGAGAAATGTGGCATTTCTGGAAGAAAATGTCCTATTTGGGGGGAGAAGGCTTGTATTTTGGGTGAGAAGGTCCTATTTCAGGAGGAATCCTGGCATTTCTTGGAGAAGATGTGATATATTTGGGAGAAATGTGGCATTTCTGGAAGAAACTGTCCTCTTTTGGGGATAAAAGAGTTATTAGTGGTTGAAAAGGTCCTATTTGAAGGGGGAAACCTGGTTTTTGAGGGAGAAGATGTGATATATTTGGGAGAAATGTGGCATTTCTGAAGAAACTGTCCTATTTTGGGGATAAAAGAGGTATTTGTGGGAGAAAAGGTCCTATTTGAAGGGGGAACCCTGGTATTCTTGGAGAAGATGTGATATATTTGGAGAAATGTGGCATTTCTGGAAGAAACTGTCCTCTTTTGGGGATAAAACAGGTATTTCATGGAGAAAAGGTCCTAACTGAAGGGGGAAACCTGGTATTTCTTGGAGAAGATGTGATATATTTGGGAGAAATGTGGCTTTCTGGAAGAAACTGTCCTATTTTGGGGATAAAAGAGGTATTTGTGGGAGAAAAGGTCCTATTTGAAGGGGGAACCCTGGTATTTCTTGGAGAAGATGTGATCTATTTGGGAGAAATGTGGCATTTCTGGAAGAAACTGTCCTATTTTGGGGATAAAAGAGGTATTTGTGGGTGAAAAGGTCCTATTGAAGGGGGAAACCTGGTATTTCTTGGAGAAGAGGTGATATATTTTGGAGAAATGTGGCATGTCTGGAAGAAACTGTCCTATTTTGGGGATAAAACAGGTATTTGTGGTGAAAAGGTCCTATTTGAAGGGGGAAAGCTGGTATTTCTTGGAGAAGATGTGATCTATTTGGGAGAAATGTGGCATTTCTGGAGAAACTGTCCTCTTTTGGGGATAGAACAGGTATTTGTGTTTGAAAAGGTCCTATTTCCAGGGGGAAAACCTGGTATTTCTTGGAGAAGATGTGATCTATTTGGGAGTAATGTGGCATGTCTGGAAGGAAAATGTCCTATTTGGGGGGAGAAGGGTGGTATTTGTGGGAGAAAAGTTCCTATTTCAGGAGGAATCCTGGTATTTCTTGGAGGAGATGTGATATGTTTGGAGTAATGTGGCATTCCTGGAAGAAACTGTCCTCTTTTGGGGATAAAAGAGGTTTTTGTGGGTGAAAAGGTCCTATTTGAAGGGGGAAAGCTGGTATTCCCTTGGAGAAGATGTGATCTATTTGGGGAGAAATGTGGCATTTCTGGAAGAAACTGTCCTCTTTTGGGGATAAAAGAGGTATTTGGTGGGAAAAGTCCTATTTGAAGGGGAAGCTGGTATTTCTTGGAGAAGATGTGATATATTTGGGAGAAATGTGGCATGTCTGGAAGAAACTGTCCTCTTTTGGGGATAAAAGAGGTATTTGTGGGTGAAAAGGTCCTATTTGAAGGGGGAACCCTGATATTTCTTGAGAAGATGTGATATATTTGGGAGAATGTGGCATGTCTGGAAAAAACTGTCCTATTTTGGGGATAAAAGAGGTATTTGTGGGTGAGAAGGTCCTATTTGAAGGGGAAACGTGGTATTTCTTGGAGAGAGATGTGATATATTTGGGAGAAATCTGGCATTCTTGGAAGAAACTGTCCTCTTTTGGGGATAAAAGAGGTTTTTTTGGGGAAAAGGTCCTATATGAGGGGAAAAGCTGGTATTTCTTGGAGAAGATGTGATCTATTTGGGAGAAATGTGGCATGTCTGGAAGAAAATGTTTTATTTGGGGGAGAAGGGTGGTATTTCTGGGAGAAAAGTTCCTATTATTCAGGAGGAATCCTGGTATTTCTTGGAGGAGATGTGATATGTTTGGGAGAAATGTGGCATTTCTGGAAGAAACTGTCCTCTTTTGGGATAAAACAGGTATTTGTGTGTGAAAAGGTCCTATTTCCAGGGGAAAACCTGGTATTTCTTGGAGAAGATGTGCTATATTTGGAGAAATGTGGCATGTCTGGAAGAAAATGTCCTATTTGGGGGGAGAAGGGTGGTATTTGTGGGAGAAAAGTTCCTATTTCAGGAGGAATCCTGGTATTTCTTGGAGGAGATGTGATATGTTAGGGAGAAATGTGCCATTTCTGGAAGAAACTGTCCTCTATTGGGGATAAAACAGGTATTTGTGGTGAAAAGGTCCTATTTGAAGGGGGAAACCTGGTATTTCTTGGAGAAGATGTGATATGTTTGGGAGAAATATGGCATTTCTGGAAGAAACTGTCCTCTTTTGGGGATAAAAGAGGTATTTGTGGGAGAAAAGGTCCTATTTGAAGGGGGAACACTGGTATTTCTTGGAGAAGATGTGATATATTTGGGAGAAATGTGGCATTTCTGGAAGAAACTGTCCTATTTTGGGATAAACAGGTATTTGTGGGTGAAAAGGTCCTATTTGAAGGGGGAAACCTGGTTTTTCTTGGAGAAGAGGTGATATATTTTGGAGAAATGTGCATGTCTGGAAGAAACTGTCCTATTTGGGGATAAAACAGTTATTTGTGGGTGAAAAGGTCCTATTTGAAGGGGGAAAGCTGGTATTTCTTGGAGAAGATGTGATCTATTTGGGAGAAATGTGGCATTTCTGGAAGAAACTGTCCTCTTTTTGGGATAGAACAGGTATTTGTGGTTGAAAAGGTCCTATTTCCAGGGGAAAACCTGGTATTTCTTGGAGAAGATGTGATCTATTTGGGAGAAATGTGGCATGTCTGAAGAAAATGTCCTATTTGGGGGAGAATGGTGGTATTTGTGGGAGAAAAGTTCCTATTTCAGGAGGAATCCTGGTATTTCTTGGAGAAGATGTGATATATTTGGGAGAAATGTGGCATTTCTGGAAGAACTGTCCTATTGTGGGATCAACAGGTATTTGTGGGTGGAAAAGGTTCTATTTGAAGGGGAAAAGCTGGTATTTCTTGGAGAAGAGGTGATATATTTGGGAGAAATATGGCATTTCTGGCAGAAACTGTCCTATTTTGGGGATAAAAGAGGTATTGTGGGTGAAAAGGTCCTATTTGAAGGGGAAAGCTGGTATTTCTTGGGAAGATGTGATCTATTTGGGAGAAATGTGGCATTTCTGGAAGAAAATGTCCTATTTGGGGGAGAAGGCTTGTAGTTTTGGGTGAGAAGGTCCTATTTCAGGAGGAATCCTGGCATTTCTTGGAGAAGATGTGATATATT
This sequence comes from Lophura swinhoii, assembly GCA_030408155.1. NCBI lineage: Eukaryota > Metazoa > Chordata > Aves > Galliformes > Phasianidae > Lophura > Lophura swinhoii. The sequence goes on from CM059471.1 coordinate 13,582,229, forward strand.
TGGGAGAAATGTGGCATTTCTGGAAGAAACTGTCCTCTTTTGGGATAAAAGAGTTATTAGTGGTTGAAAAGGTCCTATTTGAAGGGGGAAACCTGGTATTTGTGGGAGAAGATGTGATATATTTGGGAGAAATGTGGCATTTCTGGAAGAAACTGTCCTCTTTTGGGATAAAAGAGGTATTTGTGGGAGAAAAGGTCCTATTTGAAGGGGGAACCCTGGTATTTCTTGGAGAAGATGTGATATATTTGGGAGAAATGTGGCATTTCTGGAAGAAACTGTCCTCTTTTGGGGATAAAACAGGTATTTCATGGAGAAAAGGTCCTAACTGAAGGGGGAACCTGGTATTTCTTGGAGAAGATGTGATATATTTGGGAGAAATGTGGCCTTTCTGGAAGAAACTGTCCTATTTTGGGGATAAAAGAGGTATTTGTGGGAGAAAAGGTCCTATTTGAAGGGGGAACCCTGGTATTTCTTGGAGAAGATGTGATCTATTTGGGAGAAATGTGGCATTTCTGGAAGAAACTGTCTATTTTGGGGATAAAACAGGTATTTGTGGGTGAAAAGGTCCTATTTGAAGGGGGAAACCTGGTATTTCTTGGAGAAGAGGTGATATATTTTGGAGAAATGTGGCATGTCTGGAAGAAACTGTCCTATTTTGGGGATAAAACAGGTATTTGTGGGTTGAAAAGGTCCTATTTGAAGGGGGAAAGCTGGTTTTTCTTGGAGAAGATGTGATCTATTTGGGAGAAATGTGGCATTTCTGGAAGAAACTGTCCTCTTTTGGGGATTGAACAGGTATTTGTGTTTGAAAAGGTCCTATTTCCAGGGGAAAACCTGGTATTTCTTGGAGAAGATGTGATCTATTTGGGAGAAATGTGGCATGTCTGGAAGAAAATGTCCTATTTGGGGGAGAAGGGTGGTATTTGTGGAGAAAAGTTCCTATTTCAGGAGGAATCCTGGTATTTCTTGGAGGAGATGTGATATGTTTGGGAGTAATGTGGCATTCCTGGAAGAAACTGTCCTCTTTTGGGGATAAAAGAGGTATTTGTGGGTGAAAAGGTCCTATTTGAAGGGGGAAACCTGGTATTTCTTGGAGAAGATGTGATCTATTTGGGAGAAATGTGGCATTTCTGGAAGAAACTGTCCTATTTTGGGATAAAAGAGGTATTTGTGGGTGAAAAGGTCCTATTTGAAGGGGGGGAAAGCTGGTATTTCTTGGAGAAGATGTGATATATTTGGGAGAAATGTGGCATGTCTGGAAGAAACTGTCCTCTTTTGGGGAATAAAAGAGGTATTTGTGGGTGAAAAGGTCCTATTTGAAGGGGGAACCCTGATATTTCTTGGAGAAGATGTGATATATTTGGGAGAAATGTGGCATGTCTGGAAAAAACTGTCCTATTTTGGGGATTAAAAGAGGTATTTGTTGTGAGAAGGTCCTATTTGAAGGGGGAAACGTGGTATTTCTTGGAGAAGATGTGATATATTTGGGAGAAATCTGGCATTCTTGGAAGAAACTGTCCTCTTTTGGGATAAAAGAGGTTTTTTTTGGGAAAAGGTCCTATTTGAAGGGGAAAAGCTGGTTTTCTTGGAGAAGATGTGATCTATTTGGGAGAAATGTGGCATGTCTGGAAGAAAATGTTTTATTTGGGGGGAGAAGGGTGGTATTTCTGGAGAAAAGTTCCTATTTCAGGAGGAATCCTGGTATTTCTTGGAGGAGATGTGATATGTTTGGGAGAAATGTGGCATTTCTGGAAGAAACTGTCCTCTTTTGGGGATAAAACAGGTATTTGTGTGTGAAAAGGTCCTATTTCCAGGGGAAAACCTGGTATTTCTTGGAGAAGATGTGATATATTTGGGAGAAATGTGGCATTTCTGGAAGAAACTGTCCTATTTGGGGATAAAACAGGTATTTGTGGGTGAAAAGGTCCTATTTGAAGGGGGAAACCTGGTATTTCTTGGAGAAGAGGTGATATATTTTGGAGAAATGTGGCATGTCTGGAAGAAACTGTCCTATTTTGGGGATAAAAAACAGTTATTTGTGGGTGAAAAGGTCCTATTTGAAGGGGGAAACCTGGTATTTCTTGGAGAAGATGTGATCTATTTGGGAGAAATGTGGCATTTCTGAAGAAACTGTCCTCTTTTGGGGATAGAACAGGTTTTGTGGTTGAAAAGGTCCTATTTCCAGGGAAAACCTGGTATTTCTTGGAGAAGATGTGATCTATTTGGGAGAAATGTGGCATGTCTGGACGAAAATGTCCTATTTGGGGGAGAAGGGTGGTATTTGTGGGAGAAAGTTCCTATTTCAGGAGGAATCCTGGTATTTCTTGTAGGAGATGTGATATGTTTGGGAGAAATGTGGCATGTCTGGAAGAAACTGTCCTCTTTTGGGGATAAAAGAGGTATTTGTGGGTGAAAAGGTCCTATTTGAAGGGGGAAACCTGGTATTTCTTGGAGAAGATGTGATCTATTTGGGAGAAATGTGGCATTTCTGGAAGAAACTGTCCTCTTTTGGGGATAAAAGAGGTATTTGTGGGTGAAAGGTCCTATTTGAAGGGGGAAAGCTGGTATTTCTTGGAGAAGATGTGATATATTTGGGCGAAATGTGGCATGTCTGGAAGAAACTGTCCTCTTTTGGGGATAAAAGAGGTATTTGTGGGTGAAAAGGTCCTATTTGAAGGGGGAACCCTGGTATTTCTTGGAGAAGATGTGATATATTTGGGAGAAATGTGGCATGTCTGGAAAAAACTGTCCTATTTTGGGGATAAAAGAGGTATTTGTGGGTGAGAAGGTTCTATTTGAAGGGGGAAACGTGGTATTTCTTGGAGAAGATGTGATATATTTGGGAGAAATCTGGCATTCTTGGAAGAAACTGTCCTCTTTTGGGGATAAAAGAGGTTTTTTTGGGGGAAAAGGTCCTATTTGAAGGGGAAAAGCTGGTATTTCTTGGAGAAGATGTGATCTATTTGGGAGAAATGTGGCATGTCTGGAAGAAAATGTTTTATTTGGGGGAGAAGGGTGGTATTTCTGGGAGAAAAGTTCTATTTCAGGAGGAATCCTGGTATTTCTTGGAGGAGATGTGATATGTTTGGGAGAAATGTGGCATTTCTGGAAGAAACTGTCCTCTTTTGGGGATAAAACAGGTATTTGTGTGTGAAAAGGTCCTATTTCCAGGGAAAACCTGGTATTTCTTGGAGAAGATGTGATCTATTTGGGAGAAATGTGGCATGTCTGGAAGAAAATGTCCTATTTGGGGGAGAAGGGTGGTATTTGTGGGAGAAAAGTTCCTATTTCAGGAGGAATCCTGGTATTTCTTGGAGGAGATGTGATATGTTTGGGAGAAATGTGGCATTTCTGGAAGAAACTGTCCTCTTTGGGGATAAAACAGGTATTTGTGGGTGAAAAGGTCCTATTTCCAGGGGAAACCTGGTATTTCTTGGAGAAGATGTGATATATTTGGGAGAAATGTGGCATTTCTGGAAGGAAACTGTCCTATTTTGGGGATAAAACAGGTATTTGTGGGTGAAAAGGTCCTATTTGAAGGGGGAAACCTGGTATTTCTTGGAGAAGAGGTGATATATTTTGGAGAAATGTGGCATGTCTGGAAGAAACTGTCCTATTTTGGGATAAAACAGTTATTTGTGGTGAAAAGGTCCTATTTGAAGGGGGAAACGTGGTATTTCTTGGAGAAGATGTGATCTATTTGGGAGAAATGTGGCATTTTCTGGAAGAAACTGTCCTCTTTTGGGGATAGAACAGGTATTTGTGGGTGAAAAGGTCCTATTTCCAGGGGAAAACCTGGTATTTCTTGGAGAAGATGTGATCTATTTGGGAGAAATGTGGCATGTCTGGAAGAAAATGTCCTATTTGGGGGGAGAAGGGTGGTATTTGTGGAGAAAAGTTCCTATTTCAGGAGGAATCCTGGTATTTCTGGTAGGTAGATGTGATATGTTTGGGAGAAAATGTGGCATGTCTGGAAGAAACTGTCCTCTTTTGGGGATAAAAGAGGTATTTGTGGGTGAAAAGGTCCTATTTGAAGGGGGAACCTGGTATTTCTTGGAGAAGATGTGATCTATTTGGGAGAAATGTGGCATTTCTGGAAGAAAACTGTCCTCTTTTGGGGATAAAAGAGGTATTTGTGGGTGAAAAGGTCCTATTTGAAGGGGGAAAGCTGGTATTTCTTGGAGAAGATGTGATATATTTGGGCGAAATGTGGCATGTCTGGAAGAAACTGTCCTCTTTTGGGGATAAAAGAGGTATTTGTGGTGAAAAGGTCCTATTTGAAGGGGGAACCCTGGTATTTCTTGGAGAAGATGTGATTATTTGGGAGAAATGTGGCATGTCTGGAAAAAACTGTCCTATTTTGGGGATAAAAGAGGTATTTGTGGGTGAGAAGGTTCTATTTGAAGGGGGAAACAGTGGTATTTCTTGGAGAAGATGTGATATATTTGGGAGAAATATGGCATTCTTGGAAGAAACTGTCCTCTTTTGGGATAAAAGAGGTTTTTTGGGGAAAAGGTCCTATTTGAAGGGGAAAAGCTGGTATTTCTTGGAGAAGATGTGATCTATTTGGAGAAATGTGGCATGTCTGGAAGAAAATGTTTTATTTGGGGGAGAGAAGGGTGGTATTTCTGGGAGAAAAGTTCCTATTCAGGAGGAATCCTGGTATTCTTGGAGGAGATGTGATATGTTTGGGAGAAATGTGGCATTTCTGGAAGAAACTGTCCTCTTTTGGGGATAAAACAGGTATTTGTGTGTGAAAGGTCCTATTTCCAGGGGAAAACCTGGTATTTCTTGAGAAGATGTGATATATTTGGGAGAAATGTGGCATGTCTGAAGAAAATGTCCTATTTGGGGGAGAAGGGTGGTATTTGTGGGAGAAAAGTTCCTATTTCAGGAGGAATCCTGGTATTTCTTGGAGGAGATGTGATATGTTTGGGAGAAATGTGCCATTTCTGGAAGAAACTGTCCTCTTTTGGGGATAAAACAGGTATTTGTGGGTGAAAAGGTCCTATTTGAAGGGGGAAACGTGGTATTTCTTGGAGAAGATGTGATATGTTTGGGAGAAATATGGCATTTCTGGAAGAAACTGTCCTATTTTGGGGATAAAAGAGGTATTTGTGGGAGAAAAGGTCCTATTTGAAGGGGGAACCCTGGTATTTCTTGGAGAAGATGTGATATATTTGGGAGAAATGTGGCATTTCTGGAAGAAACTGTCCTATTTTGGGGATAAAACAGGTATTTGTGGGTGAAAAGGTCCTATTTGAAGGGGGAAACCTGGTATTTCTTGGAGAAGAGGTGATATATTTTGGAGAAATGTGGCATGTCTGGAAGAAACTGTCCTATTTTGGGGATAAAACAGTTATTTGTGGGTGAAAAGGTCCTATTTGAAGGGGGAAAGCTGGTATTTCTTGGAGAAGATGTGATCTATTTGGGAGAAATGTGGCATTTCTGGAAGAAACTGTCCTCTTTTGGGGATAGAACAGGTATTTGTGGTTGAAAAGGTCCTATTTGAAGGGGGAAACCTGGTATTTGTGGGAGAAGATGTGATATATTTGGGAGAAATGTGGCATGTCTGGAAGAAAATGTCCTATTTGGGGGGAGAAGGGTGGTATTTGTGGGAGAAAAGTTCCTATTTCAGGAGGAATCCTGGTATTTCTTGTAGGAGATGTGATATGTTTGGGAGAAATGTGGCATGTCTGGAAGAAACTGTCCTCTTTTGGGGATAAAAGAGGTATTTGTGGGTGAAAAGGTCCTATTTGAAGGGGGAAACCTGGTATTTCTTGGAGAAGATGTGATCTATTTGGGAGAAATGTGGCATTTCTGGAAGAAACTGTCCTATTTTGGGGATAAAAGAGGTATTTGTGGGTGAAAAGGTCCTATTTGAAGGGGGAAAGCTGGTATTTCTTGGAGAAGATGTGATATATTTGGGAGAAATGTGGCATGTCTGGAAGAAACTGTCCTCTTTTGGGGATAAAAGAGGTATTTGTGGGTGAAAAGGTCCTATTTGAAGGGGGAACCCTGGTATTTCTTGGAGAAGATGTGATATATTTGGAAGAAATGTGGCATGTCTGGAAAAAACTGTCCTATTTTGGGGATAAAAGAGGTATTTGTGGGTGAGAAGGTCCTATTTGAAGGGGGAAACCTGGTATTTCTTGGAGAAGATGTGATATATTTGGGAGAAATCTGGCATTCTTGGAAGAAACTGTCCTCTTTTGGGGATAAAAGAGGTTTTTTTGGGGAAAAGGTCCTATTTGAAGGGGAAAAGCTGGTATTTCTTGGAGAAGATGTGATCTATTTGGGAGAAATGTGGCATGTCTGGAAGAAAATGTTTTATTTGGGGGGAGAAGGGTGTTATTTCTGGGAGAAAAGTTCCTATTTCAGGAGGAATCCTGGTATTTCTTGGAGGAGATGTGATATGTTTGGGAGAAATGTGGCATTTCTGGAAGAAACTGTCCTCTTTTGGGGATAAAACAGGTATTTGTGTGTGAAAAGGTCCTATTTCCAGGGGAAAACCTGGTACTTCTTGGAGAAGATGTGATATATTTGGGAGAAATGTGGCATGTCTGGAAGAAAATGTCCTATTTGGGGGGAGAAGGTTGGTATTTGTGGGAGAAAAGTTCCTATTTCAGCAGGAATCCTGGTATTTCTTGGAGGAGATGTGATATGTTTGGGAGAAATGTGGCATTTCTGGAAGAAACTGTCCTCTTTTGGGGATAAAAGAGGTATTTGTGGGTGAAAAGGTCCTATTTGAAGGGGGAAACGTGGTATTTCTTGGAGAAGATGTGATATGTTTGGGAGAAATATGGCATTTCTGGAAGAAACTGTCCTATTGTGGGGATCAAACAGGTATTTGTGGGTGAAAAGGTCCTATTTGAAGGGGGAAAGCTGGTATTTCTTGGAGAAGATGTGATATATTTGGGAGAAATGTGGCATGTCTGGAAGAAACTGTCCTCTTTTGGGGATAAAAGAGGTATTTGTGGGTGAAAAGGTCCTATTTGAAGGGGGAAAGCTGGTATTTCTTGGAGAAGATGTGATCTATTTGGGAGAAAAGTGGCATTTCTGGAAGAAACTGTCCTATTGTGGGGATCAAACAGGTATTTGTTGGGGAAAAGTTCCTATTTGAAGGGGGAAAGCAGGTATTTCTTGGAGAAGATGTGATATATTTGGGAGAAATGTGGCATTTCTGGAAGAAACTGTCCTATTGTGGGGATCAAACAGGTATTTGTGGGTGAAAAGGTCCTATTTGAAGGGGGAAAGCTGGTATTTCTTAGAGAAGATGATATATATTTGGGAGAAATATGGCATTTCTGGCAGAAACTGTCCTATTTTGGGGATAAAAGAGGTATTTGTGGGTGAAAAGTTCCTATTTGAAGGGGGAAAGCTGGTATTTCATGGAGAAGATGTGATCTATTTGGGAGAAATGTGGCATTTCTGGAAGAAAATGTCCTATTTGGGGGGAGAAGGCTTGTAGTTTTGGGTGAGAAGGTCCTATTTCAGGAGGAATCCTGGCATTTCTTGGAGAAGATGTGATATATTTGGGAGAAATGTGGCATTTCTGGAAGAAACTGTCCTCTTTTGGGGATAAAAGAGTTATTAGTGGTTGAAAAGGTCCTATTTGAAGGGGGAAACCTGGTATTTGAGGGAGAAGATGTGATATATTTGGGAGAAATGTGGCATTTCTGGAAGAAACTGTCCTATTTTGGGGATAAAAGAGGTATTTGTGGGAGAAAAGGTCCTATTTGAAGGGGGAACCCTGGTATTTCTTGAAGAAGATGTGATCTATTTGGGAGAAATGTGGCATTTCTGGAAGAAACTGTCCTCTTTTGGGGATAAAACAGGTATTTCATGGAGAAAAGGTCCTAACTGAAGGGGGAAACCTGGTATTTCTTGGAGAAGATGTGATATATTTGGGAGAAATGTGGCATTTCTGGAAGAAACTGTCCTCTTTTGGGGATAAAAGAGGTATTTCATGGAGAAAAGGTCCTATTTGAAGGGGGAACCCTGGTATTTCTTGGAGAAGATGTGATATATTTGGGAGAAATGTGGCATTTCTGGAAGAAACTGTCCTATTTTGGGGATAAAACAGGTATTTGTGGGTGAAAAGGTCCTATTTGAAGGGGGAAACCTGGTATTTCTTGGAGAAGAGGTGATATATTTTGGAGAAATGTGGCATGTCTGGAAGAAACTGTCCTATTTTGGGGATAAAACAGGTATTTGTGGGTGAAAAGGTCCTATTTGAAGGGGGAAAGCTGGTATTTCTTGGAGAAGATGTGATCTATTTGGGAGAAATGTGGCATTTCTGGAAGAAACTGTCCTCTTTTGGGGATAGAACAGGTATTTGTGTTTGAAAAGGTCCTATTTCCAGGGGAAAACCTGGTATTTCTTGGAGAAGATGTGATCTATTTGGGAGAAATGTGGCATGTCTGGAAGAAAATGTCCTATTTGGGGGGAGAAGGGTGGTATTTGTGGGAGAAAAGTTCCTATTTCAGGAGGAATCCTGGTATTTCTTGGAGGAGATGTGATATGTTTGGGAGTAATGTGGCATTCCTGGAAGAAACTGTCCTCTTTTGGGGATAAAAGAGGTATTTGTGGGTGAAAAGGTCCTATTTGAAGGGGGAAACCTGGTATTTCTTGGAGAAGATGTGATCTATTTGGGAGAAATGTGGCATTTCTGGAAGAAACTGTCCTCTTTTGGGGATAAAAGAGGTATTTGTGGGTGAAAAGGTCCTATTTGAAGGGGGAAAGCTGGTATTTCTTGGAGAAGATGTGATATATTTGGGAGAAATGTGGCATGTCTGGAAGAAACTGTCCTCTTTTGGGGATAAAACAGGTATTTGTGGGTGAAAAGGTCCTATTTGAAGGGGGAAACGTGGTATTTCTTGGAGAAGATGTGATATATTTGGGAGAAATGTGGCATGTCTGGAAAAAACTGTCCTATTTTGGGGATAAAAGAGGTATTTGTGGGTGAGAAGGTCCTATTTGAAGGGGGAAACGTGGTATTTCTTGGAGAAGATGTGATATATTTGGGAGAAATCTGGCATTCTTGGAAGAAACTGTCCTCTTTTGGGGATAAAAGAGGTTTTTTTGGGGAAAAGGTCCTATTTGAAGGGGAAAAGCTGGTATTTCTTGGAGAAGATGTGATCTATTTGGGAGAAATGTGGCATGTCTGGAAGAAAATGTTTTATTTGGGGGAGAAGGGTGGTATTTCTGGGAGAAAAGTTCCTATTTCAGGAGGAATCCTGGTATTTCTTGGAGGAGATGTGATATGTTTGGGAGAAATGTGGCATTTCTGGAAGAAACTGTCCTCTTTTGGGGATAAAACAGGTATTTGTGTGTGAAAAGGTCCTATTTCCAGGGGAAAACCTGGTATTTCTTGGAGAAGATGTGATATATTTGGGAGAAATGTGGCATGTCTGGAAGAAAATGTCCTATTTGGGGGGAGAAGGGTGGTATTTGTGGGAGAAAAGTTCCTATTTCAGGAGGAATCCTGGTATTTCTTGGAGGAGATGTGATATGTTAGGGAGAAATGTGCCATTTCTGGAAGAAACTGTCCTCTTTTGGGGATAAAAGAGGTATTTGTGGGTGAAAAGGTCCTATTTCCAGGGGAAAACCTGGTATTTCTTGGAGAAGATGTGATATGTTTGGGAGAAATATGGCATTTCTGGAAGAAACTGTCCTCTTTTGGGGATAAAACAGGTATTTGTGGGTGAAAAGGTCCTATTTGAAGGGGGAAACCTGGTATTTCTTGGAGAAGAGGTGATATATTTTGGAGAAATGTGGCATGTCTGGAAGAAACTGTCCTATTTTGGGGATAAAACAGTTATTTGTGGGTGAAAAGGTCCTATTTGAAGGGGGAAAGCTGGTATTTCTTGGAGAAGATGTGATCTATTTGGGAGAAATGTGGCATTTCTGGAAGAAACTGTCCTCTTTTGGGGATAGAACAGGTATTTGTGGTTGAAAAGGTCCTATTTGAAGGGGAAAACCTGGTATTTCTTGGAGAAGATGTGATCTATTTGGGAGAAATGTGGCATGTCTGGAAGAAAATGTCCTATTTGGGGGGAGAAGGGTGGTATTTGTGGGAGAAAAGTTCCTATTTCAGGAGGAATCCTGGTATTTCTTGGAGAAGATGTGATATATTTGGGAGAAATGTGGCATTTCTGGAAGAAACTGTCCTATTGTGGGGATCAAACAGGTATTTGTGGGTGAAAAGGTCCTATTTGAAGGGGGAAAGCTGGTATTTCTTGGAGAAGAGGTGATATATTTGGGAGAAATATGGCATTTCTGGCAGAAACTGTCCTATTTTGGGGATAAAAGAGGTATTTGTGGGTGAAAAGGTCCTATTTGAAGGGGGAAAGCTGGTATTTCATGGAGAAGATGTGATCTATTTGGGAGAAATGTGGCATTTCTGGAAGAAAATGTCCTATTTGGGGGGAGAAGGCTTGTAGTTTTGGGTGAGAAGGTCCTATTTCAGGAGGAATCCTGGCATTTCTTGGAGAAGATGTGATATATTTGGGAGAAATGTGGCATTTCTGGAAGAAACTGTCCTCTTTTGGGGATAAAAGAGTTATTAGTGGTTGCAAAGGTCCTATTTGAAGGGGGAAACCTGGTATTTGTGGGAGAAGATGTGATATATTTGGGAGAAATGTGGCATTTCTGGAAGAAACTGTCCTATTTTGGGGATCAAAGAGGTATTTGTGGGAGAAAAGGTCCTATTTGAAGGGGGAACCCTGGTATTTCTTGGAGAAGATGTGATATATTTGGGAGAAATGTGGCATTTCTGGAAGAAACTGTCCTCTTTTGGGGATAAAACAGGTATTTCATGGAGAAAAGGTCCTAACTGAAGGGGGAAACCTGGTATTTCTTGGAGAAGATGTGATATATTTGGGAGAAATGTGGCATTTCTGGAAGAAACTGTCCTATTTTGGGGATAAAAGAGGTATTTGTGGGAGAAAAGGTCCTATTTGAAGGGGGAACCCTGGTATTTCTTGGAGAAGATGTGATATATTTGGGAGAAATGTGGCATTTCTGGAAGAAACTGTCCTATTTTGGGGATAAAACAGGTATTTGTGGGTGAAAAGGTCCTATTTCATGAGGAATCCTGGTATTTCTTGGAGAAGAGGTGATATATTTTGGAGAAATGTGGCATGTCTGGAAGAAACTGTCCTATTTTGGGGATAAAACAGGTATTTGTGGGTGAAAAGGTCCTATTTGAAGGGGGAAAGCTGGTATTTCTTGGAGAAGATGTGATCTATTTGGGAGAAATGTGGCATGTCTGGAAGAAAATGTCCTATTTGGGGGGAGAAGGGTGGTATTTGTGGGAGAAAAGTTCCTATTTCAGGAGGAATCCTGGTATTTCTTGGAGGAGATGTGATATGTTTGGGAGTAATGTGGCATTCCTGGAAGAAACTGTCCTCTTTTGGGGATAAAAGAGGTATTTGTGGGTGAAAAGGTCCTATTTGAAGGGGGAAACCTGGTATTTCTTGGAGAAGATGTGATCTATTTGGGAGAAATGTGGCATTTCTGGAAGAAACTGTCCTCTTTTGGGGATAAAAGAGGTATTTGTGGGTGAAAAGGTCCTATTTGAAGGGGGAAAGCTGGTATTTCTTGGAGAAGATGTGATATATTTGGGAGAAATGTGGCATGTCTGGAAGAAACTGTCCTCTTTTGGGGATAAAAGAGGTATTTGTGGGTGAAAAGGTCCTATTTGAAGGGGGAACCCTGATATTTCTTGGAGAAGATGTGATATATTTGGGAGAAATGTGGCATGTCTGGAAAAAACTGTCCTATTTTGGGGATAAAAGAGGTATTTGTGGGTGAGAAGGTCCTATTTGAAGGGGGAAACGTGGTATTTCTTGGAGAAGATGTGATATATTTGGGAGAAATCTGGCATTCTTGGAAGAAACTGTCCTCTTTTGGGGATAAAAGAGGTTTTTTTGGGGAAAAGGTCCTATTTGAAGGGGAAAAGCTGGTATTTCTTGGAGAAGATGTGATCTATTTGGGAGAAATGTGGCATGTCTGGAAGAAAATGTTTTATTTGGGGGGAGAAGGGTGGTATTTCTGGGAGAAAAGTTCCTATTTCAGGAGGAATCCTGGTATTTCTTGGAGGAGATGTGATATGTTTGGGAGAAATGTGGCATTTCTGGAAGAAACTGTCCTCTTTTGGGGATAAAACAGGTATTTGTGTGTGAAAAGGTCCTATTTCCAGGGGAAAACCTGGTATTTCTTGGAGAAGATGTGATATATTTGGGAGAAATGTGGCATGTCTGGAAGAAAATGTCCTATTTGGGGGGAGAAGGGTGGTATTTGTGGGAGAAAAGTTCCTATTTCAGGAGGAATCCTGGTATTTCTTGGAGGAGATGTGATATGTTTGGGAGAAATGTGCCATTTCTGGAAAAAACTGTCCTCTTTTGGGGATAAAACAGGTATTTGTGGGTGAAAAGGTCCTATTTGAAGGGGGAAACGTGGTATTTCTTGGAGAAGATGTGATATGTTTGGGAGAAATGTGGCATTTCTGGAAGAAACTGTCCTCTTTTGGGGATAAAAGAGGTATTTGTGGGAGAAAAGGTCCTATTTGAAGGGGGAACCCTGGTATTTCTTGGAGAAGATGTGATATATTTGGGAGAAATGTGGCATTTCTGGAAGAAACTGTCCTATTTTGGGGATAAAACAGGTATTTGTGGGTGAAAAGGTCCTATTTGAAGGGGGAAACCTGGTATTTCTTGGAGAAGAGGTGATATATTTTGGAGAAATGTGGCATGTCTGGAAGAAACTGTCCTATTTTGGGGATAAAACAGGTATTTGTGGGTGAAAAGGTCCTATTTGAAGGGGGAAAGCTGGTATTTCTTGGAGAAGATGTGATCTATTTGGGAGAAATGTGGCATTTCTGGAAGAAACTGTCCTCTTTTGGGGATAGAACAGGTATTTGTGGTTGAAAAGGTCCTATTTCCAGGGGAAAACCTGGTATTTCTTGGAGAAGATGTGATATATTTGGGAGAAATGTGGCATGTCTGGAAGAAAATGTCCTATTTGGGGGGAGAAGGGTGGTATTTGTGGGAGAAAAGTTCCTATTTCAGGAGGAATCCTGGTATTTCTTGGAGGAGATGTGATATGTTTGGGAGTAATGTGGCATGTCTGGAAGAAACTGTCCTCTTTTGGGGATAAAAGAGGTATTTGTGGGTGAAAAGGTCCTATTTGAAGGGGGAAACCTGGTATTTCTTGGAGAAGATGTGATCTATTTGGGAGAAATGTGGCATTTCTGGAAGAAACTGTCCTCTTTTGGGGATAAAAGAGGTATTTGTGGGTGAAAAGGTCCTATTTGAAGGGGGAAAGCTGGTATTTCTTGGAGAAGATGTGATATATTTGGGCGAAATGTGGCATGTCTGGAAGAAACTGTCCTCTTTTGGGGATAAAAGAGGTATTTGTGGGTGAAAAGGTCCTATTTGAAGGGGGAACCCTGGTATTTCTTGGAGAAGATGTGATATATTTGGGAGAAATGTGGCATGTCTGGAAAAAACTGTCCTCTTTTGGGGATAAAAGAGGTATTTGTGGGTGAGAAGGTCCTATTTGAAGGGGGAAACCTGGTATTTCTTGGAGAAGATGTGATATATTTGGGAGAAATCTGGCATTCTTGGAAGAAACTGTCCTCTTTTGGGGATAAAAGAGGTTTTTTTGGGGAAAAGGTCCTATTTGAAGGGGAAAACCTGGTATTTCTTGGAGAAGATGTGATCTATTTGGGAGAAATGTGGCATGTCTGGAAGAAAATGTTATATTTGGGGGGAGAAGGGTGTTATTTCTGGGAGAAAAGTTCCTATTTCAGGAGGAATCCTGGTATTTCTTGGAGGAGATGTGATATGTTTGGGAGAAATGTGGCATTTCTGGAAGAAACTGTCCTCTTTTGGGGATAAAACAGGTATTTGTGTGTGAAAAGGTCCTATTTCCAGGGGAAAACCTGGTACTTCTTGGAGAAGATGTGATCTATTTGGGAGAAATGTGGCATGTCTGGAAGAAAATGTCCTATTTGGGGGGAGAAGGTTGGTATTTGTGGGAGAAAAGTTCCTATTTCAGGAGGAATCCTGGTATTTCTTGGAGGAGATGTGATATGTTTGGGAGAAATGTGCCATTTCTGGAAGAAACTGTCCTCTTTTGGGGATAAAACAGGTATTTGTGGGTGAAAAGGTCCTATTTGAAGGGGGAAACGTGGTATTTCTTGGAGAAGATGTGATATATTTGGGAGAAATGTGGCATTTCTGGAAGAAACTGTCCTATTTTGGGGATAAAAGAGGTATTTGTGGGTGATAAGGTCCTGTTTGAAGGGGGAAAGCTGGTATTTCTTGGAGAAGATGTGATATATTTGGGAGAAATGTGGCATGTCTGGAAGAAACTGTCCTCTTTTGGGGATAAAAGAGGTATTTGTGGGTGAAAAGTTCCTATTTGAAGGGGGAAACCTGGTATTTCTTGGAGAAGATGTGATCTATTTGGGAGAAATGTGGCATTTCTGGAAGAAACTGTCCTCTTTTGGGGATAAAAGAGGTATTTGTGGGTGAAAAGGTCCTATTTGAAGGGGGAAACCTGGTATTTCTTGGAGAAGATGTGATATATTTGGGAGAAATATGGCATGTCTGGAAGAAACTCTCCTCTTTGGGGGATAAAACAGGTATTTGTGGGAGAAAAGGTCCTATTTGAAGGGGGAACCCTGGTATTTCTTGGAGATGATGTGATCTATTTGGGAGAAATGTGGCCTTTCTGGAAGAAAATGTCCTATTTGGGGGGAGAAGGCTGGTAGTTTTGGGTGAGAAGGTCCTATTTCAGGAGGAATCCTGGCATTTCTTGGAGAAGATGTGATATATTTGGGAGAAATGTGGCATTTCTGGAAGAAACTGTCCTCTTTTGGGGATAAAAGAGGTATTTGTGGGAGAAAAGGTCCTATTTGAAGGGGGAAAGCTGGTATTTGTGGGAGAAGATGTGATCTATTTGGGAGAAATGTGGCATTTCTGGAAGAAACTGTCCTCATTTGGGGATAAAAGAGGTATTTCATGGAGAATAGGTCCTAATTGAATGGGGAAACCTGGTATTTCTTGGAGGAGTTGTGATATATTTGGGAGAAATATGGCATTTCAGGAAGAAACTGTCCTCTTTTGGGGATAAAAGAGGTTTTTTTGGGGAAAAGGTCCTATTTGAAGGGGGAAACGTGGTATTTCTTGGAGAAGATGTGATCTATTTGGGAGAAATGTGGCATTTCTGGAAGAAAATGTCCTCTTATGGGGATAGAACAGGTATTTGTGGGTGAAAAGGTCCTATTTGAAGGGGAAAACCTGGTATTTCTTGGAGAAGATGTGATCTATTTGGGAGAAATGTGGCATGTCTGGAAGAAAATGTCCTATTTGGGGGGAGAAGGGTGGTATTTGTGGGAGAAAAGTTCCTATTTCAGGAGGAAACCTGGTATTTCTTGGAGGAGATGTGATATGTTTGGGAGAAATGTGCCATTTCTGGAAGAAACTGTCCTATTGTGGGGATAAAAGAGGTATTTGTGGGTGAAAAGGTCCTATTTGAAGGGGGAAACCTGGTATTTCTTGGAGAAGATGTGCTATATTTGGGAGAAATGTGGCATGTCTGGAAGAAAATGTCCTATTTGGGGGGAGAAGGGTGGTATTTGTGGGAGAAATGTTCCTATTTCAGGAGGAATCCTGGCATTTCTTGGAGAAGATGTGATATATTTGGGAGAAATGTGCCATTTCTGGAAGAAACTGTCCTCTTTTGGGGATAAAAGAGGTATTTGTGGGTGAAAAGGTCCTATTTGAAGGGGGAAAGCTGGTATTTCATGGAGAAGATGTGATATATTTCGAGAAAAAAGGCATTTCTGGAAGAAAATGTCCAATTTGGGGGGAGAAGGCTTGTAGTTGTGGGAGAGAAGGTCCTATATCAGGAGGAATCCTGGTATTTCGTGGAGAAGATGTGATATATTTGGGAGAAATGTGGCATTTTTGGAAGAAACTGTCTTATTTTGGGGAAAAAACAGGTATTTGTGGGTGATAAGGTCCTGTTTGAAGGGGGAAAGCTGGTATTTCTTGGAGAAGATGTGATATATTTGGGAGAAATGTGGCATGTCAGGAAGAAACTGTCCTCTTTTGGGGATAAAAGAGGTATTTGTGGGTGAAAAGTTCCTATTTGAAGGGGGAAACCTGGTATTTCTTGGAGAAGATGTGATATATTTGGGAGAAATATGGCATTTCTGGAAGAAACTGTCCCCTTTTTGGGATAAAAGAGGTATTTGTGGGTGAAAAGTTCCTATTTGAAGGGGGAACCCTGGTATTTCTTGGAGAAGATGTGATATATTTGGGAGAAATGTGGCATGTCTGGAAAAAACTGTCCTATTTTGGGGATAAAAGAGGTATTTGTGGGTGAGAAGGTCCTATTTGAAGGGGGAAACGTGGTATTTCTTGGAGAAGATGTGATATATTTAGGAGAAATCTGGCATTCCTGGTAGAAACTGCCCTCTTTTGGGGATAAAAGAGGTTTTTTTGGGGAAAAGGTCCTATTTGAAGGGGGAAACGTGGTATTTCTTGGAGAAGATGTGATCTATTTGGGAGAAATGTGGCATGTCTGGAAAAAAATGTCCTATTTGGGGGGAGAAGGGTGGTATTTGTGGCAGAAAAGTTCCTATTTCAGCAGGAATCCTGGTATTTCTTGGAGGAGATGTGATATGTTTGGGAGAATTGTGCCATTTCTGGAAGAAACTGTCCTCTTTTGGGGATAAAACAGGTATTTGTGGGTGATAAGGTCCTATTTCCAGGGGAAAACCTGGTATTTCTTGGAGAAGATGTGATATATTTGGGAGAAATGTGGCATGTCTGGAAGAAAATGTCCTATTTGGGGGGAGAAGGGTGGTATTTGAGGGAGAAAAGTTCCTATTTCAGGAGGAATCCTGGTATTTCTTGGAGGAGATGTGATATGTTTGGGAGAAATATGGCATGTCTGGAAAAAACCGTCCTCTTTTGGGGATAAAACAGGTATTTGTGGGTGAAAAGGTCCTATTTGAAGGGGGAAACGTGGTATTCCTTGGAGAAGATGTGACATGTTTGGGAGAAATATGGTATTTCTGGAAGAAACTGTCCTCTTTTGGGGATAAAAGAGGTATTTGTGGGTGAAAAGGTCCTATTTGAAGGGGGAAAGCTGGTATTTCTTGGTGAAGATGTGATATTTTTCGGAGAAATGAGACATTTCTGGAAGAAAATGTCCAATTTGGGGGGAGAAGGCTTGTAGTTTTGGGAGAGAAGGTCCTATTTCAGGAGGAATCCTGGTATTTCGTGGAGAAGATGTGATATATTTGGGAGAAATGTGGCATTTTTGGAAGAAACTGTCCTCTTTTGGGGAAAAAACAGGTATTTGTGGGTGATAAGGTCCTGTTTGAAGGGGGAAAGATGGTATTTCTTGGAGAAGATGTGATATATTTGGGATAAATGTGGCATTTCTGGAAGAAACTGTCCTCTTTTGGGGATAAAAGAGGTATTTGTGGGTGAAAAGTTCCTACTTGAAGGGGGAAACCTGGTAATTCTTGGAGAAGATGTGATATATTTGGGAGAAATGTGGCATTTCTGGAAGAAACTGTCCTCTTTTGGGGATAAAAGAGGTATTTGTGGGTGAAAAGTTCCTATTTGAAGGGGGAAAGCTGGTATTTCTTGGAGAAGAGGTGATTTATTTGGGAGAAATATGGCATGTCTGGCAGAAACTGTCCTATTTTGGGGATCAAACAGGTATTTGTGGGAGAAAAGGTCCTATTTGAAGGGGGAAAGCTGGTATTTCATAGAGAAGATGTGATCTATTTGGGAGAAATGTGGCCTTTCTGGAAGAAAATGTCCTATTTGGGGGGAGAAGGCTGGTAGTTTTGGGTGAGAAGGTCCTATTTCAGGAGGAATCCTGGCATTTCTTGGAGAAGATGTGATATATTTGGGAGAAATGTGGCATTTCTGGAAGAAACTGTCCTCTTTTGGGGATAAAAGAGGTATTAGTGGTTGAAAAGGTCCTATTTGAAGGGGGAAACCTGGTATTTGTGGGAGAAGATGTGATATATTTGGGAGAAATGTGGCATTTCTGGAAGAAACTGTCCTCTTTTGGGGATAAAAGAGGTATTTCATGGAGAAAAGGTCCTATTTGAAGGGGGAAAGCTGGTATTTCTTGGAGAAGATGTCATCTATTTGGGAGAAATGTGGCATTTCTGGAAGAAACTGTCCTCTTTTGGGGATAAAAGAGGTATTTGTGGGAGAAAAGGACCTATTTAATGGGGGAAACCTGGTATTTCTTGGAGAAGATGTGATATATTTGGGAGAAATATGGCATGTCTGGAAAAAACTGTCCTATTTTGGGGATAAAAGAGGTATTTGTGGGTGAAAAGGTCCTATTTGAAGGGGGAAACGTGGTATTTCTTGGAGAAGATGTGCTATATTTGGGAGAAATGTGGCATGTCTGGAAGAAAATGTTTTATTTGGGGGGAGAAGGGTGGTATTTCTGGGAGAAAAGTTCCTATTTCAGGAGGAATCCTGGTATTTCTTGGAGGAGATGTGATATGTTTGGGAGAAATGTGGCATTTCTGGAAGAAACTGTCCTATTTTTGGGATAAAACAGGTATTTGTGGGTGAAAAGGTCCTATTTGAAGGGGGAAAGCTGGTATTTCTTGGAGAAGATGTCATCTATTTGGGAGAAATGTGGCATTTCTGGAAGAAAATGTCCTCTTTTGGGGATAAAAGAGGTATTTGTGGGTGAAAAGGTCCTATTTGAAGGGGAAAACCTGGTATTTCTTGGAGAAGATGTGATCTATTTGGGAGAAATGTGGCATTTCTGGAAGAAACTGTCCTATTTTGGGGATAAAAGAGGTATTTGTGGGTGAAAAGTTCCTATTTGAAGGGGGAACCCTGGTATTTCTTGGAGAAGATGTGATATATTTGGGAGAAATGTGGCATGTCTGGAAAAAACTGTCCTATTTTGGGGATAAAAGAGGTATTTGTGGGCGGGACGGTCCTATTTGAAGAGGAAAACGTGGTATTTCTTGGAGAAGATGTGATATATTTGGGAGAAATCTGGCATTCCTGGAAGAAACTGTCCTCTTTTGGGGATAAAAGAGGTTTTTTTGGGGAAAAGGTCCTATTTGAAGGGGGAAAGGTTGTATTTCTTGGAGAAGATGTGATATATTTGGGAGAAATGTGGCATTTCTTGAAGAAACTGTCCTATTTTGGGGATCAAACAGGTATTTGTGGGTGAAAAGGTCCTATTTGAAGGGGGAAACCTGTTATTTCTTGGAGAAGATGTGATCTCTTTGGGAGAAATCAGGCATTTCTGGAAGAAACTGTGCTATTTTGGGGATAAAAGAATATTTTGTGGGTGAAAAGGTCCTATTTGAAGGGGGAAACGTGGTATTTCTTGGAGAAGATGTGATATGTTTGGGAGAAATGTGGCATTTCTGGCAGAAACTGTCCTATTTTGGGGATAAAAGTGGTATTTGTGGGTGATAAGGTCCTTTTTCCAGGAGAAAAGCTGGTATTTCTTGGAGAAGATGTGATATATTTGGGAGAAATCAGGCATTTCTGGAAGAAACTGTCCTCTTTTGGGGATAAAAGAATTTTTTGTGGGTGAAAAGGTCCTATTTGAAGGGGGAAAGCTGGTAATTCTATGAGAAGATGTGATATGTTTGGGAGAAATGTGGCATTTCTGGGAGAAACTGTCCTCTTTTGGGGATAAAAGAGGTATTTGTGGGTGAAAAGGTCCTATTTGAAGGGGGAAACGTGGCATTTCTTGGAGAAGAAGTGATCTATCTGGGAGAAATGTGGCATTTCTGGAAGAAACTGTCCTATTTTGGGGATAAAAGAGGTATTTGTGGGTGAAAAGGTCATATTTGAAGGGGGAAAGCTGGTATTTCGTGGAGAAGATGTGATATATTTGGGAGAAATGTGGCATTTCTTGAGGAAACTGTCCTCTTTTGGGGATAAAACAGGTACTTTTGGTTGAAAAGGTCCTATTTGAAGGGGGAAACCTGGTATTTCTTGGAGAAGATGTGGTATATTTGGGAGAAATGTGGCATTTCCGGAAGAAACTGTCCTCTTTTGGGGATAAAAGAGGTATTTGTGGGTGAAAAGGTCCTATTTGAAGGGGGAAAGCTGGTATTTCTTGGAGAAGAGGTGATATATTTGGGAGAAATGTGGCATGTCTGGAAGAAACTGTCCTATTTGGGGGATAAAACAGGTATTTGTGGGAGAAAAGGTCCTATTTGAAGGGGGAAAGCTGGTATTTCTTGGAGAAGATGTGATATATTTGGGAGAAATGTGGCCTTTCTGGAAGAAACTGTCCACTTTTGGGGATAAAAGAGGTATTTCATGGAGAAAAGGTCCTAATTCAAGGGGGAAACCTGGTATTTCTTGGAGGAGTTGTGATATATTTGGGAGAAATCTGGCCTTTCTGCAAGAAAATGTCCAATATGGGGGGAGAAGGCTGGTAGTTTTCGGTGAGAAGGTCCTATTTCAGGAGGAATCCTGGCATTTCTTGGAGAAGATGTGATGTATTTGGGAGAAATGTGGCATTTCTGGAAGAAACTGTCCTATTTTGGGGATAAAAGAGGTATTTGTGGGTGAAAAGGTCCCATTTGAAGGGGGAAACCTGGTATTTCTTGGAGAAGATGTGTTATGTTTGGGAGAAATATGGCATTTCTGGAAGAAACTGTCCTATTTTGGGGATAAAACAGGTATTTGTGGGTGAAAAGGTCCTATTTGAAGGGGGAAAGCTGGTATTTCTTGGAGAAGATGTGATATATTTGGGAGAAATGTGGCATTTCTGGAAGAAACTGTCCTCTTATGGGGATAGAACAGGTATTTACCCCAAAATAGGACAGTTTCTTCCAGACATGCCACATTTCTCCCAAGTAGATCACATCTTCTCCAAGAAATACCAGCTTTCCCCCTTCAAAAAGGACCTTATCCCCAAAAAAACCTCTTTTATCCCCAAAAGAGGACAGTTTCTTCCAGACATGCCACATTTCTCCCAAATATATCACATCTTCTCCAAGAAATACCAGGGTTCCCCCTTCAAATAGGACCTTTTCACCCACAAATACCTCTTTTATCCCCAAAAGAGGACAGTTTCTTCCTGACATGCCAGATTTCTCCCAAATATATCACATCTTCTCATAGAATTACCAGCTTTCCCCCTTCAAATAGGACCTTTTCACCCACAAATACCTGTTTTATCCCCAAAAGAGGACAGTTTCTCCCAGAAATGCCACATTTCTCCCAAATAGATCACATCTTCATCAAGAAATGCCACGTTTCCCCCTTCAAATAGGACCTTTTCACCCACAAATACCTCTTTTATCCCCAAAAGAGGACAGTTTCTCCCAGAAATGCCACATTTCTCCCAAACATATCACATCTTCTCATTGAATTACCAGCTTTCCCCCTTCAAATAGGACATTTTCACCCACAAAAAATTCTTTTATCCCCATAAGAGGACAGTTTCTTCCAGACATGCCACATTTCTCCCAAATATATCACATCTTCTCCAAGAAATACCAGGTTTCCCCCTTCAAATAGGACCTTTTCACCCACAAATACCTCTTTTATCCCCAAAATAGGACAGTTTCTGCCAGAAATGCCACATTTCTCCCAAACATATCACATCTTCTCCAAGAAATACCAGCTTTCCCCCTTCAAATAGGACCTTTTCACCCACAAATACCTCCTTTATCCCCAAAAGAGGACAGTTTCTTCCAGACATGCCACATTTCTCCCAAATAGATCACATCTTCTCCAAGAAATACCAGCTTTCCCCCTTCAAATAGGACCTTTTCACCCACAAATACCTCTTTTATCCCCAAAAGAGGACAGTTTCTTCCAGAAATGCCAGATTTCTCCCAAATAGATGTCATCTTCTCCAAGAAATACCAGCTTTCCCCCTTCAAATAGGACCTTTTCACCCACAAATACCTATTTTATCCCCAAAATAGGACAGTTCCTTCCAGGAATGCCACATTTCTCCCAAACATATCACATCTCCTCCAAGAAATACCAGGATTCCTCCTGAAATAGGAACTTTTCTCCCACAAATACCACCCTTCTCCCCCCAAATAGTACATTTTCTTCCAGACATGCCACATTTCTCCCAAATATATCACATCTTCACCAAGAAATACCAGGATTCCCCATTCAAATAGGACCTTTTCTCCCACAAATACCTGTTCTATCCCCATAAGAGGACAGTTTCTTCCAGAAATGCCACATTTCTCCCAAATATATCACATCTTCTCCAAGAAATACCACGTTTCCCCCTTCAAATAGGACCTTTTCACCCACAAATACCTCTTTTATCCCCAAAAGAGGACAGTTTTTTCCAAGAATGGCACATTTCTCCCAAATATATCACATCTTCTCCAAGAAATACCACGTTTCCCCCTTCAAATAGGACCTTCTCACCCACAAATACCTCTTTTATCCCCAAAATAGGACAGTTTTTTCCAGAAATGCCACATTTCTCCCAAATATATCACATCTTCTCCAAGAAATACCAGCTTTCCCCCTTCAAATAGGAACATTTCACCCACAAATACCTCTTTTATCCCCAAAAGAGGACAGTTTCTTCCAGAAATGCCACATTTCTCCCAAATAGATCACATCTTCTCCAAGAAATACCAGCTTTTCTCCTGGAAATTGGACCTTATCACCCACAAATACCACTTTTATCCCCCAAATAGGACATTTTCTTCCAGAAAGGCCACATTTCTCCCAAATATATCACATCTTCTCCAAGAAATACCACGTTTCCCCCTTCAAATAGGACCTTCTCACCCACAAATACCTCTTTTATCCCCAAAATTCGACAGTTTCTTTCAGAAATGCCACATTTCTCCCAAATATATCACATCTTCTCCAAGAAATACCAGCTTTTCTCCTGGAAATAGGACCTTATCACCAACAAATACCACTTTTATCCCCAAAATAGGACAGCTTCTGCCAGAAATGCCACATTTCTCCAAACATATCACATCTTCTCCAAGAAATACCAGGTTTCCCCCTTCAAATAGGACCTTTTCACCCACTAATACCAGTTTTATCCCCAAAAGAGGACAGTTTCTTCCAGACATGCCACATTTCTCCCAAATATAGCACATCTTCTCCAAGAAATACCAGCTTTCCCCCTTCAAATAGGACCTTTTCACCCACAAATACCTATTTTATCCCCACAATAGGACAGTTTCTTCCAGGAATGCCACATTTCTCCCAAACATATCACATCTCCTCCAAGAAATACCAGGATTCCTCCTGAAATAGGAACTTTTCTCCCACAAATACCACCCTTCTCCCCCCAAATAGGACATTTTCTTCCAGACATGCCACATTTCTCCCAAATATATCACATCTTCTCCAAGAAATACCAGGTTTTCCCCTTCAAATAGGACCTTTTCACCCACAAATACCTGATCTATCCCCATAAGAGGACAGTTTCTTCCAGAAATGCCACATTTCTCCCAAATAGATCACATCTTCTCCAAGAAATACCAGGTTTCCCCCTTCAAATAGGACCTTTTCACCCACAAATACCTGTTCTATCCCCAAAATAGGACAGTTTCTTCCAGAAATGCCAGATTTCTCCCAAATATATCACATCTTCTCCAAGAAATACCACGTTTCCCCCTTCAAATAGGACCTTTTCACCCACAAATACCTCTTTTATCCCCAAAATAGGACAGTTTTTTCCAGACATGCCACATTTCTCCAAAATATATCACATCTTCTCCAAGAAATACCAGCTTTCCCCCTTCAAATAGGACCTTTTCACCCACAAATACCTCTTTTATCCCCAAAATAGGACAGTTTTTTCCAGACATGCCACATTTCTCCCAAATATATCACATCTTCTCCATGAAATACCAGCTTTCCCCCTTCAAATAGGACCTATTCACCCACAAATACCTGTTTTATCCCCAAAATAGGACAGTTTCTTCCAGAAAGGCCACATTTCTCCCAAATATATATCATCTTCTCCAAGAAATACCAGGTTTCCCCCTTCAAATAGGACCTTTTCAACAACTAATTCCTCTTTTATCCCCAGAAGAGGACAGTTTCTTCCAGAAATGCCACATTTCTCCCAAATATATCACATCTTCTCCAAGAAATGCCAGGATTCCTGATGAAATAGGACCTTCTCACCCAAAACTACCAGCCTTCTCCCCCCAAATTGAACATTTTCTTCCAGAAATGCCACATTTCTCCCAAATATATCACATCTTCTCCAAGAAATACCAGCTTTCCCCCTTCAAATAGGAACTTTTCACCCACAAATACCTCTTTTATCCCCAAAATTCGACAGTTTCTTGCAGAAATGCCACATTTCTCCCAAATATATCACATCTTCTCCAAGAAATACCAGCTTTTCTCCTGGAAATAGGACCTTATCACCCACAAATACCACTTTTATCCCCAAAATAGGACAGTTTCTGCCAGAAATGCCACATTTCTCCCAAACATATCACATCTTCTCCAAGAAATACCAGGTTTCCCCCTTCAAATAGGACCTTTTCACCCACAAATACCTCTTTTATCCCCAAAATAGGACAGTTTCTTCCAGACATGCCACATTTCTCCCAAATAGATCACATCTTCTCCAAGAAATACCAGCTTTCCCCCTTCAAATAGGACCTTTTCACCCACAAATACCTCTTTTATCCCCAAAAGAGGACATTTTCTTCCAGAAATGGCACATTTCTCCCAAACATATCACATCTCCTACAAGAAATACCAGGTTTCCGCCTGAAATAGGAACTTTTCTCCCACAAATAACACCCTTCTCCCCCCAAATAGGACATTTTCTTCCAGACATGCCACATTTCTCCCAAATATATCACATCTTCTCCAAGAAATACCAGGTTTTCCCCTGGAAATAGGACCTTTTCACCCACAAATACCTCTTTTATCCCCAAAATAGGACAGTTTCTGCCAGAAATGCCACATTTCTCCCAAATATATCACATCTTCTCCAAGAAATACCACGTTTCCCCCTTCAAATAGGACCTTTTCCCAAAAAAACCTCTTTTATCCCCAAAAGAGGACAGTTTTTTCCAAGAATGCCACATTTCTCCCAAATATATCACATCTTCTCCAAGAAATACCACGTTTCCCCCTTCAAATAGGACCTTCTCACCCACAAATACCTCTTTTATCCCCAAAAGAGGACAGTTTTTTCCAGACATGCCACATTTCTCCCAAATATATCACATCTTCTCCAAGAAATGCCAGGGTTCCCCCTTCAAATAGGAACATTTCACCCACAAATACCTCTTTTATCCCCAGAAGAGGACAGTTTCTTCCAGACATGCCACATTTCTCCCAAATATATCACATCTTCTCCAAGAAATACCAGGTTTCCCCCTTCAAATAGGACCTTTTCACCCACAAATACCTCTTTTATCCCCAAAAGAGGACAGTTTCTTCAAGAAATGCCACATTTCTCCCAAATAGATCTCATCTTCTCCAAGAAATACCACGTTTCCCCCTTCAAATAGGACCTTTTCCCCAAAAAAACCTCTTTTATCCCCAAAAGAGGACAGTTTCTTCCAGGAATGCCAGATTTCTCCCAAATAGATCTCATCTTCTCCAAGAAATACCAGCTTTCCCCCTTCAAATTGGACCTTTTCACCCACAAATACCTCTTTTATCCCCAAAATAGGACAGATTTTTCCAGACATGCCACATTTCTCCCAAATATATCACATCTTCTCCAAGAAATACCAGGGTTCCCCCTTCAAATAGGACCTTTTCTCCCACAAATACCTCTTTTATCCCCAAAAGAGGACAGTTTCTTCCAGAAATGCCATATTTCTGCCAAATATATCACAACTCCTCCAAGAAATACCAGGTTTCCCCCTTCAATTAGGACCTTTTCTCCATGAAATACCTGTTTTATCCCCAAAATAGGACATTTTCTTCCAGAAATGCCACATTTCTCCCAAATATATCACATCTTCTCCCACAAATACCACGTTTCCCCCTTCAAATAGGACCTTTTCAACCACTAATACCTCTTTTATCCCCAAAAGAGGACAGTTTCTTCCAGAAATGCCACATTTCTCCCAAATATATCACATCTTCTCCAAGAAATACCAGGATTCCTCCTGAAAGAGGACCTTCTCACCCAAAACTACCAGCCTTCTCCCCCCAAATTGGACATTTTCTTCCAGAAAGGCCACATTTCTCCCAAATACATCACATCTTCTCCATGAAATACCAGCTTTCCCCCTTCAAATAGGACCATTTCTCCCACAAATACCTGTTTTATCCCCCAAATAGGACAGTTTCTGCCAGACATGCCATATTTCTCCCAAACATATCACATCTTCTCCAAGAAATACCAGGTTTCCCCCTTCAAATAGGACCTTTTCACCCACAAATACCTGTTTGATCCCCAAAATAGGACAGTTTCTTCCAGAAATGCCACATTTCTGCCAAATATATCACATCTTCTCCAAGAAATACCAGCTTTCCCCCTTCAAATAGGAACTTTTCACCCACAAATACCTCTTTTATCCCCAAAAGAGGACAGTTTCTTCCAGAAATGCCACGTTTCTCCCAAATAGATCACATCTTCTCCAAGAAATACCAGCTTTCCCCCTTCAAATAGGACCTTTTCTCCCACAAATACCTGTTTTATCCCCAAAAGAGGACAGTTTCTTCCAGAAATGCCACATTTCTCCCAAATAGATCACATCTTCTCCATGAAATACCAGGTTTCCCCCTTCAAATAGGACCTTTTCACCCACAAATACCCCTTTTATCCCCAAAATTCGACAGTTTCTTGCAGAAATGCCACATTTCTCCCAAATATATCACATCTTCTCCAAGAAATACCAGCTTTTCTCCTGGAAATTGGACCTTATCACCCACAAATACCTCTTTTTTCCCCCAAATAGGACATTTTCTTCCAGAAATGCCACATTTCTCCCAAATAGATCACATCTTCTCCAAGAAATACCAGCTTTCCCCCTTCAAATAGGACCTTTTCACCCACAAATACCTGTTTGATCCCCAAAATAGGACAGTTTCTTCCAGACATGCCACATTTCTCCCAAATATATCACATCTTCTCCAAGAAATACCAGCTTTCCCCCTTCAAATAGGACCTTTTCACCCACAAATACCTGTTCTATCCCCATAAGAGGACAGTTTCTTCCAGAAATGGCACATTTCTCCCAAACATATCACATCTCCTCCAAGAAATACCAGGATTCCTCCTGAAATAGGAACTTTTCTCCCACAAATACCACCCTTCTCCCCCCAAATAGGACATTTTCTTCCAGACATGCCACATTTCTCCCAAATACATCACATCTTCTCCAAGAAATACCAGGTTTTCCCCTGGAAATAGGACCTTTTCACCCACAAATACCTGTTTGATCCCCAAAATAGGACAGTTTCTTCAAGAAATGCCACATTTCTCCCAAATATATCACATCTTCTCCAAGAAATACCACGTTTCCCCCTTCAAATAGGACCTTTTCCCCAAAAAAACCTCTTTTATCCCCAAAAGAGGACAGTTTTTTCCAAGAATGCCACATTTCTCCCAAATATATCACATCTTCTCCAAGAAATACCACGTTTCCCCCTTCAAATAGGACCTTTTCACCCACAAATACCTCTTTTATCCCCAAAATAGGACAGTTTTTTCCAGACATGCCACATTTCTCCCAAATATATCACATCTTCTCCAAGAAATACCAGGGTTCCCCCTTCAAATAGGAACATTTCACCCACAAATACCTCTTTTATCCCCAGAAGAGGACAGTTTCTTCCAGAAATGCCACATTTCTCCCAAATATACCACATCTTCTCCAAGAAATACCAGGTTTCCCCCTTCAAATAGGACCTTTTCACCCACAAATACCTCTTCTATCCTTAAAAGAGGACAGTTTCTTCCAGAAAGGCCACATTTCTCCCAAATAGATCACATCTTCTCCAAGAAATACCAGCTTTCCCCCTTCAAATAGGACCTTTTCACCCACAAATACCTCTTTTATCCCCAAAATAGGACAGCTTCTTCCAGGAATGCCACATTTCTCCCAAACATATCACATCTCCTCCAAGAAATACCAGGATTCCTCCTGAAATAGGAACTTTTCTCCCACAAATACCACCCCTCTCCCCCCAAATAGGTCATTTTCTTCCAGACATGCCACATTTCTCCCAAATATATCACATCTTCTCCAAGAAATACCAGGGTTCCCCCTTCAAATAGGACCTTTTCACCCACAAATACCTGTTCTATCCCCATAAGAGGACATTTTCTTCCAGAAATGCCACATTTCTCCCAAATAGATCACATCTTCTCCAAGAAATACCACGTTTCCCCCTTCAAATAGGACCTTTTCCCCAAAAAAACCTCTTTTATCCCCAAAAGAGGACAGTTTCTTCCAGGAATGCCAGATTTCTCCCAAATAGATCTCTTCTTCTCCAAGAAATACCAGCTTTCCCCCTTCAAATAGGAAATTTTCACCCACAAATACCTCTTTTATCCCCAAAATAGGACAGTTTTTTCCAGACATGCCACATTTCTCCCAAATATATCACATCTTCTCCAAGAAATACCAGGGTTCCCCCTTCAAATAGGACCTTTTCTCCCACAAATACCTCTTTTATCCCCAAAAGAGGACAGTTTCTTCCAGAAATGCCATATTTCTCCCAAATATATCACAACTCCTCCAAGAAATACCAGGTTTCCCCCTTCAATTAGGACCTTTTCTCCATGAAATACCTGTTTTATCCCCAAAAGAGGACATTTTCTTCCAGATATGCCACATTTCTCCCAAATATATCACATCTTCTCCCACAAATACCAGGTTTCCCCCTTCAAATAGGACCTTTTCAACCACTAATACCTCTTTTATCCCCAAAAGAGGACAGTTTCTTCCAGAAATGCCACATTTCTCCCAAATATATCACATCTTCTCCAAGAAATGCCAGGATTCCTCCTGAAATAGGACCTTCTCACCCAAAACTACCAGCCTTCTCCCCCCAAATTGGACATTTTCTTCCAGAAAGGCCACATTTCTCCCAAATATATCGCATCTTCTCCAAGAAATACCAGCTTTCCCCCTTCAAATAGGACCTTATCACCCACAAATACCACTTTTATCCCCAAAATAGGACAGTTTCATCCAGACATGCCACATTTCTCCCAAATATATCACCTCTTCTCCAAGAAATACCAGGTTTCCCCCTTCAAATAGGACCTTTTCACCCACAAATACCTGTTTGATCCCCACAATAGGACAGTTTCTGCCAGAAATGCTACATTTCTCCCAAATATATCACATCTTCTCCAAGAAATACCAGCTTTCCCCCTTCAAATAGGAACTATTCACCCACAAATACCTCTTTTATCCCCAAAAGAGGACAGTTTGTTCCAGAAATGCCATATTTCTCCCAAATATATCACATCTTCTCCAAGAAATACCAGGTTTCCCCCTTCAAATAGGACCTTTTCACCCACAAATACCTGTTTTATCCCCAAAAGAGGACAGTTTTTTCCAGAAATGGCACATTTCTCCCAAACATTTCACATCTCCTACAAGAAATACCAGGATTCCTCCTGAAGTAGGAACTTTTCTCCCACAAATACCACCCTTCTCCCCCCAGATAGGACATTTTCTTCCAGACATGCCACATTTCTCCCAAATATATCACATCTTCTCCAAGAAATACCAGGTTTTCCCCTTCAAATAGGACCATTTCACCCACAAATACCTGTTTGATCCCCAAAATAGGACAGTTTCTTCCAGACATGCCACATTTCTCCCAAATATATCACATCTTCTCCAAGAAATACCACGTTTCCCCCTTCAAATAGGACCTTTTCCCCAAAAAAACCTCTTTTATCCCCAAAAGAGGACAGTTTTTTCCAAGAATGCCAGATTTCTCCCAAATATATCACATCTTCTCGAAGAAATACCAGGGTTCCCCCTTCAAATAGGACCTTTTCACCCACAAATACCTCTTTTTTCCCCAAAATAGGACAGTTTTTTCCAGACATGCCACATTTCTCCCAAATATATCACATCTTCTCCAAGAAATACCAGGGTTCCCCCTTCATATAGGAACTTTTCACCCACAAATACCTCTTTTATCCCCAGAAGAGGACAGTTTCTTCCAGAAATGCCACATTTCTCCCAAATATATCACATCTTCTCCAAGAAATACCAGGGTTCCCCCTTCAAATAGGACCTTTTCACCCACAAATACCTGTTCTATCCCCATAAGAGGACAGTTTCTTCCAGAAATGCCACATTTCTCCCAAATAGATCACATCTTCTCCAAGAAATACCAGCTTTCCCCCTTCAAATAGGACCTTTTCACCCACAAATACCTCTTTTATCCCCAAAATAGGACAGTTATTTCCAGACATGCCACATTTCTCCCAAATATATCACATCTTCTCCAAGAAATACCAGGGTTCCCCCTTCAAATAGGACCTATTCACCCACAAATACCTCTTTTATCCCCAAAATAGGACAGTTTCTTCCTGAAAGGCCACATTTCTCCCAAATATATATCATCTTCTCCAAGAAATACCAGGTTTCCCCCTTCAAATAGGACCTTTTCAACAACTAATACCTCTTTTATCCCCAGAAGAGGACAGTTTCTTCCAGAAATGCCACATTTCTCCCAAATAGATCACATCTTCTCCAAGAAATACCAGGTTTCCCCCTTCAAATAGGACCTTCTCACCCACAAATACCTCTTTTATCCCCAAAAGAGGACAGTTTTTTCCAGACATGCCACATTTCTCCCAAATATATCACATCTTCTCCAAGAAATGCCAGGGTTCCCCCTTCAAATAGGACCTTTTCACCCACAAATACCTATTTTATCCCCAAAATAGGACAGTTTCTTCCAGACATGCCACATTTCTCCCAAATATATCACATCTTCTCCAAGAAATACCAGGTTTCCCCCTTCAAATAGGACCTTTTCACCCACAAATACCTCTTTAATCCCCAAAAGAGGACAGTTTCTTCCAGAAATGCCACATTTCTCCCAAATAGATCTCATCTTCTCCAAGAAATACCACGTTTCCCCCTTCAAATAGGACCTTTTCCCCCAAAAAACCTCTTTTATCCCCGAAAGAGGACAGTTTCTTCCAGGAATGCCAGATTTCTCCCAAATAGATCTCATCTTCTCCAAGAAATACCAGCTTTCCCCCTTCAAATTGGACCTTTTCACCCACAAATACCTCTTTTATCCCCAAAAGAGGACAGATTTTTCCAGACATGCCACATTTCTCCCAAATATATCACATCTTCTCCAAGAAATACCAGGGTTCCCCCTTCAAATAGGACCTTTTCTCCCACAAATACCTCTTTTATCCCCAAAAGAGGACAGTTTCTTCCAGAAATGCCATATTTCTGCCAAATATATCACAACTCCTCCAAGAAATACCAGGTTTCCCCCTTCAATTAGGACCTTTTCTCCATGAAATACCACTTTTATCCCCAAAAGAGGACATTTTCTTCCAGAAATGCCACATTTCTCCCAAATATATCACATCTTCTCCCACAAATACCACGTTTCCCCCTTCAAATAGGACCTTTTCAACCACTAATACCTCTT
Organism: Lophura swinhoii; assembly: GCA_030408155.1. NCBI lineage: Eukaryota > Metazoa > Chordata > Aves > Galliformes > Phasianidae > Lophura > Lophura swinhoii. The sequence continues at coordinate 13,613,860 of CM059471.1, forward strand.
TTATCCCCAAAATAGGACAGTTTCTTCCAGAAATGCCACATTTCTCCCAAATATATCACATCTTCTCCAAGAAATACCAGGATTCCTCCTGAAATAGGACCTTCTCACCCAAAACTACCAGCCTTCTCCCCCCAAATTGGACATTTTCTTCCAGAAAGGCCACATTTCTCCCAAATACATCACATCTTCTCCATGAAATACCAGCTTTCCCCCTTCAAATAGGACCATTTCTCCCACAAATACCTGTTTTATCCCCCAAATAGGACAGTTTCTTCCAGACATGCCACATTTCTCCCAAACATATCACATCTCCTCCAAGAAATACCAGGATTCCTCCTGAAATAGGAACTTTTCTCCCACAAATACCACCATTCTCCCCCAAAATAGGACAGTTTCTTCCAGACATGCCACATTTCTCCCAAATATATCACATCTTCTCCAAGAAATACCACGTTTCCCCCTTCAAATAGGACCTTTTCACCCACAAATACCGGTTCTATCCCGAAAAGAGGACAGTTTCTTCCAGAAAGGCCACATTTCTCCCAAATATATCACATCTTCTCCAAGAAATACCAGGGTTCCCCCTTCAAATAGGACCTTTTCACCCACAAATACCTGTTCTATCCCCATAAGAGGACAGTTTCTTCCAGAAATGCCACATTTCTCCCAAATAGATCACATCTTCTCCAAGAAATACCAGCTTTCCCCCTTCAAATAGGACCTTTTCACCCACAAATACCTCTTTTATCCCCAAAATAGGACAGTTATTTCCAGACATGCCACATTTCTCCCAAATATATCACATCTTCTCCAAGAAATACCAGGGTTCCCCCTTCAAATAGGACCTATTCACCCACAAATACCTCTTTTATCCCCAAAATAGGACAGTTTCTTCCTGAAAGGCCACATTTCTCCCAAATATATATCATCTTCTCCAAGAAATACCAGGTTTCCCCCTTCAAATAGGACCTTTTCAACAATTCAACAACTAATACCTCTTTTATCCCCAGAAGAGGACAGTTTCTTCCAGAAATGCCACATTTCTCCCAAATAGATCACATCTTCTCCAAGAAATACCAGGTTTCCCCCTTCAAATAGGACCTTCTCACCCACAAATACCTCTTTTATCCCCAAAAGAGGACAGTTTTTTCCAGACATGCCACATTTCTCCCAAATATATCACATCTTCTCCAAGAAATGCCAGGGTTCCCCCTTCAAATAGGACCTTTTCACCCACAAATACCTATTTTATCCCCAAAATAGGACAGTTTCTTCCAGACATGCCACATTTCTCCCAAATATATCACATCTTCTCCAAGAAATACCAGGTTTCCCCCTTCAAATAGGACCTTTTCACCCACAAATACCTCTTTAATCCCAAAAGAGGACAGTTTCTTCCAGAAATGCCACATTTCTCCCAAATAGATCTCATCTTCTCCAAGAAATACCACGTTTCCCCCTTCAAATAGGACCTTTTCCCCAAAAAACCTCTTTTATCCCGAAAGAGGACAGTTTCTTCCAGGAATGCCAGATTTCTCCAAATAGATCTCATCTTCTCCAAGAAATACCAGCTTTCCCCCTTCAAATTGGACCTTTTCACCCACAAATACCTCTTTTATCCCCAAAAGAGGACAGATTTTTCCAGACATGCCACATTTCTCCCAAATATATCACATCTTCTCCAAGAAATACCAGGGTTCCCCCTTCAAATAGGACCTTTTCTCCACAAATACCTCTTTTATCCCCAAAAGAGGACAGTTTCTTCCAGAAATGCCATATTTCTGCCAAATATATCACAACTCCTCCAAGAAATACCAGGTTTCCCCCTTCAATTAGGACCTTTTCTCCATGAAATACCACTTTTATCCCCAAAGAGGACATTTTCTTCCAGAAATGCCACATTTCTCCCAAATATATCACATCTTCTCCCACAAATACCACGTTTCCCCCTTCAAATAGGACCTTTTCAACCACTAATACCTCTTTTATCCCCAAAAGAGGACAGTTTCTTCCAGAAATGCCACATTTCTCCCAAATATATCACATCTTCTCCAAGAAATACCAGGATTCCTCCTGAAATAGGACCTTCTCACCCAAAACTACCAGCCTTCTCCCCCCAAATTGGACATTTTCTTCCAGAAAGGCCACATTTCTCCCAAATACATCACATCTTCTCCATGAAATACCAGCTTTCCCCCTTCAAATAGGACCATTTCTCCCACAAATACCTGTTTTATCCCCCAAATAGGACAGTTTCTTCCAGACATGCCACATTTCTCCCAAACATATCACATCTCCTCCAAGAAATACCAGGATTCCTCCTGAAATAGGAACTTTTCTCCCACAAATACCACCATTCTCCCCCAAAATAGGACAGTTTCTTCCAGACATGCCACATTTCTCCCAAATATATCACATCTTCTCCAAGAAATACCACGTTTCCCCCTTCAAATAGGACCTTTTCACCCACAAATACCGGTTCTATCCCGAAAAGAGGACAGTTTCTTCCAGAAAGGCCACATTTCTCCCAAATAGATCACATCTTCTCCAAGAAATACCAGGTTTCCCCTTCAAATAGGACCTTTTCACCCACAAATACCTCTTTTATCCCAAAAGAGGACAGTTTCTTCCAGAAATGCCATATTTCTTACAAACATATCACATCTTCTCAAAGAAATACCAGCTTTCCCCCTTCAAATAGGACCTTTTCACCCACAAATACCTCTTTTATCCCCAAAAGAGGACAGTTTCTCCCAGAAATGCCACATTTCTCCCAAATATATCACATCTTCTCCAAGAATTACCAGGTTTCCCCCTTCAAATAGGACCTTTTCACCCACAAAAAATTCATTTATCCCCAAAATTCGACAGTTTCTTGCAGAAATGCCACATTTCTCCCAAATATATCACATCTTCTCCAAGAAATACCAGCTTTTCTCCTGGAAATAGGACCTTATCACCCACAAATACCACTTTTATCCCCAAAATAGGACAGTTTCTGCCAGAAATGCCACATTTCTCCCAAACATATCACATCTTCTCCAAGAAATACCACGTTTCCCCCTTCAAATAGGACCTTTTCACACACAAAAAATTCTTTTATCCCCAAAATAGGACAGTTTCTTCCAGAAATGCATGATTTCTCCCAAATAGATCACATCTTCTCCAAGAAATACCAGGTTTCCCCCTTCAAATAGGAACTTTTCACCCACAAATACCTCTTTTATCCCCAGAAGAGGACAGTTTCTTCCAGACATGCCACATTTCTCCCAAATATATCACATCTTCTCCAAGAAATAACAGGTTTTCCCCTTCAAATAGGACCTTTTCACCCACAAATACCTGTTTGATCCCCAAAAGAGGACAGTTTCTTCCAGAAATGCCACATTTCTCCCAAATATATCACATCTTCTCCAAGAAATACCACGTTTCCCCCTTCAAATAGGACCTTTTCACCCACAAATACCTCTTTTATCCCCAAAAGAGGACAGTTTTTTCCAAGAATGGCACATTTCTCCCAAATATATCACATCTTCTCCAAGAAATACCACGTTTCCCCCTTCAAATAGGACCTTCTCACCCACAAATACCTCTTTTATCCCCAAAATAGGACAGTTTTTTCCAGAAATGCCACATTTCTCCCAAATATATCACATCTTCTCCAAGAAATACCAGCTTTCCCCCTTCAAATAGGAACATTTCACCCACAAATACCTCTTTTATCCCCAAAAGAGGACAGTTTCTTCCAGAAATGCCACATTTCTCCCAAATATATCACATCTTCTCCAAGAAATACCAGCTTTTCTCCTGGAAATTGGACCTTATCACCCACAAATACCACTTTTATCCCCCAAATAGGACATTTTCTTCCAGAAAGGCCACATTTCTCCCAAATATATCACATCTTCTCCAAGAAATACCACGTTTCCCCCTTCAAATAGGACCTTCTCACCCACAAATACCTCTTTTATCCCCAAAATAGGACAGTTTTTTCCAGAAATGCCACATTTCTCCCAAATACATCACATCTTCTCCAAGAAATACCAGCTTTCCCCCTTCAAATAGGACCTTTTCACCCACAAATACCTCTTTTATCCCCAAAATAGGACAGTTTCTTCCAGAAATGCCACATTTCTCCCAAATATATCACATCTTCTCCAAGAAATACCAGCTTTTCTCCTGGAAATTGGACCTTATCACCCACAAATACCACTTTTATCCCCCAAATAGGACATTTTCTTCCAGAAAGGCCACATTTCTCCCAAATATATCACATCTTCTCCAAGAAATACCAGCTTTCCCCCTTCAAATAGGACCTTTTCACCCACAAAAAATTCTTTTATCCCCATAAGAGGACAGTTTCTTCCAGACATGCCACATTTCTCCCAAACATATCACATCTTCTCCAAGAAATACCAGGCTTCCCCCTTCAAATAGGACCTTTTCACCCACAAATACCTCTTTTATCCCCAAAATTCGACAGTTTCTTGCAGAAATGCCACATTTCTCCCAAATATATCACATCTTCTCCAAGAAATACCAGCTTTTCTCCTGGAAATAGGACCTTATCACCAACAAATACCACTTTTATCCCCAAAATAGGACAGTTTCTTCCAGGAATGCCACATTTCTCCCAAACATATCACATCTCCTCCAAGAAATACCAGGTTTCCCCCTTCAGTTAGGACCTTTTCTCCATGAAATACCTGTTTTATCCCCAAAAGAGGACAGTTTCTTCCAGAAATGCCACATTTCTCCCAAATATATCACATCTTCTCCAAGAAATACCAGGGTTCCCCCTTCAAATAGGACCTTTTCTCCCACAAATACCTATTTTATCCCCAAAATAGGACAGTTTCTTCCAGGAATGCCACATTTCTCCCAAACATATCACATCTCCTCCAAGAAATACCAGGATTCCTCCTGAAATAGGAACTTTTCTCCCACAAATACCACCCTTCTCCCCCCAAATAGGACATTTTCTTCCAGACATGCCACATTTCTCCCAAATATATCACATCTTCTCCAAGAAATACCAGGTTTTCCCCTTCAAATAGGACCTTTTCACCCACAAATACCTGTTCTATCCCCATAAGAGGACAGTTTCTTCCAGAAATGCCACATTTCTCCCAAATAGATCACATCTTCTCCAAGAAATACCACGTTTCCCCCTTCAAATAGGACCTTTTCACCCACAAATACCTGTTCTATCCCCAAAATAGGACAGTTTCTTCCAGAAATGCCAGATTTCTCCCAAATATATCACATCTTCTCCAAGAAATACCACGTTTCCCCCTTCAAATAGGACCTTTTCACCCACAAATACCTCTTTTATCCCCAAAATAGGACAGTTTCTTCCAGAAATGCCACATTTCTCCCAAATATATCACATCTTCTCCAAGAAATACCAGGGTTCCCCCTTCAAATAGGACCTATTCACCCACAAATACCTCTTTTATCCCCAAAATAGGACAGTTTCTTCCAGAAAGGCCACATTTCTCCCAAATATATATCATCTTCTCCAAGAAATACCAGGTTTCCCCCTTCAAATAGGACCTTTTCAACAACTAATACCTCTTTTATCCCCAGAAGAGGACAGTTTCTTCCAGAAATGCCACATTTCTCCCAAATATATCACATCTTCTCCAAGAAATACCAGGATTCCTGATGAAATAGGACCTTCTCACCCAAAACTACCAGCCTTCTCCCCCCAAATTGAACATTTTCTTCCAGAAATGCCACATTTCTCCCTAATAGATCACATCTTCTCCAAGAAATACCAGCTTTCCCCCTTCAAATAGGAACTTTTCACCCACAAATACCTCTTTTATCCCCAAAATTCGACAGTTTCTTGCAGAAATGCCACATTTCTCCCAAATAGATCACATCTTCTCCAAGAAATACCAGCTTTTCTCCTGGAAATAGGACCTTATCACCCACAAATACCACTTTTATCCCCAAAATAGGACAGTTTCTGCCAGAAATGCCACATTTCTCCCAAACATATCACATCTTCTCCAAGAAATACCAGGTTTCCCCCTTCAAATAGGACCTTTTCACCCACAAATACCTCTTTTATCCCCAAAATAGGACAGTTTCTTCCAGACATGCCACATTTCTCCCAAATATATCACATCTTCTCCAAGAAATACCAGCTTTCCCCCTTCAAATAGGACCTTTTCACCCACAAATACCTCTTTTATCCCCAAAAGAGGACAGTTTCTTCCAGAAATGCCATATTTCTCCCAAACATATCACATCTCCTACAAGAAATACCAGGTTTCCGCCTGAAATAGGAACTTTTCTCCCACAAATACCACCCTTCTCCCCCAAATAGGACATTTTCTTCCAGACATGCCACATTTCTCCCAAATATAGCACATCTTCTCCAAGAAATACCACGTTTCCCCCTTCAAATAGGACCTTTTCCCAAAAAACCTCTTTTATCCCCAAAAGAGGACAGTTTTTTCCAAGAATGCCACATTTCTCCCAAATATATCACATCTTCTCCAAGAAATACCACGTTTCCCCCTTCAAATAGGACCTTCTCACCCACAAATACCTCTTTTATCCCCAAAAGAGGACAGTTTTTTCCAGACATGCCACATTTCTCCCAAATATATCACATCTTCTCCAAGAAATGCCAGGGTTCCCCTTCAAATAGGAACATTTCACCCACAAATACCTCTTTTATCCCCAGAAGAGGACAGTTTCTTCCAGACATGCCACATTTCTCCCAAATATATCACATCTTCTCCAAGAAATACCAGGTTTCCCCCTTCAAATAGGACCTTTTCACCCACAAATACCTCTTTTATCCCCAAAAGAGGACAGTTTCTTCCAGAAATGCCACATTTCTCCCAAATAGATCTCATCTTCTCCAAGAAATACCACGTTTCCCCCTTCAAATAGGACCTTTTCCCCAAAAAAACCTCTTTTATCCCCGAAAGAGGACAGTTTCTTCCAGGAATGCCAGATTTCTCCAAATAGATCTCATCTTCTCCAAGAAATACCAGCTTTCCCCCTTCAAATTGGACCTTTTCACCCACAAATACCTCTTTTATCCCCAAAAGAGGACAGATTTTTCCAGACATGCCACATTTCTCCCAAATATATCACATCTTCTCCAAGAAATACCAGGGTTCCCCCTTCAAATAGGACCTTTTCTCCCACAAATACCTCTTTTATCCCCAAAAGAGGACAGTTTCTTCCAGAAATGCCAAATTTCTGCCAAATATATCACGACTCCTCCAAGAAATACAAGGTTTCCCCCTTCAATTAGGAACTTTTCTCCATGAAATACCTGTTTTATCCCCAAAAGAGGACATTTTCTTCCAGAAATGCCACATTTCTCCCAAATATATCACATCTTCTCCCACAAATACCACGTTTCCCCCTTCAAATAGGACCTTTTCAACCACTAATACCTCTTTTATCCCCAAAAGATGACAGTTTCTTCCAGAAATGCCACATTTCTCCCAAATATATCACATCTTCTCCAAGAAATACCAGGATTCCTCCTGAAAGAGGACCTTCTCACCCAAAACTACCAGCCTTCTCCCCCCAAATTGGACATTTTCTTCCAGAAAGGCCACATTTCTCCCAAATACATCACATCTTCTCCATGAAATACCAGCTTTCCCCCTTCAAATAGGACCATTTCTCCACAAATACCTGTTTTATCCCCCAAATAGGACAGTTTCTGCCAGACATGCATATTTCTCCCAAACATATCACATCTTCTCCAAGAAATACCAGCTTTCCCCCTTCAAATAGGACCTTTTCACCCACAAATACCTCTTTTATCCCCAAAATAGGACAGTTTCTTCCAGACATGCCACATTTCTCCCAAATATAACGTATCTCCTGCAAGAACTACCAGCTTTCCCCTTCAAATAGGACCTCTTCACCCACAAATACCTCTTTTATCCCCAAAATAGGACAGTTTCTTCCAGAAATGCCACATTTCTCCCAAATATATCGTATCTCCTGCAAGAACTACCAGCTTTCCCCCTTCAAATAGGACCTTTTCTCCCACAATACCTGTTTTATCCCCAAAAGAGGACAGTTTCTTCCAGAAATGCCACATTTCTCCCAAACATATCACATCTTCTCCATGAAATACCAGGTTTCCCCCTTCAAATAGGACCTTTTCACCCACAAATACCCCTTTTATCCCCAAAATTCGACAGTTTCTTGCAGAAATGCCACATTTCTCCCAAATATATCACATCTTCTCCAAGAAATACCAGCTTTTCTCCTGGAAATTGGACCTTATCACCCACAAATACCACTTTTATCCCCCAAATAGGACATTTTCTTCCAGAAATGCCACATTTCTCCCAAATAGATCACATCTTCTCCAAGAAATACCTGCTTTCCCCCTTCAAATAGGACCTTTTCACCCACAAATACCTGTTTGATCCCCAAAATAGGACAGTTTCTTCCAGACATGCCACATTTCTCCCAAATATATCACATCTTCTCCAAGAAATACCAGCTTTCCCCCTTCAAATAGGACCTTTTCACCCACAAATACCTGTTCTATCCCCAAAATAGGACAGTTTCTTCCAGAAATGGCACATTTCTCCCAAACATATCACATCTCCTCCAAGAAATACCAGGATTCCTCCTGAAATAGGAACTTTTCTCCCACAAATACCACCCTTCTCCCCCCAAATAGGACATTTTCTTCCAGACAAGCCACATTTCTCCCAAATACATCACATCTTCTCCAAGAAATACCAGGTTTTCCCCTGGAAATAGGACCTTTTCACCCACAAATACCTGTTTGATCCCAAAATAGGACAGTTTCTTCAAGAAATGCCACATTTCTCCCAAATATATCACATCTTCCCCATGAAATACCAGCTTTCCCCCTTCAAATAGGACCACTTCTCCCACAAATACCTGTTTTATCCCCCAAATAGGACAGTTTCTGCCAGACATGCCATATTTCTCCCAAATATATCACATCTTCTCCAAGAAATACCAGGTTTCCCCCTTCAAATAGGACCTTTTCACCCACAAATACCTGTTTGATCCCCACAATAGGACAGTTTCTGCCAGAAATGCTACATTTCTCCCAAATATATCACATCTTCTCCAAGAAATACCACGTTTCCCCCTTCAAATAGGAACATTTCACCCACAAATACCTCTTTTATCCCCAAAAGAGGACAGTTTCTTCCAGAAATGCCATATTTCTCCCAAATATATCACATCTTCTCCAAGAAATACCAGGTTCCCCCTTCAAATAGGACCTTTTCACCCACAAATACCTGTTTTATCCCAAAAGAGGACAGTTTTTTCCAGAAATGGCACATTTCTCCCAAACATATCACATCTCCTACAAGAAATACCAGGATTCCTCCTGAAGTAGGAACTTTTCTCCCACAAATACCACCCTTCTCCCCCCAAATAGGACATTTTCTTCCAGACATGCCACATTTCTCCCAAATATATCACATCTTCTCCAAGAAATACCAGGTTTTCCCCTTCAAATAGGACCTTTTCACCCACAAATACCTGTTTGATCCCCAAAATAGGACAGTTTCTTCCAGACATGCCACATTTCTCCCAAATATATCACATCTTCTCCAAGAAATACCACGTTTCCCCCTTAAAATAGGAACATTTCACCCACAAATACCTCTTTTATCCCCAGAAGAGGACAGTTTCTTCCAGAAATGCCACATTTCTGCCAAATATATCACATCTTCTCCAAGAAATACCAGGTATCCCCCTTCAAATAGGACCTTTTCACCCACAAATACCTCTTTTATCCCCAAAAGAGGACAGTTTCTTCCAGAAATGCCACATTTCTCCCAAATAGATCACATCTTCTCCAAGAAATACCAGGTTTCCCCCTTCAAATAGGACCTTTTCACCACAAATACCTCTTTTATCCCCACAATAGGACAGCTTCTTCCAGGAATGCCACATTTCTCCCAAACATATCACATCTCCTCCAAGAAATACCAGGATTCCTCCTGAAATACGAACTTTTCTCCCACAAATACCACCCTCTCCCCCCAAATAGGACATTTTCTTCCAGAAATGCCACATTTCTCCCAAATATATCACATCTTCTCCAAGAAATACCAGGGTTCCCCCTTCAAATAGGACCTTTTCACCCACAAATACCTGTTCTATCCCCATAAGAGGACATTTTCTTCCAGAAATGCCACATTTCTCCCAAATAGATCACATCTTCTCCAAGAAATACCACGTTTCCCCCTTCAAATAGGACCTTTTCCCCAAAAAAACCTCTTTTATCCCCAAAAGAGGACAGTTTCTTCCAGGAATGCCAGATTTCTCCCAAATAGATCTCTTCTTCTCCAAGAAATACCAGCTTTCCCCTTCAAATAGGAAATTTTCACCCACAAATACCTCTTTTATCCCCAAAATAGGACAGTTTTTTCCAGACATGCCACATTTCTCCCAAATATATCACATCTTCTCCAAGAAATACCAGGGTTCCCCCTTCAAATAGGACCTTTTCACCCACAAATACCTCTTTTATCCCCAAAAGAGGACAGTTTCTGCCAGAAAGGCCATATTTCTCCCAAATATATCACAACTCCTCCAAGAAATACCAGGTTTCCCCCTTCATATAGGACCTTTTCTCCATGAAATACCTGTTTTATCCCCAAAAGAGGACAGTTTCTTCCAGATATGCCAGATTTCTCCCAAATATATCACATCTTCTCCCACAAATACCTGGTTTCCCCCTTCAAATAGGACCTTTTCACCCACGAATACCTCTTTTATCCCCAAAAGAGGACAGTTTCTTCCAGAAATGCCACATTTCTCCCAAATATATCACATCTTCTCCAAGAAATACCAGCTTTCCCCCTTCAAATAGGACCTTTTCACCCACAAATACCTCTTTTATCCCCAAAAGAGGACAGTTTCTTCCAGAAATGCCACATTTCTCCCAAATAGATCACATCTTCTCCAAGAAATACCAGGTTTCCCCCTTCAAATAGGACCTTTTCACCCACAAATACCTCTTTTATCCCCAAAAGAGGACAGTTTCTTCCAGGAATGCCACATTACTCCCAAACATATCACATCTCCTCCAAGAAATACCAGGATTCCTCCTTAAATAGGAACTTTTCTCCCACAAATACCACCCTTCTCCCCCCAAATTGGACATTTTCTTCCAGAAAGGCCACATTTCTCCCAAATATATCACATCTTCTCCATGAAATACCAGCTTTCCCCTTCAAATAGGACCATTTCTCCCACAAATACCTGTTTTATCCCCCAAATAGGACAGTTTCTGCCAGACATGCCATATTTCTCCCAAATATATCACCTCTTCTCCAAGAAATACCAGGTTTCCCCCTTCAAATAGGACCTTTTCACCCACAAATACCTGTTTGATCCCCCAAATAGGACAGTTTCTTCCAGACATGCCACATTTCTGCCAAATATATCACATCTTCTCCAAGAAATACCAGCTTTCCCCTTCAAATAGGAACTATTCACCCACAAATACCTCTTTTATCCCCAAAAGAGGACAGTTTCTTCCAGAAATGCCATATTTCTCCCAAATATATCACATCTTCTCCAAGAAATACCAGGTTTCCCCCTGTCAAATAGGACCTTTTCTCCCACAAATACCTGTTTTATCCCAAAAGAGGACAGTTTCTTCAGAAATGGCACATTTCTCCAAACATATCACATCTCCTACAAGAAATACCAGGATTCCTCCTGAAATAGGAACTTTTCTCCCACAAATACCACCCTTCTCCCCCAAATAGGACATTTTCTTCCAGACATGCCACATTTCTCCCAAATATATCACATCTTCTCCAAGAAATACCAGGGTTCCCCCTTCTAATAGGACCTTTTCACCCACAAATACCTGTTTGATCCCAAAGGAGGACAGTTTCTGCCAGAAAGGCCACAATTCTCCCAAATATATCACATCTTCTCCAAGAAATACCACGTTTCCCCCTTCAAATAGGACCTTTTCCCCAAAAAAAACCTCTTTTATCCCCAAAAGAGGACAGTTTCTTCCAAGAATGCCTGATTTCCCCCAAATATATCACATCTTCTCCAAGAAATACCACGTTTCCCCCTTCAAATAGACCTTTTCACCCACAAATACCTCTTTTTTCCCCAAAATAGGACAGTTTTTTCCAGACATGCCACATTTCTCCCAAATATATCACATCTTCTCCAAGAAATACCAGGGTTCCCCCTTCATATAGGACCTTTTCACCAACAAATACCTCTTTTATCCCCAGAAGAGGACAGTTTCTTCCAGAAATGCCACATTTCTCCCAAATATATCACATCTTCTCCAAGAAATACCAGCTTTCCCCCTTCAAATAGGACCTTTTCACCCACAAATACCTGTTTTATCCCCAAAAGAGGACAGTTTCTTCCAGAAATGCCACATTTCTCCCAAATATATCACATCTTCTCCAAGAAATACCAGCTTTCCCCCTTCATATAGGACCTTTTCACCCACAAATACCTATTTTATCCCCAAAATAGGACAGTTTCTTCCAGACATGCCACATTTCTCCCAAACATATCACATCTCCTCCAAGAAATACCAGGATTCCTCCTGAAATAGGAACTTTTCTCCCACAAATACCACCCTTCTCCCCCCAAATAGGACAGTTTCTTCCAGACATGCCACATTTCTCCCAAATATATCACATCTTCTCCAAGAAATACCACGTTTCCCCCTTCAAATAGGACCTTTTCACCCACAAATACCGGTTCTATCCCGAAAAGAGGACAGTTTCTTTCAGAAAGGCCACATTTCTCCCAAATAGATCACATCTTCTCCAAGAAATACCACGTTTCCCCTTCAAATAGGACCTTTTCACCCACAGAATACCTCTTTTATCCCCAAAAGAGGACAGTTTCTTCCAGAAATGCCACATTTCTCCCAAATATATCACAGCTTCTCCAAGAAATACCAGCTTTCCCCCTTCAAATAGGACCTTTTCACCCACAAATACCTCTTTTATCCCCAAAAGAGGACAGTTTCTCCCAGAAATGCCACATTTCTCCCAAACATATCACATCTTCTCATAGAATTACCAGCTTTCCCCCTTCAAATAGGACCTTTTCACCCACAAAAAATTCATTTATCCCCAAAATTCGACAGTTTCTTGCAGAAATGCCACATTTCTCCCAAACATATCACATCTTCTCCAAGAAATACCAGCTTTTCTCCTGGAAATAGGACCTTATCACCCACAAAAACCTCTTTTATCCCAAAAGAGGACAGTTTCTTCCAGAAATGCCACATTTCTCCCAAATAAATCACATCTCCTCCAAGAAATACCAGGTTTCCCCTTCAAATAGGACCTTTTCACCCACAAGCACCTCTTTTATCCCCAGAAGAGGACAGTTTCTTCCAGAAATGACAAATTTCTCCCAAATATATCACATCTTCTCCAAGAAATGCCAGGATTCCTGATGAAATAGGACCTTCTCACCCAAAACTACCAGCCTTCTCCCCCAAATTGAACATTTTCTTCCAGAAATGCCACATTTCTCCCTAATAGATCACATCTTCTCCAAGAAATACCAGCTTTCCCCCTTCAAATAGGACCTTTTCACCCACAAATACCTCTTTTATCCCCAAAATTCGACAGTTTCTTGCAGAAATGCCACATTTCTCCCAAATATATCACATCTTCTCCAAGAAATACCAGCTTTTCTCCTGGAAATAGGACCTTATCACCCACAAATACCACTTTTATCCCCAAAATAGGACAGTTTCTGCCAGAAATGCCACATTTCTCCCAAACATATCACATCTTCTCCAAGAAATACCAGGTTTCCCCCTTCAAATAGGACCTTTTCACCCACAAATACCTCTTTTATCCCCAAAATAGGACAGTTTCTTCCAGACATGCCACATTTCTCCCAAATATATCACATCTTCTCCAAGAAATACCAGCTTTCCCCCTTCAAATATTCACCCACAAATACCTCTTTTATCCCCAAAAGAGGACAGTTTCTTCCAGAAATGGCACATTTCTCCCAAACATATCACATCTCCTACAAGAAATACCAGGTTTCCGCCTGAAATAGGAACTTTTCTCCCACAAATACCACCCTTCTCCCCCCAAATAGGACAGTTTCTTCCAGACATGCCACATTTCTCCCAAATATATCACATCTTCTCCAAGAAATACCAGGTTTTCCCCTGGAAATAGGACCTTTTCACCCACAAATACCTCTTTTATCCCCAAAATAGGACAGTTTCTGCCAGAAATGCCACATTTCTCTCAAATATATCACATCTTCTCCAAGAAATACCACGTTTCCCCCTTCAAATAGGACTTTTCCCAAAAATACCTCTTTTATCCCCAAAGAGGACAGTTTCTTCCAGGAATGCCACATTTCTCCCAAATAGATCTCATCTTCTCCAAGAAATACCAGCTTTCCCCCTTCAAATTGGACCTTTTCACCCACAAATACCTCTTTTATCCCCAAAATAGGACAGATTTTTCCGGACATGCCACATTTCTCCCAAATATATCACATCTTCTCCAAGAAATACCAGGGTTCCCCCTTCAAATAGGACCTTTTCTCCCACAAATACCTCTTTTATCCCCAAAAGAGGACAGTTTCTTCCAGAAATGCCATATTTCTGCCAAATATATCACAACTCCTCCAAGAAATACCAGGTTTCCCCCTTCAATTAGGACCTTTTCTCCATGAAATACCTGTTTTATCCCCAAAAGAGGACATTTTCTTCCAGAAATGCCACATTTCTCCCAAATATATATCATCTTCTCCCACAAATACCACGTTTCCCCCTTCAAATAGGAACTTTTCAACCACTAATACCTCTTTTATCCCCAAAAGACGACAGTTTCTTCCAGAAATGCCACATTTCTCCCAAATATATCACATCTTCTCCAAGAAATACCAGGATTCCTCCTGAAAGAGGACCTTCTCACCCAAAACTACCAGCCTTCTCCCCCCAAATTGGACATTTTCTTCCAGAAAGGCCACATTTCTCCCAAATACATCACATCTTCTCCATGAAATACCAGCTTTCCCCCTTCAAATAGGACCATTTCTCCCACAAATACCTGTTTTATCCCCCAAATAGGACAGTTTCTGCCAGACATGCCATATTTCTCCCAAACATATCACATCTTCTCCAAGAAATACCAGGTTTCCCCCTTCAAATAGGACCTTTTCACCCACAAATACCTGTTTGATCCCCAAAATAGGACAGTTTCTTCCAGAAATGCCACATTTCTGCCAAATATATCACATCTTCTCCAAGAAATGCCAGCTTTCCCCCTTCAAATAGGAACTTTTCACCCACAAATACCTCTTTTATCCCCAAAAGAGGACAGTTTCTTCCAGAGATGCCACATTTCTCCCAAATAGATCACATCTTCTCCAAGAAATACCAGCTTTCCCCCTTCAAATAGGACCTTTTCTCCCACAAATACCTGTTTTATCCCCAAAAGAGGACAGTTTCTTCCAGAAATGCCACATTTCTCCCAAATAGATCACATCTTCTCCATGAAATACCAGGTTTCCCCCTTCAAATAGGACCTTTTCACCCACAAATACCCCTTTTATCCCCAAAATTCGACAGTTTCTTGCAGAAATGCCACATTTCTCCCAAATATATCACATCTTCTCCAAGAAATACCAGCTTTTCTCCTGGAAATTGGACCTTATCACCCACAAATACCACTTTTATCCCCCAAATAGGACATTTTCTTCCAGAAATGCCACATTTCTCCCAAATAGATCACATCTTCTCCAAGAAATACCAGCTTTCCCCCTTCAAATAGGACCTTTTCACCCACAAATACCTGTTTGATCCCCAAAATAGGACAGTTTCTTCCAGACATGCCACATTTCTCCCAAATATATCACATCTTCTCCAAGAAATACCAGCTTTCCCCCTTCAAATAGGACCTTTTCACCCACAAATACCTGTTCTATCCCCATAAGAGGACAGTTTCTTCCAGAAATGGCACATTTCTCCCAAACATATCACATCTCCTCCAAGAAATACCAGGATTCCTCCTGAAATAGGAACTTTTCTCCCACAAATACCACCCTTCTCCCCCCAAAATAGGACATTTTCTTCCAGACATGCCACATTTCTCCCAAATACATCACATCTTCTCCAAGAAATACCAGGTTTTCCCCTGGAAATAGGACCTTTTCACCCACAAATACCTGTTTGATCCCCAAAATAGGACAGTTTCTTCAAGAAATGCCACATTTCTCCCAAATATATCACATCTTCTCCAAGAAATACCACGTTTCCCCCTTCAAATAGGACCTTTTCCCCAAAAAAACCTATTTTATCCCCAAAAGAGGACAGTTTTTTACAAGAATGCCACATTTCTCCCAAATATATCACATCTTCTCCAAGAAATACCACGTTTCCCCCTTCAAATAGGACCTTTTCACCCACAAATACCTCTTTTTTCCCCAAAATAGGACAGTTTTTTCTAGACATGCCACATTTCTCCCAAATATATCACATCTTCTCCAAGAAATACCAGGGTTCCCCCTTCAAATAGGAACATTTCACCCACAAATACCTCTTTTATCCCCAGAAGAGGACAGTTTCTTCCAGAAATGCCACATTTCTCCCAAATATACCACATCTTCTCCAAGAAATACCAGGTTTCCCCCTTCAAATAGGACCTTTTCACCCACAAATACCTCTTTTATCCTTAAAAGAGGACAGTTTCTTCCAGAAAGGCCACATTTCTCCCAAATAGATCACATCTTCTCCAAGAAATACCAGCTTTCCCCCTTCAAATAGGACCTTTTCACCCACAAATACCTCTTTTATCCCCACAATAGGACAGCTTCTTCCAGGAATGCCACATTTCTCCCAAACATATCACATCTCCTCCAAGAAATACCAGGATTCCTCCTGAAATAGGAACTTTTCTCCCACAAATACCACCCCTCTCCCCCCAAATAGGACATTTTCTTCCAGAAATGCCACATTTCTCCCAAATATATCACATCTTCTCCAAGAAATACCAGGGTTCCCCCTTCAAATAGGACCTTTTCACCCACAAATACCTGTTCTATCCCCCAAAAGAGGACAGTTTCTTCCAGAAATGCCACATTTCTCCCAAATAGATCACATCTTCTCCAAGAAATACCACGTTTCCCCCTTCGAATAGGACCTTTTCCCCAAAAAAACCTCTTTTATCCCCAAAAGAGGACAGTTTCTTCCAGGAATGCCAGATTTCTCCCAAATAGATCTCTTCTTCTCCAAGAAATACCAGCTTTCCCCCTTCAAATAGGAAATTTTCACCCACAAATACCTCTTTTATCCCCAAAAGAGGACAGTTTTTTCCAGACATGCCACATTTCTCCCAAATATATCACATCTTCTCCAAGAAATACCAGCTTTCCCCCTTCAAATAGGACCTTTTCTCCCACAAATACCTCTTTTCGCCCCAAAAGAGTACAGTTTCTTCCAGAAATGCCATATTTCTCCCAAATATATCACAACTCCTCCAAGAAATACCAGGTTTCCCCCTTCAATTAGGACCTATTCTCCATGAAATACCTGTTTTATCCCCAAAAGAGGACATTTTCTTCCAGATATGCCACATTTCTCCCAAATATATCACATCTTCTCCCACAAATACCAGGTTTCCCCCTTCAAATAGGACCTTTTCAACCACTAATACCTCTTTTATCCCCAAAAGAGGACAGTTTCTTCCAGAAATGCCACATTTCTCCCAAATATATCACATCTTCTCCAAGAAATGCCAGGATTCCTCCTGAAATAGGACCCTCTCACCCAAAACTACCTGCCTTCTCCCCCCAAATTGGACATTTTCTTCCAGAAAGGCCACATTTCTCCCAAATATATCACATCTTCTCCAAGAAATACCAGCTTTCCCCTTCAAATAGGACCACTTCTCCCACAAATACCTGTTTTATCCCCAAATAGGACAGTTTCTGCCAGACATGCTATATTTCTCCCAAATATATCACCTCTTCTCCAAGAAATACCAGGTTTCCCCCTTCAAATAGGACCTTTTCACCCACAAATACCTGTTTGATCCCCACAATAGGACAGTTTCTGCCAGAAATGCTACATTTCTCCCTAATAGATCACATCTTCTCCAAGAAATACCAGCTTTCCCCCTTCAAATAGGAACTATTCACCCACAAATACCTCTTTTATCCCCAAAAGAGGACAGTTTCTGCCAGAAATGCCACATTTCTCCCAAATAGATCACATCTTCTCCAAGAAATACCAGGTTTCCCCTTCAAATAGGACCTTTTCACCCACAAATACCTGTTTTATCCCCAAAAGAGGACAGTTTTTTCCAGAAATGGCACATTTCTCCCAAACATATCACATCTCCTACAAGAAATACCAGGATTCCTCCTGAAGTAGGAACTTTTCTCCCACAAATACCACCCTTCTCCCCCCAAATAGGACATTTTCTTCCAGACATGCCACATTTCTCCCAAATATATCACATCTTCTCCAAGAAATACCAGGTTTTCCCCTTCAAATAGGACCTTTTCACCCACAAATACCTGTTTGATCCCCAAAATAGGACAGTTTCTTCCAGACATGCCACATTTCTCCCAAATATATCACATCTTCTCCAAGAAATACCACGTTTCCCCCTTCAAATAGGAACATTTCACCCACAAATACCTCTTTTATCCCCAGAAGAGGACAGTTTCTTCCAGAAATGCCACATTTCTCCCAAATATATCACATCTTCTCCAAGAAATACCAGGTTTCCCCCTTCAAATAGGACCTTCTCACCCACAAATACCTCTTTTATCCCCAAAAGAGGACAGTTTCTTCCAGAAATGCCACATTTCTCCCAAATAGATCACATCTTCTCCAAGAAATACCAGGTTTCCCCCTTCAAATAGGACCTTTTCACCCACAAATACCTCTTTTATCCCCACAATAGGACAGCTTCTTCCAGGAATGCCACATTTCTCCCAAACATATCACATCTCCTCCAAGAAATACCAGGATTCTCCTGAAATAGGAACTTTTCTCCCACAAATACCACCCCTCTCCCCCCAAATAGGACATTTTCTTCAGAAATGCCACATTTCTCCCAAATAGATCACATCTTCTCCAAGAAATACCAGGGTTCCCCCTTCAAATAGGACCTTTTCACCCACAAATACCTGTTCTATCCCCATAAGAGGACATTTTCTTCCAGAAATGCCACATTTCTCCCAAATAGATCACATCTTCTCCAAGAAATACCACGTTTCCCCCTTCAAATAGGACCTTTTCCCAAAAAAACCTCTTTTATCCCCAAAAGAGGACAGTTTCTTCCAGGAATGCCAGATTTCTCCCAAATAGATCTCTTCTTCTCCAAGAAATACCAGCTTTCCCCCTTCAAATAGGAAATTTTCACCCACAAATACCTCTTTTATCCCAAAATAGGACAGTTTTTTCCAGACATGCCACATTTCTCCCAAATATATCACATCTTCTCCAAGAAATACCAGGGTTCCCCCTTCAAATAGGACCTTTTCACCCACAAATACCTCTTTTATCCCCAAAAGAGGACAGTTTCTGCCAGAAAGGCCATATTTCTCCCAAGTATATCACAACTCCTCCAAGAAATACCAGGTTTCCCCCTTGAATTAGGTCCTTTTCTCCATGAAATACCTGTTTTATCCCCAAAAGAGGACAGTTTCTTCCAGATATGCCACATTTCTCCCAAATATATCACATCTTCTCCAAGAAATACCAGGTTTCCCCCTTCAAATAGGACCTTTTCACCCACGAATACCTCTTTTATCCCCAAAAGAGGACAGTTTCTTCCAGAAATGCCACATTTCTCCCAAATATATCACATCTTCTCCAAGAAATACCAGGATTCCTCCTGAAATAGGAACTTTTCTCCCACAAATACCACCCTTCTCCCCCCAAATAGGACAGTTTCTTCCAGACATGCCACATTTCTCCCAAATATATCACATCTTCTCCAAGAAATACCACGTTTCCCCCTTCAAATAGGACCTTTTCACCCACAAATACCGGTTCTATCCCGAAAAGAGGACAGTTTCTTCCAGAAAGGCCACATTTCTCCCAAATAGATCACATCTTCTCCAAGAAATACCACGTTTCCCCCTTCAAATAGGACCTTTTCACCCACAAATACCTCTTTTATCCCCAAAAGAGGACAGTTTCTTCCAGAAATGCCATATTTCTTACAAACATATCACATCTTCTCAAAGAAATACCAGCTTTCCCCCTTCAAATAGGACCTTTTCACCCACAAATACCTCTTTTATCCCCAAAAGAGGACAGTTTCTCCCAGAAATGCCACATTTCTCCCAAACATATCACATCTTCTCATAGAATTACCAGCTTTCCCCCTTCAAATAGGACCTTTTCACCCACAAAAAATTCATTTATCCCCAAAATTCGACAGTTTCTTGCAGAAATGCCACATTTCTCCCAAACATATCACATCTTCTCCAAGAAATACCAGCTTTTCTCCTGGAAATAGGACCTTATCACCCACAAATACCACTTTTATCCCCAAAAGAGGACAGTTTCTGCCAGAAATGCCACATTTCTCCCAAACATATCACATCTTCTCCAAGAAATACCACGTTTCCCCCTTCAAATAGGACCTTTTCACCCACAAATACCTCTTTTATCCCCAAAAGAGGACAGTTTCTTCCAGACATGTCACATTTCTCCCAAACATATCACATCTCCTACAAGAAATACCAGGATTCCTCCTGAAATAGGAACTTTTCTCCCACTAATACCTCTTTTATCCCCAAAAGAGGACAGTTTCTTCCAGAAATGCCACATTTCTCCCAAATATATCACATCTTCTCCAAGAAATACCAGCTTTCCCCCTTCAAATAGGAACTTTTCACCCACAAATACCTCTTTTATCCCCAAAAGAGGACAGTTTCTTCCAGAAATGCCACATTTCTCCCAAATATATCACAGCTTCTCCAAGAAATACCAGCATTCCCCCTTCAAATAGGACCTTTTCACCCACAAATACCTCTTTTATCCCCAAAAGAGGACAGTTTCTTCCAGAAATGCCGCATTTCTCCCAAATAAATCACATCTCCTCCAAGAAATACCAGCTTTCCCCATTCAAATAGGACCTTTTCACCCACAAGCACCTCTTTTATCCCTAAAAGAGGACAGTTTCTTCCAGAAATGCCACATTTCTCCCAAATATATCACATCTTCTCCAAGAAATACCAGCTTTCCCCCTTCAAACATTACCTTTTCACCTACAAATACCTCTTTTATCCCCAAAAGAGGACAGTTTCTTCCAGAAATGCCACATTTCTCCCAAATATATCACATCTTCTCCAAGAAATACCAGGATTCCTCCTGAAATAGGACCTTCTCTCCCACAACTACAAGCCTTCTCCCCCCAAATTGGATATTTTCTTCAAGAAATGACTAATTTCTCCGAAATATATCACATCTTCACCAAGAAATACCAGCTTTCCCCCTTCAAATAGGACCTTTTCACCCACAAATACCTCTTTTATCCCCAAAAGAGGACAGTTTCTTCCAGACATGCCGCCTTTCTCCCAAATATATCACATCTTCTCCAAGAAATACCAGGTTTCCCCCTTCAAATAGGACCTTTTCACCCACAAATACCTCTTTTATCCCCGAAAGAGGACAGTTTCTTCCAGAAAGGCCATATTTCTCCCAAACATATCACATCTTCTCCAAGAAATACCACGTTTCCCCCTTCAAATAGGACCTTTTCACCCACAAATACCTGTTTTATCCCCAAAAGAGGACAGTTTCTTCCAGAAATGGCACATTTCTCCCAAACATATTACATCTCCTACAAGAAATACCAGGATTCGTCCTGAAATAGGAACTTTTCTCCCACAAATACCACCCTTCTCCCCCCAAATAGGACATTTTCTTCCAGAAATGCCACTTTTCTCCCAAATATATCACATCTTCTCCAAGAAATACCAGGTTTCCTCCTGAAATAGGACCTTTTCACCCACAAATACCTGTTTGATCCCCAAAATAGGACAGTTTCTTCCAGAAATGCCACATTTCTCCCTAATATATCACATCTTCTCCAAGAAATACCACGTTTCCCCCTTCAAACAGGACCTTTTCCCCAAAAAAACCTCTTTTATCCCCAAAAGAGGACAGTTTCTTCCAAGAATGCCACGTTTCTCCCAAATATATCACATCTTCTCCAAGAAATACCACGTTTCCCCCTTCAAATAGGACCTTCTCACCCACAAATACCTCTTTTATCCCCAAAATAGGACAGTTTTTTCCAGACATGCCACATTTCTCCCAAACATATCACATCTTCTCCAAGAAATACCAGCTTTCCCCCTTCAAATAGGACCTTTTCACCCACAAATACCTCTTTTATCCCCAAAAGAGGACAGTTTCTTCCAGAAATGCCACATTTCTCCCAAATATATCACATCTTCTACAAGAAATACCAGGTTTTCCCCTGGAAATAGGACCTTTTCACCCACAAATACCTGTTCTATCCCCAAAATAGGACAGTTTCTTCCAGACATGCCACATTTCTCCCAAATATAGCACATCTTCTCCAAGAAATACCAGGTTTTCCCCCTTCAAATAGGACCTTTTCACCCACAAGTACCTGTTTTATCCCCAATAGAGGACAGTTTCTTCCAGAACTGCCAGATTTCTCCCAAATATAGCACATCTTCTCCAAGAAATACCAGGTTTCCCCCTTCAAATAGGACCTTTTCAACCTCTAATACCTCTTTTATCCCCAAAAGAGGACAGTTTCTTCCAGAAATGCCACATTTCTCCCAAATATATCACATCTTCTCCAAGAAATACCAGGTTTCCTCCTGAAATAGGACCTTTTCACCCACAAATACCTGTTTTATCCCCAAAAGAGGACAGTTTCTTCCAGACATGCCACATTTCTCCCAAATATATCACCTCTTCTCCAAAAAATACCAGCTTTCCCCCTTCAAATAGGATCTTTTCACCCACAAATACCTCTTTTATCCCCAAAAGAGGACAGTTCCTTCCAGACATGCCACATTTCTCCCAAATAGATCACATCTTCTCCAAGAAATACCAGCTTTCCCCCTTCAAATAGGACCTTTTCTCCCACAAATACCTCTTTTATCCCCAAAAGAGGACAGTTCATTCCAGAAATGCCATATTTCTCCCAAACATATCACATCTTCTCCAAGAAATACCAGGTTTCCCCCTTCAAATAGGACCTTTTCACCCACAAATACCTGTTCTATCCCCATAAGAGGACAGTTTCTTCCAGAAATGCCACATTTCTCCCAAATATATCACATCTTCTCCAAGAAATACCACGTTTCCCCCTTCAAATAGGACCTTTTCCCCAAAAAAAACCTCTTTTATCCCCAAAAGAGGACAGTTTCTTCCAGGAATGCCACATTTCTCCCAAATAGATCACATCTTCACCAAGAAATACCACGTTTCCCCCTTCAAATAGGACCTTTTCACCCACAAATACCTGTTTTATCCCCAAAATAGGACAGTTTTTTCCAGACATGCCACATTTCTCCCAAATATATCGCATCATCTCCAAGAAATACCTGGGTTCCCCCTTCAAATACGACCTTTTCTCCCACAAATACCTCTTTTATCCCAAAAGAGGACAGTTTCTTCCAGACATGCCACATTTCTGCCAAATATATCAAAACTCCTCCAAGAAATACCAGGTTTCCCCCTTGAATTAGGACCTTTTCTCCGTGAAATACCTCTTTTATCCCCAAAAGTGGACAGTTTCTTCCAGAAATGCCACATTTCTCCCAAATAGATCACATCTTCTCCAAGAAATACCAGCTTTCCCCCTTCAAATAGGACCTTTTCAACCACTAATACCACTTTTATCCCCAAAAGAGGACAGTTTCTTCCAGAAATGCCACATTTCTCCCAAATATATCACATCTTCTCCAAGAAATACCAGGTTTCCTCCTGAAATAGGTCCTTTTCTCCCAAAAGTACCAGCCTTCTCCCCCCAAATTGGACATTTTCTTCCAGAAAGGCCACATTTCTCCCAAATAGATCACATCTTCTCCAAGAAATACCAGCTTTCCCCCTTCAAATAGGACCTTTTCTCCCACAAATACCTGTTTTATCCCCCAAATAGGACAGTTTCTTCCAGACATGCCACATTTCTCCCAAATATATCACCTCTTCTCCAAAAAATACCAGGTTTCCCCCTTCAAATAGGACCTTTTCACCCACAAGCACCTGTTTTATCCCCAAAATAGGACAGTTTCTTCCAGACATGCCACATTTTTCCCAAATATATCACATCTTCTCCAAGAAATACCACGTTTCCCCCTTCAAATAGGACCTTATCACCCACAAATAACTCTTTTATCCCCAGAAGAGGACAGTTTCTTCCAGAAAGGCCACATTTCTCCCAAATAGATCACATCTTCTCCAAGAAATACCAGCTTTCCCCCTTCAAATAGGAACTTTTCCCCAAAAAAACCTCTTTTATCCCCCAAAGAGGACAGTTTTTTCCAAGAATGCCAGATTTCTCCCAAATATATCACATCTTCTCCAAGAAATACCACGTTTCCCCCTTCAAATATGAACTTTTCACCCACAAATACCTCTTTTATCCCCAAAAGAGGACAGTTTCTTCCAGGAATGTCAGTTTTCTCCCAAATATATCACATCTTCTTAAAGAAATACCAGCTTTCCCACTTCAAATAGGACCTTTTCAACCACAAATACCTCTTTGATCCCCAAAATAGGACAGTTTCTTCCAGAAATGCCACATTTCTCCCAAATATATCACATCTTCTCCAAGAAATACCAGGTTTTCCCCTACAAATAGGACCTCTTTTGGGGATAAAAGAGGTATTTGTGGGTGAAAAGGTCCTATTTGAAGGGGGAAACCTGGTATTTCTTGGAGAAGCTGTGATATATTTGGGAGAAACCTGGCATTTATGGAAGAAACTGTCCTATTTTGGGGATAAAACAGGAATTTGTGGGTGAAAAGGTCCTATTTGAAGGGGGAAACCTGGTATTTCTTGGAGAAGATGTGATATATTTGGGAGAAATCCGGCATTCTTGGAAAATACTGTCCTCTTTTGGGGATAAAAGAGGTATTTGTGGGTGAAAAGGTCCTATTTGAAGGGGGAAACCTGGTATTTCTTGGAGAAGATGTGCTATATTTGGGAGAAATGTGGCATTTCTGGAAGAAAATGTCCTATTTGGGGGGGGAAGCCTGGTATTAGTGGGTGAAAAGGTCCTATTTGATGTGGGAAACCTGGTATTTCTTGGAGAAGATGTGATATATTAGGGAGAAATGTGGCCTTTCTGGAAGAAACTGTCCTCTTTTGGGGATAAAAGAGGTATTTGTGGGTGAAAAGGTCCTATTTGAAGGGGGAAAGCTGGTATATCTTGGAGAAGATGCGATATATTTTGGAGAAATCTGGCATTTCTGGAAGAATACGTCCAATTTGAGGGATAAAAGAGGTATTTGTGGGTGATAAGGTCCTATTTGAAGGGGGAAACCTGGTATTTCATGGAGAAGATGTGATATATTTGGGAGAAATGTGGCATGTCTGGAAGAAACTGTCCTCTTTTGGGGATAAAAGAGGTATTTGTGGGTGAAAAGGTCCTATTTGAATGGGGAAAGCTGGTATTTCTTGGAGAAGATGTGATATATTTGGGAGAAATGTGGCATTTCTGGAAGAAACTGTCCTCTTTTGGGGATATAACAGGTATTTGTGGGTGAAAAGGTCCTATTTGAAGGGGGAAACCTGTTATTTCATGGAGAAGATGTGATTTATTTGGGAGAAATGTGGCATTTCTGGAAGAAACTGTCCTCTTTTGGGGATAAAAGAGGTATTTGTGGGTGATAAGGTCCTATTTGAAGCGGGAAACCTGGTATTTCTTGGAGAAGATGTGATCTATTTGGGAGAAATGTGGCATTTCTGGAAGAAACTGTCCTCTTTTGGGGATAAAAGAGGTATTTGTGGGTGAAAAGGTCCTATTTGAAGGGGGAAAGCTGGTATTTCTTGGAGAAGATGTGATATATTTGAGAGAAATGTGGCATTTCTGGAAGAAACTGTCCTCTTTTGGGGATAAAAGCGGTATTTGTGGGTGAAAAGGTCCTATTTGAAGGGGGAATCCTGGTATTTCTTGTAGGAGATGTGCTATATTTGGGAGAAATGTGGCATGTCTGGAAGAAAATGTCCAATTTGGGGGGAGAAGGCTGGTAGTTTTGGGTGAGAAGCTCCTCTTTCAGGAGGAATCCTGGCATTTCTTGGAGAAGATGTGATATATTTGGGTGATATGTGGCATTTCTGTAAGAAAATGTCCAATTTGGGGGGAGAAGGCTGGTAGTTTTGGGTGAGAAGGTCCTATTTCAGGAGGAATCCTGGCATTTCTTGGAGAAGATGTGATATATTTGGGAGAAATGTGGCCTTTCCGGAAGAAACTGTCCTCTTTTGGGGATAAAAGAGGTCTTTGTGGTTGAAAAGGTCCTATTTGAAGGGGGAAACGTGGTATTTCTTGGAGAAGATGTGATATATTTGGGAGAAATGTGGCATTTCTGGAAGAAACTGTCCTATTTTGGGGATCAAACAGGTATTTGTGGGTGAAGAGGTCCTAATTCAAGGGGGAAAGCTGGTATTTCTTGGAGAAGATGTGATATATTTGGGAGAAATGTGGCATGTCTGGTAGAAAATATCCTATTTGGGGGGAGAAGGGTGGTATTTGTGGGAGAAAAGTTCCTATTTCAGGAGGAATCCTGGTATTTCTTGTAGGAGATGTGATATGTTTGGGAGAAATGTGCCATTTCTGGAAGAAACTGTCCTCTTTTGGGGATAAAAGAGGTATTTGTGGGTGAAAAGGTCCTATTTGAAGGGGGAAACCTGGTATTTCTTGGAGAAGATGTGATATGTTTGGGAGAAATATGGCCTTTCTGGAAGAAACTGTCCTCTTTTGGGGATAAAAGAGGTATTTGTGGGTGAAAAGGTCCTATTTGAAGGGGGAAACGTGGTATTTCGTGGAGAAGATGTGATATATTTGGGAGAAATGTGGCATGTCAGGAAGAAACTGTCCTCTTTTGGGGATAAAACAGGTATTTGCGGGTGAAAAGGTCCTATTTGAAGGGGGAAACCTGGTATTTCTTGGAGAAGATGTGATATATTTGGGAGAAATCAGGCATTTCTGGAAGAAACTGTGCTATTTTGGGGATAAAAGAATTTTTTGTGGGTGAAAAGGTCCTATTTGAAGGGGGAAACCTGGTATTTCTTGGAGAAGATGTGATATGTTTGGGAGAAATGTGGCATTTCTGCAAGAAACTGTCCTATCTTGGGGATAAAAGTGGTATTTGTGGGTGATAAGGTCCTATTTCCAGGAGAAAAGCTGGTATTTCTTGGAGAAGATGTGATATATTTGGGAGAAATGTGGCATTTCTAGCTGAAACTGTCCTATTTTGGGGATAAAAGAGGTATTTGTGGGTGAAAAGGTCCTATTTGAAGGGGGAAACGTGGTATTTCTTGGAGAAGATGTGATCTATTTGGGAGAAATGTGGCATTTCTGGAAGAAACTGTCCTCTTTTGGGGATAAAACAGGAATTTGTGGGTGAAAAGGTCCTATTTGAAGGGGGAAAGCTGGTAATTCCATGGGAAGATGTGATATGTTTGGAAGAAATGTGGCATTTCTGGGACAAACTGTCCTCTTTTGGGGATAAAAGAGGTATTTGTGGGTGAAAAGGTCCTATTTGAAGGGGGAAAGCTGGTAATTCTATGAGAAGATGTGATATATTTGGGAGAAATCTGGCATTCTTGGAAAAAACTGTCCTCTTTTGGGGATAAAAGAGGTATTTGTGGGTGAAAAGGTCCTATTTGAAGGGGGAAACCTGGTATTTCTTGGAGAAGATGTGCTATATTTGGGAGAAATGTGGCATTTCTGGAAGAAAATGTCCTATTTGGGGGGGGAAGCCTGGTATTAGTGGGTGAAAAGGTCCTATTTGATGTGGGAAACCTGGTATTTCTTGGAGAAGATGTGATATATTAGGGAGAAATGTGGCCTTTCTGGAAGAAACTGTCCTCTTTTGGGGATAAAAGAGGTATTTGTGGGTGAAAAGGTCCTATTTGAAGGGGGAAACCTGGTATTTCTTGGAGAAGATGCGATATATTTTGGAGAAATCTGGCATTTCTGGAAGAATACGTCCAATTTGAGGGATAAAAGAGGTATTTGTGGGTGATAAGGTCCTATTTGAAGGGGGAAACCTGGTATTTCATGGAGAAGATGTGATATATTTGGGAGAAATGTGGCATGTCTGGAAGAAACTGTGCTATTTTGGGGATAAAAGAATTTTTTGTGGGTGAAAAGGTCCTATTTGAAGGGGGAAACCTGGTATTTCTTGGAGAAGATGTGATATGTTTGGGAGAAATGTGGCATTTCTGCAAGAAACTGTCCTATCTTGGGGATAAAAGTGGTATTTGTGGGTGATAAGGTCCTATTTCCAGGAGAAAAGCTGGTATTTCTTGGAGAAGATGTGATATATTTGGGAGAAATGTGGCATTTCTAGCTGAAACTGTCCTATTTTGGGGATAAAAGAGGTATTTGTGGGTGAAAAGGTCCTATTTGAAGGGGGAAACGTGGTATTTCTTGGAGAAGATGTGATCTATTTGGGAGAAATGTGGCATTTCTGGAAGAAACTGTCCTCTTTTGGGGATAAAACAGGAATTTGTGGGTGAAAAGGTCCTATTTGAAGGGGGAAAGCTGGTAATTCCATGGGAAGATGTGATATGTTTGGAAGAAATGTGGCATTTCTGGGAGAAACTGTCCTCTTTGGGGGATAAAAGAGGTATTTGTGGGTGAAAAGGTCCTATTTGAAGGGGGAAAGCTGGTAATTCTATGAGAAGATGTGATATATTTGGGAGAAATCTGGCATTCTTGGAAAAAACTGTCCTCTTTTGGGGATAAAAGAGGTATTTGTGGGTGAAAAGGTCCTATTTGAAGGGGGAAACCTGGTATTTCTTGGAGAAGATGTGCTATATTTGGGAGAAATGTGGCATTTCTGGAAGAAAATGTCCTATTTGGGGGGGGAAGCCTGGTATTAGTGGGTGAAAAGGTCCTATTTGATGTGGGAAACCTGGTATTTCTTGGAGAAGATGTGATATATTAGGGAGAAATGTGGCCTTTCTGGAAGAAACTGTCCTCTTTTGGGGATAAAAGAGGTATTTGTGGGTGAAAAGGTCCTATTTGAAGGGTGAAAGCTGGTATATCTTGGAGAAGATGCGATATATTTTGGAGAAATCTGGCATTTCTGGAAGAATACGTCCAATTTGAGGGATAAAAGAGGTATTTGTGGGTGATAAGGTCCTATTTGAAGGGCTAAACCTGGTATTTCATGGAGAAGATGTGATATATTTGGGAGAAATGTGGCATGTCTGGAAGAAACTGTCCTCTTTTGGGGATAAAAGAATTTTTTGTGGGTGAAAAGGTCCTATTTGAAGGGGGAAACCTGGTATTTCTTGGAGAAGATGTGATATGTTTGGGAGAAATGTGGCATTTCTGCAAGAAACTGTCCTATCTTGGGGATAAAAGTGGTATTTGTGGGTGATAAGGTCCTATTTCCAGGAGAAAAGCTGGTATTTCTTGGAGAAGATGTGATATATTTGGGAGAAATGTGGCATTTCTAGCTGAAACTGTCCTATTTTGGGGATAAAAGAGGTATTTGTGGGTGAAAAGGTCCTATTTGAAGGGGGAAACGTGGTATTTCTTGGAGAAGATGTGATCTATTTGGGAGAAATGTGGCATTTCTGGAAGAAACTGTCCTCTTTTGGGGATAAAACAGGAATTTGTGGGTGAAAAGGTCCTATTTGAAGGGGGAAAGCTGGTAATTCCATGGGAAGATGTGATATGTTTGGAAGAAATGTGGCATTTCGGGGAGAAACTGTCCTCTTTTGGGGATAAAAGAGGTATTTGTGGGTGAAAAGGTCCTATTTGAAGGGGGAAAGCTGGTAATTCTATGAGAAATGTGATATATTTGGGAGAAATCTGGCATTCTTGGAAAAAACTGTCGTATTTTGGGGATAAAAGAGGTATTTGTGGGTGAAAAGGTCCTATTTGAAGGGGGAAACCTGGTATTTCTTGGAGAAGATGTGCTATATTTGGGAGAAATGTGGCATTTCTGGAAGAAAATGTCCTATTTGGGGGGGGAAGCCTGGTATTATTGGGTGAAAAGGTCCTATTTGATGTGGGAAACCTGGTATTTCTTGGAGAAGATGTGATATATTAGGGAGAAATGTGGCCTTTCTGGAAGAAACTGTCCTCTTTTGGGGATAAAAGAGGTATTTGTGGGTGAAAAGGTCCTATTTGAAGGGTGAAAGCTGGTATATCTTGGAGAAGATGCGATATATTTTGGAGAAATCTGGCATTTCTGGAAGAATACGTCCAATTTGAGGGATAAAAGAGGTATTTGTGGGTGATAAGGTCCTATTTGAAGGGGGAAACCTGGTATTTCATGGAGAAGATGTGATATATTTGGGAGAAATGTGGCATGTCTGGAAGAAACTGTCCTCTTTTGGGGATAAAAGAGGTATTTGTGGGTGAAAAGGTCCTATTTGAATGGGGAAAGCTGGTATTTCTTGGAGAAGATGTGATATATTTGGGAGAAATGTGGCATTTCTGGAAGAAACTGTCCTCTTTTGGGGATAAAACAGGTATTTGTGGGTGAAAAGGTCCTATTTGAAGGGGGAAACCTGTTATTTCATGGAGAAGATGTGATTTATTTGGGAGAAATGTGGCATTTCTGGAAGAAACTGTCCTCTTTTGGGGATAAAAGAGGTATTTGTGGGTGATAAGGTCCTATTCGAAGCGGGAAACCTGGTATTTCTTGGAGAAGATGTGATCTATTTGGGAGAAATGTGGCATTTCTGGAAGAAACTGTCCTCTTTTGGGGATAAAAGAGGTATTTGTGGGTGAAAAGGTCCTATTTGAAGGGGGAAAGCTGGTATTTCTTGGAGAAGATGTGATATATTTGAGAGAAATGTGGCATTTCTGGAAGAAACTGTCCTCTTTTGGGGATAAAAGCGGTATTTGTGGGTGAAAAGGTCCTATTTGAAGGGGGAAACCTGGTATTTCTTGGAGAAGATGTGCTATATTTGGGAGAAATGTGGCATGTCTGGAAGAAAATGTCCAATTTGGGGGGAGAAGGCTGGTAGTTTTGGGTGAGAAGCTCCTCTTTCAGGAGGAATCCTGGCATTTCTTGGAGAAGATGTGATATATTTGGGTGATATGTGGCATTTCTGTAAGAAAATGTCCAATTTGGGGGGAGAAGGCTGGTAGTTTTGGGTGAGAAGGCCCTATTTCAGGAGGAATCCTGGCATTTCTTGGAGAAGATGTGATATATTTGGGAGAAATGTGGCCTTTCCGGAAGAAACTGTCCTCTTTTGGGGATAAAAGAGGTCTTTGTGGTTGAAAAGGTCCTATTTGAAGGGGGAAACGTGGTATTTCTTGGAGAAGATGTGATATATTTGGGAGAAATGTGGCATTTCTGGAAGAAACTGTCCTATTTTGGGGATCAAACAGGTATTTGTGGGTGAAAAGGTCCTAATTCAAGGGGGAAAGCTGGTATTTCTTGGAGAAGATGTGATATATTTGGGAGAAATGTGGCATGTCTGGAAGAAAATATCCTATTTGGGGGGAGAAGGGTGGTATTTGTGGGAGAAAAGTTCCTATTTCAGGAGGAATCCTGGTATTTCTTGTAGGAGATGTGATATGTTTGGGAGAAATGTGCCATTTCTGGAAGAAACTGTCCTCTTTTGGGGATAAAAGAGGTATTTGTGGGTGAAAAGGTCCTATTTGAAGGGGGAAACCTGGTATTTCTTGGAGAAGATGTGATATGTTTGGGAGAAATATGGCCTTTCTGGAAGAAACTGTCCTCTTTTGGGGATAAAAGAGGTATTTGTGGGTGAAAAGGTCCTATTTGAAGGGGGAAACGTGGTATTTCGTGGAGAAGATGTGATATATTTGGGAGAAATGTGGCATGTCAGGAAGAAACTGTCCTCTTTTGGGGATAAAAGAGGTATTTGCGGGTGAAAAGGTCCTATTTGAAGGGGGAAAGCTGGTAATTCCATGGGAAGATGTGATATGTTTGGAAGAAATGTGGCATTTCTGGGAGAAACTGTCCTCTTTTGGGGATAAAAGAGGTATTTGTGGGTGAAAAGGTCCTATTTGAAGGGGGAAAGCTGGTAATTCTATGAGAAGATGTGATATATTTGGGAGAAATCTGGCATGTCAGGAAGAAACTGTCCTCGTTTGGGGATAAAAGAGGTATTTGTGGGTGAAAAGGTCCTATTTGAAGGGGGAAACGTGGCATTTCTTGGAGAAGATGTGATATGTTTGGGAGAAATGTGGCATTTCTGGCAGAAACTGTCCTATTTTGGGGATAAAAGTGGTATTTGTGGGTGATAAGGTCCTATTTGAAGGGGGAAAGCTGGTATTTCTTGGAGAAGATGTGATATATTTGGGAGAAATGTGGCATTTCTTAAAGAAACTGTCCTCTTTTGGGGATAAAACAGGTACTTGTGGGTGAAAAGGTCCTATTTGAAGGGGGAAAGCTGGTATATCTTGGAGAAGATGCGATATATTTTGGAGAAATCTGGCATTTCTGGAAGAATACGTCCAATTTGAGGGATAAAAGAGGTATTTGTGGGTGATAAGGTCCTATTTGAAGGGGGAAACGTGGTATTTCATGGAGAAGATGTGATATATTTGGGAGAAATGTGGCATGTCTGGAAGAAACTGTCCTCTTTTGGGGATAAAAGAGGTATTTGTGGGTGAAAAGGTCCTATTTGAATGGGGAAAGCTGGTATTTCTTGGAGAAGATGTGATATATTTGGGAGAAATGTGGCATTTCTGGAAGAAACTGTCCTCTTTTGGGGATAAAACAGGTATTTGTGGGTGAAAAGGTCCTATTTGAAGGGGGAAACCTGTTATTTCATGGAGAAGATGTGATTTATTTGGGAGAAATGTGGCATTTCTGGAAGAAACTGTCCTCTTTTGGGGATAAAAGAGGTATTTGTGGGTGATAAGGTCCTATTTGAAGCGGGAAACCTGGTATTTCTTGGAGAAGATGTGATATATTTGGGAGAAATGTGGCATGTCTGGAAGAAACTGTCCTCTTTTGGGGATAAAAGAGGTATTTGTGGGTGAAAAGGTCCTATTTGAAGGGGGAAAGCTGGTATTTCTTGGGGAAGATGTGATATATTTGGGAGAAATGTGGCATGTCTGGAAGAAAATGTCCAATTTGGGGGGAGAAGGCTGGTAGTTTTGGGTGAGAAGCTCCTCTTTCAGGAGGAATCCTGGCATTTCTTGGAGAAGATGTGATATATTTGGGTGATATGTGGCATTTCTGTAAGAAAATGTCCAATTTGGGGGGAGAAGGCTGGTAGTTTTGGGTGAGAAGGTCCTATTTCAGGAGGAATCCTGGTATTTCTTGTAGGAGATGTGATATGTTTGGGAGAAATGTGCCATTTCTGGAAGAAACTGTCCTCTTTTGGGGATAAAAGAGGTATTAGTGGTTGAAAAGGTCCTATTTGAAGGGGGAAACCTGGTATTTCTTGGAGAAGATGTGATATGTTTGGGAGAAATATGGCCTTTCTGGAAGAAACTGTCCTCTTTTGGGGATAAAAGAGGTATTTGTGGGTGAAAAGGTCCTATTTGAAGGGGGAAACGTGGTATTTCTTGGAGAAGATGTGATATATTTGGGAGAAATGTGGCATGTCAGGAAGAAACTGTCCTCTTTTGGGGATAAAAGAGGTATTTGTGGGTGAAAAGGTCCTATTTGAAGGGGGAAACCTGGTATTTCTTGGAGAAGATGTGATATATTTGGGAGAAATCAGGCATTTCTGGAAGAAACTGTGCTATTTTGGGGATAAAAGAATTTTTTGTGGGTGAAAAGGTCCTATTTGAAGGGGGAAACCTGGTATTTCTTGGAGAAGATGTGCTATATTTGGGAGAAATGTGGCATGTCTGGAAGAAAATGTCCAATTTGGGGGGAGAAGGCTGGTAGTTTTGGGTGAGAAGCTCCTCTTTCAGGAGGAATCCTGGCATTTCTTGGAGAAGATGTGATATATTTGGGTGATATGTGGCATTTCTGTTAGAAAATGTCCAATTTGGGGGGAGAAGGCTGGTAGTTTTGGGTGAGAAGGTCCTATTTCAGGAGGAATCCTGGCATTTCTTGGAGAAGATGTGATATATTTGGGAGAAATGTGGCATTTCTGGAAGAAACTGTCCTATTTTGGGGATCAAACAGGTATTTGTGGGTGAAAAGGTCCTAATTCAAGGGGGAAAGCTGGTATTTCTTGGAGAAGATGTGATATATTTGGGAGAAATGTGGCATGTCTGGAAGAAAATATCCTATTTGGGGGGAGAAGGGTGGTATTTGTGGGAGAAAAGTTCCAATTTCAGGAGGAATCCTGGTATTTCTTGTAGGAGATGTGATATGTTTGGGAGAAATGTGCCATTTCTGGAAGAAACTGTCCTCTTTTGGGGATAAAAGAGGTATTTGTGGGTGAAAAGGTCCTATTTGAAGGGGGAAACCTGGTATTTCTTGGAGAAGATGTGATATGTTTGGGAGAAATATGGCCTTTCTGGAAGAAACTGTCCTCTTTTGGGGATAAAAGAGGTATTTGTGGGTGAAAAGGTCCTATTTGAAGGGGGAAACGTGGTATTTCGTGGAGAAGATGTGATATATTTGGGAGAAATGTGGCATGTCAGGAAGAAACTGTCCTCTTTTGGGGATAAAAGAGGTATTTGCGGGTGAAAAGGTCCTATTTGAAGGGGAAAACCTGGTATTTCTTGGAGAAGATGTGATATATTTGGGAGAAATCAGGCATTTCTGGAAGAAACTGTGCTATTTTGGGGATAAAAGAATTTTTTGTGGGTGAAAAGGTCCTATTTGAAGGGGGAAACCTGGTATTTCTTGGAGAAGATGTGATCTATTTGGGAGAAATGTGGCATGTCTGGAAGAAACTGTCCTATTTTGGGGATAAAACAGGTATTTGTGGGTGAAAAGGTCCTGTTTGAAGGGGGAAAGCTGGTATTTCTTAGAGAAGATGATATATATTTGGGAGAAATGTGGCATGTCAGGAAGAAACTGTCCTATTTTGGGGATAAAAGTGGTATTTGTGAGTGATAAGGTCCTATTTGAAGGGGCAAACCTGGTATTTCTTGGAGAAGATGCGATATATTTGGGAGAAATGTGGCATGTCAGGAAGAAACTGTCCTATTTGGGGGGAGAAGGCTGGTATTTGAGGGAGAAAAGGTCCTCTTTCAGGAGGAATCCTGGTATTTCTTGGAGAAGATGTGATCTATTTGGGAGAAATGTGGCATGTCTGGAAGAAACTGTCCAATTTAGGGGATAAAAGAGGTATTTGTGGGTGAAAAGGTCCTATTTGAAGGGGGAAAGCTGGTATTTCTTGGAGAAGATGTGATCTATTTGGGAGAAATGTGGCCTTTCTGGAAGAAACTGTCCAATTTGGGGGGAGAAGGCTGGTAGTTTTCGGTGAGAATGTCCTATTTCAAGAGGAATCCTGGTATTTCTTGGAGAAGATGTGATATATTTGGGAGAAATGTGGCATTTCTGGAAGAAAATGTCCTCTTTTGGGGGGAGAAGGCTGGTAGTTTTGGGTGAGAAGGTGCTCTTTCAGGCGGAATCCTGGCATTTCTTGGAGAAGATGTGATATATTTGGGAGAAATGTGGCATTTCTGGAAGAAACTGTCCTCTTTTGGGGATAAAAGAGTTATTTGTGGGAGAAAAGGACGTATTTGAGGGGGAAACCTGGTATTTCTTGGAGAAGATGTGATATATTTGGGAGAAATGTGGCCTTTCTGGAAAAAACTGTCCTCTTTTGGGGATAAAAGAGGTATTTGTGGGTGAAACGGTCCTATTTGAAGGGGGAAACCTGGTATTTCTTGGAGAAGATGTGATATATTTGGGAGAAATGTGGCATTCCTGGAAGAAACTGTCCTCTTTTGGGGATAAAAGAGGTTTTTTTGGGGAAAAGGTCCTATTTGAAGGGGGAAACGTGGTATTTCTTGGAGAAGATGTGATATATTTGGGAGAAATGTGGCCTTTCTGGAAGAAACTGTCCTCTTTTCGGGATAGAACAGGTATTTGTGGGTTAAAAGGTCCTATTTCCAGGGGAAAACCTGGTATTTCTTGGAGAAGATGTGATATATTTGGGAGAAATGTGGCATGTCTGGAAGAAACTGTCCTATTTGAGGGGAGAAGGGTGGTATTTGTGGGAGAAAAGTTCCTATTTCAGGAGGAATCCTGGTATTTCTTGGAGGAGATGTGATATGTTTGGGAGAAATGTGCCATTTCTGGAAGAAACTGTCCTCTTTTGGGGATAAAAGAGGTATTTGTGGGTGAAAAGGTCCTATTTGAAGGGGGAAAGCTGGTATTTCTTGGAGAAGATGTGATATATTTGGGAGAAATGTGGCATGTCTGGAAGAAACTGTCCTCTTTTGGGGATAAAAGAGGTATTTGTGGGTGAAAATTTCCTATTTGAAGGGGGAAAGCTGGTATTTCTTGGAGAAGATGTGATATATTTGGGAGAAATCAGGCATTTCTGGAAGAAACTGTCCTATTTTGGGGATAAAAGAATTTTTTGTGGGTGAAAAGGTCCTATTTGAAGGGGGAAAGCTGGTATTTCTTGGAGAAGATGTGATATGTTTGGGAGAAATGTGGCCTTTCTGGCAGAAACTGTCCTATTTTGGGGATAAAAGTGGTAATTGTGGGTGAAAAGGTCCTATTTGAAGGGGGAAAGCTGGTATTTCTTGGAGAAGATGCGATATATTTGGGAGAAATGTGGCATGTCAGGAAGAAACTGTCCTATTTGGGGGGAGAAGGCTGGTTTTTGAGGGAGAAAAGGTCCTCTTTCAGGAGGAATCCTGGTATTTCTTGGAGAAGATATGATATATTTGGGAGAAATGTGGCATGTCTGGAAGAAACTGTCCTCTTTTGGGGATAAAAGAGGTATTTGTAGGTGAAAAGGTCCTATTTGAAGGGGGAAACCTGGTATTTCTTGGAGAAGATGTGATATATTTGGGAGAAATCAGGCATTTCTGGAAGAAACTGTCCTATTTCGGGGATAAAAGAATTTTTTGTGGGTGAAAATTTCCTATTTGAAGGGGGAAACCTGGTATTTCTTGGAGAAGAAGTGATATGTTTGGGAGAAATGTGGCATGTCTGGAAAAAACTGTCCTATTTTGGGGATAAAAGAGGTTTTTTTGGGGAAAAGGTCCTATTTGAAGGGGGAAACCTGGTATTTCTTGGAGAAGATGTGATATATTTGGGAGAAATGTGGCCTTTCTGGAAGAAACTGTCCTCTTATGGGGATAGAACAGGTATTTGTGGGTGAAAAGGTCCTATTTCCAGGGGAAAACCTGGTATTTCTTGGTGAAGATGTGATATATTTGGGAGAAATGTGGCATGTCTGGAAGAAACTGACCTATTTGGGGGGAGAAGGGTGGTATTTGTGAGAGAAAAGTTCCTATTTCAGGAGGAACCCTGGTATTTCTTGGAGGAGATGTGATATGTTTGGGAGAAATGTGCCATTTCTGGAAGAAACTGTCCTATTGTGGGGATAAAAGAGGTATTTGTGGGTGAAAAGGTCCTATTTGAAGGGGGAAACGTGGTATTTCTTTGAGAAGATGTGATATGTTTGGGAGAAATGTGGCATTTCTGGAAGAAACTGTCCACTTTTGGGGATAAAAGAGGTATTTGTGGGTGAAAAGGTCCTATTTGAAGGGGGAAACGTGGTATTTCTTGGAGAAGATGTGATCTATTTGGGAGAAATGTGGCATTTCTGGGAGAAACTGTCCTCTTTTGGGGATAAAAGAGGTATTTGTGGGTGAAAAGGTCCTATTTGAAGGGGGAAAGCTGGTAATTCTATGAGAAGATGTGATATATTTGGGAGAAATCTGGCATGTCAGGAAGAAACAGTCCTCGTTTGGGGATAAAAGAGGTATTTGTGGGTGAAAAGGTCCTATTTGAAGGGGGAAACGTGGCATTTCTTGGAGAAGATGTGATATGTTTGGGAGAAATGTGGCCTTTCTGGCAGAAACTGTCCTATTTTGGGGATAAAAGAGGTATTTGTGGGAGAAAAGGTCCTATTTGAAGGGGGAAAGCTGGTATTTCTTGGAGAAGATGTGATATATTTGGGAGAAATGTGGCATTTCT
The DNA here is from genome assembly GCA_030408155.1 of Lophura swinhoii. Taxonomy (NCBI): domain Eukaryota; kingdom Metazoa; phylum Chordata; class Aves; order Galliformes; family Phasianidae; genus Lophura; species Lophura swinhoii. The sequence continues at coordinate 13,652,088 of CM059471.1, forward strand.
TAAAGAAACTGTCCTCTTTTGGGGATAAAACAGGTACTTGTGGGTGAAAAGGTCCTATTTGAAGAGGGAAACCTGGTATTTCTTGGAGAAGATGCGATATATTTTGGAGAAATCTGGCATTTCTGGAAGAATACGTCCAATTTGAGGGATAAAAGAGGTATTTGTGGGTGAAAAGGTCCTATTTGAAGGGGGAAACCTGGTATTTCATGGAGAAGATGTGATATATTTGGGAGAAATGTGGCATGTCTGGAAGAAACTGTCCTCTTTTGGGGATAAAAGAGGTATTTGTGGGTGAAAAGGTCCTATTTGAATGGGGAAAGCTGGTATTTCTTGGAGAAGAAGTGATATATTTGGGAGAAATGTGGCATTTCTGGAAGAAACTGTCCTCTTTGGGGGATAAAAGAGGTATTTGTGGGTGAAAAGGTCCTATTTGAAGGGGGAAAGCTGGTATTTCTTGGAGAAGATGTGATATATTTGAGAGAAATGTGGCATTTCTGGAAGAAACTGTCCTCTTTTGGGGATAAAAGCGGTATTTGTGGGTGAAAAGGTCCTATTTGAAGGGGGAAACCTGGTATTTCTTGGAGAAGATGTGATATATTTGGGAGAAATGTGGCATGTCTGGAAGAAAATGTCCAATTTGGGGGGAGAAGGCTGGTAGTTTTGGGTGAGAAGCTCCTCTTTCAGGAGGAATCCTGGCATTTCTTGGTGAAGATGTGATATATTTGGGTGATATGTGGCATTTCTGTAAGAAAATGTCCAATTTGGGGGGAGAAGGCTGGTAGTTTTGGGTGAGAAGGTCCTATTTCAGGAGGAATCCTGGTATTTCTTGTAGGAGATGTGATATGTTTGGGAGAAATGTGCCATTTCTGGAAGAAACTGTCCTCTTTTGGGGATAAAAGAGGTATTAGTGGTTGAAAAGGTCCTATCTGAAGGGGGAAACCTGGTATTTCTTGGAGAAGATGTGATATGTTTGGGAGAAATATGGCCTTTCTGGAAGAAACTGTCCTCTTTTGGGGATAAAAGAGGTATTTGTGGGTGAAAAGGTCCTATTTGAAGGGGGAAACGTGGTATTTCTTGGAGAAGATGTGATATATTTGGGAGAAATGTGGCATGTCAGGAAGAAACTGTCCTCTTTTGGGGATAAAAGAGGTATTTGTGGGTGAAAAGGTCCTATTTGAAGGGGGAAACCTGGTATTTCTTGGAGAAGATGTGATATATTTGGGAGAAATCAGGCATTTCTGGAAGAAACTGTGCTATTTTGGGGATAAAAGAATTTTTTGTGGGTGAAAAGGTCCTATTTGAAGGGGGAAACCTGGTATTTCTTGGAGAAGATGTGATATGTTTGGGAGAAATGTGGCATTTCTGCAAGAAACTGTCCTATCTTGGGGATAAAAGTGGTATTTGTGGGTGATAAGGTCCTATTTCCAGGAGAAAAGCTGGTATTTCTTGGAGAAGATGTGATATATTTGGGAGAAATGTGGCATTTCTAGCTGAAACTGTCCTCTTTTGGGGATAAAAGAGGTATTTGTGGGTGAAAAGGTCCTATTTGAAGGGGGAAACGTGGTATTTCTTGGAGAAGATGTGATCTATTTGGGAGAAATGTGGCATTTCTGGAAGAAACTGTCCTCTTTTGGGGATAAAACAGGAATTTGTGGGTGAAAAGGTCCTATTTGAAGGGGGAAAGCTGGTAATTCCATGGGAAGATGTGATATGTTTGGAAGAAATGTGGCATTTCTGGGAGAAACTGTCCTCTTTTGGGGATAAAAGAGGTATTTGTGGGTGAAAAGGTCCTATTTGAAGGGGGAAAGCTGGTAATTCTATGAGAAGATGTGATATATTTGGGAGAAATCTGGCATGTCAGGAAGAAACTGTCCTATTTTGGGGATAAAAGAGGTATTTGTGGGTGAAAAGGTCCTATTTGAAGGGGGAAAGCTGGTATTTTTTGGAGAAGATGTGATATGTTTGGGAGAAATGTGGCATGTCTGGAAGAAACTGTCCTCTTTTGGGGAAAAAACAGGTATTTGTGGGTGAAAAGGTCCTATTTGAAGGGGGAAAGCTGGTATTTCTTGGAGAAGATGTGATGTATTTGGGAGAAATGTGGCCTTTCTGGAAGAAAATGTCCAATTTGGGGGGAGAAGGCTGGTAGTTTTGGGTGAGAAGGTCCTCTTTCAGGAGGAATCCTGGCATTTCTTGGAGAAGATGTGATATATTTGGGAGAAATGTGGCATTTCTGGAAGAAACTGTCCTCTTTTGGGGATAAAAGAGGTATTAGTGGTTGAAAAGGTCCTATTTGAAGGGGGAAACCTGGTATTTCTTGGAGAAGATGTGATCTATTTGGGAGAAATATGGCATTTCTGGAAGAAACTGTCCTATTTGGGGGATAGAACAGGTATTTGTGGGTGAAAAGTCCTATTTGAAGGGGGAAACCTGGTATTTCTTGGAGAACATGTAATATATTTGGGAGAAATGTGGCATGTCTGGAAGAAACTCTCCTATTTGGGGGGAGAAGGGTGGTATTTGTGGGAGAAAAGTTCCTATTTCAGGAGGAAAGCTGGTATTTCTTGGAGGAGATGTGATATGTTTGGGAGAAATGTGCCATTTCTGGAAGAAACTGTCCTCTTTTGGGGATAAAACAGGTATTTGTGGGTGAAAAGGTCCTATTTCCAGGGGAAAACCTGGTATTTCTTGGAGAAGATGTTATATATTTGGGAGAAATGTGGCATTCCTGGAAGAAACTGTCCTCTTTTGGGGATAAAAGAGGTTTTTTTGGGGAAAAGGTCCTATTTGAAGGGGGAAACGTGGTATTTCTTGGAGAAGATGTGATATATTTGGGAGAAATGTGGCCTTTCTGGAAGAAACTGTCCTCTTTTCGGGATAGAACCGGTATTTGTGGGTTAAAAGGTCCTATTTCCAGGGGAAAACCTGGTATTTCTTGGAGAAGATGTGATATATTTGGGAGAAATGTGGCATGTCTGGAAGAAAATGTCCTATATTGGGGGCGAAGGCTGGTATTTGTGGGAGAAAAGTTCCTATTTCAGGAGGAATCCTGGTATTTCTTGGAGGAGATGTGATATGTTTGGGAGAAATGTGCCATTTCTGGAAGAAACTGTCCTATTTGGGGGATAAAAGAGGTATTTGTGGGTGAAAAGGTCCTATTTGAAGGGGGAAAGCTGGTATTTCTTGGAGAAGATGTGATATGTTTGGGAGAAATGTGGCCTTTCTGGAAGAAACTGTCCTCTTTTGGGGATAAAAGAGGTATTTGTGGGTGAAAAGGTCCTATTTGAAGGGGGAAAGCTGGTATTTCTTGGAGAAGATGTGATATATTTGGGAGAAATGTGGCATGTCTGGAAGAAACTGTCCACTTTTGGGGATAAAAGAGGTATTTGTGGGTGAAAATTTCCTATTTGAAGGGGGAAAGCTGGTATTTCTTGGAGAAGATGTGATATATTTGGGAGAAATCACGCATTCCTGGAAGAAACTGTCCTATTTTGGGGATAAAAGAATTTTTTGTGGGTGAAAAGGTCCTATTTGAAGGGGGAAACCTGGTATTTCTTGGAGAAGATGTGATCTATTTGGGAGAAATGTGGCATGTCTGGAAGAAACTGTCCTATTTTGGGGATAAAACAGGTATTTGTGGGTGAAAAGGTCCTGTTTGAAGGGGGAAAGCTGGTATTTCTTGGAGAAGATGATATATATTTGGGAGAAATGTGGCATGTCAGGAAGAAACTGTCCTATTTTGGGGATAAAAGTGGTATTTGTGGGTGATAAGATCCTATTTGAAGGGGCAAACCTGGTATTTCTTGGAGAAGATGCGATATATTTGGGAGAAATGTGGCATGTCAGGAAGAAACTGTCCTATTTGGGGGGAGAAGGCTGGTATTTGAGGGAGAAAAGGTCCTCTTTCAGGAGGAATCCTGGTATTTCTTGGAGAAGATGTGATCTATTTGGGAGAAATGTGGCATTTCTGGAAGAAACTGTCCAATTTAGGGGATAAAAGAGGTATTTGTGGGTGAAAAGGTCCTATTTGAAGGGGGAAAGCTGGTATTTCTTGGAGAAGATGTGATATGTTTGGGAGAAATGTGGCCTTTCTGGCAGAAACTGTCCTATTTTGGGGATAAAAGTGGTATTTGTGAGTGATAAGGTCCTATTTGAAGGGGGAAACGTGGTATTTCTTGGAGGAGATGTGATATATTTGGGAGAAATGTGGCATGTCTGGAAGAAACTGTCCTATTTGGGGGGAGAAGGCTGGTATTTGAGGGAGAAAAGGTCCTCTTTCAGGAGGAATCCTGGTATTTCTTGGAGAAGATGTGATCTATTTGGGAGAAATGTGGCATGTCTGGAAGAAACTGTCCTCTTTTGGGGATAAAAGAGGTTTTTTTGGGTGAAAAGGTCCTATTTGAAGGGGGAAACCTGGTATTTCTTGGAGAAGATGTGATCTATTTGGGAGAAATGTGGCATTTCTGGAAGAAACTGTCCTATTGTGGGGATCAAACAGGTATTTGTGGGTGAAAAGGTCCTATTTGAAGGGGGAAACCTGGTATTTCTTGGAGAAGAGGTGATATATTTGGGAGAAATATGGCATGTCTGGCAGAAACTGTCCTATTTGGGGGATACAACAGGTATTTGTGGGTGAAAAGGTCCTATTTGAAGGGGGAAAGCCGGTATTTCATGGAGAAGATGTGATCTATTTGGGAGAAATGTGGCCTTTCTGGAAGAAACTGTCCAATTTGGGGGGAGAAGGCTGGTAGTTTTCGGTGAGAATGTCCTATTTCAAGAGGAATCCTGGTATTTCTTGGAGAAGATGTGATATATTTGGGAGAAATGTGGCATTTCTGGAAGAAAATGTCCTCTTTTGGGGGGAGAAGGCTGGTAGTTTTGGGTGAGAAGGTGCTCTTTCAGGAGGAATCCTGGCATTTCTTGGAGAAGATGTGATATATTTGGGAGAAATGTGGCATTTCTGGAAGAAACTGTCCTCTTTTGGGGATAAAAGAGTTATTTGTGGGAGAAAAGGACCTATTTGAGGGGGAAACCTGGTATTTCTTGGAGAAGATGTGATATATTTGGGAGAAATGTGGCATTTCTGGAAAAAACTGTCCTCATTTGGGGATAAAAGAGGTATTTGTGGGTGAAACGGTCCTATTTGAAGGGGGAAACCTGGTATTTCTTGGAGAAGATGTGATATATTTGGGAGAAATGTGGCATTCCTGGAAGAAACTGTCCTCTTTTGGGGATAAAAGAGGTTTTTTTGGGGAAAAGGTCCTATTTGAAGGGGGAAACGTGGTATTTCTTGGAGAAGATGTGATATATTTGGGAGAAATGTGGCCTTTCTGGAAGAAACTGTCCTCTTTTCGGGATAGAACAGGTATTTGTGGGTTAAAAGGTCCTATTTCCAGGGGAAAACCTGGTATTTCTTGGAGAAGATGTGATATATTTGGGAGAAATGTGGCATGTCTGGAAGAAACTGTCCTATTTGAGGGGAGAAAGGTGGTATTTGTGGGAGAAAAGTTCCTATTTCAGGAGGAATCCTGGTATTTCTTGGAGGAGATGTGATATGTTTGGGAGAAATGTGCCATTTCTGGAAGAAACTGTCCTCTTTTGGGGATAAAAGAGGTATTTGTGGGTGAAAAGGTCCTATTTGAAGGGGGAAAGCTGGTATTTCTTGGAGAAGATGTGATATGTTTGGGAGAAATGTGGCATTTCTGGAAGAAACTGTCCTCTTTTGGGGATAAAAGAGGTATTTGTGGGTGAAAAGGTCCTATTTGAAGGGGGAAAGCTGGTATTTCTTGGAGAAGATGTGATATATTTGGGAGAAATGTGGCATGTCTGGAAGAAACTGTCCTCTTTTGGGGATAAAAGAGGTATTTGTGGGTGAAAATTTCCTATTTGAAGGGGGAAACCTGGTATTTCTTGGAGAAGATGTGATATATTTGGGAGAAATCAGGCATTTCTGGAAGAAACTGTCCTATTTTGGGGATAAAAGAATTTTTTGTGGGTGAAAAGGTCCTATTTGAAGGGGGAAAGCTGGTATTTCTTGGAGAAGATGTGATATGTTTGGGAGAAATGTGGCCTTCCTGGAAGAAACTGTCCTATTTTGGGGATAAAAGTGGTAATTGTGGGTGAAAAGGTCCTATTTGAAGGGGGAAAGCTGGTATTTCTTGGAGAAGATGCGATATATTTGGGAGAAATGTGGCATGTCAGGAAGAAACTGTCCTATTTGGGGGGAGAAGGCTGGTTTTTGAGGGAGAAAAGGTCCTCTTTCAGGAGGAATCCTGGTATTTCTTGGAGAAGATATGATATATTTGGGAGAAATGTGGCATGTCTGGAAGAAACTGTCCTCTTTTGGGGATAAAAGAGGTATTTGTAGGTGAAAAGGTCCTATTTGAAGGGGGAACCCTGGTATTTCTTGGAGAAGATGTGATATATTTGGGAGAAATCAGGCATTTCTGGAAGAAACTGTCCTATTTCGGGGATAAAAGAATTTTTTGTGGGTGAAAAGGTCCTATTTGAAGGGGGAAACCTGGTATTTCTTGGAGAAGAAGTGATATGTTTGGGAGAAATGTGGCATGTCTGGAAAAAACTGTCCTATTTTGGGGATAAAAGAGGTTTTTTTGGGGAAAAGGTCCTATTTGAAGGGGGAAACCTGGTATTTCTTGGAGAAGATGTGATATATTTGGGAGAAATGTGGCCTTTCTGGAAGAAACTGTCCTCTTATGGGGATAGAACAGGTATTTGTGGGTGAGAAGGTCCTATTTCCAGGGGAAAACCTGGTATTTCTTGGTGAAGATGTGATATATTTGGGAGAAATGTGGCATGTCTGGAAGAAACTGACCTATTTGGGGGGAGAAGGGTGGTATTTGTGGGAGAAAAGTTCCTATTTCAGGAGGAACCCTGGTATTTCTTGGAGGAGATGTGATATGTTTGGGAGAAATGTGCCATTTCTGGAAGAAACTGTCCTATTGTGGGGATAAAAGAGGTATTTGTGGGAGAATAGGTCCTATTTGAAGGGGGAAAGCTGGTATTTCTTGGAGAAGATGTGATATGTTTGGGAGAAATGTGGCATTTCTGGCAGAAACTGTCCTATTTTGGGGATAAAAGAGGTATTTGTGGGTGAAAAGGTCCTATTTGAAGGGGGAAACCTGGTATTTCTTGGAGAAGATGTGATATATTTGGGAGAAATGTGGCATGTCTGGAAGAAACTGTCCTCTTTTGGGGAAAAAACAGGTATTTGTGGGTGAAAAAGTCCTGTTTGAAGGGGGAAAGCTGGTATTTCTTGGAGAAGATGATATATATTTGGGAGAAATGTGGCCTTTCTGGCAGAAACTGTCCTATTTTGGGGATAAAAGTGGTATTTGTGGGTGATAAGGTCCTATTTGAAGGGGCAAACCTGGTATTTCTTGGAGAAGATGCGATATATTTGGGAGAAATGTGGCATGTCAGGAAGAAACTGTCCTATTTGGGGGGAGAAGGCTGGTATTTGAGGGAGAAAAGGTCCTCTTTCAGGAGGAATCCTGGTATTTCTTGGAGAAGATGTGATATATTTGGGAGAAATGTGGCATGTCTGGAAGAAAAAACTGTCCTATTTGGGGGATAAAAGAGGTATTTGTGGGTGAAAAGGTCCTATTTGAAGGGGGAAAGCTGGTATTTCTTGGAGAAGATGCGATATATTTGGGAGAAATGTGGCATGTCAGGAAGAAACTGTCCTATTTGGGGGGAGAAGGCTGGTATTTGAGGGAGAAAAGGTCCTCTTTCGGGAGGAATCCTGGTATTTCTTGGAGAAGATGTGATATATTTGGGAGAAATGTGGCATGTCTGGAAGAAACTGTCCTATTTGAGGGATAAAAGAGGTATTTGTGGGTGAAAAGGTCCTATTTGAAGGGGGAAACCTGGTATTTCTTGGAGAAGATGTGATATATTTGGGAGAAATCAGGCATGTCGGGCAGAAACTGTCCTATTTGGGGGATAAAAGAATTTTTTGTGGGTGAAAAGGTCCTATTTGAAGGGGGAAAGCTGGTATTTCTTAGAGAAGAATTGATATGTTTGGGAGAAATATGGCATTTCTGGGAGAAACTCTCCTCTTTTGGGGATAAAAGAGGTATTTGTGGGTGAAAAGGTCCTATTTGAAGGGGGAAAGCTGGTAATTCTATGAGAAGATGTGATATATTTCGGAGAAATGTGGCATGTCAGGAAGAAACTGTCCTATTTGGGGGATAAAAGAGGTATTTGTGGGTGAAAAGGTCCTATTTGAAGGGGGAAACCTGGTATTTCTTGGAGAAGATGTGATATATTTGGGAGAAATGTGGCATTTCTGGAAGAAACTGTCCTCTTCTGGGGATAAAAGAGGTATTTGTGGGTGATAAGGTCCTATTTGAAGGGGGAACCCTGGTATTTCTTGGAGAAGATGTGATATATTTGGGAGAAATGTGGCATTTCTGGAAGAAACTGTCCTATTTTGGGGATAAAAGAGGTATTTGTGGGTGAAAAGTTCCTATTTGAAGGGGGAACAATGGTATTTCTTGGAGAAGATGTGATATATTTGGGAGAAATGTGGCATGTCTGGAAGAAACTGTCCTATTTGGGGGATAAAACAGGTATTTGTGGGAGAAAAGGTCCTATTTGAAGGGGGAAAGCTGGTATTTCTTGGAGAAGATGTGATCTATTTGGGAGAAATGTGGCCTTTCTGGAAGAAAATGTCCAATTTGGGGGGAGAAGGCTGTTAGTTTTGGGTGATAAGGTCCTATTTCAGGAGGAATCCTGGTATTTCTTGGAGAAGATGTGATATGTTTGGGAGAAATGTGGCATTTCTGGAAGAAACTGTCCTCTTTTGGGGATAAAAGAGGTATTTGTGGGTGATAAGGTCCTATTTGAAGGGGGAAAGCTGGAAATTCTTGGAGAAGATGTGATATATATGGGAGAAATGTGGCATGTCTGGAAGAAACTGTCCTATTTGAGGGATAAAGAGGTATTTGTGGGTGAAAAGGTCCTATTTGAAGGGGGAAACCTGGTATTTCTTGGAGAAGATGTGATCTATTTGGGAGAAATCAGGCATTTCTGGAAGAAACTGTCCTATTGTGGGGATAAAAGAATTTTTTGAGGGTGAAAAGTTACTATTTGAAGGGGGAACCCTGGTATTTCTTGGAGAAGATGTGATATGTTTGGGAGAAATGTGGCCTTTCTGGCAGAAACTGTCCTCTTTTGGGGATAAAACAGGTATTTGTGGGTGAAAAGGTCCTATTTCCAGGGGAAAACCTGGTATTTCTTGGAGAAGATGCGATATATTTGGGAGAAATGTGTCATGTCAGGTAGAAACTGTCCTATTTGGGGGGAGAAGGCTGGTATTTGAGGGAGAAAAGGTCCTCTTTCAGGAGGAATCCTGGTATTACATGGAGAAGATGTGATATATTTGGGAGAAATGTGGCATGTCTGGAAGAAACTGTCCTATTTGAGGGATAAAAGAGGTATTTGTGGGTGAAAAGGTCGTATTTGAAGGGGGAAACCTGGTATTTCTTGGATAAGATGTGATATATTTGGGAGAAATCAGGCATTTCTGGAAGAAACTGTCCTATTTTGGGGATAAAAGAATTTTTTGTGGGTGAAAAGGTCCTATTTGAAGGGGGAAAGCTGGTAATTCTATGAGAAGAAGTGATATGTTTGGGAGAAATGTGGCATTTCTAGGAGAAACTGTCCTTTTTTCGGGGGATAAAACAGGTATTTGTGGGTGAAAAGGTCCTATTTGAAGGGGGAAAGCTGATAATTCTATGAGAAGATGTGATATATTTGGGAGAAATGTGGCATGTCTGGAAGAAACTGTCCTATTTTGGGGATAAAAGAGGTATTTGTGGGTGAAAAGGTCCTATTTGAAGGGGGAAAAGAGGCATTTCTTGGAGAAGATGTGATCTATTTGGGAGAAATGTGGCATTTCTGGAAGAAACTGTCCTCTTTTGGGGATAAAACAGGTATTAGTGGTTGAAAAGGTCCTATTTGAAGGGGGAAACCTGGTATTTCTTGGAGAAGATGTGATCTATTTGGGAGAAATGTGGCCTTTCTGGAAGAAAATGTCCAATTTGGGGGGAGAAGGCTGGTAGTTTTTGGTGAGAAGCTCCTATTTCAGGATGAATCCTGGTATTTCTTGGAGAAGATGTGATATATTTGGGAGAAATCTGGCCTTTCTGGAAGAAAATGTCCAATTTGGGGGGAGAAGGCTGGTAGTTCTGGGTGAGAAGGTCCTATTTCAGGAGGAATCCTGGTATTTCTTGGAGAAGATGTGATATATTTGGGAGAAATGTGTTATTTCTGGAAGAAACTGTCCACTTTTGGGGATAAATAGGTATTTCATGGAGAAAAGGTCCTAATTCAAGGGGGAAACCTGGTATTTCTTGGAGGAGTTGTGATATATTTGGGAGAAATTTGGCATTTCTGGAAGAAACTGTCCTCTTTTGGGGATAAAAGAGGTATTTGTGGGAGAAAAGGTCCTATTTGAAGGGGGAACCCTGGTATTTCTTGGAGAAGATGTGCTATATTTGGGAGAAATGTGGCAGGTCTGGAAAAAACTGTCCTATTTTGGGGATAAAAGAGGTATTTGTGGGTGAGAAGGTCCTTTTTGAAGGGGGAAACGTGGTATTTCTTGGAGAAGATGTGATATATTTGGGAGAAATGTGGCATGTCTGGAAGAAACTGTCCTCTTTTGGGGATAAAAGAGGTTTTTTTGGGGAAAAGGTCCTATTTGAAGGGGGAAACGTGGTATTTCTTGGAGGAGATGTGATATATTTGGGAGAAATGTGGCATTTCTGGAAGAAACTGTCCTCTTATGGGGATAGAACAGGTATTTGTGGGTGAAAAGGTCCTATTTGAAGGGGGAAACCTGGTATTTCTTGGAGAAGATGTGATATATTTGGGAGAAATGTGGCATGTCTGGAAGAAAATGTCCTATTCGGGGGGAGAAGGGTGGTTTTTGTAGGAGAAAAGTTCCTATTTCAGGAGGAATCCTGGTATTTCTTGGAGGAGATGTGATCTATTTGGGAGAAATGTGGCATGTCTGGAAGAAAATGTCCTCTTTTGGGGATAAAACAGGTATTTGTGGGTGAAAAGGTCAAATTTGAAGGGGGAAAGCTGGTATTTCTTGGAGAAGATGTGATATGTTTGGGAGAAATGTGCCATTTCTGGAAGAAACTGTCCTATTTGGGGGATAAAAGAGGTATTTGTGGGTGAAAAGGTCCTATTTGAAGGGGGAAAGCTGGTATTTCTTGGAGAAGATGTGATATGTTTGGGAGAAATGTGGCCTTTCTGGAAGAAACTGTCCTCTTTTGGGGATAAAAGAGGTATTTGTGGGTGAAAAGGTCCTATTTGAAGGGGGAAAGCTGGTATTTCTTGGAGAAGATGTGATATATTTGGGAGAAATGTGGCATGTCTGGAAGAAACTGTCCACTTTTGGGGATAAAAGAGGTATTTGTGGGTGAAAATTTCCTATTTGAAGGGGGAAACCTGGTATTTCTTGGAGAAGATGTGATATATTTGGGAGAAATCACGCATTTCTGGAAGAAACTGTCCTATTTTGGGGATAAAAGAATTTTTTGTGGGTGAAAAGGTCCTATTTGAAGGGGGAAACCTGGTATTTCTTGGAGAAGATGTGATCTATTTGGGAGAAATGTGGCATGTCTGGAAGAAACTGTCCTATTTTGGGGATAAAACAGGTATTTGTGGGTGAAAAGGTCCTGTTTGAAGGGGGAAAGCTGGTATTTCTTGGAGAAGATGATATATATTTGGGAGAAATGTGGCATGTCAGGAAGAAACTGTCCTATTTTGGGGATAAAAGTGGTATTTGTGGGTGATAAGGTCCTATTTGAAGGGGGAAAGCTGGTATTTCTTGGAGAAGATGCGATATATTTGGGAGAAATGTGGCATGTCAGGAAGAAACTGTCCTATTTGGGGGGAGAAGGCTGGTATTTGAGGGAGAAAAGGTCCTCTTTCAGGAGGAATCCTGGTATTTCTTGGAGAAGATGTGATCTATTTGGGAGAAATGTGGCATTTCTGGAAGAAACTGTCCAATTTAGGGGATAAAAGAGGTATTTGTAGGTGAAAAGGTCCTATTTGAAGGGGGAAAGCTGGTATTTCTTGGAGAAGATGTGATCTATTTGGGAGAAATCAGGCATTTCTGGAAGAAACTGTCCTATTGTGGGGATAAAAGAATTTTTTGAGGGTGAAAAGTTACTATTTGAAGGGGGAAACCTGGTATTTCTTGGAGAAGATGTGATATGTTTGGGAGAAATGTGGCCTTTCTGGCAGAAACTGTCCTCTTTTGGGGATAAAAGTGGTATTTGTGGGTGATAAGGTCCTATTTGAAGGGGGAAACCTGGTATTTCTTGGAGAAGATGCGATATATTTGGGAGAAATGTGTCATGTCAGGTAGAAACTGTCCTATTTGGGGGGAGAAGGCTGGTATTTGAGGGAGAAAAGGTCCTCTTTCAGGAGGAATCCTGGTATTACATGGAGAAGATGTGATATATTTGGGAGAAATGTGGCATGTCTGGAAGAAACTGTCCTATTTGAGGGATAAAAGAGGTATTTGTGGGTGAAAAGGTCGTATTTGAAGGGGGAAACCTGGTATTTCTTGGATAAGATGTGATATATTTGGGAGAAATCAGGCATTTCTGGAAGAAACTGTCCTATTTTGGGGATAAAAGAATTTTTTGTGGGTGAAAAGGTCCTATTTGAAGGGGGAAAGCTGGTAATTCTATGAGAAGAAGTGATATGTTTGGGAGAAATGTGGCATTTCTAGGAGAAACTGTCCTTTTTTCGGGGGATAAAACAGGTATTTGTGGGTGAAAAGGTCCTATTTGAAGGGGGAAAGCTGATAATTCTATGAGAAGATGTGATATATTTGGGAGAAATGTGGCATGTCAGGAAGAAACTGTCCTATTTTGGGGATAAAAGAGGTATTTGTGGGTGAAAAGGTCCTATTTGAAGGGGGAAAAGAGGCATTTCTTGGAGAAGATGTGATATATTTGGGAGAAATGTGGCATTTCTGGAAGAAACTGTCCTCTTTTGGGGATAAAAGAGGTATTAGTGGTTGAAAAGGTCCTATTTGAAGGGGGAAACCTGGTATTTCTTGGAGAAGATGTGATCTATTTGGGAGAAATGTGGCCTTTCTGGAAGAAAATGTCCAATTTGGGGGGAGAAGGCTGGTAGTTTTTGGTGAGAAGCTCCTATTTCAGGATGAATCCTGGTATTTCTTGGAGAAGATGTGATATATTTGGGAGAAATCTGGCCTTTCTGGAAGAAAATGTCCAATTTGGGGGGAGAAGGCTGGTAGTTCTGGGTGAGAAGGTCCTATTTCAGGAGGAATCCTGGTATTTCTTGGAGAAGATGTGATATATTTGGGAGAAATGTGGCATTTCTGGAAGAAACTGTCCACTTTTGGGGATAAATAGGTATTTCATGGAGAAAAGGTCCTAATTCAAGGGGGAAACCTGGTATTTCTTGGAGGAGTTGTGATATATTTGGGAGAAATTTGGCATTTCTGGAAGAAACTGTCCTCTTTTGGGGATAAAAGAGGTATTTGTGGGAGAAAAGGTCCTATTTGAAGGGGGAACCCTGGTATTTCTTGGAGAAGATGTGCTATATTTGGGAGAAATGTGGCAGGTCTGGAAAAAACTGTCCTATTTTGGGGATAAAAGAGGTATTTGTGGGTGAGAAGGTCCTTTTTGAAGGGGGAAACGTGGTATTTCTTGGAGAAGATGTGATATATTTGGGAGAAATCTGGCATTCCTGGAAGAAACTGTCCTCTTTTGGGGATAAAAGAGGTTTTTTTGGGGAAAAGGTCCTATTTGAAGGGGGAAACGTGGTATTTCTTGGAGGAGATGTGATATATTTGGGAGAAATGTGGCATTTCTGGAAGAAACTGTCCTCTTATGGGGATAGAACAGGTATTTGTGGGTGAAAAGGTCCTATTTGAAGGGGGAAACCTGGTATTTCTTGGAGAAGATGTGATCTATTTGGGAGAAATGTGGCATGTCTGGAAGAAAATGTCCTATTCGGGGGGAGAAGGGTGGTTTTTGTAGGAGAAAAGTTCCTATTTCAGGAGGAATCCTGGTATTTCTTGGAGGAGATGTGATCTATTTGGGAGAAATGTGGCATGTCTGGAAGAAAATGTCCTCTTTTGGGGATAAAACAGGTATTTGTGGGTGAAAAGGTCCAATTTGAAAGGGTGAAACCTGGTATTTCTTGGAGAAGATGTGATCTATTTGGGAGAAATGTGGCCTTTCTGGAAGAAACTGTCCTCTTTTGGGGATAAAAGAGGTATTTGTGGGTGATAAGGTCCTATTTGAAGGGGGAAAGCTGGTAATTCTTGGAGAAGATGTGATATATTTGGGAGAAATGTGGCATGTCTGGAAGAAACTGTCCTATTTGAGGGATAAAGAGGTATTTGTGGGAGAAAAGGTCCTATTTGAAGGGGGAAACCTGGTATTTCTTGGAGAAGATGTGGTATATTTTGGAGAAATCTGGCATTCCTGGAAGAAACTGTCCTCTTTTGGGGGAGAAGCCTGCTATTAGTGGGTGAAAGGTCCTATTTGAAGGGGGAAAGCTGGTATTTCTTGGAGAAGATTTCATATGTTCGGGAGAAATGTGGCATTTCTGGATGAAACTGTCCTCTTTTGGGGATAAAATAGGTATTTGTGGGTGAAAAGGTCCTATTTGAAGGGGGAAACCTGGTATTTCTTGGAGAAGATTTCATATGTTCGGAAGAAATGTGGCATTTCTGGATGAAACTGTCCTATTTGGGGGGAGAATGGTGGTATTTGGTGGAGGAAAGGTCCTATTTGAAGGGGGAAAGCAGGTAATTCTTGGAGAATACGTGATATATTTGGGAGAAATGTGGCATTTCTGGAAGAAACTGTCCTATTTTTGGGATAAAAGAATTTTTTGTGGGTGATAAGGTCCTATTTGAAGGGGGAAACCTGGTATTTCTTGGAGAAGATGTGAAATGTTTGGGAGAAATGTGGCCTTTCTGGCAGAAACTGTCCTATTTTGGGGATAAAATAGGTATTTGTGGGTGAAAAGGTCCTATTTGAAGGGGAAAAGCTGGTATTTCTTGGAGAAGATGTGATATATTTGGGGGAAATGTGGCATGTCAGGAAGAAACTGTCCTCTTTTGGGGATAAAAGAGGTATTTGTGGGTGAAAAGGTCCTATTTGAAGGGGGAAACCTGGTATTTCTTGGAGAAGATGTGATATATTTGGGAGAAATCTGGCATTCCTGGAAGAAACTGACGAATTTTGGGGATAAAAGAGGTATTCGTGGGTGAAAAGGTCCTATTTGAAGGGGGAAAGCTGGTATTTCTTGGAGAAGATGTGATCTATTTGGGAGAAATGTGGCCTTTCTGGAAGAAAATGTCCAATTTGGGGGGAGAAGGCTGGTAGTTTTTGGTGAGAAGGTCCTATTTCAGGAGGAATCCTGGTATTTCTTGGAGAAGATGTGATATATTTGGGAGAAATCTGGCCTTTCTGCAAGAAAATGTCCAATTTGGGGGGAGAAGGCTGGTAGTTTTGGGTGAGAAGGTCCTATTTCAGGAGGAATCCTGGCATTTCTTGGAGAAGATGTGATATATTTGGGAGAAATGTGGCCTTTCCGGAAGAAACTGTCCTCTTTTGGGGATAAAAGAGGTATTAGTGGTTGAAAAGGTCCTATTTGAAGGGGGAAACCTGGTATTTCTTGGAGAAGATGATATCTATTTGGAAGAAATGTGGCCTTTCTGGAAGAAACTGTCCTCTTTTGGGGATAAAAGAGGTATTTCATCGAGAAAAGGTCCTAATTCCAGGGGGAAACCTGGTATTTCTTGGAGGAGTTGTGATATATTTGGGAGAAATGTGGCATTTCTGGAAGAAACTGTCCTGTTTTTGGGATACAAGAGGTACTTGTGGGAGAAAAGTTCCTATTTGAAGGGGGAACCCTGGTATTTCTTGGAGAAGATGTGATATATTTGGGAGAAATGTGGCATGTCTGGAAGAAAATGTCCTATTTGGGGGGAGAAGGGTGGTATTTGTGGGAGAAAAGTTCCTATTTCAGGAGGAATCCTGGTATTTCTTGGAGGAGATGTGATATATTTGGGAGAAATGTGGCATTTCTGGAAGAAACTGTCCTATTTTGGGGATAAAATAGGTATTTGTGGGTGAAAAGGTCCTATTTGAAGGGGGAAACCTGGTATTTCTTGGAGAAGATGTGATCTATTTGGGAGAAATGTGGCATTTCTGGAAGAAACTGTCCTCTTTTGGGGATAAAAGAGGTATTTGTGGGAGAAAAGGTCCTATTTGAAGGGGGAAAACTGGTATTTCTTGGAGAAGATGTGATCTATTTGGGAGAAATGTGGCATGTCTGGAAGAAACTGTCCTCTTTTGGGGATAAAAGAGGTATTTGTGGGTGAAAAGGTCCTATTTGAAGGGGGAAACCTGGTATTTCTTGGAGAAGATGTGATATATTTGGGAGAAATGTGGCATTTCTGGAAGAAACTGTCCTCTTTTGGGGATAAAAGAGGTATTTGTGGGTGAAAAGGTCCTATTTGAAGGGGGAAACCTGGTATTTCTTGGAGAAGATGTGATATGTTTGGGAGAAATATGGCATTTCTGGAACAAACTGTCCTCTTTTGGGGATAAAAGAGGTATTTGTGGGTGAAAAGTTCTTATTACAAGGGGGAAAGCTGGTATTTCTTGGAGAAGATGTGATATATTTGTGAGAAGTGTGGCATTTCTGGAAGAAAATGTCCTATTTGAGGGATAATACAGGTATTTGTGGGAGAAAAGTTCCTATTTGAAGGGGGAAACCTGGTATTTCTTGGAGAAGATGTGATATATTTGGGAGAAATGTGGCATGTCTGGAAAAAACTGTCCTCTTTTGGGGATAAAAGAGGAATTTGTGGGTGAAAAGGTCCTATTTGAAGGGGGAAAGCTGGTATTTCTTGGTGAAGATGTGGTATATTTGGGAGAAATATGGCATGTATGGCAGAAAATGTACTATTTTGGGGATAAAAGAGGTATTTGTGGGTGAAACGGTCCTATTTGAAGCGGGAAAGCTGGTATTTCTTGGAGAAGAAGTGATACATTTGGGAGAAATGTGGCCTTTCTGGAAGAAACTGTTCTATTTTGGGGATAAAAGAGGTAAATCTACCAGCTTTCCCCCTTCAAATAGGACCTTTTCACCCACAAATACCTCTTTTATCACTCTAATAGGACAGTTTCTTCCAGAAAGGCCACATTTCTCCCAAATATATCACATCTTCTCCAAGAAATACCAGGGTTCCCCCTTCAAATAGGAACTTTTCTTCCAAAAATACCTCTTTTATCCCCAAAATAGGACAGTTTCTTCCAGAAATGCCACATTTCTCCCAAACATATCACATCTTCTCCAAGAAATACCAGGTTTCCCCCTTCAAATAGGATCTTCTCACCCACAAATACCTCTTTTATCCCCAAAAGAGGACAGTTTCTTCCAGACATGCCACATTTCTCCCAAATATATCACATCTTCTCCAAGAAATACCTGCTTTCCCCCTTCAAATAGGACTTTTTCACCCACAAATACCTCTTTTATCCCCAAAATAGGACAGTTTCTTCCAGAAATGCCGCATTTCTCCAACATATATCACATATCCAGCAAGAACATCCAGCTTTACCCCTTCAAATAGGAACTTTTCTCTCACAAATACCTCTTTTATCCCCAAAAGAGGACAGTTTCTTCCAGACATGCCACATTTCTCCCAAATATATCACATCTTCTCCAAGAAATACCACGTTTCCCCCTTCAAATAGGACCATTTCTCCCACAAATACCTCTTTTATCCCCAAAATAGGACAGTTTCTTGCAGAAATGCCACATTTATCCCAAATATATCACATCTTCTCCAAGAAATACCAGGTTTCCCCCTTCAAATACGACCTTTTCACCCACAAATACCTCTTTTATCCCCAAAATAGGACAGTTTCTTCCTGACATGCCACATTTTCCCCAAATATATCACATCTCCTACAAGAAATACCAGGTTTTCCCCTGGAAATAGGACCTTTTCACCCACAAATACCTATTTTATCCCCAAAAGAGGACAGTTTCTTCCAGACATGCCACATTTCTCCCAAATATATCACGTCTTCTCCAAGAAATACAAGGTTTCCCCCTTCAAATAGGACCTTTTCACCCACAAATACCTGTTTTATCCCCAAAAGAGGACAGTTTCTACCAGACATGCCACATTTCTCCCAAATATATCACATCTTCTCCAAGAAATACCAGCTTTCCCCCTTCAAATAGGACCTTTTCACCCACAAATACCTCTTTTATCCCCAAAAGAGGACAGTTTCTCCCAGAAATGCCATATTTCTCCCAAACATAACACATCTTCTCCAAGAAATACCAGGTTTCCCCCTTCAAATAGGACCTTTTCACCCACAAATACCTCTTTTATCCCCAAAATAGAACAGTTTCTTCCAGAAATGCCACATTTCTCCCAAACATATCACATCTTCTCCAAGAATTACCAGGGTTCCCCCGTCAAATAGGACCTTTTCTCCCACAAATACCTCTTTTATCCCTCAAATTGTACATTTTCTTCCAGAAATACCACATTTCTCCCAAATATATCACAACTCCTCCAAGAAATACCAGGTTTCCCCCTTGAATTAGGACCTTTTCTCCATGAAATACCTCTTTTATCCCCAAAAGAGGACATTTTCTTCCAGAAATGCCACATTTCTCCCAAATATATCACATCTTCTCCAAGAAATACCAGGTTTCCCCCATCAAATAGGACCTTTTCAATGCCTAATACCTCTTTTATCCCCAAAAGAGGACAGTTTCTTCCAGAAATGCCACATTTCTCCCAAACATATCACATCTTCTCCAAGAAATGCCAGGATTCCTCCTGAAATATTACCTTCTCACCCAAAACTACCAGCCTTCTCCCCCCAAATTGGACATTTTCTTCCAGAAAGGCCACATTTCTCCCAAATAGATCACATCTTCTCCAAGAAATACCAGCTTTCCCCCTTGAAATAGGACCTTTTCTCCCACAAATACCTGTTTTATCCCCCAAATAGGACAGTTTCTGCCAGACATGCCACATTTCTCCCAAATAGATCACATCTTCTCCAAGAAATGCCAGGTTTCCCCCTTCAAATAGGACCTTTTCACCCACAAATACCTCTTTTATCCCCAAAATAGGACAGTTTCTTCCAGACATGCCACATTTCTCCCAAATATATCACATCTTCTCCAAGAAATACCAGGTTTCCCCCTTCAAATAGGACCTTCTCACCCACAAATATATCTTTTATCCCCAAAATAGGACAGTTTCTGCCAGAAAGGCCACATTTCTCCCAAATATATCACATCTTCTCCAAGAAATACCAGCTTTCCCCCTTCAAATAGGATCTTTTCACCCACAAAAAATTCTTTTATCCCCAAAATAGGACAGTTTCTTCCAGAAATGCCTGATTTCTCCCAAATAGATCACATCTTCTCCAAGAATTACCTGCTTTCCCTTTTCAAATAGGACCTTTTCTCCCACAAATACCAGCCTTCTCCCCCCAAATAGGACAGTTTCATCCAGAAATGCCACATTTCTCCCAAACATATCACATCTTCTCCAAGAAATACCAGGTTTCCCCCTTCAAATAGGACCTTTTCACCCACAAATACCTTTTTTATCCCCAAAATAGGACAGTTTCTTCCAGACATGCCACATTTCTCCCAAATATATCACATCTTCTCCAAGAAATACCAGCTTTCCCCCTTCTAATAGGACCTTTCACCCACTAATAGCAGGCTTCTCCCCCAAATAGGACAGTTTCTTCCAGAAATGCCTGATTTCTCCCAAATATATCACATCTCCTTCAAGAAATACCAGCTTTCCCCCTTCAAATACGACCTTTTCTCCCACAAATACCTCTTTTATCCCCAGAAGAGGACAGTTTCTTCCAGAAAGGCCACATTTCTCCCAAATATATCACATCTTCTCCAAGAAATACCAGCTTTCCCCCTTCAAATAGGAACTTTTCAACCACAAATACCTGTTTTATCCCCAAAATACGACAGTTTCTTCCAGAAATGCCATAATTCTCCCAAACATATCACATCTTCTCCAAGAAATACCAGGTTTCCCCCTTCAAATTGGACCTTTTCACCCACAAATACCTCTTTTATCCCCAAAAGAGGACAGTTTCTTCCAGAAATGGCACATTTCTCCCAAACATATCACATCTCCTCCAAGAAATACCAGGATTCCTCCTGAAATAGGAACTTTTCTCCAACAAATACCACCCTTCTCCCCCCAAATAGGACATTTTCTTCCAGAAAGGCCAGATTTCTCCCAAATAGATCACATCTTCTCCAAGAAATACCAGGTTTTCCCCTGGAAATAGGACCATATCACCCACAAATACCTGTTCTATCCCCAAAAGAGGACAGTTTTTTCCAGAAATGCCACATTTCTCCCAAATAGATCACATCTTCTCCAAGAAATACCAGGGTTCCCCCTTCAAATAGGACCTTTTCCCCAAAAAAACCTCTTTTATCCCCAAAAGAGGACAGTTTCTTCCTGACATGCCACATTTCTCCCAAACAGATCACATCTTCTCCAAGAAATACCACGTTTCCCCCTTCATATAGGACCTTTTCACCCACAAATACCTGTTTTATCCCCAAAATAGGACAGTTTTTTCCAGACATGCCACATTTCTCCCTAATATAGCACATCTTCTCCAAGAAATACATGGGTTCCCTCTTCAAATAGGACCTTTTCACCCACAAATACCTCTTTTATCGCCAAAAGAGGACAGTTTCTTCCAGAAATGCCACATTTCTCCCAAATATATCTCAACTCCTCCAAGAAATACCAGGTTTCCCCCTTGAATTAGGACCTTTTCTCCATGAAATACCTCTTTTATCCCCAAATGTGGACAGTTTCTTCAAGAAAGGCCACATTTCTCCCAAATATATATCATCTTCTCCAAGAAATACCAGGTTTCCCCCTTCAAATAGGACCTTTTCAACCACTAATACCTCTTTTATCCCCAAAATAGGACAGTTTCTTCCAGAAATGCCACATTTCTCCCAAATATATCACATCTTCTAAAAGAAATGCCAGGATTCCTCCTGAAAGAGGACCTTCTCTCCCAAAACTACCAGCCTTCTCCCCCCAAATTGGACATTTTCTTCCAGAAAGGCCAGATTTCTCCCAAATATATCACATCTTCTCCAAGAAATACCAGGATTCATCCTGAAATAGGAGCTTCTCACCAAAAACTACCAGCCTTCTCCCCCCAAATTTGACATTTTCTTTTTCTCCCATATATATCACATCTTCTCCAAGAATTTCCAGCTTTCCCCCTTCAAATAGGACCTTATCACCCACAAATACCTCTTTTATCCCCAAAAGAGGACAGTTTCTTCCAGAAATGCCACATTTCTCCCAAACATATCACATCTTCTCCAAGAAATACCAGGATTCCTCCTGAAATAGGACCTTATCACCCAAAACTAACAGCCTTCTCCCCCCAAATTGGACATTTTCTTCCAGAAAGGCCACATTTCTCCCAAATAGATCACATCTTCTCCAAGAAATACCAGCTTTCCCCCTTCAAATAGGACCTTTTCTCCCACAAATACCTGTTTTATCCCCCAAATAGGACAGTTTCTTCCAGACATGCCACATTTCTCCCAAATAGATCACATCTTCTCCAAGAAATACCATTGTTCCCCCTTCAAATAGGAACTTTTCACCCACAAATACCTCTTTTATCCCCAAAATAGGACAGTTTCTTCCAGAAATGCCACATTTCTCCCAAATATATCACATCTTCTCCAAGAAATACCAGGGTTCCCCCTTCAAATAGGACCTTATCACCCACAAATACCTCTTTTATCCCCAGAAGAGGACAGTTTCTTCCAGAAATGCCACATTTCTCCCAAATAGATCACATCTTCTCCAAGAAATACCACGTTTCCCCCTTCAAATAGGACCTTTTCACCCACAAATACCTCTTTTATCCCCAAAAGAGGACAGTTTCAGCTAGAAATGCCACATTTCTCCCAAATATATCACATCTTCTCCAAGAAATACCAGCTTTTCTCCTGGAAATAGGACCTTATCACCCACAAATACCACTTTTATCCCCAAGATAGGACAGTTTCTTGCAGAAATGCCACATTTCTCCCAAATAGATCACATCTTCTCCAAGAAATGCCAGGTTTCCCCCTTCAAATAGGACCTTTTCACCCACAAATACCTCTTTTATCCCCAAAAGAGGACAGTTTCTTCCTGACATGCCACATTTCTCCCAAATATATCACATCTTCTCATAGAATTACCAGGTTTCCCCCTTCAAATAGGACCTTTTCTCCCACAAATACCTCTTTTATCCCCATAAGAGGACAGTTTCTTCCAGAAATGCCACATTTCTCCCAAATATATCACATCTTCTCCAAGAAATGCCAGGATTCCTCCTGAAATAGGACCTTTTCACCCAAAACTACCAGCCTTCTCCCCCCAAATTGGACATTTTCTTCCAGAAAGGCCACATTTCTCCCAAATAGACCACATCTTCTCCAAGAAATACCAGCTTTCCCCCTTCAAATAGGAACTTTTCTCCCACAAATTCCTGTTTTATCCCCCAAATAGGACAGTTTCTTCCAGACATGCCACATTTCTCCCAAATATATCACCTCTTCTCCAAAAAATACCAGCTTTCCCCCTTCAAATAGGACCTTTTCACCCACAAATACCTCTTTTATCCCCAAAAGAGGACAGTTTCTTCCAGAAAGGCCACATTTCTCCCAAATATATCACATCTTCTCCAAGAAATACCAGCTTTCCCCCTTCAAATAGGACCTTTTCACCCACAAATACCTCTTTTATCCCCAAAATAGGACAGTTTCTTCCAGAAATGCCACATTTCTCCTAAATATATCACATCTTCTCCAAGAAGTAACAGGTTTCCCCCTTCAAATACTACGTTTTCACCCACAAATACCTCTTTTATCCCCAAAAGAGGACAGTTTCTTCCAGAAATGCCACATTTCTCCCAAACATATCACATCTTCTCCAAGAAATACCAGCTTTCCCCCTTCAAATAGGAACTTTTCACCCACAAGTACCTGTTTTATCCCCAAAAGAGGACAGTTTCTTCCAGACATGCCACATTTCTCCCAAATATATCACATCTTCTCCAAGAAATACCAGCTTTCCCCCTTCAAATAGGACCTTTCACCCACTAATAGCAGGCTTCTCCCCAAAATAGGACAGTTTCTTCCAGAAATGCCTGATTTCTCCCAAATAGATCACATCTTCTCCAAGAAATACCAGGTTTCCCCCTTCAAATAGGACCTTTTCACCCACAAATACCTCTTTTATCCCCAAAATTCGACAGTTTCTTGCAGAAATGCCACATTTCTCCCAAATATATCACATCTTCTCCAAGAAATACCAGCTTTTCTCCTGGAAATAGGACCTTATCACCCACAAATACCACTTTTATCCCCAAAATAGGACAGTTTCTTCCAGAAATGCCACATTTCTCCCAAACATATCACATCTTCTCCAAGAAATACCAGGTTTCCCCCTTCAAATAGGACCTTTTCACCCACAAAAAATTCTTTTATCCCCAAAATAGGACAGTTTCTTCCAGAAATGCCTGATTTCTCCCAAATAGATCACATCTTCTCCAAGAAATACCAGGTTTCCCCCTTCAAATAGGACCTTTTCACCCACAAATACCTCTTTTATCCCCAAAAGAGGACAGTTTCTTCCAGACATGCCACATTTCTACCAAATATATCACATCTTCTCCAAGAAATACCAGCTTTCCCCCTTCAAATAGGACCTTTTCACCCACAAATATCTCTTTTATCCCCAAAAGAGGAAAGTTTCTTCCAGAAATGCCATATTTCTCCCAAACATATCGCATCTTCTCCAAGATATACCAGCTTTCCCCCTTCAAATAGGACCTTTTCACCCACAAATACCTCTTTTATCCCCAAAATAGGACAGTTTCTTCCAGAAATGCCACATTTCTCCCAAATATATCACATCTCCTACAAGAAATAACAGGATTCCTCCTGAAATAGGAACTTTTCTCCCACAAATACCACCCTTCTCCCCCCAAATAGGACATTTTCTTCCAGACATGCCACATTTCTCCCAAATAGATCACATCTTCTCCAAGAAATAACAGGTTTTCCCCTGGAAATAGGACCTTTTCACCCACAAATACCTGTTTGATCCCCAAAATAGGACAGTTTCTTCAAGAAATGCCACATTTCTCCCAAATATATCACATCTTCTCCAAGAAATACCACGTTTCCCCCTTGAAATAGGACCTTTTCAACAAAAAAAACCTCTTTTATCCCCAAAAGAGGACAGTTTCTTCCAAGAATGCCTGATTTCTCCCAAATATATCACATCTTCTCCAAGAAATACCACGTTTCCCCCTTCAAATAGGACCTTCTCACCCACAAATACCTCTTTTATCCCCAGAAGAGGACAGTTTCTTCCAGAAATGCCACATTTCTCCCAAATATATCACATCTTCTCCAAGAAATACCTGCTTTCCCCCTTCAAATAGGACCTTTTCACCCACAAATACCGCTTTTATCCCCAAAAGAGGACAGTTTCTTCCAGAAATGCCACATTTCTCCCAAATAGATGACATCTTCTCCAAGAAATACCAGCTTTCCCCCTTCAAATAGGACCTTTTCACCCACAAATACCTGTTTTATCCCCAAAAGAGGACAGTTTCTTCCAGGAATGCCACATTTCTCCC
This sequence comes from Lophura swinhoii, assembly GCA_030408155.1. Taxonomy (NCBI): domain Eukaryota; kingdom Metazoa; phylum Chordata; class Aves; order Galliformes; family Phasianidae; genus Lophura; species Lophura swinhoii. The sequence goes on from CM059471.1 coordinate 13,676,885, forward strand.
AAACATATCACATCTCCTCCAAGAAATACCAGGATTCCTCCTGAAATAGGAACTTTTCTCCCACAAATACGACCCTTCTCCCCCCAAATAGGACATTTTCTTCCAGACATGCCACATTTCTCCCAAATATATCACATCTTCTCCAAGAAATACCAGGTTTTCCCCTGGAAATGGGACCTTTTCACCCACCAATTCCTGTTCTATCCCCAAAATAGGACAGTTTCTTCCAGAAATGCCACATTTCTCCCAAATATATCACATCTTCTCCAAGAAATACCACGTTTCCCCCTTCAAATAGGACCTTTTCACCCACAAATACCTCTTTTATCCCCAGAAGAGGACAGTTTCTTCCAGGAATGCCAGATTTCTCCCAAATATATCACATCTTCTCCAAGAAATACCAGCTTTCCCCCTTCAAATAGGACCTTTTCTCCCACAAATACCTCTTTTATCCCCTAAATTGGACAGTTTATTCCAGACATGCCACATTTCTCCCAAATACATCACATCTTCTCCAAGAAATAACAGGTTTCCCCCTTCAAAAAGGACCTTTTCTCCCACAAATACCTCTTTTATACCCAAAAGAGGACAGTTTCTTCCAGAAATGCCATATTTCTCCCAAATATATCACAACTCCTCCAAGAAATACCAGGTTTCCCCCTTCAATTAGGACCTTTTCTCCATGAAATACCTGTTTCATCCCCAAAAGAGGACATTTTCTTCCAGAAATGCCACATTTCTCCCAAATATATCACATCTTCTCCAAGAAATACCAGCTTTCCCCCTTCAAATAAGACCTTTTCACCAACTAATAGCAGGCTTCTCCCCCAAATAGGAAAGTTTCTTCCAGAAATGCCACATTTCTGCCAAATAGATCACATCTTCTCCATGAAATACCAGCTTTCCCCCTTCAGATAGGACCTTTTCTCCCACAAATACCTGTTTTATCCCCCAAATAGGACAGTTTCTGCCAGACATGCCATATTTCTCCCAAATATATCACCTCTTCTCCAAGAAATACCAGGTTGCCCCCTTCAAATAGGATCTTTTCACCCACAAATACCTGTTTGATCCCCACAATAGGACAGTTTCTTCCAGAAAGGCCAGATTTCTCCCAAATAGATCACATCTTCTCCAAGAAATAACAGGTTTCCCCCTTCAAATAGGACCTTTTCACCCACAAGTACCTGTTTTATCCCCAATAGAGGACAGTTTCTTCCAGAACTGCCAGATTTCTCCCAAATATATCACATCTTCTCCAAGAAATACCAGGTTTCCCCCTTCAAATAGGACCTTTTCACCCACAAATACCTCTTTTATCCCCAAAAGAGGACAGTTTCTTCCAGACATGCCACATTTCTCCCAAATAGATCACATCTTCTCCAAGAAATACCAGCTTTCCCCCTTCAAATAGGACCTTTTCACCCACAAATACCTCTTTTATCCCCAAAAGAGGAAAGTTTCTTCCAGACATGCCACATTTCTCCCAAATATATCACATCTTCTCCAAGAAATACCAGCTTTCCCCCTTCAAATAGGACCTTTTCACCCACAAATACCTCTTTTATCCCCAAAAGAGGACAGTTTCTTCCAGAAATGCCATATTTCTCCCTAACATATCACATCTTCTCCAAGAAATACCAGGTTTCCCCCTTCAAATAGGACCTTTTCACCCACAAATACCTGTTTTATCCCCAAAAGAGGACAGTTTCTTCCAGAAATGGCACATTTCTCCCAAACATATCACATCTCCTACAAGAAATACCAGGATTCCTCCTGAAATAGGAACTTTTCTCCCACAAATACCACCCTTCTCCCCCCAAATAGGACAGTTTCTTCCAGACATGCCACATTTCTCCCAAATATATCACATCTTCTCCAAGAAATACCAGGTTTTCCCCTGGAAATAGGACCTTTTCACCCACAAATACCTGTTTGATCCCCAAAATAGGACAGTTTCTTCCAGAAATGCCACATTTCTCCCAAATATATCACATCTTCTCCAAGAAATACCACGTTTTCCCCTTCAAATAGGACCTTTTCCCAAAAAAACCTCTTTTATCCCCAAAAGAGGACAGTTTCTTCCATAAATGCCAGATTTCTCCCAACTATATCACATCTTCTCCAAGAAATACCACGTTTCCCCCTTCAAATAGGACCTTCTCACCCACAAATACCTCTTTTATCCCCAAAAGAGGACAGTTTTTTCCAGACATGCCACATTTCTCCCAAATATATCACATCTTCTCCAAGAAATACCAGCTTTCCCCCTTCAAATAGGACCTTTTCACCCACAAATACCTCTTTTATCCCCAAAAGAGGACAGTTTCTTCCAGAAATGCCACATTTCTCCCAAATATATCACATCTTCTCCAAGAAATACCAGCTTTCCCCCTTCAAATAGGACCTTTTCACCCACAAATACCTCTTTTATCCCCAAAAGAGGACAGTTTCTTCCAGGAATGACACATTTCTCCCAAACATATCACATCTCCTCCAAGAAATACCAGGATTCCTCCTGAAATAGGAACTTTATTCCTACAAATACCAACCTTCTCCCCCCAAATAGGACATTTTCTTCCAGACATGCCACATTTCTCCCAAATATATCACATCTTCTCCAAGAAATACCAGGTTTTCCCCAGGAAATAGGACCTCTTCACCCACAAATACCTGTTCTATCCCCATAAGAGGACAGTTTCTTCCAGAAATGCCACATTTCTCCCAAATAGATCACATCTTCTCCAAGAAATACCAGGGTTCCCCCTTCAAATAGGACCTTTTCTCCATGAAATACCTCTTTTATCCCCAAAAGAGGACAGTTTCTTCCAGGAATGCCACATTTCTCCCAAATATATCACATCTTCTCCAAGAAATACCAGCTTTACTCCTTCAAATAGGACCTTTTTACCAACAAATACCTCTTTTATCCCTAAAATAGGACAGTTTTTTCCAGAAAGGCCACATTTCTCCCAAATATATCACATCTTCTCCAAGAAATACCAGGGTTCCCCCTTCAAATAGGACCTTTTCTCCCACAAATACCTCTTTTATCCCCAAAAGAGGACAGTTTCTTCCAGAAATGCCATATTTCTCCCAAATATATCACAACTCCTCCAAGAAATACCAGGTTTCCCCCTTCAATTAGGACCTTTTCTGTGTGAAATACCTGTTTTATCCCCAGAAGAGGACATTTTCTTCCAGAAATGCCACATTTCTCCCAAGCATAGAACATCTTCTCCAAGAAATACCAGGTTTCCCCCTTCAAATAGGACCTTTTCAACCACTAATACCTCTTCTAACCCCAAAAGAGGACAGTTTCTTCCAGAAATGCCACATTTCTCCCAAATATATCACATCTTCTCCAAGAAATACCAGGTTTTCCCCTTCAAATAGGACCTCTTTTGGGGATAAAACAGGTATTTGTGGTTGAAAAGGACCTATTTGAAGGGGGAAACCTGTTATTTCTTGGAGAAGATGTGGTATATTTGGGAGAAATGTGGCATGTCTGGAATAAACTGTCCTATTTTGGGGATACAAGAAGTATTTGTGGGTGAAAAGGTCCTATTTCAAGGTGGAAACCTGGTATTTCTTGGAGAAGATGTGATATATTTGGGAGAAATGTGGCATGTCTGGAAGAAACTGTCCTATTTTGGCGATAAAACAGGTATTTGTGGGTGAAAAGTTCCTATTTGAAGGGGGAAACGTGGTATTTCTTGGAGAAGATGTGATCTATTTGGGAGAAATGTGGCATGTCTGGAAGAAACTGTCCTATTTGGGGGGAGAAGGCTGGTAGTTTTCGGTGAGAAGGTCATATTTCAGGAGGAATCCTGGCATTTCTTGGAGAAGATGTGATATATTTGGGTGATATGTGGCATTTCTGGAAGAAACTGTCCTATTTTGGGGGAGAAGGCTGGTAGTTTTGGGTGAGAAGGCCCTATTTCAGGAGGAATCCTGGTATTTCTTGGAGAAGATGTGATATATTTGGGAGAAATGTGGCCGTTCCGGAACAAACTGTCCTCTTTTGGGGATAAAAGAGGTATTAGTGGTTGAAAAGGTCCTATTTGATGGGGGAAACCTGGTATTTCTTGGAGAAGATGTGATATATTTGGGAGAAATGTGGCATTTCTGGAAGAAAATGTCCTCTTTTGGAGATAAAAGAGGTATTTCATGGAGAAAAGGTCCTATTTGAAGGGGGAAACGTGGTATTTCTTGGAGAAGATGTGATATATTTGGGAGAAATCTGGCATGTCTGGAAGAAACTGTCTTATTTGGGGATAAAAGAGGTATTTGTGGTTGAAAAGGTCCTATTTGAAGGGGGAAACGTGGTATTTCTTGGAGAAGATGTGATCTATTTGGGAGAAATGTGGCATTTCTGGAAGAAACTGTCCTCTTTTGGGGATAAAAGAGGTATTTGTGGGTGAAAAGGTCCTATTTGAAGGGGGAAACCTGGTATTTCTTGGTGAAGATGTGATATATTTCGGAGAAATGAGGCATTTCTGGAAGAAAATGTCCAATTTGGTGGGAGAAGGCTTGTAGTTGTGGGAGAGAAGGTCCTATTTCAGTAGGAATCCTGGTATTTTGTGGAGAAGATGTGATATATTTGGGAGAAATGTGGCATTTCTGGAAGAAACTGTCCTCTTTTGGGGATAAAAGAGGTATTTGTGGGTGAAAAGGTCCTATTTGAAGGGGGAAAGCTGGTATTTCTTGGAGAAGATGTGATATATTTGGGAGAAATGTGGCATGTCTGGAAGAAAATGTCCTCTTTTGGGGATAAAACAGGTATTTGTGGGAGAAAAGGTCCTATTTGAAGGGCGAAACCTGGTATTTCTTGGAGAAGATGTGATCTCTTTGGGAGAAATCTGGCATTTCTGGAAGAAACTGTCCTCTTTTGGGGATAAAAGAGGTTTTTGTGGGTGAAAAGGTCCTATTTGAAGGGGGAAAGCTGGTATTTCTTGGAGAAGATGTGATATATTTGGGAGAAATGTGGCATTTCTGGAAGAAACTGTCGTATTGTGGGGATCAAACAGGTATTTGTGGGTGAAAAGGTCCTATTTGAAGGGGGAAAGCTGGTATTTCTTGGAGAAGATGTGATATATTTGGGAGAAATGTGGCATGTCTGGAAGAAACTGTCCTCTTTTGGGGATAAAAGAGGTATTTGTGGGTGATAAGGTCCTATTTGAAGGGGGAAAGCTGGTATATCTTGGAGAAGATGTGATCTATTTGGGAGAAATGTGGCATGTCTGGAAGAAACTGTCCTATTTGGGGGGAGAAGGCTGGTATTTGAGGGAGAAAAGGTCCTCTTTCAGGAGGAATCCTGGTATTTCTTGGAGAAGATGTGATCTATTTGGGAGAAATGTGGCATGTCTGGAAGAAACTGTCCTCTTTTGGGGATAAAAGAGGTTTTTTTGGGTGAAAAGGTCCTATTTGAAGGGGGAAACCTGGTATTTCTTGGAGAAGATGTGATCTATTTGGGAGAAATGTGGCATTTCTGGAAGAAAATGTCCTCTTCTGGGGATAAAAGAGGTATTTGTGGGTGATAAGGTCCTATTTGAAGGGGGAAACCTGGTATTTCTTGGAGAAGAGGTGATATATTTGGGAGAAATATGGCATGTCTGGCAGAAACTGTCCTATTTGGGGGATACAACAGGTATTTGTGGGAGAAAAGGTCCTATTTGAAGGGGGAAAGCCGGTATTTCATGGAGAAGATGTGATCTATTTGGGAGAAATGTGGCCTTTCTGGAAGAAACTGTCCAATTTGGGGGGAGAAGGCTGGTAGTTTTCGGTGAGAATGTCCTATTTCAAGAGGAATCCTGGTATTTCTTGGAGAAGATGTGATATATTTGGGAGAAATGTGGCATTTCTGGAAGAAAATGTCCTCTTTTGGGGGGAGAAGGCTGGTAGTTTTGGGTGAGAAGGTGCTCTTTCAGGCGGAATCCTGGCATTTCTTGGAGAAGATGTGATATATTTGGGAGAAATGTGGCATTTCTGGAAGAAACTGTCCTCTTTTGGGGATAAAAGAGTTATTTGTGGGAGAAAAGGACCTATTTGAGGGGGAAACCTGGTATTTCTTGGAGAAGATGTGATATATTTGGGAGAAATGTGGCCTTTCTGGAAAAAACTGTCCTCTTTTGGGGATAAAAGAGGTATTTGTGGGTGAAACGGTCCTATTTGAAGGGGGAAACCTGGTATTTCTTGGAGAAGATGTGATATATTTGGGAGAAATGTGGCATTCCTGGAAGAAACTGTCCTCTTTTGGGGATAAAAGAGGTTTTTTTGGGGAAAAGGTCCTATTTGAAGGGGGAAACGTGGTATTTCTTGGAGAAGATGTGATATATTTGGGAGAAATGTGGCCTTTCTGGAAGAAACTGTCCTCTTTTCGGGATAGAACAGGTATTTGTGGGTTAAAAGGTCCTATTTCCAGGGGAAAACCTGGTATTTCTTGGAGAAGATGTGATATATTTGGGAGAAATGTGGCATGTCTGGAAGAAACTGTCCTATTTGAGGGGAGAAGGGAGGTATTTGTGGGAGAAAAGTTCCTATTTCAGGAGGAATCCTGGTATTTCTTGGAGGAGATGTGATATGTTTGGGAGAAATGTGCCATTTCTGGAAGAAACTGTCCTCTTTTGGTGATAAAAGAGGTATTTGTGGGTGAAAAGGTCCTATTTGAAGGGGGAAAGCTGGTATTTCTTGGAGAAGATGTGATATATTTGGGAGAAATGTGGCATGTCTGGAAGAAACTGTCCTCTTTTGGGGATAAAAGAGGTATTTGTGGGTGAAAATTTCCTATTTGAAGGGGGAAAGCTGGTATTTCTTGGAGAAGATGTGATATATTTGGGAGAAATCAGGCATTTCTGGAAGAAACTGTCCTATTTTGGGGATAAAAGAATTTTTTGTGGGTGAAAAGGTCCTATTTGAAGGGGGAAAGCTGGTATTTCTTGGAGAAGATGTGATATGTTTGGGAGAAATGTGGCCTTTCTGGCAGAAACTGTCCTATTTTGGGGATAAAAGTGGTAATTGTGGGTGAAAAGGTCCTATTTGAAGGGGGAAAGCTGGTATTTCTTGGAGAAGATGCGATATATTTGGGAGAAATGTGGCATGTCAGGAAGAAACTGTCCTATTTGGGGGGAGAAGGCTGGTTTTTGAGGGAGAAAAGGTCCTCTTTCAGGAGGAATCCTGGTATTTCTTGGAGAAGATATGATATATTTGGGAGAAATGTGGCATGTCTGGAAGAAACTGTCCTCTTTTGGGGATAAAAGAGGTATTTGTAGGTGAAAAGGTCCTATTTGAAGGGGGAACCCTGGTATTTCTTGGAGAAGATGTGATATATTTGGGAGAAATCAGGCATTTCTGGAAGAAACTGTCCTATTTCGGGGATAAAAGAATTTTTTGTGGGTGAAAATTTCCTATTTGAAGGGGGAAACCTGGTATTTCTTGGAGAAGAAGTGATATGTTTGGGAGAAATGTGGCATGTCTGGAAAAAACTGTCCTATTTTGGGGATAAAAGAGGTTTTTTTGGGGAAAAGGTCCTATTTGAAGGGGGAAACCTGGTATTTCTTGGAGAAGATGTGATATATTTGGGAGAAATGTGGCCTTTCTGGAAGAAACTGTCCTCTTATGGGGATAGAACAGGTATTTGTGGGTGAAAAGGTCCTATTTCCAGGGGAAAACCTGGTATTTCTTGGTGAAGATGTGATATATTTGGGAGAAATGTGGCATGTCTGGAAGAAACTGACCTATTTGGGGGGAGAAGGGTGGTATTTGTGAGAGAAAAGTTCCTATTTCAGGAGGAACCCTGGTATTTCTTGGAGGAGATGTGATATGTTTGGGAGAAATGTGCCATTTCTGGAAGAAACTGTCCTATTGTGGGGATAAAAGAGGTATTTGTGGGTGAAAAGGTCCTATTTGAAGGGGGAAACGTGGTATTTCTTTGAGAAGATGTGATATGTTTGGGAGAAATGTGGCATTTCTGGAAGAAACTGTCCACTTTTGGGGATAAAAGAGGTATTTGTGGGTGAAAAGGTCCTATTTGAAGGGGGAAACGTGGTATTTCTTGGAGAAGATGTGATCTATTTGGGAGAAATGTGGCATTTCTGGGAGAAACTGTCCTCTTTTGGGGATAAAAGAGGTATTTGTGGGTGAAAAGGTCCTATTTGAAGGGGGAAAGCTGGTAATTCTATGAGAAGATGTGATATATTTGGGAGAAATCTGGCATGTCAGGAAGAAACAGTCCTCGTTTGGGGATAAAAGAGGTATTTGTGGGTGAAAAGGTCCTATTTGAAGGGGGAAACGTGGCATTTCTTGGAGAAGATGTGATATGTTTGGGAGAAATGTGGCCTTTCTGGCAGAAACTGTCCTATTTTGGGGATAAAAGTGGTATTTGTGGGTGATAAGGTCCTATTTGAAGGGGGAAAGCTGGTATTTCTTGGAGAAGATGTGATATATTTGGGAGAAATGTGGCATTTCTTAAAGAAACTGTCCTCTTTTGGGGATAAAACAGGTACTTGTGGGTGAAAAGGTCCTATTTGAAGAGGGAAACCTGGTATTTCTTGGAGAAGATGCGATATATTTTGGAGAAATCTGGCATTTCTGGAAGAATACGTCCAATTTGAGGGATAAAAGAGGTATTTGTGGGTGAAAAGGTCCTATTTGAAGGGGGAAACGTGGTATTTCATGGAGAAGATGTGATATATTTGGGAGAAATGTGGCATGTCTGGAAGAAACTGTCCTCTTTTGGGGATAAAAGAGGTATTTGTGGGTGAAAAGGTCCTATTTGAATGGGGAAAGCTGGTATTTCTTGGAGAAGAAGTGATATATTTGGGAGAAATGTGGCATTTCTGGAAGAAACTGTCCTCTTTGGGGGATAAAAGAGGTATTTGTGGGTGAAAAGGTCCTATTTGAAGGGGGAAAGCTGGTATTTCTTGGAGAAGATGTGATATATTTGAGAGAAATGTGGCATTTCTGGAAGAAACTGTCCTCTTTTGGGGATAAAAGCGGTATTTGTGGGTGAAAAGGTCCTATTTGAAGGGGGAAACCTGGTATTTCTTGGAGAAGATGTGATATATTTGGGAGAAATGTGGCATGTCTGGAAGAAAATGTCCTATTTGGGGGGAGAAGGCTGGTAGTTTTGGGTGAGAAGCTCCTCTTTCAGGAGGAATCCTGGCATTTCTTGGAGAAGATGTGATATATTTGGGTGATATGTGGCATTTCTGTAAGAAAATGTCCAATTTGGGGGGAGAAGGCTGGTAGTTTTGGGTGAGAAGGTCCTATTTCAGGAGGAATCCTGGTATTTCTTCTAGGAGATGTGATATGTTTGGGAGAAATGTGCCATTTCTGGAAGAAACTGTCCTCTTTTGGGGATAAAAGAGGTATTAGTGGTTGAAAAGGTCCTATTTGAAGGGGGAAACCTGGTATTTCTTGGAGAAGATGTGATATGTTTGGGAGAAATATGGCCTTTCTGGAAGAAACTGTCCTCTTTTGGGGATAAAAGAGGTATTTGTGGGTGAAAAGGTCCTATTTGAAGGGGGAAACGTGGTATTTCTTGGAGAAGATGTGATATATTTGGGAGAAATGTGGCATGTCAGGAAGAAACTGTCCTCTTTTGGGGATAAAAGAGGTATTTGTGGGTGAAAAGGTCCTATTTGAAGGGGGAAACCTGGTATTTCTTGGAGAAGATGTGATATATTTGGGAGAAATCAGGCATTTCTGGAAGAAACTGTGCTATTTTGGGGATAAAAGAATTTTTTGTGGGTGAAAAGGTCCTATTTGAAGGGGGAAACCTGGTATTTCTTGGAGAAGATGTGATATGTTTGGGAGAAATGTGGCATTTCTGCAAGAAACTGTCCTATCTTGGGGATAAAAGTGGTATTTGTGGGTGATAAGGTCCTATTTCCAGGAGAAAAGCTGGTATTTCTTGGAGAAGATGTGATATATTTGGGAGAAATGTGGCATTTCTAGCTGAAACTGTCCTCTTTTGGGGATAAAAGAGGTATTTGTGGGTGAAAAGGTCCTATTTGAAGGGGGAAACGTGGTATTTCTTGGAGAAGATGTGATCTATTTGGGAGAAATGTGGCATTTCTGGAAGAAACTGTCCTCTTTTGGGGATAAAACAGGAATTTGTGGGTGAAAAGGTCCTATTTGAAGGGGGAAAGCTGGTAATTCCATGGGAAGATGTGATATGTTTGGAAGAAATGTGGCATTTCTGGGAGAAACTGTCCTCTTTTGGGGATAAAAGAGGTATTTGTGGGTGAAAAGGTCCTATTTGAAGGGGGAAAGCTGGTAATTCTATGAGAAGATGTGATATATTTGGGAGAAATCTGGCATGTCAGGAAGAAACTGTCCTATTTTGGGGATAAAAGAGGTATTTGTGGGTGAAAAGGTCCTATTTGAAGGGGGAAAGCTGGTATTTTTTGGAGAAGATGTGATATGTTTGGGAGAAATGTGGCATGTCTGGAAGAAACTGTCCTATTGTGGGGATAAAAGAGGTATTTGTGGGTGAAAAGGTCCTATTTGAAGGGGGAAAGCTGGTATTTCTTGGAGAAGATGTGATGTATTTGGGAGAAATGTGGCCTTTCTGGAAGAAAATGTCCAATTTGGGGGGAGAAGGCTGGTAGTTTTGGGTGAGAAGGTCCTCTTTCAGGAGGAATCCTGGCATTTCTTGGAGAAGATGTGATCTATTTGGGAGAAATGTGGCATTTCTGGAAGAAACTGTCCTCTTTTGGGGATAAAAGAGGTATTAGTGGTTGAAAAGGTCCTATTTGAAGGGGGAAACCTGGTATTTCTTGGAGAAGATGTGATCTATTTGGGAGAAATATGGCATTTCTGGAAGAAACTGTCCTATTTTGGGGATCAAACAGGTATTTGTGGGTGAAAAGTCCTATTTGAAGGGGGAAACCTGGTATTTCTTGGAGAACATGTAATATATTTGGGAGAAATGTGGCATGTCTGGAAGAAACTCTCCTATTTGGGGGGAGAAGGGTGGTATTTGTGGGAGAAAAGTTCCTATTTCAGGAGGAATCCTGGTATTTCTTGGAGGAGATGTGATATGTTTGGGAGAAATGTGGCATTTCTGGAAGAAACTGTCCTCTTTTGGGGATAAAACAGGTATTTGTGGGTGAAAAGGTCCTATTTCCAGGGGAAAACCTGGTATTTCTTGGAGAAGATGTTATATATTTGGGAGAAATGTGGCATTCCTGGAAGAAACTGTCCTCTTTTGGGGATAAAAGAGGTTTTTTTGGGGAAAAGGTCCTATTTGAAGGGGGAAACGTGGTATTTCTTGGAGAAGATGTGATATATTTGGGAGAAATGTGGCCTTTCTGGAAGAAACTGTCCTCTTTTCGGGATAGAACCGGTATTTGTGGGTTAAAAGGTCCTATTTCCAGGGGAAAACCTGGTATTTCTTGGAGAAGATGTGATATATTTGGGAGAAGTGTGGCATGTCTGGAAGAAACTGTCCTATTTGGGGGGAGAAGGGTGGTATTTGTGGGAGAAAAGTTCCTATTTCAGGAGGAATCCTGGTATTTCTTGGAGGAGATGTGATATGTTTGGGAGAAATGTGCCATTTCTGGAAGAAACTGTCCTATTTGGGGGATAAAAGAGGTATTTGTGGGTGAAAAGGTCCTATTTGAAGGGGGAAAGCTGGTATTTCTTGGAGAAGATGTGATATGTTTGGGAGAAATGTGGCCTTTCTGGAAGAAACTGTCCTCTTTTGGGGATAAAAGAGGTATTTGTGGGTGAAAATTTCCTATTTGAAGGGGGAAACCTGGTATTTCTTGGAGAAGATGTGATATATTTGGGAGAAATCACGCATTCCTGCAAGAAACTGTCCTATTTTGGGGATAAAAGAATTTTTTGTGGGTGAAAAGGTCCTATTTGAAGGGGGAAACCTGGTATTTCTTGGAGAAGATGTGATCTATTTGGGAGAAATGTGGCATGTCTGGAAGAAACTGTCCTATTTTGGGGATAAAACAGGTATTTGTGGGTGAAAAGGTCCTGTTTGAAGGGGGAAAGCTGGTATTTCTTGGAGAAGATGATATATATTTGGGAGAAATGTGGCATGTCAGGAAGAAACTGTCCTATTTTGGGGATAAAAGTGGTATTTGTGGGTGATAAGGTCCTATTTGAAGGGGCAAACCTGGTATTTCTTGGAGAAGATGCGATATATTTGGGAGAAATGTGGCATGTCAGGAAGAAACTGTCCTATTTGGGGGGAGAAGGCTGGTATTTGAGGGAGAAAAGGTCCTCTTTCAGGAGGAATCCTGGTATTTCTTGGAGAAGATGTGATCTATTTGGGAGAAATGTGGCATTTCTGGAAGAAACTGTCCAATTTAGGGGATAAAAGAGGTATTTGTGGGTGAAAAGGTCCTATTTGAAGGGGGAAAGCTGGTATTTCTTGGAGAAGATGTGATATGTTTGGGAGAAATGTGGCCTTTCTGGCAGAAACTGTCCTATTTTGGGGATAAAAGAGGTATTTGTGGGTGATAAGGTCCTATTTGAAGGGGGAAACGTGGTATTTCTTGGAGGAGATGTGATATATTTGGGAGAAATGTGGCATGTCTGGAAGAAACTGTCCTATTTGGGGGGAGAAGGCTGGTATTTGAGGGAGAAAAGGTCCTCTTTCAGGAGGAATCCTGGTATTTCTTGGAGAAGATGTGATCTATTTGGGAGAAATGTGGCATGTCTGGAAGAAACTGTCCTCTTTTGGGGATAAAAGAGGTTTTTTTGGGTGAAAAGGTCCTATTTGAAGGGGGAAACCTGGTATTTCTTGGAGAAGATGTGATCTATTTGGGAGAAATGTGGCATTTCTGGAAGAAACTGTCCTATTGTGGGGATCAAACAGGTATTTGTGGGTGAAAAGGTCCTATTTGAAGGGGGAAACCTGGTATTTCTTGGAGAAGAGGTGATATATTTGGGAGAAATATGGCATGTCTGGCAGAAACTGTCCTATTTGGGGGATACAACAGGTATTTGTGGGTGAAAAGGTCCTATTTGAAGGGGGAAAGCCGGTATTTCATGGAGAAGATGTGATCTATTTGGGAGAAATGTGGCCTTTCTGGAAGAAACTGTCCAATTTGGGGGGAGAAGGCTGGTAGTTTTCGGTGAGAATGTCCTATTTCAAGAGGAATCCTGGTAATTCTTGGAGAAGATGTGATATATTTGGGAGAAATGTGGCATTTCTGGAAGAAAATGTCCTCTTTTGGGGGGAGAAGGCTGGTAGTTTTGGGTGAGAAGGTGCTCTTTCAGGAGGAATCCTGGCATTTCTTGGAGAAGATGTGATATATTTGGGAGAAATGTGGCATTTCTGGAAGAAACTGTCCTCTTTTGGGGATAAAAGAGTTATTTGTGGGAGAAAAGGACCTATTTGAGGGGGAAACCTGGTATTTCTTGGAGAAGATGTGATATATTTGGGAGAAATGTGGCATTTCTGGAAAAAACTGTCCTCATTTGGGGATAAAAGAGGTATTTGTGGGTGAAACGGTCCTATTTGAAGGGGGAAACCTGGTATTTCTTGGAGAAGATGTGATATATTTGGGAGAAATGTGGCATTCCTGGAAGAAACTGTCCTCTTTTGGGGATAAAAGAGGTTTTTTTGGGGAAAAGGTCCTATTTGAAGGGGGAAACGTGGTATTTCTTGGAGAAGATGTGATATATTTGGGAGAAATGTGGCCTTTCTGGAAGAAACTGTCCTCTTTTCGGGATAGAACAGGTATTTGTGGGTTAAAAGGTCCTATTTCCAGGGGAAAACCTGGTATTTCTTGGAGAAGATGTGATATATTTGGGAGAAATGTGGCATGTCTGGAAGAAACTGTCCTATTTGAGGGGAGAAAGGTGGTATTTGTGGGAGAAAAGTTCCTATTTCAGGAGGAATCCTGGTATTTCTTGGAGGAGATGTGATATGTTTGGGAGAAATGTGCCATTTCTGGACGAAACTGTCCTATTTTGGGGATAAAAGAGGTATTTGTGGGTGAAAAGGTCCTATTTGAAGGGGGAAAGCTGGTATTTCTTGGAGAAGATGTGATATGTTTGGGAGAAATGTGGCATTTCTGGAAGAAACTGTCCTCTTTTGGGGATAAAAGAGGTATTTGTGGGTGAAAAGGTCCTATTTGAAGGGGGAAAGCTGGTATTTCTTGGAGAAGATGTGATATATTTGGGAGAAATGTGGCATGTCTGGAAGAAACTGTCCTCTTTTGGGGATAAAAGAGGTATTTGTGGGTGAAAATTTCCTATTTGAAGGGGGAAACCTGGTATTTCTTGGAGAAGATGTGATATATTTGGGAGAAATCAGGCATTTCTGGAAGAAACTGTCCTATTTTGGGGATAAAAGAATTTTTTGTGGGTGAAAAGGTCCTATTTGAAGGGGGAAAGCTGGTATTTCTTGGAGAAGATGTGATATGTTTGGGAGAAATGTGGCCTTCCTGGAAGAAACTGTCCTATTTTGGGGATAAAAGTGGTAATTGTGGGTGAAAAGGTCCTATTTGAAGGGGGAAAGCTGGTATTTCTTGGAGAAGATGCGATATATTTGGGAGAAATGTGGCATGTCAGGAAGAAACTGTCCTATTTGGGGGGAGAAGGCTGGTTTTTGAGGGAGAAAAGGTCCTCTTTCAGGAGGAATCCTGGTATTTCTTGGAGAAGATGTGATATATTTGGGAGAAATGTGGCCTTTCTGGAAGAAACTGTCCTCTTATGGGGATAGAACAGGTATTTGTGGGTGAAAAGGTCCTATTTCCAGGGGAAAACCTGGTATTTCTTGGTGAAGATGTGATATATTTGGGAGAAATGTGGCATGTCTGGAAGAAACTGACCTATTTGGGGGGAGAAGGGTGGTATTTGTGGGAGAAAAGTTCCTATTTCAGGAGGAACCCTGGTATTTCTTGGAGGAGATGTGATATGTTTGGGAGAAATGTGCCATTTCTGGAAGAAACTGTCCTATTGTGGGGATAAAAGAGGTATTTGTGGGAGAATAGGTCCTATTTGAAGGGGGAAAGCTGGTATTTCTTGGAGAAGATGTGATATGTTTGGGAGAAATGTGGCATTTCTGGCAGAAACTGTCCTATTTTGGGGATAAAAGAGGTATTTGTGGGTGAAAAGGTCCTATTTGAAGGGGGAAACCTGGTATTTCTTGGAGAAGATGTGATATATTTGGGAGAAATGTGGCATGTCTGGAAGAAACTGTCCTCTTTTGGGGAAAAAACAGGTATTTGTGGGTGAAAAAGTCCTGTTTGAAGGGGGAAAGCTGGTATTTCTTGGAGAAGATGATATATATTTGGGAGAAATGTGGCCTTTCTGGCAGAAACTGTCCTATTTTGGGGATAAAAGTGGTATTTGTGGGTGATAAGGTCCTATTTGAAGGGGCAAACCTGGTATTTCTTGGAGAAGATGCGATATATTTGGGAGAAATGTGGCATGTCAGGAAGAAACTGTCCTATTTGGGGGGAGAAGGCTGGTATTTGAGGGAGAAAAGGTCCTCTTTCAGGAGGAATCCTGGTATTTCTTGGAGAAGATGTGATATATTTGGGAGAAATGTGGCATGTCTGGAAGAAAAAACTGTCCTATTTTGGGGATAAAACAGGTATTTGTGGGAGAATAGGTCCTATTTGAAGGGGGAAAGCTGGTATATCTTGGAGAAGATGCGATATATTTGGGAGAAATGTGGCATGTCAGGAAGAAACTGTCCTATTTGGGGGGAGAAGGCTGGTATTTGAGGGAGAAAAGGTCCTCTTTCGGGAGGAATCCTGGTATTTCTTGGAGAAGATGTGATATATTTGGGAGAAATGTGGCATGTCTGGAAGAAACTGTCCTATTTGAGGGATAAAAGAGGTATTTGTGGGTGAAAAGGTCCTATTTGAAGGGGGAAACCTGGTATTTCTTGGAGAAGATGTGATATATTTGGGAGAAATCAGGCATGTCTGGCAGAAACTGTCCTATTTGGGGGATAAAAGTATTTTTTGTGGGTGAAAAGGTCCTATTTGAAGGGGGAAAGCTGGTATTTCTTAGAGAAGAATTGATATGTTTGGGAGAAATATGGCATTTCTGGGAGAAACTCTCCTCTTTTGGGGATAAAAGAGGTATTTGTGGGTGAAAAGGTCCTATTTGAAGGGGGAAAGCTGGTAATTCTATGAGAAGATGTGATATATTTCGGAGAAATGTGGCATGTCAGGAAGAAACTGTCCTATTTGGGGGATAAAAGAGGTATTTGTGGGTGAAAAGGTCCTATTTGAAGGGGGAAACCTGGTATTTCTTGGAGAAGATGTGATATATTTGGGAGAAATGTGGCATTTCTGGAAGAAACTGTCCTCTTCTGGGGATAAAAGAGGTATTTGTGGGTGATAAGGTCCTATTTGAAGGGGGAACCCTGGTATTTCTTGGAGAAGATGTGATATATTTGGGAGAAATGTGGCATTTCTGGAAGAAACTGTCCTATTTTGGGGATAAAAGAGGTATTTGTGGGTGAAAAGTTCCTATTTGAAGGGGGAACAATGGTATTTCTTGGAGAAGATGTGATATATTTGGGAGAAATGTGGCATGTCTGGAAGAAACTGTCCTATTTGGGGGATAAAACAGGTATTTGTGGGAGAAAAGGTCCTATTTGAAGGGGGAAAGCTGGTATTTCTTGGAGAAGATGTGATCTATTTGGGAGAAATGTGGCCTTTCTGGAAGAAAATGTCCAATTTGGGGGGAGAAGGCTGTTAGTTTTGGGTGATAAGGTCCTATTTCAGGAGGAATCCTGGTATTTCTTGGAGAAGATGTGATATGTTTGGGAGAAATGTGGCATTTCTGGAAGAAACTGTCCTCTTTTGGGGATAAAAGAGGTATTTGTGGGTGATAAGGTCCTATTTGAAGGGGGAAAGCTGGAAATTCTTGGAGAAGATGTGATATATATGGGAGAAATGTGGCATGTCTGGAAGAAACTGTCCTATTTGAGGGATAAAGAGGTATTTGTGGGTGAAAAGGTCCTATTTGAAGGGGGAAACCTGGTATTTCTTGGAGAAGATGTGATCTATTTGGGAGAAATCAGGCATTTCTGGAAGAAACTGTCCTATTGTGGGGATAAAAGAATTTTTTGAGGGTGAAAAGTTACTATTTGAAGGGGGAAACCTGGTATTTCTTGGAGAAGATGTGATATGTTTGGGAGAAATGTGGCCTTTCTGGCAGAAACTGTCCTCTTTTGGGGATAAAAGTGGTATTTGTGGGTGATAAGGTCCTATTTGAAGGGGGAAACCTGGTATTTCTTGGAGAAGATGCGATATATTTGGGAGAAATGTGTCATGTCAGGTAGAAACTGTCCTATTTGGGGGAGAAGGCTGGTATTTGAGGGAGAAAAGGTCCTCTTTCAGGAGGAATCCTGGTATTACATGGAGAAGATGTGATATATTTGGGAGAAATGTGGCATGTCTGGAAGAAACTGTCCTATTTGAGGGATAAAAGAGGTATTTGTGGGTGAAAAGGTCGTATTTGAAGGGGGAAACCTGGTATTTCTTGGATAAGATGTGATATATTTGGGAGAAATCAGGCATTTCTGGAAGAAACTGTCCTATTTTGGGGATAAAAGAATTTTTTGTGGGTGAAAAGGTCCTATTTGAAGGGGGAAAGCTGGTAATTCTATGAGAAGAAGTGATATGTTTGGGAGAAATGTGGCATTTCTAGGAGAAACTGTCCTTTTTTCGGGGGATAAAACAGGTATTTTTGGGTGAAAAGGTCCTATTTGAAGGGGGAAAGCTGATAATTCTATGAGAAGATGTGATATATTTGGGAGAAATGTGGCATGTCAGGAAGAAACTGTCCTATTTTGGGGATAAAAGAGGTATTTGTGGGTGAAAAGGTCCTATTTGAAGGGGGAAAAGAGGCATTTCTTGGAGAAGATGTGATCTATTTGGGAGAAATGTGGCATTTCTGGAAGAAACTGTCCTCTTTTGGGGATAAAAGAGGTATTAGTGGTTGAAAAGGTCCTATTTGAAGGGGGAAACCTGGTATTTCTTGGAGAAGATGTGATCTATTTGGGAGAAATGTGGCCTTTCTGGAAGAAAATGTCCAATTTGGGGGGAGAAGGCTGGTAGTTTTTGGTGAGAAGCTCCTATTTCAGGATGAATCCTGGTATTTCTTGGAGAAGATGTGATATATTTGGGAGAAATCTGGCCTTTCTGGAAGAAAATGTCCAATTTGGGGGGAGAAGGCTGGTAGTTCTGGGTGAGAAGGTCCTATTTCAGGAGGAATCCTGGTATTTCTTGGAGAAGATGTGATATATTTGGGAGAAATGTGGCATTTCTGGAAGAAACTGTCCACTTTTGGGGATAAATAGGTATTTCATGGAGAAAAGGTCCTAATTCAAGGGGGAAACCTGGTATTTCTTGGAGGAGTTGTGATATATTTGGGAGAATTTTGGCATTTCTGGAAGAAACTGTCCTCTTTTGGGGATAAAAGAGGTATTTGTGGGAGAAAAGGTCCTATTTGAAGGGGGAACCCTGGTATTTCTTGGAGAAGATGTGCTATATTTGGGAGAAATGTGGCAGGTCTGGAAAAAACTGTCCTATTTTGGGGATAAAAGAGGTATTTGTGGGTGAGAAGGTCCTTTTTGAAGGGGGAAACGTGGTATTTCTTGGAGAAGATGTGATATATTTGGGAGAAATCTGGCATTCCTGGAAGAAACTGTCCTCTTTTGGGGATAAAAGAGGTTTTTTTGGGGAAAAGGTCCTATTTGAAGGGGGAAACGTGGTATTTCTTGGAGGAGATGTGATATATTTGGGAGAAATGTGGCATTTCTGGAAGAAACTGTCCTCTTATGGGGATAGAACAGGTATTTGTGGGTGAAAAGGTCCTATTTGAAGGGGGAAACCTGGTATTTCTTGGAGAAGATGTGATATATTTGGGAGAAATGTGGCATGTCTGGAAGAAAATGTCCTATTCGGGGGGAGAAGGGTGGTTTTTGTAGGAGAAAAGTTCCTATTTCAGGAGGAATCCTGGTATTTCTTGGAGGAGATGTGATCTATTTGGGAGAAATGTGGCATGTCTGGAAGAAAATGTCCTCTTTTGGGGATAAAACAGGTATTTGTGGGTGAAAAGGTCCAATTTGAAAGGGTGAAACCTGGTATTTCTTGGAGAAGATGTGATCTATTTGGGAGAAATGTGGCCTTTCTGGAAGAAACTGTCCTCTTTTGGGGATAAAAGAGGTATTTGTGGGTGATAAGGTCCTATTTGAAGGGGGAAAGCTGGTATTTCTTGGAGAAGATGTGATATATTTGGGAGAAATGTGGCATGTCTGGAAGAAACTGTCCTATTTGGGGGGAGAAGGGTGGTATTTGTGGGAGAAAAGTTCCTATTTCAGGAGGAATCCTGGTATTTCTTGGAGGAGATGTGATATGTTTGGGAGAAATGTGCCATTTCTGGAAGAAACTGTCCTATTTGGGGGATAAAAGAGGTATTTGTGGGTGAAAAGGTCCTATTTGAAGGGGGAAAGCTGGTATTTCTTGGAGAAGATGTGATATGTTTGGGAGAAATGTGGCCTTTCTGGAAGAAACTGTCCTCTTTTGGGGATAAAAGAGGTATTTGTGGGTGAAAAGGTCCTATTTGAAGGGGGAAAGCTGGTATTTCTTGGAGAAGATGTGATATATTTGGGAGAAATGTGGCATGTCTGGAAGAAACTGTCCTCTTTTGGGGATCAAAGAGGTATTTGTGGGTGAAAATTTCCTATTTGAAGGGGGAAACCTGGTATTTCTTGGAGAAGATGTGATATATTTGGGAGAAATCACGCATTTCTGGAAGAAACTGTCCTATTTTGGGGATAAAAGAATTTTTTGTGGGTGAAAAGGTCCTATTTGAAGGGGGAAACCTGGTATTTCTTGGAGAAGATGTGATCTATTTGGGAGAAATGTGGCATGTCTGGAAGAAACTGTCCTATTTTGGGGATAAAACAGGTATTTGTGGGTGAAAAGGTCCTGTTTGAAGGGGGAAAGCTGGTATTTCTTGGAGAAGATGATATATATTTGGGAGAAATGTGGCATGTCAGGAAGAAACTGTCCTATTTTGGGGATAAAAGTGGTATTTGTGGGTGATAAGGTCCTATTTGAAGGGGCAAACCTGGTATTTCTTGGAGAAGATGCGATATATTTGGGAGAAATGTGGCATGTCAGGAAGAAACTGTCCTATTTGGGGGGAGAAGGCTGGTATTTGAGGGAGAAAAGGTCCTCTTTCAGGAGGAATCCTGGTATTTCTTGGAGAAGATGTGATCTATTTGGGAGAAATGTGGCATTTCTGGAAGAAACTGTCCAATTTAGGGGATAAAAGAGGTATTTGTGGGTGAAAAGGTCCTATTTGAAGGGGGAAACCTGGTATTTCTTGGAGAAGATGTGATATGTTTGGGAGAAATGTGGCCTTTCTGGCAGAAACTGTCCTATTTTGGGGATAAAAGAGGTATTTGTGGGTGATAAGGTCCTATTTGAAGGGGGAAACGTGGTATTTCTTGGAGGAGATGTGATATATTTGGGAGAAATGTGGCATGTCTGGAAGAAACTGTCCTATTTGGGGGGAGAAGGCTGGTATTTGAGGGAGAAAAGGTCCTCTTTCAGGAGGAATCCTGGTATTTCTTGGAGAAGATGTGATCTATTTGGGAGAAATGTGGCATGTCTGGAAGAAACTGTCCTCTTTTGGGGATAAAAGAGGTTTTTTTGGGTGAAAAGGTCCTATTTGAAGGGGGAAACCTGGTATTTCTTGGAGAAGATGTGATCTATTTGGGAGAAATGTGGCATTTCTGGAAGAAACTGTCCTATTGTGGGGATCAAACAGGTATTTGTGGGTGAAAAGGTCCTATTTGAAGGGGGAAAGCTGGTATTTCTTGGAGAAGAGGTGATATATTTGGGAGAAATATGGCATGTCTGGCAGAAACTGTCCTATTTGGGGGATACAACAGGTATTTGTGGGTGAAAAGGTCCTATTTGAAGGGGGAAAGCCGGTATTTCATGGAGAAGATGTGATCTATTTGGGAGAAATGTGGCCTTTCTGGAAGAAACTGTCCAATTTGGGGGGAGAAGGCTGGTAGTTTTCGGTGAGAATGTCCTATTTCAAGAGGAATCCTGGTATTTCTTGGAGAAGATGTGATATATTTGGGAGAAATGTGGCATTTCTGGAAGAAAATGTCCTCTTTTGGGGGGAGAAGGCTGGTAGTTTTGGGTGAGAAGGTGCTCTTTCAGGAGGAATCCTGGCATTTCTTGGAGAAGATGTGATATATTTGGGAGAAATGTGGCATTTCTGGAAGAAACTGTCCTCTTTTGGGGATAAAAGAGTTATTTGTGGGAGAAAAGGACCTATTTGAGGGGGAAACCTGGTATTTCTTGGAGAAGATGTGATATATTTGGGAGAAATGTGGCATTTCTGGAAAAAACTGTCCTCATTTGGGGATAAAAGAGGTATTTGTGGGTGAAACGGTCCTATTTGAAGGGGGAAACCTGGTATTTCTTGGAGAAGATGTGATATATTTGGGAGAAATGTGGCATTCCTGGAAGAAACTGTCCTCTTTTGGGGATAAAAGAGGTTTTTTTGGGGAAAAGGTCCTATTTGAAGGGGGAAACGTGGTATTTCTTGGAGAAGATGTGATATATTTGGGAGAAATGTGGCCTTTCTGGAAGAAACTGTCCTCTTTTCGGGATAGAACAGGTATTTGTGGGTTAAAAGGTCCTATTTCCAGGGGAAAACCTGGTATTTCTTGGAGAAGATGTGATATATTTGGGAGAAATGTGGCATGTCTGGAAGAAACTGTCCTATTTGAGGGGAGAAGGGTGGTATTTGTGGGAGAAAAGTTCCTATTTCAGGAGGAATCCTGGTATTTCTTGGAGGAGATGTGATATGTTTGGGAGAAATGTGCCATTTCTGGAAGAAACTGTCCTCTTTTGGGGATAAAAGAGGTATTTGTGGGTGAAAAGGTCCTATTTGAAGGGGGAAAGCTGGTATTTCTTGGAGAAGATGTGATATGTTTGGGAGAAATGTGGCATTTCTGGAAGAAACTGTCCTCTTTTGGGGATAAAAGAGGTATTTGTGGGTGAAAAGGTCCTATTTGAAGGGGGAAAGCTGGTATTTCTTGGAGAAGATGTGATATATTTGGGAGAAATGTGGCATGTCTGGAAGAAACTGTCCTCTTTTGGGGATAAAAGAGGTATTTGTGGGTGAAAATTTCCTATTTGAAGGGGGAAACCTGGTATTTCTTGGAGAAGATGTGATATATTTGGGAGAAATCAGGCATTTCTGGAAGAAACTGTCCTATTTTGGGGATAAAAGAATTTTTTGTGGGTGAAAAGGTCCTATTTGAAGGGGGAAAGCTGGTATTTCTTGGAGAAGATGTGATATGTTTGGGAGAAATGTGGCCTTCCTGGAAGAAACTGTCCTATTTTGGGGATAAAAGTGGTAATTGTGGGTGAAAAGGTCCTATTTGAAGGGGGAAAGCTGGTATTTCTTGGAGAAGATGCGATATATTTGGGAGAAATGTGGCATGTCAGGAAGAAACTGTCCTATTTGGGGGGAGAAGGCTGGTTTTTGAGGGAGAAAAGGTCCTCTTTCAGGAGGAATCCTGGTATTTCTTGGAGAAGATATGATATATTTGGGAGAAATGTGGCATGTCTGGAAGAAACTGTCCTCTTTTGGGGATAAAAGAGGTATTTGTAGGTGAAAAGGTCCTATTTGAAGGGGGAACCCTGGTATTTCTTGGAGAAGATGTGATATATTTGGGAGAAATCAGGCATTTCTGGAAGAAACTGTCCTATTTCGGGGATAAAAGAATTTTTTGTGGGTGAAAATTTCCTATTTGAAGGGGGAAACCTGGTATTTCTTGGAGAAGAAGTGATATGTTTGGGAGAAATGTGGCATGTCTGGAAAAAACTGTCCTATTTTGGGGATAAAAGAGGTTTTTTGGGGGAAAAGGTCCTATTTGAAGGGGGAAACCTGTTATTTCTTGGAGAAGATGTGATATATTTGGGAGAAATGTGGCCTTTCTGGAAGAAACTGTCCTCTTATGGGGATAGAACAGGTATTTGTGGGTGAAAAGGTCCTATTTCCAGGGGAAAACCTGGTATTTCTTGGTGAAGATGTGATATATTTGGGAGAAATGTGGCATGTCTGGAAGAAACTGACCTATTTGGGGGGAGAAGGGTGGTATTTGTGGGAGAAAAGTTCCTATTTCAGGAGGAACCCTGGTATTTCTTGGAGGAGATGTGATATGTTTGGGAGAAATGTGCCATTTCTGGAAGAAACTGTCCTATTGTGGGGATAAAAGAGGTATTTGTGGGAGAATAGGTCCTATTTGAAGGGGGAAAGCTGGTATTTCTTGGAGAAGATGTGATATGTTTGGGAGAAATGTGGCATTTCTGGCAGAAACTGTCCTATTTTGGGGATAAAAGAGGTATTTGTGGGTGAAAAGGTCCTATTTGAAGGGGGAAACCTGGTATTTCTTGGAGAAGATGTGATATATTTGGGAGAAATGTGGCATGTCTGGAAGAAACTGTCCTCTTTTGGGGAAAAAACAGGTATTTGTGGGTGATAAGGTCCTGTTTGAAGGGGGAAAGCTGGTATTTCTTGGAGAAGATGATATATATTTGGGAGAAATGTGGCCTTTCTGGCAGAAACTGTCCTATTTTGGGGATAAAAGTGGTATTTGTGGGTGATAAGGTCCTATTTGAAGGGGCAAACCTGGTATTTCTTGGAGAAGATGCGATATATTTGGGAGAAATGTGGCATGTCAGGAAGAAACTGTCCTATTTGGGGGGAGAAGGCTGGTATTTGAGGGAGAAAAGGTCCTCTTTCAGGAGGAATCCTGGTATTTCTTGGAGAAGATGTGATATATTTGGGAGAAATGTGGCATGTCTGGAAGAAAAAACTGTCCTATTTTGGGGATAAAACAGGTATTTGTGGGAGAATAGGTCCTATTTGAAGGGGGAAAGCTGGTATATCTTGGAGAAGATGCGATATATTTGGGAGAAATGTGGCATGTCAGGAAGAAACTGTCCTATTTGGGGGGAGAAGGCTGGTATTTGAGGGAGAAAAGGTCCTCTTTCGGGAGGAATCCTGGTATTTCTTGGAGAAGATGTGATATATTTGGGAGAAATGTGGCATGTCTGGAAGAAACTGTCCTATTTGAGGGATAAAAGAGGTATTTGTGGGTGAAAAGGTCCTATTTGAAGGGGGAAACCTGGTATTTCTTGGAGAAGATGTGATATATTTGGGAGAAATCAGGCATGTCTGGCAGAAACTGTCCTATTTGGGGGATAAAAGAATTTTTTGTGGGTGAAAAGGTCCTATTTGAAGGGGGAAAGCTGGTATTTCTTAGAGAAGAATTGATATGTTTGGGAGAAATATGGCATTTCTGGGAGAAACTCTCCTCTTTTGGGGATAAAAGAGGTATTTGTGGGTGAAAAGGTCCTATTTGAAGGGGGAAAGCTGGTAATTCTATGAGAAGATGTGATATATTTCGGAGAAATGTGGCATGTCAGGAAGAAACTGTCCTATTTGGGGGATAAAAGAGGTATTTGTGGGTGAAAAGGTCCTATTTGAAGGGGGAAACCTGGTATTTCTTGGAGAAGATGTGATATATTTGGGAGAAATGTGGCATTTCTGGAAGAAACTGTCCTCTTCTGGGGATAAAAGAGGTATTTGTGGGTGATAAGGTCCTATTTGAAGGGGGAACCCTGGTATTTCTTGGAGAAGATGTGATATATTTGGGAGAAATGTGGCATTTCTGGAAGAAACTGTCCTATTTTGGGGATAAAAGAGGTATTTGTGGGTGAAAAGTTCCTATTTGAAGGGGGAACAATGGTATTTCTTGGAGAAGATGTGATATATTTGGGAGAAATGTGGCATGTCTGGAAGAAACTGTCCTATTTGGGGGATAAAACAGGTATTTGTGGGAGAAAAGGTCCTATTTGAAGGGGGAAAGCTGGTATTTCTTGGAGAAGATGTGATCTATTTGGGAGAAATGTGGCCTTTCTGGAAGAAAATGTCCAATTTGGGGGGAGAAGGCTGTTAGTTTTGGGTGATAAGGTCCTATTTCAGGAGGAATCCTGGTATTTCTTGGAGAAGATGTGATATGTTTGGGAGAAATGTGGCATTTCTGGAAGAAACTGTCCTCTTTTGGGGATAAAAGAGGTATTTGTGGGTGATAAGGTCCTATTTGAAGGGGGAAAGCTGGAAATTCTTGGAGAAGATGTGATATATATGGGAGAAATGTGGCATGTCTGGAAGAAACTGTCCTATTTGAGGGATAAAGAGGTATTTGTGGGTGAAAAGGTCCTATTTGAAGGGGGAAACCTGGTATTTCTTGGAGAAGATGTGATCTATTTGGGAGAAATCAGGCATTTCTGGAAGAAACTGTCCTATTGTGGGGATAAAAGAATTTTTTGAGGGTGAAAAGTTACTATTTGAAGGGGGAAACCTGGTATTTCTTGGAGAAGATGTGATATGTTTGGGAGAAATGTGGCCTTTCTGGCAGAAACTGTCCTCTTTTGGGGATAAAAGTGGTATTTGTGGGTGATAAGGTCCTATTTGAAGGGGGAAACCTGGTATTTCTTGGAGAAGATGCGATATATTTGGGAGAAATGTGTCATGTCAGGTAGAAACTGTCCTATTTGGGGGGAGAAGGCTGGTATTTGAGGGAGAAAAGGTCCTCTTTCAGGAGGAATCCTGGTATTACATGGAGAAGATGTGATATATTTGGGAGAAATGTGGCATGTCTGGAAGAAACTGTCCTATTTGAGGGATAAAAGAGGTATTTGTGGGTGAAAAGGTCGTATTTGAAGGGGGAAACCTGGTATTTCTTGGATAAGATGTGATATATTTGGGAGAAATCAGGCATTTCTGGAAGAAACTGTCCTATTTTGGGGATAAAAGAATTTTTTGTGGGTGAAAAGGTCCTATTTGAAGGGGGAAAGCTGGTAATTCTATGAGAAGAAGTGATATGTTTGGGAGAAATGTGGCATTTCTAGGAGAAACTGTCCTTTTTTCGGGGGATAAAACAGGTATTTGTGGGTGAAAAGGTCCTATTTGAAGGGGGAAAGCTGATAATTCTATGAGAAGATGTGATATATTTGGGAGAAATGTGGCATGTCAGGAAGAAACTGTCCTATTTTGGGGATAAAAGAGGTATTTGTGGGTGAAAAGGTCCTATTTGAAGGGGGAAAAGAGGCATTTCTTGGAGAAGATGTGATATATTTGGGAGAAATGTGGCATTTCTGGAAGAAACTGTCCTCTTTTGGGGATAAAAGAGGTATTAGTGGTTGAAAAGGTCCTATTTGAAGGGGGAAACCTGGTATTTCTTGGAGAAGATGTGATCTATTTGGGAGAAATGTGGCCTTTCTGGAAGAAAATGTCCAATTTGGGGGGAGAAGGCTGGTAGTTTTTGGTGAGAAGCTCCTATTTCAGGATGAATCCTGGTATTTCTTGGAGAAGATGTGATATATTTGGGAGAAATCTGGCCTTTCTGGAAGAAAATGTCCAATTTGGGGGGAGAAGGCTGGTAGTTCTGGGTGAGAAGGTCCTATTTCAGGAGGAATCCTGGTATTTCTTGGAGAAGATGTGATATATTTGGGAGAAATGTGGCATTTCTGGAAGAAACTGTCCACTTTTGGGGATAAATAGGTATTTCATGGAGAAAAGGTCCTAATTCAAGGGGGAAACCTGGTATTTCTTGGAGGAGTTGTGATATATTTGGGAGAAATTTGGCATTTCTGGAAGAAACTGTCCTCTTTTGGGGATAAAAGAGGTATTTGTGGGAGAAAAGGTCCTATTTGAAGGGGGAACCCTGGTATTTCTTGGAGAAGATGTGCTATATTTGGGAGAAATGTGGCAGGTCTGGAAAAAACTGTCCTATTTTGGGGATAAAAGAGGTATTTGTGGGTGAGAAGGTCCTTTTTGAAGGGGGAAACGTGGTATTTCTTGGAGAAGATGTGATATATTTGGGAGAAATCTGGCATTCCTGGAAGAAACTGTCCTCTTTTGGGGATAAAAGAGGTTTTTTTGGGGAAAAGGTCCTATTTGAAGGGGGAAACGTGGTATTTCTTGGAGGAGATGTGATATATTTGGGAGAAATGTGGCATTTCTGGAAGAAACTGTCCTCTTATGGGGATAGAACAGGTATTTGTGGGTGAAAAGGTCCTATTTGAAGGGGGAAACCTGGTATTTCTTGGAGAAGATGTGATATATTTGGGAGAAATGTGGCATGTCTGGAAGAAAATGTCCTATTCGGGGGGAGAAGGGTGGTTTTTGTAGGAGAAAAGTTCCTATTTCAGGAGGAATCCTGGTATTTCTTGGAGGAGATGTGATCTATTTGGGAGAAATGTGGCATGTCTGGAAGAAAATGTCCTCTTTTGGGGATAAAACAGGTATTTGTGGGTGAAAAGGTCCAATTTGAAAGGGTGAAACCTGGTATTTCTTGGAGAAGATGTGATCTATTTGGGAGAAATGTGGCCTTTCTGGAAGAAACTGTCCTCTTTTGGGGATAAAAGAGGTATTTGTGGGTGATAAGGTCCTATTTGAAGGGGGAAAGCTGGTAATTCTTGGAGAAGATGTGATATATTTGGGAGAAATGTGGCATGTCTGGAAGAAACTGTCCTATTTGAGGGATAAAGAGGTATTTGTGGGAGAAAAGGTCCTATTTGAAGGGGGAAAGCTGGTATTTCTTGGAGAAGATGTGGTATATTTTGGAGAAATCTGGCATTCCTGGAAGAAACTGTCCTCTTTTGGGGGAGAAGCCTGCTATTAGTGGGTGAAAGGTCCTATTTGAAGGGGGAAAGCTGGTATTTCTTGGAGAAGATTTCATATGTTCGGGAGAAATGTGGCATTTCTGGATGAAACTGTCCTCTTTTGGGGATAAAATAGGTATTTGTGGGTGAAAAGGTCCTATTTGAAGGGGGAAACCTGGTATTTCTTGGAGAAGATTTCATATGTTCGGAAGAAATGTGGCATTTCTGGATGAAACTGTCCTATTTGGGGGGAGAATGGTGGTATTTGTGGGAGAAAAGGTCCTATTTGAAGGGGGAAAGCAGGTAATTCTTGGAGAAGATGTGATATATTTGGGAGAAATGTGGCATTTCTGGAAGAAACTGTCCTATTTTTGGGATAAAAGAATTTTTTGTGGGTGATAAGGTCCTATTTGAAGGGGGAATCCTGGTATTTCTTGGAGAAGATGTGAAATGTTTGGGAGAAATGTGGCCTTTCTGGCAGAAACTGTCCTATTTTGGGGATAAAATAGGTATTTGTGGGTGAAAAGGTCCTATTTGAAGGGGAAAAGCTGGTATTTCTTGGAGAAGATGTGATATATTTGGGGGAAATGTGGCATGTCAGGAAGAAACTGTCCTCTTTTGGGGATAAAAGAGGTATTTGTGGGTGAAAAGGTCCTATTTGATGGGGGAAACCTGGTATTTCTTGGAGAAGATGTGATATATTTGGGAGAAATCTGGCATTCCTGGAAGAAACTGACGAATTTTGGGGATAAAAGAGGTATTCGTGGGTGAAAAGGTCCTATTTGAAGGGGGAAAGCTGGTATTTCTTGGAGAAGATGTGATCTATTTGGGAGAAATGTGGCCTTTCTGGAAGAAAATGTCCAATTTGGGGGGAGAAGGCTGGTAGTTTTTGGTGAGAAGGTCCTATTTCAGGAGGAATCCTGGTATTTCTTGGAGAAGATGTGATATATTTGGGAGAAATCTGGCCTTTCTGCAAGAAAATGTCCAATTTGGGGGGAGAAGGCTGGTAGTTTTGGGTGAGAAGGTCCTATTTCAGGAGGAATCCTGGCATTTCTTGGAGAAGATGTGATATATTTGGGAGAAATGTGGCCTTTCCGGAAGAAACTGTCCTCTTTTGGGGATAAAAGAGGTATTAGTGGTTGAAAAGGTCCTATTTGAAGGGGGAAACCTGGTATTTCTTGGAGAAGATGATATCTATTTGGAAGAAATGTGGCCTTTCTGGAAGAAACTGTCCTCTTTTGGGGATAAAAGAGGTATTTCATCGAGAAAAGGTCCTAATTCCAGGGGGAAACCTGGTATTTCTTGGAGGAGTTGTGATATATTTGGGAGAAATGTGGCATTTCTGGAAGAAACTGTCCTGTTTTTGGGATACAAGAGGTACTTGTGGGAGAAAAGTTCCTATTTGAAGGGGGAACCCTGGTATTTCTTGGAGAAGATGTGATATATTTGGGAGAAATGTGGCATGTCTGGAAGAAAATGTCCTATTTGGGGGGAGAAGGGTGGTATTTGTGGGAGAAAAGTTCCTATTTCAGGAGGAATCCTGGTATTTCTTGGAGGAGATGTGATATATTTGGGAGAAATGTGGCATTTCTGGAAGAAACTGTCCTATTTTGGGGATAAAATAGGTATTTGTGGGTGAAAAGGTCCTATTTGAAGGGGGAAACCTGGTATTTCTTGGAGAAGATGTGATCTATTCGGGAGAAATGTGGCATTTCTGGAAGAAACTGTCCTCTTTTGGGGATAAAAGAGGTATTTGTGGGAGAAAAGGTCCTATTTGAAGGGGGAAAGCTGGTATTTCTTGGAGAAGATGTGATCTATTTGGGAGAAATGTGGCCTTTCTGGAAGAAAATGTCCAATTTGGGGGGAGAAGGCTGTTAGTTTTTGGTGAGAAGCTCCTATTTCAGGATGAATCCTGGTATTTCTTGGAGAAGATGTGATATATTTGGGAGAAATCTGGCCTTTCTGGAAGAAAATGTCCAATTTGGGGGGAGAAGGCTGGTAGTTCTGGGTGAGAAGGTCCTATTTCAGGAGGAATCCTGGTATTTCTTGGAGAAGATGTGATATATTTGGGAGAAATGTGGCATTTCTGGAAGAAACTGTCCACTTTTGGGGATAAATAGGTATTTCATGGAGAAAAGGTCCTAATTCAAGGGGGAAACCTGGTATTTCTTGGAGGAGTTGTGATATATTTGGGAGAAATTTGGCATTTCTGGAAGAAACTGTCCTCTTTTGGGGATAAAAGAGGTATTTGTGGGAGAAAAGGTCCTATTTGAAGGGGGAACCCTGGTATTTCTTGGAGAAGATGTGCTATATTTGGGAGAAATGTGGCAGGTCTGGAAAAAACTGTCCTATTTTGGGGATAAAAGAGGTATTTGTGGGTGAGAAGGTCCTTTTTGAAGGGGGAAACGTGGTATTTCTTGGAGAAGATGTGATATATTTGGGAGAAATCTGGCATTCCTGGAAGAAACTGTCCTCTTTTGGGGATAAAAGAGGTTTTTTTGGGGAAAAGGTCCTATTTGAAGGGGGAAACGTGGTATTTCTTGGAGGAGATGTGATATATTTGGGAGAAATGTGGCATTTCTGGAAGAAACTGTCCTCTTATGGGGATAGAACAGGTATTTGTGGGTGAAAAGGTCCTATTTGAAGGGGGAAACCTGGTATTTCTTGGAGAAGATGTGATATATTTGGGAGAAATGTGGCATGTCTGGAAGAAAATGTCCTATTCGGGGGGAGAAGGGTGGTTTTTGTAGGAGAAAAGTTCCTATTTCAGGAGGAATCCTGGTATTTCTTGGAGGAGATGTGATCTATTTGGGAGAAATGTGGCATGTCTGGAAGAAAATGTCCTCTTTTGGGGATAAAACAGGTATTTGTGGGTGAAAAGGTCCAATTTGAAAGGGTGAACCCTGGTATTTCTTGGAGAAGATGTGATCTATTTGGGAGAAATGTGGCCTTTCTGGAAGAAACTGTCCTCTTTTGGGGATAAAAGAGGTATTTGTGGGTGATAAGGTCCTATTTGAAGGGGGAAAGCTGGTAATTCTTGGAGAAGATGTGATATATTTGGGAGAAATGTGGCATGTCTGGAAGAAACTGTCCTATTTGAGGGATAAAGAGGTATTTGTGGGAGAAAAGGTCCTATTTGAAGGGGGAAACCTGGTATTTCTTGGAGAAGATGTGGTATATTTTGGAGAAATCTGGCATTCCTGGAAGAAACTGTCCTCTTTTGGGGGAGAAGCCTGCTATTAGTGGGTGAAAGGTCCTATTTGAAGGGGGAAAGCTGGTATTTCTTGGAGAAGATTTCATATGTTCGGGAGAAATGTGGCATTTCTGGATGAAACTGTCCTCTTTTGGGGATAAAATAGGTATTTGTGGGTGAAAAGGTCCTATTTGAAGGGGGAAACCTGGTATTTCTTGGAGAAGATTTCATATGTTCGGAAGAAATGTGGCATTTCTGGATGAAACTGTCCTATTTGGGGGGAGAATGGTGGTATTTGTGGGAGAAAAGGTCCTATTTGAAGGGGGAAAGCAGGTAATTCTTGGAGAAGATGTGATATATTTGGGAGAAATGTGGCATTTCTGGAAGAAACTGTCCTATTTTTGGGATAAAAGAATTTTTTGTGGGTGATAAGGTCCTATTTGAAGGGGGAATCCTGGTATTTCTTGGAGAAGATGTGAAATGTTTGGGAGAAATGTGGCCTTTCTGGCAGAAACTGTCCTATTT
The DNA here is from genome assembly GCA_030408155.1 of Lophura swinhoii. Taxonomy (NCBI): domain Eukaryota; kingdom Metazoa; phylum Chordata; class Aves; order Galliformes; family Phasianidae; genus Lophura; species Lophura swinhoii. Next base: position 13,708,310 of record CM059471.1, read on the forward strand.
TGGGGATAAAATAGGTATTTGTGGGTGAAAAGGTCCTATTTGAAGGGGAAAAGCTGGTATTTCTTGGAGAAGATGTGATATATTTGGGGGAAATGTGGCATGTCAGGAAGAAACTGTCCTCTTTTGGGGATAAAAGAGGTATTTGTGGGTGAAAAGGTCCTATTTGAAGGGGGAAACCTGGTATTTCTTGGAGAAGATGTGATATATTTGGGAGAAATCTGGCATTCCTGGAAGAAACTGACGAATTTTGGGGATAAAAGACGTATTCGTGGGTGAAAAGGTCCTATTTGAAGGGGGAAAGCTGGTATTTCTTGGAGAAGATGTGATCTATTTGGGAGAAATGTGGCCTTTCTGGAAGAAAATGTCCAATTTGGGGGGAGAAGGCTGGTAGTTTTTGGTGAGAAGGTCCTATTTCAGGAGGAATCCTGGTATTTCTTGGAGAAGATGTGATATATTTGGGAGAAATCTGGCCTTTCTGCAAGAAAATGTCCAATTTGGGGGGAGAAGGCTGGTAGTTTTGGGTGAGAAGGTCCTATTTCAGGAGGAATCCTGGCATTTCTTGGAGAAGATGTGATATATTTGGGAGAAATGTGGCCTTTCCGGAAGAAACTGTCCTCTTTTGGGGATAAAAGAGGTATTAGTGGTTGAAAAGGTCCTATTTGAAGGGGGAAACCTGGTATTTCTTGGAGAAGATGATATCTGTTTGGAAGAAATGTGGCCTTTCTGGAAGAAACTGTCCTCTTTTGGGGATAAAAGAGGTATTTCATCGAGAAAAGGTCCTAATTCCAGGGGGAAACCTGGTATTTCTTGGAGGAGTTGTGATATATTTGGGAGAAATGTGGCATTTCTGGAAGAAACTGTCCTGTTTTTGGGATAAAAGAGGTACTTGTGGGAGAAAAGTTCCTATTTGAAGGGGGAAAGCTGGTATTTCTTGGAGAAGATGTGATATATTTGGGAGAAATGTGGCATGTCTGGAAGAAAATGTCCTATTTGGGGGGAGAAGGGTGGTATTTGTGGGAGAAAAGTTCCTATTTCAGGAGGAATCCTGGTATTTCTTGGAGGAGATGTGATATATTTGGGAGAAATGTGGAATTTCTGGAAGAAACTGTCCTATTTTGGGGATAAAATAGGTATTTGTGGGTGAAAAGGTCCTATTTGAAGGGGGAAACCTGGTATTTCTTGGAGAAGATGTGATCTATTTGGGAGAAATGTGGCATTTCTGGAAGAAACTGTCCTCTTTTGGGGATAAAAGAGGTATTTGTGGGAGAAAAGGTCGTATTTGAAGGGGGAAAACTGGTATTTCTTGGAGAAGATGTGATCTATTTGGGAGAAATGTGGCATTTCTGGAAGAAACTGTCCTCTTTTGGGGATAAAAGAGGTATTTGTGGGTGAAAAGGTCCTATTTGAAGGGGGAAACCTGGTATTTCTTGGAGAAGATGTGATATATTTGGGAGAAATGTGGCATTTCTGGAAGAAACTGTCCTCTTTTGGGGATAAAAGAGGTATTTGTGGGTGAAAAGGTCCTATTTGAAGGGGGAAACCTGGTATTTCTTGGAGAAGATGTGATATGTTTGGGAGAAATATGGCATTTCTGGAACAAACTGTCCTCTTTTGGGGATAAAAGAGGTATTTGTGGGTGAAAAGTTCTTATTACAAGGGGGAAAGCTGGTATTTCTTGGAGAAGATGTGATATATTTGTGAGAAGTGTGGCATTTCTGGAAGAAAATGTCCTATTTGAGGGATAATACAGGTATTTGTGGGAGAAAAGTTCCTATTTGAAGGGGGAAACCTGGTATTTCTTGGAGAAGATGTGATATATTTGGGAGAAATGTGGCATGTCTGGAAAAAACTGTCCTCTTTTGGGGATAAAAGAGGAATTTGTGGGTGAAAAGGTCCTATTTGAAGGGGGAAAGCTGGTATTTCTTGGTGAAGATGTGGTATATTTGGGAGAAATATGGCATGTATGGCAGAAAATGTACTATTTTGGGGATAAAAGAGGTATTTGTGGGTGAAACGGTCCTATTTGAAGCGGGAAAGCTGGTATTTCTTGGAGAAGAAGTGATACATTTGGGAGAAATGTGGCCTTTCTGGAAGAAACTGTTCTATTTTGGGGATAAAAGAGGTAAATCTACCAGCTTTCCCCCTTCAAATAGGACCTTTTCACCCACAAATACCTCTTTTATCACTCTAATAGGACAGTTTCTTCCAGAAAGGCCACATTTCTCCCAAATATATCACATCTTCTCCAAGAAATACCAGGGTTCCCCCTTCAAATAGGAACTTTTCTTCCAAAAATACCTCTTTTATCCCCAAAATAGGACAGTTTCTTCCAGAAATGCCACATTTCTCCCAAACATATCACATCTTCTCCAAGAAATACCAGGTTTCCCCCTTCAAATAGGATCTTCTCACCCACAAATACCTCTTTTATCCCCAAAAGAGGACAGTTTCTTCCAGACTTGCCACATTTCTCCCAAATATATCACATCTTCTCCAAGAAATACCTGCTTTCCCCCTTCAAATAGGACTTTTTCACCCACAAATACCTCTTTTATCCCCAAAATAGGACAGTTTCTTCCAGAAATGCCGCATTTCTCCAACATATATCACATATCCAGCAAGAACATCCAGCTTTACCCCTTGACATAGGACCTTTTCTCTCACAAATACCTCTTTTATCCCCAAAAGAGGACAGTTTCTTCCAGACATGCCACATTTCTCCCAAATATATCACATCTTCTCCAAGAAATACCACGTTTCCCCCTTCAAATAGGACCATTTCTCCCACAAATACCTCTTTTATCCCCAAAATAGGACAGTTTCTTGCAGAAATGCCACATTTATCCCAAATATATCACATCTTCTCCAAGAAATACCAGGTTTCCCCCTTCAAATAGGACCTTTTCACCCACAAATACCTCTTTTATCCCCAAAATAGGACAGTTTCTTCCTGACATGCCACATTTTCCCCAAATATATCACATCTTCTCCAAGAAATACCAGGTTTTCCCCTGGAAATAGGACCTTTTCACCCACAAATACCTATTTTATCCCCAAAAGAGGACAGTTTCTTCCAGACATGCCACATTTCTCCCAAATATATCACATCTCCTCCAAGAAATACCAGCTTTCCCCCTTCAAATAGGACCTTTTCACCCACAAATACCTATTTTATCCCCAAAAGAGGACACTTTCTTCCAGAAATGCCACATTTCTCCCAAATATATCACGTCTTCTCCAAGAAATACAAGGTTTCCCCCTTCAAATAGGACCTTTTCACCCACAAATACCTGTTTTATCCCCAAAAGAGGACAGTTTCTACCAGACATGCCACATTTCTCCCAAATATATCACATCTTCTCATAGAATTACCAGCTTTCCCCCTTCAAATAGGACCTTTTCACCCACAAATACCTCTTTTATCCCCAAAAGAGGACAGTTTCTCCCAGAAATGCCATATTTCTCCCAAACATAACACATCTTCTCCAAGAAATACCAGGTTTCCCCCTTCAAATAGGACCTTTTCACCCACAAATACCTCTTTTATCCCCAAAATAGAACAGTTTCTTCCAGAAATGCCACATTTCTCCCAAACATATCACATCTTCTCCAAGAATTACCAGGGTTCCCCCGTCAAATAGGACCTTTTCTCCCACAAATACCTCTTTTATCCCTCAAATTGTACATTTTCTTCCAGAAATACCACATTTCTCCCAAATATATCACAACTCCTCCAAGAAATACCAGGTTTCCCCCTTGAATTAGGACCTTTTCTCCATGAAATACCTCTTTTATCCCCAAAAGAGGACATTTTCTTCCAGAAATGCCACATTTCTCCCAAATATATCACATCTTCTCCAAGAAATACCAGGTTTCCCCCATCAAATAGGACCTTTTCAATGCCTAATACCTCTTTTATCCCCAAAAGAGGACAGTTTCTTCCAGAAATGCCACATTTCTCCCAAACATATCACATCTTCTCCAAGAAATGCCAGGATTCCTCCTGAAATATGACCTTCTCACCCAAAACTACCAGCCTTCTCCCCCCAAATTGGACATTTTCTTCCAGAAAGGCCACATTTCTCCCAAATAGATCACATCTTCTCCAAGAAATACCAGCTTTCCCCCTTGAAATAGGACCTTTTCTCCCACAAATACCTGTTTTATCCCCCAAATAGGACAGTTTCTGCCAGACATGCCACATTTCTCCCAAATAGATCACATCTTCTCCAAGAAATGCCAGGTTTCCCCCTTCAAATAGGACCTTTTCACCCACAAATACCTCTTTTATCCCCAAAATAGGACAGTTTCTTCCAGACATGCCACATTTCTCCCAAATATATCACATCTTCTCCAAGAAATACCAGGTTTCCCCCTTCAAATAGGACCTTCTCACCCACAAATATATCTTTTATCCCCAAAATAGGACAGTTTCTGCCAGAAAGGCCACATTTCTCCCAAATATATCACATCTTCTCCAAGAAATACCAGCTTTCCCCCTTCAAATAGGATCTTTTCACCCACAAAAAATTCTTTTATCCCCAAAATAGGACAGTTTCTTCCAGAAATGCCTGATTTCTCCCAAATAGATCACATCTTCTCCAAGAATTACCTGCTTTCCCTTTTCAAATAGGACCTTTTCTCCCACAAATACCAGCCTTCTCCCCCCAAATAGGACAGTTTCATCCAGAAATGCCACATTTCTCCCAAACATATCACATCTTCTCCAAGAAATACCAGGTTTCCCCCTTCAAATAGGACCTTTTCACCCACAAATACCTTTTTTATCCCCAAAATAGGACAGTTTCTTCCAGACATGCCACATTTCTCCCAAATATATCACATCTTCTCCAAGAAATACCAGCTTTCCCCCTTCTAATAGGACCTTTCACCCACTAATAGCAGGCTTCTCCCCCAAATAGGACACTTTCTTCCAGAAATGCCTGATTTCTCCCAAATATATCATATCTCCTTCAAGAAATACCAGCTTTCCCCCTTCAAATACGACCTTTTCTCCCACAAATACCTCTTTTATCCCCAGAAGAGAACAGTTTCTTCCAGAAAGGCCACATTTCTCCCAAATATATCACATCTTCTCCAAGAAATACCAGCTTTCCCCCTTCAAATAGGAACTTTTCAACCACAAATACCTGTTTTATCCCCAAAATACGACAGTTTCTTCCAGAAATGCCATAATTCTCCCAAACATATCACATCTTCTCCAAGAAATACCAGGTTTCCCCCTTCAAATAGGACCTTTTCACCCACAAATACCTCTTTTATCCCCAAAAGAGGACAGTTTCTTCCAGAAATGGCACATTTCTCCCAAACATATCACATCTCCTCCAAGAAATACCAGGATTCCTCCTGAAATAGGAACTTTTCTCCCACAAATACCACCCTTCTCCCCCCAAATAGGACATTTTCTTCCAGAAAGGCCAGATTTCTCCCAAATAGATCACATCTTCTCCAAGAAATACCAGGTTTTCCCCTGGAAATAGGACCATATCACCCACAAATACCTGTTCTATCCCCAAAAGAGGACAGTTTTTTCCAGAAATGCCACATTTCTCCCAAATAGATCACATCTTCTCCAAGAAATACCAGGGTTCCCCCTTCAAATAGGACCTTTTCCCCAAAAAAACCTCTTTTATCCCCAAAAGAGGACAGTTTCTTCCTGACATGCCACATTTCTCCCAAACAGATCACATCTTCTCCAAGAAATACCACGTTTCCCCCTTCATATAGGACCTTTTCACCCACAAATACCTGTTTTATCCCCAAAATAGGACAGTTTTTTCCAGACATGCCACATTTCTCCCTAATATAGCACATCTTCTCCAAGAAATACATGGGTTCCCTCTTCAAATAGGACCTTTTCACCCACAAATACCTCTTTTATCGCCAAAAGAGGACAGTTTCTTCCAGAAATGCCACATTTCTCCCAAATATATCTCAACTCCTCCAAGAAATACCAGGTTTCCCCCTTGAATTAGGACCTTTTCTCCATGAAATACCTCTTTTATCCCCAAATGTGGACAGTTTCTTCAAGAAAGGCCACATTTCTCCCAAATATATATCATCTTCTCCAAGAAATACCAGGTTTCCCCCTTCAAATAGGACCTTTTCAACCACTAATACCTCTTTTATCCCCAAAATAGGACAGTTTCTTCCAGAAATGCCACATTTCTCCCAAATATATCACATCTTCTAAAAGAAATGCCAGGATTCCTCCTGAAAGAGGACCTTCTCACCCAAAACTACCAGCCTTCTCCCCCCAAATTGGACATTTTCTTCCAGAAAGGCCAGATTTCTCCCAAATATATCACATCTTCTCCAAGAAATACCAGGATTCATCCTGAAATAGGAGCTTCTCACCAAAAACTACCAGCCTTCTCCCCCCAAATTTGTCATTTTCTTACAGAAAGGCCACATTTCTCCCAAATAGATCACATCTTCTCCAAGAAATGCCAGGTTTCCCCCTTCAAATAGGACCTTTTCACCCACAAATACCTCTTTTATCCCCAAAAGAGGACAGTTTCTTCCTGACATGCCACATTTCTCCCAAATATATCACATCTTCTCATAGAATTACCAGGTTTCCCCCTTCAAATAGGACCTTTTCTCCCACAAATACCTCTTTTATCCCCATAAGAGGACAGTTTCTTCCAGAAATGCCACATTTCTCCCAAATATATCACATCTTCTCCAAGAAATGCCAGGATTCCTCCTGAAATAGGACCTTTTCACCCAAAACTACCAGCCTTCTCCCCCCAAATTGGACATTTTCTTCCAGAAAGGCCACATTTCTCCCAAATAGACCACATCTTCTCCAAGAAATACCAGCTTTCCCCCTTCAAATAGGAACTTTTCTCCCACAAATTCCTGTTTTATCCCCCAAATAGGACAGTTTCTTCCAGACATGCCACATTTCTCCCAAATATATCACCTCTTCTCCAAAAAATACCAGCTTTCCCCCTTCAAATAGGACCTTTTCACCCACAAATACCTCTTTTATCCCCAAAAGAGGACAGTTTCTTCCAGAAAGGCCACATTTCTCCCAAATATATCACATCTTCTCCAAGAAATACCAGCTTTCCCCCTTCAAATAGGACCTTTTCACCCACAAATACCTCTTTTATCCCCAAAATAGGACAGTTTCTTCCAGAAATGCCACATTTCTCCTAAATATATCACATCTTCTCCAAGAAGTAACAGGTTTCCCCCTTCAAATACTACGTTTTCACCCACAAATACCTCTTTTATCCCCAAAAGAGGACAGTTTCTTCCAGAAATGCCACATTTCTCCCAAACATATCACATCTTCTCCAAGAAATACCAGCTTTCCCCCTTCAAATAGGAACTTTTCACCCACAAGTACCTGTTTTATCCCCAAAAGAGGACAGTTTCTTCCAGACATGCCACATTTCTCCCAAATATATCACATCTTCTCCAAGAAATACCAGCTTTCCCCCTTCAAATAGGACCTTTCACCCACTAATAGCAGGCTTCTCCCCAAAATAGGACAGTTTCTTCCAGAAATGCCTGATTTCTCCCAAATAGATCACATCTTCTCCAAGAAATACCACGTTTCCCCCTTCAAATAGGACCTTTTCACCCACAAATACCTCTTTTATCCCCAAAATTCGACAGTTTCTTGCAGAAATGCCACATTTCTCCCAAATATATCACATCTTCTCCAAGAAATACCAGCTTTTCTCCTGGAAATAGGACCTTATCACCCACAAATACCACTTTTATCCCCAAAATAGGACAGTTTCTTCCAGAAATGCCACATTTCTCCCAAACATATCACATCTTCTCCAAGAAATACCAGGTTTCCCCCTTCAAATAGGACCTTTTCACCCACAAAAAATTCTTTTATCCCCAAAATAGGACAGTTTCTGCCAGAAATGCCTGATTTCTCCCAAATAGATCACATCTTCTCCAAGAAATACCAGGTTTCCCCCTTCAAATAGGACCTTTTCACCCACAAATACCTCTTTTATCCCCAAAAGAGGACAGTTTCTTCCAGACATGCCACATTTCTCCCAAATAGATCACATCTTCTCCAAGAAATACCAGCTTTCCCCCTTCAAATAGGACCTTTTCACCCACAAATATCTCTTTTATCCCCAAAAGAGGACAGTTTCTTCCAGAAATGCCATATTTCTCCCAAACATATCGCATCTTCTCCAAGATATACCAGCTTTCCCCCTTCAAATAGGACCTTTTCACCCACAAATACCTCTTTTATCCCCAAAAGAGGACAGTTTCTTCCAGAAATGCCACATTTCTCCCAAATATATCACATCTCCTACAAGAAATAACAGGATTCCTCCTGAAATAGGAACTTTTCTCCCACAAATACCACCCTTCTCCCCCCAAATAGGACATTTTCTTCCAGACATGCCACATTTCTCCCAAATAGATCACATCTTCTCCAAGAAATAACAGGTTTTCCCCTGGAAATAGGACCTTTTCACCCACAAATACCTGTTTGATCCCCAAAATAGGACAGTTTCTTCCAGAAATGCCACATTTCTCCCAAATAGATCACATCTTCTCCAAGAAATACCACATTTCCCCCTTCAAATAGGACCTTTTCAACAAAAAAACCTCTTTTATCCCCAAAAGAGGACAGTTTCTTCCAAGAATGCCTGATTTCTCCCAAATATATCACATCTTCTCCAAGAAATACCACGTTTCCCCCTTCAAATAGGACCTTCTCACCCACAAATACCTCTTTTATCCCCAGAAGAGGACAGTTTCTTCCAGAAATGCCACATTTCTCCCAAATATATCACATCTTCTCCAAGAAATACCTGCTTTCCCCCTTCAAATAGGACCTTTTCACCCACAAATACCGCTTTTATCCCCAAAAGAGGACAGTTTCTTCCAGAAATGCCACATTTCTCCCAAATAGATGACATCTTCTCCAAGAAATACCAGCTTTCCCCCTTCAAATAGGACCTTTTCACCCACAAATACCTGTTTTATCCCCAAAAGAGGACAGTTTCTTCCAGGAATGCCACATTTCTCCCAAACATATCACATCTCCTCCAAGAAATACCAGGATTCCTCCTGAAATAGGAGCTTTTCTCCCACAAATACGACCCTTCTCCCCCCAAATAGGACATTTTCTTCCAGACATGCCACATTTCTCCCAAATATATCACATCTTCTCCAAGAAATACCAGGTTTTCCCCTGGAAATGGGACCTTTTCACCCACCAATTCCTGTTCTATCCCCAAAATAGGACAGTTTCTTCCAGAAATGCCACATTTCTCCCAAATATATCACATCTTCTCCAAGAAATACCACGTTTCCCCCTTCAAATAGGACCTTTTCACCCACAAATACCTCTTTTATCCCCAGAAGAGGACAGTTTCTTCCAGGAATGCCAGATTTCTCCCAAATATATCACATCTTCTCCAAGAAATACCAGCTTTCCCCCTTCAAATAGGACCTTTTCTCCCACAAATACCTCTTTTATCCCCTAAATTGGACAGTTTCTTTCAGACATGCCACATTTCTCCCAAATATATCACATCTTCTCCAAGAAATAACAGGTTTCCCCCCTTCAAAAAGGACCTTTTCTCCCACAAATACCTCTTTTATACCCAAAAGAGGACAGTTTCTTCCAGAAATGCCATATTTCTCCCAAATATATCACAACTCCTCCAAGAAATACCAGGTTTCCCCCTTCAATTAGGACCTTTTCTCCATGAAATACCTGTTTCATCCCCAAAAGAGGACATTTTCTTGCAGAAATGCCACATTTCTCCCAAATATATCACATCTTCTCCAAGAAATACCAGCTTTCCCCCTTCAAATAAGACCTTTTCACCAACTAATAGCAGGCTTCTCCCCCAAATAGGAAAGTTTCTTCCAGAAATGCCACATTTCTGCCAAATAGATCACATCTTCTCCATGAAATACCAGCTTTCCCCCTTCAGATAGGACCTTTTCTCCCACAAATACCTGTTTTATCCCCCAAATAGGACAGTTTCTGCCAGACATGCCATATTTCTCCCAAATATATCACCTCTTCTCCAAGAAATACCAGGTTGCCCCCTTCAAATAGGATCTTTTCACCCACAAATACCTGTTTGATCCCCACAATAGGACAGTTTCTTCCAGAAAGGCCAGATTTCTCCCAAATAGATCACATCTTCTCCAAGAAATAACAGGTTTCCCCCTTCAAATAGGACCTTTTCATCCACAAGTACCTGTTTTATCCCCAATAGAGGACAGTTTCTTCCAGAACTGCCAGATTTCTCCCAAATATATCACATCTTCTCCAAGAAATACCAGGTTTCCCCCTTCAAATAGGACCTTTTCACCCACAAATACCTCTTTTATCCCCAAAAGAGGACAGTTTCTTCCAGACATGCCACATTTCTCCCAAATAGATCACATCTTCTCCAAGAAATACCAGGTTTCCCCCTTCAAATAGGACCTTATCACCCACAAATAACTCTTTTATCCCCAAAAGAGGAAAGTTTCTTCCAGACATGCCACATTTCTCCCAAATATATCACATCTTCTCCAAGAAATACCAGCTTTCCCCCTTCAAATAGGACCTTTTCACCCACAAATACCTCTTTTATCCCCAAAAGAGGACAGTTTCTTCCAGAAATGCCATATTTCTCCCTAACATATCACATCTTCTCCAAGAAATACCAGGTTTCCCCCTTCAAATAGGACCTTTTCACCCACAAATACCTGTTTTATCCCCAAAAGAGGACAGTTTCTTCCAGAAATGGCACATTTCTCCCAAACATATCACATCTCCTACAAGAAATACCAGGATTCCTCCTGAAATAGGAACTTTTCTCCCACAAATACCACCCTTCTCCCCCCAAATAGGACAGTTTCTTCCAGACATGCCACATTTCTCCCAAATATATCACATCTTCTCCAAGAAATACCAGGTTTTCCCCTGGAAATAGGACCTTTTCACCCACAAATACCTGTTTGATCCCCAAAATAGGACAGTTTCTTCCAGAAATGCCACATTTCTCCCAAATATATCACATCTTCTCCAAGAAATACCACGTTTTCCCCTTCAAATAGGACCTTTTCCCAAAAAAACCTCTTTTATCCCCAAAAGAGGACAGTTTCTTCCATAAATGCCAGATTTCTCCCAAATATATCACATCTTCTCCAAGAAATACCACGTTTCCCCCTTCAAATAGGACCTTCTCACCCACAAATACCTCTTTTATCCCCAAAAGAGGACAGTTTTTTCCAGACATGCCACATTTCTCCCAAATATATCACATCTTCTCCAAGAAATACCAGCTTTCCCCCTTCAAATAGGACCTTTTCACCCACAAATACCTCTTTTATCCCCAAAAGAGGACAGTTTCTTCCAGAAATGCCACATTTCTCCCAAATATATCACATCTTCTCCAAGAAATACCAGCTTTCCCCCTTCAAATAGGACCTTTTCACCCACAAATACCTCTTTTATCCCCAAAAGAGGACAGTTTCTTCCAGGAATGACACATTTCTCCCAAACATATCACATCTCCTCCAAGAAATACCAGGATTCCTCCTGAAATAGGAACTTTATTCCTACAAATACCAACCTTCTCCCCCCAAATAGGACATTTTCTTCCAGACATGCCACATTTCTCCCAAATATATCACATCTTCTCCAAGAAATACCAGGTTTTCCCCAGGAAATAGGACCTCTTCACCCACAAATACCTGTTCTATCCCCATAAGAGGACAGTTTCTTCCAGAAATGCCACATTTCTCCCAAATAGATCACATCTTCTCCAAGAAATACCAGGGTTCCCCCTTCAAATAGGACCTTTTCTCCATGAAATACCTCTTTTATCCCCAAAAGAGGACAGTTTCTTCCAGGAATGCCACATTTCTCCCAAATATATCACATCTTCTCCAAGAAATACCAGCTTTACTCCTTCAAATAGGACCTTTTTACCAACAAATACCTCTTTTATCCCTAAAATAGGACAGTTTTTTCCAGAAAGGCCACATTTCTCCCAAATATATCACATCTTCTCCAAGAAATACCAGGGTTCCCCCTTCAAATAGGACCTTTTCTCCCACAAATACCTCTTTTATCCCCAAAAGAGGACAGTTTCTTCCAGAAATGCCATATTTCTCCCAAATATATCACAACTCCTCCAAGAAATACCAGGTTTCCCCCTTCAATTAGGACCTTTTCTGTGTGAAATACCTGTTTTATCCCCAGAAGAGGACATTTTCTTCCAGAAATGCCACATTTCTCCCAAGCATAGAACATCTTCTCCAAGAAATACCAGGTTTCCCCCTTCAAATAGGACCTTTTCAACCACTAATACCTCTTCTAACCCCAAAAGAGGACAGTTTCTTCCAGAAATGCCACATTTCTCCCAAATATATCACATCTTCTCCAAGAAATACCAGGTTTTCCCCTTCAAATAGGACCTCTTTTGGGGATAAAACAGGTATTTGTGGTTGAAAAGGACCTATTTGAAGGGGGAAACCTGTTATTTCTTGGAGAAGATGTGGTATATTTGGGAGAAATGTGGCATGTCTGGAATAAACTGTCCTATTTTGGGGATACAAGAAGTATTTGTGGGTGAAAAGGTCCTATTTCAAGGTGGATACCTGGTATTTCTTGGAGAAGATGTGATATATTTGGGAGAAATGTGGCATGTCTGGAAGAAACTGTCCTATTTTGGCGATAAAACAGGTATTTGTGGGTGAAAAGTTCCTATTTGAAGGGGGAAACGTGGTATTTCTTTTAGAAGATGTGATCTATTTGGGAGAAATGTGGCATGTCTGGAAGAAACTGTCCTATTTGGGGGGAGAAGGCTGGTAGTTTTCGGTGAGAAGGTCATATTTCAGGAGGAATCCTGGCATTTCTTGGAGAAGATGTGATATATTTGGGTGATATGTGGCATTTCTGGAAGAAACTGTCCTATTTTGGGGGAGAAGGCTGGTAGTTTTGGGTGAGAACGCCCTATTTCAGGAGGAATCCTGGTATTTCTTGGAGAAGATGTGATATATTTGGGAGAAATGTGGCCGTTCCGGAACAAACTGTCCTCTTTTGGGGATAAAAGAGGTATTAGTGGTTGAAAAGGTCCTATTTGATGGGGGAAACCTGGTATTTCTTGGAGAAGATGTGATATATTTGGGAGAAATGTGGCATTTCTGGAAGAAAATGTCCTCTTTTGGAGATAAAAGAGGTATTTCATGGAGAAAAGGTCCTATTTGAAGGGGGAAACGTGGTATTTCTTGGAGAAGATGTGATATATTTGGGAGAAATCTGGCATGTCTGGAAGAAACTGTCTTATTTGGGGATAAAAGAGGTATTTGTGGTTGAAAAGGTCCTATTTGAAGGGGGAAACGTGGTATTTCTTGGAGAAGATGTGATAGATTTGGGAGAAATGTAGCATTTCTGGAAGAAAGTGTCCTGTTTTGGGGATAAAACAGGTATTTGTGGGAGAAAAGGTCCTATTTGAAGGGGGAAACCTGGTATTTCTTGGTGAAGATGTGATATATTTCGGAGAAATGAGGCATTTCTGGAAGAAAATGTCCAATTTGGGGGGAGAAGGCTTGTAGTTGTGGGAGAGAAGGACCTATTTCAGTAGGAATCCTGGTATTTTGTGGAGAAGATGTGATATATTTGGGAGAAATGTGGCATTTCTGGAAGAAACTGTCCTCTTTTGGGGATAAAAGAGGTATTTGTGGGTGAAAAGGTCCTATTTGAAGGGGGAAAGCTGGTATTTCTTGGAGAAGATGTGATATATTTGGGAGAAATGTGGCATGTCTGGAAGAAAATGTCCTCTTTTGGGGATAAAACAGGTATTTGTGGGAGAAAAGGTCCTATTTGAAGGGCGAAACCTGGTATTTCTTGGAGAAGATGTGATCTCTTTGGGAGAAATCTGGCATTTCTGGAAGAAACTGTCCTCTTTTGGGGATAAAAGAGGTATTTGTGGGTGAAAAGGTCCTATTTGAAGGGGGAAAGCTGGTATTTCTTGGAGAAGATGTGATATATTTGGGAGAAATGTGGCATTTCTGGAAGAAACTGTCGTATTGTGGGGATCAAACAGGTATTTGTGGGTGAAAAGGTCCTATTTGAAGGGGGAAAGCTGGTATTTCTTGGAGAAGAGGTGATATATTTGGGTGAAATGTGGCATGTCTGGAAGAAAATGTCCTATTTGGGCGATAAAACAGGTATTTGTGGGTGAAAAGGTCCTATTTGAAGGGGGAAAGCTGGTATTTCATGGAGAAGATGTGATCTATTTGGGAGAAATGTGGCCTTTCTGGAAGAAAATGTCCAATTTGGGGGGAGAAGACTGGTAGTATTCGGTGAGAAGGTCCTATTTCAGGAGGAATCCTGGTATTTCTTGGAGAAGATGTGATCTATTTGGGAGAAATGTGGCATTTCTGGAAGAAACTGTCCTCTTTTGGGGATAAAACAGGTATTTCATGGAGAAAAGTTCCTAATTGAAGGGGGAAACCTGGTATTTCTCGGAGGAGTTGTGATATATTTGGGAGAAATATGGAATTTCTGGAAGAAACTGTCCTCTTTTGGGGATAAAAGATGTATTTGTGGGAGAAAAGGTCCTATTTGAAGGGGGAACCCTGGTATTTCTTGGAGAAGATGTGATATATTTGGGAGAAATGTGGCATGTCTGGAAAAAACTGTCCTATTTTGGGGATCAAAGAGGTATTTGTGGGTGAAAAGGTCCTATTTGAAGGGGGAAAGCTGGTATTTCTTGGAGAAGATGTGATATATTTGGGAGAAATCTGGCATTCCTGGAAGAAACTGTCCTCTTTTGGGGATAAAAGAGGTATTTGTGGGTGAGAAGGTCCTATTTGAAGGGGGAAACGTGGTATTTCTTGGAGAAGATGTGATATATTTGGGAGAAATGTGGCATGTCTGGAAGAAAATGTCCTATTTGGGGGGAGAAGGCTGGTATTTGTGGGAGAAAAGTTCCTATTTCAGGAGGAATCCTGGTATTTCTTGGAGGAGATGTGATATGTTTGGGAGAAATGTGGCATTCCTGGAAGAAACTGTCCTCTTTTGGGGATAAAATAGGTATTTGTGGGTGAAAAGGTCCTATTTGAAGGGGGAAACCTGGTATTTCTTGGAGAAGATGTGATATATTTGGGAGAAATGTGGCATTTCTGGAAGAAACTGTCCTCTTTTGGGGATAAAAGAGGTATTTGTGGCTGAAAAGGTCCTATTTGAAGGGGGAAAGCTGGTATTTCTTGGAGAAGATGTGATATATTGGGGAGAAATGTGGCATTTCTGGAAGAAACTGTCCTCTTCTGGGGATAAAAGAGGTATTTGTGGGTGAAAAGGTCCTATTTGAAGGGGGAACCCTGGTATTTCTTGGAGTAGATGTGATATATTTGGGAGAAATGTGGCATGTCTGAAAAAAACTGTCTCATTTTGTAGATAAAAGAGGTATTTGTGGGTGAGAAGGTCCTATTTGAAGGGGGAAACCTGGTATTTCTTGGAGAAGATGTGATATATTTGGGAGAAATGTGGCATTCCTGGAAGAAACTGTCCTCTTTTGGGGATAAAAGAGATTTGTGGGTGAAAAGGTCCTATTTGAAGGGGGAAAGCAGGTATTTCTTGGAGAAGATGTGATATGTTTGGGAGAAATGTGGCATTTCTGGAAGAAACTGTCCTCTTTTGGGGATAAAAGAGGTTTTTTTGGGGAAAAGGTCCTATTTGAATGGGGAAACGTGGTATTTCTTGGAGAAGATGTGATCTATTTGGGAGAAATGTGGCATTTCTGGAAGAAACTGTCCTATTTTGGGGATAGAACAGGTATTTGTGGGTGAAAAGGTCCTATTTGAAGGGGGAACCCTGGTATTTCTTGGAGAAGATGTGATATATTTGGGAGAAATGTGGCATGTCTGGAAGAAACTGTCCTATTTGGGGGGAGAAGGGTGGTATTTGTGGGAGAAAAGTTCCTATTTCAGGAGGAATCCTGGTATTTCTTGGAGGAGATGTGATATGTTTGGGAGAAATGTGGCCTTTCTGGAAGAAACTGTCCTCTTTTGGGGATAAAAGAGGTATTTGTGGGTGAAAAGGTCCTATTTGAAGGGGGAAACCTGGTATTTCTTGGAGAAGATGTGATATGTTTGGGAGAAATATGGCATTTCTGGAACAAACTGTCCTCTTTTGGGGATAAAACAGGTATTTGTGGGTGAAAAGGTCCTATTTGAAGGGCGAAAGCTCGTATTTCTTGAAGGAGATGTGATATATTTGGGAGAAATGTGGCCTTTCTGGCAGAAACTTTCCTATTTTGGGGATAAAAGAGGTATTTGTGGGTGAAAAGTTCCTATTTGAAGGGGGAAACCTGGTATTTCTTGGAGAAGATGTGATCTATTTGGGAGAAATCAGGCATTTCTGGAAGAAACTGTCCTCTTATGGGGATATAAGGATTTTTTCTGGGTGAAAAGGTCCTATTTGAAGGGGGAAACCTGGTATTTCTTGGAGAAGATGTGATATGTTTGGGAGAAATGTGGCCTTTCTGGCAGAAACTGTCCTCTTTTGGGGATAAAAGAGGTATTTGTGGGTGATAAGGACCTATTTGAAGGGGGAACCGTGGTATTTCTTGGAGAAGATGTGGTATATTTTGGAGAAATGTGGCATGTCAGGAAGAAACTGTCCTATTTGGGGGGAGAAGGCTGGTATTTGAGGGAGAAAATGTCCTCTTTCAGGAGGAATCCTGGTATTTCTTGGAGAAGATGTGATATATTTGGGAGAAATGTGGCATGTCTGGAAGAAACTGTCCTATTTGAGGGATAAAAGAGGTATTTGTGGGTGAAAAGGTCGTATTTGAAGGGGGAAACCTGGTATTTCTTGGAGAAGATGTGATATATTTGGGAGAAATCACGCCTTTCTGGAAGAAACTGTCGTATTTTGGGGATAAAAGAGGTATTTGTGGGTGAAAAGGTCCTATTTGAAGGGGGAAAGCTGGTAATTCTATGAGAAGATGTGATATATTTGGGAGAAATGTGGCATGTCAGGAAGAAACTGTCCTATTTTGGGGATAAAAGAGGTATTTGTGGGTGAAAAGGTCCTATTTGAAGGGGGAATCGAGGCATTTCTTGGAGAAGATGTGATATATTTGGGAGAAATGTGGCATTTCTGGAAGAAACTGTCCTATTTTGGGGATAAAAGAGGTATTTGTGGGTGAAAAGGTCCTATTTGAAGGGGGAAAGCTAGTATTTCTTGGAGAAGATGAGATATATTTGGGAGAAATGTGGCATTTCTTGAAGAAACTGTCCACTTTTGGGGATAAAACAGGTACTTGTGGGTGAAAAGGTCGTATTTGAAGGGGGAAACCTGGTATTTCTTGGTGAAGATGTGGTATATTTGGGAGAAATGTGGCCTTTCTGGAAGAAACTGTCCTCTTTTGGGGATAAAAGAGGTATTTGTGGGTGAAAACGTTGTATTTGAAGGGGGAAACCTGTTATTTCTTGGAGAAGATGTGATATATTAGGGAGAAATCTGGCATTTCTGGAAGAAACTGTCCTATTTTGGGGATAATAGAGGTATTTGTGGGTGAAAAGGTCGTATTTGAAGGGGTAAACGTGGTATTTCTTGGAGAAGATTTGATATATTTGGGAGAAATGTGGCATTTCTGGAAGAAACTGTCCTCTTCTGGGGATAAAAGAGGTATTTGTGGGTGATAAGGTCCTATTTGAAGGGGGAACCCTGGTATTTCTTGGAGAAGATGTGATATATTTGGGAGAAATGTGGCCTTTCTGGAAGAAACTGTCCTATTTTGGGGATAAAACAGGTATTTGTGGGTGAAAAGTCCTATTTGAAGGGGGAAACCTCGTATTTCTTGGAGAAGAGGTGATATATTTTGGAGAAATGTGGCATGTCTGGCAGAAACTGTCCTATTTGGGGGATAAAACAGGTATTTGTGGGAGAAAAGGTCCTATTTGAAGGGGGAAAGCTGGTATTTCTTGGAGAAGATGTGATATATTTGGGAGAAATGTGGCATTTCTGGAAGAAACTGTCCTCTTTTGGGGATAAAAGAGGTATTTGTGGGTGAAAAGGTCCTATTTGAAGGGGGAAACCTGGTATTTCTTGGAGAAGATGATATAAATTTGGGAGAAATGTGGCCTTTCTGGAAGAAACTGTCAACTTTTGGGGATAAAAGAGGTATTTCATGGAGAAAAGGTACTAATTCAAGGGGGAAACCTGGTATTTCTTGGAGGAGTTGTGATATATTTGGGAGAAATGTGGCATTTCTGGAAGAAACTGTCCTCTTTTGGGGATAAAAGAGGTATTTGTGGGAGAAAAGGTCCTATTTGAAGGGGGAACCCTGGTATTTCTTGGAGAAGATGTGCTATATTTGGCAGAAATTTGGCATGTCTGGAAAAAACTGTCCTCTTTTGGGGATAAAAGAGGTTTTTTTGGGGAAAAGGTCCTATTTGAAGGGGGAAACGTGGTATTTCTTGAAGAAGATGTGATCTATTTGGGAGAAATGTGGCATTTCTGGAAGAAACTGTCCTATTGTGGGGATAAAAGAGGTATTTGTGGGTGAAAAGGTCCTATTTCCAGGGGAAAACCTGGTATTTCTTGGAGAAGATGTGATATATTTGGGAGAAATATGGCATGTCTGGAAGAAAATGTCTTATTTGGGGGGAGAAGGGTGGTATTTGTGGGAGAAAAGTTCCTATTTCAGGAGGAATCCTGGTATTTCTTGGAGGAGATGTGATATGTTTGGGAGAAATGTGGCATTTCTGGAAGAAACTGTCCTCTTTTGGGGATAAAACAGGTATTTGTGGGTGAAAAGGTCCAATTTGAAAGGGGGAAACCTGGTATTTCTTGGAGAAGATGTGATATGTTTGGGAGAAATGTGGCATTTCTGGAAGAAACTGTCGTATTTTGGGGATAAAACAGGTATTTGTGGGTGAAAAGGTCCTATTTGAAGGGGGAAAGCTGGTATTTCTTGGAGAAGATGTGATCTATTTGGGAGAAATGTGGCTTTTCTGGAAGAAACTGTCCTATTTTGGGGATAAAAGAGGTATTTGTGGGTGAAAAGGTCCTATTTGAAGGGGGAAAGCTGGTATTTCTTGGAGAAGATGTGATAGATTTGGGAGAAATGTAGCATTTCTGGAAGAATGTGTCCTGTTTTGGGGATAAAACAGGTATTTGTGGGAGAAAAGTTCCTATTTGAAGGGGGAAAGCTGGTATTTCTTGAAGGAGATGTGATCTATTTGGGAGAAATGTGGCATGTCTGGAAGAAACTGTCCTCTTTTGGGGATAAAAGAGGTATTTGTGGGTGAAAAGGTCCTATTTGAAGGGGGAAACGTGGTATTTCTTGGAGAAGATGTGATCTATTTGGGAGAAATCAGGAATTTCTGGAAGAAACTGTCCTATTTGGGGGAGAAGCCTGCTATTAGTGGGTGAAAGGTCCTATTTGAAGGGGGAAACCTGGTATTTCTTGGAGAAGATGTGATATATTTGGGAGAAATGTGGCATGTCTGGAAGAAACTGTCCTCTTTTGGGGATAAAAAAGGTATTTGTGGGTAAAAAGGTCCTATTTGAAGGAGGAACCCTGGTATTTCTTGGAGAAGATGTGATATGTTTGGGAGAAATGTGGCATTTCTGGATGAAACTGTCCTATTTGGGGGGAGAAGGCTGGTATTTGTGGGAGAAAATGTCCTATTTGAAGGTGGAAAGCAGGTAATTCTTGGAGAAGATGTGATGTATTTGGGAGAAATCTGGCCTTTCTGGAATAAACTGTCCTATTTTGGGGATAAAAGAGGCATTTGTGGGTGAAAAGGTCCTATTAGAAAGGGGAAACCTGGTATTTCTTGGAGAAGATGTGAAATGTTTGGGAGAAATGTGGCCTTTCTGGCAGAAACTGTCCTATTTTAGGGATAAAAGAGCTATTTGTGGGTGAAAAGGTCCTATTTCCAGGGGAAAACCTGGTATTTCTTGGAGAAGATGTGATATATTTGGGGGAAATGTGGCATGTCAGGAAGAAACTGTCCTATTTTGGGGATAAAAGAGGTATTTGTGGGAGAATAGGTCCTATTTGAAGGGGGAACCCTGTTATTTCTTGGAGAAGATGTGATATATTTGGGAGAAATGTGGCATTTCTGCAAGAAACTGTCGAATTTTGGGGATAAAAGAGGTATTTGTGGGTGAAAAGGTCCTATTTGAAGGGGGAAAGCTGGTATTTCATGGAGAAGATGTGATCTATTTGGGAGAAATGTGGCCTTTCTGGAAGAAAATGTCCAATTTGGGAGGAGAAGGCTGGTAGTTTTGGGTGAGAAGGTCCTATTTCAGGAGGAATCCTGGTATTTCTTGGAGAAGATGTGATATATTTGGGAGAAATCTGGCCTTTCTGCAAGAAAATGTCCAATTTGGGGGGAGAAGGCTGGTAGTTTCGGGTGAGAAGGTCCTATTTCAGGAGGAATCCTGGCATTTCTTGGAGAAGATGTGATATATTTGGGAGAAATGTGGCATTTCTGGAAGAAACTGTCCTCTTTTGGGGATAAAAGAGGTATTAGTGGTTGAAAAGGTCCTATTTGGAGGGGGAAAGCTGGTATTTCTTGGAGAAGATGATATATATTTGGGAGAAATGTGGCCTTTCTGGAAGAAACTGTCCTCTTTTGGGGATAAAATAGGTATTTCATGGAGAAAAGGTCCTAATTCAAGGGGGAAACCTGGTATTTCTTGGAGGAGTTGTGATATATTTGGGAGAAATGTGGCATTTCTGGAGAAACTGTCCTGTTTTGGGGATACAAGAGGTATTTGTGGGAGATAAGTTCCTATTTGAAGGGGGAACCCTGGTATTTCTTGGAGAAGATGTGATATATTTGGGAGAAATGTGGCATGTCTGGAAAAATCTGTCCTATTTTGGGGATAAAAGAGGTATTTGTGGGTGAGAAGGTCCTATTTGAAGGGGGAACCCTGGTATTTCTTGGAGAAGATGTGATATATTTGGGAGAAATGTGGCATTTCTGGAAGAAACTTCCCTCTTTTGGGGATAAAAGAGGTATTTGTGGGTGAAAAGGTCCTATTTGAAGGGGGAAAGCTGGTATTTCTTGGAGAAGATGTGATATATTTGGGAGAAATGTGGCATTTCTGGAAGAAACTGTCCTCTTATGGGGATAAAAGAGGTATTTGTGGGTGAAAAGGTCCTATTTGAAGGGGGAAACCTGGTATTTCTTGGAGAAGATGTGATATATTTGGGAGAAATGTGGCATTTCTGGAAGAAAATGTCCTATTTGGGGGGAGAAGGCTGGTATTTGTGGGAGAAAAGTTCCTATTTCAGTAGGAATCCTGGTATTTCTTGGAGGAGATGTGATATGTTTGGGAGAAATGTGGCCTTTCTGCAAGAAAATGTCCTCTTCTGGGGATAAAAGAGGTATTTGTGGGTGAAAAGGTCCTATTTGAAGGGGGAAAGCTGGTATTTCTTGGAGAAGATGTGATATATTTCGGAGAAATGAGGCATTTCTGGAAGAAAATGTCCAATTTGGGGGGAGAAGGCTTGTAGTTGTGGGAGAGAAGGTCCTATTTCAGGAGGAATCCTGGTATTTCTTGGAGAAGATGTGATCTATTTGGGAGAAATGTGGCATTTCTGGAAGAAACTGTCCTATTTTGGGGATAAAAGAGTTATTTGTGGGTGAAAAGGTCCTGTTTGAAGGGGGAAAGCTGGTATTTCTTGGAGAAGATGTGATAGATTTGGGAGAAATGTGGCATGTCTGGAAGAAAATGTCCTCTTTTGGGGATAAAACAGGTATTTGTGGGAGAAAAGGTCCTATTTGAAGGGCGAAACCTGGTATTTCTTGAAGAAGATGTGATATATTTGGGAGAAATCTGGCATTTCTGGAAGAAACTGTCCTCTTATGGGGATAAAAGAGGTATTTGTGGGTGAAAAGTTCCTATTTGAAGGGGGAAAGCTGGTATTTCTTGGAGAAGATGTGATATATTTGGGAGAAATGTGGCATTTCTGGAAGAAACTGTCGTATTGTGGGGATCAAACAGGTATTTGTGGGTGAAGAGGTCCTATTTGAAGTGGGAAAGCTGGTATTTCTTGGAGAAGATGTGATATATTTGGGAGAAATATGGCATGTCTGGCAGAAACTGTCCTATTTGGGGGATAAAACAGGTATTTGTGGGTGAAAAGGTCCTATTTGAAGTGGGAAAGCTGGTATTTCATGGAGAAGATGTGATCTATTTGGGAGAAATGTGGCCTTTCTGGAAGAAAATGTCCAATTTGGGGGGAGAAGGCTGGTAGTATTCGGTGAGAAGGTCCTATTTCAGGAGGAATCCTGGTATTTCTTGGAGAAGATGTGATATATTTGGAAGAAATGTGGCATTTCTGGAAGAAAATGTCCAATTTGGGGGGAGAAGGCTGGTAGTTTTGGGTGAGAAGGTCCTCTTTCAGGAGGAATCCTGGCATTTCTTGGAGAAGATGTGATATATTTGGGAGAAATGTGGCATTTCTGGAAGAAACTGTGCTATTTTGGGGATAAAAGAGGTATTAGTGGTTGAAAAGGTCCTATTTGAAGGGGGAAACCTGGTATTTGTGGGAGAAGATGTGATATATTTGGGAGAAATGTGGCATTTCTGGAAGAAACTGTCCTCTTTTGGGGATAAAACAGGTATTTCATGGAGAAAAGGTCCTAATTGAAGGGGGAAACCTGGTATTTCTCGGAGGAGTTGTGATATATTTGGGAGAAATATGGAATTTCTGGAAGAAACTGTCCTCTTTTGGGGATAAAAGAGGTATTTGTGGGTGAGAAGGTCCTATTTGAAGGGGGAACCCTGGTATTTCTTGGAGAAGATGTGATATATTTGGGAGAAATGTGGCATGTCTGGAAAAAACTGTCCTCTTTTGGGGATCAAAGAGGTATTTGTGGGTGAAAAGGTCCTATTTGAAGGGGGAAAGCTGGTATTTCTTGGAGAAGATGTGATATATTTGGGAGAAATCTGGCATTCCTGGAAGAAACTGTCCTCTTTTGGGGATAAAAGAGGTATTTGTGGGTGAGAAGGTCCTATTTGAAGGGGGAAACGTGGTATTTCTTGGAGAAGATGTGATATATTTGGGAGAAATGTGTCATGTCTGGAAGAAAATGTCCTATTTGGGGGGAGAAGGCTGGTATTTGTGGGAGAAAAGTTCCTATTTCAGGAGGAATCCTGGTATTTCTTGGAGGAGATGTGATATGTTTGGGAGAAATGTGGCATTCCTGGAAGAAACTGTCCTCTTTTGGGGATAAAATAGGTATTTGTGGGTGAAAAGGTCCTATTTGAAGGGGGAAAGCTGCTATTTCTTGGAGAAGATGTGATATATTTGGGAGAAATGTGGCATTTCTGGAAGAAACTGTCCTCTTTTGGGGATAAAAGAGGTATTTGTGGGTGAAAAGGTCCTGTTTGAAGGGGGAAAGCTGGTATTTCTTGGAGAAGATGTGATATATTGGGGAGAAATGTGGCATTTCTGGAAGAAACTGTCCTCTTCTGGGGATAAAAGAGGTATTTGTGGGTGAAAAGGTCCTATTTGAAGGGGGAACCCTGGTATTTCTTGGAGTAGATGTGATATATTTGGGAGAAATGTGGCATGTCTGGAAAAAACTGTCTTATTTTGGGGATAAAAGAGGTATTTGTGGGTGAGAAGGTCCAATTTGAAGGGGGAAAGCTGGTATTTCTTGGAGAAGATGTGATATATTTGGGAGAAATGTGGCATTCCTGGAAGAAACTGTCCTCTTTTGGGGATAAAAGAGGTTTGTGGGTGAAAAGGTCCTATTTGAAGGGGGAAAGCAGGTATTTCTTGGAGAAGATGTGATATGTTTGGGAGAAATGTGGCATTTCTGGAAGAAACTGTCCTCTTTTGGGGATAAAAGAGGTTTTTTTGGGGAAAAGGTCCTATTTGAATGGGGAAACGTGGTATTTCTTGGAGAAGATGTGATCTATTTGGGAGAAATGTGGCATTTCTGGAAGAAACTGTCCTATTTTGGGGATAGAACAGGTATTTGTGGGTGAAAAGGTCCTATTTGAAGGGGGAACCCTGGTATTTCTTGGAGAAGATGTGATATATTTGGGAGAAATGTGGCATGTCTGGAAGAAACTGTCCTATTTGGGGGGAGAAGGGTGGTATTTGTGGGAGAAAAGTTCCTATTTCAGGAGGAATCCTGGTATTTCTTGGAGGAGATGTGATATGTTTGGGAGAAATGTGGCATGTCTGGAAGAAACTGTCCTCTTTTGGGGATAAAAGAGGTATTTGTGGGTGAAAAGGTCGTATTTGAAGGGGGAAACCTGGTATTTCTTGGAGAAGATGTGATATGTTTGGGAGAAATATGGCATTTCTGGAACAAACTGTCCTCTTTTGGGGATAAAACAGGTATTTGTGGGTGAAAAGGTCCTATTTGAAGGGCGAAAGCTCGTATTTCTTGAAGGAGATGTGATATATTTGGGAGAAATGTGGCCTTTCTGGCAGAAACTTTCCTATTTTGGGGATAAAAGAGGTATTTGTGGGTGAAAAGTTCCTATTTGAAGGGGGAAACCTGGTATTTCTTGGAGAAGATGTGATCTATTTGGGAGAAATCAGGCATTTCTGGAAGAAACTGCCCTATTTGGGGGAGAAGCCTCCTATTTGTGGGTGAAAAGGTCCTATTTGAAGGGGGAAAGCTGGTATTTCTTGGAGAAGATGTGATATATTTGGGAGAAATGTGGCATTTCTGGAAGAAACTGTCCTCTTTTGGGGATAAAAGAGGTATTAGTGGTTGAAAAGGTCCTATTTGGAGGGGGAAAGCTGGTATTTCTTGGAGAAGATGATATATATTTGGGAGAAATGTGGCCTTTCTGGAAGAAACTGTCCTCTTTTGGGGATAAAAGAGGTATTTCATGGAGAAAAGGTCCTAATTCAAGGGGGAAACCTGGTATTTCTTGGAGGAGTTGTGATATATTTGGGAGAAATGTGGCATTTCTGGAAGAAACTGTCCTGTTTTGGGGATACAAGAGGTATTTGTGGGAAAAAAGTTCCTATTTGAAGGGGGAACCCTGGTATTTCTTGGAGAAGATGTGATATATTTGGGAGAAATGTGGCATGTCTGGGAAAATCTGTCCTATTTTGGGGATAAAAGAGGTATTTGTGGGTGAGAAGGTCCTATTTGAAGGGGGAACCCTGGTATTTCTTGGAGAAGATGTGCTATATTTGGCAGAAATTTGGCATGTCTGGAAAAAACTGTCCTCTTTTGGGGATAAAAGAGGTTTTTTTGGGGAAAAGGTCCTATTTGAAGGGGGAAACGTGGTATTTCTTGAAGAAGATGTGATCTATTTGGGAGAAATGTGGCATTTCTGGAAGAAACTGTCCTATTGTGGGGATAAAAGAGGTATTTGTGGGTGAAAAGGTCCTATTTCCAGGGGAAAACCTGGTATTTCTTGGAGAAGATGTGATATATTTGGGAGAAATATGGCATGTCTGGAAGAAAATGTCTTATTTGGGGGGAGAAGGGTGGTATTTGTGGGAGAAAAGTTCCTATTTCAGGAGGAATCCTGGTATTTCTTGGAGGAGATGTGATATGTTTGGGAGAAATGTGGCATGTCTGGAAGAAACTGTCCTCTTTTGGGGATAAAAGAGGTATTTGTGGGTGAAAAGGTCGTATTTGAAGGGGGAAACCTGGTATTTCTTGGAGAAGATGTGATATGTTTGGGAGAAATATGGCATTTCTGGAACAAACTGTCCTCTTTTGGGGATAAAACAGGTATTTGTGGGTGAAAAGGTCCTATTTGAAGGGCGAAAGCTCGTATTTCTTGAAGGAGATGTGATATATTTGGGAGAAATGTGGCCTTTCTGGCAGAAACTTTCCTATTTTGGGGATAAAAGAGGTATTTGTGGGTGAAAAGTTCCTATTTGAAGGGGGAAACCTGGTATTTCTTGGAGAAGATGTGATCTATTTGGGAGAAATCAGGCATTTCTGGAAGAAACTGCCCTATTTGGGGGAGAAGCCTCCTATTTGTGGGTGAAAAGGTCCTATTTGAAGGGGGAAAGCTGGTATTTCTTGGAGAAGATGTGATATATTTGGGAGAAATGTGGCATTTCTGGAAGAAACTGTCCTCTTTTGGGGATAAAAGAGGTATTAGTGGTTGAA
The DNA here is from genome assembly GCA_030408155.1 of Lophura swinhoii. Lineage (NCBI taxonomy): Eukaryota > Metazoa > Chordata > Aves > Galliformes > Phasianidae > Lophura > Lophura swinhoii. The sequence goes on from CM059471.1 coordinate 13,734,419, forward strand.
AAGGTCCTATTTGGAGGGGGAAAGCTGGTATTTCTTGGAGAAGATGATATATATTTGGGAGAAATGTGGCCTTTCTGGAAGAAACTGTCCTCTTTTGGGGATAAAAGAGGTATTTCATGGAGAAAAGGTCCTAATTCAAGGGGGAAACCTGGTATTTCTTGGAGGAGTTGTGATATATTTGGGAGAAATGTGGCATTTCTGGAAGAAACTGTCCTGTTTTGGGGATACAAGAGGTATTTGTGGGAAAAAAGTTCCTATTTGAAGGGGGAACCCTGGTATTTCTTGGAGAAGATGTGATATATTTGGGAGAAATGTGGCATGTCTGGGAAAATCTGTCCTATTTTGGGGATAAAAGAGGTATTTGTGGGTGAGAAGGTCCTATTTGAAGGGGGAAAGCTGGTATTTCTTGGAGAAGATGTGATCTATTTGGGAGAAATGTGGCATTTCTGGAAGAAACTGCCCTCTTTTGGGGATCAAAGAGGTATTTGTGGGTGAAAAGGTCCTATTTGAAGGGGGAAACCTGGTATTTCTTGGAGAAGATGTGATATATTTGGGAGAAATGTGGCATTTCTGGAAGAAACTGTCCTCTTATGGGGATAAAAGAGGTATTTGTGGGTGAAAAGGTCCTATTTGAAGGGGGAAACCTGGTATTTCTTGGAGAAGATGTGATATATTTGGGAGAAATGTGGCATGTCTGGAAGAAAATGTCCTATTTGGGGGGAGAAGGGTGGTATTTGTGGGAGAAAAGTTCCTATTTCAGGAGGAATCCTGGTATTTCTTGGAGGAGATGTGATATGTTTGGGAGAAATGTGTCCTTTCTGGAAGAAACTGTCCTCTTTTGGGGATAAAAGAGGTATTTGTGGGTGAAAAGGTCCTATTTGAAGGGGTAATCCGGTATTTCTTGGAGAAGATGTGATCTATTTGGGAGAAATGTGGCCTTTCTGGAAGAAACTGTCCTCTTTTGGGGATAATAGAGGTATTTGTGGGTGAAAAGGTCCTATTTGAAGGGGGAAAGCTGGTATTTCTTGGAGAAGATGTGATATATTTGGGAGAAATGTGGCATGTCTGGCAGAAACTGTCCTATTTGGGGGATAAAAGAGGTATTTGTGGGTGAAAAGGTCCTATTTGAAGGGGGAAAGCTGGTATTTCTTGGAGAAGATGTGATAGATTTGGGAGAAATGTGGCATTTCTGGAAGAAAGTGTCCTGTTTTGGGGATAAAACAGGTATTTGTGGGAGAAAAGGTCCTATTTGAAGGGGGAAAGCTGGTATTTCTTGGAGGAGATGTGATGTATTTGGGAGAAATGTGGCCTTTCTGGAAGAAACTGTCCTATTTTGGGGATAAAAGAGGTATTTGTGGGTGAAAAGCTCCTATTTGAAGGGGGAAACGTGGTAGTTCTTGGAGAAGATGTGATATATTTGGGAGCAATGTGGCATTTCTGGAAGAAACTGTCCTTTTTGGGGGAGAAGCCTGCTATTAGTTGGTGAAAAGGTCGTATTTGAAGGGGGAAAGCTGATATTTCTTGGAGAAGATGTGATATATTTGGGAGAAATGTGGCATTTCTGGAAGAAACTGTCCTCTTTTGGGGATAAAAGAGGTATTTGTGGGTGAAAAGGTCCTATTTGAAGGGGGAAACCTGGTATTTCTTGGAGAAGATGTGATATGTTTGGGAGAAATGTGGCATTTCTGGAAGAAACAGTCCTATTTGGGGGGAGAAGGCTGGTATTTGTGGGTGAAAAGGTCCTATTTGAAGGGGAAACCTGGTATTTCTAGGAGAAGATGTGATATATTTGGGAGAAATGTGGCATTTCTGGAAGAAACTATCCTATTTGAGGGATAAAGAGGTATTTGTGGGTGAAAAGGTCCTAATTCAAGGGGGAAACCTGTTATTTCTTGGAGAAGATGTGATATATTTGGGAGAAATGTGGCATTTCTGGAAGAAACTGTCCTATTTTGGGGATAAAAGAGGTATTTGTGGGTGAAAAGTTCCTATTTGAAGGGGGAAACCTGGTATTTCTTGGAGATGATGTGATATGTCTGGGAGAAATGTGGCCTTTCTGGCAGAAACTGTCCTATTTTGGGGATAAAAGTGGTATTTGTGGGTGATAAGGTCCTATTTGAAGGGGGAAACCTGGTATTTCTTGGAGAAGATGTGATATATTTGGGAGAAATGTGGCATTCTTGGAAGAGACTGTCCTATTTTGGGGATAAAAGAGGTATTTGTGGGTGAAAAGGTCCTATTTGAAGGGGGAAACCTGTTATTTCTTTGAGAAGATGTGATATATTTGGGAGAAATGTGGCATTTCTGCAAGAAACTGTTCTCTTTTGGGGATAAAAGAGGTATTTGTGGGTGAAAAGATCCTATTTGAAGGGGGAAAGCTGGTATTTCTTGGAGAAGATGTGATATATTTGGGAGAAATGTGGCCTTTCTGGAAGAAACTGTCCTCTTTTGGGGATATAACAGGTATTTGTGGGTGAAAAGGTCCTATTTGAAGGGGGAAAGCTGGTATTTCTTGGAGAAGAGGTGATATATTTGGGAGAAATGTGGCATTTCTGGAAGAAACTGTCCTCTTTTGGGGATAAAAGAGGTATTTGTGGGTGAAAAGGTCTTATTACAAGGGGGAACCCTGGTATTTCTTGGAGAAGATGTGCTGTATTTGGGAGAAATGTGGCATTTCTGGAAGAAAATGTCCTATTTGAGGGATAAAACAGGTATTTGTGGGAGAAAAGTTCCTATTTGATGGGGGAAACCTGGTATTTCTTGGAGAAGATGTGGCATATTTGGGAGAAATGTGGCATTTCTGGGAGAAACTGACCTCTTTTGGGGATGAAACAGGTATTTGTGGGTGAAAAGGTCCTATTTGAAGGGGGAAAGCTGGTATTTCATGGAGAAGATGTGGTATATTTGGGAGGAAGGTGGCATGTCTGGAAGAAAGAGTCCTATTTTGGGGTTAAAAGAGGTATTTGAGGGAGATAAGGTCCTATTTGAAGGGGGAAAGCTGGTATTTCTTGGAGAATATGTGGTATATTTCGGAGATATCTGGCATTCCTGGAAGAAACTGTCCTCTTTTGGGGATAATAGAGGTTTGTGGGTGAAAAGGTCCTATTTGAAGGGGGAAAGCTGGTATTTCTTGGAGAAGATGTGATATGTTTGGGAGAAATGTGGCATTTCTGGAAGAAACTGTCCTCTTATGGGGATAGAACAGGTATTTGTGGGTGAAAAGGTCCTATTTGAAGGGGGAAAACCTGGTATTTCTTGGAGAAGATGTGATATATTTGGGAGAAATGTGGCATGTCTGGAAGAAAATATCCTTTTTGGGGGGAGAACGGTGGTATTTGTGGGAGAAAAGTTCCTATTTCAGGAGGAATCCTGGTATTTCTTGGAGGAGATGTGATATGTTTGGGAGAAATGTGCCATTTCTGGAAGAAACTGTCCTCTTTTGGGGATAAAACAGGTATTTGTGGGTGAAAAGGTCCAATTTGAAAGGGGGAAACATGTTATTTCTTGGAGAAGATGTGATATGTTTGGGAGAAATATGGCATTTCTGGAACAAACTGTCCTCTTTTGGGGATAAAACAGGTATTTGTGGGTGAAAAGGTCCTATTTGAAGGGGGAAACGTGGTATTTCTTGGAGAAGATGTGATATATTTGGGAGAAATGTGGCATGTCTGGAAGAAACTGTCCTCTTTTGGGGATAAAAGAGGTATTTGTGGTTGAAAAGGTCCTATTTGAAGGGGGAAACCTGGTATTTCTTGGAGAAGATGTGATATATTTGGGAGAAATGTGGCATGTCTGGAAGAAACTGTCCTATTTGGGGGGAGAAGGCTGGTATTTGTGGTAGAAAAGGTCCTCTTTCAGGAGGAATCCTGGTATTTCTTGGAGAAGATGTGATATATTTGGGAGAAATGTGGCATGTCTGGAAGAAACAGTCCTATTTGAGGGATAAAAGAGGTATTTGTGGGTGAGAAGGTCCAATTTGAAGGGGGAAACCTGGTATTTCTTGGAGAAGATGTGATATGTTTGGGAGAAATCAGGCATTTCTGGAAGAAACTGTCCTATTTTGGGGATAGAACAGGTATTTGTGGGTGAAAAGGTCCTATTTGAAGGGGGAAACCTGGTATTTCTTGGAGAAGATGTGATATGTTTGGGAGAAATGTGGCCTTTCTGGCAGAAACTGTCCTATTTTGGGATAAAAGTGGTATTTGTGGGTGATAAGGTCCTATTTGAAGGGGGAAACCTGGTATTTCTTGGAGAAGATGTGATCTGTTTGGGAGAAATATGGCCTTTCTGGAAGAAACTGTCCTCTTTTGGGGATAAAAGAGGTATTTGTGGGTGAAAAGGTCCTATTTGCAGGGGGAAACCTGGCATTTCTTGGAAGATGTGATCTATTTTGGAGAAATGTGGCCTTTCTGGAAGAAACTGTCCTCTTTTGGGGATAAAAGAGGTATTTGTGGGTGAAAAGGTCCTATTTGAAGGGGGAAACGTGGTATTTCTTGGAGAAGATGTGATCTATTAGGGAGAAATGTGGCATGTCTGGAAGAAACTGTCCAATTTAGGGGATAAAAGAGGTATTTGTGGGTGAAAAGGTCCTATTTGAAGGGGGAAAGCTGGTATTTCTTGGAGAAGATGTGATCTATTTGGGAGAAATGTGGCCTTTCTGGAAGAAAATGTCCAATTTGGTGGGAGAAGGCTGGTAGTTTTGGGTGAGAAGGTCCTCTTTCAGGAGGATTCCTGGCATTTCTTGGAGAAGATGTGATATATTTGGGAGAAATGTGGCATTTCTGGAAGAAACTGTGCTATTTTGGGATAAAAGAGGTATTTGTGGGTGAAAAGGTCCTATTTGAAGGGGGAAACCTGGTATTTCTTGGAGAAGATGTGATCTATTTGGGAGAAATGTGGCATTTCTGGAAGAAACTGTCCTCTTTTGGGGATAAAACAGGTATTTCATGGAGAAAAGGTCCTAATTGAAGGGGGAAACCTGGTATTTCTCGGAGGAGTTGTGATATATTTGGGAGAAATATGGAATTTCTGGAAGAAACTGTCCTCTTTTGGGGATAAAAGAAGTATTTGTGGGAGAAAAGTTCCTATTTGAAGGGGGAACCCTGGTATTTCTTGGAGAAGATGTGATATATTTGGGAGAAATGTGGCATGTCTGGAAAAAACTGTCCTCTTTTGGGGATCAAAGAGGTATTTGTGGGTGAAAAGGTCCTATTTGAAGGGGGAAAGCTGGTATTTCTTGGAGAAGATGTGGTATATTTGGGAGAAATCTGGCATTTCTGGAAGAAACTGTCCTCTTTTGGGGATAAAAGAGGTATTTGTGGGTGAGAAGGTCCTATTTGAAGGGGAAACATGGTATTTCTTGGAGAAGATGTGATCTATTTGGGAGAAATGTGGCATGTCTGGAAGAAAATGTCCTATTTGGGGGGAGAAGGCTGGTATTTTTGGGAGAAAAGTTTCTATTTCAGGAGGAATCCTGGTATTTCTTGGAGGAGATGTGATATGTTTGGGAGAAATGTGGCATTCCTGGAAGAAACTGTACTATTTTGGGGATAAAATAGGTATTTGTGGGTGAAAAGGTCCTATTTGAAGGGGAAAGCTGCTATTTCTTGGAGAGGATGTGATATATTTGGGAGAAATGTGGCATTTCTGGAAGAAACTGTCCTCTTTTGGGGATAAAAGAGGTATTTGTGGGTGAAAAGGTCCTGTTTGAAGGGCGAAAGCTGGTATTTCTTGGAGAAGATGTGATATATTGGGGAGAAATGTGGCATTTCTGGCAGAAACTGTCCTCTTCAGGGGATAAAAGAGGTATTTGTGGGTGAAAAGTTCCTATTTGAAGGGGGAACCCTGGTATTTCTTGGAGAAGATGTGATATATTTGGGAGAAATGTGGCATGTCTGGAAAAAACTGTCTTATTTTGGGGATAAAAGAGGTATTTGTGGGTGAGAAGGTCCTATTTGAAGGGGGAAACCTGGTATTTCTTGGAGAAGATGTGATATATTTGGGAGAAATCCGGCATTCTTGGAAAAAACTGTCCTCTTTTGGGGATAAAAGAGGTTTTTTTGGGGAAAAGGTCCTATTTGAATGGGGAAACGTGGTATTTCTTGGAGAAGATGTGATCTATTTGGGAGAAATGTGGCATTTCTGGAAGAAACTGTCCTATTTTGGGGATAGAACAGGTATTTGTGGGTGAAAAGGTCCTATTTGAAGGGGGAACCCTGGTATTTCTTGGAGAAGATGTGATATATTTGGGAGAAATGTGGCATGTCTGGAAGAAACTGTCCTATTTGGGGGGAGAAGGGTGGTATTTGTGGGAGAAAAGTTCCTATTTCAGGAGGAATCCTGGTATTTCTTGGAGGAGGTGTGATATGTTTGGGAGAAATGTGCCATTTCTGGAAGAAACTGTCCTCTTTTGGGGATAAAACAGGTATTTGTGGGTGAAAAGGTCCTATTTGAAGGGGAAACCTGGTATTTCTTGGAGAAGATGTGATATGTTTGGGAGAAATATGGCATTTCTGGAACAAACTGTCCTCTTTTGGGGATAAAACAGGTATTTGTGGGTGAAAAGGTCCTATTTGAAGGGCGAAAGCTCGTATTTCTTGAAGGAGATGTGATATATTTGGGAGAAATGTGGCCTTTCTGGAAGAAACTTTCCTATTTTGGGAGAAGCCTGCTATTAGTGGGTGAAAAGGTCCTATTTGAAGGGGGAAAGCTGGTATTTCTTGGAGAAGATGTGATATATTTGGGAGAAATATGGCATATCTGGAAGAAACTGTCCTATTTTGGGGATGAAACAGGTATTTGTGGGTGAAAAGGTCCTATTTGAAGGGGGAAACCTGGTATTTCTTGGAGAAGATGTGATCTATTTGGGAGAAATGTGGCATTTCTGGAAGAAACTGTCCTCTTTTGGGGATAAAAGAGGTATTTGTGTTTGAAAAGGTCCTATTTGAAGGGGGAAACGTGGTATTTCTTGGAGAAGATGTGATATATTTGGGAGAAATGTGGCATTTCTGGAAAAAACTGTCCTCTTTTGGGGATAAAAGAGGTATTTGTGGGTGAAAAGGTCCTATTTGAAGGGGGAAAGCTGGTATTTCTTGGAGAAGATGTGATATATTTGGGAGAAATGTGGCATTCCTGGAAGAAACTGTCCTCTTTTGGGGATATAAGAGGTATTTGTGGGTGAAAAGGTACTATTTGAAGGGGGAAACGTGGTATTTCTTGGAGAAGATGTGATATATTTGGGAGAAATGTGGCCTTTCTGGAAGAAACTGTCCTATTTTGGCGATAAAACAGGTATTTGTGGGTGAAAAGTTCCTATTTGAAGGGGGAAACCTGGTATTTCTTGGAGAAGATGTGATCTATTTGGGAGAAATGTGGCATGTCTGGAAGAAAATGTCCAATTTGGGGTGAGAAGGCTGGTAGTTTTCGGTGAGAAGGTCATATTTCAGGAGGAATCCTGGCATTTCTTGGAGAAGATGTGATATATTTGGGTGATATGTGGCATTTCTGGAAGAAACTGTCCTATTTTGGGGGAGAAGGCTGGTAGTTTTGGGTGAGAAGGTCCTATTTCAGGAGGAATCCTGGCATTTCTTGGAGAAGATGTGATATATTTGGGAGAAATGTGGCCTTTCCGGAACAAACTGTCCTCTTTTGGGGATAAAAGAGGTATTAGTGGTTGAAAAGGTCCTATTTGAAGGAGGAAACCTGGTATTTCCTGGAGAAGATGTGATATATTTGGGAGAAATGAGGCATTTCTGGAAGAAAATGTCCTCTTTTGGAGATAAAAGAGGTATTTCATGGAGAAAAGTTCCTATTTGAAGGGGGAAACCTGGTATTTCTTGGAGAAGATGTGATATATTTGGGAGAAATCTGGCCTTTCTGCAAGAAAATGTCCTCTTTTGGGGATAAAAGAGGTATTTGTGGGTGAAAAGGTCCTATTTGAAGGGGGAAACCTGGTATTTCTTGGTGAAGATGTGATATATTTCGGAGAAATGAGGCATTTCTGGAAGAAAATGTCCAATTAGGGGGAAGAAGGCTTGTAGTTGTGGGAGAGAAGGTCCTATTTCAGGAGGAATCCTGGTATTTCGTGGAGAAGATGTGATCTATTTGGGAGAAATGTGGCATTTCTGGAAGAAACTGTCCTCTTTTGGGGATAAAAGAGGTATTTGTGGGTGAAAAGGTCCTGTTTGAAGGGGGAAAGCTGGTATTTCTTGGAGAAGATGTGATATATTTGGGAGAAATGTGGCATGTCTGGAAGAAAATGTCCTCTTTTGGGGATAAAACAGGTATTTGTGGGAGAAAAGGTCCTATTTGAAGGGGGAAAGCAGGTATTTCTTGGAGAAGATGTGATATGTTTGGGAGAAATGTGGCATTCCTGGAAGAAACTGTCCTCTTATGAGGATAAAAGAGGTATTTGTGGGTGAAAAGTTCCTATTTGAAGGGGGAAAGCTTTCTTGGAGAAGATGTGATATATTTGGGAGAAATGTGGCATTTCTGGAAGAAACTGTCGTATTGTGGGGATCAAACAGGTATTTGTGGGTGAAAAGGTCCTATTTGAAGGGGGAAAGCTGGTATTTCTTGGAGAAGAGGTGATATATTTGGGAGAAATATGGCATGTCTGGCAGAAACTGTCCTATTTGGGGGATAAAAGAGGTATTTGTGGGTGAAAAGGTCCTATTTGAAGGGGGAAACGTGGTATTTCTTGGAGAAGATGTGATCTATTTGGGAGAAATGTGGCCTTTCTGGAAGAAAATGTCCAATTTGGGGGGAGAAGGCTGGTAGTTTTGGGTGAGAAGGTCCTCTTTCAGGAGGAATCCTGGCATTTCTTGGAGAAGATGTGATATATTTGGGAGAAATGTGGCATGTCTGGAAGAAACTGTCCTCTTTTGGGGATAAAAGAGGTATTAGTGGTTGAAAAGGTCCTATTTGAAGGGGGAAACCTGGTATTTGTGGGAGAAGATGTGATATATTTGGAAGAAATGTGGCATTTCTGGAAGAAACTGTCCTCTTTTGGGGATAAAACAGGTATTTCATGGAGAAAAGGTCCTAATTGAAGGGGGAAACCTGGTATTTCTCGGAGGAGTTGTGATATATTTGGGAGAAATATGGAATTTCTGGAAGAAACTGTCCTCTTTTGGGGATAAAAGAAGTATTTGTGGGAGAAAAGGTCCTATTTGAAGAGGGAACCCTGGTATTTCTTGGAGAAGATGTGATATATTTGGGAGAAATGTGGCATGTCTGGAAAAAACTGTCCTCTTTTGGGGATCAAAGAGGTATTTGTGGGTGAAAAGGTCCTATTTGAAGGGGGAAACTTGGTATTTCTTGGAGAAGATGTGGTATATTTGGGAGAAATCTGGCATTCTGGAAGAAACTGTCCTCTTTTGGGGATAAAAGAGGTATTCGTGGGTGAGAAGGTCCTATTTGAAGGGGGAAACATGGTATTTCTTGGAGAAGATGTGATCTATTTGGGAGAAATGTGGCATGTCTGGAAGAAAATGTCCTATTTGGGGGGAGAAGGCTGGTATTTGTGGGAGAAAAGTTCCTATTTCAGGAGGAATCCTGGTATTTCTTGGAGGAGATGTGATATGTTTGGGTGAAATGTGGCATTCCTGGAAGAAACTGTCCTCTTTTGGGGATAAAAGAGGTATTTGTGGGTGAAAAGGTCCTATTTGAATGGGGAAACGTGGTATTTCTTGGAGAAGATGTGATATATTTGGGAGAAATGTGGCATTTCTGGAAGAAACTGTCCTCTTTTGGGGATAAAAGAGGTATTTGTGGGTGAAAAGGTCCTATTTGAAGGGGGAAAGCTGGTATTTCTTGGAGAAGATGTGATATATTGGGGAGAAATGTGGCATTTCTGGAAGAAACTGTCCTCTTCAGGGGATAAAAGAGGTATTTGTGGGTGAAAAGTTCCTATTTGAAGGGGGAACCCTGGTATTTCTTGGAGAAGATGTGATATATTTGGGAGAAATGTGGCATGTCTGGAAAAAAACTGTCTTATTTTGGGGATAAAAGAGGTATTTGTGGGTGAGAAGGTCCTATTTGAAGGGGGAAACGTGGTATTTCTTGGAGAAGATGTGATATATTTGGGAGAAATCCGGCATTCTTGGAAAAAACTGTCCTCTTTTGGGATAAAAGAGGTTTTTTTTGGGGAAAAGGTCCTATTTGAATGGGCAATCGTGGTATTTCTTGGAGAAGATGTGATCTATTTGGGAGAAATGTGGCATTTCTGGAAGAAACTGTCCTATTTTGGGGATAGAACAGGTATTTGTGGGTGAAAAGGTCCTATTTGAAGGGGGAACCCTGGTATTTCTTGGAGAAGATGTGATATATTTGGGAGAAATGTGGCATGTCTGGAAGAAACTGTCCTATTTGGGGGGAGAAGGGTGGTATTTGTGGGAGAAAAGTTCCTATTTCAGGAGGAATCCTGGTATTTCTTGGAGGAGGTGTGATATGTTTGGGAGAAATGTGCCATTTCTGGAAGAAACTGTCCTCTTTTGGGGATAAAACAGGTATTTGTGGGTGAAAAGTTCCTATTTGAAGGGCGAAAGCTCGTATTTCTTGAAGGAGATGTGATATATTTGGGAGAAATGTGGCCTTTCTGGCAGAAACTTTCCTATTTTGGGGATAAAAGAGGTATTTGTGGGTGAAAAGTTCCTATTTGAAGGGGGAAAGCTGGTATTTCTTGGAGAAGATGTGATCTATTTGGGAGAAATCAGGCATTTCTGGAAGAAACTGCCCTATTTGGGGAGAAGCCTGCTATTAGTGGGTGAAAAGGTCCTATTTGAAGGGGGAAAGCTGGTATTTCTTGGAGAAGATGTGATATGTTTGGGAGAAATATGGCATTTCTGGAACAAACTGTCCTCTTTTGGGGATAAAACAGGTATTTGTGGGTGAAAAGGTCCTATTTGAAGGGCGAAAGCTCGTATTTCTTGAAGGAGATGGGATATATTTGGGAGAAATGTGGCCTTTCTGGCAGAAACTTTCCTATTTTGGGGATAAAAGAGGTATTTGTGGGTGAAAAGTTCCTATTTGAAGGGGGAAAGCTGGTATTTCTTGGAGAAGATGTGATCTATTTGGGAGAAATCAGGCATTTCTGGAAGAAACTGCCCTATTTGGGGGAGAAGCCTGCTATTAGTGGGTGAAAAGGTCCTATTTGAAGGGGGAAAGCTGGTATTTCTTGGAGAAGATGTGATATATTTGGGAGAAATGTGGCATGTCTGGAAGAAACTGTCCTATTTTGGGGATGAAAGAGGTATTTGTGGGTGAAAAGGTCCTATTTGAAGGGGGAAAGCTGGTATTTCTTGGAGAAGATGTGATCTATTAGGGAGAAATGTGGCATTTCTTGAAGAAACTGTCCTCTTATGGGGATATAAGAATTTTTTTGTGGGTGAAAAGGTCCTATTTGAAGGGGGAAACCTGGTATTTCTTGGAGAAGATGTGATATGTTTGGGAGAAATGTGGCCTTTCTGGCAGAAACTGTCCTCTTTTGGGGATAAAAGAGGTATTTGTGGGTGATAAGGTCCTATTTGAAGGGGGAAAGCTGGTATTTCTTGGAGAAGATGTGGTATATTTGGGAGAAATGTGGCATGTCAGGAAGAAACTGTCCTATTTGGGGGGAGAAGGCTGGTATTTGAGGGAGAAAAGGTCCTCTTTCAGGAGGAATCCTGGTATTTCTTGGAGAAGATGTGATATATTTGGGAGAAATGTGGCATGTCTGGAAGAAACTGTCCTATTTGAGGGATAAAAGAGGTATTTGTGGGTGAAAAGGTCGTATTTGAAGGGGGAAACCTGGTATTTCTTGGAGAAGATGTGATATATTTGGGAGAAATCAGGCCTTTCTGGAAGAAACTGTCCTCTTTTGGGGATAAAAGAGGTATTTGTGGGTGATAAGGTCCTATTTGAAGGGGGAAAGCTGGTAATTCTATGAGAAGAAGTGATATGTTTGGGAGAAATGTGGCATTTCTGGGAGAAACTGTCCTCTTTTGGGGATAAAACAGGTATTTGTGGGTGAAAAGGTCCTATTTGAAGGGGGAAAGCTGGTAATTCTATGAGAAGATGTGATATATTTGGAGAAATGTGGCATGTCAGGAAGAAACTGTCCTCTTTTGGGGATAAAAGAGGTATTTGTGGGTGAAAAGGTCCTATTTGAAGGGGGAATCGAGGCATTTCTTGGAGAAGATGTGATATATTTGGGAGAAATGTGGCCTTTCTGGAAGAAACTGTCCTCTTTTGGGGATAAAAGAGGTATTTGTGGGTGAAAAGGTCCTATTTGAAGGGGGAAAGCTGGTATTTCTTGGAGAAGATGTGATATATTTGGGAGAAATGTGGCATTTCTTGAAGAAACTGTCCTCTTTAGGGGATAAAACAGGTACTTGTGGGTGAAAGGTCGTATTTGAAGGGGGAAAGCTGGTATTTCTTGGTGAAGATGTGGTATATTTGGGAGAAATGTGGCCTTTCTGGAAGAAACTGTCCTCTTTTGGGGATAAAAGAGGTATTTGTGGGTGAAAACGTTGTATTTGAAGGGGGAAACCTGTTATTTCTTGGAGAAGATGTGATCTATTTGGGAGAAATCTGGCATTTCTGGAAGAAACTGTCCTATTTTGGCGATAAAAGAGGTATTTGTGGGTGAAAAGTTCGTATTTGAAGGGGGAAACGTGGTATTTCTTGGAGAAGATGTGATATATTTGGGAGAAATGTGGCATGTCTGGAAGAAACTGTCCTCTTTTGGGGATAAAACAGGTATTTGTGGGTGAAAAGTCCTATTTGAAGGGGGAAACCTGGTATTTCTTGGAGAAGAGGTGATATATTTGGGAGAACTGTGGCATGTCTGGCAGAAACTGTCCTATTTGGGGGATAAAACAGGTATTTGCGGGAGAAAAGGTCCTATTTGAAGGGGGAAAGCTGGTATTTCTTGGAGAAGATGTGATCTATTTGGAGAAATGTTGCATTTCTGCAAGAAACTGTCCTCTTTTGGGGATAAAAGAGGTATTTGTGGGAGAAAAGGTCCTATTTGAAGGGGGAAACCTGGTATTTCTTGGAGAAGATGATATATATTTGGGAGAAATGTGGCCTTTCTGGAAGTAACTGTCAACTTTTGGGGATAAAAGAGGTATTTGTGGGAGAAAAGGTCCTATTTGAAGGGGGAACCCTGGTATTTCTTGGAGAAGATGTGATATATTTGGCAGAAATTTGGCATGTCTGGAAAAAACTGTCCTCTTTTGGGGATAAAAGAGGTATTTGTGGGTGAGAAGGTCCTATTTGAAGGGGGAAACGTGGTATTTCTTGGAGAAGATTTGATATATTTGGGAGAAATCTGGCATTCCTGGAAGAAACTGTCCTCTTTTGGGGATAAAAGAGGTTTTTTTGGGGAAAAGGTCCTATTTGAAGGGGAAACGTGGTATTTCTTGAAGATGATGTGATCTATTTGGGAGAAATGTGGCATTCCTGGAAGAAACTGTCCTCTTTTGGGGATAAAAGAGGTATTTGTGGGTGAAAAGTTCCTATTTGAAGGGGGAAAGCTGGTATTTCTTGGAGAAGATGTGATATATTTGGGAGAAATGTGGCATGTCTGGAAAAAACTGTCCTCTTTTGGGGATAAAAGAGGTATTTGTGGGTGAAAAGGTCCTATTTGAAGGGGAAAGCTGGTATTTCTTGGAGAAGATGTGATATATTTGGGAGAAATGTGGCATTCCTGGAAGAAACTGTCCTCTTTTGGGGATAAAAGAGGTATTTGTGGGTGAAAGGTACTATTTGAAGGGGGAAAGCTGGTATTTCTTGGAGAAGATGTGATATATTTGGGAGAAATGTGGCCTTTCTGGAAGAAACTGTCCTATTTTGGCGATAAAACAGGTATTTGTGGGTGAAAAGTTCCTATTTGAAGGGGGAAAGCTGGTATTTCTTGGAGAAGATGTGATATATTTGGGAGAAATGTGGCATGTCTGGAAGAAAATATCCAATTTGGGGTGAGAAGGCTGGTAGTTTTCGGTGAGAAGGTCATATTTCAGGAGGAATCCTGGCATTTCTTGGAGAAGATGTGATATATTTGGGTGATATGTGGCATTTCTGGAAGAAACTGTCCTATTTTGGGGGAGAAGGCTGGTAGTTTTGGGTGAGAAGGTCCTATTTCAGGAGGAATCCTGGCATTTCTTGGAGAAGATGTGATATATTTGGGAGAAATGTGGCCTTTCGGAACAAACTGTCCTCTTTTGGGGATAAAAGAGGTATTAGTGGTTGAAAAGGTCCTATTTGAAGGGGGAAACCTGGTATTTCCTGGAGAAGATGTGATATATTTGGGAGAAATGTGGCATTTCTGGAAGAAAATGTCCTCTTTTGGAGATAAAAGAGGTATTTCATGGAGAAAAGTTCCTATTTGAAGGGGGAAACCTGGTATTTCTTGGAGAAGATGTGATATATTTGGGAGAAATCTGGCCTTTCTGCAAGAAAATGTCCTCTTTTGGGGATAAAAGAGGTATTTGTGGTTGAAAAGTTCCTATTTGAAGGGGGAAACCTGGTATTTCTTGGAGAAGATGTGATATATTTGGGAGAAATGTGGCATTTCTGGAAGAAACTGTCCTCTTTTGGGGATAAAAGAGGTATTTGTGGGTGAAAAGGTCCTATTTGAAGGGGGAAACCTGGTATTTCTTGGTGAAGATGTGATATATTTCGGAGAAATGAGGCATTTCTGGAAGAAACTGTCGTATTGTGGGGATCAAACAGGTATTTGTGGGTGAAAAGGTCCTATTTGAAGGGGGAAAGCTGGTATTTCTTGGAGAAGAGGTGATATATTTGGGAGAAATATGGCATGTCTGGCAGAAACTGTCCTCTTTTGGGGATAAAACAGGTATTTGTGGGTGAAAAGGTCCTATTTGAAGGGGGAAACGTGGTATTTCTTGGAGAAGATGTGATCTATTTGGGAGAAATGTGGCCTTTCTGGAAGAAAATGTCCAATTTGGGGGGAGAAGGCTGGTAGTTTTGGGTGAGAAGGTCCTCTTTCAGGAGGAATCCTGGCATTTCTTGGAGAAGATGTGATATATTTGGGAGAAATGTGGCATTTCTGGAAGAAACTGTGCTATTTTGGGGATAAAAGAGGTATTAGTGGTTGAAAAGGTCCTATTTGAAGGTGGAAACCTGGTATTTCTTGGAGAAGATGTGATCTATTTAGGAGAAATGTGGCATTTCTGGAAGAAACTGTCCTATTTTGGCGATAAAAGAGGTATTTCATGGAGAAAAGGTCCTAATTGAAGGGGGAAAACCTGGTATTTCTTGGAGAAGATGTGATATATTTGGGAGAAATCTGGCATTCCTGGAAGAAACTGTCCTCTTTTGGGGATAAAAGAGGTATTTGTGGGTGAGAAGGTCCTATTTGAAGGGGGAAACGTGGTATTTCTTGGAGAAGATGTGATCTATTTGGGAGAAATGTGGCATGTCTGGAAGAAACTGTCCTATTTGGGGGGAGAAGGCTGGTATTTGTGGGAGAAAAGTTCCTATTTCAGGAGGAATCCTGGTATTTCTTGGAGGAGATGTGATATGTTTGGGAGAAATGTGGCATTCCTGGAAGAAACTGTACTATTTTGGGGATAAAATAGGTATTTGTGGGTGAAAAGGTCCTATTTGAAGGGGGAAAGCTGGTATTTCTTGGAGAAGATGTGATATGTTTGGTAGAAATGTGGCATTTCTGGAAGAAACTGTCCTCTTTTGGGGATAAAAGAGGTATTTGTGGGTGAAAAGGTCCTGTTTGAAGGGGGAAAGCTGGTATTTCTTGGAGAAGATGTGATATATTTGGGAGAAATCCGGCATTCTTGGAAAAAACTGTCCTCTTTTGGGGATAAAAGAGGTTTTTTTGGGGAAAAGGTCCTATTTGAATGGGGAAACGTGGTATTTCTTGGAGAAGATGTGATCTATTTGGGAGAAATGTGGCGTTTCTGGAAGAAACTGTCCTATTTTGGGGATAGAACAGGTATTTGTGGGTGAAAAGGTCCTATTTGAAGGGGGAACCCTGGTATTTCTTGGAGAAGATGTGATCTATTTGGGAGAAATGTGGCATGTCTGGAAGAAACTGTCCTATTTGGGGGGAGAAGGGTGGTATTTGTGGGAGAAAAGTTCCTATTTCAGGAGGAATCCTGGTATTTCTTGGAGGAGATGTGATATGTTTGGGAGAAATGTGCCATTTCTGGAAGAAACTGTCCTCTTTTGGGATAAAAGAGGTATTTGTGGGTGAAAAGGTCCTATTTGAAGGAGGAACCCTGGTATTTCTTGGAGGAGATGTGATATGTTTGGGAGAAATGTGGCATGTCTGGAAGAAACTGTCCTCTTATGGGGATATAAGAATTTTTTTGTGGGTGAAAAGGTCCTATTTGAAGGGGGAAACCTGGTATTTCTTGGAGAAGATGTGATATGTTTGGGAGAAATGTGGCCTTTCTGGCAGAAACTGTCCTCTTTTGGGGATAAAAGAGGTATTTGTGGGTGATAAGGTCCTATTTGAAGGGGGAAAGCTGGTATTTCTTGGAGAAGATGTGGTATATTTCGGAGAAATGTGGCATGTCAGGAAGAAACTGTCCTATTTGGGGGGAGAAGGCTGGTATTTGAGGGAGAAAAGGTCCTCTTTCAGGAGGAATCCTGGTATTTCTTGGAGAAGATGTGATATATTTGGGAGAAATGTGGCATTTCTGGAAGAAACTGTCCTATTTGAGGGATAAAAGAGGTATTTGTGGGTGAAAAGGTCGTATTTGAAGGGGGAAACCTGGTATTTCTTGGAGAAGATGTGATATATTTGGGAGAAATCAGGCCTTTCTGGAAGAAACTGTCCTATTTTGGGGATAAAAGTGGTATTTGTTGGTGATAAGGTCCTATTTGAAGGGGAAAGCTGGTAATTCTATGAGAAGAAGTGATATGTTTGGGAGAAATGTGGCATTTCTGGGAGAAACTGTCCTCTTTTGGGGATAAAAGAGGTATTTGTGGGTGAAAAGGTCCTATTTGAAGGGGGAAAGCTGGTAATTCTATGAGAAGATGTGATATATTTGGGAGAAATGTGGCATGTCAGGAAGAAACTGTCCTATTTTGGGGATAAAAGAGGTATTTGTGGGTGATAAGGTCCTATTTGAAGGGGGAATCGAGGCATTTCTTGGTGAAGATGTGATATATTTGGGAGAAATGTGGCCTTTCTGGAAGAAACTGTCCTATTTTGGGGATAAAAGAGGTATTTGTGGGTGAAAAGGTCCTATTTGAAGGGGGAAAGCTGGTATTTCTTGGAGAAGATGTGATATATTTGGGAGAAATGTGGCATTTCTGGAAGAAAATGTCCTCTTTTGGGGATAAAAGAGGTACTTGTGGGTGAAAAGGTCCTATTTGAAGGGGGAAAGCTGGTATTTCTTGGTGAAGATGTGGTATATTTGGGAGAAATGTGGCCTTTCTGGAAGAAACTGTCCTCTTTTGGGGATAAAAGAGGTATTTGTGGGTGAAAAGGTCCTATTTGAAGGGGGAAACGTGGTATTTCTTGGAGAAGATGTGATCTATTTGGGAGAAATCTGGCATTTCTGGAAGAAACTGTCCTATTTTGGCGATAACAGAGGTATTTTTGGGTGAAAAGGTCGTATTTGAAGGGGGAACCCTGGTATTTCTTGGAGAAGATGTGATATATTTGGGAGAAATGAGGCCTTTCTGGAAGAAACTGTCCTATTTTGGGGATAAAACAGGTATTTGTGGGTGAAAAGTCCTATTTGAAGGGGGAAACCTGGTATTTCTTGGAGAAGAGGTGATATATTTGGGAGAAATGTGGCATTTCTGGAAGAAACTGTCCTATTTGGGGGATAAAACAGGTATTTGCGGGAGAAAAGGTCCTATTTGAAGGGGGAAAGCTGGTATTTCTTGGAGAAGATGTGATCTATTTGGGAGAAATGTGGCATTTCTGCAAGAAACTGTCCTCTTTTGGGGATAAAAGAGGTATTTGTGGGAGAAAAGGTCCTATTTGAAGGGGGAAACCTGGTATTTCTTGGAGAAGATGATATATATTTGGGAGAAATGTGGCCTTTCTGGAAGAAACTGTCAACTTTTGGGGATAAAAGAGGTATTTCATGGAGAAAAGGTCCTAATTCAAGGGGGAAACCTGGTATTTCTTGTAGGAGTTGTGATATATTTGGGAGAAATGTGGCATTTCTGGAAGAAACTGTCCTCTTTTGGGGATAAAAGAGGTATTTGTGGGAGAAAAGGTCCTATTTGAAGGGGGAACCCTGGTATTTCTTGGAGAAGATGTGCTATATTTGGCAGAAATTTGGCATGTCTGGAAAAAACTGTCCTCTTTTGGGATAAAAGAGGTATTTGTGGGTGAGAAGGTCCTATTTGAAGGGGGAAAGCTGGTATTTCTTGGAGAAGATTTGATAATATTTGGGAGAAATCTGGCATTCCTGGAAGAAACTGTCCTATTGTGGGGATAAAAGAGGTATTTGTGGGTGAAAAGGTCCTATTTCCAGGGGAAAACCTGGTATTTCTTGGAGAAGATGTGATATATTTGGGAGAAATGTGGCATTTCTGGAAGAAAATGTCTTATTTGGGGGGAGAAGGGTGGTATTTGTGGGAGAAAAGTTCCTATTTCAGGAGGAATCCTGGTATTTCTTGGAGGAGATGTGATATGTTTGGGAGAAATGTGGCATTTCTGGAAGAAACTGTCCTCTTTTGGGGATAAAACAGGTATTTGTGGGTGAAAAGGTCCGATTTGAAAGGGGGAAACCTGGTATTTCTTGAGAAGATGTGATATGTTTTGGAGAAATATGGCATTTCTGGAAGAAACTGTCGTATTTTCGGGATAAAAGAGGTATTTGTGGGTGAAAAGGTCCTATTTGAAGGGGGAAAGCTGGTATTTCTTGGAGAAGATGTGATCTATTTGGGAGAAATGTGGCCTTTCTGGAAGAAACTGTCCTATTTTGGGGATAAAAGAGGTATTTGTGGGTGAAAAGGTCCTATTTGAAGGGGGAAAGCTGGTATTTCTTGGAGAAGATGTGATATGTTTGGGAGAAATGTGGCCTTTCTGGCAGAAACTGTCCTCTTTTGGGGATAAAAGAGGTATTTGTGGGAGAAAAGTTCCTATATGAAGGGGGAAAGCTGGTATTTCTTGAAGGAGATGTGATATATTTGGGAGAAATGTGGCATGTCTGGAAGAAACTGTCCTCTTTTGGGGATAAAAGAGGTATTTGTGGGTGAAAAGGTCCTATTTGAAGGGGGAAACGTGGTATTTCTTGGAGAAGATGTGATCTATTTGGGAGAAATCAGGAATTTCTGGAAGAAACTGTCCTATTTGGGGGAGAAGCCTGCTATTAGTGGGTGAAAGGTCCTATTTGAAGGGGAAACGTGGTATTTCTTGGAGAAGATGTGATATATTTGGGAGAAATGTGGCATGTCTGGAAGAAACTGTCCTCTTTTGGGGATAAAAAAGGTATTTGTGGGTGAAAAGGTCCTATTTGAAGGAGGAACCCTGGTATTTCTTGGAGAAGATGTGATATGTTTGTGAGAAATGTGGCATTTCTGGATGAAACTGTCCTATTTGGGGAAGAAGGCTGGTATTTGTGGGAGAAAATGTCCTATTTGAAGGGGGAAAGCAGGTAATTCTTGGAGAAGATGTGATGTATTTGGGAGAAATCTGGCCTTTCTGGAAGAAACTGTCCTATTTTGGGGATAAAAGAGGCATTTGTGGGTGAAAAGGTCCTATTAGAAAGGGGAAACCTGGTATTTCTTGGAGAAGATGTGAAATGTTTGGGAGAAATGTGGCCTTTCTGGCAGAAACTGTCCTATTTTAGGGATAAAAGAGCTATTTGTGGGTGAAAAGGTCCTATTTCCAGGGGAAAACCTGGTATTTCTTGGAGAAGATGTGATATATTTGGGGGAAATGTGGCATGTCAGTAAGAAACTGTCCTCTTTTGGGAATAAAAGAGGTATTTGTGGGAGAATAGGTCCTATTTGAAGGGGGAACCCTGTTATTTCTTGGAGAAGATGTGATATATTTGGGAGAAATGTGGCATTTCTTCAAGAAACTGTCGAATTTTGGGGATAAAAGAGGTATTTGTGGGGGGTGAAAAGGTCCTATTTGAAGGGGGAAAGCTGGTATTTCATGGAGAAGATGTGATCTATTTGGGAGAAATGTGGCCTTTCTGGAAGAAAATGTCCAATTTGGGGGGAGAAGGCTGGTAGTTTTGGGTGAGAAGGTCCTATTTCAGGAGGAATCCTGGTATTTCTTGGAGAAGATGTGATATATTTGGGAGAAATCTGGCCTTTCTGCAAGAAAATGTCCAATTTGGGGGGAGAAGGCTGGTAGTTTTGGGTGAGAAGGTCCTATTTCAGGAGGAATCCTGGCATTTCTTGGAGAAGATGTGATATATTTGGGAGAAATGTGGCATTTCTGGAAGAAACTGTCCTCTTTTGGGGATAAAAGAGGTATTTCATGGAGAAAAGGTCCTAATTCAAGGGGGAAACCTGGTATTTCTTGGAGGAGTTGTGATATATTTGGGAGAAATGTGGCATTTCTGGAAGAAACTGTCCTGTTTTGGGGATACAAGAGGTATTTGTGGGAGAAAAGTTCCTATTTGAAGGGGGAACCCTGGTATTTCTTGGAGAAGATGTGCTATATTTGGGAGAAATGTGGCATGTCTGGAAAAATCTGTCCAATTTAGGGGATAAAAGAGGTATTTGTGGGTGAGAAGGTCCTATTTGAAGGGGGAACCCTGGTATTTCTTGGAGAAGATGTGATATATTTGGGAGAAATGTGGCATTTCTGGAAGAAACTGTCCTCTTTTGGGGATAAAAGAGGTATTTGTGGGTGAAAAGGTCCTATTTGAAGGGGAAAAGCTGGTATTTCTTGGAGAAGATGTGATATATTTGGGAGAAATGTGGCATTTCTGGAAGAAACTGTCCTCTTATGGGGATAGAACAGGTATTTGTGGGTGAAAAGGTCCTATTTGAAGGGGGAAACCTGGTATTTCTTGGAGAAGATGTGATATATTTGGGAGAAATGTGGCATGTCTGGAAGAAAATGTCCTATTTGGGGGGAGAAGGGTGGTATTTGTGGAGAAAAGTTCCTATTTCAGGAGGAATCCTGGTATTTCTTGGAGGAGATGTGATATGTTTGGGAGAAATGTGGCCTTTCTGGAAGAAACTGTACTCTTTTGGGGATAAAAGAGGTATTTGTGGGTGAAAAGGTCCTATTTGAAGGGGTCATCCGGTATTTCTTGGAGAAGATGTGATATATTTGGGAGAAATGTGGCCTTTCTGGAAGAAACTGTCGAATTTTGGGGATAATAGAGGTATTTGTGGGTGAAAAGGTCCTATTTGAAGGGGGAAAGCTGGTATTTCTTGGAGAAGATGTGATCTATTTGGGAGAAATGTGGCATGTCTGGCAGAAACTCTCCTATTTGGGGGATAAAACAGGTATTTGTGGGTGAAAAGGTCCTATTTGAAGGGGGAAAGCTGGTATTTCTTGGAGAAGATGTGATATATTTGGGAGAAATGTGGCATTTCTGGAAGAAAGTGTCCTGTTTTGGGGATAAAACAGGTATTTGTGGGAGAAAAGGTCCTATTTGAAGGGGGGAAAGCTGGTATTTCTTGGAGGAGATGTGATGTATTTGGGAGAAATGTGGCCTTTCTGGAAGAAACTGTCCTATTTTGGGGATAAAAGAGGTATTTGTGGGTGAAAAGGTCCTATTTGAAGGGGGAAACGTGGTATTTCTTGGAGAAGATGTGATATATTTGGGAGCAATGTGGCATTTCTGGAAGAAACTGTCCTCTTTTGGGGAGAAGCCTGCTATTAGTTGGTGAAAAGGTCCTATTTGAAGGGGGAAAGCTGGTATTTCTTGGAGAAGATGTGATATATTTGGGAGAAATGTGGCATTTCTGGAAGAAACTGTCCTCTTTTGGGGATAAAAGAGGTATTTGTGGGTGAAAAGGTCCTATTTGAAGGGGGAAACCTGGTATTTCTTGGAGAAGATGTGATATGTTTGGGAGAAATGTGGCATTTCTGGAAGAAACTGTCCTATTTGGGGGGAGAAAGCTGGTATTTGTGGTTGAAAAGGTCCTATTTGAAGGGGGAAAGCTGGTATTTCTTGGAGAAGATGTGATATATTTGGGAGAAATGTGGCATTTCTGGAAGAAACTATCCTATTTGAGGGATAAAGAGGTATTTGTGGGTGAAAAGGTCCTAATTCAAGGGGGAAACCTGTTATTTCTTGGAGAAGATGTGATATATTTGGGAGAAATGTGGCATTTCTGGAAGAAACTGTCCTCTTTTGGGGATAAAAGAGGTATTTGTGGGTGAAAAGGTCCTATTTGAAGGGGGAAACATGGTATTTCTTGGAGATGATGTGATATGTTTGGGAGAAATGTGGCCTTTCTGGAAGAAACTGTCCTATTTTGGGGATAAAAGTGGTATTTGTGGGTGATAAGGTCCTATTTGAAGGGGGAAACCTGGTATTTCTTGGAGAAGATGTGATATATTTGGGAGAAATGTGGCATTCTTGGAAGAGACTGTCCTATTTTGGGGATAAAAGAGGTATTTGTGGGTGAAAAGGTCCTATTTGAAGGGGGAAACCTGGCATTTCTTTGAGAAGATGTGATATATTTGGGAGAAATGTGCATTTCGGCAAGAAACTGTCCTCTTTTGGGGATAAAAGAGGTATTTGTGGGTGAAAAGGTCCTATTTGAAGGGGGAAACCTGGTATTTCTTGGAGAAGATGTGATATATTTGGGAGAAATGTGGCATTTCTGGAAGAAACTGTCCTCTTTTGGGGATATAACAGGTATTTGTGGGAGAAACGGTCCTATTTGAAGGGGGAAAGCTGGTATTTCTTGGAGAAGATGTGATATATTTGGGAGAAATGTGGCATTTCTGGAAGAAACTGTCCTCTTTTGGGGATAAAAGAGGTATTTGTGGGAGAAAAGTTCCTATTTGAAGGGGGAACCCTGGTATTTCTTGGAGAAGATGTGCTATATTTGGGAGAAATGTGGCATTTCTGGAAGAAAATGTCCTATTTGAGGGATAAAACAGGTATTTGTGGGAGAAAAGGTCATATTTGAAGGGGGAAACCTGGTATTTCTTGGAGAAGATGTGGCATATTTGGGAGAAATGTGGCATTTCTGGAAGAAACTGACCTCTTTTGGGGATGAAACAGGTATTTGTGGGTGAAAAGGTCCTATTTGAAGGGGGAAAGCTGGTATTTCATGGAGAAGATGTGGTATATTTGGGAGAAATATGGCACGTATGGCAGAAACTTTCCTATTTTGGGGATAAAAGAGGTATTTGAGGGAGATAAGGTCCTATTTGAAGGGGGAAAGCTGGTATTTCTTGGAGAAGATGTGGTATATTTTGGAGAAATCTGGCATTCCTGGAAGAAACTGTCCCCTTTTGGGGATAAAAGAGGTTTGTGGGTGAAAAGGTCCTATTTGAAGGGGGGAAAGCAGGTATTTCTTGGAGAAGATGTGATATATTTGGGAGAAATGTGGCATGTCTGGAAGAAACTGTCCTCTTATGGGGATAAAAGAGGTATTTGTGGGTGAAAAGGTCCTATTTGAAGGGGGAAACCTGGTATTTCTTGGAGAAGATGTGATATATTTGGGAGAAATGTGGCATGTCTGGAAGAAAATGTCCTTTTTGGGGGGAGAACGGTGGTATTTGTGGGAGAAAAGTTCCTATTTCAGGAGGAATCCTGGTATTTCTTGGAGGAGATGTGATATGTTTGGGAG